>OV884018.1:60968210-62218210 GCA_930367235.1 Sarcophaga rosellei | reverse complement strand
TCTGTACCCTAATAGAATTTCAGTAACAATAGGGATCCTATATACTGGGCATATACTAATTCTAAACGTAGAAATTTTGAAGTAATTTTTTACCAAATAGCAGACAAGCCCCATGTAAAAACTTTGATTTGAAATTTTAAAATTCATTTGAAAAAGTCCCCAAAAATTTTGTAAATGCCCTCCTAGTAACAGTATAATCAAGACAAAATTCTTAAACTACAAACAACAACAACAATGACAATGAAAAAAAAAAAAGAGTTGTTGTGACTAGACACTGGCGCCATAAATTCAGTTTAACACCGTTTCATGGTTACCGACAGCCGTAAACAATAACAACAACAATATGAAATTAAATCAAATGAAAAATTTTTGTTTTGCCAAAATCTACAGTTTTTAGGAATTATTTTCCAACGGGAAGTGTAAAATTATAACACTTACCTGGTATTTCCAACAGAAAAAATATCCAACTGGTGGTTCATTGAGGAAAGGGAGCCGGTCAATTACTATTAACAGCCCTTTTTAATGGAAAAACAATGGAGGCAACAAATTTATGGAAGCAACAGCAGCTTTTAAAAATTGTTGTATTTACTCTTAAACACACACTTCTTTTAAATTTTTTAATGAAAAATTATTATTTCTTAAATTTCATTTTAATCGCTTGTTTTGTGTTTTTTTCTTTCCAATATCACTTCACCCTTTTTTTGTCTTGTGATGTTCTTATTTCTTCTTCATATTTTCGGCCATTTAAAATATTTTCTAAGCCTTTTTAATTAACCCGGTTTGGGACAATTTTTTCTTCTTGCTTCGTTTCTTTTTTTTTACATTTACACAGAATTTTTCTTCCACTTATAACCAGAATACTAGCTTGGCTTTTTCTATTTTAACTTTATTTGTAATTATTTTATTTTTCCACTTTTTAAAATGACTTATTACGCACCGTAGTTTTGTTTAAACGACGAATATAAAACCGTACGCGAGAAACACCACACAGAAAAAAATATTGCAAACACATCCCCACTTTATCATAGCGAAACTTACACTGAACAGCATGACTAAAGCACAAACAACATATTAGCAGGTAACATAACGAGAAATGCATGCAAAAAGCACCTACAAACACTCGCACATACAATTCTATTACGTTTTCTTTCTTTTTCCAAAAACACAAAACTTTACAAAAAGCAATAAATTCACATGCAATGTTCTACACTCGCAAACACACACACACAAACTATCATACATATTCTCTCGTAAATTAAAAGAGAGAGCCTTTGCAGAGTTTAGAGGACAGTATGCCATGTAGTAAATATAGTGAATTGAAGTTCTTTTTATAATAAAACGAGCACTGAGGAATGTTATGACTTTACAAAAATAACAACAACATTACCATACTAATACTTCCGCAATAACAAATTTAAAGAGTACGAGTAGTACTGTTACACTCTTTTGTTGTTATTGCTCGATTGTTTGCTTTTAATAACTCCATATATGAATATCCCCACTATCCCCTCTCCAAAAAAAACTTTAACATAATATGCAGATGTATGTGAGCTTGTTTTGCTGTAATAATAATAATGAATTTAATCGTTTGCTTTATAACGAGTCCCTTTCGTGTAATATTATTTAAAATCTCGTTATATCCACCAGACATTGTTGGAAAGAAAACTAAGAGAGAGAATGTAAAATTATTAAAGAGAACACATCATATAATTCTCTTTTTTATACACTGATTTAAATAAACCGGCTTTTCGTTCTTTTTTCTTCCTAATCCCATCTGTTATTGAATTAAAACATGTGCATGTGGTTTTTTTATTTTGTATATTGGGACATAGTAATCGTTGTTTATATGCCTGTGTTTATTTTTTATTTTTTGCAAATAAACTTGTTCGGTAACATTTTTGAGTGTGTGAGACATAATTCTTTTAGTGAGTTGCTTACCCCTACTATAATTCAAATGGCTAATGTTATTTACAGTTCTTAAGGTTGCTTGTCTCCACTGTTATTCAAATGGATCATGTTATTAACAGTTCTTAAGGTTACCTGTCCCCTCTGTTGTTCAAATGGCTCATGTTATTAACAGTTCTTAAGGTTGCTTGTCACCACTGTTGTTCAAATGGCTCATGTTAGTTACAGTCCTTAAAACATTAGTTTATTACAGTGTGGGACATTTTAATGGTTTAGCTCCAGAATGTGTGGCACAAAAAGTACCTAAAGAGAAAAATAATAATAAGTGACTGTTGTATTGAATTTTTTTTTAAATATAAAGTGCCCCAACACGTCGCGATTGGTTGTAGGACATGTTGAATCAACGGTTGATCATCTGCTTCATGCATTTCAATTTTTCAACCAAATTCACTTATAAATGGTTATTGTTGCATCGTATTGCGTGTCGTTTGAATTAAAATGAAGATCTTTTTGATCTTCAACCAACTGACGAGAATTGTTTGTACAAAATAATAAAGTTATACAGTTAATCGCAACATGTAGGGGCTGCATAAGGCTTTAGGCACCAGCAGTTTGTAATTTATATGCGTGTGATAAGGCAATGTATAGTGCAGGGTTCAAATAATGGTGCAAACTAAAAACTATAAGAATGTCTTTAAACAACTCGAAGAAAATGAAACATTTCAAAATTTGCTTTGAAACTCGCGTATTTTTGTGTATTTTATAGGAATTAAAAAAATTGTTTTCTTCAAATTCTTTACTCCATTAACATACTAAATTCCGTAGGCAATATTCCACACTGTAAAACATATGTTAGTAACACGCTGTCCAAGTATAGTACGTAGAGTATGTAGTAGTGTTTCAATTTCCAATGTTTCGTTTTGTAAAATATTTACTCTCTCTCTTGTGCTCCCTAGCAATTTATTAATCTCTTTTGGCGATTCTATTAGCGTATGTGAATATATGTGTGTGTGTGTTGCGTTTAGTCAGCTGATGTACTTTTGTGGGCAGATATGTTTCTATCGTTGATATGCCGGTATATTTTTTTGTGTGTGTTTGTTGTTGTTTTTTCCTTTTTCTTTTGTTTTTTTTCCTACTTTTGTCCTTTACGTGTTTGCCTTCCTACTTGTCGTTTATTTGTAACTCTCTTGAGAGTTGGTTTGCCTTTCGTTTTAATGTTTTGAATGAGACAGAGTGGCCGTCCGTTCCAAAAAGACTAAAAGTAAGTATTTCACGTATTTTTTAAAGGAAATTTAAGTGTTAAGGAAATTGTGAAGTCGTTTATTTATTTAAAAGAAACAAAAAATAAATTTATATTTATTCAGAGAATTCACAATAATAAACGTGGATAATCGTATTTAAAATTGACCATTTGCAGCATGGCATAGCTATAGCATGGTAACTGGTAACTGAAGATGAACTCGTAACATTTTGCTGATGAAGTTGCCATAATAAACCAAAACGTTAAACGGCGTCCACTTATGAAATGAGCGGAGATACTCTTTATCAACCTAAAATGTGAGTCTATGTTATGAAAATGCACAATTCCGAATAGCGAAGTCGAAAAGTAAGTAAAACTCAGTCAACATACTTGCATAATGGATCATTACAACCCTTTAGCCAGCATTACGACCTAGTTTCTCAGTCAATCAAGCTTATTAATTCCTTTATACTATGGGGAAGCATAGAGGGAAAGCAAAACTAGACTGCCAAAAGACGACGAAGATATCGAAGGCGCAGCTCATGTAGCAATTATGAACGTAATCGTTTTCTACAATATCACAATAGCACCTTGAGGAAATGCTGAGTAGAAATGGTGAGTAGAAGTTTATCCTCAGTGAAGTCTAAAAGTGCTTACAATTCGATCTAGAAACATTTAACATATACATTTGAACAATAAAAATTGAATTTAAAAAAAAAAAAAAAAAAAAAAAAAAACTGAAGGTCCTGCAATTCATGTATAAAATTAATACACGCAACAAGGCTTGTGTGGAAAGCTACGATGTAATCCTGATTAAAGGGTTGTAGTGACAAATTTAATAAGAAAAGCGGTCATTAGATCCCTAAACACTTTGTTATAACAAGACACTGGGCCATGGTTGCATACTCCGAACGCTGGGAATACCTCTCAACAACTTTTTCCTGCACTTCCAGTCTAAACCAACTGATTCTATTTAGCCCGCGTCTAACCAAAGTTGATTTCAATAGAGCCTATACTTATTACAAGCCAGGACTTTTAGTTGAATGAAAAAATAGGTACTATCGGTATTATAACGGGACCTAAAAACTGGCAATTTAACCTACCAATTTACTACATCTTTTGCATAAACATTCAAATTTAATTGAATCCAATTACTGTCCTTGTAGAGAGTATTCTAATTGCATTCGTAGTTGTAAATGCCATACAAATATAGATTTTTAAGAACATTGACTCGCATAAGTCAAAAGTCTAAATGCAAATCAAATTACTGCCTCACTTTCCACTATCAACCACAAAAGAACTGCTACGAAAATGAAAAATATATCATTCACATTGAAAAGCCCTGACAATAAAACCATTTCGGCAATTTTAAACTACTAACTGGCTTTATGACTGTCTGTCCATTGGTACAATAGCATGAACTTTTGTACATAAGAAATATTTATTGTTGTTGTTGCTACTGCTATTCATTACATGCGCTATTTAAGATGTCCTTGTTAATTTTATTTCATTTACTATTCATTGCCTTTGATTACCTTTAAAAGTGCATATGCACACATGCATACATTTGTCCATACATACACATGCAACATAGTCCGCTTTCTTAATTTCACCTTAACCCATTTCGCTCCGAGATAAAATTTTATTTTTTATTTAAGAAGAAAAATACTTTTTTAGGGTAATTAGGACCTACTGATGTCAAAAATCAGCTCAAAAAATTTTTCCGATTTTTCGTTTTCCCAGAAAACAGTGTTCGAAATTTCGAACACTGGCGTTTATCCTATATGTCTGCTTTATATGCAATTAAAACATTTGAATTTATTTGCTGTTTTATTGATTTATTTTATTATTTTTGAATCAAAAGGCACAAAAGTTATTAAATTTAGAGAAATATTATACTTAGCTAAACTTATGTTGTAATGATTTGATATAAAAATTTGAAAAAAATATGAAATAGTCCAAATAGAAGCTATGAAAAAAATGCTTTTATTCATGTTTTAGTTTGAAACATTTTGTATGCAGATGAATATTAAATTTTTCGCACATATATATTGTGGGCTTACCGCAACCGTTCAACTGACAACGACGATGTTTTCCCTCGGGATTTCTGATTACAACGTGTTTTCCCCGCACTTTTGGAAGATTTGGATATCGATATTCCTTATCGTCGACATAATCATCGGTAGTTTCTTTCCTTTCAGTCAAAAGAAGAGCTCTGTCCCCGAGATTTTGAATTCTTTTTGACTCAAAGGCTTCTCAACTTTGTGTTTTGCAATCAAGCAATGCAATTTCCAAGCATTCACAACTGCCGAATTCAAAGTGGTGCACCACAAAGGCCAATACCATTTTTTTTTTCCACGAATATTAATTCGGTAGTTCTGGATTGCATGATTTAAATGAAACTCCGTATTATTTTGTCCCGCATATATATTTGTTTCTTGAATAATATGGGCAAAGACTTCATCATCGTAAAATCTTTGAAACAATTGCAATAGAGAATGGTTGCCCAGTTTTGAGCAAATATTGTATTGTATGTCAAAATTCTATTTGTTTTGGTTTCTTTTTGTCCATTTCGGTTTCCTAAAAGAACTTATAGGCTTGTTTTCAAATCGAGGCCTCTTCGATGTTGAAGGTCGTATTTCATCTTCAAATTCAGGATAGCCACTGTCTTCAATTTCATTTCTTTCTGTTTCAATTTCAACAAAACCGGCAACCTCGTTCATTGGATTTGGATTTACGTTTAAGGCTATTTCATCATCATTGATTGTCTCTTCATCCGAACTTTCATCGACTCGATCAGGCGGAAGTATATTTACGCAATTCATATCGAGGTCATCATCACTCCAGTTGGCTATTATATCATCCAACTCCTTCATAGACAACATCTTTTTACGTGTACTCATACTTACCTATCCAAAATATAAATCAATAACACAAATAAAAAACCACAAATAATACGAAATGCACTGGTAAATTGTACATAATAAATGAAATATTCACCTTTTCTTAAAAAAATGTATTATATAACGATTCCTTTACCTACCAGAATGCTATGCAACAATAGAAAAGACTGATTCCGTTGAGTACACTTTTATACCCTTTTCAATATGGTTTTTTCCTAATATTAACCCTAATCAAGTCAACATGTGCCTCTCAGACACATTTTTCACTTTATCATGTAGTAACTTCCTTAAATAAAGGTTCTAGTTCTTACTGCTTCTTGAATTCCTAGTTTCAATTGTTTTCTTTAGAATTTACAAATTTCAAGTAATAAATTAATTTTTTTTATTTTTATTTTGTTTCAATCAAAAATGTTCTTAATCATGTCAAAATGTGTCTATGAGGCACATATGGCAACGCTAACTAGTAGCCAGTAGACCACATCGAAATACAATCTTTTATCGGTCTATTATTTAATGCTGGACTAAACAAACAAGGTATAATGAGTTACGAAGAGTTCTGGCACCCATTATTTGGTTGAAATATCTTCCGAGCCTGCATGCCAAAACACAGGTTCGTAACAATACTGCGCCATATTCGATTTGATGACCAATCTACACGGTCCCAACGCAAAGCAAAGGAAAAGTTTGCTCCTATTCGCGATATTGGGGAACACATCAATTGGAACTTGCTACAGTCATATAAACCTGGTGCATATTTGACAATTGACGAGCGATTGGTGCCATTTAGAGGACGAGTGTTCTTTCGACAGTACATACCATCAAAGCCGGACAATATGGTTTCAAAATTTTTTGGATTTGTGATGCAGAAACTCGGTATCCTCTTCATGGATGGAATTCCTTATCTAGGACAAGGTCATAAAAAAGTAAAAATGTCGGTGAGCGAATTGTTGAAGAACTGTGCAAACCATTTGCAAAAACAAATCGAAACATCACATTCGACAATTTTCTTACTTCGTTTGAATTTGTAGAACGAATGTTTTCAAAAGGTCTAACATGCGTTGGCACATTGCGAAAAAAATAAAAGATGCATTCCGCCTGATTTTCTAGCAGCCAAAACAAAACCAACGGGAAGATCCTTACATGGTTTCAGAAAAAATATGACACTTGTAGGTTATGGTCCAAAGAAAAATAAAGTAGTTTTGTTACTCTCATCACTACATTACGATTCAAAGATAAATTCTGACAACAAAAACAAGCCAGAAATTATTATTGATTATAATAAGACAAAAGGCGGTGTAGATACGCTTGATCAAATGGCACATAGCTTTTCCGTCAAACGTAAAACAAATCGTTGGCCACACGTGCACTTCTACAATCTTATCGATATTTCAGGCATTGCAGCCTTTGTTATTTGGACAAATAAGTTTCCAAATTTTAACGGAAGTCAAAAGCAACTACGACGAAAGATGTTTCTGAAAGATTTAATTCATGAACTTGTTATTCCAAATCTAAAACGCCGTAGTATTCTAAAATTAAATAAAAACAATTTGTCCAATGTTCGTTCCATACTACACGAGGATGAAACCTAAAACCAGCCAAGGCAGACTAATGTGCGACGTAGATGTTATATGTGAACACCGAAGATATGCAGAATGTGTAAGCAGTCTTGCAGTATTTGCCACAAAAATACTTGCAACGAGCATTGTTCAAAAGTTCTAGTTCGCTTAAAATGCGAAAATAAATAAATAATATTTGTTTTATGTAACTGAGAAGAAGAAATTTGATAAAATGTGTAAATTCTTTATATGTGCCTCTGAGACACATTTTGACTGAATTTGTAAAAAATTTTCCTGACTTGATTAGGGTTAATCACAGCAAGCGCTGCTATTTCAAATTCAGTTTCATATTCAACGAATACAAAGAATTTTGATCGTCAGTCAGTAACTATAGGATAAGCGCCAGCGTTCGAAATTTCGAACAGACAAGTTTACACTTATGTGAAGGCACGCATGTGCATGTAAATCATAGTTTTTATATTTTATAAAACGGTTACATATATTGACAGTAATTCCTCATAATTATTTTTTTAATTTTATTTTGTTTACTATTTTTAAAAATTAATTTAAAAAGTATCCAAAAATATGGGTTGAAGAAATTTACCCCTAGCATCGGGAAGGAGGGGGATATTTCACGGGCGGATTTTTTTTTTATTTTTATATAGTTGAGACTTAATACCAAAATATAAATTTTTTTAAAATTTTACCCTTTTCATACATAAATATTTTTTTGAAAAAAGAAGATTTTTACTGTTCGAAAAATCGAACAGAGGAGCGAAATGGGTTAAAAGCCTCAAAAGAGAGGCAAAGAATAGCTACTATTTCCTCATCCTTATTATAGCTTTCACACATGCAACGTTAACGACGAATGATCAGGATGATGTCGTTGAGCACGGCATTCAGTTAAAAGACTCGTAAATGTCAATCTTGAAGCAATCACTGGCTATTAAAACATCAATTTTTGGTTTGTTTTATTTTTTTGTTGGGACTAAAAGGGTCCCATTTTTGTTTCACTTTTAAATACATTGTTTTGTTGTGCTGTGCTGTGTTGTCTTACTTTGCTGTGCTCATTTTCGTATTGACTAAACAAACAAAATTTTTTTGACATGCAACGCAACATCAAATGAAAATTTCAGACATCTAGGAGATGCCAACAAAAACAACAATAACAGAAACAATTATTCCTTCCCCTACATTAACAAGAAACTACAACAAGAACTGGCCATGAAAGTAATGCAGTTTTATACTCAAACCACCTGACACTGACTCTGACTCTCTTGTATCGTCCATACATCAACAGCTTAACTTTATTACAACCAACAAAAAAAAAAAAAAAAATCAACGACAAAAACAGCAACAAATACGAAGTATCTCCTGCATTTTATTTTAAGTGTGAGTCCTGTTGAATGGCGACAATAGTAATGCTCATATAAGAGCTATTCGCTTACCTACTCATGCTGCACTTATTGTATGCTGAACATAATGTTGCATTTGTAGATGTTTGTAGCAAGTGCAGGTGTGTGTGGAGTGTTTGGTAGACAGTTATTTAAGGTCATTTGCAAACGTTGCAGACTCTGACACACCCACAATACATGCAACTTAAATGGATGTGCCACATAGACATGATTATTTCGAAACCCCCAGCCCATTATATGTATATGGATCCATATATCTTTAGCATTAAATATTGTTTTCAAAGCACTTTTAAAATGCAATTTTTACTAAAAAATTATCTGACTAAGGTTATCACTTCGCTTGAGACCAAAGGGTTTCACAGGGTATCCCCTGAATTATTGAAAAGCTACCATCATATTTTTTGTATGACTTCTGTAGGTGGTTCCATCCCCAAGTTAGTGCCAGTTTCCTTTCGATACATTCTGTGTTAGCTGTTCTCCATAGAATTATTGATGGTTCGCCACGTTCAGGATGTGCTCATGTCACTCACAAACGTAATTTTGATGATGTTTTCCATCAGAACCAAATATACCGAAATATGTTTTTTGTAAAATGCCGTCAGCTTATTGCGTTGTCCTCTCGCAAATGCTAGACAAGATTTTATATTTTTTTGTTTCTGATCCACGCACGTAAGTTCTTCTGATTTAGACGTCTTTTTATTGTCTTGGACGATATACAGCCAGAGGACTGCAATGGTTGATTGAAAAGCAATCATGATTTAATTCACTCAACTGATAATATATGTCTTAATACTCGTTCTGAATATTCATTTCCAGATTAATCGGTACAGCGCCTTTTTTGTGAGTGCAATGCACTTCGAAACAGATGTCTGACTGATGTCTTTGAGTAACAGAACGGTTGAACATCAAGGCGTGGTAGATATGTCACTAAAGGAACCTGCGGCTTCATACGGAGTTCAGGGTGTTCAAACCCACCACTAACGAATTGTACCTCTACTCTGGGTAATACAATGGGCCGTATAGGCAACTAAGTGAACTTGCTGTGAACGGTAAGTTACCTAAGTAGCTAATACTAATTTTATGCAATATGTATCCGATATTGCGATAATGCGCAGACCAAACGACATATGTAATGCTTCCTGTCTCCCTAAACTTCTTTAAGATCTAGTCAATAGTTTTTTGTTCATTTTGTCCTTGTCGTTTGAATCATAACTTTGAGTAGAGGAGTTTTGAACTATCCTTTGTACGTCCTCCTCTGTTCTTAAGCGAGGTTTTAAAACAACTAAATGGATAACCCGATACAAATATAGAAATAGGTCTGTTGCGAATACGAATTTGATCTAATTTCTTGCATACGTTTATTAGAGAAGTTCGTCACTAACGTTGTTTCAAATAACACGGTATTGTTGTCATTTGATGCGTCGAATATTTTTGTAGCACAACTTAATGATTTGATCAATGTTGGGAGCCACGTAACTGTATCTTTCTTTCTCTTATTATCTAATTTTTATTTCTCTAGGACAAGCTGTTACGTTTATTTGAAATGCCACTAGCTCAAATATTTATGAGTTGTTTTCCTATTTGTTTGGTTATCCTCCTTATATCTCGAAAACACACAATTTTTTCTATAACAAATGGTAACTCAACGCATAACAAGTATCTTGTAAAAATTTCATACGGTAGGGTACACATCACACATTTTTTGGAAACAGTTATTTGGGATCGACCAATGAACATCGCGAAAAATAATAAAATTCTTTCTCGTTGTGGTCATTCATTCAAGTATTCTGATGGCCTGGGGAATCTTCGTAGAGCAATTGTTATGTGAAGCCAAAGAGGAGCGCAGCGAGTGTGAAGGACATGAACGTAAAGAACATCATGTATGCATACATCGAAAACAAAACCACTGGTAAACTTTCATAATAAATAATCTGACATACAAACAATGAATATTTTAGTCACAGAAAGATGTCAACAGAGATCATTTAACAAACGATTCTGATAACCCGAGGAATTAAAAATCGTTTTATTTTCAACACATATCGCTGCTCCTACGGCGGCATATATACATAGTAGATGGGAATAATACTGAATGTAGGGAACGTAATATGACCATAATTTAAAAACATTAAATTCTTGAGTTGCTCCAAGAACTAATTTTTTATTAAACAAGCGTTGGTTTAGAGATTCCTTAATTTGTTAACATATATAACATAACAATTTTCCTGTAAAAGTTGCATAATGTAGGGTATGCACAGTATTTTAAAAACAGTTATTTGGGATTAATCAAGAAAGAGAAGAGAAATAGTTACACTCTGTCACAAATATTTTTATGGAAACAGTTATTTGGGATCGACCAATGAACAAATAGAAAAATAATTCAACTTTCTCTTTTTGTGGTCATTCATTCAAGTATTCTGATCGCCTGTTAAATCTCGATGAGGCAATCGTTAAGGCCTCAGGAGACGATCAAATAAAATCATCAACGCCTTACATGTGTGCGTGTTATCGTTATATACATATACGTTGTCGGCTTTGATTGATGAAAATCAAAAGATTTTGATTTTTTCATTTGATGAAGTTTTATTTGATCGTCTCCAACTCTGATTGACAAGCATTTTCTCATTTGCTACGATATCGTCGTAATGAACACATCATCCATGCGCGGATAAACAAACAAATTTTTTTATTGCGAATAATGTAATAGTAAACGAAGAATTATTATTTTTTTATTGTGAATATATATTTTGTGTGTATATTTTATTTCTTTTTATTGTGAATATATATTTTTAAGAAGTTAAATTGTGTTTGGTAAACGTTCGTACTATCATTGAGAAATGCAAAGATGAAAAAAAATTATATTAGAATTAATTGCAAAATATCAATGTTTACCAGCGTTGTTTAATTTAAAACTGGAAGAAACAGGAATAGAGAAGAAAAAAGAAAACAATATGACATTTTTTTCATATTTTCCTTTTTATCTTACACAATATCGTGTACAATATGTTAAAAGCAATAAATAAATCGTCATCCGATAAAGGCATTTTGCGAAGCGCACACTACAAAATCAAAATGCAAATGATGATTGACGAATTTATTTGAACGTCTCCTTTCATACGTCAATCACACGACACTCACACTTATGCATTATTTGATGAAATTATTTGATCGTCTCCTGGAGCCTTTAGATGAAGCATTATAAAAGGAGCGCGGCGAGTATAAAGGACATATGAACTTATGTAAAGAACATCATGTGTAAAAGAAAACCACTTAATAATAAATAATCTGGTATACAAACAATGAATATTTTAGTCACAGGAAAACGTACAAGGAGATCACCTAACCAACGATTCTTATAACCAGAGAAATTAAAAATCGTTTTATTTTTTTCAACACATATCGCTGCCCCTACGGTGGCATATAGGAATAATATAGAATGTAGAACATCATATGGACGTTTGAATTTATTTCAAAACTCTAAATTGTTAAGTTACTCTAGGAAATAATATTTATATTAAACGAGCGCTGGTTTAGAGATTTTTTAAATTGTTTACATATCATAACAATTATCCTGTAAAAATTACATAATGTAGGGTATGCACATATTTTAGAAACAGTTATTTGGGATTAATGAAGAAGAGGGAAAGAGTTTTCTACTTTCGTATTTAAGGTTGCCGTCTGTTATTTTGGTTGCAACATTTCTGAGTCAACGAGAACCCTGCTAATGTCCTTTACTTTCTCTTCTAAACTCCTGTTCATAAAAAATCCACTATATATGAGCTATTCTCACACAAATTTTCCATCTTCTGTTATCTATCGCCTGGATTTTTAGTTTAATTCCCCCTGTTTTATGAAAAACACTCAAAGCTCAATTGGTCAAATATTTTTGAATTACGCTCGTACGAATCACATCTGAAACCATTACAAAAACAGGAGACAAGAAAAAATAAAAAATTTCCAGAGATATTTAAGTCATGTTTTTGTAAGACGAGCGGTTGAATTCACGTCCGTCTGTTAATATGAAAAGCACAAACAAAAACACAGGGGACTGGGCAATAATGTAGAATATATGGAAGGCAATATGGCTAAAAATTATTCAAACACCATATATTGCAAAGTTATTCTAGGAGATGTTGATAATTAAACGAATACTGGTGGTTTCGACAACTTTTTTCAATTACAAATTGTAACCCAACGCATAACAAGGAGGTTGTAAAATTTACATACGGTAGGGTACACATCACATATTTTTTAGAAACAGTTATTTGGGATCGACCAATGAACAAATAGAAAAATATTTAAAATCACTTTCTATGTGGTCATTCATTTAATTATTCTGATTGCCTGTTATTTATAGCCTTTGGTAAAAATCGTCATAAAAGTGGCGCGAAGCCGTACAGGGCCTTAATACATCAGATAGATAAATCGCCTATTACGATAAATTTTTTCAATAAATAGTAAACAATTTTTAGTAAACGAGTGCTGGTCACGAAAAATGTTTAAATTACAAATTATATCTCAGTTAGCTTCCGAAAATTGCATAAGGTAGGGTACATACAAGAATGATAAACTAAAGATTACGCCTTGCGCATGATTTCCCGTTAGATGACGTAGTTGGGCTATTTGAAAGGTTTCCGAGTCTCTTTCAAATATGAAAATTAACATTTCTTCTGAAAAATGTGTGTATTACGTGAAAGTTGGCAGCCCTACAATATAAATTACATTGAGAGTTGTCAAAAAAATATTTATTTATTCTTGAAATATACAACGAATTTTGTGAAAAATTTATTGAAAAAGAACGTTAAAAAAATTAACATTATAAAAAAAATTAGTGAAGTTTGTTAAAAAAAAGCTGCAACACAAAGGAAAACTAAAAAGAAATATTGAAGGAAAATGTAAACATGGAGTGTGCAGTGGGCAAATGCAAGCAAAATAGTGGTAAAAAACAAGTGAGAAATTTAAAAAAATTAAATATCCCGTGTTTTTAATTCTGTCATATATTCTGGGCTACAACGAGGCATTTTGGGTGCCAATGCATATGTGGTGGTCTACAATACTCCTGATTTAGAAGTACATAATTCTTTAATTGGTAAATGTCGACATACAATTTCAAATAAAGGTATTTAATTTTCCTTCTGGTTTCTGCAGGTACTATATTTACGAATATTAATACTGAGAACCAAGAGGACATATTACAGACCGAAAATAATTAAATAGAATTAGAAAATCTACAGTATGCCGGTTTAGAGAATTTGGCCGGATATATTTGTCACAAATTACAAAACAACAGCCCCAATCTTGCGGTCAAGCCTTCAGCAGACTCGACGTATACCTGGGTCAACCACCTAAATGAAGGCGGGCTAAGTAAGTCATCAAATTCACTAATGAAAACGTTAAAATCGTGTGATGTCATTTTTTTGAAATTAAATGGAGAACAATTGATGCTTACGATCGGGTATATCCAAAAACATTTGTTGAAGCAAAGGACTTTGAAGGAAAGGATGAAGTGAAAAAACTTTTTTAGATGTAGAATGTACTTCAGAATGATATTACTAAATACCGAAATTTCTCAAAATATCAACAAAAGAAAAAGGGAAATGAATAAAATACCAACTTAAAAAAAACTTTTTTCACTTCATTTTATTTTCATATATTATTTCAATTAATAAAATATTGTTGGATAATTTTTATTTAATGAATTTTCAATAAATAAATTTTTGAAAAAAAAAGTTTTTGCTACTAAATAATTTTGTAGAGACAAAAGTTAAATTGTCCCACTGTTATATTTACATGTAAAAATAATTGTTTGACAGTTAAAAATCATTAGCCAATAGGAACACAAATTCGTGACGTCATTGATTCAACATGCGCAGAAAGTTTTAATTTTGTGTGCGTGATGGCGTAATCTTTAGTTTATCATTCTTGGGGTACATATATTTTTCTAAAAACAGTTATTTGGGATTGACCAATGAACAAAGAGAAAAAATAGTTAAACACGGTCTTTTGTGGTCACTCATTTAATTATTCTGATTGCCTGTTAAATCTTCGTGAATCAATTGTTATATGAAACCAAAAAGGAGCGCAGCGAATATAAAGGACGTTAACGTGTTTAAAGAATCATCATGGGTAAAAGAGAACCACTTAATAATAAGTAATCTGACATACAAACAATGAATATTTTAGTCGCAGGAAGATGTCAACAGAGATCATATATCCAATGATTCTGATAACACGAGAAATTAAAAATCTTTTTTTTTTCACCACAAATCGCTGCTCCTACAGCAGCATAAGTTTATAGTATATGGGAATAGTATTGAATGTAGGGAACATAATATGACCATTTTAGTTTATTTAAAAACTCTTAATAGCTGAGTTACTCTAGAAAATATTTTTTTATTAAACAAGCGCTGCTCTAGAGATCTTTTAACTTGTTTACATTTCATATCGAATAGTCTGTAAAAATTGCATAATGTAGGGTATACACATATTTTTGGAAACAGTTATTTGGTATCAACCAATGAAAAGGACGAAAAATATTAAAATTTTAAATTTGTGGTCATTCATTCAAGTATTCTGATTGCCTGTTACATCTCAATCGATATTCTTACACAATCGTTAAGTGCCCGTCTGACGATTAAGCTCCGGAACGTACGAAAAGCAATGGGAGCGATTATCGATTCGTAATGTAATTTCGGGAAGCATTTACATTGCCCTTCATATGCTAAAAACGTACGTTCCGTTACGTTACGTTTCGTGGACGTTTCGCTAAGTGAGGCTTTATAAAAGCGAACTTCAACAGGGAAACACAACTTAATGAAATAGAGTTTTGCTATTATTGTTGTATTGAATGTTTCCACTCATTTAATTCAACGATCCCTGCTAATAATATACTTTACTTTCTCTTTTTGACGCCTGAAATATTTTTGATCTATTTTTATAAAAATTTTCGCTTGAAAAATTGCTCAAATATTTTCAAATTATGTTCTTCCATATGAATATCTTTTGATATCATTGCAAGAACAGGAGACAAGAAATTGTAAAAAGTCGCCAGAGCTTTGCATAATTGACACATAACAAGTAGGCTGCCAAAATTGCATATGGAGGATAAGCACAAAATTTAGAAACAGTTATTTGGGATCGACCAATGAACAAACAGAAAAATAATTAAATTCTTTCCGTTTGTGGTCATTCATCTATCTATTCTGATCGCCTGGTAATAATCGTTGTCTGGTAAAGTCATTATAAAAGTGGCTCAGCAAATATACAGGACGGGCGTGCATGTCTGTACCTAGTAAACCCCTATAATAGATAAGACTATTACGATAATTTGTTTCGAGTGCGGCTCACGAAAAATTTTTATATTTGAAATTATATCTGAGTTAGCCTGCGAATATTGCATAAGGTAGGGTACTCACTCATGTTTTAGAAACAGTTATTTGGGATTGACCAATGAACAAAGAGAAAAATAGTTAAAATCTCTCTCTCGCTTTCTTTGTGGTCATTCATCTATCTATTCTGATCGCCTGGTAATAATCGTTGCTTGGTAAAATCATTATAAAAGGAACACAAATCATAATATACAGGGTGCGCAAGTGCAAAAAGAAAACACCGAGTAAACAAACTTATTGATTAATATGGTGTATGATGGAGAGCCATCTATTAGGCAATGGCTGATCGCTAAGTAGTTATGAGTGAAACAATTTCTTTCTTTTTTATAAACTTAGGTCAACGCAGTATTTATGAGTGAAACAAGGCATTCTTTTTTTTATAAACTTTTTATTCATATTTATTTATTATAAAATAATTGTATAACAAATAATAACATGTATATAACAAATAACAATATTACTAGTACAATATACAGTGGCGAGCAAGGAAAGTCTTTGTACTCCAATAAATTTTGACAATTTGAAATAATGTGTGTGTCTTTAGACGAGTTAAAATATATATTTTAGTTCATACCAGTGGTGTTGTGCTAATTTTTCAGAAAAAAACGTTCAGGACTCCGGCTCACGGTTCGAAAAAACAAGCCTGTTCGTTCCGGTTCGGGTTCGGTTCAAACCCTTGTTTATAAAAATACATATAAAAATTCGTCAAAAATTAGAAAAAGAAATCAGCAATTCTTTTTAATTCTTTTCTCAAAACGTCAGCCAATTCTCGTTATCAGAAATCATCTTTAGTTCCGGAACGCGTTCCTGTCCAAAAAGGAAGTACCGGAACGACGTTCCGGAGGGTTCCGGCTCGACAACACCACTGGTTCATACGGATGTACTTCATTCTGTATGGAGGAAAAAGAGCTCGATCTCAAGAAAGTGTTAAACATGGTGATGGTGGTGGAACTATAATCAGAATCGGTGTTATTAAGAGTTTGCTTTTTATACAAACTCTTGATTAAAATTCATGAAATTGCTAAAATGTATTGGAGTACTTAGACTTTTGGTGTCCACTGTATGTATAGTTTGTTTAACCATACATCATTGGCTATGAATAGTTAAATTTTACAAGTGTTCATTCGCATACATATAAAACTCTTAAAATATAAAAATAAAGATATTACAGTCAAAGAAAAAAGTCTACATACACCACTCTAAGTAGACTTTTTTTCCTGGTGATTTTTATCAAATTGAAAAAGGTGTTCTAGCATTTCGTAAGGCAATTACAATTAAGAATGTGTGAAGACTAAAAAGGAATATAAAAACTAATGTTAATAGAAATTATTAGAAAACTAGAAACAATTCAGCAGCCAAAAAGTCTACATACAATGCAATATGTAGACTTTTTTCTGTGAAATTTTCAAAGAAAGCAAT
Source organism: Sarcophaga rosellei (assembly GCA_930367235.1). Lineage (NCBI taxonomy): Eukaryota > Metazoa > Arthropoda > Insecta > Diptera > Sarcophagidae > Sarcophaga > Sarcophaga rosellei. Next base: position 62,200,384 of record OV884018.1, on the reverse strand, counting down.
CAAATGCATTTTAAAAAGATATCCTCCTTTCAAATGTATAGTCAAAGAATAAAGTCTACGTACAGTGGTGTACTATGTTCTTTGGCTGTATGTTTAAGTTACAGAAATGGTTTGAATTTTTCGGTTTTTAGGTTTTTTTCCAAATGTTTTCGATAATTTTAAGCCTGACTTAAATTAAATTCAGTCTACTGATGGCTTCTTCTTAATTCTGCACGCCATGGTATAATATCTTCTTCGGATCATTTTCTTCGTTTTGTTGCTGCAGGTATTGTTGCTGTTGTTGTTGCTGGCATAATCGCCTATGCTGTCGCTGTTGCAATTGTTGAGCATCTCATATTATTGTTTGTATCATAATTATTATCACCAACCAGTTACTGATTTACTGTCCAGTCCATGGCATGATGTCCATTATATGAAACATTTTGTGAATAACCATTGGCGTTCTCTTTATTAGTATGACTGGCTGATACAATTTCAGTACCCCAAGGAAACCATTGACATGTTATCCATAGACATGGCACGATTTTTCTTTCAAGCACCATGTCTCAGCTACACGATTTATTGTTCTCTTCCACTTTGGTTATATAAATTGGTGTGGCTCTATAAAGAGATATAAAAGCAAACGAATATCGTTAAAATATTTTGAAATTTATGTATATATACAGTCAAAGAATAAAGTCTACGTACAGCGCTGTGTGAAGGCTTTTTTCCCTGTGATTTTTATCAAAATAAAAGAGGATGTGTATAAAAAAGCTGGGTATATATAACGGTGTATGTAGACTTTTTCCGGTGACTATACATATATAAAGAAGTATCTATAGTGTAATAAAACAAAACAAGGAAGTCACAGTTGTCGTTTTAAACTGTATATAGATGATCTTAAAACATAATTTGTATTGACTAGCATTCCAAAAAGTTAGTGGGGATCTAGTAATCGATTTCTGCTCTTTAGGTCAAATTAGTCAAGAATGGCTTTGCTAATAGAGTACGTATTCGTATGTTCACGCACGTCCAAAATATACTTCTCTTGGTACAGGTCTTTGTAAAACAATTATTCCTTGAGACTAAAACATACATTCAATTCAATATATAGGGTGGGTTATTTATCGGTTTAAATTTTAAAAATCGGTTATTTCGAATCTACCAATACTTATGCAAACGTTTGATAGCAGTTGAATTAGCCGAACTGGTGATGTTAATTGTCACAAAGAAATTGCGATTTCACACCGTTGAACTATTTTCTGTGCGGCGCTTTTAAAGGCAAAAATGTTATGCTCACAAAACAGAGACAATTGAGCATTTGAAGGCCAACATTCGTGATGGCATTGCCTGCGTTACGAACCCATACACTCGAAAAATTGCACGAAAATTTGTGCGATCGAATGGAGTACTGTGAGGCCAGCCGCGGCAGCCATATGAATGAAACAATATTCCATTTCTAACCGGAACAATTGCACTTCGGAACGAAAAAATAAATTTGACAAAATTTCATACCATTTTTGTTTTATTGCACTTTTAAGTTTAAAGTTTTAAGTGGCCCACCCTGTATATGAATATGTTAGCCACATCAGACATGTCTCCGAAAATTTTAAAATAAATCGTTGTAATATTTTAATTACTGCAATTGTTAAAGACCAGATAGGATATTAACGATGTTCACTAGTACATTGGAGGGGAGGGTAAACATATACATGTGTACGAAGTAATGTTTGAAATGATCACTGAACGAAATGACTTGAACGAAATAGTATTGCGAGAAGATTCGTTTGTCTTTCTCAAATTGGGACTAAAACTTATTCTTATCAATATATCTGATAGGATATCAATTTGTTAGAGACAGTTTAAACAATTCAAAGGATTTGTGATTTGTGACACGGAAATCAAAGCAACAAGTAAAAAAAATCGTTAAAATGATGAATGAAGGATTTTTATCAATCTTAAGTTTGAGTCAAAATCATTAGGAGCTACTACCTTCTTAGGCAGCAATTCAAAATGTTTGCAGGAAGTAGAGACAAATGCTTACATTGTTACGAACTGAGATGACTACTGTATCCTAAAATTATTGTAAAGTATGCCAGTTTTTTTTTTGTCAAATTCTAGACCAAGTAGTAGCCATTATTAGCTACAATCGTTTTTATCTTAATTACTGAGTATTTAAATAACCTTGACAATTTTTCCAGTGTTTATCAAACTCCACAAACTCCACGTTGAATTTAATGGAACATATTGAATATATACTTTAATGGCAAATCAATTTATTTCGGCTGCACTTTTAATCTCTTGTTCTTATAGAAAAACATTCCAAAACTTCCCTTAGAGTTCAATAACAAAAACGTAGTGACTTGGCGCAAACAAATGAACTTCAAGAAATATTTTTAACGCGCTCAAGAACATTAAAAACAAGAAAGAAACAAAAGAGAAATCTTTTTTGAATTGAAAAATTGCTTCCATTTATAATGCATTGTTCGGAACACGATAATTAAATGAAGCAAACATGTTTTTTTTCATCAACATCGCCTTAGATATTGGCAACTTGCAGTTGGAAACATTTAATTGCTGGTTGTGGATGCTTCTTCCATTTCGAATTCTTATTAATAATGGCAAATGGAAAAACATTTTAAATAAAAAAAAAAATACAAAAAAAACTGACAAAAAGAGGAGAAACAATTTCGAAAACATTTATTTTTACACTTAAGAGTATGGATTATCAAATAATCACTAAAAACAGATCACATGCCTCATAAAATTATTTCCTCTTTTGCTGTTTACTCTTATTGTTGCTGTTGTAGTTAGACTTGTAACACCTCTTGTGTAAGGAGAGAAGATAAATGCAACAGACAGACAGAAATACACACAATGGAGCTGTATGATCCCAGAAGAGTATTAAAATCATGGAACGACATGTGTGAACACAAGAAAATAATCGTAAATGATTGTGTTCAAGTACAAATACGTGTATTGTACTGTGTATGTGGATATAGAGTTTTGACAATTGAGAGTAAAAATACAGCAGTCATGGAAATAAATGATTTAGAAAATGCATCTGTTCTTTAGCAGAAATTATAAAATTTGCAATGAAGGAAAACACTGCTACAGATGTCTTGTCTCATATTTTGAACTATATATTAAAAGTTAAAGAAAACTTAGTTTCTGGTCATGTGTAATGACAGCTTTTGCATTAACCGAATATTGAATAATATTCATTCAACTTAGCCTCAAGATAGTTTCTGATCGAAATTAAAAAATCCTTTCTTGCAGCAGCTTCAGTGCTAAGCATACGCTATAAGAGACGTGGTTGACAATAAAACACAAGTCAGACTATAAATCTTGTTGAAATTGATACAACATAGCACAGATGACAACATAGCTTCTACCAATATTAAGAAAGGTTATAGATTTGGCAGAAGTTCAGTTTGGGCATAGTAGGATAGCTTAGAACAGATGGCGGGTCCTGCTTTAAAAACAAATTCCCACAGTAGAGCAACAATGAGGCCCATTGTAATACCACAATTATTATTCAACCCAGGGATACAACATTACCTAAAAGAAACCAATCCCACTCCAGAATAAGAATATATTGCAAAGAGTTCTATAGATGACAAAAAATTAAGAGGTCTCCCCTTCATAATAGGCACCGGCACATAAGATGACAGACAGTCTCATCCTTCTACCCAAAGCTCATGTCGAAGTTATTTCAGAGAATTGTCGCTCAATAAGCCAGTAACCCGTGAGAACTGCAATTATGCTATAGTTGGTCATGTGAGTTGAGCACAGAAGACAATCGGCCCTTTTTTGTTCCAAGTTCAGCATTGTCTTATCTTCTACGAAGGACAACGAAACTCAGCCTTTCTGTAAAACGAGTGGAAATTAGCTAGTCTAATTGAGGCAATCGGAACACCTACGCCATGTCGGAGATTATTAGCTCTGTTCCGGCTCTGGTCCACAATTTCAGCATGTTCCGAGTCCATGTTAGGCTAGAGTTTAATTGTATTGAGCAATATGGCCACTAGCTCAGTTCGCTGCTTTATTAAAAGGTCAGAGGGAAGTCAATTGAGTGTGGCAAACGAGCCCTTAGTTCAAGTGGAACAAAGTGCACTGATGATTAGGACAGCCGACTGCATGCGAGTCTGCCTATCAGTCGGCAGTGGCATTGCTAATTGTTCAACATCCACCATACTTAAGCACCGTAAAGCAAAATTTTTTCCACCAAGGCCTGATAGACCCAGTTTTTGATAGCGGCAATGCAATCCATGTGTAATTTGCATCGTAAAAATGTATAAAGTGCTCTACGAATAGCATTCTCATCCGAATTCGTTGAAAAAAGTTTTTCCACTGTGTTTTCAAAGAGGGCGTTGTATGTCGAATCTCCGTAAGGCAATCACACCTCTAACTGGAAAAGCCTGCCTAATCAACTTATGCTTTATGGCAAAAAGTGCCTCAAGTATACAACAATTAATGTGTCTCTGTGAAGTCTCACCCTCGATCAATGCAGTGAGTAGCTAAGTAGGAAACCCCTACTAATTTTTTATCTACAACTGTTATTTGATTATGAACATAAATTTAATGTCAAAAGAAGTGAACAAAATGAAGAGAAATCTTTGTTTAATGCTCGTTTTCATAATCGAAATCTATAAAAAACAGGAAGGAATATTAAGGCCATCAACTACGACTCAGTGATACACTGCAACACAATAACCTTTTTGGAATTGTTTCTTGAATAGCTGCAGCAGTATTCCTTAATTCAGACGTGAGATTGTGAAGTGAAGGAATGGGCACACGAATACAATTGTAAAAGGATCAAATTTGTCCATTTTCTTTGGACTGCATCTGAATTCCTAACCGTACCTTTTTACATGATGAAAATTTTCATATATCAAGTGAATCTACATTTGAGTCTGTGTGTCATATACAGTACAACACATGCTTTACCTATTGTAGGGCATAAGAACGGGCATCATCTTCATCATCCTCATCGTTCTCTTTATAAAGATTGTGATACATTCCAGATATTAATGGTAAAATAATAGCAACTCAATGGAAAACCAACAGAGCCATACACTTCTATTTAGACAAGTATTATGAGCTTATAAAACTGAATAATCAACAACAGCAACAAGAAGATTTTTCTTAAATTCCTTGTAAAGCGCTTGCAGTTACTCAGGCAATTGACTCGATGTTATTATTGTTTGTATTACTTTTTGTTTTTGCAGCATTTATTAAGGCTTAAACGAAATGAAAGAAATTTGAAATCCTTAAATTCAACCAGAATTCAAAATCCATACGGACTCCGGTTTAGAATGATTGTTCCAAGCCAATTATTAAGCAAAAGCAATAGAAGATGAAGAGTTCCAGTAACACGATACAACTCATTTTTAAATCATAATGAAGGACCATGGAGAACACAATTCAAAACTGAACAGAATCGTAATGGAAACAAAAATTTTGTAAAAGTTGTACAAGAAAAAAAATTAGTTTTCCTTGGTACACAGAACCATTTATTTATGAAAAGCTTTAGAAAGCAGTGGCTTAAAAGTATGCCATCCATAACATGAAGAAGCACGGAATGTGTTCACATGTTCACATTGTTGAGAAAGACGAAATTGCAATTTCATTGCAGTCCTTATGCAGGAAATCATTTTCTCTGGACTATATTAACAAGAAAATATTAAGGCATCGTAGACAAAACATCAGAAATTTCTTTTGTACAGATTTGATGACGTCGAAATATTTTTGTTATTTCATAACAATCTTCTTGAATTTGAGAACATTCTTTATATATCATTTGAACTTAATTTCCACACAATCTTTCGGGTAGTAGAAACTAATAGCTTATCCTTTTAAAAGTAAAAACTAAATTATAAAAATTTTTAAGAAGAAATCTTTTAAATTTTAAGTGCAATCATCGCGTACAATCAATACCAATTTTCTTAGTCTCTGTAAACATATTATCCAGTTAAAGATAATCCTTGTAAAAGTTCTTTTATCCCATGACCAGACTATTAAAAACCTTGACAAAGTAAATACGAAATAAATTCTCCCAAAATAACGCAAAAAGCACAACAGAACAACAGAATTATGTCATACAATATTTTCCAGTCTTTAGCTCCCTATGATCTGAATCTATAGAGCAGCTTAAATTTAATGACGGCTACTCTCTATTATCCCCCATATGAGCATTCATTCCTTTTCCAGCAATTCAATGTACACTTTTGGAAAATAAGTCGAAATAATAACAAGTGAATGTAACAAACGAAAATTGAAAAAAAGGAGCAAAATCCGCAAGAAAAGAAGAGAAAAGGATATGGAAGATTTAAGTTTTCATTATTAGAAGCATTTCATTTCTTATGTAATCCACGAAATAAGGATTTTGAAATTGTCCTACATAGGCATCCATGATAACGAAACGAAGGACTAGTCTGTAAGCGGAATGCAGCCAGATGCAGGGAAGCAATTCGATGATGTCAATTTCCGATAGTCAACAGGAAATGCATGTGCTGCACATTTTCATTTCATTTTCTTTTCGTTTTATTTCGTTCTGTCTGCGTCCACATCCTTCTGTCCAGTGGTCTTATGATGGTATTTTTGGTAGTATACACAAGGATAATGATTTTTTAATAAGAAATCCTTATCGATTACAAGACGAAAAAAAGAAATTCAATACCAGACGTTTTATACAGGCATTTAAAAAAGGATTTTCTTACATTTTTGCAAAGTTGATTTTCTCCCTAAACATCAGCAGTGAAGGTCTGTCCACCATCCCCCGCCATATGGTATTTCCATACCATTTTGTTTTTATTTTAATAGCTTGAATTGGCTTTTACTCTCCAATGTAAGACAATACCAAAGAGGCGGTGTGAGTAAGACTTTGAGTGCATTTCTGGTCGACTGCTGACTAGTAATTTTTTAATGTTATCCTTGAAAAAATCTTATCTTTCTTTATTTTACACATTTTGTAAAAGTTTGTTGTCGTTGCCTCTGATGTTGTTGTCGTTGCCTCTGATGTTGTTGTATACATTAATGCATGACTTTATTTTCCTTCAGTTTTGTATTCTTCAGCTGTTTCATATTTTTCATTTTCTACTACATTTTTCTCATGTTTTTTTTTTCTTTTGGCTCTTCCCCTTTTTTCTCTTTGGCCCTGACATTCAATGTTGTTTTCGCCGTCTTTAAATGTCAGAGTAAAAATGTAACCAACTATAAAACGACACACTAATTAAAACCTTAAATTAAACAGGGTCCTTAGTTAAGCGCTTTCTATTTCTAAGTAGAAGTAAAACAAACTGTGTAAGATACTCGGTTGAAGAACCTATGGATGCCATTGCATGTGAAATATAATATCAAATGTCCATCATAACTTATCTTGGAGGACCTCATCTGACATGTATAGTTTTCCACGACTCTGAACTATAAATTAGGTCGAATATAACCGATGGCATGCGTTAATTCAGCTTTGGGGAGCCGTTGTGGTTTGTGTTTTATTCGTCTACGCCTGCCACTGCGAAAACTTCACAAGAAATATTCAAATCGTACGTGGTGGCCAGTTCACAACATCTCTCCGTGAGAGAAACATGACCTCAAATCGCTCGTGCAGAATATCAGATGAGGCTTGAGCTTCGTTTAAAATTATTCACAGAATTGTAAGATTTAACCTCTGCAACATCATACAAAAGCGTGTGTTGGCATGGCAAATGATTGGCAATGAGAAGCTGTCATGGAAGCGCTGTTAGATTTAAGTCTTCTGCATATTGTAAAGTAAAGACCAAAGCTTTGGAGACCAATATAAGTCTAATATTAATTTTGTCATAGCATTTATTACTTAAGGAATCGATTGTCCTCCTTAACTGTCCGAAGGACACAACCAATATACTCCATGATTTTGGGTATTGAATAGAGTACGCTGGAAACTGCGCAGTGTCTTAAAAGAGGGATTATTTTAGGTTTACAGATAGTTCAGAAATGGATGGCAGAGTTTTTGATCCTAGAATGGAGTATTTCCATCGAAAGTTCTGTTCAATTGAACTCAGACAGGTGGTGCAAACGGCAAGACAACCAATACTATCTGACAGTCAGGACACCAATTGAGCTCTCGACTCTTATGAGGTTAATTCGAAGACAGTTTAGAACTGTCCCTCTACTGGATCTAAAGTCGTGTAGGAATTCCCGGTAATGAGCAAGCAGACGAGCTTCCGAGGATGATGGGGCTAAAATCCTTCTGTGTAGTGGGAACGGATTTTAAGAAAGGTATTCTTAACAAAAGGAAAGAAAGTTCGAGCCAATCAAAACATTTATTGGAAAATTAATCTGTGTTATAAATCAGTCCAGGAATAACCCCGATATTATGACAGGGCACTGTACTCTCATAGTACTCTTACTCAGAATGGGGGATGTCTCGAGCACAACAAGAGACAATAAGAATAAATGAGAAAGAAACACATTGATGTATATCAGATACTAGGCTATTATCATTATCGGACGGCATCCTGAATTCTGTCAGGGCAATATGCGGCAAGGATACTTCGACTGTTTGTTTCATCAGTTGCCTGTTGCAGTAGTTGGTTATATTATTCCATTAAAATATTATGTTCGATTTAATTTGTTATTCAGAGTTTTTTCTCCTTTAAATTTAAATCAGTGATGCTCAAAATCGAAATTTCCTATCACATGTGATAGGCAAAGAAAAATCTGCTGACGCTCCGCTGGCACACGTACACTATAAGCTCACTTGTGTGGTTTCTTATAATGATCGTGTGTTTGTTGCTTTGTTTGTTGTTTTGTGTTCATCTCAGAGAACAAAATCAATTCAGTTGACGTTTAGCACTTGAGGAAGCAAGACCACGCTACGCAACTTTTTTGAATGATTTTTTGTTTTTTGCAAATACACGCAGCAAAATGCTTAATGAAAATTGGGAATATGATTTTTTTTTATAGAGAATATGGATGGTAATGCAAAATGTATTGTGTGTTGTCGCTCTTTATGTCGTAATTTTTTTTTTTTATAAAAATACATTACAAGGCTAGCCATGGATTTTTCGACAACATTAAAGCGAATGATAGGACTTTAAAATTATTGCAATTAAAAGCAGAATTTTTTTTAAAATTCATGGTTGACGAAACTGACGTACCAAACTACAATAATTTACCATGTAGTAACGAGAAATTGTCGTTGCCTTTTAAAAAGGCATCATATACAGTTGCTTTAGCTTCAGCAAAGCAGGACCGTCCATTCGATGATGGAAATTTCTTCTTGAATTTGACGACAGACGTATTGAATTGTTTTGGCGAAAAATGTGTTTTGTTTTTTGTAATAACATACACACAACACAATAAACCAATTTTTTTTCTTTTTTTATTATTTTCCCAGTGTACGATTCTCAAAAATTAAGTTGAATTTTGTTCTCCGCTGCTTTACCAACACAATCAAACCTATGATAGTATGTGTTTGAGCACCACTGATTTAAATACATCATGTCGGTTTAATGAGTATTACACCGTGTTGGTTCTGTTTATTATGAGTATAATAAAAATAGTGAATTCGTTTTCCGTACTTCTCCCCTTCCTTTTTTTTTGCATTTAATGTTTTATTTATATTATTCGTGTATACAAAACTTTGCATATTCAAACATTCGCTTTCCCGTACCGAGGCACTAAAATACTGGCAACCTTTACTGCAACTCAGGCAAATACCAGTGCAAATGCAAATTAAACGAAAAAAATTCTAGAATCTCACTTCTTGGTTGGCAAGAATGCCGATGCAAATACATTCAATGCACTGTTGCTCGTATTGCCACTCTTACTTCCGTTTCCTATTCCTCTAGGCTTACATATGTACATAACCATTTATTTATATGTATGTCTGTCCATGTAAATGAGTATTTATTTATTTGTGTATGAAAATATGAATGAAGTTGTAAGATGAGTACGAATATGCGCTGCATCGTTCATAGTCTTTTGCTACTGCCGCAATTGTTTTTTATTAATTTTATATTTTCCTTTCCTCCCCATCACCCATTTTTATTCTATTTGTTTATTTTGTGACTTGAAATAAACTTTTACGCGCTATAGTTATTCTCGTAATGAAAATATACATTCAGGTCCTACTCCCACTCCTACGATTACATTACATACATAATTTGCATGAATACTGCCATCAGACCGAGCCGTTTGCTGATGTATGAAAACATTGTATGTATTTATCTGTGTCTAAATTGCAATGAATGGAAAAAAAGCATCATTTAAGGAAAAATTACTACAATTTCACAATAAAAGTGCATACCTAACTTTTACTAAGTAAATGGGTGGGAGGAAAATGATAATATTTTCGTAATAATTACATTCAACTAAAGCTGATTCTCTTCACGTCCCATTCATTGTTTTTCTTCCTTTTTCTATTTTTTTTTAATATTTTCATTATTGTTATTATTTTTATTTTCTCTTTTGTTCTTTATGAATTTGTTCATGATTTCCTTATTTCATATGGCATTTGTTGTTTTTGTCACTTAACTGTTGAAAGTTACCAACTTTAAATTGTCAAGCACAATTCAGCAACAATTTTGTTGTTGTTCGAGTTATAAGTACAAAATGGCTTAAAAGGAAAGGCAAATTACACAACTTATTTACTAAAAAAGGATTTTTATGTCAGAAAATTACTATTTTTTCTAACAGAATAGTTTGCATTCCTTAACAGATTTTATTTTTTTTTTTCGAAAAAAGAAGAACCATGAAGAGAATAAGTAAGAGCATGCGAGACTTGATTGAGTCGTTTTAAATAATTTTTAATTAAAAAGGATTTATTTAATTATAGGGACTTATAACTTTTATTCCAAGCCATTTACTCTCAAATAGGAATTTAAATCAAATAATGAATAAAGAAATATTATTATACCGCGATTTGAGTTACAATAATTGTCCCTCTTACCATTAGTTAAGTATAACACCAAAGAGTTAAGTTATTTGAAAAGGCTTTACATGTTTGTGTTTAGGAATATGAGGCGCTTTACATAGCATTGATAACGAGTATTCTAACTGATAGGATCAATTAAACAGAATACATCAACTGGTGCATTTAAACCAACGGCTTGGCAAGGCTATCAGCTTTTAAATATCCTTAATTTATTTAACGAGTACTTAAGACCGTGTCACACTTCATATATTAAATTTTGACATTTCAAAAAGGTAACGGAAACTGGATCGTCCATGTTTTTAAGTGTTTGAGCGTTTTTATCTTTAAATTTAAATAAAACAAAGTGTGTCGAAGTTCTTTATTCGTTTGATTGGAGTATACTCAAATCAGGATTACAACCTAGCTTCTACCTACTAGACTATGACGTCTATCAGATAGTACAGTTCTAACGCTTGATGCAAATTAGTTCAGACTCTTGATCGAAACTCTTATTATCAACACAGAATTATAAATAAAATTGTAAAAGTAGAATACAAATTATATTTTGTATACCCTTTCAATCTCATTTAAATGAAATTATTTCTGAAAAAGATTTTCGTTTTCGATCTCTGGTTGTTGGTGTCTATATTTCCACACTAGTGGCAGAGGATATGTTACAAAGAATTTTTCGGATTTTATTTTCTTTGTTTTTGTAAAATACACCACTAATGAATCTCTTAAGTGTAATTAAACAAATAAAGTTTCATTTGCTTTTACGCTAACAAATCCTTTAGTTTTTGTCCTTTTTTCTAAAAGAAATAGTATCTCCTTTTCCTTTTTAATGGACTGCACTTTAATGCAATTGCAAGTGGAAGTTTTTAATTTAAAATTGCAACTTTTTATTTTCAGTATCAAAAGCTGAAGGGGGTATTATGAGGGAATTGTTTCTATTACTGGCAACTTTGCCTACCAATAACTGAAGCCGATTACGATAATCCATATAAAACTGCTTAAGGACTTATTATCCTTTTAAAGTGAGAATAATTTCTGAACAGAAAGTCTTATGAACGAGTGATTTAAAACGAGTTTTTAATCCTTAAGAAAAGTTAAGCGTAAGGTGTCACTTTCCATTAGATAGTATCTATCGTTTGATCTTTGGTCAGCAGGAAGGAAAGTTTTCTTAGATATACGATAGAATTAACACAAGTCAGATAATTAAGTCCATTTGCTTATTTTACTCTTTTACATTCTGAATTTGACCTCCTTTAAAAACTTAAAACGACAACTCATCAGTAATTTATAGGGCCAGCACTCGAAAGTCATCTATCTTTCACTTCGAAATTTGTTGTGATCGCTTTAATTGAATATAAATAACGACAACGACAAATTGCTCGAAAATAGTTGATCAAATTTTAATTACATTTTAATTACTTGTTTCATTAAATACTGGGGAAAATAAATTCAAACGGCATTAATTGAATGACATACACACAACGAATTGCGTTCACTGCAATGCAGTAGTTGCAGTGAAAATTGGTTAGTTGCACCACAGCACAACACCACACCACATGTAACATCAATTGATAGGGAATTGAATATTGTTGATATGATTTTTGAACAATACTTAACGAGGTCATGTTCGAAATACACAAGAAAACAATACCAACGGTAGTGTATGGGAATAGAAATGAATTGATATACAAATTCGTGTACGTGCAACATCGCAAATCGTATTGTATTGTGATATCCAAATCAAATCTGTTGAACTGCAGCAGTAGCAGTCTTATACACACACATCGATAAGATACTAAAAAGGGGCAAAGCAAAATAGCCGTAAACTTTATAAAAAAAATACAAAACATTCAGCACGTCCTTCTTTCCTGATCTGTTTACAAATTTTTCTTCATGATTTAAAATTAGATTTTTTTTTTGGTTCTTTATTGTTGTGTTTGAATTTTACTCAGCATGACAGTGGCGCCAAACGATATCAAAACTTTATGACTTTCAAAATCAAAAAAATTGTAGGCAGTACACACTGCGAAATATACTGACTATTTACCCGTTCTTGTTAATGGGGATATTTTTGTTTATAAAACTACGTTTCGAGCAACATTTAGTTTAAAAACATTTTAAATTATTCCAACATATTTACAGGGCCACAGGATACTTAGCCAAGGGTCACCATCCTTAAGGATGGGACAAAATCTAATAAAGGATGTAATACGATGAAGTTGTTAATGCTTTTCGTCGAGCAATCCGATGATTCGGGTGCTCCACCATATATCTGCTTAGTTGTTTTCGGGGAAAAAGCATTTGAATGCAAAAATTTTTCGCTTCTACTATTACGAGAACTGTAAAATCTGGTTAACTTGGTATAGGATTCAAAAATTGATGTTTTTGTAGAAATTTCAGAATATTCTGCCCAAGGATTGTATTTAACAAACGATAGCCATTGAAATACAAAAATGTGTAAGGCTGTAGATTCACCACGAGATAGTAGCACATAAAACAAGTTCTTTTGGGAACTATGACTTCTAACGAGCTTTCCGGAGGCACAAGGTACGCGAAGCGGTATCGCACTTAAAATGTATGTATAATACTCAGTAGGTGTCGTACGTTTTATTAGATAGAAATGGTAATGGATCCAATTCGATCCCAAATCCATTGTGATACCACAAGACTCTAATTAATCATTGTTGCCCTGTAGAACCAATCTTTGCTATTTTGGAATAACTCCAGTTGCAAATCTATGATATCGGATAGATCTTTAGAAGCAGTATATCCCATTTTCGGTACCAGATCAGTAACATAGGAGATGCTCTATACACTCCTCCTCAATTTCATCCCCACAGCTGCAGTCAGGGCGAGTGGTTCGAACCCCAGCTCTAACGTCCCGAGCAAAGCGAAATATGATCAAACAGCGGTCTTCCAGCAAAAATCCGCAGAGTAAATAAAACAGCTATGAAAAGCTTATCACAAATCTTTTGGTAGGAGTGGATATAAATTGTGTAGGCCCAGCCGCACATGGACAAAATTATAACACACTACTTGCTTAGTATGAGAAGATAGGTTGTAATAATGACCAAAGCATTGTATGACTAATTAAGTAAGTGAGAACAGAGTTCGTATACGTTGATCGATTAACGATCAATTTAAGTTCTATAATCTAATAATCCTCTCAGAGTAACAAAAGAGCTTTTTTAACAAAAATCGCGTTAACAAAAGACGAAAATTTTCAAGCGTCATCCACCTCATCATTCTTTTTCTCAATTTACTTAACATTTTTTTTCAATAACTTTTTTTTGTCTTCCCATCGTGTTATTGTTGGTACATAAAAAATCTTACTAAACAGCAGCCACTTTTGTTAAACACTAAATACCCTTTATCAAAACGTACTTTTCATACCTTTTAAGTACTTTTTTTATTTGAAAAAAAAACCTTTTGTTCCTTGTGTGCTTTGGATTTAAAGTGGCGCTGAAATTTAAAACCATTTCAGATTCTTTTGTTATTTGTTGGAATCTAATAAACCAAATTAAACATTTTATTGTGTAGCTCCATACAGACTTTCAATGAGTTGACGGTCGTTTTTTGAGACCAAGAAAGAAAAAAAATGTGAGTAAAGAAAGAAAACAAGAGAAAATCGTGCTGAAATATTTGTCTGACCATATCATCCAAATTATATTGGTTTTTCATTTTGGCTATCACGCTTAGTTCACTGTAAGAAATGAGACGAACGAACTTCACACAATTCAGAAAACTCAATACGATATGAAAATGAAGTATGTAAAGCGATTCATTTGGAAGTTTTCAGTATAACTTGTACGAGTGGTTCACGTAATTGTAAAGCTCGAAACGAGTTTATTTTGAACAGGAAAGAAGTTTTATTGCTATTACACATTTAGTTCCTTTAAGGTGCATAAAGTTATGACAAAAGATCTCCATCTTCTTCATTGCCTTGTTTCAGTTTCTTTAAGCTAAGCTGGTGATTAGTACTTATACTGAAACAGGTTCTAGCTTGACAGGGTTGCCATCCTGCTATCGTTATCGAGAAAGAACGCTTTTTTACCAACAGAATTAGTTTCATCGCAAGAAATACCACAGAGAGGAATCCACACATGGCACAAAATAGAGACATCTCATGCACTTCTTCCTGTGAATCCCTTTCGAACGCAGTTTTTGTGATGATTTTATTCATTCATTTGATTGAACGGCACAGCAACTCTCCGGAAAGAGAAAGGGTAAGGAAGTATTCGTCTGGGATAGCTCTTATTTATAATTCGGGACATTGAAATTTCTATTGAAAGAAACGAACTATTAAAAGGGGAATTTTCAAATTCCACTTTAATACGGAAAATTTCAATAAATCCACAATTGAATCTCGCAGGATGCCGCAAGGAAAATATAGCGTGTACTTGAGAACATACACACTAAGTCATTCACAAGGCAAAGTCGAAGAAATATACACAGAAAATGGCTGTTTCTGGACTAGACACTGAATGATTGGTGACCATGCCCCTCGAATGGAAATGTCAGTCTAACAACAATGGTAAAGGTATGGTAAACTGTTCTTAGCCTCCAATTGGTGTCCTCGATAGCAGATTTAGTACATCGATCCTGCTGATGCTATCAAGTATTTCAATCTGATGACCTGGATATGATGGACACGCAATGACATATGGCTATAAGTTATATGGTATTGACCAAAACGGTACATTCACGACCACGTAAATCGATGTGAACAGAATCTTCTTTATACCAGCTGAGATGTGAACGAAAGAAAATGAACGAAACTACAAGGGAGAGGATAAAAATTGTACCTTCAGAGTAGCTTTGCAGACCTTTAGCATTTGTATTTGAAATATTGACTGATCCTTCATTGGAGATAATTATTTACCGGCCAGTTATACCCACGTCACTTTAAAGCGAATTCAAAAGTCGTTGAGAACTAGCAGCAACTTATGAAACTTAAAACTTACCTGTATAAGAATTTGTTTGTTTTTGTTCTCTTTATTGTTGTTATTTAACATTTGAATGAAAGAAGATATATTTTATTTTCGTTTATATTTTACAAATTTATTATTTTCGTTTTTTGTCCTTCATAGAGAAATTGAAGCCGTTGACAATCGTGTCACAAGTTTCACACAAAACTTGTGAAGTACTTAGACAGGAAGAGAGAATGAGTTACCCTTTGCCTCCCTATCAACTACAGTGGTTTGCTAACACGACCCTAAAGACAATAAAGAAAAGGAAAAAATAAGGAATTGAATATTCAAAATTCCTTTTTTTTTTGGTTTTCTGTTTAGTTTAGATTGCGAGTATAAGTAGCGGAAGTTTTAATTGACAAAATTCGATAAAAAAAAAAAAACATCTTTTCATTCAAAAGAAATATTTTGAACTTCTAAAATTTGACTGTAGTATAAGTGTTAAACTAAATGGATAAAGTAGCTAAAGCTCCTTTTTACCGGTTAAAAGTGTTTATTCAATATAAAACAAAAAATCCTGGGATACCCGAAGTCATAAAGCTATTCCATTGCTGTGTATTAATATTTTATTTTGATTAACAAAAAATAATTTGAGCATGAGAACAAGAGTAGGAGTATTAATTGCATTTCAGTTTAAAATGTAAATACGAATAATTGAAAATAATTTTTTATTTGCATAATTATTTATTATGCTAATAAATAGTTGAACGTACAGGTTTAAGCCTTAAATTAGAGTGCAAGTGTTATTGGCAGGAAATAAAGTCATTACCTGTACCAGAAAAACAACAAAAATATAAAAAAAAACGTTGAAGGGAAGCACAGCTTATATCAACTAAAACGTTCATTGAATACATTGCGATTTAATACGGTACCATACGAGTTATATTATTTTAAGGACGACATGCAGAAAGTTCAAGGAATAATCACATTGTGATGTTCGTTGAGGAACGAAATAAGAATTTACATACGTACATATAGGATTACGACCTAGTTTTTCACACCACTTATGTTGTGTGTGTTTATTTTATACACGGGTGTCGGGGAGTGGGTTTAAGAATCACGCTGTCTACTAGCTCTCGTTATCTATATTATTTTCATTTAAAAGCGCCGAGAGACTTACCCTCTGTCTTCTTCTTTAATTAAATTAATTAATAATACTAAAATTGCTAGCGGAATTTGAAAGGCACTGTATTAAAGACCAGAATTCCGTAAATACTATAGTTTCCCTGAAGTCTTTCGTTTTTGTATACCAGAAACAAGTGCTTTAAAACCGATGTCTACTACCTGTATTAAGAATTGTGAATCTAGAAGAATATTTAATCAAGATCTTTGGTGACATCATGAATCAGTAGAAATTCAAACATGAAGAGAGAGTGGAATTCAATTGGCCACATACTTAATTGCAAAAACAAGCTGTTGAATAGAGTCCAATGGAAATCAAGCATGCTCGTGCGAATGGAATGAAGAAATTCTAGGAAAATTGTTCTACATTAGAGAAAAATGGGGTTTATTAGTTATGGTCCTATTATTCTGCATAAGCGGAGTATATCGGGTATAGACGTGTTTTATAAGAAGTTTGAAAGTTTTAGCAGATAGTTGAGTCTCCTGAATAACAGCTGCTGCCATAATAGTTCCCCTGCCCCTGTACATTACTCAAGTCTATTTAAATCTGTGGCTGACTGTGGCTCCACTCCGTGTATTATGGGTAACACTTGGAGGATTTCTGTTTTACTACTAAAACCCGAATGTAATATATTCTGTCAGTCTGGTAATCTATTACACATAAAGTTTTATTAAACAAACGAAAGAAAAAAATTTATTTTAAAATTTATAAATAATGGCTGCCATTAAAAACAATTATCTGAGTGTGTATTTCAATATCTGTGATCCATTGGATACCGATATATGGACGGTAATAAAACGTCAATATAAATATGAAAAAACAATAGCAACATTATTTATGCCAAGCAACAGTCAACAATAATTGGGTTAATGGGATTAAAATTGTTGCCATGATTTATGTATGTCGTCATTGAGAACGAAAAACGAGCAGTAAAAAGGTATTAAAAAATAAACAACGACAAATAAACAAAAAATTGCCAAAAGCTTAAGTTAAGTTAAGATAAGAATTTCAAAAACTAAAGACAGATTCAAAGAAAGAAAAGGAAAAACACTCACCAGTTAATTAACCCGCATCGTGAATGCTTGAACTTGACGTTGAAAAGCCGGGTGGTTTGCGCCAACATTTGCGATTCCAAAAACTATGCGCTTGTGATACATTGGGTTGGGCATTTAAAACAACGGGACCGGGATCTTCGGCAGCCCTTATTTTGGAACAATTTAAAATACGGCAACCGCAAGAGGCACGCGTAAAAAAACCTGAAGAATTTTGCAAGTCGTCGTTAATACACTGTGACTGCTGATGTTCCTGTTGCTGTTGATTATGATGATGATGGTTATGTAGGTGTGACATATGGTGTTGATGTTGCATAGGCAATTGTTGTTGCTGTTGATGATGTTTTGTATTGTGATGTATTTGAAGTAAATGTTTAATAGAGCGTTGTGAAGTTGTTGCTGCCACTAGAGATGATGAGAATGCAGATGCAGATCTTGTTGTTGCATTATGGCTGTTGGCTCTTTGAAATGAACGACAACTTTGTGTCGCATAAGCAAAGGCACTTTGTTGACTTTCAGCAGCTTCATTGCTACCACCTGCTGAAGTCCTTGTACTTGACAGGTTAGTTGAACGTGAACTCATGAGGGCTTTGGTCTTGTGCAGCCGCAGTGAACCAACATAACTAGCACCACTGGAACCACTAAAACCACTATCTAGATCAGACGCTAGACAAGAGGATTGCAAAAGGCCAGCACTTGCCGTTGCCACTTTGGGTACGGGCAAGCTGAAGTCATCTGCTGGTCCTCCCACCAGAGCCGTATCACATATGTTGTCAGCCGACAAAGAAGTCAGTAGCAAAGGATGACCTGAAATTGTGGTAACACTAAACGCTGGCATTGGCGGCTCTTTGGTTGTGGGACTACTATTGGGTGGACTTTCTGGCATAAGCATGGCCTCTACGGATAAGTTAAGCTCGCCTAATATCTTATCGTGTCTATTTTGTACTCTTCTCAGTTCCTCCTCTACCAGAGTTCTATTTACTGAGCCTGCCGAATGGGAATTGGCCTTCAGCTGGTATGGACTGGTTATGGAGTTGGAGGAGGATGATGTAGATGAAGCGGAAATTTCTTCGTAGAAATTTTCCGTTGTGGAAACAATACTACAATTAGCTGAGGCCGTGGCATCAGCCACATTATGACTTCGTTGTTGGGTAAGTTTTATCTGATACGATTCCCGGGTAGTTGGTGATACCAACAATTTGTTCTTCTTGCCTTTCAACAGAAGAGCTCTTATGGAATTTGGTGGCGGGGGAATGAGATCTTCCTCCTTGTTTGCTGCCGCCATAAGCTCAACATTTGGTATGTTGGTATGTTTCATAACGACACCCGGTTCATAGTAGGCATATGAATAATCGTGTTGCTGCTGTTGCTGCAATTGCAGCAGTTGTAAACAGGTGGCCTGTGACATGTTAGTCCATTGACCATGCTGATTTTCAATACTGTGATGATGTTGATGCTGATGATTTAAGCGTCCCAAAGTCTTGGTTTGCCTTAACAGACCACCACCACCAACCCCAAAAGAGACATGGGGTTCAGGGTCTGCACACACTTCGATGACGTCTAAATCAGCTTGCTGTTGCTGGTGTAAAAGATAGTGATGTTGTTGTTGAAATTTATGTTGCAGTTTCTGCTGTGACTGCCTGTTAACCCTGCGAAATGTTTTGCCATTCGCATTGGTCACGATGCCCGGTGTATTGGTGGGACTTACGGTTGAAGGTAAAGTTGGGGTAACATCTGCCGTTACCGTATTCTTTTGAAATGAAGTCGTTTGGTGCTGTGGCTGCTGTTGAACAGCACTGACAATACTATCTGTGCTGTCATTTGCTGTCGATAACATTGGTTGTTGCATATTAGCTGTTGTTGCTGCTGTTGTTGACGCTGTATTTCGATATTTAGGAGTTGTCGTAAATGGTGTTGTTGCAACGTGTTGCACATTCTGCTGATGTTGTTGTTGTTGGCTCACCAACTGACTCCCCCCGTTGTTCTGCTGTTGCTGAAGCTCTGGTTCCACTCCCCCAACATTTGTGGTTTGTCCACGTGTCACGAGATGACGTTGATTTTGCGGTTGCTTTTGTATCGTGTAGAAATTTTGATTCGTTATAATCGCTTGGGTTTGTCGTTTCTGTTGCTGCAATTGAGTTTGGTCTTGAAGCTTTAAATCCTTTTGTTGTTCCTTGTTTAGATTGCGTTGACTGCAACCTAAACCCAAAAAAGCTTCCATGGCACATGTTGTGAATTTTAATTTATGACAGTTTTTTCAAACTTACAACAACACAAATACTGGGTTTTCTTTCGGGTTTTTCTCTTACAGCCTGTTCAATTGATTAGAGAGGGGATGCTGCGTGATTAAATGATTCGTATTGACCAGATGATCGTTATCAGTTGATGGCTGTAATTGAAAGATTGAAAGAAATGCTTAATCAATATAGCGTTTAAAGGAAAAAAAAAACAACTTTTTGAAACTAAATTGTTTCAAATTTAAATACGATCTCTTGTGGAGAAAATTAGTTTGACATGACTTAGACGTGCTTCAGCAATAGCCATCAATCAAAGAGGCCATTATTGAAACATACATACCACGAGTATACAATATTTCTAAAACCTCTAATCGCATGCAATAAATATTAAACATTCGTTTTGTTAACACATTTCAAGAGATTTCTTGTGATAAATCATGGCAATTAAAATGCTGAAAATTGAAGACAAAATTCCAAAAGCAAAGAATTATTCATACGCTACACCCATCATGCACGATTAAGACATATGATGCTGCTGTTAATGTCTTCGTTATACTCTTACATACTAAGTCAAAATGAAAATTGGGTTTCTATACTTAAAGGATAAAGCTCTGCTTGGTTTCTAATAAGCATAACACATTTTGAAAAATCGTTTCAAAATTAATTTCAGTAAATATGTGACTCAGCAGTCACTGTGATCAATTTTATGAAGTCGGTGCATAATTCATAGCTAATGCTACATAAAAATATTATTTCGAACTTCAAACCTCTCACGTAAAGTATTTGTTATGCTATGTACAATAAAATCTTCTTACAGTTGCCAAAGTTTCTGCTGAAATTTGTTTCTCTTATAAATGAAAGCAACATTCATTATAAAATATTTGCACAATCAACTAATGAATCACAGCGACTATTAGTCAAAGGACTGACAAATAAATTGTTAAGCCAAATACACAAGGGCGGCATGGTCGACTTAAGAAATACAGCCAACAAGAGAAATATTCATTCTGGTTAGCGTTGTTATAGATTTATTGATTATCGATTGAAAAAACTTTTAACCCCGCATTAAAATCTCTCCAAGAAATATTCTGAGTAGGGCTAATCGCATGATCTCCAGCTTAAAATAAACACCATACAGAGACTTTTTTGGGATGTGCTGGACGCCACTCAAGTTCAAGAATTTTATTTATTCACGTACCCATTCATTCAGAAATGAACCCAGAGTTGTCTATGGACGTCCATGGTGGTGATTTGACAAAACGGAATAAACGAAACGGTAGCCTCAACAAGATGGCTGTTATCAACTTCCCAAAAACGGAAGTTTTAGTTGGAACACCCTAGCTACTGATTGGTCATTACAACCCGCCAGTCAAGATTATGATCTAGCTTCTCACACCACTTATGTTGTGTGTATTAATTTTATACATGAGTTCTGGAATTTACAATTTAAAGTCGACTCTGAACGACAGATTTTTGAGAAACTTTTCATGACAATTTTATTTATTTTCAGTATACAGTTTTAGTGGCTCTTAAAATAGAGGCAATGTAACCAGATTTGTGGATGGGAATATGTAAGAGGGCAGCATAGTTGAGCACATTCGGTGTGGTGCCTTTAGCTGGATAGCTAGTAAATATAGAACGTAACATTAATACAGAACATAATAGTGCATGGATTCAGACTTGAGATTACAACTTATGTGATCAATACGATATCATCCTGTTCTCCTGGATTACTTTTGCTTACTGGCCACGTGAATTAGCTAATTAAAGTTAATCTGTGAAAACATTTGACGAAAGAAATTAATTTTTATATGTTTGTTCGGTCGGTGTGTAAGTTCTAACAACTTGAAAACGGCGCACGATTAAAAATTATGGGGGCTCAACTGACTTGCATTAAATGCACTAAAGTAATGACAAACTATATGTCGAATCAGAAACACCCTTTGCTTGTCAGTTGTGGAAGCGTAGTGAAACTTTGATGGCACTATATATTGTACATCAATATAACTTGCAACGAAAAAACATTCTAATTAATTTCACAAAAATAGAAAAATTCCGAGCAACGAAATAGAATGAAATTCGACAATAAAAAAAGAAAATTTACAAATAAACAGCAACAACTACATAAAATACTAACAAGTTGCAACAACTTTTTACGTTGAAACATTTATTTATTAAATGCAGCACATAAAAATTGGTTGCAAGTTTTCTGAGGCAGTAGTTTGTTTGTAATGAGTTATTTACATCCTTGTTGTTGTTTTTGTTATTGTTGTATTTTCAACAGTTGACATTCCACTGACTGCCGGATTGACTGACTGATAAAGTTGTAAAGTTGCTATATAGTGGTGGTATAGTTTTGTTTATTGTTGTTCTTGTTGGTGTTTTTGTAAATGGTTTCTTTTTTGGTTAGTTTGGCTGGAAACTGCGGTTTCTTTTTGTTGCATGAATCACACAAGAACGCGAAAACGTAACGAAAGGATTCAACAATTAACAGCTTTCAGCAGTAACAACAACAGCAACTAAATAGTTGACACTTAATCTTTTTGTTATTGTTAATTGCACAACAGAATTTGTGAATGTGGCGTAAACAACGCAGCAGAAGGCACATCTAAAGGTCATGGAGCATGCATAGTTAATATGCATAGAGTTGTACCGACAGCAAGGGCGTGGGTGATTACATTTTGTTGTATTACATTTGAAAAGAGTTGTAATTTAAATGTAATTTTCGTTATATTTCGAGAGTACTTTGTGCTCCCTTTTCACTTTTTATTGCGTATCGAGTTATTTGAGGTTTAAACTTCAGTGTGGCACATTCGCTTCATCGAACATTAATTAAAAATGTTAAATTTTGAATGTGCCACAGCAAACGTATTTAAAAGAAAAAAGATGCAGAGTGGAGAGTAAGTTGTTTAATGCGACAATTTCGTTGGTGTTTTTTGTGTTCTTCTGCATTCCCTAGGAAAAGAAGTTTGTTTCAGTTGCTTTTGTTGCACAATGCTATGTTTATTGGCGATAAATTTACGCTACAGAACAGATTTTAAAACAATTGACAACATTTAATGCCATAGAAAGTATTTCAATTTTTTGGAGCATTTATACCAACGCGGGTAACAGACTCGACATAATTTAAAGAAAGTGAATAGGACTCTAGAAGAAGGCAACAAAGAAAATAAACATAAATTATCCAACAGGAAACCTCACCTAATATCGACCTGAATAGCAGATCTCTTTTCATTTAAATTAGGTTCTGTTGATCGACCACTGTGTGTATAACCTCCATGGCAGCTTCGCCCCAAAACGTTGCTAGAAGGCCTGAATGGATACACAGTCAGCAGACTATGGCTCCAAATACCACATACCTAATCAGAACAGAATCAAATTCACAAAAATGGAAAGAATATGTAGACGATCCGTGGTCTGAATCATGGATCAGAAGTTGGTATGTTGAACTTACATGCACTTAACGAATCTTCTGAATCAGCCCGACTGCGGAATTTTTTTGCACATGTAAGCTATGGCTGCTTAGAAATTATCTGCTCCAAATGGATTTAAACAGCTATTTTCTGAAAAATCAAGCGATCAAAAAAAAAGCAGAGTTGGAATACTGTCATAAAACAAATCAAATGAAGGGCTCATAGAATTATCATAAAGCCAACTGAGTTAATATTGTGAACTAAGACTCCTCTGATCTAAAAGAAGAGAGCATATCAAAAACCTCATCATATCAAGTAGTTTATTAAGCACTTCCTGCCACAGCTTCCCCGGATGGAGCGCATACGAAATGCCAAAATTTTCAGTGACCACGGCATATAAATCAGTTTTATTTTGACCGATGGCACGAGTTATGTTGATTTTAAAGATCGCTGTGGATTGCAGCTTAATCTCGTACACATATGATTTATGAAAACTCCAGAAGAAAAAGCATAACGGGGCGATAACCATGCCCTCAAGTTGATCGACCAGAATATTCTTTTTAGCTAAGCTACGTGGCACGTAGCGTTGTCCTCCTAACACGAGATATCGTTGGTGTCCAGTTCATCAAATTTACAACAAAAGAAGTTGTTATAGTTACAGTGCTCCTCGTTAACAGTAGCCAACGTTGTTCTTAAAGATATGTAAATATATATGGACAGTTACTTTTAGGGATGTACTTTATTCGCTTTTATCCATTGGGGTTTGGTATCATCCCAAATTCGAAAATTTTGTTTATTCTTTTAACCATTCATCGAGAAATAAATCTCATCACTGAAGGTGATAATCACTAAGGTCAGTTGCCAACAGTTCCAGACCCCTATCAGCCAACACAAGTCGTTGTCTATAGTCGTCCATGGTGATTTGGCGAAACACACAGAATCAATGATAAAGAGTTTGACTGTGGCTATAACGAGATGGCCGTTGTCAACTGCCAAAGTTGGAAAGACCCTGTTGGAAGACCTGACATAAAAACTGAGGTTGCCGTTTCCAGGCAATGACAGAAGACTAACATATCATTATAGGATTTGTTTAGAACGCGAACAAATTATAAGAAGTTGGAAGAAATATATGACGGAAAGAAAAAAGTATTCAATTGTGTTTCTGATTTTAATGAAAACAACGCAATACGCCACAGAGCAACAGAGTGCGAGCAAAGTACGACGATGCGATAACAAGACTTGGGTGACAATTGCAATCATAGCCATTGGAGGCACAAGAACCTCGGTGTACTCGCGCACAATGGCAGCAAACGCGGAAAATGTGTGAGTTATTATGCTTCTTGATAATACTGTAATTGTTTGGATAAAAATTCGTTCAATTAGCAGCAATTAATCTGTAGTGCGGTTGTAATTCATACTTGTCAACGACAATATGGTAAAAAAAAAAGAAAATTCAATTCAATTTCTTTTATTTGCAATAACGTTATTTACATATAGTTCTTAAATTATTAACAATGAGTTCAGGATTATATCCTCTACAGCATAAAAATATTAGTAAATTATAAACAAATTTAATGGGCGATATAATGAGTTTTGGAGGATAAAAGTGCACAAAAACCTATTTGAATTTAATTTAATTGTTTAGATAAAAACTTACTGGCTACTTAGTACTACTTAGGATGGAACTAACTCATTAATATAATGATATTCCGAATACGAACAACGTCGGTAAAAATTTTGTAATAGTCTGTCAAGTTTATTTTCTACCAGCTCAATTTTCGCTAGAACATGAAGCCGATTAGTCGAAAAATACCAAGAAAGATTAAAAATTAATTTTAAAAGTTTATTTTGAGAAACCTGAAGTTTCTTTATGTGACATTTTGCTATTTTAGCCCAAACAGGGGCAGCATAAAACATCGTCGGTTGGAAAATGGATTTTAAAATAAGTTTCTTGTTATTAATGTTCAGTTTTGAATTACGATTGATAAGCGGATATAATACACGAGTTAGTAAATTCACTTTATTAATTATATAACCTATATGGTCCTTGAATTTAAGTTTTGGATCCAAGACTACACCCAAGTACTTAACGTTGTCTTCCCACTGAATTAAATCATTATTGAAATAAATACCATTCTGTGGTACAAAGCATTCTTTACGTTTTCTTGTGAAATATATTGCCTGTGTTTTGCTACTATTTAATAATATTTTCCAACTATTAAAATAATTAGATATTTCAATTAGGGCTCTTTGCAAATTGGATATAATTTCATCAGCTAATAAACCTGAGCAAATGACTGCTGTGTCATCAGCAAATATAGAAAATGTGCAATAGTCCAAACAGGGGAAATCCGCCGTGTATATATTATACAGTATGGGTGAGAGGCATGATCCTTGTGGGCATCCACTATTAACTTCAAAACGCCTAGAGCTGTGTGAGCCCACATGAACTTTAAAGGTTCGCCCATTGAGGAAACATTGAACTATTTTGATTAGTTTTGGGGGAAAATTTGCCCGAATCATTTTATAAATTAGGCCCTCGTGCCATACCGTATCGAATGCTGCTTTAACATCCAATAATAACATTCCTGATGATTTCTGAGATTCAAAGTTCGAATATACCAAATTTTTTATTCTAATTATAGGTTGTACAGTGTTATGTTCCTTTCTAAATCCGAATTGATAGGAAGGAATGATATTATTTAATTCAATAAAGTTAGTAAGTCTAACCTTTATTAGCTTTTCGAAAATTTTTCCAATGGCTGAAAGAAGACTTATAGGTCGATAAGAGGTAGGGCATTCAGCGGGTTTATGTGGTTTCCTAATCGGTATAATTTTTGATTCCTTAAAATCTTTCGGAAAATAATTAAGTTTGAAGCACGCATTGAACATCAATGTAAGAAACTTTATCCCTCTTTTTGAGAGCGATTTTAAACACATATTGTTTATGCCATCGAGTCCTGGTGACTTCTTACTCTTTACGTTGGAAACAATTAAAGAGACTTCATCAGTATTGATAGTGATCGTATCTAAATCTTCTGAATGAAGGGTATTAAATGAATTAAGGCATTCATTTACCAAGGACGTGGTTGTTCCATCCCCCAAGTTGGCAGCAACTGAATGGTTTGAAAAGAATGTTTGACCCAAAACTTCGCATTTTTCAATATGGGTAGTATAACGAGATGAACCTTGTTTTAAGATTGGTATATTATTATTTTTCTTTTTCAGTATTTTCGTCAGCTTCCAAAAGGTGTAAGACCCCTTATCCAGTGTGGAGAGCAGTCTGTCCCAAGATTTGTTACGAATTCTAAGAATTTCCTCTGAAATTATACTATTTAGTCGTTTGAAACTATGAAGATCATTAATATCTCTATTGCGTTGCCAATTTCTACGTATTCTATTTCTCAATTGAATTATGTCCCTCAAATAATTGGGAAAAGTTGTCCTTGAAGAATAGTAACGCTTTCTTGGTACATTACGGCGCATGGCTTCATTTATAAGAAGTGTAAAAGTTCTTATCATATCGCCTATTTGTTCAACTGAGGTAACATTATCTAATATAGGTAAATTTATATTTCTGTCCATAGTATTCGAATAATTGGACCAGTTAGCCTTACTAAAATCGTACTTAAACGTATCAGCCCTAGCAAAATTTGGGGTCAATTTTATCTCAACTGGTAGGTGATCAGAGCTCAGGTCATTAATAACAATTGCCGGTGTAATAATTTCAGGCACATTAGTTAAAAATAAGTCTAAGGTGGAACCTTGTCGGTTGACACTGGTAGGTATATGGGTATGATCACTCGGATAGATCATATCAATATTATAAGAATCTAGTCTGTCATAAAGAATATTTCCCCAGCTATTGGCCCTAGAGCAGCCCCAAGACTGATGACGACTATTAAAATCGCCGCCAAGGATATATCTCTGATGACTACTTAATTTGTGTAAGTCTGATGCAAAAAGAAGCTTCCTATAGTTGTTATTTCCTACAAGTCCACCCGGAAAGTAACAAGAGTAGATATTAACATTATAATTGTTAGTAAATATCTTAATACCAATATTTTCTATTAAATTAGTGTTAACAATTGGAAGAAGTTGATGAGGTATATTTTTCTTAATAATAATTGCAACTCCGCCTCCTCTCGAATGCTCTCGATCATTTCTATAAACATAAAATTCACTATGTCTGATAGAAGCGTCATTCTTAAGCCACGTTTCGGACAACAAACATATATTAACATCATGATCTTTTAAAAATTGAAACAATTCCTGACTTTTGTTACGAATGCCTCTCGCATTCCAAGTTATTACCTTCATAGCATTGTCCATTATGTAAGAAATTTACAAGCGAGGCTAGTTATCACTTCAAACTGATCAGCTTTAGTTTTACATTTTTGAAGATTAATTATTAGCTCCATTGTGAGATTTTTAATTTCATCATTGGTAAAAAGTTCGTTGCTGTTGGTAAATACGCTGTGATTTGCCGGTTTCCATGCACCTGGTGTTGTTGGAACACGTTGTCCAAGGGTGTTGGGAAAACTCCTGTCGTAGTTACGCAAATTGGGGTTCATAGGACTAACGTTAACAGAACGTCGCGAAGTTGCTAGTGTACGTTGTCTTAGTTAAATGTAACTTGCCTTGCTAGGGCAGTCATCAGAAAAAGACTTGTGCGCTCCATTACAGTTTGCACACTTAATAGTTGTCTCCTTACATTCGGTTGTTTTGTGTTGACCTGCACAGTTTGCACAAAATGTTTTTACATTGCACCTGCTAGAGCCGTGACCAAACATTTGGCAATTGTAGCACTGTGTAATCTTCGACTTTTTAGATTGTTGAAATTCCCAACGCACTTTAACATAGTCAGTCACAGAGTAATTTTCCCTAAGTTCTTTAATAGTGACTGTCTTTTTTTGAAAATATACAACATATATATGGTATTCGTTGTCATAAGCACCTTTTTTAGCAACTAGTTTAACGTCTAAACATTTTAGACCTAATTCCAAATTTTAGACATACTTGTCTAAACCAAAGATAAGTGCCTTATATGGTTTATCATTCTTGGTAGCAAAAGTAAAAATTCGTAGTTATTAGACAAAATTTTTATAACTTTATCAAAGTCATCTTTATTCTTACAAAATAACTTAAGTCCAATTGAGATTTTTCTGATAGCATAATCAGTTATATTTTTTGCTTTACAAATTTCATGTACCTCTTCAATTTTGCATTTCAAAATTGTAATTGGAGGAATAATTACTTTAGTTGTTTTGTTGATAATAACTTCATCATTTATTTTATCATCGTCGATGGTTTGTAACGGCGAAAAATAATTGTTATTGTTCACATTAGACAAGTTGTTATTGGGTTTGCTCTTTTTAGGCATTGTATTTACGCATAATGCGTTAAAATCGTCAATTTGTCGTGTACGCTTGATCTTACTTATCATTTTTGTTTGCACTTTATACTTAATTGTTTTTGGAATTTATGAAAATTGTTTTTTTTTTTTTATTTTTTTATTTTGTTTCACTTGTTTTAATACAAGAACCGAACAACCGAGATTTTGTCTTTAAGCATCAATAGCATAAGTAAGACTGAAAAAAGAAAATACAACCACAGTAACAAAAAAGAGTGATTGCAAAACAAAAACCAGAACATGCAACAACACACTGAAAAGTAGCACGAACTAGCAACAGCAAATCATGTAATTGTAATTGTAATTATTATGCTGATATTGCTGCGCCTGTTGGAAAGAAGAAGAAAATCGAATAAAACAATGCAACACACGCATGTACTGGCAGAATTTTCCCTTATATATGAATCAAAGTGTACGTATTTTGGTTGAAGTGCATCTCTTGCTCCTCTGGTAGGTTATTGTGTGACAAGCAAATCTATTTTTTCAACTGTTCTTTGACTCTTCGTTTCTTTGTTCATCTGTTCTGTTCTCATTTGTGCTTTATCATATAACTCTTTTATGTTTGACCAAATTTCGGTCTTTTTATCAACAAGATTAGTTACTAACGAAAACTTGTAGTGAATAAACGTACGCAGGCCACCCATTTTTTTTAATCCTGGATGGTCATTTTTGTACAGTAAGGTTACTCTTCGTTTAATCGACGAATAATTAAAAAAAAGTTTGTTTACGTCTACTCACTGAAAGCTTTCACTATCAACTAACGTTGTTGAAAAAAGAGCGCAATTTGGTCAAACATAAAAGTTATATGATAAAGAGTAAATGAGCTTCGTTGATTCGACGAACAGGGTTAATGCTCCATAAACTTATCTTTTAAAGAGATGGAAATATTTTTAATTTGTTTTTAATCCCTTTTCTGATTTTAATTTACAATTTTCCATATAATTGCATAGACGCCACTTAACATTTATAATTTATGAAATTTGCATGGGCTCAGACCAATCAATTGGCTCTTAATCGAAAATAAATTCAACTTTTATTTTCCACAATGCCAACAGTATGAATGAAAACACAAATCGATATTAAAACCGTTTGTAAGCTTAACTGTCTGTGCAGTGACAATATTTTTTATTGTGCTTAAATCAATTGATTTTATTCGATTGAAACGATTATATCTGTCAATGGTCGGTGCAAAACATGTGCGCAATAGACGGCCATCACTATTTGATTGTCTGCTTTGGCATTTATTGAGGCACCATAATGTGTTGTGTGTGGATTGCTCGGTCACTCATGTTGTACTCACTCTTACTACAATTAATTGAATTTAAAATTTTCAAGGATTAAATATTCATAAGGATTTTATGACTGAGGACAAGCTTTATTAAAGGAATTAAAACAACGAGAACAAAAATAATTTATGACAGGTCAGACATAAAGTAAACATACACTTCAAACAAGGATTATAAGTAGATTACTTTTTTCTTCTGGTATTGTATTAATATTTATATATCATGGATAATAACCATTTATAACTATGGTTTATCCTTTCTGTTCAATAATAATATAAATTATGTGTTTGCCCTACAGAGGAGGGAGTTGTAAGAGTCCTTATCTAAACAATGCTTAAAAAATTGGAAAGAAATTAATTTTTTTTTATCAATTTGCTTCCCTTTTTTTCTTATTTGGTTTGAGACAAAATTTGCGTAAAATATATGCATTAATTTAAGCACAGGATCAGAAGAATCCTATATAATACAATAAAAACTATGTATTTCAAAATAATATTTTTTTCTGTAAAGTACTCATATAAATGGCAGATGTTTCGAAATATCTTATTGACAATTATCATGATTAATGATGGCAACTTTTTTATTAATAATATTTAGGAAAGAATGTCCACAGATCTTGCAATATTTTTTTATTTATTTTTTATTTTGGCAAGATCAGGATCAGTTTTGAAAGCTACAACAATTGGCTCCTTTTTTGAATTTATTGAGAAAAAGTTCGATTCACTAACCAATCGTGCTTGGGTATGTAGAACTGACTGTAGGATTACAAGAGCTTTTCTCAAAAAATCTGTCGCTCGTCGACTTTAAACTGTAGGTCCCGCCAATCATATGTAACACAACGAAAGTGGTGTGAGAAGTTAGATCGTAATTCTGACTGCAGGGTTGTAATGACTAATTACGTATGTTATCTATGTATGTAAGCGTGAGCAGAGGATACAGTGGATCACATTTTATGCCTGTCCGTGTCTACAGTTACGTAGGCACAGATGATATTCGATTTTTGGAGAAATTAGTATGATCTGAATATCTAGGAATACGGTCCATAAACATCTGTTAGGAGCGATATCTGTATTCGTTCCAAACACCAGATATTTAAATTATTTCCATCAAAACCTATGTGTGAACAAATGAACCAGATTCCTACTCACTGAATACATTTTTACCCATGAAAATAGGCACAATAACCGTTGCTGTTGAAGGTCTATCTCAACAACCTTTTTAAAACAGAAATGAGTACATACACAAATCCAAATTATCCATTTTATAAAACGAAGGAATAAATTCATAAATTCAAATAATTATTTCTGATATTAGAATTCATTTCATAAATCGTTTTCCACTTAATTTTCATTACATTTTGACCTTTAAATAACAAGGCTACCAAATAAATTTTGGTAACAAAAAACAATTAAAAAAGGTAAAAAATAAATGAAATGAATTCAGCAGCCAACCAATACTTGATAACCAACTGGTGTTTTAGTCGAGTTTTGTTGAATTTGTTTTCAAACTCAACTGCAAAGAAGCCAAAAGAAAAAAAACCAAAAAAAAAATAAAATATTGACTGCGATAATGTAGTTCCAGTAACATGGGTTCACATTGAACTCTAGAGTAACCAAAAATGTAATGAAAAAAAGCAAATAGCTTTGATTATAACACAGCAACAAAATCATTTCCATGGCTATCGATTTTGGCGTAATTTTTAACAGACAAGATAATGGAAACGAAATGAAAATAACCAAAAAAAAAAATATCTAAAAAATACACGAATTTACTGTGACATTTTCAAAGTCCACAACATGTTGTTGGAGGAGAACGAACCGCGCAAAAGGCAAAAAATATTCGAATTGAACAGATATTGAGTTGAAAGTTTCATTTCATGTTTTATTTTCGTATTCAAATTAGGTGAACAAATTTTGCAAATTTCAGTTGTTGAGTTAATCTTTGAACACTCGTTGACGTTGCAAAATAAACAAAAGTGTGCTGAAACAAATCTCGCCGACACAATTAAAGCCAATGCGGTGGCAAGCGATACAATAAAATTTAAAAATTGTTTACACCTTAGAAGAGAAGCATTGATTTTTGAGGAAAACGTCATGTTAAACATTTTACTGCAATGCAATCCAGAGAAAACTCGCATCTGCGTCGAGGTCTCTTTTCGTACTTACTTAGGCGTTACTCAATATCTGATTCACTTCATTTTTTATTGACTTTCCTAATGAAGAAAAATTTTACTGAACTCCGAGATGGTGTTATGCGATGCTTATTTTGTCAAATACATTCGGTACTAGCGTAAGAAAGTAGGACCTTATAAGCTTTAAATAAGCAGTTACATCTTCACCATTTACAAATGGCAAGGGCGGTTAATTAATAAATGTTTATTCCCTATATTCATTGTCATTCCATCACGAAATTTTTTGCACAAATTCGGTGTGGTGCGCATTTATTGGAGCATAAAGCAAACGAAACATATTATTGACAGTAAAAGAAATACTGACAGTGCCATCGGCCTAACAGAATGACCTTACGGGAAGCTATTTTTATAATCAGCGGTTCAATTCAAATAGATTTGTGCGAGATGAAAATCTCAAGCAACAGCATAAAAAGAGGATCGTGCAGAAGAAGAGAGA
This sequence comes from Sarcophaga rosellei, assembly GCA_930367235.1. Taxonomy (NCBI): domain Eukaryota; kingdom Metazoa; phylum Arthropoda; class Insecta; order Diptera; family Sarcophagidae; genus Sarcophaga; species Sarcophaga rosellei. Next base: position 62,167,372 of record OV884018.1, on the reverse strand, counting down.
GACATAGGGATAGGAGGCAATTACAACAAAATTTGCTTTTTGTCTGGGAACTGATATTTCTGGAAATTTTTCTCTGGAATTCGAAACGTTCATTGTTTGATTATATGGGACCACTATTATGGCTGCCCATCAAAAGCACGACGACCCCGCGCTGGAAAACCAGCCAGAAAGTCTGATAAACGAAGATATATCCTTGATATCAATAAATGATAGCTCCGTCAAGCTCCGAGAAATGGAGAGGTAAATAACCTATATCTGCACCTAGCAAGAGACGGGCACTGACAGAAAACGTGGATAACAGTCTCCTTTTCGGCTATATCGAATATAAGTCGCCGAAGTCTAGTAGTCAGCGCGCTATTTGACAGTAGTTTTCAGTTTCCAAGCTTTTAGACTCACACCTCTCAAGAATGTGTTATATTAACCACCATACAGCAAAAAACGTATGAGGCACTTAACAGAATTTGTAAAAGATTGGCCTTTTAAGGACTCAGAGAAATCATCTGAAAATAATATTCTAAGCATACTACACTCTTTTTTTCTCTTGAACTGTTTTATGAAATTTGGCAACGAATTTTTCAGAACCACAAAACCCGTAAAGGCATATCGCTTCTAGAGCTATAACTTTAATAGTAACTCTTGTCAGGTGCAATTAGGGTCTTATTTTTTACAAAATCTTTTATTTTTCTATATTTCAATTTACCAAGCTACTGGACTAATTAAGAGGTGAATAAACCTTATAAGCCTATCGTTTTTATTACATTTTGATCAAAAACATAATTCTACATTTTAAACTGGAATTTATTTCAACAATTTAAATGGAAATTTCAACCGCCAATAAATTCAAACTTTTTATATATTGCCACCCCCAAATAATCGCAAATCTTTAAAGCCGTTTTGTAGCATTTTTTGTTTTTTGTTTTTGTTGCTAGTGTTGTTAATATTAATGTTGCTATTGTTTGTAGAATGAAATGCAATAAAAATAAACAAGAATTTAAGAATCTGTTTTAAAACGAGACTTTTTTCCGCAGACTAGACTCCTATACTTTTTGTTGTCGCGTTTTAATTTCACATGTGAGTGAAACTGCAAATGAAAGGCGAACATAAAAAAAGGTGACCAACAACAACACGATTTTAGTTTTACTGTGTAGAAGTGAAAAAAAACGCTTTATGTCTCGACTAGTTAGGCAGTTACAACAAAAAAATGTTTGTGTTTGTAAAACAATATGGAAATAATCAAACGACATACAATTGGGGGAAAATTGTGAACACGTATGGATTAGGATCAGTTATTGTAATAGACAATCACATTGTGTTATTATTACTAACATTCAGTGAATGTAGTAAGTAATGTAGGAAGTAGAAGGAATTAATTACTAACATTCAGTGAATTATACATGCACATATATATCCAGGATTCCATTCGCCGACAATTAAACAAAAATCTTTTTAATACTCTTGTAAAGTGTATCTACAAGATTCAGTCACCTGTCTAGTTTAATTATAAAAAAGCGTATGTATCTTCTACACTCTGCGGTGACTATGCAGAACGTCTAAGTCCTACTAAAACGTATTACTCTGTTGAAATATGCATGGTACAGAGAGTATTCACCAAAAATGTTTCAGGATTATGTCTCCTTAAATTCTTCTCCATATAATACCCAGAGTATTCACATTTTCTATGTTTGATTTTCCTTGTTGTAGTTGTTATTGTGAAGGGTTTTTGTCATTGTTGTTTTATTTTTGAATTGCAATTTGTAGGTGTAAATAATGACAACGTAAATGAACATGTTTATGATATTCGTTATTAAAGCAATAAAACAACAATAGCTATAACATTTAATAATAACATTTAAAACGTAACAACAACATGTGTTATAATAACCAAAAAAGGGGAAAAAATTATATGAAACGCGTAAAAAACGTTGGAAAATTACTGGAAAAATATTTAAAATAAATTATTTACAGGAAATGTTTAAATAAAAAAGAAAACAAAATAAAATTTACTTTAATAATTTTACACTAAATTATTATAATGTTAAGGCGTTTCGGCACTTACAACCACCACATCTATTATCAATGGTTCCATGATATCAGCAGAGGCTGTAAAAAGTCAACGGAATTAACACTAATGTCGCAATAAGTTCAAGTCATAACGAATAACTGGATTTTTTTAATTGATTTGATTAACATGTCCAGATATTGTAGGCGTATCTTAGAGGCGTGAAAGTGCTGTGTATAATACAATAATTCAAATCAATATGTATATACAATACGTTATCAGCAGTCAGATAATGGCAAATAAAGAGTAAATAAAATCGTTATGAATAGTTTTTCAATTCTGTCGTTCTGGGCTGTCCCACTACGCTGGATTGTAATCTTGACTAAAAACGTTGTCATAATTATTATTATCATTAATTTTGATTGGTATAGAGTACTGATTGAAATGCTTCCATCGCCCTTTGTTCGACGATTACAAAGAGGTTGGTATTGAGAAGTAAAACCTCCTTTTTCTATTAGCTGTGATGGTGCTTATCTGAAATTCTTTTGTCCATTACTTGGACAATTAATAAATTAATTATTAATTTAATTAACTTTGTAATGACTTTTTAAATATAAATACTTCATGTTGTAATCATGTAATCAGATGTCTGCATCTGAAGCAACTCATTATTTGATATCCTCATCTTATTGAATTATGATTTCGCTTGTGTTCCAAATAAAAAAGTCAAGCGTTTAATTGCAATTTCTTTTACATCTGAGACCACACACGAGCACACCCGGATTGTTGCATTGCTTGTGTTACTCTTCTTGTGTTGTCTTCTTATTTGGATCTTCAGTCTGTTGCTTGTCAGAAGATGTCATCAGTCTGTTAATTTGTTCATTTAATTTTCTTTTCTTTTTCGTTTCTATTTTTCGTTTTTTCTCATATTTTGGCCTGATAAATATTTGGGTATGATGCGATATTTAATTTATTTTTTTTTTAAGTTTTTTAATAGGCTTTGAGCATGACGGAGTAGTTTTGCCAGGCGATGATGATGTGATGTTATTTTTTAGCAGACATGTTTGTAAACCAACAGAAAAGAAGAAAAAAGAAGAAGACTGCTGAAGAAACAAGTGTTTTATCCTTAACGTTCCAATTTTTTATTTTAAAGACTTTCAAAAGATGTTATTATTATTGGGGGTTAGTGTCCTGCTTTATTGTCTACACTTATAATTATAATTATGATTCTCTATCTTCCAAAAGGAGAAAAAAAAACAAATTTTTAAGTCTTCATTTCATTGTTGTGTTCAATTAAAAAATAATTTAAAAATTCAGAACTCAGATTCAGACATAACCTTTATGTTCGTTATTCTGCAGTACTTACAGGCCGTGGAAGACATGACAATAGACTTAAAATTACTTCGACTGATTTCTGCAGGAAATGTGAATCTTAGGAATAGAGACCTTATTTCACCGCATGCGTCCGTGCCCGGATCTACAGCAGAGTTTCATTTGCTGTCACCTTAGGCTGAACTCTCCAAAATAGAAATTTTATTTTGATAGCAGATTTATTTTGGAATCTGAATGGTTTTCTAAAATATTTGATTTATTGCATTTTAATTTTTGGTAACACACTGAGTCCTACTCCTGAACGAAGAGGAACCTCACCTAGGCATCTAACCTATGTAAGTCGATTAGCGATGATCATGGAGATATTAGTTACATGATGACCGCCTTATTAAATATCACGAGCCAAGTCAATGCATTAAAAAACTACAGCGAACAATTTAAACTTAAGCTCCTACTTTAGACATAAAAGAATAACTTGACCCACTAATGCTTGTGTACGAATGCATTAAATCATTCACAGTTTTCTTCGTCCTGTTAAAATACTTCTTAAATTTTTTTAATATTTATATTTTTTTATAAAATTAAAAACATGAAGGAAACAAACTTTATTTAACAGGAAATTGTTGATTTCTTTTCTTTTTCTATTACACGATGACTTTGTTTTAAATTTTTTTTCTAGCTCTTCATTTTTATTTTTATTCATTCTGGCTGCCTTAACACACAGCACAACACAGTACAGCACAGCTGTTCCGTTCCATTTAAAAAGAAGAAATAACACAGGAAAAATGCAACATGTTGAACATAAGGCTGCAACATCGATGGTGTACAATAAGGCAGCGAAGAGTACTCACTTTTACTGAATCAGAGTAAATGTAAAGCATCAGGATTTAATGAGGATATTGCATCACCTCAAGTTATAAGGAAGTAGAAGAAGAAATGCACTTATACTTTTCGTTTTCTTTTTTCTTTTTCATGCCTGTATATTATAGTATTGCAAACACTAATATTTACCGACTCCCGACTCCTTTCACTTTAGTAAGTGACACTTTTATAAGCAGGTAACGTGCACAACAGCTTCCACTGCGATTTGGCATTAATAAAGCAGCAAGAAAAATATCAACAACATTAACAGTTTTTCTATTAAATTTTAAATAAAAATGTTTCTTTATACTTTTCTGTGGCAAGTTGCATGAATGCAAAGAGTGAACAACAAAAACATTGTGATGGTAACGCTATAAGCCATCCAAGTTGTTTTCTTAAATTCACAATTTCCCTGGATAGCGGGGCATGTTGTTTTTGTTCTTGTTCACTTAATAAAGATGTTTCAGAATTATTTGGCTCGAATACTAAAGATTTGTTGCAACTACAAACTCGGTGGCATTGCATTAAATTGTCTTTGAATTACGGATTTCGTTACATCTTATAAAGACTCCAACCAGTCAATTGCATGGCAAGAAAGTGTACGACGTTGTGTTGTAATATATGGGAGGCTGTTGCAACGATTTATTTCACTTTGGAAATTAAGAAAATGGAAAGAGGAACGAAGCAATTATTGAAGTAGCCTCATGACGCCACAGCTTCCTATGGCAAAGAAAAAATTAAAATTGAATCTAAAACTATTTATTTGATAATCAAACCTATTTGGAAGAAAACTGCAGAAGGAAAAATACAACTGCCTACTGAATTCGTTCTTACTATAGCCAAGTGCCTTTACCAGTCTGATGACTATCATTGAAACGGCCAAGAAAATCCTCAGTAATTAGTATCGTATCTTAAAAGCGACTTTGATGGTTCGTACAATTCATATGTTTATAAGTATATATTATCAACAGTCCCGTCAGGACACAAGAAGAGATTTTAATTTTGAACAATAGAAGCATGTTGATGTAGGGGATAAATCTATCAGAGTATTTTATGCAAATATTTAAATTCTACTTCTCCAAAAGTATCCTGTGTTATAGATCCTATAATGGTAAATGGTCATGTGTCATTGGATTTCAGGCCACTAAACAGATGTTTTCTAGGGCCACTATTAAAATTAAAGGGTGGCTCAGTAAGAGTGCGCTGGCAAACTTTGGAGAATTCTCTGTTGAGAAAGTGTACCTAAGTGTCAACCATTCGAAGAGTGATCAAAAAAATTTAATATTTTCTCTAGTCCTTTTTCTCTCTAGCTTCAACCAGACGAGCTGTATCTGGTATAGTGTTTTCCTTCAAATATTGGGATCTTGCTTATTAGTAAACCTAACTTAGCTTTTAGTCATTATGTCACAGGTAACATATATTTAAATAACGACCTGTAGAGTGTTTGCTAAGAAATTCATTTTCAGTTTATAAGATTTTTATTGAATTCACAAACATACCCATAAATAAATGCATACACAGGTGTATTCTTCTTTGCCTTTAATGGCAAATTGAAATCTTTTAAAATTTATTATACTTTATATCTAGAACAGACTTGCTGATACTGTTATTGATTTTTTCTTCCTATTGGCGTATAATTATGAAATACTTAAAAAGTACTGCACTCTCAGATGCTTGATTATTATTTTATTTCCTTCAGATTGTTTTATTTTGTTGTGGCTGTTGTTTTTATTTTCATTGGTTTCTTTTACTTAATGATGTAACCATATGTTGCAATTGTTTCAGTTCATTTTGTTGCTGAAGTTTGTTCACTTAACTATAAATATTGTCGACAAACACAAACAGAAACAAACGTTGTAAGTTAAATAAAGTCAGAGAAACGTGCAATTTTGTTGGAGAAAGTGTCTGTGTACGAATTTACTATGAGTGTAAAAGAGTTTTTGTGGCAAGCACAAATATAAAGAAAATAAAAATGCAAATAATGTAAAGTAAACACTGTATGTATGCAAGTCATCCTCATCAGCAACAATAGCTACCAACTAATATGAAGCAGTGAAGATGCAATTACTTACTTCCTGCTAATGCTTTCAATACATCAATTTGTTAGAAAACTAAAGAGAAACAAACCAGCCAACCAAGCCAAGCCAAGGAGTTGCAAACTTTTCTTGTATTAAATAAGTTTCTCCTGCTTTGGTTCATTCCTTCGTTCGCTCAAATAATTTGTTCGATTGTTTGTTCAGTTGCAGCACGAATTTATTGTGAAACTCTGCCTAAAGTAACAGAGGGCAAATGAGTTCCTTTTTTTTTAAAGTGCAACTTCAAAAACAAAAAAAAATTGGAATAAAATTGAAAAAGAGGATTTAAAAGAACTTAATAGTGTTGAAGGAAAAATGTAGCAAATAGTTTAATTTGCCACATTTTGTAAATTTACCGATGCCCCCTTAACAAGTATTTTCTATTGCTTGCTACAATTAGTTTTTACTTTCACTTTCAATGTGTGCCATACCAAACACTTCAGCCATATGATGTTTTCTGAAATTTTAATGTCTGAGTCGTTTTAAAAAAAATCCTTCATGTTTCATGTGGTAGAGGATTAGCTGTTCTTTTTTCTACCCTACAATACATCATAGTAGAATTTCAGGGAGAGTTGTACAATCATTAACAATTAATTCGGTTGACTTGGTACCATGTTTTAAGTCAAATCAAGCGCATTACCACACGTATGTATATGCATAAAAATATCGAAATTAAGCCTCAGATAGAAATTTTAAAGAGAATTTCGGATTTTCACTTCTGAAACTAATTTAAGAAGATAATAAGAGCAAGAAACTAAAAAGAGGTCCAAATTGCTCTAAGCTATGGACGAAATATCTTAAATGACTATCTACCAACTAGAACACATCTTACATCAAAAGAACATAGATGTTGTTTTCATCAACGAAACATTTTTAAACCAAAATCAGAAATTTAAACTTCAAAATTATTGTGTTTACAGACAAGATCGACTAACCCATGGCGGTGGAGCTTTAATAGCAATTAAAAATACAATACCTCATCAGTATACATCAAAAATGCCAACACAAAGTATAGAAAATATTTCAATAATCATCTTTATTAATAACAGGCCAATTAAATTCGTTTCTGCCTACAGTCCGCGATACACCAGTTCGTTTGTAGCTGATATAAACTTACTTACAACACCAACATCTGAATTTTTTATTTTTGGAGACTTCAACGCCCAACATACCAGTTGGAACTGCAATAAAAACAATACAGCTGGTAGAAAATTATACAATCACCAGTTAAACTCAAACTATTACATTCATTCGCCTTACAGCTTTACTCGTTTTGGTCAGAGATCAACCAACACAGAACCCTCGACTATCGATCTTTTGCTTTCAAATTCTTGTCTTAATATTTCTCCAATTGAAACTCATCCAGGTATATTAAACTCTGACCATGTAGCCATTACGTGCCAAATATATGGTTATTTTATGCAAAGAACAAAACTTATTCCAATGTACCATCTTGCCAACTGGAACGGTATAAGTAAATTCGTTGACACTGAAATTCAAAGGAATAATTTGCAGACAATAAACATTACTGAGCAAAATATTGAAAATATTATAGAAAAAATCACTTATATCGTTCAACAAGCAGCTAAAAAAGTCCCATTTAAACAAACGCAAGTGTGGCAACGAAAACTTTCCCAATTAACATTATACCTTATTAGTCAGAGAAATAGATATAGGCGAAAATTTCAAAGATCAATTGTCAATACAGAAAGGTTATTATTGTCTTCTATTCTAAAACAGCTGAATAGTTTGATAAATTTCCACGTGTCAAATGACAGAAACAAAAATTGGAACTTATTCTTACATAGTTTACCAGCTGGTAGCAACAAAATGTGGATGATAAATAAAGCGATAAGAGGTAATAAATCAAAAGTTCAGAGTTTGACAATAGATGGCGCTGAAGTATTTGATAGTGTATCTAAGGCAAATGCTATAGCAGACGTATTTGAAAGATCACACCAAATAACGCTTAACATATTTTCAACTGTGGACGATATGGTTACAAAACATATTCAGTGGCTAGATTTACAACCAATTGCAGAAAACATTATTAGTAATTATACTTCAATAGATGAAGTAAAATATTATGTTAATAAACAGAGAAACTCTAAGGCACCAGGGGTGGATGGAATAAAGCCTATAATTTTAAAAAAGTTATCTAATAGTTTCTTTGGCCTGTTAGCTAAATTATTCAACTGGTGCCTTGCAAGCGGATATTTTCCAAAACAGTTTAAGTTAGCTAATGTGATACCAATTTTAAAACCAGGCAAAGACGTCCACTCCCCTAAAAGTTATCGGCCCATAAGTATGCTAAATGGAATAGACAAAATTTTCGAAAATATAATATTGAGTAGATTAAATGAATATACTAACGAAAACAACATCTTAAGCAAAGAACAATTCGGCTTTAGAAAATACCATTCAACAATACATCAAGTAAAGCGAATAGTAAACATGATAACGTCAAACAAGGAACAACGTAAAAGTACAGGAATAGTTTTTCTTGACATAGAAAAAGCTTTTGATTCAATTTGGCACAACGGTATTATCTTTAAGCTTAACAAATTTGGATACCCGCTTTATTTGCAAAAGATAGTAAGAAGTTTTCTATCCGATAGATATTTTAAAATTCAAATGGACGATACATTTTCAACGCAAAGACCTATTCATACAGGCGTTCCTCAAGGCTCAATTTTATCGCCTATTCTTTACTCTATATTCACTTCTGACTTTAAGCCACAGAGAAATCAGAGCACTGCCCTGTATGCTGATGACACCGCAATTATAATATCTGGCAAAGTATCCAATGCAATTGTGAAGAAGATGAAAGGCGCAATAATCCATGCAGAGAAATATTTTAACAAATGGAAAATAAAAATCAATCAGGAAAAAACGCAAGCCATTATTTTTCCGTTCAATAAATCTCCAAAAAGGATAACAAATACAACATTTAGCATTCAAGGATCTTCAATTCCAATAAACCAAAACGTTAAATACCTTGGTATATATCTTGACAAACACCTAACGTTTAGACACCATATTATTCAAACGTGCGAAAGGGCCATAAAATGCGGTAGGGCTCTCTATCCGCTGCTAAACAAAAAATCTCAGCTGAACACAAAAAACAAGCTCTTACTATATAAAGCTTGTATTCGGCCAATAATGACCTATGGTTGCCAAGTATGGTCAAAAAGATGCTCAAAAACAAACTTAAAGAAGCTTCAGATTATACAAAATAAAAACTTGAAAATTATTTACAATTTATCCAGAAGATATCCCACCAGTCTCTTGCATTCAAAATTCAAACAAGATATGTTAAATACAGTCATAAATAATTTAACTACAAGATTTGAAGACAGAAACAGGTCTTCCAATTTTGAAATATTAAGAAATTTGTAAAAGTTATCCTTTCTGTGTCTTCAGAGAAGAAGACGCAAGTAATAGATAACAGTAAAATTTCTTTAAATTTTTGTGAGGTTTTTGCTATCTTTTCCTCCAAACTGTAAATTATTCTTTATCTTGTAAATATGTATATAATTAAAAAAAAATAACGTAGTTTATTTGCTGCAATACATTAGTAAAAACTCAAATCTTGTAAATATAATATATTTAAATATTTTAATTGTAAACTGTGATAATAAATATTAAAAAAAAAAAAAAAATATCTTAAATGTCTTATTGCTCCTGCAGTGAAAACTTAATCATAAAACCATCTTTTTCAGGGTACATACTGTCTGTTTAGTGATCCATGTAATCTGCAATAAGTTTAGAAATAGAGACACGAGGATCTTCAGAAGCTTATGCGCTTTATAAAAGCATTTGTAATAGAACTTTACTTTTTCTGTTCTCTCCGATAAACAATGTTCAAATTTCTCTTTTAAAGACAGTCATTGAACTGGCAACATTAGAGAAGGAAGTGGAAGAGACACATCCATTTTCAGTGTCTCTGTCCAGGGACTTCAATTGAAAAAATTGTAAATAAGCTACTGAGAAGCTCCATCTTCTGCCTCAATCACAAAACGGGCCTCAAATTGTTACTAGACAGCAAAGAAGTTCTGGTAGCGACTTGTCTACGCAATAAAATATTAATTTCACCTTGAGAACTTCAATGTCCATAGTGTCACAACTAGTGTGAGGGCTTACTAGAGGAGACCCCGTGGTACAATTTGGTATAGTCTAGGACCATTCCACATATGCAGCTTCAATACAAAGACTTTACCTTCAGCCAGTCTGGAGATCATGCGCGCAGACTAAGACTAAGGCCGGAGTAAATGTTAACGTTTCCAACAAAACATTTACCGGAATTATATTTCTATCATCCTGGCGGAACAGATAAGCGGACAGTATGAATTTCTTACCTTCCTTGGTGTCTTTAATATGCTCTAGCTTAATTTCATTGATCATTGTAACCCTTTACTCGTGATTCCAACTTAGTTTCTCATACCTCCAACTTTGCTTGGCAATTATATAAGCAATATTAATATTTTTTTAGCAGTTGCCGAGTCAAAGGTATAGAGAACGAATTTTTTCAAAATGTATACTATATAATGTTGTAGACCAACATACAATCCAGTTTGACCGATAACAACTTTTTGTTTTTTACGTTTTCTTTATTGTTGGCATTCGATTCATTTCTTTTGCTATCCTGTAATTCAAGGATTTTCTCTTTGAAACTGTTTAATGTTGCATGGCAGGATAACAAAATTGTTATGAAGACACACGAAGGGAATAGCTTCACTTTAAATTGAGAGGCAATGTGCGCAACGATAAAAAAATTCTGAAAAGAGATACTCAAACATCAACGTTATTAAAATCTTAATCGAAGACAAAGCAAATGGCATTTCCATGACTTCTAAGTACACGTTATTAAAGACGTAATAATACTCGGCATGAAAAAATGTCAACAGGAGGAGAAAAGTGAATGAATGAAAATAAAAAAAATGTTAAATTCTTAAACAATTAAAATCTTTAACTTTCCATCACGTTTGCGAAACAAATGCGAATAACTTGAGTCATTCCGATTTGTAGAAAACTGCAGGAAATTAATCATTTAAACTTGAAAATTAAATTTTAATATAAAATTGAATAGATTGCGCAGTATCAAGTTTCTTAATTAAATAGGCCTTGGGGCAGAATTAACAAAAATTTCTACACCCAAAAGAGAATCAGAACGATTTTCATTAGGTTGTTCACTTTTTTGCTTGACATGTTGACCAAGGAATGAAGATAAATAAAAAGGAGTGAAACTGTGTTAGTTATTGCGCTGTTTTCCACAGAATTTATTTTTCTCAATTCGGAATCGAAGCCAAATTTTATTTCATGTTTTTAAAATCGTTGAAGATTACTGATCAGTTCACTTGTCATTCAAAAGCTCAAATAAATTCAGTCTCCAATTAAAAATTAAACAAGTTTTAATTATATTCAACGACATTCTACACATTTTGGATTACTACATATATATCTTGGCTGCACTTTTGGTGATTTTTCTTTTTGACTGATTTTTGCCATTACCATACCCTTGTGCTGTACGATTAAGACCTTTGCTGCTGCTAATGTGTTGGAAAATTAAATAAATTCTAATTAAATTGTTTCGTTGTCGTTGCTGCTTTTTCAGTCATGATATTTGCTTCTTTATGTATCTTTTTTCAGAATAGCACAGTGACATACATTCAGATGTTTGTTTAACAAACTGAACTGAACTTGTTGGAATTTATTAATTGCATTTTAATAGTCAAAGTTGCAGACAAGAATAATAAATTATTTAAACACCAGCATAGATGACAACAGTTTTTAAATGAAATACTAAACCAACAACATGTGAAAATCATGTCTCACCAGATAGCACATGGTGATATTAATTAATTATCGAAAGGGTTCAGGTTGTTGTTAATGAACACCAATTAGTAGTAATAAACGTAGTAGTAGTACACGTACTACGAATACATAAATCAAGGAAATTAATTACAAATAAATAGTAAAATCATTTACTACAACAATCAAAAATTTATTAATTTTTAGCCGCTGCAAGAAAAATTTCTTGCGGTATCCAAAGTTGGTCCAGTTGCGGAAAAGATGTTGGTTATGATTACTAAAAAATAGAACATTTTTTGTTGATCCGAAGAAAATCGGAAAATGAATTATCATATTTCCTATAATATAAGGTCCCTTCTGTGGAGTAGGAGCGGATGTTTGGAAAGATAAGCGAATCAGAGTATATTTATTGAAAATTGAAATTGTCTCCAGTCCAACGTGTAGATTCTTTGAAACTTTGAAACACTAATTAATCTCACAAGGAAACATGCGTGGGAATTATTATTCTTTCAAATTTAAATAACTGAGACGGAGCTTTCATAAGGCCTTCACCTTTCTTATGTAGGCAACGTTAGGTCTTCTAGATAATTTTTCTCAAATGTTTTTTTTTTATCAATTCTCTATCATGAATTCATTTTATTACACGATAAACTATAAGGAAATTATTAGCATTACATTTAACCGATGCTCAACGATTAGATTTAGGGAAGTTTTAAATATAGAATGACTACAATATCAAAGTTTGAAATTTCCTATCACGAATAAGTTGTCTTGCGGTGTGCGTTGAGATATTTCTAGTCTCCGGGCGTGTGCATCCAGAGACCAGTTTGTTCGTATTACTGCTATGTGGTTTCAAAAATGGCAATTGATCGCTGGACTATTTTACGTAAACTCGGCATAATCGAGAGAATACAGGACGCTGAAATAAGCAATAGCAAGAACGATTTTAATACCTGGTGGGGCAGGTAGACGATAATCGTAGTGGGACAATTGAACTATAATGCACATAACGTTTGAGCTAAGCGTTGTGGATATCCTTCTGTTGTAAAATTTTATCCGGCGTATTGGTAGGATATCACCGTCCCACTCTTAGATGATGCTAGAGGGTAAAGTTTCCGTACAGAATGAGGTGTTCAGCTACATAAGCGTTAGACCTTAGCCGAAAGGCTTTGTATTTGTGTTGTAAGAAATAAAATAAATAAATGATTAATAACATCCCTTTGCAGTGCCATTGTGCAAAACGCTGTTAAATAATACATACTTTATTGGTACTAATACCATACATTTTAATTCATTCAAATTGAAACTTTGAAACATTAATGTTTTTTTGTTTTTGTTATTGTCGTTAGTCTAACAAACCAACATGTTGTCGGCAAAATTGCTCTCAATTGTTATTGCCATTGAATGGTTTAACATGTCTGGGGGTTGCAAAGACGGAGGAATTATTACTCACAATCGGTACTAAAATGGTGGCTGAATTTGTGAGGTTGGCTTGGATTGGCTTGTCTTGGATTCTTTTGTTTGGAGTGTATGTATATTGTCAAGAGCAAGAGGCAGTCAAAGCAAAAATTTTAAAAATGTTGATTTTATGCAAATTGAATTGTGTTCAGCCATTGTTTCTTGATTTTTGAATGAAACGAAAATAAGTATAAAAATTTTAGATTTTTTTATTTTCTGTTCTAACAAAAACATATTTCTGCCAAAAGAGTAATAAAATCGACGCAACGAAAATGTTTCTACAGATTTTTTTCGCTGTTCATTTACAATGTTTAGAGACATAAAAACTAAGCTTTTTTTTCTTATTTTTGGTGTTAAAAACGTATTTTTTTAATAACTTTAAAAACAATTGCCACTGGAGACTGGTTTCAGATGATTGGAGGTATGTATGTTCATGGCCTAGCGTCGCTTACCATTGCCAGTAATGGTAGCAGACAGCCAAATAACCAAGCGTTAGACAAAAGTAGCGGTGGTGATAGTGGCAGCAATATATTTTTTTTTGGTCTCTGGTGACAATAAGCCAGGTATTGTTAGTTGAGCTAATGTTACCGTTTTAACTTGAAATATTCAGTCTCATCCACACAGCATACGTTCTTTGCATCTATACCCGTAGCTTTTTTTTTCTTGTTTTTTGGTGTTCTGAATGGAGCCGTTATAATTTTCCATTTTCTTTCTAAACAACAACACCATTTTGCCACTTTCAAATACATACAAACTAACTGACGGTAAGTAAAACTAATAAAAATTTCTAGGTATCCCTTACATTTTCTTTATTGTTGTTCTCATTGTCGTTGTTGTTATAAGTTTTACATTAATTTATATTTAACATGAAATTCTTTTTTGTTTTTTTATTTTTATTTTATTGCAGTTTGTTACACAGCATGACAATTTCTTTGTGTTTTTATTTATTTTTGGTTTGATGTTGTTACTTTTGACAGTAGAATAAATGGCATGCAACGGAAACACAAGGACATCAACCAATCGCTTTGACATGATACAATACAACTTTAAAATATGCAACGAAAACGAACTTGCTTTGAACAGAAATAAATTATTTTTATTGTTTTATTGTATGATTATTGTTTATGTAGTTGCCACCTGTTGTTTTTGCATTATTTAAAATCAAAATTAATTAATCAAATGCTTTTAGGAAGAAAGGGATATTTCAGCAGTACTTTCTTAGTACTCTCACTTCAAAGTGCACAATCCACATGATAGTCTTTTTCATGGAAGATTTGAAAAGTGGCGTTCGTATGGAGATCTTTAATTAGTTACATCCTACAAATTTAGAATCTCAATCAGATACAATATTATTAATAAACAAAAAAATTTATTAAAAAACCACAATATCTTATATATAAAAATGAATGTGTGTTTGTTTGTATGTTTGTATGTTTGAAGTTTATAGACGATTAAACGGCTGAACCGATTTTCTTGAAATTTTCACAGTATCTTCCTGTATGTCTGGAAGGAGTTATAGGCTACTTTTTATGTTGATATTCCAAATGAGCGAGGGGCCATGCCCACGTATGCTACATACTACATACTTAATATTTAATTGCATTTGAAATATATTACTCATACGCATAGTAGTTACCCCTACAAGTATGCTATCTGTGATTCTTGATGTATAAAACCAAAGAAAATAAAGTGTAAAGAACGACGCGGGGGGAAAGATAGAAGGGAAAGAAAAAAATTTTGTAACCAACATTTGTGAAAAAATTCACACAAATAAGAAAAAATATAACCAAAATTAAATTCGTAGACTTTTGTTTTATTTATTTTTTTTTCAAGTTTAAATTATCTATATATATAAAAATGAATGTACTTTATGGAATCGTAAACTATGCATTTAATCTTTAGCAAAGTTGTTGCGCATGAGCCGATGAAGGTTTCTAAGTTGGTATAACCAATTTCCGACAGGTGGCGCCACTGAAAATTCTTCGAAATTAATTAAATCGTAAACTGTGCATTTGATCCTGTGTTGAAAAGAAAAGAAAAGAGCATTACTAGCCTCAGAATCAGCATTGAGACTGAAAAATCTTCGAGTACATGCCGCACAGATCCGTTCGCATGAAACACTTGAACAATGAATCACTTGATCGAATGCGTACTACTCAGGCCCGTTCGTCTGAATCATCTGGACAACGGGAAACAAAATCAATAAAATGATTCAAACTTAATTGGATATTTGTCTAATGTCTTTCCTTCAAATTTATTTTAGTTTGTAGTGCAGCAAAGCGCGCAGGGTACAGCTAGTTATAAAATAAAAAATATTGTTACGTTTTTACCCTTTAAAAACGTTAAAAATATGAGTTCGTGGATTGCAAATGAAATAAAAGTAAATTAGTGTTTAATTTCAAAATCAATTCTTTATTGTCTGCACAAATCTGTGTGCACCCTGTGTTGAAATTTATTCACACAATAACAATTTGGCTTAGGATTGTTATTCTTCTTGTACACAACAACAATTCACTTTTATTGTTATTCTTCTGTACACTTGTTCGTTATAACTTCGAACAACGATTCACACGCAACTTGTCTGCACTCAAGTCTGACTGAATTATTACTCACTCACCGTTGCTCGTTTTGTCTTGCCTTTTATATCGCTGGATCATCAGTCTAATGCATGCCCTTGGCAGAGAATGACTGACTTCGGGAACAATCTAAAAATGTAAACAACTCGCTTCCCTTATTGTTGTTAGTGGATCTTGTTTACATCTATCCTTGTAGCGTTGTTGTTGTTTGTTTACTTTGTCCCTTTTCTCTTCTTATACCTGATGTTATTGTTGCTTGTTTACTTTGTCCCCTTGTTTACTGATGTTGTTGTTATATTCTCGTTTGTTCTTTGATCACTCGATCAAGCCCATTGTTTTGTTGCTATATGTTTACTTTTTCGTTGATCATGTAAACAACTGCCTTATGTTGTTTTTGGAGCTTTTGTTTATTATTTTAATAACACCATTTCCATTTTCGTAACACTGCCGCCCACTTAAGCCTGTTCGTCCCGAATAGGCTCATTATCTCCTCTTCCATATTTCGCCAGTCGCTCTATGTGCACGACCTTCATTTTGGCTCGGGGGCTGTTCGATTTCTGAATCCTGTATACGACATCATTTAACCTTTTAATTATTTTATAAGGTCCTTCCCAGCTGGTTTGTAGCTTGGGAGATAATCCTTTCTTCCGCTTTGGGTTGAAAAATAGAACCAATTGTCCCTCATGGAAGCCCTTCGTATTCGCGGCACGATCATATCTGGCTTTCATTCTGTCGCTAACCATTTTAATACGTGTGCGCACAAATTCATGAAGTTCATTTAAACTTTCCTGTTTTCCAGTATATGTGTCATCTTCCGCTGTGGCGGGCTTACAACCAAACTCTAAGTCACCAGGTAGTTTTATCTCAGTCCCAAAAATAACCTTGGCGGGTGATCTAGATGTAGAGTCATGAACCGCGGATCGGTACGCCAGTAGAAACCTCGGAATGTGTTCGTCCCAATCCTTCTGTTGCTCGCTCACTACTTTCCGCAAGTATTCCTCCAGGGTTCGATTAAACCGTTCTACCATTCCGTCGGACTGTGGGTGAAGTGGCGTCGTTCGAGTCTTCTTAATACCGTATACTTCACACATTTCTTTGAATACGGCTGACTCGAAATTTCTGCCTTGATCAGAATGTAGCTCTACTGGAACCCCGTAGCGACATACCCAGTTGTTCACAAAAACATTCACTACGGTGTTCGCCTCTTGATTGGGTATCGCATACACTTCCGGCCATTTGCTGAAGTAATCCATCACGACGAGGACATATCGGTTTCCGGCGTTGCTGACAGGAAAAGGGCCTGCTACGTCCATCGCTATCCGCTCGAAAGGTGCGCCCGAGTTATATTGTTGCAGCTGACCTCTACTTCTTCTTACGGGACCTTTAGCCGCTATACACTGGGTACAATTTGCAATCCAATCAGCCACTGATTGCTGGCATCCAACCCAATAAAAACGTTGTTTTAGTTTTTCCAGCGTCTTTGTTACGCCAAGGTGCCCTCCGCTAGCTCCATTATGGAATTCATTTAAGACTTCTTTTATTTTAGAGGAAGGCACCACTATTAGGTTGGATGATGTCTTGCCATCAGCGCTTTCCCAAAGTCGATATAAGCACCCGTCTATTACTTTTAAGCTGTCCCATTGCGCCCAATATGCTTTTGTAAGAGCACTTTCCGCTGATATTTCATTCCGGGTAGGCCGTTTGTCCTCTTTCTTTGCTGCTATAATTTTTGCCAATATTGGGTCACTCCTTTGGGCTTCAGACCAGTCTTCGTCGGCATCGATTTGCATTAGCCGGATGTCGATGATAGATTCCTTCTTTTCAGCCTTTACGCAATGTCTACACTCTAATTTACATGGCCGGCGTGAGAGAGCATCAGCATTTCCATGTTTTGCACCTCTTCGATGTTCAATGCTGAAGTCATAAGTCTGGAGGCGCTCAATCCAACGTGCTAACTGCCCTTCCGGGTTCTTGAATTGCAGCAGCCATCGCAGTGCGGAATGATCGGTCCTTAGTAGAAAATGTTGGCCATACAAATACTTATGGTAATGTTTTATGCATTCCAGCACTGCAAGTAGCTCACGTCGGGTTACACAGTAGTTCCGTTCAGGCTTTGACAGTGTACGACTATAGTATCCTACGACTTTTTCAGTCCCATTGACCACTTGGGAAAGCACACCACCAATACCATAACCGCTAGCATCGCTGTCCAAAATGAATTTTTCCCCTGGGACCGGATACGCCAAAACTGGTGCGGCACACAATAAGTCCTTTAGTGCCTGGAACGCCTTTTCCTGTGACTCACCCCATTGATACACCTTTGATTTCTTGGTGAGCTCATGTAGGCTTGCCGCCACGCTGGCAAAGTTAGGCACAAAGCGTCTATAATACGTGCATAGTCCCAAAAAACTGCGTAATTCATGAAGACTCTGCGGACGAGGCCAGTCCTTTACTGCTCGTATTTTATCTTCATCCGTGGATATGCCATCTGCTGTAACAAGATGCCCCAAATATTTCACCTGTCTTTGGAAGAACGCACATTTCTTTACACTCAATTTTAGGCCAGCCATTGATATTCGTTGCAGAACTTCTGCCAGGTTCTCAAGGTGTTCGTTGAAAGTTCTGCCCATCACTATTATGTCATCGAGATACACCAGGCAAGTCTTCCAATGCAGCCCCTTTAGTACACGTTCCATAAGCCGCTCGAACGTGGCCGGAGCATTACAGAGCCCAAATGGCATGACTTTAAACTGCCATAAGCCGCCATTCGCACTGAATGCAGTTTTTTCCTTGTCCTTGTCTGCAATTTCCACCTGCCAATATCCGCTTTGTAGATCCAATGTGGAGAACCACTTTCTTCCGGCTAGCGTGTCGAGAGTGTCGTCAATTCTCGGTAGCGGGTAACTGTCCTTTTTAGTGACATCATTCAGCTTCCTGTAGTCTACGCAGAATCTTGTACTGCCATCTTTCTTCTTGACTAGGACTACAGGTGAGCTCCACGGACCAGATGATGGTTCAATTACACCGCTCCTCTTCATTTCGTCGACTAGCTCTTTAACCTCATTACGCTTCGCTAGCGGTATACTTCTGGGTGCCTGTTTTATCGGTCTTGCTTCACCAGTATCAATCTCGTGTTTGACCATGGCTGTTCTACCTTGACTTTTATTGTTCGTGGCGAAAGCGCAAGCGTACCTCTTTAGCAGCTTTTTGGCTTTATTTCTTTCTGAAGCTGCTAGACCTGCCACCCATTTCTCCACATTTTTACCAAATTCCTGTTGATCGTTGGCTGACATTTCGGCAGGTTTCGACGATTGTTCACTGTTGATTACCGCCTCTACTGGAACACATTGACCCACCTCGGAGTTTTTAGAGATGACTTTTTCTTGGCCTGATAGATTTAGTACTCTCACCGGGACTATTTTCTGTTCGGTAGATTTGACGAGGGCCTTTCCTGATAACAAGTCCGTCTGAATTTCTACTGGTTCCACAACCCACAAGCGGTTTTCCTCACAATCTCCCTCCACACGTGCCCATATCAGCGTTTCGCTCTGTGGTGGTCATTTCTGTTGTTCAGCCGCAACTAACCTTCGGGCGTGCACCTGATGCTTGTATCCAACGTCAAGAGGTATCTCCACATTCCGCCAACTCATTGTCTGTTGCCCCATATTCAAATTGATGCCATGGGCTATCATGAAATCGGCACCAATGATAACCTCGTCCACAATATCGGCAACAACAAACACATGGCTTACACTGATGTTGGCCATAGTCACCTTCGCTTCTGTTTTCCCATGGACGGTGGCAGACTCTCCAGTAGCTGTTCGTAGCCTTATATTACTGAGTGCCTCACACTTCCCCTTGACTATATCTGGTCTGATGATAGACTGCGTCGCACCGGTGTCTATAGTGAAGGTGTGTTTTCTGCCGTTTATGTACCCGCACGCCGTAAGGTTGTTGTTGTCTTGCTGCATTACTGATATGGAGATTGTGGGGCCCTTGCTTGTGGGAGCCAGCACTTGCCCCTCAGTGCTAGCTCGTTTTAGTTTAACGGGGACTCTTGGGTAGATGGTTGGCGGTTAGCCCGTTTATCATTCCTTGCTGGCGAGACGGACCTTGGCCTTTTTCGTGGCTCTTTGCAGTTCCGTTGGAAATGGCCGCCCCTTCCGCAGTTGAAACATTTAGGTTTAGCCTTTTGTCCAGTTTCTGCCAAAACTTGCTTGATCATTTCTTTAAATTTGTCCAAAAGGCATTCTTCTTCATCCACGACTTCCATTTTCCGCACTTTGCTTATTTGTGGTCTAGAAATTGTGCGAGCGGTCTCCTGGGCTAGTGCAAAGGATACAGTTTCTGCAAAGGTTGTCTTTTGTGCAGAACATACCGCTAGTTTGATGTCAGGGTCGCGTATACCGTTTACAAACGCCTCGGTTTTAAAATTGTCTATAAGTGGGTGGTTTTCTCCCGGGTATGTGAGCTGCACTAACCTCTCGACCTCCATTGCAAAGGCTTGAAGTGACTCATTAGCCTTTTGCGCTCGGCACCTTAACTCCATGCGGTACAGTTCTCGTTTATGCTCGTCGCCGAATTTGCGCTGTAACGCCACCATTAAATCGTTGTAGTTGTTTCTGCGGTTGGCTGGCATGGTCTCCAGAATCTCGGCTGCGGCACCTTTTAATGCCAGAATTAGTACCAAAGCCTTCTCTTCATCGTCCCATCCGTTTCGGCTGGCTACCGTCTCGAATTGGAATTTAAAGACGGATAAGGGTGAGCTACCATCAAAGGAAGGTGGTTTTATCCTGCCGGTACCTTCTGATACGACTCGCACTTGTTCCGGCCGCTGGCTCTGGAGGTTGCTGATCTTCTCCTCCATTTTAACCAGTTTTCCCTCGACGGTCTTTTCCAAATTGTCCGCTCTCGTGTCAACGGCCTTTTCTAAATGTGACACCCTTTCCTCGACACCAGTGATTCGTTTGCTGACCGACTCATGGATTTCCTGCAGCCTTCTAGATGTTGCTTGAACTTCGGCCAGAAGTTTCTGATTTTCGACTCTAGATGTTGCTTGCATTTTTTCCATCCGTTGTTCACTCTCTTTTCGAAACTCAGCCAGAAGTTTTAGATTTTCGGCTCTAGTAGCTTCTAGCATTTTTTGATTTGCTAGTTCCATTTTTTCCATCATGGATGCTAGCAACGAATTTATGTCGATACAGCTAGGGGATGCAGGTGCCTTGAGCTCTCGTTCCTCGTCATCCTCGAACTCATAGGAATCGATGTCGATACCCTCAAACTGCAGTTGTTCCCTTAACCGCCTTTGTAGTTCATTTTTAGTGCCCGTTGTTGGCAGCTTGAGTTTATCCAACTCACGTTTAAGCCGTTCCACTTTCAGATCGGAGAGCTTCATTTTGGTTGTGATTTCGCTTTATTACTTTTACTTTTATTTTTGGATTTTGCAATCCCACTTCTGACACCAATTGTTACGTTTTTACCCTTTAAAAACGTTAAAAATATGAGTTCGTGGATTGCAAATGAAATAAAAGTAAATTAGTGTTTAATTTCAAAATCAATTCTTTATTGTCTGCACAAATCTGTGTGCACCCTGTGTTGGAATTTATTCACACAATAACAATTTGGCTTAGGATTGTTATTCTTCTTGTACACAACAACAATTCACTTTTATTGTTATTCTTTTGTACACTTGGTCGTTATAACTTCGAACAACGATTCACACGCAACTTGTCTGCACTCAAGTCTGACTGAATTATTACTCACTCACCGTTGCTCGTTTTGTCTTGCCTTTTATATCGCTGGATCATCAGTCTAATGCATGCCCTTGGCAGAGAATGACTGACTTCGGGAACAATCTAAAAATGTAAACAACTCGCTTCCCTTATTGTTGTTAGTGGATCTTGTTTACATCTATCCTTGTAGCGTTGTTGTTGTTTGTTTACTTTGTCCCTTTTCTCTTCTTATACCTGATGTTATTGTTGCTTGTTTACTTTGTCCCCTTGTTTACTGATGTTGTTGTTATATTCTCGTTTGTTCTTTGATCACTCGATCAAGCCCATTGTTTTGTTGCTATATGTTTACTTTTTCGTTGATCATGTAAACAACTGCCTTATGTTGTTTTTGGAGCTTTTGTTTATTATTTTAATAACACCATTTCCATTTTCGTAACAATATTATAAAAATGATTTCGTTCACTTTATTCTTATATGCAAGACAGAAATATATCTTTATACAAGCAACGTGCAACAAGTCTGCTTAATTCAAATATTTTTAAAATATTTTCTTGTCTGTTTAGTTTTCTTGTTTGCCAATATTCGAAAACAATAAGTTCATTAAACAAAACATGTTCC
The DNA here is from genome assembly GCA_930367235.1 of Sarcophaga rosellei. NCBI lineage: Eukaryota > Metazoa > Arthropoda > Insecta > Diptera > Sarcophagidae > Sarcophaga > Sarcophaga rosellei. Next base: position 62,144,910 of record OV884018.1, on the reverse strand, counting down.
AAACAAGTGGTCGTAAAATAAATTAAAAAAATAGAAGAAAAAGAAAAATCGAATCCGAACAAAGAGCATGAGAAAGAGATTGCAATCGGCAAACACCGACTGCATTATAGTTCATACTGCGAGGTCCCTGTTTTTTAAAATTAGCAGGAACATTTAAAAACTTGGGTTTTTTTTGACGTAAGAAGTGTGAAGGATGATCGAGTGCAGTAAATCATCGGCCTTATAAAAAAGACGGATATGTGGTAAAAGGATGGATATTGAAAAAAAGACGCCTTGCTTCTCACACCACTTATGTTGTGTGTGTATTAATAATCTATACATGAGGGAAGAGGTTTTAAAGTCTCCTCCGAACGACAGATTTTGAAAAAACTTTTTCTTTTTTCCCCTGATCTAAATCAGATGTACTTGGAGTGAAGGTTTGTAATGACTTTTAAGTGTGGCTTGGCTTGTATGATCATGAAAATGAAATTATAACTGGTGAAACAGTCAATACTGACCTCTTCCAATTCCAATTAAAAAAAAACGACCTCAATTAGCAGAAAAGTGAATTATTCCATTATGACATTGCCAGGCGATACATACCTTTAATGAACTATCGTAGCCAAGAAAACTGGCATAAAACTTGTAATACATTCACTATATAACATGGACCTAGCAGCGTCTTAATGATTTTAAATCGACTCTTTTTGACCAACGTGGTAATAGCATCGTCTGTTCCGAGTTTCAGTTCATAAAACTCGTCAGCGTGTAGGGTATAATGGAGTAATTGTTTAAAATCAATAATATTTTGGCACAAAATCCAAAAATTCGAATAAAAACTTTTGCCAATCAAGGAACGAACACACATTCACATAAACTTCTAACTTCTTTATGTTTACTTTATAATGCAAATATTTTTAAAGTTTTAATTTTTTGAACAAGTTTTTAAGAAAAGAAAAAAAAATAATAATAAAAAAATAAACAAACGAACAGATTCTACAAAAGCCAGTGAGTCTTAAAGTTTAATTTCCAGTTTGCAATTTTTGTTATTTAGAAATGTGAAGATGTACTAAGTACGTGCATTAAACAAACATAAGTGATAGCCGTAGTCTAGTAGGTAGTTTGTTGAATCAGATCCAAGATTTCGATAATAAATATCACGATTACAAATACAGAGCATGCAGAATTAAGTTAATAATCTCTGATTTGTTGTTTTTGGGTATCACTTACAAATTCTGGTCAAATAATATTAAACATTTATTTTATTTTTTATTATTTTATTTAATTTCTATATAAAACATGCACACAACACGAACCTCTTTGACTTATGGAACGAACGAACAACATCCGTTTCATTCATTCATTTGCTCGATTCTAATTATCTAGATTTTTCTCAGTGGTTGGTGGGTGGGCATTATGCAAAAACCAAAAAAAGGTTTCTTCTGTGTCACGGGACATTTTGTTTCTTCGTTTTGCAATTTTTTCAAGTATCGCAAAATACCTTAAATTAATAGAAAAAGCAACAACATCAGCAAAAAACAAAAAGCGGTAAAATCTGTTTTATGTTGAGACCAAAAAAAGTATCATGTTACCATAGCGACGCTAAACGATATTATTTGGCAGTGAATGAAATTTAAATTGCAAATGCAAAAACAACTGAGGCTGGAAATATTCATTACAATAAATGAAAATACTTAAACACTAACCAAATACTTATGTAATACATAATATACATAATATGTATATACAGACATACATGCCATTTTTCTAACACTGGTGTATTAAGCTACCAACTCTTGAGTGCTACCAAAAATAAAAACAAATTTAAGAACGACATGAAAATGTTGCACATTTGGGTTAACAGAGCTTTAAAGGTATGTAATTTAAGAACGCCCTAAAACCGATTTGCTACGGTGTCTGAAATGGAGATTGATTGGCAGCAAGGAAGGAAAACTTGTTTACATTTGGAAAAGTTCTCAGAATTTAAAGTTATGGAAACCGAAACCGATGGCACAAAATATATATAAATAAAAGAATTTTATTACAACCCATCGTTCTAAACTGAAAGCAAAGGAATTGACGGGTGCAGCAAGTGATACTAGTCAAAGCATCTCAACCAAGCAGTGGCAAAAAAATGAATGAATGAAGGTATCTTAAAGACAGAATGATCCTTATGAAAGCCCGATGTACATCCAGTGGAGTGACTAGTGACAAGAAAACTAGTACATGACCATCGAGACTTCTAATCAATAAAGTGAGAGGTAAAAAGGAACCTAACTAGGCATACGTAAAGTCAACACTAATTCGTCTAATAGGATTCCGTCTACGGCAATCCCATTCCTGCGAAATATCAATGTTAATTAAGCGAGTGATAAAAGCCCAGCACTAAGTCCGATAAAAGCCCACTGTGCAACACTCTGAAAAATTTCATTAGCCATTACCTTAATCTCAGAGAATATTTGGACTGAATCTTACGGAGAGGTATGGAAACATTATATTTAATTATTTGCAGTATGTAAATAATGTAAACAAAGTGAAAATCCCTCATAAAATTAAAAAATATTAACAAAATTCAAATTTTAGCTCTTAAGGTTCTGGTCCCTAAAATGTTTCTAAAACAAAGTAAAGATTTAACAAATAATCTCTGTCCCTATCTCTCTCGGGTTTTCTCTTCCTCTTAATTTTGCCAGACAGTTTATGCGTATTAAAATGCATTGTAATATTTTTAGAATATTTCAAAAATGGCAGAGTGTAAACACTGTATGTTTGTGTACAAATAAACGTATAAAAAAGGAAAATTGTCTGTGTTAAAAGCAGAAATCATATTTTGAAAACACAATAAAAATTTATCGTGTATAAAGATGAAATAAAAATGGTAAAAATATCTTCTACATCCATGTTCATATCCACATGCATATGAATACTTAGAATAAAGTATGTAATTGAAAGCAAAAAAATTTTAGACATAAAGTTACATATACATACATACGTGTAAAATTACTTAAATGATACGATATAGAACTACAGACTCATTAAGTTTGTATTTACGAAACACGCTTGGTTTTAAAGGCATTAGAAAATTTTTAAATGAGATTCTTATTATTGGTTCTAATTAGTTATCAGCAGCTGTTTACATTAAATATTTTACAAGCATATGGAAAAACGTAAAGTATCTAAACACTAGCTTTTATTTTATTATTTTACAACTACTTTGTAAGTTTTATTTACAAAATTTTACAATAAAATGTTTCAAATTAAATTGAACAGAATGAATATGTAAATTACATGGTGTACTTATGTAATAACATAGTTTACATGATAAATCAGTGTTTATAATAAGAATACATTATATTTTATTAAATCAAGAGAATTTTGCATAATTTCCATGAAAATAAAGAAACTTACAACTTATTTAATTCATGTATAGAATGGAAATATTTAATGCAAAATGTATAAAAATTTGTTTTATTACGCTTTAAACAATTGTATTGCACAATTCTATGCAATTTGGAAATTATAACTAATTTTACACTTTGTTTACACCATGTAGACAATGTCAGTTATTGCAATAATGAAATAAAAATACCAAAAAAACAATCAATTATCCAAATGTCCAAAATTAAATTACCTATACCTGACACGTCAAAAATATTTTAAAAACATACAGAATTTCAACGAGCTAATTGTCTTAAACTACTGTTAACATATATGCCCAAATTTTTCTTTACTTTTCTCCATGTAAACAATGTAAATTATAGACAAAAATGCCTTGCTTTAAGGAATTTTATACTATTGAAGGTTTTTAAATGATGTCATAAAATATATTCATTCCCTATAAGAGTCAAAAGTGTAAAAAGGACTAGGCAAGTAATCATAAAGTACGTTCTAACTATAAAACCAACCAGTCCAACACGTATACCGACAACAATGAAGGCTCATAGACAAATGCAAATAGTTACCTTCACAAAGCGAACACTGTTCGCAGAACAACAATCTGTAAGGAGAAGTTATGTTGGGATAAACGAAGCTTAGAATTCTCAAATCATGTGTGAAGTCTACTCTGTTTTACGGAATTGAAACCGGTTTATATTCGAATGCAATTAAGCAAAATTCACAGGTATACTTCAATAATATACTTCAGTCATATCTAAAATATTTTAGTCCAACCAATAAGAAATGCATACTTAAACAAGTTTGATATAGACTAATGAGATGATTTCGGCATACTATTAGGAGGTAGCTTTATATTATAACAGGAATAACGCTAGAGTGGAATTTCAAGATAAAAAATTCGAGGACAGCTAAAGACCATCTGAAAATATACAATATACATAGAACTATGACAGTGCGAACTAACATGACAAGGATCAACATGGAACTGCAGTATATCATGTGTATAGAGAACTCTTTGGGGAAGTCGTATACGCACAATAGGGGTTATGAAAAAAGAATATTTTAGAAAATCTTTTAAATTTATTCTGTATCAAGAGGAACTTTTAATTCTACAGTCCTTTAAATCGTTTACTCGTACATTTATTTGTACATGTTTATTATTCAATTTTTTATTTCTTGTTCCTTTTTTAATCATTAACAAACATTTATTTGTAAGCATGTTTAATTTTTTTTTTCTAGTTTTTTTAAATTGTTTTTTTTTTTTTTTTGCAGAATCGAAATTAAATCGTTAATGGCAATTTAATGTTGTTGTAACCGTCTTTTTATGGCCGCATGTGACTCTCGTTTCATGTTCATGTTGAAAATGTCACTTAACGAAACTCATGCATAAATTAAAACCGAGACGTGCTCTCTTCATTCCACATACTTGCCGAAAAAAGGCACGTTGGTGGAAATGGTGTGACGATAACAGCTAACAACTTGGTCAGGAGAAGGGTTCGATGATTGAGGTAATAAATTTATAATGGTTTTTAACAGTTATTTAAAATATTGAAAGAAAATATTGCAAAAAATTGATTTCGTAAGTAATATTGTCGTCATTAAAAAAAACAAGCAAGTTAAAATGAAAACTTACCGTTAACATTAGAATCGCTTGGTTTAGATGTTAACATGACTGGAAATAAAAGAAGAAACAATTTATTTATGAAAATTGATTTATTTTAGGTAATTAAAATAAATATTATTACAGTAATAATAGCTTTTTTAACAGAAAAAAAACATGTAGATTGTAAGAAAATGGGAATCTAGGCACAGATGATCATCATATACATTTGAAGAACGATTTAAAAACTCTTAAGCTCCGGTTAGCCAAACCCCCACGGAACATAAGCTCGGTTTTAGCATATGAGGTATTCTAAAAATGAACATTGTTTGAATGGACGTTTGATTAACCAGGGCTTTAGTTGTGTTTTTGATTGGTTTGATGTAACATTTCAGATGGACTTGCGCTAGAGCAAAGCATGCAAATTGTTGAAATTTTAATCAAAGTAACAGTTTTGTTCGTTAAACTTATCGTTGCGTAAAAATTCAGAAATGTAACATCTGATATGAAGATAATCCACAAGCTTATGTTCAAACACCACAACAGACCTTTTGGGCTTGTGGACCTATTGGTTCATATGTCTTGAGAAACAATGATGGTCAGAATGTCACAGTTAACGGTGAACGGTATAAGAATGAAAGAGTAATTTCATGTATTGATCCAATAATGGCCACCAAGACTGTGTCTTTTCGAAACGGTATACACATCTCGCAAACATCTGATTTGTATGACCGTCATGGTCATATCATGACGATATTCCTGGTAACTGAAAAGTGGATGACCTGGTCATATGCTGCACAACCATCAAACTCTGAGATGAATTCTCTAATTTAGGAATCGCTTTAAAGACCTGCAGGCTCAAAATTGACAATAAAGTAATTTTACTACTGTAAAATTAAATAATTTCCCAGCGCACAAAAATTGTATCCTTTGTGTTGAAAGTTCACATTTGTTAATGCCTGAAATTCTAACCTTATTATAAGTACAGGCAATAAACTTAAACATTTGAATTGCTTTAAGCAGCAACACCTACAGTTGGATGAATTTGTAAACAATCGAAAAGTGCAGAGCAAAAAAGGGAAGGGCGGTAAAAAGAGGCAAAAAGTGTGATGCATTAACATTTTAATGCCACTAAAATTGAGTATGAAAATGTTGCAATTTGCAACGCTTTTAAATACGAACGCTTTAGGCATTAACAAACCATTGTTACTGCTTGAATATATCGACAGGCATTCCAGCAGCAACAACGTAGCAAAGGACATACACACAGATTTACACACATATGTATACTTCAACCTCCCTCTCTCCACTCGGCGGTAGTGATACCTTTAAAATTACAACATTAAATATAAACGTACATACATAAGTATATGGCGCTATTCTGAACATGTAAGCCACACACCGATGATAATGGATTTGCATTTTAAGCCAAGACTTATGGACTACGGACTCTAAAGTATTTGCTTTGAATGTATGCATGCATGTGTGGTTGTAGGTTTATAAGAAAAAAAACCTTAACGTTGTAAACCGAAAAACGAGACCAAAGTCAACGTTGTTACTGAGAAATGGTACGGAGGAGAGTAGAAAAAAGTCCATTTATTCCACAGTAAGGCATTATGAATATTTTATTAGGCGCCAAATTGATTATGTTTTAAAAACTTCATATAAAAAATAAAATAAAAATTACTAAAAGGAAACAACAAGCACAACTTAAGTCCAAGAAGGCTATCGCTAGTTGAGCAATTCAGTTAGTTAGGCAGCCAGTTTGCTGCACAATTAATTCTGGTTGGCCACTGAGGCTTTTATGTTGCCCATGTGTTTCTGCCTGGCATAAATGATTAAAAAAATGAGTTGAGTTTCAAGTAATGACCAGGTTTATTTATGTGTCATACATATTAGGGAACAACAAAAATAAAAGAAGAAAAATGGAAAACAATTTAATGCGATTAATTATTATCTGTTTCTGCGTTAATCCAGTCGACTGGATATGTTATTATGCTGCTACTTGTAGTTGCTGTTATTGCTACTGTTGTGAAAAAATAATGCCTTTCCCTGTTTTTGTGTATGATATGTTGGTATAGCTTTTTTGCCGACAGTGGCCATTAAGGGTTAAACTAGCTGGTGCATCAGAAAATTAAAACTTTAAGAAATTAATGGTAATTACGGACAGGACCAGAAACAGAAAATTTCGAAAAATATTTTTAACATTTCTCACACCGCCAGCAACACCAGTACAGTAACAATATGCTCGGTTTTGCAATTTGATATGGTAGGGGCAGCATTAAAATATTTTTTAAGTGGTCGCATATTGTTATGGGACAAGGGTGAGTAGTTGGAAATTCATGTTGAAAAGTTATTTTCGTTTTCTTTTTTCTTTTTGTTGTTATTGTTGTTACACGAAATTTGTCCAAAAAGCTAAAGTGTGGCTGGCACAGTTAACCAACTATTTTTGTAGCATAATTCCATTGAAAAATTTACAACAACATTATGGTTGTGGCAACATAGTTTTTCTTCCTCAAAATAACTTCACCACAACATTTTGCTTCTACCAACAGACAACTAGTGCTATACGAAAATGGTCCCAGGGAAATGGCTACTTCTTCTTCGTTGCGTTTCGGTTTTAAATTAGTTGGCATTTAAAAGTGGTGAAAAGTTTCATTAATTAAATGCAGCATTGGGGGGAAAGAGATTAATTAATTTTTTAAATTAAAAAAGCAGGAAATGAATGTTTTAGAAGTTAAACATTATTTTAAACCATTAACGGAAAAATAAATCAAAACGAGTTTTTAACGAATCAACGCACTTCAACAGAGATGGAGATGAACCTCGTAATGTAGGTAAATGGGTCGGTAGTGAAAATTAAAACTACTTCCATATGAAATACAACGGCATGACTGTTTTCCGCAAATATGTTGTGATAAATTTTATTAAACGCACTGAAAAAATGTTCAAAATATTTGATATCTTTTTGGAATGGAGGTGATCATCTTCGACGAATAGAGGTAGCAATTGATAATTTTGGATTATGGATTATATTATATTTGGAATATGGTGCTGGTTATAGCCTGAACGAGGATATTTTGATAAGGTCAAAATAAAAAAATACAATGGGCATTTTGAAGACACAGAGCAGATTTTGCTCGGAGAAAGGTGGTACAAATAACTCGAAGTCCACCCTAGGTGACTGGCGGCATCATTGGTCCACATTTATTTGAAAACGACATTGTCTAGGCTTTCACTGTCAACAGCTTGCACGATAGATTGATGGCTACCAAATTTTTTTGGTCGAATTAGATAATTTGAATCGGTGCATTAAGCAGCATTTTTTAAACAATCGTAAACAATCCGTAGGATTGCCATTAAATAGTAGCTTAAAAAGGCCTTAATCCCCTTGATCCCCTGATTTAAATGTGGCGTTAAATTCCTATAAAACAAATCACTTCACGTCTTGCAGTTCCCCCATAATTTTGTTCTTTAAGAAAAATTACTTTGAAAGCAATTAAAACTCATTTTCTAGTTGCAATTTCTGTTTTTTTTTATAATTTTCAGTTTTCTGCTCATATGCCAGAGAGCCTGGGTAAACGAACTACAAATACAATCTGGGCGATAAGTAATCATATGACAACAAAAAAAGAAAATAGTAAGAAAGAAAACAACTAAAAGGGTATAAAACAAATTCTCCCCCATTTGAGAGAACAAATATGACCAAATGGAGTAACAAAACTTGTAAAGAAATGCACACGAATGGAAGGAAATAATAAACAAAAACAAAATAAAATAAAATCAAATAAATACAAAAAGAAACAAAAATTAAAAGTAAAACTTTTTACTTTCGACGAATCAACAGCCAACAACTTCCAAACAACCAAGCAGCCTACTTACTACCAGGCAGCCAACCAACGAAGTGTAATTAAAAATCACGTTCTAAACACATGTTAAACTCAGCTGTGTTAGTATGTTGCAACAACCAAAAGGCAATGTAGTAGAAACAGCATCAGCAACACTAGTAAGCAAATAAGACGCAAACATGTTAGAAAACTTTAAGAGCCAGTGTAGAGTGGAGAGTTAATTGCGGCTGAAGAAAGTAAAAAAACCAAAAAATGAAAGTCAATGTACCACACGCCACATACTCGTCTGAAACAAAGCAAGAACCATACCTGTTAAATTTCGATTAGTAATCAATTACATTATTTTTTAAAAAGAATCGTAATGATTATATAATTCCATTAACAATTTTTTCGAATTACTAATTGATTACGATTACCAAATAATCTAAAAATAATTAAGATTACTAGCAAATTACAAAATAATTAAAAAGAATTAAAAGTAATCAAAAAGTAATCAAATTATTTTCAATGATTTTTTCAAATTCTTTTTGAATATTTTCAATATTTGTCATTCTTTCCAAAAAAATTTTTTCAAGCATTTTAAAAATTCTTAAGAATTCTTTTTTTTTATTAAGTTGTGTGTTACAATTTTTAGTGTCACTAATATATTGCTTTTTTTGGTAGTTGTTAAAGATTCTAATGAATGTTATTTTAATTTAAAATTTCGAAATGTCAGAAAATAAATCCGAAAGCGATTTTTCGTCAGATGATAATTTAAAGGATCCAGACTTTCAACCTTCTTCAATGAAAAGAAAACAACCTTGATTGAATCTGAATCTGAAGGATCTGTTAAACAAATGTGTTTGAATTTCCAACAAACAATTTTTAAAAACGAATTTTATACAGAAGTAGAAAAAGTGAGAGTTTTAGCTACTCAGTTCAGTGTCAATTAAGGCGAATTTTCAGTATGTGTAATTGTATGATGTTAATTTTTTTGTTTCATCAAATGTCCATTTTCTGTTATTATTTATATCTTACTATTTGGTTTGTTCAGATTGTTTGAGTTTGTGTTTTTGTTTTTATTAAAATAAATATTTAAAACTAAAATTTTACTGTTTTGAATAAATTGTTGAACGCATGAATTTTCAATTATTGAAAATAATGAAAAAGAATCATTGAAAACAATTTGATTAGATTTTGATTACTTTTGATTCTTTCTGATTATTGGGCTAATCGCCAGTAATCCTGCTTATTTTTTGATTATTTTGTAATCGTAATCAATTATTAACTATTTAAAAAAAAAAATAATCGTAATTTTAATCATTATTTCACCATTCAAAAAAAGTAATCAAATTACTAATCATTACGATTACTAATCATTACTTAACAGGTATGGCAAGAACGTATAGATTCCTATGATTATATCAAAATCCTGCTGGTGATGCTGTTGTTGCTGCAACTGCTAGTTTATGTCCCATGTATTGTAGTAATGGGCTTAAAACTTTACATACTAACTTTACATAGTATGCTCGGGCGATCCTTTTTTTCTACAACATTTCTTCCCTTAAAAAATAGTGAGTGTGGAAGACTGGCATCATCATAAAGTTCATGCAAATCACAGCCACATCATCATTATTATCATCATCTATGTATAGCAGATGAGCATCTTAGTCAACAACTCATTTTTGTCTTTTTCTTGTTGTCAAGCGAAAAAGTTATAAAAATGTAGAAAAAGATTGGATAAAATCTGTTTAATTCAATGACATACAAGTGGCAAGTTGCAAGTCATAAAGCAAACACAAAAACATTAAAAAACGCATAGTCACTCACACAGGAGTAAAAGGAAACAATTTTTTGTATGCTTTTTGGAAAAGTTCGTGTGAATAAAGAAATGAGAAGCGATAAAAATGCGGCATTAGCAGCAGATGGTGAATCTTGAACCATGGACATACATTTTGAACAATACACATCAGCAGTCAGAGTGGAAGGAAAGAATGTAAATGACAACGTTACCTATACCTTATAGTCTATACTCAGGACCACGAATATAATCTGTTTAAGGTTCATGTTTGAAGAGGTCAACTTGTATAATGCTTGCTTAAGCTCGCAGTCCTTAAGAAGTTAAAGATATGGAGTGCAGAGTCATGGGAGATAAACTTAAACGATGTTTACCGAGATAGGAAAGGAAACTACAGCTCTTTTTAAGGGATTGAGGTCCTCTCCCACTTTATAATCTGAAGCATATACATACGTTAAGTTAATTAATTTACTATATAATTGGGGAGCATATCAGAGGAACACATTTGTGTACGAAAATTACAACATCAAGCAATTTAAACCTGCGTGCTACGTGAATCCAGAAAGATTTTATTCACGAACTAATAGTTAGGAGACTTTGTTGTAGAACACAGATCTAGGTCAATCTACAGAGCAGAGACAAGAGATGAAACGAAGTGAATGCGGGCATAGAATAGGGAAATGCTAGAAAGACTCACATTATATCCTTTAAAAAGTTTTAAAACCTACAACGTAGAGCATAAAAAAATTAATTGCTTTGGTTTTAGTCGTTAACACTTATTATTTTAAGTGCAGCTGTTTAAAGATGTTGTACATATCGCTGCACTGACACACTGGCACAGCTGATCGCTTGATTTTTAAATTTTTTTGAATACTTTTTACATTCAAACATCACATGGAGGGATTATAACTAGAGTAACCAAAACGGCAAAAAAGCTTGCTGTTTTCTATTTCATTTTCTCATTTTTCAAGATCAGAAAATTGTATTTACTGTTGATTTTGTTTATGATTTTCGGTTTTTTTTAATGGATATGTTTGTGCAGCATTTCTCAGATACATGAAACTGTATAGGCTTTTGAGCAGGAAGCAATGTCCTGTACAGAAAATTCAGTTGAGTAGTAAACTTTTCCTTTCTGTTCTGCTTTTATATTTTTGTGTTCCAAGTAGTAGGAGAACCATCTGCATCATCATCAGCATCATCACCAGCATCCCTATACAATCGCGATACAATGTAAGGCTCCCCTAACATTTAAAATGTTTTAATGCCACGTTTGGAAAGAAGCATTTCGTATCAAAAGGAATGATGATAACTTTCGTTGAATGGGATGAAAATTTATAAAAAAAAATAAATAAAGCAACTTACAGCAGAAAAAAGAAAGGAGCAGAAGTGAATGATTGTACTTGGAAAAAGGACAAACAAACAAATGTATTCAATACAACATACACGATACAAAGTTGTGTGAATTGCCCAATGGAAAAAATGTGTATAAGTGTATCGGATTTTTATATGAAAATTATCAACAACAATCATACACTGTTGTATGTTCTTCCAACAATACAATGAATACAACGATACAACGGCTTGTGTGAATTGACCAATTGTTATATTCTTATTCTGTTTTCCTTATCCTTCTCGTTATTACTCCTTTCTTTGGTTTTTTCTTCTGCAATGTATATGCGTATTTTCCTGCTTTCGCTCTTCACTTCAATTTACTCTCTGCCTGAGTCTATGGTTTCCATTCTTTCCTTTCAGCGTAAATAGGAAATTCTTTGATGTGTAAGTAAATCTACGCATAAATGCTAGAAATGTGGAGGGGATTTTGCGTGTCAGTCATTTGTTTTTGATTTCAAAGACATGTGTATGTGTCGGGAGTTTGGGTTTGAAGGTGATGAAATGCATGAGTCAGTAGACTCTTCTTGCAATGCAATGACATTTGAATTGTTTTCTAACCAATCTAACCAAACCCCATACATACAAAATCGTTCTTTCGCGTATTTTTTAAATTTAAGATTCGTTTTGTTACATGGTGTTCGAAGTGACACTTTTCCTGGAGATAGATTCTAATAAAATTTTTGAGCAAAGAAATCGTTATGAGTTTAAGTTGTTGGTATCTTCGGCAAGTTGTTTCTATGGATAAGGAAGTACCCTTTCTGAATTAAAAATAGCTGCCATTCTACCCAACTTAATTCAATCTACGAGAGGTAGATTGATAATAAAATATCAAAAGTTTATGCCAAATCCGTTACAAACACCAGAAACCTGATTCGTTTTACAGAATGCTAATGAAAGTCAATTTTAGGGGCAGAAGGGGGATGAATGATACTAAATTTTGGGTGCATGACTTAAAAACCTTCAGAAGACTACCTTAAGCTTAACCGCAGGTAGCGGATCTTTTACACATAAGTGGTGGAAGAAGTTAGATCGTAATTTTTAAACTCTTGACGTCTATTCTGGTGTCTCGACCGTCCAGTAGCACTTTCTAGTTACTGGTTTTTCTTTTGTACTTGAGGTGAAAACTGTGAAGGAGTCTCAAATCGCACTGGTTGTGCCAATTTAAATGCCAGCACTCTATTCTAATATTAGCATTCTGAAAGGTGCGATGATGCTTCACACGACCTAAGAAGCGGAAGCAATAAACAAGTTCATGTGATGGTGAGTAAATACAAAGGGATACTGAATCTTCTTATATATAAAAATGAATGTGTGTTTATTTGTTTGTGGGTTTGTTTAAAGTCTATAGACGGCTAAACGACTGAACAGATTTTCTTAAACAATATCTTCCTGTATGTCTGGAAAGAGTTATATGAGTTATATAGTATGAGTGTTATTGTCTAACAAAATATTACGTATACGTCACCCGTCAGCTCTATCTAATCTTCTATATATGTAGGTATATAAAAATGAATGTTTGTTTGTATGTAATTAATAGAATCGTAAACTATGCATTTGATCATGTTATGATCTTCAGGAAAGTTGTTGCCCATGAGCCCGGGAAGGTTTCTAAATTGGTATGACCAATATCCGACAGGTGGCGTCACTGAAAATTACTCAAAATTAATTGAATCGTAAACTGTGTATTTGATTATGTTATGTTCTTTAGCAAAGTGGTTGCGCATGAGCCGCCGAAGATTTTTAAGTTGATATGACTAATATCCGACAGGTGGCAACACTGAAAATGCATTTAATCATGTTACGATCTTTAGCAAAGTTGTTGCGCATGAGCCGACAAAGGTTTATAAGTTGGTATGACCAATTTAAGACAGGTGGCGCCACTGAAAATTACTCAAAATGAATTAAATTCGACTTCAAACAGACCTACTGCCATTCATGTATAAAAATTAACACACACAACATAAATGGTGTGAGAAGCTAGGTCATACTTCTTACTCAAGGGTTGTAATGACCAATTAAGTAACGCATCTATAGCAGTGCTCTGTATTTTTAAGCCTTTAACGTCTACTTTGGTGTCTCGACTGTCCAGTAGCACTTCGTAGTTACTATTTTCTCTCTTGTTGAAACTATGAAGGGGTCCCAAATCCCACTAGTAGTGCCAATTTAAATGCCAGCACTCTTTTCTAATATTAGTATTCTGAAATGTGCGATGATGCCTCAGACGACCTAAAAAGCGGAAGCGATGAACAAATTCATATCGCTAGTCTAATTCGCAAATGTGTTAAGTCCCTTTTTTCCAAATTTTACAGGAGACATAAAAAACATTGTAACATTTCCGGTTTTTAAAATTTGTAAACTTTTTAAACGCCATTATTTTTACAAAATAGCTCTCTTTAAATGACCTAGATCAAAAATCAACTCAAAAAAATCGAATTAAAGCAAAAAATTAACACGTGTTTTTAATATTTTTCGTAATTTTGTGGATTTAGCGTTTTGGCCAACCACAAAATTACAACAACTTTAAACTACATAATGACATTTTTTGTTGTTGTAAAATATGTATTTTGCATAATGTTACCGTTTTGCATTAAAATCTGAATTTTGGAAAAAAGTGGACTTAGCGTCTTTGCGAATTATACTAACGATATGACCCATTGGGTTACCTAGTGTAAGGAAAGCCCCCTAATCATGATGCGTTAGTGGTTATTACTGTGCGTTAGTGGAATATTACTGTGACACTGAAGCGCCCAGAAAGAAGGTCGAAGGTGACGAGTTATTCACAACATTCGACAGAGATCTTATGGCAGCCTGACTATCATAAAATATCAAGATTCGAGTGAAAGGAACACCGTTGGTGAGGATAAATTGAGCAGCCCGGTAGATGACCATTACATCCGTCTGAAATATGCTGCAATAGTCCTGCAGCTGGAGTGAAATGTTCAGGTCCAGTTTCCTAGAGTAGACTCTGCTACCAACCCCGTTATCGACTTTAGAGCCATCGGTGTATACATCAAGGAGCTCCGGGGGAAGATCATGTCAAGGTCTTAGTCCCCCCTGCTCTGAATCAGAAACTGAATACCTCTGTTAAAACAATATTTCGCAGGAAGATAATCAATGTCCAGTGAAGCCACGGGATTAATATCCAAAATAGAGGAGAAACCAGATGGGACAAGGCGCCAACGAGATTGGGCACTAAGTCTAGGCGCAGTGAACAGTCAAAAAACAAAAATAAACTCAAAAGCTGTAGTGGCACAGTGAAATGTTTTCTACGAACGCAGTGAAGCACAGTTGTTAATTTCAAAACGATCACTATTGCTTACAGCGTTTCAGCTCTTGTGGTTTCTCTTGTGCTTTTGCTGTACTTATTTGCTGTGTTTTACTTTGTAAATAACTGCTTAAAGGTTTTATATGATAAAAATGTGGGTGTATTTGTGAGAAGCATGTGTATAACCCAGAGGAAAATTGTTAGTATTTATTGTTTCAAGCAGTGTTCGAACAAATATTGTTTACAAAATATTGTGCTTTTTGATCCCATTACTCTTCGGAATAATAGAAATATTTCACTTAAAAATTCAAGGAAAATTCTGTGAATTTTACCCATTGCAAAGGATGGCAATATTTCACTAGGCAGAAAATATCATTATGGAAAGATTTAATTCAATTTGAGGACCATAAAATATAATGACCATGAAATATCCAGGTACCTGCAATATGTAATGATGACTCTTGCTACAAAACCATAAAAACTTGTGCGAAAAATACCAATGTCGGTCGTTTGAAAAAAAGTGCACTGGTTACATTGAAAAATTCTGGTACCTGAATATTCGAAAGGGTCACCTTTTTTGTTAGTGTGTTCATAAAACTGTCCTCCTTCGTATAGTTTGAGAAGAGTTCGAAGAAAATCAAATTACTTTCTAATTTCGTTACCTGCGTTCCATAAACCATATGTTCTTTTCTTCTTCACAACAACAATACAATGCAGTTTGAAGCTTCAAGTGAACTTACCTTTTTTGTAAGCACGTATATAACATACATACATACATAATTGGTCATTACAACCCTTCAGTCAGGATTACGGCCTCGCTTCTCAGCACGTCTATAAAAGGCAGCTAAATCAAAACTACTGTATCAGTTATCTATTACACGTCAAAGTGGCCGAAACGGTTATTGAAAGTGCTTATAAAAATTGATAAAAAAAAATTTTCAAAATCAAGTCTTTTATTTTGAATATAATAATTCGAATGGAATCCTCAAGCTTGAGCCCCTCTTTAATTCCTGATCGTCATATTAATGCCGAAGAATGGAAATCATTAAAACGCGCACCGGAACGATATTCAGAATCGGATGACAATTCTCTGGGTAGCGATGGTGAAGATTTCATAATCGAAAATCGTCACAGTAAACGCCTTAAAGGTTTGGACAATTCATATTTGGAGGACGCCTACTTTGAGTCGCCGGTCATATTGCGTCCCAAACGTAATTTTCAGGAAGTAAATCAGGGAATTTTGTCTCCCATTACGGAGATATCGATTAATTTAAATGAAACTTCCTTGTGCGGCGGGAACAGTTTGCAAGATTCATCATCTACGGCTGCTGATTGCGGTTATGACGAAGGCACAACGCCAGTAAGACGTAAAGGAAAAGCAAACGTTTCCAAAAGGTCTCAACGTTATAAAGAAGATGCCAAAATAGTCTCAGCAAAGGACCAGTACTGGAATGGTGATGCCAATGGCGATATTGTTGACAATGATAAATTAGACGACGAAAAAGAATCTTTAAACAATTTGGATCCAAGTTTTCAAGTCCAACGTTCAACACGTAAACCATCTTCAAATCGTTTGAACTTCGATGCTTCCTTGTTCGATATGGGTATGGAAGAGACATCGTTCTACGAAGATGACCATGTCAGTCAAAATCAGCCCGATCAATCGACTGCTTTAAATTTGCCTAATGATTTAAGTTCTTTGATTAGGGGTCAAACCATTAAAAATTCTCCCATTAAGACACCAGAAATGCGTAGACCTAAAGTAAGACGTTGTTTGAGTATGATGGAAAATACGCAATTGCTTCAGCCAAAGACACCAGAGTCAGTTAATGCCTGCAATGCTAATGCCGCCAATACCACTCCTTTTAGTTCTCGTCTTAATGGCATCTACAGCTTTAAGCGTCCCGAGCCACCATCTACCACCTGTTCACCGATACAAACAAAACGCTACCGTGGTGACGTAAAGAAGAATCTCGATGGCTCATTCATAGGCAGCAACAGTACTAGCAAAACTTCACCGGCCGCCAACTCCCCCTCATGCTTGGCGCTGGCAGGCACCAGTAAAAATAGCACGATAACCCACCCTATATTACGCAAAAGTATGTCCATGAACGACGCTGAGATCATGTCGGCTCTAAATCGTTCCGAAAACAAAGACGAACCCGATCTAATTGGTGATTTTAGTAAACCGTACGTTTTACCTCTCATCGAGGGACGTCATCGTGATCTAAAATCTATTACAAGTGAAACTGTGGCTCGTCTCTTAAAAGGTGACTTTGATGATAAAGTAGCCAACTTTAAAATCATCGACTGCCGTTATCCTTACGAATACGAGGGTGGCCATATTACTGGCGCAAAGAATTTATATACTCAAGAACAAATCATCGAAGAGTTCTTGACCAAACAAAAGACTGAACAGCAACAGACCAGAAACGAGGAATCTGGCAGCAAGCGCAATATTATAATATTTCATTGTGAGTTCTCATCAGAACGTGGTCCAAAATTATCGCGATTTTTACGCAACTTCGATCGGGAGCGCAACGCTAATGCTTATCCCGCCTTAGATTATCCCGAAATATATTTGTTGCATAACGGCTACAAGGAGTTCTTCGAAACTCATATTGAACACTGCACTCCTCACGCTTATCGTCCCATGTTAGAGCCCTCCTACAATGAGGTATATCGCCACTATCGTGCCAAAACAAAGTCATGCAATGGTGATGGTTTTGGTGGTGCCACGCAGCGCATGAAGAAATCTCGTTCCAGACTTATGCTGTAAATAACAACATCAACATCATAATTTTTTATTATAATTTAGTTAATTTATCTAGAAATGTTTAGAATTATTCAATTCTTTTCTTTTGTTTTTTTTATGTTTTCTTATTTTCAAATAAAATAAATAATAAAAAAAAAAAAAAAATGTTTTCTTATGTTTTCATATATTTTTAGCACACTTTTTTACCTCCATCATCACATTTATAAACCTTGTATATTTTTATTTTTTTTTATTTGAATTAAAATTTTTCATTTATGTACATATGTATGTATTTTTGTTTTCGTATTTTTCTTTAGTTGAATTTGTGTACAGTAGTTGAAAATTCTCAAATTGTAATCCTCTGTAAAAACAAACAACATTTTGTTTTTAATTGTGTGCATTATATATACTATTAATATGTATATATGTATGTCCGTCCTTTAAATTTTCATTACTACACTTTTATGTAAAAAATAATCTCCGTAATAAATTAATAAGAAACTTATTTTTTAAAATCTAGTTATTTACTAAGAAGTTTCTCTATATATAGTATGTATGCATTGACATATATTTTCTATTTCCTTATAACAGTCATTGTTTATAGTTTAAATTATAATCTACATTTTAAGTCACGTTTAATAAAATTTATATAAAATATTTTCAAAGTTATTATGCTGGACTTAGTTATGCTACCGTTATTGGATAGTAAAAGTCGCCGTAGTCTAGTAGGTAGTGTGTTGGCTTATTAAACGTAAGGCCTGAGTTCAAGCCCCAGGTCAGACATCAGAACGAAAGATGAAAAAAAAAAAAATATTTCTTCGTCGACTTTTTCAGCAGATTTGTGGCATAAATTCTGAGAGTAAATAAATTGCCACGAATAGTTCCTCAAAAATCTGTCTTTCGGAGACTACGTTGAATTGTAGGTCTCGCCACTCACGTATAAAATTAACGCACACATCATCATGAATGGTGTGAGAAGCTAGACCGTAATCCTGACTGAAGGGTTCTAATGGCCAATTATGTAATGTATGTATTGGGTAGTATAACGAGCAGTTTGAAACTCTACTGATATGAAAAGATTTCACGTCCTCTTACGTGCTGAAATGAAAAAGAATTCTTCTGGTAATAGATTGCCCAGTTTATTCCTTTCCAATTAGGGGCGAATACTTCAATGAGATATCAATATTGAAAGCATCTGAATGGAATCAGGTGACTAAAGTCTTTAATATCACACAAAAAATTTAATTTAGTTACGTACCATCAGTGATACTTTAAAAATTCTAACGAAAAGCAATAATAAAAATTAATTAAATTTCTTATATACTCGCTCGCTGACAATTTTCTAAAGCGAACCTAAAATTGCTGTGTCTGAGATTCTCTTTTTCCAAAGACAAAAGACAAAAGCAGATGTCAATAATTACTGTGCTATTGTCAAAAGATTTTCGTTCGATTTTCGATTTTGCAAAATGATCGTAATTGTGCTTTGCAGTTGAGTTGTTTGAAGGGAGTACCCTGCTTCAACAGATTGTTTACAGAGTTTATTGGTATTTTATAATGAACTTGCCTCATCGGCTTTAAGAAATGAATCGATGTTTGCATGTCAGAGTGTATTCATGAGTGTGGTACACAGTTCAACACCATGAAACAAAAAAAAAAAATGCAATAACAGAAAAAAATAAGAGACGATGAGAAGAAGAATTGGGAAGTAAAGATAATAATATACGAGTACGTACGTAAACAACTGGCTACTGACGGATTAGAGGCACAATAACTATGTCATGCCATGCTTGAACTTTACACAATAACCCACTAGAGACCTATACTGGAGAGCGAGAAAGTTGTCCGCTTTGTATGATTTTGAAAGAAGTGAAATAATGCAGAAGGTCTTGGAATACTTGCGAAAGTGCTCAAGATGATTGATGTCTGGTAGCTTTGGGAAACCAAAATGATATTGTGTATGTGATACACACAAGCACTGTTGGGCCCGTTATGGGGTTTTGTGTTCATTAAACACAACATAACTGGAGCATATAGAAAAGAACTTTCGGAAATCACTCATTTGATCACTCACTCTTAGGAGTAGTGATTCTGTAAGGCAGTGAATATTTCTTGGCAACTGCCAAGAGGAAAGTGTTATACGTGTCTCGCAGTCTTAGGTAGAAGTTTTATTCCATATATACTGGTAATTCTAATCGCTTCGTAGCATATTCGATCATGGATACTAAAGGCAGTATACACAATAATTCAAATTTACGTACATAGTAACAAAGTAACTTTGGAAAGTCTTGTGGTGCGATAAGATAATTCGTATTAAAAGCAAGATGAACTTATTGGGAAATTACTTTAAAAGGAGATCTAAGTCATGCATCAGAATATCAAGAAACAATACAACTAGTTAATGGCACTCAGTTCTCAGGTCACTGAAGACTTAGGGTACATTTATTCAGAATGTGGAACAACATGCGGATTCTGTGTCGATGAGAAAGAATCAACGGAACACATTTTTGGAACCTGTGTGGAACTACTGGATCCCAGGATTCCGCCAGGCATTGTTGATGTCGAGCAGCATTCTGTGGTTTACCAGAACAATAGGCTTGTGGGAGACATTATAGGATTACACAATAGAGTATGAGGGGAGTACAATATATCGTTTGGCTGCAACACTAAGGCGCATTTTTACCACACAATAAGACGAATTTGCAGATTTATGGGATGTCAATAAAGAAAAAGCATTGATACCCTTTGCGCATAGCATATGCGCATTTTATACACTTAAAACCGAAAACGAAACATGGAGTAGAAATAATGCGCGTGTTTTTATTAAACTATGAATGAAAATGTGTTTAGCGAAGAAGCTTTAAAAATGAGACAGTTTTTCCTTATTCAAACTAACTGTGGGTGGTTGCTGAGCCGTCGAAATAACGACTTGCAGACCTTATCCACATTTAGAGTATGAAGCTATTTGAATACTTGGGGCTTCAACAGATTAGAAGTAAAATAGTCAACCTCTTTATTTTTAGCACTGAGATACATATGTATTCATTACAAAAAAAAAAAAAGAACTTGCAAATTCATAGGACATCAGAAATAAAGAAAGAGATTTATTCAGATTGTAAAACAATTTGGAGCTTTATACACTTAAAACCGAAATAATGCGTGTGTTTTTATTAATAAATGAATGAAAATGTGTTTAGAGAAGCTTTAAAAATGAGACAGTTTTTCCTTATTCAAACTAACTTTGGGTAGTTCCTGTGCTGAAGAAATTACGACTTGCAGACTATATCCGCATTTAGAGTATGAAGCAACTTGAATATTTGGGGGTTCAACAGATTATAATTTAAATAGCCAACCTCTTTTATTTTAGATTGGGATTTGAAGTATTGAAACTCACTGCAGTGCATTTTCGTCTTTAATTAACATAAACTACAATTTTTATGGCTTAAGGTGTTAACGTTGAAATATTTTTTCTCACTCACTTTTTCTGTCATCTTCTTCTTCTCCCCTTCAAAGTCTTTGCATTTTTTGAATTTTAAATTATTTTTAAAGGATATTTCTCCTTTTCTCATTCCTGTTGGTCTGTTTTATTGCTTCTTTTCTTAGGTTTTTTTTTATTGAATTTAAATACATCAATCATTGTCATGAAATTGTTGTCATCTGTTGGTCATACAAAATACACGCTTAACGGGCAATTGAAATTGGGCGTAAATAATAACTTCACAGGCTTAGACGCGTTTGTTTTATAGCACCTTTATTGACCATAATTATTGTGTTAATTTATACATTATAGAGGCTTTCAATAGAGAAACCTACACATTGTATCTCTTTAAACTCATTAGTAAGTGATTAAGTTAGTAGTAGGTAGTAGAGTGAACTCGCGAAAACGTGAACACTCGAAAGTGTGAACGTCTCAGAAACGTGAACAAATTTATTTTTCTTCAGAGTATTCTAAAACGTGAACAAAATCTGAAAGCTCTAAAACGTGAACACTTTTTTTATTCTTTTAATCTGTTTTTAAATTGGGAAATCCCCGACTTTATGGTACTGGAAAGCGTAAAACATTACGTGCATCTGAATTTCCAAGAATGGAAAAAGTCTTTATAAGTGATTCCTTCACACGCGAAACTAAAAATCTGCCGGTAAGTGGTTAAATTAAAGAAAATTATAGGGGTTTTAAAGCCAGTGACGGATGGCTTCAAACATTTAAGCAAAAGATTGGTGTTTGCCTTCTTAAAATTTCCGGAGAAAAGCTTTCTGCACAGCCGCAACTTGTTGACCCATTTAAGGAAAAGTTAAAAGCAAAAATAGAAGAATTATGTGAAGATCAACTTTATAATGCTGATGAATGCGAGTTATATTTGAAGCAGTTGCCAAATAAAACATACATATGTGTGATCATTGGAGAAAAATGCTCCAGGCGCAAAGATGGAGAAACGACTAACTTTCATGGGCCATTCAAATGCGTCGGGGACTCTTAACTTAATTTACTGGTATTTGGAAAATCTAAAAATCCACGACGTTTCAATAACTTTACTTATCCAGTGAATTACAAATTCTTCAAGTCAGCATGGATGACATGTAACATTTTTATGACCGATTTCATCAATGTTTTGTTAAAGATGTAGATTTCTACTGACAAAAAAGTGAAAACTTTGTTATAATTTTTGGCTTTAGGTTACTGAGTGCCTGACTAATTATTAAAAAAAAAAATTTAAAATAGTGTTTAGCATTTTTAATTATTAAATTTCATTCTTTTTCATATTAAATAGGGTAATTTTTTGTTTTAAATTTTAGTACTCGATAACGTGAACAAACTCGAAAATGTGAACTGCCTTGGTAAAAATTAGTTCACGTTATCGCGAGTTCACTGTATTTGTATTTAGTTGTTATCGTTGTAATCTATTTAATGAATTTATTCATTAATTTAATCAAATTCATAACTATAAGGTCGCCTACAATTAAAGATAAGCCATGTAAATGTACAATCATAACCATGGCTTGAGTCATATAGCCAGCCATCTGTATGTGACAGTGTCATTATACATAAATTGAATTCAATGCTATTCTATTGGAAATCCTAATAGTTTTGGTTTTTGAATTCAATGTTTAGTTTTATCTTCTACCGTCTAACCATATGCTAATGCTTCAATACACTGACTTTCTTAAGATTTTGTTTTGCAATCAAAGAATAATAATTTTCTACTTAATTAACGCATGAATTTATTCGGGGGAGGGAAATTATTGTTGTTGTTGTTGTGATTGTACTTCAATATCATACGGGATATTACACGTTTACACACGAACATGCTGTTTGAGATTTAAAGTGTTACACAACTGAGAGTTATAAGCTCCTCCTTATCATTTCTAAGTTTGCATTATTCAAGAATTAAACCAATAAAGTTGGAAAGACAGCCCGATTGTCTAGGTTCATCAGGTTTATAGTAGTATATAAGTATCTGTATAGTAGTATAAAAGTATCATCTGATACAAGAAAAGGACATTAAATTGAAGTTCGTGATACATTTGAGGTGCTGAAGTAAATTGGAGTCGTCGCCGTAGTCTATTGGGCTTATTAGAGGTGAGGTCACGGTTCAAACTCCAGTTTAGACATATCGAACCAAATATAAAAAATATTTCTTCGGTGACTTCCTCTCAGCTGATTTCTGGCAATAGGTCTGAGAGGAAATAAAATTGCCATGAAAAGTGTCTCAAAAAAATATTTGTCGTTCGAAGTCGACTTTAAACTGTAGGTACCGCCAATAAAGAACAGACAACATAAGTGGTGTGAGAAGTTAGATCGTAATTCTGACTGAAGGATTGTAATGACCAATTAAGTATGGCATCTTTAGCAGTGCTCTGTATTTTTAACCTTTAACGTATATTTTATTGTCTCAACCGTCCAATAGAATTTCTTAGTTACTGGTTTCTCTTTTGTATTCAAGGTGAAAACAGTCCACGGGTCCCAAATCGCACGGGTTGTGCCAATTAAAATGCCAGCACTCTACTCTAATATTAGTGTTCTGAAACGTGCGATAATGCCTCAGACGACCTAAAAAGGGAAGCAATGAACAATTGCATGTCATGGTAAGTAACTACAAAGGGATACTAAGTAGAATATAAGTTTAAGACGCAATAAAAAATTGCATTATACTCGTAGAAAAGCAACAAAGCTTCGACGACAGTAGTGTTGAACACATCGTTTTAGACAATAAGAATCTGATAATCCCAAACACATCGGGATTTATATAAGATTTACCAGGGTTTGTATTACTTGCTTGAAATTAGCAAAAGCACCTAAATTTCTGCTGTGCATACAGTTTTTCAGCAATTGTACCCAAAGCAAAAGCAAACAGCACAGTCAAAAAACAAAAATAAACTCATTAGCTGTAGTGGTACAGTGAAATATTTTCTACTAACGCAGTGAAGCACAGTTTTTAATTTCAAAACGATAACTATTGCTTACAACGTTTCAGCTCTTATGGTTTCTCTTGTGCTTTTGCTGTACTTATTTGCTGCGCTGTTTTACTTTGTAAAGAACTGCTTAACACGTTCACGCCGGCGCTTAAATTCATGGTTCGCTCTATAGGACGGCAGCTGTTTAGTAACCTACAATGGTATCGTTTAAAGTTTTGCGTATTTTTTCGGGAATTCGTCCCATCCTCATTAAATCTTTTGAACTTTTACGGTGAAAATAGAACAGTTATTGATTATAATTGTTATTATTTATAATTATAACTGTTAAAGATCTAAACATTTGGTATTACGTGCGTTCTAATAGCATGATCAAGTGCGGGCCAACGGTGGTACGCGCCGGCGTGAACGTGTTAAAGGTTTTATATGATAAAAATGCGGTTGTATTTGTGAGAAGCATGTGTATAACCCAGAAGAAAATTGTTAGTAATTATTGTTTCAAGCAGTGTTCGAACAAATATTGTTTACAAAATATTGTGCTTTTTAATCCCATTTATTACTCTTCGGAATAATAGAAATATTTCACTTAAAAATTCAAAGAAAATTCTGTGAATTTTACCCATTGCAAAGGATGGCAATATTTCACTAGGCAGAAAATATCATTATGGAAAGATTTAAATGCATAATAATGTATGTAAATGTTGTAGTGACCAATTTGAGGACCATAAAATATAACCCTTTCGAATATTCAGGTACCTGGAATATGTAATGATGACTCTTGCTACAAAACCATAAAAACTTGTGCGAAAAATACCAATGTCGGTCGTTTGAAAAACGTGCACTGGCTACATTGAAAAATTCTGGTACCTGAATATTCGAAAGGGTTATATTTTATGTTAATGTGTTTGTAAAACCGTCCTCCTTCGTATAGTTTGGGAAGAGTTCGAAAAATATCAAATTACTTTTGAATTTCGTTACCTGTGTTCCATAAATCATATTTTCTTTTCTTCTTCACAACAACAATACAATGCAGTTTGAAGCTTCAAGTAAACTTACCTTTTTTGTAAGCACGTCTATAAAAGGCAGCTAAATCAAAACTACTGTATCAGTTATCTATTAGACGTCAAAGTGGCCGAAACGGTTATTAAAAGCGCTTTTAAAAATTGATAAAAAAATGTTCAAAATCAAGTGTTTTATTTTGAATATAATAATAATTGTCCGAATTATACTGCATAACCATATTGGCATCAGTTTATTTCAGATCCTAGATTCTTTTGATCTCCCGTTTTAAAACTTGCTATCGCATACGCTTGTTCACGTGTTTGTTTACGTCTAATAATTGAAAATAACTCCGCATAGAAGAATTAGTTAAAAAGGCAAATCCATTCACTAGAAAATGGAGTCGAAGAATGCTAATGGAAAATTGTTTAATTGTACAAATGGACAATCTCCAGCAAATAGTAAAACAAATGGAATACAACAGCAAACGACACAGCCAGCGTCAACTAAACTACAATTAGAACAACAGCGGCAAGCGTTACCAGTCACGAGCTGCCGAAAGCGGTTAATACGAGAGGTCCACAAGTCCGATATTCTTCTTATAATGGGTGAAACTGGTTCGGGTAAAACGACTCAAATACCGCAGTTTCTATTAAGTGCTGGATTCGGTAACAAAGGAATGATTGCTATAACACAGCCACGTCGAGTGGCTGCAATTACGGTGGCAAAACGTGTAGCTCAAGAACAGCACTGCCAATTGGGTGAACTCGTCGGTTATACAGTACGTTTTGAAGATTGTACCTCACAAAAGACACGTATTCGCTTTATGACTGATGGCTTTTTATTGCGAGAAGCCTTGGCTGATCGATTGCTGAGCAATTATACCGTCATAATGCTAGATGAAGCTCATGAGCGCACGGTAAGCACTGATGTTCTGTTTGGAGTGGTTAAAGAGGCACAAAGGCAGCGCAGACTGCGTTGTTTGACTCCATTAAAAGTTATAGTTACCTCGGCTACAATGGATATTGATCATTTTGGTCAATATTTTGGCGTAAAAGGCATGTATCTGGAAGGTCGGACGCATCCTGTAAAAGTAATGCATGCCAAAGAATCACAGCCAGATTATTTACATGCCACTTTGGTGACGCTGTTTGATATCCATCGTAATACACCAACAAACCATGATGTATTGATTTTCCTAACGGGTCAAGAAGAAATTGAAGCAATGGCACAACAAATTCGACAGATTGCTAAGACCAATCTCAGTAATATTGCTGGGGTGCGGGTTTTCCCACTTTATGCCCAATTACCACAAAATAAACAATTAGAATGTTTTCTACCAGCTCCAGCCAATGCCCGCAAAATAGTTTTGGCTACAAATATCGCAGAAACGTCTGTCACAATACCGGGTATACGTTATGTTATAGATGCCGGCTTTGTAAAACGACGGATTTATAGCCCCAGTACCGGCTTAGATGTACTAAGAGTAGTACGCATTTCCCAGGCACAAGCGTGGCAACGTTGTGGTCGAGCTGGTCGCGATGCCACTGGAACATGTTATCGAACTTATACGCAACAGGAAATGAATGAATTTGAAAAAATGCCAAAACCTGAAATTTTACGAAGCAATATTTGCTCGACTGTATTACAGCTATTGGCGTTGGGTATCGATTGCAAAAGTTTTGATTTTCTTGATAAACCCTCACCGGAAGCAATGGATGATGCATACCACAAACTAGAGTCTTTGGGTGCTGTACGAAATGCCTCTACCATACCTGAACTTACACCTTTGGGACGAAAAATGGCACAGTTTCCTTTGGATCCACAATACAGTAAACTATTATTGGCAGCTCCGAAATTTGGTTGTATGGAGGAAATGTTAAGCTTAGTAGCAGTACTCTCCAGTGAAAATGTTTTCCTTTCAAGTACAGAAAAGCAAGAACAAGCAGCTTTGGCTCATGCCAAATTTCATTCAAAACATGGCGATCATTTAACGTTACTGAATGTTTTCAGTGCCTTCCAGAAGACTGAAAAAGTTAAGTTATGGTGTCATGATAACTTCCTCAATGCCCGTAATCTAAAGTATGCCCGTGATGTGCGCAGTCAACTGTTGGAAATTGTCAAGCGTTTAGCTTTGACAGTGAACAGTTGTGGCAGCAATTTCGATCAAGTACGAAAGTGTTTATTAGTTGGCCTCTTCGATAATATAGCTGAACTACAACGTGACAATTTCTATTTAACGATTACGGGTCGTCAACGTGCCAAAATTCATCCGTCTAGTGTATTTCATGGTAAATATCGTCCGGATTATATAATTTTCTCTGAAATTGTGCTCACCGAACAAAATTTCTTACGTCAAATAACGGAAATTTCACCAGAATGGGTAGCCGAAGCTGTACCACACTTTAGTCATCTTAGTCGCATTAAAATAGCATCATAATCAATAAACCAATATTTCTATAACGTTTTCGTTTCACACTATTTTTACTATTTTATTAATTATATGTACATATATGTATTTTATTTATTGCTAAGCTAAAGTAATTTAAATCCAATCCGTATGAAATCAAAACAAACTACACTTTTATGTAAAACATAATCTCCGTAATAAATTAATAAGAAACTTATTTTTTAAACTCTAGTTATTTACTAAGAAGTTTCTCTATCTATAGTATGTATGCATTGATATATATTTTCTATTTCCTTATAACAGTCATTGTTTATAGTTTAAATTATAGTCTACATTTTAAGTCACGTTTAATAAAATTTATATAGAATATTAAAAAAAAAAAATAAATAAAAAAAATAAAAAAAAAATAAAAAAAATAAAAAAAAATATATTTTATATGCTGGACTTAGTTATGCTACAAAAAGAAGATCTTATAGAAGCAATTCCACATTTGGGGCTTACAGTAGAATTCAGGGAGAAGCTATTTATGTGGCGTAAAAAAGAAGTAAAGTTTGAAGACTTGACATGGTAATACATATTTACAAATGTGTTTAATTATTTATTTCATTGCAGTTTGGAATAGATGATGACACCATATCCAACCCAAATAAAGTTGTAGACTGGCTAAACAAAGATTATTGAAATGTCCCTTCTCCCTCTTCTTCAAATTCATCAGTAAAGCGTGTTCTCAATAAGGTAGTTAAGAGATTAGTTCTTACACGTTTTATATATAATAATATGTATGCCTATAAATTTAATTTAAAAGGATTTGAAAACTATACTAAACTGCACATCTAAAGGGCAATCATGTTTGGAAGTATATAAACAATGCCAAAAACTTTCAGATAACAACTGTGATGATATTATAAATATTATTATTGAAGAAATTATTTG
This sequence comes from Sarcophaga rosellei, assembly GCA_930367235.1. NCBI lineage: Eukaryota > Metazoa > Arthropoda > Insecta > Diptera > Sarcophagidae > Sarcophaga > Sarcophaga rosellei. The sequence goes on along the minus strand of OV884018.1, from coordinate 62,116,151 downwards.
TAACAAAATATCTCTAAAACCAAAAGATTTTAGTGGAATTGTTTTGTTGTTTATTTGTCAAGTTTTTCCCGGTGAAGCAGATGCAAAAGTAAATCAAGTTCTTTTTAATATTTGAAACTATATTCAAATTATTTCAATTTTGACAGGAATACTATTATATTGAACATCAAGGAAAGAAAAATCCAAGCGACAAGTTATATTCTAAATATGTTATATTCTAAATATGCAAACGGGCAAAAAAATCTGGTGAATTTTCAGAAAGACTTCAATGTGATGAAGTACACAATCAAGACGCTGAAATAGACGATACCATTTCTGTGGTCTCTTAACAGAGATAGCTCAAACTGGCAAGATGGGTGTGAAAAATGGAAGAAAACATATACGTTAAGGCAAAAAATCCAAAACGACTAAGTAATGTCGACTTTTTAACAAATTGGCCGAAATATTCAGATTCCCGAGCTCCACAGCTAGTAAGTATAATCAATCAATTAATTATCAATCAATTATCCAATACATTCATATACTATTAATAATGGAAAAATTTTCATAGCTGTTTTTTTTGTTGATTTAAGGTGGTTTTTGTTGATTTTAAGTTGTTTTTTCTCTGGGTGTACTAGACTTCGGCGACTTCAAACGCATTGGGCTATTCTTGATCGATACCGCCTATAAAATACATACTTCAGAGCACTATACACAACGTTTTAAAACAAATCCGTTCACATAATAATATGAATGAACGCTTAGAACATCCAACATTTGGGGAAGACTGCTACTAATAGAATTCGAAATATATATTGTAGACGGAATGAAAGACGACTGAGTAGGATATGCTAATTAAATTGTTGAATTATTTTTTTCTCATACCTATTAATACCAAGTACATATTTTTCTACGTCTGGTACCAATATGATACGATTTATCTGGTATTAACATGATATGATACAAATTTCCAAGTTCTATCGTCGAGTTGTGTATTACAGTCGTATACGTAAAGATTCCAAAGGTCAGCGAAAACAACAAAACAATGTGTGATTATTCACTCTCCCTTCAATTATTTTAATACAACAATTTGTTGAGCCAATCATCAAGCTGTCAACGATGATTTATTTTAAATCATGACAAAATTAATCAAGAAACAGTATGCGAATGAAAATTAAAATTCTTTTCATGCATAAATACAGACACAAATGAAATACTTATGATTCTATTTTCATTTCTTGCATCTCAACAACTCCCTCTACGTAATTAAATAAACAACAGAAATGCATCCAGTAAACAAAAACAGAAAAAGTGAAGACATCATTGCAGCATCAGATGAGAAAATAATTTCATAAAATCAAAAGAAAAGAAGGAGCTAGAAATAAAAAAGTAAAAAATATTGAGAAATTAATTTGCAAACGAAGAACAGAATTCCCGGGTTAAATGTAAATCAACACTTGAAACTCCACACACAGAGCACTGCAAATATTGAAGATAACGAGAAACAATTCCATTAAATATTGCAAAATGCAATTCAGTATGAAAAATTTAAATGAAAAAATCAGAGAGAGTAACCAGAGTGCATTTAAAAGAAGGAAATTCAAATTATTGAAAAGGAATGTGGAATACCGTACAAAAGAGTTAATCGGAGTACAAAAAGTTAAATCAGTTAAATAAGGAAAATAAGGCCCCACTGCGCTGGCACTTAAATCATGTGATAACACAGAGCAATGAATAGGAAGATGAACTCACCAACCAGAGGTGGGCTCAAAAAACGTGTACTTGGCTAAACAAACGCCAGAGACTGCAGACTCTTCTAAATCCCAACACTTTTAAGACAATCTAAGCTAATGCTGTTTAATTATAATTGCAAGCGCATTGAGTCTTGTAAACAATCTTAAACATTCTTTGAATAGGCAGAAATTACTGCAGGATGTGGGGCCCTCGGCTATGCGGATGTGGTTCTTACAATTTCGGGTAGTATATAAGACTCTATTAGAGATGGGATGCGACTACTTCTGTAGGAGGTCAGCGAGTGAGCATCTGGTCGCGGTTTGGATGCTAATCACGGAAAAACGGAGGTGGAACTCTTCACAAGAAAGTACAAGCCGTCACCTTTTCCTGGCCTAAAACTGCACACCACACAACTGAAACTGAAAGATGAGGCGCATTTTTGGAGCTCGTTATGGATAGAGAACTACGTCGGAAACCAACCATCATTAACGTCTCCATTGCCTTCTACATAGAAATGGTCAGACCAATCTTAAAGCACGGTTGTCTAGTATGGTTGGAACAAATTGAATGTGATATCATCTGATAGTTACGACTTACGCACTGAAAATAAGTAGGCATTGAAGATAATTGTATGCCCCCTTTGGCTTTATCTCTATTGTAGTGGCTTTCTATTTAACATTTGTAGGCGTCTCTGGGCGAATAGATAGAGGTGTGGATCAAATACTGATCATGAAAGGATTCCGAAAAAAAAATTCGGACAATCGGGAACAAAGATTACATAATACTGCGATACAACATAGCAATGATACACAAGATAAATTCACACGATTGGCGAAATACGAAAAATTAATATTAAAAATTAATAGCGATTAACAAAAATGTACTTCACAAAACACTGCCAACAGCAGAAGAAAGCGGAAAAGTACGACATACATAAGCGGACCAATTGAAAAACTGTTAAGAGCAGTTCAGCTAGTTCCACGAAATGTACTGCCGATAAAAGGTTAGCAACTGCTTCTTCCTCTCATTACGAAATACAATCTCTTTCAGACAGTTGGTGGAATGATGCACAAATGCAACCAGTCATGCCTTCAGGGCAATCTTCCGGATTTTTAGTGCAATTTTATGAAGCATTGTGCAAGAAGTCATGAAGCATTGTTAAAAATACCAAAGCAGATACTAGAGACCTCTAGTTCAGTTACTTCAACATACTGCATTTGTATAGCATTAATCGTGGTTATTAAAGTACATGGTTTCCCATAAGTTTCTTGCATAGTTTTCATTTGTTTTACTTAGGAAATTGCCAGCCGATATGCGTCTGGAAACTAGCACACTTGAATATAGAAGAATATAGCATAACATAATATAATGGCATCCCTATTACGAACAATTGCTTCCACATGAACTACTTCTGTCTTGTCATTAACGTTCAACTTTAAAATTGACTTCAAATTGTTTTAGTTCTCATTTTCTTTTGAATATTTTTTCTCTTTCTTATTAATTTTAACTGTGAATAATGGGTTCACTTAGTTATCATTGCTGCTACTATTGCTGCAGTTGTTGTTGTTCTTCTTCTTAATATTGTTGCAGCAGCTATTGAAGACAAGCAACAAATTAAAAACGATTTAAACTCCAAACATGTGCAAAGAAAAAAGATTTTCAATTATTGTACACCAAATAATTATGATGCCTTATACAAACGTTTACTGCAATTACCGCCTCTGCTACGTCTCCTAGTGCTACTACTGCTACGACTAGTGGTGTTAAAATTTTGCTTTTGCTCATGCCAGTGATGTTAACCCAACTGATGGCATTTTCCTAATGCAGTTGTTTGCAGTTAGGCAAGTCTAAGACGCACTAAATATGCAGCCAAAACGAACGTGAGGCAAATATTAGCAATACTATGAATAGGAGAACTCTATTAGTTCAGTATGACTTTTTTCTGTTTTTCATTTCTTTTTTAATTAAAAAGTTAATGATTTTATTAATGACACTGCATTTGAGGAACAATATTTCATATACGAGGGTTGATTGAATTTTATACAACAAACAAATTGCTTACTTACGACTTAGCTATTTGCAGGCAAGACCCATAGGTTAATGTTGATTATGAACGACGGATTTTATTTGGTTTTTGGAAGCAAAGTGCTGAGAGCAAGTCATCGAAGAAATATTTTTTAACATTTCGGTTTGTTCGAGATGTCCAAGCAAGAATTTGAACCACGTGCTCCTATTAAAAGTCAAAAATCTATCTACTAGACTACAGCGACTTGTGTTTATCTGGCAAATGAAAAGAAAACAAAAAACTAATTGTACGATCCCTTTTGATTATCACAGATGCGATGAACATATTCCAAGGATCATGCTTGCGACCATAAAAATTCAACACGGGCTATGCCGTTCGGAATATTGTGAATTTAGAAAAGAAACTTGAAATATTTCTGCCGATGCTGATTCCGTTTTTTATCTCCAAGCAAACAAAGCGATAATATGTTTAGTTTTAGTTTTATTTCGTCGGTTTTTTACCCATATTTGTATCGTAGCTCTTCGAAACCTCTACAGTTAAAACGAACCTTCAAAAGTCCGACATCATATACAGTACTCTACCAAAATTCTTTCAAAATGTTGCTTATACGATCAATGATCCAAATGGACCTAGATTATTGTCCGTTCTTCTGAAACAAAGGCTTAGATCAACAGTCTAATCCTTAATATCATTAAAATTTAAACACAAAAATTAGCAAATTGTCAACTAATTCTTCGGGAATGAGATCGAATGTGCTAAACTGCACGCGTTAGTACAATAACAAACGTTTAAATCATTGAGATTTGGGATGGCGAACCTTGCCCACTTACTTTAATTATTTCGCTGCCTCTGATCTAGAACTACAGTCAATGTAGATTCAATTTTTCACACAGTAATGAACAACAATGAATTTGAAAATGGAACCTTTCAACTATTAGTGAAAGAGCAAAGCAAAGTTCACAGCTGTGGGGTTATGATTGTCAATGCAAATGCCTCCTTTCGAAAGGAGGTGAAGCACAAATAAACGTTATTTAACGGAACATTTTAAAACTCTGGCCACTCCGCTAAATATACTCAGTCCCCTAATTTTTTTTCATTTCATGACAATCAAAATCGAGCCTGTCAATCGTTAGCAATGCAACGATTGTTTATGCAACAATTGCAATTTGAATGCCGTTATTGGCAACACATTCAAACCCGGTCGAAACCAAAAGAGAGAGAATGCTGACAGCAGTCAAATATTAAATGTATATGCAAAAAGCATTTAACAATATATGTATGCATTCAGGTTATTGTATCAATAACAACAACAACATTACAAGAAATTCTTTAAATAAATAACATTGAAAAGAAGTAACCAGGGTCCCACCAACCATCGAAATATATATGATACTTGACGGATGGCTGACTAGCTGGATGTAAGGTTGAATGATGATGATACATCATCATCATGTTGCAATGCACAGTTAAAGGTGAAGGCATTTAGTTTTATAAATATTTGCAAAATTTGCCATACCAATCGCCCCGTTCTTTTATTTTTTCTTTCTTTCTTTCATCGTTTATTTCTTTATATCCTTCCGTCATTCATTTTATTTACCATTCTTTGTTGCTATTATTTCCAGAAAAGAGCAAGAGGGAGTGAGATCTTTAACTCTTTTTTTTATTACTTGTTGCAGCAATGGGTTACTAACTGGCTGGCACGTCCAATAACAATAGAATGGAAAAAGATAGACACACAAACAAACGAAACGAATGAATCCAGTTAAATAAAGAATCAACATGATTTTGTTGTTATTTTTTTAGTGTTTTTTATCACTCTTGTATAGTTATGTTGATGACTTAACAACTACCGTTTTATTTACATGATGCATGTAAGAGTACATATTGCGTGCAACAAGTATACTCATGTATGTAAATGACCAACTGGGATCTGTTAGTGCAACACAGGCAAATTCGAATTCGAATCCAAAAGTCAATTGTGACTCTTAACCCCATTAATTCAAGCTTTCTTTTTTTTAAATAGGGAACTTGCAACCGAAAAATTTAATTGTAATATCGAGTCTCGGATTTCGAGCACTTCTTTGATAAAATCAAAGGGCAAATAATAGATCCTACCTTTGGATCTTGCAAACATAATTCCGCAAATTTACAGCTGTCAATGGAAGTTGATCAGACCCTCAAATTCTTTTAAAAGTTTTAAGAACCGATCATAATTATTTCACATATTGAATGAAGTCTTGATTGGGCCCAACAATGGCGACTAGTCACGCAACTGAAATGGCGTAACTTAAGGTGCTCGCAGAATTCATATTATAATTTTAAAAGTTAATCAGTCCAGAAAGTCTCCCGACTCCTGAATCGAAATTAACATCAACAACGATGGTCAATAAAACAGCACCTCTTAAGAAACAGAATGGGTTAATGATAAAATACATAGAATATAACAACCCTAAACATATTTTCTGGCAGCAACAGATGCAGCACTCTAGAACATGCTACAGTTGACTATACGCCTAATACTGCAAAATAGCTGGAAAAAATTTATGTATGAAGACAAAGAAAGAGAAAGTGTGTCTTAAATGGAATAAAAATGTTCCAAACTTATTTGGAAGACTAGCTATGAAATATATTTTTTTATCAATGGAATATGACGCTTAATTAAGAACCCTATAGAACGGTTATTTTAGCGCAGAAATCTGAGCGCTACTGCCTTAACAATGTTTCATTTTTAATCCCAGTTGCACTGCAATGCATTGTCCTCTTGTCTTGACTCTTTTAACTACGTATTCTATAACCCTGGCGTGTGTACGTATTCTGTCTACTTAAAACCGTTTCTTCCGCGATAAATCATTTTAAACGTTATTTCGTTTGCTTTGCTTCAAGTTCATTTAACCATAAAATATAGCAAGTTCTAGAATAATATGATTGCCATCTGTTAGTCCTACTCTTTCCTGAGAGGTGAACTCACCATCCCTTCCTATAATGTTTGTTTGTGCTGGTATGCTTTCTGGCGGGTCAGAGTCATCTAAATGAAAGATATAATTTCCTCCTTTCGATTAAAATTTTAAAAAGCAAACATTACTGTCAAGTAGTTCAACTATGCCATCATGCTCGACTAGTTTTTATCGATGTGAAGGTTGTTTTGATATAGAATACCCAACTGGTGTATGTAATCTAATAATTCTTGTTACAAATTCCACTCTTACCACTCTTCATATTTTATTCCACTCTTTTCATATTTATTACGGAAGCTCACTTAGAAGACGGTGATATTGGCGGCTCCATCTTTACCTATGAGCACGAAAATTACGTTTGCGTTGCGCATATTAATTGAAATACAAAAATTTTCAATTTTCATTTTCATCCACAAATGTTTATCTCCCTGTCTGCCTGTCTGTCTGTCTGTTTGTTTGTTTTCCTGTACATCTGTCTGTTAGTATTTAATAAATGTAATGAAATGAAATGTAAAATAAAATACACAGGAAAAAACACATCAAGAAATTGTTGATTAAATTTTTACGCTCTTTTATGTGCATTTCAACGCAATGATGCTGCAAATGCTACATGACAGTCGCCTGACTGACTGAATGTATGACTGGTTAGTTGGCTGTCAATCCTGCCTGGTTGACTTTCCATCTTTTTGCTACGGCACCATTTTCAGGGATTTACTTTCAAGCAGACATGGAACCATAACATGTCCATAACACGCACTCCTTATAACTATGTGTGTGTGCATGCGTGTATAACTTTTGGTGCACATGGAATTTTATTTGAACTTGTGAACTTAAATGACGTCTCGTACAAAGCGGCGAAAGGATGTTTGCATGGCGGATTCGTTTGTTTTGTTTGTTTGTATAAAACGTCGTTGTACGCAAACATTTCCTTGGCATTGTCCATCCCGAATCCATCAATCGTTGTCCATTTCGTTTCTTTATTTTTTTTCTTTTTTCCTGTTATATTCTGATATCGTTTGTTTGTTGTAATCAACATAGTCATCATCAATTGTTGCATCATCAAGCCAAAGAACGAAGCAAAAGAAAATGCCAAAACGTTGCTTGACAAGAACTTGTTTCTTGTTTTGAACTGTGTTTGTACGTTTGATTGTTCATTTCATTACTTGTCTGGTTGTCCTGGTCAATTCTGTTAGATTTTTCGTTTCGCATTTTTTTTCTTTCACAGCTTCATCAGTAACTTTGAAAACATTTTCGTTCAGTTTTCTTACACACTAGCATTTATCTTCGTCACATGTGTATGCGAATACTGAAAGTATGGGCAATTTTACATAGAAACGTTAAAAAGGAACTGACTTCAGAAAAAAGTTGTGAAACCATTCCAGCTGCAGAGAGAAAGCATTTTATTTACGGGCAGTATTCTTGGAACTTTACAAGAACTCATCAAACATATGAAAATTAGAGTCCAAATTGTTTCCCGGTAGGACCAAAAATTAAGAACAGTAATTGGTTTTTCTTTTACGTAACATGCCTCTCGTTACGTGTACTTTAGTGATCGAAAGTAACATGGGAGTAGGGTCACTATAATTTTATTTGACCCATTATTTGCTGAACATGGGTAGAGAGATGCATATTTTGCATTTTAAAACATAAAAAATAATACTTAACGACTGTGTGATCCCACACAAGAGACGGCAATCGTAAGGTTTTCTAATCAAAATAAACACGTATTAAAAAGCTTTTTTTAAAAATAAACGGCTTTTTTTCTCAAATCGTAATAAAATTAAATTTTCTTAGAAGTTTCCAGAAGTAAGAAACCAAATTAAAATAATAATCACCATAAACAGAGTCATTAAATTAAATATCTGTAGGTATTTAACTAGCATGTCTAATGTGTAGCATAGTTTGGCTAATTATTAAAACCCTCAAATATTTATTGCAAACAAAACGTTGTTTACAGAAATCTTCTTACAAAACTCAAAAAAATTCATAAATTCCTTGTATTGATAGACATCACTTTGAGATAACTTTGTTTAAAGAATTAAAAAAACAATTCATTCATGAAATTTGAAAAATATGGAAATATTATTTAAAAAGTAAAAATAAAAAATACCACTACAAACCCAATCGATTATAACCAAAGTTATAAAAATGTAGAAAAAGAATTAAAATATTCTCTTAAAAATTGAATATGCTTAAATATGCCACTAAAATCAAAGTATGCTAAGTTACTAAATACTACAAGCAAATAAAAAAATTTACAAAAATGCTACTTAAGTACTGTCTTACTGCAATTTGTTGTTAGGAAGAAATAAATATTCAATAAAAAATATGTAAAAGTCCTCTAAAACTTTAAACTAAAAAAACTATGCTGAAATGTGCTATTAAAAATCGTATATGCGTACCCAAACCCCATTATTAAACAAACAATAAAAATATGCTTAAATATGCTATTAAAATTACAAAACAAATTTGAAAATATGAAACATTACATATGCAGAAATGTCCCGTAATAAAAGCGTATTTATTATTAAGGCCTATTAAACGATGAAATAAAAATATTTACTGAAAATGTAAGAATATGTCTAAATGGTTAAGAAAAAAAAATGGTTAAGAAAATTTGAAAAATATGAAAATATGCAATCAAACAAATTATAAGGCAAAATATGTTGTTCAAATATTCAAAAGTATTGTACATTAGAATACAGTATGCCAGCGATTGAAATATGCAAATATGCCGCCAAATGTTTTCGTTTATTAAAATAAGAAGATCAAAATTTAAAAATATATTCCATAATCGAACAATGTTATAATCGATTCTTTTAAGGTATCTATCGGTTCTTTCATTCAGTGCCTCCTACTTTTATAAAACAAATTGTATTCGAAACTTTGCATTCGTTTAAGAGACCATTTGATTCCATTACCTGTGAAATATAACAGCGTTTAAATGTCCGCCTGCTCTGGGAGCAACGCATCTAAAATGTCAACTTTCCACGGCACTGACGCATAAATCAGACTGAACTGTAGTGAATAAGTGGGTACAATGGTGTGCTTAGAAGTGATTGGCGCAAGTCTGCATAGAGCCGCCATTGGTATAGATCTTGGTGGTAGTAGCAAATAGTAGAGTGAGACCTTGGAGGACTGAAGTGGAGAAGTGTTTCGTGTGAACAGGGGTTAATCACGATTTATTCGTTCCTAAGTTCAAGGCGAAAGCCGAAGTTTTGAAGTTATAATGAAAAATAATTAAATTTAATAATTCAGTAATTGAACACTAATAATTTTTTTAACGAAAGCGAATACGGTCCCAATTCCGTAACCTGTTGAGTATCCGTTTGTTAATAAATACGGGTCTTATGCTCATCCTGGAGTAGGTTTATTTGGTGTTGAGGATAGCTTTGGTTTATGGGTCCTGCGTCTTAAGGAAAGCCATTACTGCTCTAATTGTGCTTCTTAGGTGGAATAACTTTCAAAAGTTAAGAAACTGCAAATCATTGAAATGACAAGGGAAAGTATACAAAATACAATTAGAAGGAATTATAAAGAAAAGCCCACAAGAAACTGTTTAACAGGATCACAATACACAATCCTGGTGGCCAGTTCACATCACCTCCACGTGAGATCACAATGCCCTCAAGTGCCATGCTCGTGCACAATATCCAATGTAGCCTGAACTAAGTGGCACGTAGTGATGTCCTATTGAAACCACATATCGTTGGTGACTAGATCGTCCAAACAAACTAAAAGGAGTTTCTCGTCGACCATTAGTTCTCATTTGACCCTCTTGAATCTCAAGTGAATTGGTATGGCCTCTAATTCGCCAATTTTGTTTGTTCACGTACGAATTCATTCTAAAAAGGGCCATTTTTTGTTTAATGAATGTACGGATAATACTGTTGTTGTAGAGCGAGCTTTGAATCGCACACATGTTTTTTTTAACATAAAAATACGAGACTTATGGATCGATTGTGCGTGGATATCACGGTTCAGTTGAGTTGTCAGTTTTTGCGGTATTACAGATGGCAACAGGCATTAAATATTTCAAAATTCCAGGTGCAAGACGATATATTTTTAACAACTCAAGTTCGATTAATAATCGAAAAAACGAAGTTGATACATTTAACCTAAAAGCACATCGAATAAGAAAGACTTCATTGTAATCATAAGCCCATATACCATTGAGGTGGTCACAAATTGCAGTCCTATGGGCACTGAAGTAATTTCAAACAAATGCAACGGTAACCAAGAGATTGGCCATCATTTAAATAGCCCGTCATTCAATCTGGGGCCTTGGTGTCTAAAGTCAACAAGTGAATAATATTTGTGAGTTTTCAAAGCAAAAAATTTTATAATGGTAAATATGGTAGAGGACAGACATACCTAACGTTACTAAAAGACATCCAGCCTAACATTTGCGATAAGCACGTGTAGAGGAAAACTAAGAATACCTAATTAAAAAATAATGTTTTAAAATATAAAAGCCAGGGATAAATCTGTCGTTCAAACGAATTCCACCTGTATATTTAATGTCAAAGGCAAGCAAAATAAGCCAATTCTAAAGAACGTTCTATTTTAAGGGACAATTGCACGGGATTTTTAAATTGCATTAATTTGTTCTCATATTTAAAGCCAGACGAGTAACAAATACATAATTTCATATGGCACGAAAAAAATAAATAAAAATTTTGACTTACCCTTTTTTAATATGTTGTTGAAAATGTGTGGATACAGCAAAAAATTGTTGTTTATTGAGTATATTTTCAAATTATCAGCCAGCAGCAACTGTTGCCAAAAAATATTGGCCTGTTGAAAACGGGGTTCGCAGAAAAACGCTTCCCTTTAACATTAACTGGGCCACAACCAACAGATATCCTTGAATTTCTTCAACACACACACATTTAACATTGGCTTGAAAACTGTTGCATTACCTTGCCACGCAATATCGTATGCTTCTGTATATGTGACTGTTTTACAGATTTCAGTAAAAATTTTCCTTGGATTACAATAGGAAAAGAACACAACAACAGCACATACAGTTACATACAAAAGTAATTTACAATCATCAACAATTTGTAGGCAATTTCCGCAATTATATTGAATTGTTGCTGTTGCTGTTCGTATTGCCTTTACACAGGATAGGAAGCAAGGCCAGACAAGATGATTGGGAAACTTGTCAAACAATGCCCCTTAAAAATGCCATTTTGAAAAAGTAGCACAAACGAAAGACAGAGAGGGAGATACAAAGTTAAGCAGTGTAGTGAAAATGCTTGCCAAGGATTTCGTTTTCCTTCCTACTGTCTGATATAGAACAACAACTATCGTATTTATGTTGTTGTTGTTGTTGCTATTATTATTGTTATAAATTTTTAATTTAAATCATGGCAAAATTACAATTTTCTGATACAAAATTTCTCCCTTTCTTGCGTTCTACTTTGGTTTTCTTTAACTTCTGCTGTTGCTTTACTTTCCTTTGAATATTTAAAATTGTCTTTGTTTTGAACGTTTTTCTTGGTCTTGTTCTTCTCCATTTTTCTGCTTTTTTAGTTTAAAAAGTTTTTATTTCATTTTGATTTGTCGTTTTTTATTGTTTAGAGAAAGAAATCTTTTTTTTTTTTTTTTTTTTTTCTTAAACTGTCTGTAAGTTATGACACTCACTTTGTTAGCAATTGGCTAGCTATGATGGCAATGTTGTGTTCGGGTTCGGTGAAGAAGTAAAAATAGAGTGAAAATATTTACTTCCGTTTCAGTTTGGTTTTGTTTCTTGGCTGGGCTTTTTATTTGGTTCATGACAACATAGTTAAATTTTCTGGAAATAAAATAAAAAAATTTATAAAACAACAGAATTATAAACACAATTATGAATATATTGTGCACAGTGGGACAGTAATAAATATTTCTAACTAGCAGAATCGTTACATATCTTGTCACTGTTTACGTAATGAAAGTTTTATTCTCAAATTTTTCTTTATTTATTTCACTAGCTCTCTGAAGACAGTGTCTCCATCTATTATTAATACGTGTAGTAGTGTACAATTCTGTTCTTTAAATTGTACACTTTCTCCAGAATAGGCCACACGATGATCGTTGTTATTGGAATTTATTGTCTTGATCACTAACTACTAAACCACGCCAACTAGAAAAAAGTGCATCCAAATAAGTATAAAAAAAACTGACAAAGTGCACAAATCTGATCGTATATAAATTTTTTTGGTCTAATGGAAAAAAATAGGGGGTGATCATGAGCTCCATGACTCGGCAGTCTTTAAGCAAAAGCGAAAGTAAATACAAATGCCATGAAAAATTTCTCAAATCTGTCTTTTGGAGTCGACGTTAAACTACAGCATCTCCGCCACTCATGGATAAAATAAATTAACACAAAAAACATGTGTGGTGTGAGAAACTAGGTTGTGATTCTGACCAAAGGATATTAGATTTCAATGTTTAAAACTATCTGTAAATAGTAGACAAAACGAGGGTACCAGTGAACAGGACGACTACTGGAAAGAAAGTTGTCACCAAAATTATTTTGCAATAACAATCTTCAAGTTAACAAAACAAGACGCAAACGGTGGTTTTATGTATTCAATACTTCTACCACCTATATTTTATAAGGATATATGTATGTCAAGATACTTAAGTAAAATTGTCCAAATATTCGAAAGACAAAGGCCAACAACTTGAACAGAATTTCGACGTCTTTTTTAAGATTTCGACCGACAGCAGCAATATTCTATTTTTCGTCTTGTAGCTGCTTTTGAACCTGGCAGAGTAACTGCGCGAATTTTTAGCGCACTACACTGATTATGTTGGAAGTAATACGGACGAAGTGTTGATTTTTTATTTTTCTTCAAATTTTTAAAATTTGCAAGCGCTATGCTGGCTTTGGACTTTACTAAACAAAATTAAATTGTTTATAATTTTCTAAGCCCCACTGTTGCGTTTTATAATTTGATATGATATGAATAATAATAGAAATGAATTGCAATACAAACCTTTTAACTATTTTATGCAACAATCCTCACGTTCTGCATGTCATTAACGAACCAGCAATATTTGTCGGCGATTTGAAAGACAAGAAGACACGAAGCACTTTCTTTTTTTAACTACGATAGCAATAATTTAATTTAAATCATACGCATACACTTTATTACACATTTTTTATGCGTTACTACTCAGCACTTTTCATTTAATTTTTGTTCTCAAATTTTTCTAACTGATATGATATTCGAAATATTTTTCCTTTTTTTTTATAATTTTTTTATACTACTTAGATATTTTTGTGCTTCGTTTTCTAGATAAATTTTCGACGTTATAACCACCATTTATGTAATTTAAATTTTTTTCCTTTTTTTATTTATGAATTTTATTTTTATTTTTCTAAAAATTTTTCAATTTTTTGAAATTTTTTACCGTTGATATCACTTTTTCAGTTTGTTTCTTTACAACTCTGCTTATGCTGTTATACTGTGTCTTTGGAGGTAATAGTTGGTTTTCCTTGCATGTTTATTTTCTAGTTTTTCAGTTGGTATCCAGTCAGTTGTTTGTTGGTGTCTGGCGGACAGGTCAATCAATTTTAATTTGATATTTTTATTATTTATTATTAATAGTTCAGATCTCTAGTGGTAACATAGTTTAGCTGCGATTTGAATTCGTATTCGATTGAATTCATTACGTTTGATTTTATTTTTCTTTCATTCAATTTAAACCATTTTGATTCATTTAAACCGTGCACTCGTACTCGTATTTGCATTTTTATGTAAATTTTAAACATTTTTTATTCTTATTATTTACCACCAATTCTGTCTATTTCTAACGAACGAACACTTCAATTCAATTTCAAATGATTTTCAATTGCCTTTTAATTTTTTTTTCTTAATTTTTACTTAATTTTTTCCTTCAAGTAGTTTGATTTTTGGTTTTGTTTGATTTTGCCGTCAATTAATTGCTTTCGGTTAGTGGTTTTTTCAACTACTGTGAGAATTTTATTTCATTTTGCCTCCTTTTTTAATTAATTTTCTGCTAAACGTGGCTTATTTGCTCGGCTCAGATAGAACACCATTGTACACCGCATTTATCTGCAAAGATAAGAGTGTTGTTTGTAAATAAAGAAACATTCATTGCGGCATAAATATTCAAATTTTTCAAATATTCTGTTTGTCAACTACTATTAAAAGTTATCCGTTTCGAACAACACTTATGGTTAATTAAAGACATTACAGCCAGAACTTGCAAAAACAAAAAAACAAAAACTGTTTCGAAATCTTTAGATATGCTAAGGACAGGTTGACATGGTGTTGACCTTATTAATAAATTGTTTAAAGAATTAAATATCATAGATGGGCACTTTGCAGTACCAGTAAAATTTCAGTAAAAATTGATTTTTACTGATTACTGAAAAAAATTTCAGTATTCAGTAAAATTTTACTGGTAATGCAATCTAAATTTCATTTAAATGTCATTTAAATTTAGATTGCATTAACAGTAAAATTTTATTTTTTTTCATTTAAATTTTATTTAAATTTCATTCAAATTTAGATTGCATTAACAGTAAAATTTTACTGAATACTGAAATTTTTTTCAGTAATCAGTAAAAATCAATTTTTACTGAAATTTTCTTGGTACTGCAAAGTGCCCATCTATGTTAAATATACACTTTAAGACATGAAATTTAAGCGTTTTTAATCCTTTTCTTGTTTTGTTGTTAACACCGTTCACATTGCTTAATTAAGTTCATGTTGAAATTGTTGTTGTTATAACTATTTATTATTGTAACCAAAGACTGTTATTCTTTGTGGATTTAATAATACAGTG
The DNA here is from genome assembly GCA_930367235.1 of Sarcophaga rosellei. NCBI lineage: Eukaryota > Metazoa > Arthropoda > Insecta > Diptera > Sarcophagidae > Sarcophaga > Sarcophaga rosellei. The sequence continues at coordinate 62,100,653 of OV884018.1, read as the reverse complement.
AACACCCTTTTTTCCCTGTTTATTAATATTTAAAGCACGTTTTCATGTGTATGTACAAGGAAACACATTTATTCACTCCCTAACACACCCACAAATTATGTTTTAATAATAGAAAATAATGTGAATATGAATATGTATTAAGACATTGCACACGCAGACACACTCATACTACCGCATACAAACGTACGTATTAAGAAAAGAAAATTTTTACAAATTTCGAAAAAGGGTGATGCAGGGAGAAAGAGAGGAAAAGCGTGAAACCCAATAAAAAAAACGTTGTTTTTATATGAAATATTCACAACAATTTTTCATTCTTCTCAAATATTTTTCCTTGCTTTTATTGTTCTACTCATGTTCTGCTTGGGCTAGGGACTTGTTGTTTTTCTCTTTATCCCACTTTAAGAGGCACTTAAGCATTTTGCATATTTAATGTTACTTCTTCTTAATTTATCAGTACCAACGCAACGTTAACACATGCATATTAAACGTATACACACGCAAACTTACAAAGCTCCTATATACCCTATTACATTTTGGTATCACTAACACACACCAATATGAGCCATGCATATCGAAATTAATTCCTTTACTCTTTTTATCTCTCTCATGTTCTCCAACCCATTCTCACTCAGCTTTACGTCTTTACAAATACCCTATTACATTTTGGTATCACTAACACACACCAATATGAGCCATGCATATCGAAAATAATTCCTTTACTCTTTTTATCTCTCTCATGTTCTCCAACCCATTCTCACTCAGCTTTACGTCTTTACAAATAGTAAAATATTGAATGAATAGAATACATTAAAGTGTTGGTAGAAGAGTGTTTATTGCAGTTGTAAGTCATATTGTTTACAAGTTACCTTTGATGTTCTACTACATACGAGTATAGACAAACAAAAGAGAAAGGAGCAATAAAAATAAAAACAAGAAGAAGAAAATCAACAAAAAAAAAATAAAACATTAAACATAAAATATGAGTACATTAACAACAGTAATAATAACTGCAGAAACAAAAAAAATATCCTGTAAACAACAAAAATTTACTTTTAGTACCGTTGACTTATGAGCGTAAACAGTGTTGCCAGTACCAGGATTGTTATTATTAATGTCAGAACATTCACAACAGGCAGATTGAGAGGGGGAAAACGAATACGTTTCAAAAGTCGGCACTACGTGCCACACAGCTCATACTACATTAGATATCCTTCACGACTATCTACCGAGGAGGTGATGTGCGCTTGGGTCTCATTAAATTTTTTCCTGTGAGAGTTTTCTTAAGCTACAGGTGTATGTGAATAAGCCTCAAACCACCATCAGTTAAATTCAGCCTGACTTATGCACCAGAGTTATGAAAATACTAAGCAGCATTACTCTCGTTTAGCTGAACTGAAAGAACAACACGGCTCCGATCAACAAGCAATGAGTCAGTTGACTCCTGTGTTTGATAGTAATTTCAACAGACTATAGCTAAACTTAATAAATACTGTGGCATCATAATATTTTTACAAACAAATACTTCAAATGACGTCTTATCTATGTTTAATTTGGCATATTTTGTGCATTGTTGTACTTCCACCATCACATTCTCAGTTTCTTTTCGGTAGGCTGTACTTTACTTCTGTACAATATGTATAATATACAAACAGCTAAAGCATTACTGATTGCTACTTCCCATACGCTGTAGTTTGTCCCTTCAGTACTTTATTCCGTTAAATTTTCAAAAATAAAACAAGAGAACGTGGATTTAAATTTAAAACGCTTGGCTGAGGGTTTCTCAAATCAAGATATTTTATGGCTTTAGCATCCTTTCACATGTAGGGAAGGGGTCAAATCTGATTTCTAACTTTGCTACCAGCCTTTTCACAAAATCCTACTTAAACTAAAATTATAAGTCGATGTCACATAAATATGAGTAGTTACTCCCTTTCAAATATTATTTTCTGTTTTTCATTCTCTTTAAAGCTGTGTTCATTTTATTTTTTTATTAAAGACCCGAACTGGTTGAATTAATGATGATATGAATTACAAACATGTGATGACAAGCTATTGCAACAAAAAACAAACAAAATTCATTTCCCCGCATATTTAGAATCAAACGAAGTTCAACTTTATTTTAAAAGGCGGGGGAGAATATTTCGTAACACCACTAAAAAACAAAATTAGTGTAAAAAAGGAATTCGTTAAAGGTCTTGGAGAATAAAGGATACCCCATTGCACCAGCCACGGCTTGTATAATAATTTTGAGTGTATTAAAGCAAAACCGCCATACGAGTTTTTTGTGGTTTTCATTTAGAATGGGTGTGAAGAAATTCATCCTTTTCTGTGTTTTTAGGGTATACTTATACAAGTTGAATAAAAATTCATTATTTGTAGAGCAGAGTAAGAGCAAGAATAACTCTTTATTTCGGCAAGGATGTCCTTTGCCACAGCAACTTTATTCATTGATTTTATTCTTCTTTTTTTATTTTTCTAGCCTTTTTTCCATTTTTTGTAAACTTTTTCGTATTTATTGTTTTAAATGTGCAGGAAATTTAATCTCCATAGATATTTAGACAGAACAAACATTCAATTCCGTAAATTAAAAGGCAATGGCAACACACAGACACACTCAGGCCCATTCAGAGTAAGTAAAATGTATATTGTAGTTCTGTTATGGACTATAAATATTTGTAAATGCTTAGCTAAAGGGCTATGCATTATATTCAGACAGAGCCATACACACAGACACAGCAAAGAAAATAGTTAAAGGGTTGGTCCAGGAAAATAGCCGGCGAGGAATTTTACTTACTTAATTAGTCGTTATAACCCTTAAGTCGATATTACAACCTAGCTTCTCACACCACCCATGTTGTTTTTGTCAATTTTCTACAGGAGTGGCAAGTTTTTGGGAAATTATTCATGACATTTACCGTCAAAGTTTCTGCCAGAAGACTGTTGGGTTCAATTGCCAAAAAAATATTTTTTCATTATTTGTTTTGTTCGATATGTCTGAACTAGGGTTTGTACCCCACATTGTCTCTTTAATGTTCTGGCCCACTATTGAAAGTAACAAGGAACAATCCGATATTGTATCGCAAAATAGATCTCTTATGATGAACGACAAACCTAGAGTGGATCTATATGTTGATCCATAAAATCGTAAAGCTTCCGTGACTATTTTTATAAGATATTATCACTAACCTAGCCAAGAAAGAAGAGATAACAAATGTGTACCAGTTGTAGAGGGTTTACATTCTTATGTAAACATGAAAAGCCTGGAATTAAGAATACAACGGCTTGGACTTCACTCTAAAAATTATAAATTAAATTGATTACATTGACACACTATGACTAATAGCCTCTGTACCTTGTATTCATTGACGATAACTCATATAGTATACTCTAATTTTGGTCCTTTGACCTAGACAATAAATAGAAACCACTTTCTACGTCGTCTTCAAACTAATAAATTAAAATTAAAGCAATAACAATTTCCCAAATTTTTTCGATGTAGGATAGGATCTTGGGGAAAAAGCTTGTGACTTGTTGTGACTTATAAAATAATAGCGAAATCAATAAAGATAACGACAGCATTATGAAACAAAAATCTTTGTAATTTTATTTTAAACAATAATAAATTTTGATGTTCATTACATTGACAGCTAAGCATCAGGCAGCTAGAGCTTAACTAATGCATTGACATTCTTTGTCATTTATATTTACACTGGTTGCTCGTGCACTGACAATTCTATTCTGAACTTTGGATATTTTAATTAGGATCAAGGCTGTGAACACACAGCAGTCCATGTAATACCAGCATAACGGTAAATTTTTTTGTCCTATGCAAGCATCATGCAAGTACCTTTATTTGGACCGAATTACGGAAGTTAGGTTTACTAACATTTTCCTACACGGCGTACCTAATCTAATCTAAAACAAGTGAACTTTTATTGACCGTTGACCGCATTAACTAATTGTTACCGAACAAACAAAACTTAAATGTATGTTTTCATATTTGTTCTTCTATTACTTTTTCTATCTCTCTGTTACAAATGCTTCAAAGGAAAGATGAAAAAGAAAACTTGAAAAAGATTTTTAATTTCCCCCAGCATATCCTATCTCCAAGGGAATGTTGTTCAAAGTATATTTAATAAATCAAAGTCCTTTAACGCTACTTTTCCCTCAAACGGTGGGTAAATATTTATATTTCATTCTTACGCTATTCGTAATGTATGTGGGGGGATGAAATGGATATAGGGACGTGAGTTTTTTTAAGCTATAAATCAGTTTATAAAGCAAAAAACCTATAAAACTAAATAGAAAACCTCAAATTTATAGCAATATCAACAACACCAATAATAACAAGAAAAATATAAACAAAACTATCAAAACTAACACTAAGAATGGCGAGAGAGCAATGCGGCTACATAAAGAAAAAATGAAACTAAAACAAAAATTATAAGAGAATTTATATGGAAACACCAACAGAAGAATATCAGCAAACATTTCCCAACAAAGTCACCAGGCACCACATCAACATCAACATCAGCATTAACATAAGCGTCAGCTATATACAGAAGCTTTAGCTGCAGCAGCATCAGCAGATTACAATATGGGTTCACACATACTGTACGAGTATCGTTCCAATTCAAAACTTTGTCTGTGTATTTGCTTTTGTTTCTATTTTTAATTCTTCTGGTTACATAAAGGGATTCATTTTCACCCAGATTAACTTGATTAGCAGAAGCCACATTGCCATCATCCTTCATCCTTCCATTAACTTCCATAATAAATTCGCAGTCTTAAGAATTTAATGCAAGAAAAAAATAGAGTGTGAGTGTAAGAATGAGTAAAGCGTTACAATCTTACGACCGATTAAATTTTAATTCGAATTTTAATTACAATTATATTGTATTGAGACTTTATCTAAATTTCTACGTATGTTTTCACATTGGTGTTGTTGCATTAGTTTAAATAACTTCTTCCTGAAATCGATTCTATCAAACTCAACATAGAGAATCAATTAATTCATGGCATATACTTGAAATACAAACATTAAAAGCGAAAGAATAGAAAGAGAAAGAAAGAGGAAGAAAATAATTTTAATCTGCCATCATCATCAATAAAAGTCAATTCGTTTTAGGAAAATAGTTTTCCAAAGAAAAAAAGAAAATTTCATGAATAATTAAATGCTGCCTTAGATTACGGAAAGAAGGGGCCTATTTAACAGTGAATTTAGTGAATAATTAAAAGCGAAGAAATGCAAACACAGACGAAGTGAGAATCCTTAATCATTAATTGAATAAGGAAACGATTTAAACTGCTTAACCACGGTAATATTTTCCTCACTATACACCCTAAAAGAATTGAAAGAAGCTTCTCGCAGCTCGCGGAAATTTGTACATCAGCGCACCATTTCTGCCTCGTTTCATAAACTGCATAATGTATGTATCGAATCATTTCGTACCACTAAAATTAATTTCAAATGTCAGCCTTGTAAACGAAATTAAATTAACAAATCATTGGTTGAGCTTTTTCAAAGGATAGACATTAGATTGTAAACGTCGTAGTTGCGAAAGCAATTGTCACCTATGGTACATTTGCATTTTATGGGCCACTTCCTTAGCACACTTAACAAATTGTTTTCCGAAAAGAGTGCGTCATAGAGCAATGAACATACACCATCATCAGCAACACAACATTTAATCATCGTCGGTGACTACGAAACGGTACGAACGAGATTTCAAATGTCAAGCCATATAAAATAAGATGAAGACCCAGTAGGAATAGTAACCATTTTAACTGTCTAAACTAGTCAGTTGGAATTCGACAAGTTACAGAGACTGATATAATCGAGGCAAAGATAAATCTTTTCTGAACTTAAGGCCTTCGCATAAGATAGTGAAGGCAACAACCATTGAACTATGGTTAAGTTTGGTACGAGATTTTTTGAAGGGTTAATTACATGCATGAGTGGTGGGGCATACAGTTTAAAGTCAATTCCAAACAACAGATTGGTAATTTTTATTTAATCTCAGAGTTTTTTAAACCCTCTACTAGACTACGACAACTTCTAAATGTGTTGACAATATTGCCAAGTCATGGCACAGTTGGTTATTTCAGTGGCCACGTTTGAATCAACACTTTTGCTATCAATTTTGACTCTTTCTACTCGTTCTTCAGTTGTTAAACGATCCATACTCGTGAATCGCAAATCTTTCTCAAATCACATTTTAGATGAAAGTTATTTAACAGACTTGTTTAAAAAGCACAAAATGGATAACTCTATATCGAGGCGTTAATATATTCAGAAGAACACACTAAATTCAGGCTCGTAAGGCAACAAGGTTTGGGTAGATATTACAGGGACATACTTTACTTACCATCCATTGTAGTTCAGTATCTCTCTTACACAATTAACAACAATGGGCATAACCATGCAATCCAAATTTTGTTTAGACATGCGAGTTATTGGTTTCACTCATGAAAAATTTAAAATCCTGTATAGCATGAATTTTCCATTAGGTTATCCTTGTGATTGCCTCATTCATGTCCTCGTTAAGAGAAAAGGCGAGCTGATTGGTGCCAAAATATTACAACCTTAACTTTAGGGTTTTGAGACACTTTAATAAAATTCCCAAAGGACAATATCAAATGACACTGGCAATGGCAGCCAATATAAACGATATATGAAATTATGGAACATTACGAGCGAATATGCTGTAAAAGTAACAGCAAAAACAGCAACAACATCATCATCAAAAATATACCAAATGATGAGAGTACTTGAAGAATACCAGCATAAAAAATGGGTAAAAACAGACGTTAAAATAACGTTGAACAATGAAAAAGAGCTTTCAAACGACGTTGACTCTGCTTATATTTTAAAACTTCTTTTATTTTCCTCCAAAGACCGGTTTACAAAGCTAAAAGGACACGGTCATTGCAAGCAACTCTCAATGCCTAAAAGCATGGCAAACCATGGCACAAGAACAGCCAAAACAACAATGCCATGAAGGCAACATAGTGGAGGCACGATGTGTTGCAACAACTGAAACAAAAAATAAGAATCAAATGTAGGTTCAAAATGGCTTATATATTTGATGATATAAATGGTTTTTTTTAAATAAATTTATTAAATTTTAACAAAGGTTTTATTATTACAAGGAATAATTTAAAACAATTATATTTTATTTTATTTATATTCAAAATTGAATTGCTTGGCATATAATCTAATTTTCATTGTCTTTTTTTATTGAAAAACTATTTTTTCAAACTCGATCAAGTATTTAAGTTTTATTATGTTTATGTTTTTTAGTCCGCTTACTATATTTATTTTAGTTCAGTTTTTTCTTTAACCCTTCGGGTGCAATCCCACACAAATATCCTCGTCATGTTCGAAAAGCAACAAACGAATGCTTTGGGAGAAGCAGAAGAAAAATATTGCACAGCAACAAAAAACCAAGCAACACCTTTTAACAAATGGAATAACAACAACAGAAGATCTGACTCCTTAAGCGTTTGAAACTATAAAAATTCATTACAAACAAACAAACAGAAAAAGGAAAAACTTTCCTTTTTTCCCCTTTTTCTTTTTGATGTTTTTTTCTTAATTGTTGTTGTATTTTTTCAAAGAAAATGCATGTGCTTGCAAGCCAAATCTATAGAAATGTCTCCCTCATCTTCCTCAGATGCTGGATGGTTGTCACTAGGAAGTATTAAAAAAGTTACAATAACAACAACAAAAATAGAAAAAGAAAAACAACAAAACAAAAGTTATTTGGTTTTTCTAAATTGCATAAAATCTTAAAAAATATTGCAAAAGTATTTGCAATTGTTGAGCATTTGAGAGCAAAAGAGCAGCAAAGACTGTTAATGATAAAAATTTTAAAAGTTTAGAAATTAGGGTGACCATATCATAAAGATAGTTATATACATAGCTATGACATGATGTACAACAAAGCAGAGGCAATATATGTATTTTTCAAGGCAAAAACATACTAGAATTGCACACAACAATTCCCAAGTCTATCCGTGGCTTCGTGGTAAACTGATATTGGATCACCACATAAACAGGAGGAACAATATGCAACGCTGGCCCTAAGAAGTGCTCTTTCCTTATCAATTAGCTAATCTTATGAGTGCCACAAATCATGCCACTGACTTCCATTACTTGTTTAAAGATTGATTATGTCATGGAAATCCTCAGAAAAAAATAAAACTCGCTACATATGTATGCATATGATTAGTTCTGGTTGAAAAACAGAATGAATACATTGAGTATGAGTATGGTTGTGATTTTTCGAAACTCTTTAATGAAATTTGATGGCCACTTGGTAGTCTTATAAAAACGACTTTAAACATGAAAACTCTCTGCAAAGCTATGTAATCTTATGAGTTGCATCCACAGTAAATATTTTAATTTTATGAGTCCACTTCTTTCCATACGCTTTTTCCAACTCAAGTTCTACTCAGCAGTAAGGCAAAGACCAAAAGTTATCTCTTATAATTGATTCGAAATAAAATTTAAATGCAAAATTTATAAATCGAATCAACTTTATGGTCAAGATAAATAAAGACAAACCATAACATACCAACTTATAACAATCAAGAACCGAGTAATACGATGATGATAATAATTTAAATAAAAAATACAAAAGAAAAATGAAAATTGTTAACAAAAAATTTATTTACAATAACAATAACAACAATAAAAAATAAAATATAATTTAAATTGAAATTCTGAAATTTGACTTTTTGACAAACATAAACAGGAAACAAAAGCATACAATAGAGTCTTAGTAGAGAGAACAATTCAAACCACAAATATATGATGACCTCCATTGTATACAAAATCCCCCTTGAAAAATAGAATAAAATTTGCCGATAGAAGCTAACTTTTACAAACTGCCTCCACGATTAAAAAACCAAAAATAGCCATAAAGATGTTGTATCAACTAACAAGGTTTCGAGTATCGGGACTTTCATTAAGAGCTTCGAATCTTAAAAGTCAAATAACACAGACTGTGTGAGTGGGAATATCAGTGACATTTCTTATTCGTTTGGAAGACCAATTGTTGACATTGTGTGAAGAATAGAACATCACTAAAATGTCCGCCACTGCTTCTTCAATTTTCCATACCACCATGGCGTATAAATCAAACTGAATTGTGGCCGATGGCATAAAAACCGCACAAAAAAATACTCACAGTGACAAATCCAACGACGTTGGGGGCCTAACTAAACTGACCATGGCTTAAAATCGCTCGAGCAGAATATTCAATAAAATATGAGTTGGGAGGCAGGTAGCCTCGTCCTATTAAAACCACTTGTCGTTGATGCTCTAATCATTTAATTGAGGACAAAAGAATAATATAATTAAATAAATAAATAATTACCTTTTGTTGGCTTTTAAAATAGTGCTTGCCGTGGACGGTGATGACCTAACTAACGTCGTTCTCATGAAATATGGGCTGATGAATCCGCTTGCTCTAAATTCACACTAAGCATTGACTCTTTTAGGTTGTATTGGACGTAAATTGGAATCGTTCCAAATGCGAGTAATTTTTTTATTTTTTTTTGTGTACGTACCCAATCAGAGAGGAAAATAATTTTCAACGAAAATTAGGTCCCGAAGGGAACACCTATTTTTAAAAAACAGGTTTATTATTATCATGTGTTGTTGGATGATATACCCGCCCATGGTGATATACAAAACAAATGGAATAAATGTCTACTAATTTGATTGATCTAACCAGCGTTGCCAGAATTTTTTTGAAAAAAACTTTTTATTTATGGGGAAAAAACTTTTTTTTACCAAAAAAAACTTGTTTTCTACAAAAGTTCCAAAATGTTGAAAGGAAACACGGGAGACCGGTACCCTCTATTGCTGTTTTTTGCTACTTTTGCCCGGGACTAATAAAATACATAACATTTCCTTAAAAAATTTAATTATTGCGTGTTATTATCATTAAATTTATTGAAAAAAAAATTTAAATTAATTTTGTCGAAAAAACTTGTTTTGTTAGAAAACAAACTTAATGAAAACTTTTTCGCATCCTAAAAAACTTGGAAAAAAGGGAAAACTTGGCAAATGGCAACACTGGATCTAACTTCAACAATTTAGCCCAGTATTTCTGGAACAGGTTCTATTAACAACATAGAAAGCGTCTTCTTCAGCTTCATATTCAGTTTTAGTTTCTATTTTTTTATGAATTTATTTCAGTTAAGTAAATAGGTCTGATAAATATCATCATCTAAAATTGACGTACTCCATAAAAAGGTATTGATTTTGTAGTATGTACAGTGGTAATAAATCTTACAGATTGAATTGTACTGCTTCCCTGCTACATTGGCACCCTCTGATCTTCTTGTGGTATTCATTATAGCTGTCATGCGGACACGGAATGGAATCACACAAACTTTATTCACTTACAAACGAAAGATGGAGTAATGAACCCTCTCACAGATAGACCAGACAGATCTGATTCGATATGGATATAAACAAATCAATTTTTGTTTTAAAATTATAGAAATCTCATGGTAGTTATAGAGGGAAACTGGCCTGTACGCGTACGTAAATTAAACTGGGAATACCACATATTAACTACCGCAAGCTTTGTAATAACTAGTAAGAGGAGGAGACGACCAACCATCTTGTCTGTAATTGACAATCTAAGAAGTAGAGTTCTTGAGCACTCTGGTGATGGCTGAGAGTTTTATGAAATAACTGACGTTCATGCTGTCCTGCTTAAAACTTTATAAGAATTTTTCATTTTTTTTTATCTCAAATCTAAATATTGCGCTAGAAAACCGTCAACTTTATCGCTCTTATAAGTAAATATCCTCTAAGAAATAACAGCTTATATAGAGCCTACTTACTGAGCGTTGTTGGTTTACTTTTCCTATAATCCACTGTATTCTCTGTTACATCAATTCTCTCTTTTTCTCCCTTTCTCTATTTCTTTCACTTAATTTTTTGCTTAAATGTTTTACTTTTTGATTCTTTTCATCTGCTGTTGTTTTCACTTTTTTTTCTCATTTTGTTTTGGTTTTTTGTTTTTGTTCTGGGTAGATTAAATAAAGAGTAAAAAGACAGTCGTTTATGCTGTGCTATTGGCTATTTTTTTGGCTAAAAAGGATGAAGTTAAGTTAAAGCTTTGTGTTGGTGTTGTTGTTGCTTTAATTCGTTTTGTTTATGCCTTTGCATTTCGATTTTTTAAAAGCAGAAAATAAAATGAAACAAACTAAAGCAAAAAAAAAAAAACTGAAGCAATAATACTAATCTGGTTGTTGGCTTTTAAAATTTCCCTCTTCGTCCGCTAGTCACCCTTTATGTATCAAACCACACTGTGCTGCTATTGAAGGCTACAAATTTAAACTTCAATGTTTTCAAAAATAGTTTCTATTTATTTCTTCCTTTTTCGTTGCTGTTATTGTAGCTGAAAGTACGGTAGAAAAGTATAAAAGTTTATTGGTGGGTTCTTCCTTTGCCTAGTCGAAAAGTGCACTATGGTCGTTTGGTACTTAACGATCGTGGCTTTATTAATGTCTTGCTTAAACTTATGCAATTAACACTTTGTTTGCGTCTTCGATGAAGAGAAAACATCTGACGATTACTCACTCAAGTGTGCACAAGCATTGTTTGGAAGTTTTACCTCATCTACTTTATGACCCAGACCAGGTCACGATTAACTACTGTTTTACTTCGATTGCTATACTGTTCTCCTTTCATAAACACAACCCAACTTAAAAACACAACCCTTTAGTTAGGATTACAACCTTGCTTCTCACACCACCCATGTTGTGTGTGTTAATGTTATGCAGGAGCTGCGGGGCCTTTAACTTCGACTCTGAACAACAGACTGAAAAACTTTCCATGCGAATTTTATTCATTCCCCAAATTTTTTTGGAGAAGACTGCCGAGAAGTCGAGGAGAGAAAACTTGTTTTTTTTATTTAGTTTTGTTTGAGATGTCAAGCTATGGTTGAAACAACGATCTCTGATTTAATAAGCACTACCTACTAGACTAAGTCGACTAGACTAAGTAATAATTGCTGATGATCTTCATTGAAAATTATGAGGCCAGAACTGCGTGACATTCCACATAAATCTCTTTATATACATCTTATTGCACATCCGCTCTCTTCGTATATTCAAACGCAAGAAGCTACACAAATGGATCATCATCGTGGAGTTTGTTATAAATTAAATAGATTGGATGGGAGCCCTCAGCTAACATTATTACATTACAATTACAATACATTCTTGATATATTTGAACATTAAACAAAACAATTTTTCTCCAAATTGGACTCTATGTAGCCCATAGTGCTTTTGATCATGTTCTAAGTAGTCGTTAAGCTCAAACCACAAATATGACTGGAGATTGCAAAAGTTGTTTAAGTACACAAATGTTATTTGATGTAACTAACAGACAATAATAAAATATAAAAAAAAAAAAAAAAAAAAAAAAAAAAAAAAAACAACAACAGCTATAACAAGCACATTTAAATACAAAAAATGTGAATCTTGTGTCTAGGTTTTCTAACACAGAAAATTGAATTTTTTCTCTGCCCAAGCCGAAAAACAAAAGAAATCGAATAGCAGACAGAAAAAGATGAAAGAATCTCATTTCCATCCACTTGAAATATTAGGCTTCGTTTCAGTAGCCGTCATCTTTCGAATACCCCAACCAAGCAACAGCTATGGAAGCTGAATTTATTTCTTCCTTTTTTTCCTTTTTGACCCATTCAAATACCCACTCATTTAATTGTTCTCATTGGGCAAACATGTCAGAAACCATGGACACACACATACCGTTCAATTCTTTTGCATCAGCATACGGTCTCCTTTATTTTCTTTTCATGTATTTTATTGCTCCTTGTGTTCTTACTGTTGTTTCATTTCATACTTTTCATTTTCAAGTTCTATTCACTACGGCAACACATGTTTAACAATTTCTGTAATAATTTTTCTTTTTGTTTGATACCCTACGCCATGCTTAGGAGAGTTTTCTTGGAGGCCATCTAGTTAATGTAACGAGTTTGTTTATATCGAGACTTATATTTGAATGTTACAGAACAAAGTAGCCGTAGTCTAGTAGGTAGTGAGTTAGATTATTAAATGCGAGGCCACGGTTCAAATCAAGTCAGACACATCGAACAAACTGCGGCTTCCTCTCAGCAGATTTCTGGCAAAAAAAAGCTCTAAGAGCAAATAAGGTTGCCATGGAAAGTCTTTCAAAACATCCACTGCCTATATTCGAAATAAAACACGCAGGGGAAGGGAGTCACTCCATCTAAAAGAGTTGTCCTACCTTTAACAAAGCTTTTTTAACAACCAGCTGACCTCAGATTACCACATTAAATTCTTCATTGACTGATTGACCAACAAAAGGTTCTCCTTGGATGCAACAGAACCGAGCAAACTATATGTAGATTTGATGTTTAATTCCAGATATTTCTCTTTTTTGTACTAAAAAGCATTGTGTGTGAAAGTAAATTCCGATTTATAAACACAAGACGCAATTCAAAATGTTTAGCAGAGCCACATTTGGCAATAATGGAGCAAAATTTTCTTTTTTGTTCTGCAGCAAGTCCCTGATATCGTATATTTGGGTGATTTCTTCCTTGACTAGTTATGTTAAAATTTTTGGTTTTTGCCTTTGCTAGTTAAATTTAAATTGTTTAACATTATCCATCTGAACAAGCCCACTAAGTTAGGAGCTAATTTTAGGACAAATACTAGATCTACCACATTCGAAGGAAGATTCCAAGGCCTCTTAATATAATCAGCAATATAGTCACATATAAAGTGATATGGTGTTTACTGGAAAATTCGCGAGACAATCAATGGTCACATATGGGTCCTCTTCCGCACCGTGGTACTGGGCTTCTATGATAATCGCTAGAATACAATCGCTATTGTTGAATGTAAATAGTACACAATCCAAGATTAACTTTTGCTGGATCAATATTACGTTGAAGGGATATAATATAGTCGATCTTGACCGTCAAACAATATTCTAATACAAGTATTTTGTGTCTTTTTTGTTTTTGTTCTTGAAACTGTAGCTGGATTTAAAACAAAAACAATAGCAACAACAAGAAAAAATCTCCCATCTGCCATTCATCCATCCAAACATTCATTCGTCCACCTATCTATTGTAATTCTAAACTCTAAAATATGTCTAGACTACAAGGCTGTAGAAATTATACAAAATTTTTCTATTTCATTTGACTTTTAAACTCCACACAAAAAAAATGGGAATAATTTGCATATGAACTTTTGTCTTCCTTTCACAGGGTACAGGGTGATACAATTTGCTGCACTTTCTGTCTGCATATGTAAATGAATGAATGCTGCCATAAAGCACAAGAGCCCTACTCTCCATTGGGCTACACTATGCCTTATTTTTATTTTGATTTTCTGTTTTTCGTTTCACTTTTTTCCTTCTGTGGGAGAAATGTAACTTCAAGGATATTGTTTTATCAAGTTTCTCAACAGAAATCGATAATTAATACAGCAGTTTTGTTCTATTATCTCTACAATTACTTGCTGATGTCATCAATCAAGCAGGAAATGAACATTTATTTGCTAATATTTTCTAATCAGAAAGGACCACAAGAAGAAAAATATTTTCACTTTCAGTCCATTAGTTTTGTTCCTGTTACTGTTCTTTTCAAAAACTAAAGAAATAAGTCAAGGTTAAGTTGCTAATACTTGCCATAATTAATTTTATTAACTGAAGAGCAAAAAAAAATGAATAAAAAACAAGAAAAAAACCACAAAAAATGACTCATAAATAATAACAAAACAAAACACGTTAACTCGGTTAAATTCTCATTATTTACGCCAAAGAAGACAAGACAACACAAGACAGGTAACAGAGGCAGACAACACCAACACAAAACTCTTGTTTCCAACGAGCTGTATGCTAAAAGAGAGCGGGGCCACAGGGAGAATGACGAGAACACAAAACAACAACAAACAACTACAGTGTTGTTTGACAATTGACTACTAAATGACGATGATGAACAATTATTATAACGGCACACAAGTGAATTCTGTTTCGGGGGGAATTGGGATAAAGCTCCAAAATAAAATGTATTTGACGAGATGCGAGTAAATAAAAATACAGAGTATTAGATTTCAAAACAATCAATTATTTATTATGTACAAAGAACGTACCTTTAGCTTCGGGGGTGGATCGGGTAGTGATCTCTTTTCGTTTATATTTCATAATTCACAATGAACTTATACTAATACAGGGGTGGTTTATACACTTTAACAAATCTTACATCTAAGACTTAAAATTAGGGTGGCCAGCGTGAACAAATTCTGATATGTATTCTGATAAAGAGTCTGTTTACGGCTGAATATTAATTTTTTTTACATACGTAAATTCACGATTCTCAGAGCGGCAACAGAAAAAAATCAACACGAATGGAAAAACAATTCGATTACAAGAGAATACGAAGCAAAGACACAATTAACAAAATGAGAACAAAAAACTGAAACTGTGATCTATTGGAAGCAAGAAAAAGGAAAAGAAACACTAACTACTGTTATGAAATATATTCGTCATACAGGGTGTTTAAAATTCGAGTTTATATGTGAATTTTATTTTCCAATATACAGTGACTTAGCCTAGCTTCACATCACCCACATGTTAATTTTATTGATGAGCGCCGGGACTAGAGTATATTGATGAATCTGAATGAAAAATTTAAGAATCTTTCTTATTTTTTGAGAGGAAACCCCGCCAAAAAAATTTTTCTTCATATTTAGTTCTTGTCCGAGATGTCTATGTGTGGTTAGAAGGTTTGTACAAATATTCAAAAATTTATGATTCCTGTGACATCCATTTCGCTAGGAGGATTGCTGAGGAAAATTTTAGCAGTCAAAATAGACATTCCAATTCTGTGATGCTTCTAACTACTTTCCTTCTGCAAGATCGAAATATTTCCCTAAACTAAGGAGTTCGCAATCTCCTTCATATCGAGCATAAGCCACATTGCGTTCCCTAATTAGGGTTCTAATTCATATAGAGATCCAGGATTTCTCTTACGGATTGATATGTTTGGACTTTAAAGGTTGGCACGAATCAAGTAAGAAATTTACGTTAATTTGAAGAAAAAACATTGTCATCGAGACTATAAATCTGTTGCCTTCCTTCATTTATTGACCCAAAAAATCAAACACGAAGCTATGCACATGACGGCTACTAAACTAAAGTGAAATTAAGAATAAAACCAATGGAAACAAAAAGAATAAGGATACATACTGAGTCCATTCAACCGCTTATGCTTTCTGCTGACTATATTGTAGAAAGCACAAAACATAAACAACTACAGTTCAAGTATCAAAAGACAAACCTGCGCATATTCTCACCCAATTTTTTTTTTATACTGCTATGCAGCTTTTCATTCTGGAACACATTGGCCATCGCCACATGTTAATACAGTAAGAAGGGCAATTGAATGGAATGCCAGCACCTTAAGACGACAGACAGATATGTAGATAGATAGATAGATAGAAACGTAATTGGTCAGAATTAAGGCTATTGGATGATGACAGATGCCGATGAAAGTCTTATCGTTGTTCGACTTTGTTTCACTGTGGAATTATAAGAAACAATGTCGCTATTCAAACAGTTTCCATAGGCGTAATCCATAACAAGCATGTTAAGACGTAGTGATAGACCGTGTACTAAAATAGGAGTCAAATAGGGAAGTGCAAAGAAGATCGACTCAAACAAATTGCTAGTGATAGGATTACTTGGGATAATTCTGAAGCGGTGATCTGTACCCTAATAGAATTTCAGTAACAATAGGGATCCTATATACTGGGCATATACTAATTCTAAACGTAGAAATTTTGAAGTAATTTTTTACCAAATAGCAGACAAGCCCCATGTAAAAACTTTGATTTGAAATTTTAAAATTCATTTGAAAAAAGTCCCCAAAAATTTTGTAAATGCCCTCCTAGTAACAGTATAATCAAGACAAAATTCTTAAACCACAAACAACAACAACAATGACAATGAAAAATAAAAAAAAGAGTTGTTGTGACTAGACACTGGCGCCATAAATTCAGTTTAACACCGACGGCCGTAAACAATAACAACAACAATATGAAATTAAATCAAATGAAAAATTTTTGTTTTGCCAAAATCTACAGTTTTTAAGGCTTGTTTTCCAACGGAAAGTGTAAAATTATAACACTTACCTGGTATTTCCAACAGAAAAACTATCCAACTGGTGGTTCATTGGGAAAGGGAGCCGGTCAATTACTATTAACAGCCCTTTTTAATGGAAAAACAATGGCGGCAAACAAATTTCTGGAAGCAACAGCAGCATTTAAAAATTGCTGTATTTACTCTTAAACGCACACTTCTTTTAAATTTTTTAATGAAAAAAAATTATTTCTTAAATTTCATTTTAATCGCTTGTTTTGTGTTTTTTTCTTTCCAATATCACTTCACCCTTTTTTTGTCTTGTGATGTTCTTATTTCTTCTTCATATTTTCGGTCATTTAAAATATTTTCTAAGCCTTTTTAATTAACCGGTTTGGGACAAATTTTATTCTTTTTCCTTTCTTCCATTTATAACCAGAATTCTAGCTTGGCTTTTTCTAATTATTTTTCTTTTTTTAACTATATTTGTAATTATTTTATTTTTTCAATTTTTTTACAGACCGTAGTTTAGTTTAAACGGCGAATATAAAACCGTACGCGCGAGACACATCCCCACTTTATCACACAGCTAACCAGTAACGCAACGGTTTGACAGTTCATAGACCAGTCGTGAAAGAGACAGCAAATATTACCAAAAAGTATTTCTGTCTCTCTCTGATTGCAACTTTGTTTTGTTTATGTTTTATTTTCGGGGTGGATTTTTATTATTGGCGAGAGTTAATAAAAAATTTAATTTTTGTCTAAAACTATTAATAAATAATAAAAACAACTAATAACATTAATAATTTTTAACTTTTTCTTTCAAGAAATTAAAAAATATTGGCAACTTTCAACAAGAAAACTTTTTTATGAGCAGTACCGTCTTATTTTGATCTTGTAATATTTAGCTTGTTAATAACCTTTTGCACATGAAACTATATTCATTGTGACCGAAAATCAACCACATTTCGATTAATATTTAAATATTTAAAAATCTTTAAAATTTTCATTGAAGAAATTAAAAAATATTCCAAATTTTCCCTTTTTTAACACAAAATAAATGTTTGTTTACATTTAATTTTTCTGCTTTATCCGCCAGTTTTTCACTCTGTATATCTGTTGCTTCTAACACATTTGCTTTGCAATACATTGTAAGATTTTTTTTCTCCCTCTAAGCCGTCCTGCGTTTATATGTTATGAACGTTTTTCAACTGTCAAAGGTTGCACTACTTGTTATACTTTGCTTTATCATAGCGAAACTTACACTGAACAGCACAACTAAAGCACAGACAACATATTAGCGGGTAAACATAACGAGAAATGCATGCAAAAAGCACCTACAAACACTCGCACATACAATTCTATTACGTTTTCTTTCTTTTTCCAAAAACACAAAACTTTACAAAAAGCAATAAATGCACATGCAATGTTCAGTGCTGTCAGATGTGGCGATTTCTCGCCAAACGTGGCGATTTTTCATTGCCTTTGGCGATCAAAATTTTCGATTGGCGACGTGGCGACTTTTTGGCGATTTACAGACTAGTTGGCGATTTATTTGGCTATTTTCAACAAATTATTTTTATTTTCTTAAAATACTTTTTTAACACTTTAATTTAATAACATAATGTTCTTACATTATATATCTCTGGTATCCTTCATATATTACGTTATTATTACATAGCGAGTGGCACAATTAATGTCAACAAGTAAAATAGTTCACATTTTTGGGTTATACAAATGTCATTTCGTACACTTGTAAAACAATACAAAAACAACAAGCTGATTGTAGTTGTTAAGAGTACTTTTCTGTCAAAATTAATATTGAAAAATGTTAAGGAAGAATAAAAACTAAAGAAATACTATTAAAGCATTATTTAACCCTAGACGGTTACTCTACTATTTTGTACATTAAGGTTACTCTTCGTTGAATCGACGAACACTTTCACCCTAATTGGTTCCTGTTCGTCGAATCGACGATGTTGATTGATTACCAAAGCTTGTAGAGGGTAAACGTATCTGGGCCACGCATTTTTTAATCCTGGATGGGCATTTTTGTACAGTAAGGTTACTCTTTGTCGAATCGACGAAGAAAAAAAATTTTTTTTCGTCTACTGACTGCAAGCTTTTATTATCAAATAACGTTGTTGGAAAAAGAGCGAAATTTGGTCAAACATAAGAGTTATATGAAAAAGTGTAAATGAGCTTCGTTGATTCGACGAAGAGTAACCGTCCAGGGTTAAAAAACGAAAATGTTATAATGGCATCTCCTTAAAAAAAAAAAATAAAGAGATCGTCGACATCGAAAGGTGTGGGAAAATGAAAGTTGGGCCACAGGTAAGTACACAAATGTAATATTTTAAACCTTTTAATGACTTAAATTTTTAGGTTGGCTAATATCTATTGCATATGCCCCCTTTGTCGTACCAATCTGCATCTAATGACCAATATACATCGTGGTGTTTTGGATGCAAAATAGATTTATGCAATTAATTTTTGTAAAAAATATTTTGACATCTAATAACTAATGCACTATAAGTACAAATGTAGTGTAAAATTATAATATTATTTTATTACAGACTTTTACTAGATTTATATTGACTTTATGAAGTCGCCGTGGTCTAGTAGGTAGTGTGTTGGCTTATTAGACGAAAGGCCCGAGTTCGAATCCCAGGCCAGACATCAAAAACAAAATACAAAAGGTATTTCTTCGGCGACTTCCTCTCAGCAGATTTCTGGCAAAAACTCTGAGACTAAAAATTGTCATGAAAAGCTTCTCAAAAAATCTGTCGTTCGGAGTCGACTTTAAACTGTAGGTCCCGCCACTCATGTATAAAATTAACGCACACAACATGAGTGGTGTTGAGAAGCTAGTCCGTAATCCTGACGAAGGGTTGTAATGGCCAATTATGTATGTATGTATGTATATTGACTTTATAATACATGAAATAAATAAATATGAATGATTTTTTAAACTTTTGGCGATTTTTATTTTGGAAAAAATGAATAATATTTTATTTTGGCGATTTTTGGCGATTTTGCGTACAGCTTTTGGCGATGGAGGTAAAAAAAAATCTGACAACACTGGCAATGTTGTACATTCGCAAACACACACTATCATACATATTCTCTCGAAAATTAAGAGAGAGAGCCTTTGCAGAGTTTAGGGGACAGTACGCCATGTAGTAAATATATTTAATCGAAGTTCTTTCTATATTATAAAACGAGCACTGAGGAATATTATGACTTTACAAAAATAACAACAACATTACCATACTAATACTTCCACAATAACAAATTTAAAGAGTACGAGTAGTACTGTTACATTCTTTTGTTGTTATTGCTCGATTGTGTACTTTTAATATCCCCACTATCCCCTCTCAAAGAAAGAGTTTAACATAAAATGCTCATGTATGTGTGCTAGTGTTGCTGGAATAATAATGAATTTAATCGTTTGCTTTATAACGAGTGTCTTTCGTGTTATAGCAAAGTAGATATACTAAGAGAGAGAATGCAAAATTTTCAAGAGCGCACATATTGTAAGTCTCTTTTTTTATACACTCATTTACATACACCGGCTTTTCGTTGCTTTTTTCTTCCTAAAAAAACTGTTACAGAATTAAAACACGTGCATGTTGTTTTTATCATAATAATCGTTGTTTACGTTAGAGAGAATTTTATCTTTTTCCCTTTCTGTGTTACTTTTTTGCAAACAAACTTGTTCGTTAACTTTTTTTCGTGTGTGTGTTTTATATCGTTTAGTGAGTTGCTTGTCATCACTGTTGTTTAAATGGCTCAAGTTATTTACAGTCCTTAATGCATAAGGTTGTTTCCACCGTTTTTCAAATGGCTCATGTTATTTACAGTCTTTAAGGTTGCTTGTTATTATAATGGCACATGTTATTAACAGTTGTTATGGCTTTGGTTTATTTCATTGCCAGACATTTTAACGGTTCAGGACCAGAAATTGTGCATCAAAAAGTACCAACAATGGAAAATAATAATTTATAAATAAAGCTGTTGGGCAGGAATATTTTAAATATATGTAATGTGGCCCTAAACATTGCGATTACTTGTACAACATGTTGAATCATCGGTTGGTCGTCGTCTTCACGCGTCTCGATTTTTTTTACAAAATTTACTTATAAATTGTTATTTTAGCATCGTATTGTTCGTCGGTTGAATTAAACTCAGATTTTTTTTTTAATTTCAACCAACCAGCTACTAACCAGTCATAACATAACAATGGTTTGTGCAAAATAATGAAGTTATACAGCCAGTCGCAACGTCTAGGGGCCCCATAAGACTTTAGTCATCAACAATTCGTAATTTATGAGCGGGTGAGAAAGGCCATTGTCTTAACTATACTAAAAACTATAAGAGAGTCTCTAAGCACCTTAAAGTAATTGAAACATTTCCAAAAAATATTTTTTGAATTTTGTTTAAATTTTCGCATTTTATAAGAAATTAAAGAAAATGTTTTTTTTTTTTTTTGTCGGAATCTTTACTCCATGATGATTCTAAATTCTGCGTAAAACATAAATAGCTCGCTGCACAAGTATAGTGTGAAGAGGAGTAGTGTTTTAATTCCAACGTGTTTCGTTTTGTAAAATATTTACTCTCTCTCTCTTGTGCTCTCTTGAAATTTATTAATTTCTTTTGGGGATTCCATTAGCGCGTATATGTGAATATGTGTGTGTTTGGTGCAAAAGCAGCTGTTTTTTCTTGGGGGGGGATTTGTTTCTATGGTTGATATGCCGGCATGTTATTGTTGCTTTTGCTTATTATTTTGCTTTTTTGTTTTCGTCCTACTTTTGTCCTTACGTTTTTGCCATCGTACTCATTGTTTTTTGCATACAATTTTTTATTGATGATCAGGATGATGTCGTTCAGCACGGCGTTCAGTCAAAAGACTCGTATAGTAAATGTCATTCTTTAAGCAATGACTGGCTATTACAAACATAAATTTTTTTCTTTTTTTGTTGCCGAAGACTAACAGAACCAATTTTTGTTGCACTCCTGAATATATCGCTGTGTTGTGCTGTGCTATGTTGTCTTTCATTTCTGGGTTCAATTTCGCATTGACTGAACAAAACGAAATTTTTTTTCACATGAAATGCAATTTTGTCAACATCAAGTGAAAATTTCAGACGTCTAGCAGACGCCAAACAAAAACAACAATAACAGCAACAATTGTTCCTTCCGTTACATTAACTACAACAAGAACTGGCCATGAAAATAATGCAATTTTATACTCCAACCACCTGACACTGACGCTCTTGTATCGCCCATTCAGCAACAACATAATTTCATTAAAACCAACAACAAAAGACTAATAATAAAAACAGCAACAAATGCCAAGAATGTCCTGCATTTAATTTTAAGTGTGAGTCCTGTTGAATGCCGAAAATAGTAATGCTCATACGAGAGCTACTTGTTTACCCACTCATGCATGCATGGCTGTTGCAAGTACAGAAGGTATGTGTGGCATATTTGGTAGACAATTATTTAAGGTCATTTACAAACGCTGCAGACACTGATACACCCACAATACATGCAACTTAAATGGATGTGCCACATAAACATAACTATTTCGAAAGCCCAAACCCGAGTATATATGGGGGGGGGGTTATAGGGGACCTTCTTAAGGCATTAAATATTATTTTTAAAGCATTTTCAAAATGCAATTTGTACTAAAGAAGACTGCTTAAGGTTATCACTTCGCTTGGAAGCAAAGGGTTTCAAAGGGTTCTGTCTGAAACGCTATCACGATGTTTTTTGTGCGACTTCTGTAAGAGGTTCCATTCCCACACTTGGTCGTAGTCACTACCAGTTTGCTTTCGATATTTGTCGCCTAAATGATTATGTATTAGCTGGTCTCCATAGAATTACGGATGGTTCACCACGTTCAGGCTATGCCTAAGTCACTCACGAACGTCATTTTGATGTCCGTTTTGTGAATTTCCGTGTCAAGGATTTCTCAAGGAAATTTCGATTCATCTAGAACTTAGAGATAGGTATCGTCGGATATTGAATTACTGGCGACCCAACAAGGCTGGTTGGTACAAGGCTAATAACTTCGGACATATTATGGGTCAACGGCGGTCGCAGTTAAATTGATTATTGTCTGGTAAAGGCTGATTTTCTTCTTTCCTCAAATGGCATGGTTATTTACCGGACTTGTATGAATCTCATTTGACACTGCCCTATTGGAAGTCATGCTGCATGACCTGGCATTTCCTCGGTAGTTTTTCAGGCAGAGAGCAGTGGCATAAAATATTGTTTACATCTTAACATTAGCACCAGCATGCCTAATCGTTTTAAGGGTGTACCTTGGGTGATGCTCTAGGTTTGGAGGACGTAATGTCAGAACCAAATATACCAAAATATGTTTTTCTAAAATGCCGTCGGCTTATTGCGTTGTCCTCTGGCAAATGCTAGACAAGATTTTATATTTTTTTGTTTCTGATCCACCCACGTAAGTCCTTCTGATTTAGACGTCTTTTTATTGTCTTGGACGGTATACAGCCAGAGGACTGCAACTGTTGATTGAAAAACAATCATGATTTAATTCACTCAACCGATCATATATGCCTTAATACCTTAGGGTACACATCAAACATTTTTTGAAAACAGTTATTTGGGATCGACCAATGAACAACGCGAAAAAATAATTAAATTTTCTCTCTATATGGTCATTCATTCAAGTATTCTGATTGCCTGGTAAATCTTCGTAGAGCAATTGTTATATGAAGCCAAAAAGGAGCGCAGCAAATATAAAGGACATGAACGTATGTATTTAAAGAACATCACGTCTGCATACATCTTAAACAAAACCACTGGTAAACATTAATAATAAATAATCTGACATACAAACAATGACTATTTCAGTCGCAGAGATCATCTAACCAATGATTCTGATAACCCGAGGAATTAAAAATCGTTTTATTTTCAACACTTATCGCTGCTCCTTCGGCGGCATACATACATAGTATATGGGTTTATACATACATAGTATAGGTTAGGGAACGTAATATGACCATTTTAATTTATTTAAAAACTTTAAATTTATTAAACAAGCGCTGGTTTAAAGCTTCCTTAATTTGTTAACATATATATCATACCAATTTTCCTGTAAAATTTGCATAATGTAGGGTATGCACATTTTTTAGAAACAGTTATTTGGGATTAATCAAGAAAGAGAAGAGAAATAGTTACACTCTGGCACAAATATTTTTATGGAAACAGTTATTTGGGATGGACCAATGAACAAATAGAGAAATAATTCAACTTTCTCTCTTTGTGGTCATTCATTCAAGTATTCTGATCGCCTGTTAAATCTTCGTGAAGCAATCGTTAGATGAAGCATCATAAAAGGAACGCGGGGATTATAAAGGACATGAACGTATGTAAAGAACTTCATGTGTAAAAGAAAACGACTTAATAATAAATAATCTGGCATACAAACAATGAATATTTTAGTCACAGGAAAACGTACAAAGATCTCATCTAAACAACGATTCTGATAACAAGAGAAATTTGAAATCGTTTTATTTTTTTTAACGCATATCGCTGCCCCTATGGCGGCATATATATGGCGTATAGAAATAATATAGAATGCAGGGAACATAATATGGACGTTTGAATTTATTTGAAAACTCTAAATTGTTAAGTTACTCTAGGAAATAATATTTATATTAAACGAGCGCTGGTTTAGAGATTTTTTAATTTATTTACATCTCATAACAATTATCTTGTAAAAATTTCATAATGTAGGATACACATCACACATTTTTGGAAACAGTTATTTAGGATCGATCAAAGAACAAAGTGAAAAATAATTCAACTTTCTCTCTTTGTGGTCATTCATTTAATTATTCTGATTGCCTGTTAAATCTTCTTACAGCAATTGATATACAGTGGTGGACATTAGGTTAGCACATTAGCTATATACACATTTCCGCCACCGTGCTTTACTGTTTTCGATGTGTATTTCGGGTTGTGCTGCGTGTTTGGAGGACGCCATACATAACGTTTTCCGTCAGATCTGAAACGACAGAACTTTGATTCGTCACTCCATACAACATTTTTCCAAAAATGTATTGGCTTCTCTAAATGCTCACGGGCAAATGAAATTCGAAGCTTCAAATTTTTCTTTGATACAAGTGGCTTATGTTGTACAATGCAGCCACGCAAATTTCTCTCATTTAATCTTCTTCTAATTGTTCGTGAGGAGATGCTGATTCCAAATTTTGATGAAAACTCTCTATTAATTTCATTGGAAGTTACAAATGGGTCCACAACAGCTGCTCTATAAATGAAGGAATCTTGTCTACGGTTGGTTTTTCTTGGGCTTGGGGTTTGTGTGACATTTTTGTTCGTCCCATAGGTTTGAATGTGTCTTAATCCATTGTACACCATCTTTCTGGAGCAGTTTAATATGGATGCGATCTCACCTACAGTGTTTCCTTTCGAGCTCATTCGCTGAATTATATGGCGCTGCGCTTCTGTACACCATTTACTTTTAGCCATTTCTAATTATTAATTTGCATTTTTATTTAAATTTTTTAAATAAAGCATTTATAAAACTTACCAATTAGAGATTTTAAGCACAAAAATAATAAAATAAATATCTGTGTATCTGAATTTCTGAAATGTGCTAAATTAGTGTCCAGTTCAAATTACTTATTATTTGCAAATTATACAAAATAAAATAAGAATAGCAAAAGAGAAACAAGCAAAAAATAACGGTACATAATGATTACACCATATACAACGTTTATAGGTAAATACTCAATTTAATTTTCATAACTAGCAGAAATATACGCTTTTGAATTCAACGCATATGAAGTGTGCTAACCTAATGTCCACCACTGTATATGTAGCCAAAAAGGAGCGCTGCGAGTATAAATGACATGAGGACATTTAGAACAACACCATGTGTAGATATCTAAATTAATACCACCTTAATAATAAATAATCTGATTACAAACAATGACGTTTAATTCACAGGAAAAAGTCAAAAGATATCCTATCAAATAGTCTGCGAAAATTGCATAATGTAGGGTATGCACATCGTTTAGACACAGTTATTTGGGATTAATGAAGAAGAGAGAGAGAGAGATTTTTGCTATTTTTGTATTTAAGGTTGCCGTCTGTTATTTTGGTTGCAACACTTCTGATTCAACGGGAACCCTGTTAATGTCCTTTACTTTCTCTTCTTAATTCCTGTTCATGACAAAACCACTCACTTATGCTGAAATATTTTTGAGCTATTCTCATAAAAATTTTCGATCTCCTGTTATCTATCGCCTAGCTTTCTAGTTCAATTTCCCCTGTTTTACGAAAAACACTCAAAGCTCAAATATGTTTGAATTATATTTGTAAGACGAGAGATTTCTAGTTTATTGAACGAATGCTGGTGGTTTAGACAATTTTTTCAATTAAAAATTGTAACTGAACGCATAACAAGTAGCTTGCAAAAATTTGCGTACGGTAGGGTACACATCACCTATTTTTTTAGAAACAGTTATTTGGGATTGACCAATGAACAAATAGAAAAAAATGTAAATTTGAACTTTGTGGTCATTCATTCAATTATTCTGAATGCCTGGTAAATCTTCGTAGAGAAATTGTTAAATGAAGCCAAAAAGGAGCGCAGCGAATATAAAGGACGTTAACGTATATAAAGAACATCGTGTGTATACCTAAAATAAAACGCCTGGTGAACATTGATAAGTCACAGGAGAAAGTCAGCAGAGATCATCTAACCAACGATTCTGATAACACGTGAAAACATGTAAATTGCTTTATTCCTTCAACACACTTCGCTGCCTCTATGGCGACATATATGTATGTATAGTGTATAGGAATAATATAGAATATATGAAGATCATAATATGTCCGTTTCAATTTAATTAAAAACTCTAAATTGCTGAGTTACTCTAGAAAATAATTTTTTATTGAACACGCCCTGGTTTAGAAATTTTTTAAATTTTTTGCGTATCATAACATTTATCCTGTAAAATTGCCTAATGTAGGGTATACACATATTTTTGGAAACAGTTATTTGGTATCGACTAATGAAAACGACGAAAAATATTTAAGTTTTAAAATTGGTGTCATTCATTTAACTTTTCTGATTGCCTGTTAAATCATCGCCAAACGATAGGAAACAGCATAGGAGGAGCGCAGTGACGTGAACGATGTTGATGACGTGAACAATGTTTTACAAAAAACACTCAAAGCACAAATATTTTTGAATTATGTTCCTACGAATCTCATCTGAGGTCATCAAACAAAAACAAGACAAGAAAAATAAAAAGTTGCTAGAGATCTGTGTCCTGTTCTTGTTGCTCAGCAAGGCGTGTATGTCTGCACCTAGTAAACCCCTATAATAGAAGTATTGCATAAGACTATTACGATAATTTGTTTCGAGTGCGAGTTAGTTTGCGAATATTGCTTAAGGTAGGGTACTCACTCATTTTTTACAGTTATTTGGGATCGACCAATGGACCAATAGAAATATATTTAAAATCTCTTCCTTTGTAGTCATTCATCTATCTATTCTGATCGCCTGGTAATAATCTCTGTTAAATAAATTCATTAAATTCGTAAAATCATTATAAAAGTGGCTCAGCAGATATACAGGGTGTGCATGGCTGCACCTAGTAAGCCCCTATAATAGATTTAGTACATCAGACACGTATACGATCACTTGTATCGAGTGCTGGTCACGAAAAATTTTTATATTAAAAATTATACCTGAGAAAAATTCCGAATATTGCATACGGTAGGGTACTCACTAATTTTTTGAAAACAGTTATTAGGAATCGACCAATGAACAAAGCGAAATATAATTAAACTTTCTTGCCTTGTGTCATTCATTTATCTATTCTGATTGCTTGTTAATAATCGTTGGTTGGTAAAAAAAATCATTACAAGGGTGGCCCATCAGCCATGCAGGGTGCGCACGTCTGCACTTGGTAAACCCCTAGCCTTAATGTATCAGACACATAATCGACTATTACGATCACTTTTTTCTAGTGCATCACGAAAAATTTTTATGTTGAAAATTGCATTTGAGTTAGCTTGCGAATATGGCATAAGGTAGGGTGCTCACTCATTTTTTAGAAACAGTTATTTTGGATTGACCAATGAACAAATAGAAAAATATTTAAAATCTCTTCCTTTGTGGTCATTCATCTATCTATTCTGATTGCTTGGTAATAATCTCTGTTTGGTGAAATCATTATAAAAGGAACACAAATCATAATATACAGGGTGTGCAAGTGCAAAAAGAAAACACGGAGTATACTTATTGGTTAATATTGTGTATGATGGAGAGCCATCTATTAGGCAATGGCTGATCGCTGAGTAGTTATGAGTGAAACAATTTATTTCTTTTTTATAAACTTTGGTCAACGCAGTATTTGTGACTGAAACAAGGTATTCTTTTTTTATAAACTTTTTATTCATATTTTTTTTTATTATAAATTAATTGTGTAACAAATAACAAATATACATATTTATATAACAAATAACAACATTACTAGCACAAAATACAGTGGAGAGCAAAAGTCTTAGTACCACAATATATTTTGACAATTTGAAATAATTTGTGTGTGTCTTTAGACGAGTCAAAATATATCATTTTATGTTCATACGGATGTACTTCATCAGTATGGAGGAAAAATAAATGAAGAGCTTGATCTCAAGAAACGATTAAACATCATGGTGGTGATGGTGGTGGCACTATGATGTGTATCGGTATTATTAAGAGATTGCCTTAACTGTACTAAGACTTTTGTTGTCCATTGTATGTATATTTTGTTTAACCGTACATTAATGGCTATGAATGGTTAAATTTTACAAGTGTTCATTCGCATACATATAAAACTCCTTGATTAAAAATAAAGATATTACAGTCAAAGAAAAAAGTCTACATACACTACTCTATGTAGGCTTTTTTCTCGGGGATTTTTATCAAATTGAAAAATACGTTCCAGCGTTTTTTAAGCCTGTTATATATAAGAGTGTTTGAAGACAAAAAAGGAATATAAGAAAAATATAACATAGAAATTATTAGAAACCTACAAAAAAAATGAGCAGCCAAAAATTCTACATACATCGGTGTATGTAGACTTTTTTCTGTGACTGTATGTCGTCTATTTAAAAACCAAAGTCTTTAAAGAAAGCAATCAAATGCATTCTAAAAAGATATCCTCCTTTCAGATGTACAGTCAAAGAAAAAAGCCTATGTACAGTGCTGTACTTATGAATATTATTTTCTTTGGCTGAATGCTAAAGTTACAGAAATGGTTTGAATTTTTTGTGTGTTTTAGGTTTTCTTTGTTCAAATGTTTGTCAATAATGTTAAGCCTGCCTTAAATTAAATTTCATTCATTCTACTGTTAGTTTTTCTTAATTTTGCACGCCATGGTGTAATATCTTCTTCGGATCAACTTTTTCGTTTTGTTGCTGCTGGCATTGCTGCTGGTACATATTATTGCTGTTGCTGCTCCTGTAGCTGTTGAAGTTGTTGAGCTTCTATATTATCGTTTGTATGATAATTATTGTCATCCATTTGCTGATTTACTGTCCAGTCCATGGCATGATGTCCATTATATGAAACATTTTGTGAATAACCATTGGCGTTCTCTTTATTAGTATGACTGGCTGATACAATTTCAGTACCCCAAGGAAACCATTGACATGTTATCCATAGACATGGCACGATTTTTTTTTCAAGCGCCATGTATCGGCTACACGATTGATTGTTCACTTCCACTTTGGTTGTATAAATAGGTGTGACTCTACAAAGAGATATAAAAACAAACGAATATCATTAAAATATTTTAAAATTTCATATGCACATACAGTCAAAGAATAAATTCTACATACAGCGCTGTGTGAAGACTTTTTTCCGGTGATTTCTACCAAAATAAAAAACCTGTTTATATACAACGGTGTATGTAGACTTTTTTCTGTGACTATACATATATAAAGACGTATCTGTAGTGTAATAAAACAAAACAAGCAAGTTAAAGTTGTCGTTTTAAGCTATACGTAAGTATATGATCTTAAAACATAATCTATATTGACTAGCATTCCAAGAAGTTAACGACGGGTATCTAGTAATCGATTTCTTGTCCTTAGCTCTGATTAGTGTAGTTGTGGCTCTTCTATCAATACAGTATGTATTCGTACCTTCACGTACGCCCAAAATATACTTCTCTTGGTACTGGTCTTTATATGATAATTATTCCTTTAGACTGCAACATACATTCAATTCAATATATCGGGTGGGTCATCTATCGGTTTAAATTTTAACCATCGGTTATTTTGAATCTGTCAATTCAATTTATCTCCACTGAACGATATGAACCGATTTACGCTTGAACAACATTGGAATTTATTGGATCAACGAGAAACTGCACAATGATCTCGGGTTTGCCAAAAAAAATCTTCTTTTCGGATGAAACTCATTTTCATATTGGTGAGTACGTTAATAAACAAAATTTGCCGTATTCGGGGCTCAGAAAAAACACACGTGGACTTACAGAAGCCAATGCATTCATTACAAGTGACTGTTTGTTGCGGCTTGTGGAGCGGGGGCGCCATTGGCCCATAACCACTACGGTCAATGGAGGTACCTATTGCATCATCTTTTGTACCCGCTTTTCATGGTATATGCAACTTGTCACACATCTCATGCCGCAATCGATTTTTTGCTTGAAACTTTTGATAGCCATTGAATTAGCCGAATTGGTGATGTTAATTGGCCACCAGGAAGCTGCGATTTGACACCATTGAACTATTTTCTGTGCGGCGCTCTTAACGACAAAAATGTTATGCCCACAAAACAGAAACAACGTCTAAAATATACCTCTTGATACTGGTCTTAATATGATCATTATTCCTTGAGGCTGCGACATACATTCAATTCAATATATTGGGTGGGTCATCTATCGGTTTAAATTTTAACCATCTGTTACTTTGAATCTGTCAATACTTATGCCATTCTATTCTGTTAAAAAAATTCAGTATATTATCTACACTGAACGAAATGAATCGATTTACTCTTGAGCAACGTTGGAATACATTGGATCAACCATTCGATTCTGCAAAAAAATCATCTTTTCGGATGAAACTCATTTTCATATTGGTGGATACGTTAGCAAGCAAAATTGCTGTATTTGGGCCTCAGAAAACTCACACGTGGTCTTACAGAAGCCTATGCATCCATTAAGAGTGACTGTTTGTTATGGCTTGTGGAGCAGGGGGAATCATTGGCCCATAACCATTACGGTCAATGGAGGCACCTATCGCACCATCTTTTGTACTCGCTTTTCATGGTATTGATGGGAAGGACATTTGATTTCAACAGGATGGTACAACTTGCCACACATCTCATGCCGCAATTGATTTTTTGTGCGAAATGTTTGATAGCCGGTGAATTAGCCGAATTGGTGATGTTAATTAGCCACCAGGAGGCTGCGATTTGACACAGTTGTTATGCCCACAAAACAGAGATAATTGAGCATTTTAAGACCAACATTCGTGAAGGCATTGCCTGCGATACGAACGCATGCACTCTAAAAAGTGCACGACAATTGGTGCGATCGAATGAGATACTGTGAGGCCAGCCGCGATAGCCATGTAAATGAAATAATATTACGTTTTTAACCGGAACAATTGTACTTTGGGATATGTACATGCTAGCCAACTCAGACATGTCTTCGAAAATTTTAAAGTAAATTGTTGTAATCGTTTAAGTAGTGTAGGATATTAACAGTGTTCACTAGGTACATCGAAGTTGAGTATAGAGTATATTTTTGATTTAGACACGGAAATCAAAGCAACAAGAAAAAATCGTTAAAATGATTAATGAAGAATTTTTATCAATCTTAAGCTTTAAATCATTAGGATTTACTACTTGAGCAGCAATTCAAAATGTTTGCAGAAGGTAGAGACTAATGCTCCCATTGTTACGGACTGAGATGTCTACTGTGTCCTTAAATTATTATATTTTTTATGGCAAATTCTCGACCAAGTATCAGTATTTGTTGGCCACGAGCATTTTTCTTAACTACTGAGTATTTTATTAATGTTAACAATCTTTTCCGGGTTTATTAAGTTTCACTAAAACTTCTTTCTCGCTTTGAATCCAGCATTTTCTTATCCTCAGCGAAGGACAACAAAACTAAGCATTCCCGTAAAACGAGTGGAAATAAGCTAGTCTAACTAAGGCAATGCGAACACCTATGCCTTGTCTGAGATTATTACCTCTGTTCCAGAATTTCAGCATGTTCAGGGTCCAGGTTAGGTTAGAATTTAATTGTATTGAACCTTATGGCCACTAGCTCAGTTGTCTGCTTTATAAAAAGATCAGAGGTAAGCCAATTGTGTGTGGCAAATTCTAGACAAAGTCTTTGAGTATTTAAATATGTAACCTTGACAACCTTTTCCGTGTTTATCAAACTCCACTAAAATATCTTTCTTACGGTGAATTGAATGGAACTTGTTGAGGATATACTGCAGTGGCAAATCAATGTATTTCAGATGCACTTTTAGTATCTAGTTCTTATAGAAAAATATTGCAAAACCCTTCCTTAGGTTTTAACAATAACAAAAACGTAGTGCCTTGGCAAATGAATGAATTTCAAGGAATATTTTTAACACTCCCCAGAACATTGAAGACAAGAAACAAAAAAGAAATCTTTTTTCATTTGACAAATTGCTTCCATTAATAATGCATTGTTCGGTATACGATAATTAAACGAAACGAACATGTTTTCCTTGAAACAAAAACCCTGAAAAATCATCATCAACATCGCCTTCAAAACCGGTAAATCGCAATTGGCAATATTTAATAACTGGTTGTGGATTCCTCTTCCACTTCGAATTCTCATTAATAATGGCAAATGGAAAAACATTTTTTAAAATAAAAAGAGGAGAACAATTCCGAAAACATTTATTTTTACACTTCCAAGTGTGGATTATCAAATAATCACTAAAAACAGATCACATGCCTCATAAAATTATACTTCTTTTTGTTGTTTTTTACTGTTATTGTTGCTGTTGTAGTTGTTCTTATAATACCTCTTGAGTAAGTAGAGAAGATAAATCGAACAGACAGACTGAAATACATACGTAGGAGCTGTATAATCCTAGAGGAGTATGAAAATCATGGAACGGCATGTGTAAACACAACCGAATATTCGTAACTGTTTGTTTTCAAGTACAAATACCGTGTATGTGGGTATAAGAGTCTTAACAGTTGAGAGTAAATAAATAGCAGAGAAGTGGAAATAAATAATTTAGAAAATGCATTTACTCTTTAGAAGAAGTTAGCAAAATAGCAAGGAAAGAAAACACTTTTACAGATGTTTTGTCTCATATTTTTAACTACAGGACAAAAATTAAAGCAAACTGATTTTGAAAAGCCTGTCTACTGAGACTAATGCCTCATGGCGAAAAGTTTTTCAAGGATACAACGATTGAAGTGCCTATGGGAAGTCTTACACTACATTCGATCAATAAGGAAATTCGAATAAGGAAATCCCTGTCAATTTTTCCTTCACAACTGTTATTTGCTTACAAACATAAATTTAATGCCACAATAATCTGAAAAAATAAAAAATATAAAGACAAATCTTTATTTAATGCTCATTTTCATAGCCGAAATCTATAAATAACAGGAGAGTATATTAGAGGCCATCAATTACGACTCAGTGATACTCTGCACTGTATATATGTATGTAAAAGTATTTATAAATTCAAAAGAAGTGAAATTGGCATTGCTCTGTTATTTACTTATAAAGAAATCAAATAAATCTGACGAAAGAAACGATCTGCCGAATCTGCATAGAATCTATCCTAAAAATTTTAAAGCTGTTCTATCAGATCAGCTCAACTGATGAAAATACTCTAAAAAGGCTTCAGAAAGAGCTGAAATGACACTGATTAGCACTTGGCAATCTGCGCCGAAAGATTTTTGCGCGCCCATACTGGGTACTCTCAAAAGTATTTTTCTAGTCGTGGTAGGTTTGAGCAAAGTCTATACTTTCAATTTGTAGGACGCGCAGACAAATAGGCGCCATGGTATAACAACCTGCTCTTTAATAGAACTATAGACGGCTACCAATTTAATCCAACGTAAGAACTCCTAAATGCTAAAAGAATGTGACCCGAGTTGAATACATTAGACAAGATCCCAACCTGATAGATCGAGTAGCTGGCAGCAACCTACTAAACTGTCCCTCCTTAGGCGAAGACTAAGGCTAGTAGTAAAGAAATGGCGTGGTCAGATATTTCTAACAAAACGAAATACGAACAAATATTTCTTCGGCGACTTCCTCTCAGCAGATTTGTGGAAAGTTTCTCACAAAATCTGTCCTTTGAAATCAACTTTAGGTCGCAATCCTAACTAAAGGACTGTAACGACCATTTACGTATGTATATACATACATATGTAAGATTTTTATGCAAAACTAGTGTTTAATTTTCAATTGGTATACAAATCGTGAAGTGAAACATTGTTTAAGTGTGTTACTTGGGTGGGTAGTGTGCTAGACTACCGATATTAGCGTGATGGTAGTGGGTTTGATTCCCACCAGAGACTTTGGTCTGGTACACTACACTGATTACAAGGCCTAAGTTACTCAGCTCGTAATAATTAGATATAATTTGTAATTGTATTGGTTGTAATAAATTAATGAAGAAAATAAAGTGCGATAATTTGACCTTTATTTTCTTAAATTTCAAATGCACATAGCAATAAAATTATTTTAAATCTACACAAACGATTGAAATTTTACTGCAACTGGAGACAAATTTGCCATTTCCCTACTACGTGGCCGTAAATAACAATCTATGTACAGTATGATATGATATGATATGTATGATACTCCTTAACACATACACCCCTACAAAAAAGAAAACTTAACAGTAAAAGGTGAATATTTATGAATGTATTGTAATGATTAGACTTGTCCAGTTGGGTCCTGTGTTTAGTTCAGTTGAATATAAGAATATATAGTTCTTTATCATAATTTTCATTGTCATTATCATCATCATCATCATATTTGTGTCATAATAGAAATTTATTTTAGTTTTCATTTACATACATAGCTTAAGCCTTAGAAAAGAGTCCTAGTTTTATTGCTGTTGTTATTGTTGTTGTTGGTGTTATTATTGTAAATGCTTTTAAACGTGCTTTTCTCTCTGTGATGTTTATTTGTCACACACAAAGAGAACTCAACACAAACACCGACAACGGCAGCAACAAAGAGTAAATCCATGTATAGATTGCACAAAAATGGAATTGTGTGGAATGGATTGAAATGAAAATAGGGAACAATAATAATAACAACTACTACCATAGCAATGGCAACAAACTAAAAATGAAAAACCAAATAATAACCTAGAAACCAACAATAAATACAAACACAGCAACAATCACCTATTGAGGAAGAGACATAGAAAAGGAGCAGTACAATGACTCGTATAACTGTATTTGTATTGTATTTGTAATGAAAGTAGTCGCTCACTCCGTGACTGACTCCATTAAAAAGGATACATTTAAATGAACATGATAGAGCATGTTATTGACATTTTTGTTTACATTTCTTTTGTATTTTATTTTTGCTTTGTGAGTGTTTGTTTGTCATTCATTTACATTGCGTGTAGAAATATAATTCAGCAGTAAGTAGGGAATGTCTGGTTTTGTATTCTCAAGCAATGATAGGACATTTCCAACTGTAGTGTACTATTCATACAATTTTGTTTGCCACAATAGTTTCCATATTAATTACTAGGCAAATAAGTCAAATTGCCGAATTATTATTATGAAAACAGTGTGATGATGATGTGCTAATGTAAAGTCATCTGCATTGAAAACTTTTAATTAATGTGCAATGTACCGAGTTCTGTTGCCTGTGATCTTTTCAATATAAAAGGACCAAACATTTCTCAGACATTTATGGTTCAATTATAAAAAACAATTGAAATTCTTGGTTTTTATTTTTATTGTTTTTGTAATGTTTTCATAAGCAATTGAATTAATAACCAACAACGGAAAAAATTATTTATAAACGATACTCAGACGCCCTTCAATAAGCTTTTTCGTTAAAAAAAACTGCAATTAAAACAATACAAATTTAAAAAACAATTAAAAGTATAGGAAATTATAAAATACGAGGAGTAAACATTAAAACACTGGACAAACCGACCTTAAGGTATACTACTACTCTGTAGAAGTCCGCTACATAAGGTATTAAATAACAGAGTTTTGGAGGCTATGGTTAGAGTATTGGGAGTAGTTGTGAGATATTTAAGAACAATACTCTCTACTTGAAAGCAGTAATTTTGCATAAATTTCCGGTATTTGTAAGATGAGCATAAACTTTTGTGGATACCCCAAAAATAGTTGAGTGTGAACGTATAAAATCATTCTTCTTACAAAAACCGGGTCTAAATTTTTCCACAAAAATTTCTTTTATCATGCCTGGCCAATCATACAAATTAATTCCAAAACTGAATACTCATGACGCCTTCGCAATACCCTGTATTTGATGAATCCCCCCAACCCTTGGAGAGATATTCTTTTTAGAAGTTGGAAACATTTTGTCATCATACTTCCCTATATTCCCTATATCGGTTCAGAGAACCATTATTACCATATTTGGACATTACTTGTACCAGTGTAAACAGCTCAAGCCTTTTAAATGCAACAATAAACAATGCAACAAATAAATACGTTCAAAGAATTGTAATAAAAAAACATCCGAAAAATATAGCAACAGACAAGGGCCGTAGCAAAAACAAATTCCTCCAGTCATTCTCAATATAATCAGGCAGTTAGTCAGTCATGTACAAACAGCCAATATAGAGAGATTTTACAACACATTTCATCTACAATATCGTCGTTTTTATATCAAGTCCGTACGAAAGCAAAAACTCTAAGAGATCAAAGGACGAGAGAGAGAGGGACAACGTGATATACGAGGATAAAAATGTACAATTCAGAGTAACGTTGTAAAAAAGATTCGAAATTTTCACAAAAATGTGAGAAAAGTACTGAGAAAAAAAAAAAACATCTTCAATGAAATGTTGTGACTTTATTCAGTGCTTATAGTGAAATATTACAACACATTTTGTCTACAATTTCGTTAACCGTCGTTTTTATATCATTTCATACGGAATCAAAAACTGTAAGAGATAAAAGGACGAGAGAAGAGAGGGACAACGTGAGATCCGAGGATGAAAATTTAAAATTCAGAGTAACGTTGTAAAAAAGATTCGAAATTTTAACAATAAAAATGTGAGAAAAGCGCTGAGAAAAAAAAATACAAAAAGAAATCCTCAATGAAATGTTGTGATTTTATTCGGTTCATTCACAAATCTAAACAAATGCGTGAAACGGCGGCTACTACACATGGCTGATGCCCTCATTTCGTTTTCTCAAATCGTTTTCGCTATCAAGAATGCGGGAGTCTACTAAATTGTCTTCAAAGGTTTGTAATTAGTGTTTTGGCTGGACATTGTAGACTAACAAAACATTTGTATAGAATAGAAATTATTTCGAATAGAATAATGTTATTGACCGCAAAGAGCACCCTAAACTTCGCCCGGACAAGAGGATAAAAGATGACCTTATGTATACTACGGCAGTACCGTTTCATAATAATAAATTACAATATCTTGGCATTATATTTTGGCATCGACTACTTTGCTGATGATTGCAAAATATTTCGGCGATCTTCCAAATCGCTGTTAACAATGTTATTGTCCACTGAAACTGATTTCTTATTTGGTAATCATGATAGGAAATATGGAATTTTACACAACAAGAGCTGCCATCAATGAAATTCCCTAACCATCTAGAGAGAGTAATATTAACAACAAATATCATGAGAAGTTCAAATGGTGCCACATTTTGTGAAAAAGTGGAACTCATTTAACAAAGTTCGTAATTGCTACAGTCAATACAATAAATTTTCAAAGAGGCCTTTGTTTTCAGTCGCCGTATTCTAGTAGGTAGTACGTTGGCATATTAGTCGAGATTTATACCCCAAGTCAGACATCTCGAATAAAACGAAACATGAAAAATAAAATTCGTCTCAGTTTTCTGCTATCAAACACTCTGAGAGTAAAGACAGTCATGAAAAGTTTTTCAAATATGTCGTTCGGAGGCCACGTTAAATGTTGGTCTCCGACGCACTTGGATGAAGTTAACACACAGCGTGAGCCCAAACCATTACGGTGCCTCCACCGAAATTTCGCGACATTCGTTGAAGTTATTCAACGTTATCAGTTATTTTTTCTGATGAAAAAAAAGTTGATTTAGATGGTCCAGATGGTTTCCAAAAATATTGGATGGATTCACGTAAAAAAAAAATCAACGAATGTCGCGAAATTTCGGTGGAGGCACCGTAATGGTTTGGGCTGGGATTTCGACTACGGAAAGGACTTCTATTTGTTTTATATCAACTAAAATGAATAGGGAGAAGTATATTGAATTATTAGATGACGTTTTCATTAATTTTGGGGATGATTCGTTAGGCAACAATTGGATATTTCAGCAGGATAACGCCGCAATCCATAAATCAAAAGCAACAAAATTATTTCTGTCCTCCAGAAACATACCAGTTTTGAATTGGCCGGCACGTAGTCCAGATCTAAATCCGATAAAAATTTTATGGGCAATACTATCGGATCAAGTTTTCAATAATAACACTCAGTATAAGGATGTAAAATGTTTAAAAAGCGCCATCATAAGAGAATGGAGTAGGATTGGTCAAAATTGCATTGAAAATTTAATAAATTCTATGCCCCGTCGACTTCAGGAAGTCATTATTAATCACGGTGGATACACTAATTACTAATAAATACAAAAATTACTCAGTAGTTGTTTTTTATCATTGTTATTTTAGCTTTAGGAGAATATTATTTAATTTTGGTCTTATAATTTTTTCGTTTGAAAATGAAATTCATTTTGTGCTATCCTTTTATTAAACAAAGAAAAAAATATTTTTTTTACATAAAAAGATTTATATTATAGTTAGTTATATTTAACCCAAAAATGGTACGAATTGGTCTAAAAGATTTTAAGTTTTTCGAGAAATACGTTTGGTCTTATAAATATTTCGGGGGGTGTATTCATACATAAAAGTGAGTACAGCCATGTTTGTTGCATGTTTCTTATATACTTGATGAAGACTGTGTGCATATTTACTTTATCATCAAATTTCTTTGCATCACATTGTTCTCCCATGCTGCTGTTAATATTGCTTGTTCGCATGTATGTTGGTATGAATGTGAACCGCAAACTGCTTTTTGTATGTGTGCACATATTTGCATGTGACTCATAATCTTATGCTAAAGACAACAATAAAGCGTAGATACGAATTAAATCGTATACGGTTCAAATGTCTTGCCGGTGTGTACATTGCATGCGTGTGTGTATATTAAGATGGAAATGTTTTCTGCGTGTTTGCTTTGTATTATTATTTGTTAAATATCCTTAAGGATCATGCACGTGTTGTATATTATTGTTGTTGTTGTTTTGTAGATGTGTTCAGGCAAATTTTAAAGTAAATTTTTAGTCATGTTTTCTGATTCGTTATTTAATTTAATGAAATACAAGTTTATGTTTGTGTTGTACCAACAAAGCCCTTATCACTTTTCATGAAATCATGTGGTGGTTCTAAAAAGAACCGATTGGTTGCGATAAGTTTATATTGGCTGTTATGTTCTTCTATTGTTGTTGCACCTGAGTGAAAAAGATTTATAAAAAATTTTATTCTTCTCACAATTTAATTTAGCACAGGCTTACAACAACTGATGTGGCGTTAATATTTTAGTTTCCTCGAATCCGACACAGCTTTTTTTTAAGCAGCTGATGGTTTGTTGGATTCATCATATCACATACTACAGCAACGACAAGAAATTCTGTCGTAAGCAGCTTTGCATTTCTCAATCAAAATTATAAAATACAGGCTGCTTTCAACATTTTCTCAACCTCTAGCCATAACTACCTGGACGTAGAGGAATCAAACTCGTACGTTTTCTCTTCCCTTCATTTCGAAGAATTTAAATGTATATATTTTATGGTTTAACGAGATGTCTACCGTGTGCTGAATGTATTTTATTGAAGTTGGTGGAATCCCCCTTCATGCACATCACCTTAAAATGAGGTGAAGGAAAGCCTTCCTATTACAAGTGACTGTACGCTCTCGGTCCAGATGCAAACAGGTGGCTCTGGGGATATCATTACACCTGCGGGTAACATAAATTTTCTATGTTTGGCCCTCTGTAAAAATATTCAGCATTTTCTCTATGACAAGATTGGCGGCTTGGACGAACTGGCATTTTTCGTCTCCAATTGTTCATTTGTCTCGCTATTGGCATTGGTAAAGCCTTCATTTATGGGTTCAATAAGATCCATTGGGCGGTAGCAATACACATTTATGCTGTTTAGAACACGTATACGTATATATATAGAAATCTATAACGAAAATTTTTAAGATGAACTTACTCTGTAGACTACTGTGTGTTGTTCAAAGGCCTGCATGAGAGGTATTCTAATTGCTTCCGTTTTTTAATGACTCTTCCCAATTTAAAAACTTATTTGGCCAATCCTGCCGATTCCGAACTAACGGCACACCATTTAGTATCAAAACAAAACGGTACCCTGCGGAAATTATGTGTAATCGGGAGAAATGGTCAGTCGATGTGCTTTCCAGAATTGGTTGCAAATACCATTTGACATATATTATCCTGCATTAGTCTTCTGATTTCTTTCATCCTTCGACAAACCAAAAAAAAAAAAGAATCCGTTACAACACCTTCATTAATTTCTTTCATAACACGGAACTAACAAATACGAAATTGATTACAAAAAGAAAGAAGTTCTTTTGAGAACTATAAACGTAATTGGAAAATACTATTGTTTAATAATCATAAAATAAAACACAACAAGGAACTCTTGCAATACCCCCAAAACTCCTCTCAGGACTCTTTTAAGCAAAAGTCTATGCCTTCGAAAGATGTTCTTAATTCTACTTTTATAGGAGGTACAAAAGGCAGAACGTAGCAATATCATTTGTCAGTTAGGCCACCATTTAGCACACGACTCTTATGAGATTTAATAGAAGAGAATATGGGACTGTTTGTAGAGGATGAAACGACTAGGTTCCTTTCTGCTAGATTCTAAATCAAGCGTTGCTAATGGGACTAGAATTGTGCTGTGGAGTGGCCGAAGATGTTTGGAAAGGTAAGCACAAACTTCACTTAAATATTAAGCTCAAATCGCATAGCTTACTGTTTTCTATCCTCCTCTTGCGTTAGTTTTTTGAAAATCAAAAACAACAAAAATAGAATTCTTTCCATTCAATCCTCATGATGGAAAGTTTAACATATAGTCGCCTTTACTAACTATTGTTAGTGTTCGTAAACCAAAGCCCATTTTATGGTATGTTTTAGAGAGGACAATGACTTAGCTTTTCGTATTCTATTATACGTACGTTTGGTTCATCCATTGTTATGTAATTTATTTTGGGATTATTTATATAATTTTGGCTGAAAACAGACAAATTGTTTTGTATTTTTAATGATTTTAACAACAAAAATGAAACAGAAAAATCAGTGCAAAAACAAAAATCCCTTTACACTGTCATCACCAACTAAGAAAACATTCAGTCACTGCAGTGTACACATGTCCGAAATGATTTGCGACACTCTATAAAAATAAGTCGATAGTATTAATCCGCAATTCGCGTATTCATATGGATCTTCTCTGAAATGGGAATTGCACACAGTAAAAATGCCAATCAGTTAAGAGGAGAGATGCCATATACTGCACATGTTGCACTCAATCTACATCGGGTATTCCTCTAATGTCGGTCTTAATCCTGTTGCCCAGACAAACATTAGGATGTTGTCCAGTCCGGTGCTAATAGGGATAATATCCAGCCTAATACTTGATGGTTTCAAGGTGTTTCTTTTTGAGGTGCATTTATACTGCACAGGTTCCAAATATGTGGAGTGAACACTATTCTCCTACTTCACTATAGGCCCTCAACTCATATATATAAATGATGTCCCTGTTTCAAGGCTATATAATCTCCAAATTGTTTCATTCACTCTGATTGGCGAACAATTAATGGAGATAGTAGTCAACCATTCAATTTGTCAAAAGAAATCAATGTTGGTTTCAGAAGAAACAGTAAATAATATTTAGAACAAAATTAACACGTTGTGCACTAGAGAAATGGACTTGAAAATGACAAACCGAATGAACAGGTGCCAAGATTACAAAGACTGCCGCTATTTAAATCCGGTATCAGAGTACACACCTAAGATTGTTCGAGTATGTTGGGATTGACATTCAACGGTTACCCTCATATGGACTCCTGGACATAGCAAAATAGAACTAACAACATAGCACATTTGCAAATTCAGGTATAACTTGAGTTTAGCGTCTCTCTGCAGTACAGCAACCGAACGGTTTCTGAGAAATTTTATTCATTGGCAAATCACAGTGTTAGTGTGTTTAAGTCACAGGTGGTGCTTGCTAATACGTTACAAACCACAACGGTCCTCAAAGCTAACATACCCCATTCCGTTGGCTAAATTCAGCCTGATTTCCCCGCCAGAATTATGGAAAATTGAACATTTCGGATGTAGACACTTCTAGTCTATACTGAGAAGTTATGAAAATGGATTTGAAAAAGACAAAATTCGTGTGTATCAACACCAAAAACAATTAAGCTCGGCACATAAACCAAGCCATGCTTAAGACGTTACCAGTGGTGTCAAAACAAAAAAAGAAGGAATTAAATACCGACATCGACAATTGGCGACAGATCCATTGATTTTCTGAACCCAGTGTGGAAAGCGTTCCATATATCTGGCTAGGACTCTTACTAAGGAAAACGGCAGGCTTACTAAGGAAAACGAAGGAGCATGCATTGAGTATAATCCAAACATGGTGGACATAACTGGAGTGGAATAAAGAAGAAGACTTTTTAGGAAATAAAACTATAAGCTTTGGAGAGATTTCAATGGAAAACATTTGCAATGGAACGAGGAGAATAAATTAATAATCAAAGAGCCTACAATAGTACCTACTTCTCTAAATTAAAAAATTAAATCATTAATCATAACCTCATGAAATAAACATACAATGTATGTTTACAGTAGAATTGATGACCTCGTTAT
The DNA here is from genome assembly GCA_930367235.1 of Sarcophaga rosellei. Lineage (NCBI taxonomy): Eukaryota > Metazoa > Arthropoda > Insecta > Diptera > Sarcophagidae > Sarcophaga > Sarcophaga rosellei. The sequence goes on along the minus strand of OV884018.1, from coordinate 62,057,267 downwards.
GAGCTCAGAATCTCTACAACATTATTACTGTGTCTAGCTTATACATATTATAATAATATTGATTGTGTATCGTTGGTCTCATGTAGAAAGGCCCTAACTCACACTTTTTTCGAAATTGATTTTTTTTGTGATTCCAATTCATTTAACACAAATACACATTGGAATTACAAAAAAATCAATTTCGGAAAAAATGTGAGTTAGGGCCTTTCTACATAAGACCAACGATATATGCTTCCTTTTATTAGCTTATTTAGTCAAATTGTTAAAAATTAAATAATAATTGTAATAAACATAACATCCATTCATATTTTTGTGTTGTATTGTATTGGGTGCCCTTAAATGCTCTAATTTTACTAAGTTTGTTAACGAGTTTAGTTGAGTTTCATTTATTTTATGGCAGTAAATTTTCTATTAAATTAACTGCAGACAATAATGACGAGTCAAGCAATAGTTTAAAAGCCATTACTTCATATACAAACAGCAGCATATGGCTGAATAGTCAATTAAATTTTGGAAAACAATGAGCCAAGGGAGGAGTAGCAAATGTACTACAATAGACATCAACAACCATCGACCAATAATAATAACAATAACAACAACAATCATATGAAAAATTAAGCAAAAACTTTAAACTTTTAAAATGGTAACGACGTACTACTACTACTCATCATAATAATTATAATGATAATGACGATTTCAATAATAATTACAATCAATTGGCACTACATACAGATATGATGTCAATAATAATGACAATGATGCTACATTATAAAAGCAATTATTTGGAAAATAAAGTATTCCTGCCACCACATCATGTGGCAAGTAGCGGCTAACAATCATATGCAGTTTCCATATTCAAATGAAGTGAAATTATATTTCCTCTTCGTCTCTCTTCCCCTAATTTTAAATGCCAATGAATGGAATTTAATTTTAAATTTGAAACCAATTTTACAAAAACCAAAAAGGAAAAAAATATTTACAAAATGAAGCATATGTATGTACTTTGTTAAATTAAATAAATTAGCTGTGTATGCATGTGCATATGTGTGGTTTTTGTTTGTTTATTGTTATAAAATACATACATACGTGGATGTAAAGTAACTTCTAATCAATGGTTTAAATTTCGTTTTTTCTTTTTGCATACCAGAGCCTCTCATAATATTTTTTTCGCTATTTGAGCAGCGAAATTAGTTGGAATTTTGTGTATTACAAACAACAAAAGCTTTTGAAAATAGTTTTAAATTGCATTAATGAAAAAGTTATCACAACTTTAATAGTGTTAATAAATAATCGAGTATGTTTTCCGTGAAACAATATATACAGACAAGTCAAAGCCGATAACTCGGAGCACCCTAACTAATGGCTACACTTATAATCATAATTTTTATGTTTAAACAGATATATTCCTGATAAATTATTCAACGTCTAGTGGCCATTTTTGCTGCATAATTTTTGCAAGTAGAGAACAAAACCAGTGTAATAATTCTAATAATTGATAATTCATTATCACACATACATACATAATTAGTCATTACAACCCTCCAGTCAGGATTAAGACCTAGCTTCTCAAACCACTTATGTTGTGTATATTCATTTTATACTTGAGTGGTGGGACCTACAGTTTAAAGTCGACTCCGAAAGACGGGTTTTTGAGAAACTGTCTGCTGAGAGGAAGTACACGAAGAAATATTTTTTTCATATTCCGTTTTGTTCGAGATATCTGACCTGGGGTTTGAACTGTGGCCACACGCCTAATAAGCCAACACACCACTTGCTAGACTATGGCGACTAGACTACCTATTTCTCATTCAACAATAACACCTGTGTTGGCATTCCTTAACCATCCTAATATTTTCATTTCGTTTCTGTCAATGAATCTGTGTGCCCAAGAATCTCTTGCCGCAAATTACCAAGTAGCGGTCAATAAAGAAGACAGAGGAGACATACGTTCAATGATATCCTTTTCTTTTTTATCATTACAGCATTGTTGTAAAGTATTCCCAGTCCCAGGACGGCTGTATCCAGGGGTCAGTGTTTCACTATTGACATACTCCACAGGGATAGTGTGAGAAGCTAGGTTGTAGTCCTAACTTAAATATTGTAATGAACAGTTGAGTAAGTAAATCGCTGAAGTCACGAATATGTTCACAGAAACATTTAAATAACTGACGGTCTATTCTACTGCTATGCAAAAGAAGCCGTCAAAGACTAGAACACACTTTGAAATGAGCGATACTTTTGAGAGGTGGACACAAATTACAATTGATGTGTTTTTCATGAAAGCTACATGCTCCTAAAAGTGATAGTGGAAAACTATGCGTATTATTTTATTGAAATGAACTCCTTTAAATTTAATAAATTTTAATTGACTGGTTACTTTGACTGGTTTGATTTATTGACTAACCAAAACAATTCATTCGAATTGATGGCTCTAATTTAACTTTAACTCCAATGCCGGGTTGTAAATACGCTCGACTAAACATATTTGTGGTGGCTACTTTGCCTCGATGATTGCTGATGTGTAATCCTGTATTTATCTTACCAAACAAATCCATAAATACATAGAATTCAAACGAAATTGTTTTTACATTTTCAGGGTATTGTAAAGAGCGACATATTGTATATAAAACATACAACAACAACAACGATAATATGATTTCTATTTGTATTTACTATGCACCATAAATTATTTATTTGGACGACTTCACATATTCAAATATTGCTCACCCTTTAAACAGCAGGCATTTATTGAATTTAAATTTTTAGAGGAATTTTTTACATTTTTTCAGTGGCTGGCTGAGGGTATAATCGCAAGTGGAAATATTGAATGAAAACATTTATTTATTCCAACGAACACCAGCGAGAGTAGTACAACAAGAATAATTGCATTTCAGATTAGAGTGCAAATACGAATAATTGCTTTTAATTTTTATTTATTTTAGCCGGAATTGAATTTGAATTTAAAATAATTTTTTCATTTAAATCATTGGCGTGACTCTATTATGCCAATAAATAGTTGAATGTGCAGGTTTAAGCTTTAAATAGGAGTGGCAGGAAATAAAGTAATTACCGGTGACAGGAAAACAAACAAATATAAAAAAAACGTTGAAGGGAAGCACAGCTTATATCAAGTAAAAGGTTCATTGAATACATTTGGAATTAATGCGGTACCATCCAAGTTATATTATTTTAAGGACGACAGCCAGAAAGTTAAAGGAATAATCCCATTGTGATGTTCGTTAAATACGGAATGAAGTATAATAATTTGCATACGTACATACATAACTGGTCGTTACAACTCTTCAGTTAGGATTACGACCTAGTTTTTCACATCACTTATGTTGTGTGTGTTTATTTTATAGACGGGTGGCGGGGAGTGGGTTTAAGAATCACACTATCTACTAGCTCTCGTTATCTATGTATATGATTTTCATTTAAAATCGCCAAGAGACATACATTCTGTCTTCTACCTTGATTAAATTAATTAATTATACTAAAATTGCTGGTGGAATTCGAAAGTCACTGTACTAAAGACCAGAATTCTGTAAATGCTATAGTTTCCCTGAAGTCTTTCGTTTTTGGTCTACCAGAAACAAGTGCTTTTAAACCGATGCCTACAACGTCTATTAAGTGAATAGTGAAGTCTAGAAGAATATTTAATTATAAATTGCTGATATCCTGAACACTATTCAGTAGAAATTCAAACCTGAAGAGAGAGTGGAATTCAATTGGCCACATACATAATTGAAAAAACAAGCTGTTGAATATAGTCCAATGGAAATCAAGCATGCTCGTGCTGGTCAAGACCGAAGAGAATGGACTGAAGACAAGCTAGAAAAATTGTCCTACATTAAAGAAGAATGGGGTTTATTAGCTATAATCGTATCGCTCTGAATAAGCGGGGTACACGATATACCCCGATATACTTGGGTTACAAGAAGTTTGAAAGTTTTAGCAGAGAGTTGTGTCTCCTGAATAACGGTTTAATCATTATGACAAGATTAAATGCCTCTGTTCAACACTGTAGAATATTTTTATCATCTACTGACTGTGATTCCATTCCGTTCGTTATGAGTTACAACTGGAGAATTTTTATTCCTGAACGAAAGTAGTCTGATAACCTTGTTAACCTTATTTTACTACTAAAATTCAATTGTAATGAATTCTGTCAGTCTGGTAATCTATTACACACAAATTTTATTAAACAAATGAATGAAAAAAATTTATTTTAAAATTTACAAAGAATGGCAGCCATTAAAAGCAATTATCTGAGTGTGTATTTCAATTTCATTGATCCATTGAATGCCTTCATATGGACAGTAAATACAACAACAAGAATATGAATCAACAACAGCAAACACTATCGGCTAAAATATCGGCCTAAAGGCCACATTATTTATGTCAAGCAACAGGCAACAACAATTAGGTTAATGGGATTAAAACAGTTGCCATGATTTATTGACAACAGCCTCATTGAGAACGAAAAAAGAGTAGTAAAAAGGTATTGAAAAAAACAACAACAACAAATAAACGAAAAATGGTCAAAACCTTAAGCTGATAAGAATTTAAAAACCAAAGAGAGATTTAAAGAGAGAAAAAAAGAAAAAAAAACACTCACCGTTGATTAACCCGGATCCTTAATGCTTGAACTCGATGTTGAAGAGACGGGTAGTTTGCACCATCCTTTGCGATTCCAAAAACTGCGAGCTTTGGATACATTGGGTTGGTTATTTAGAACGACGGGTCCGGGATCTTCGGCGGCTCTTATCTTAGCACAATTTAAAATGCGGCAACCACAAGAGGCACGCGTAAGAAATCCCGAAGAATTTTGAAAGTCGTCGTTAATACGCTGTGACTGCTGATGTTGCTGTTGTTGATGAAGATGATGATGATGCAATTGTTGTTGTTGCTGTTTTGTATTCTGGTGTATTTGAAGTAAGTGTTTAATAGAGCGTGGTGAAGTTGTTGCTATCACTGCAGAGGATGAGGACGCAGATGTTGTTGTTGCATTTGCAGTATGACTGTTGCCTCTTTGAAATGAATGACAACTTTGTGTGGAATAAACTAAGACACTTCGTTGATTTTTTACAGCTGCATTGCTGCCAGCAGCTACAGTCCTTGCAGTTGAAAGGTTATTTGATCGTGAACTCTTAAGGGCATTGGTCTTGTGCAGGCGCAGTGATCCAATGTAACTAGCACCACTGGAACCACTAAAACCACTATCTAAATCAGTCGCTAGACAAGAGGATTGCAAAATACCATCACTTACTGTTGCCGAATTGGATAATTGCGCGATAAAGTTGTCTGATGGTGCTCCCGCCAGAGCCGTATCACATATATTGTCGGTTGACGAAGAAGTCAGCGGCAAAGGCTGACCTGAAGCTGTGGTAACATTAACCGCGGGCATTGGCGGCTCTTTGCCTGTGGGACTACTATTGGGCGGACTTTCTGGCATTAGCAAGGCCTCTACGGACAAATTAAGCTGTGCTAATATCTTATGATGTCTATTTTCTACTCTTCTCAGTTCCTCTTCTACCAGAGTTCGATTCAGAGCACCAGACGAATGGGAAGTAGCCCTACGCTGGTGGGGACTGGTTATGGAGTTGGAAGAGGAGGATGTAGATGAAGCGGAAATTTCCTCGTAGAAGTTTTCCGGTGTGGAAACATTACTACATTTAGCTGAGGCCGTCGCGCTGGCTATATTATGGTTTTGTTGTTGCGTAAGTCTTATCTGATATGATTGCCGGATAGTTGGTGATACCAACAATTTGTTCTTTTTGCCTTTCAACAGAAGAGCTCTTATGGAATTGGGTGGCGGGGAAATGAGATCTTCCTCTTCATTTGCTGCCGCCATAAGCTCAGCATGTGGTACGTTGGTATGTTTCATAACGTCACCCGGTTCATAGTAGGCATATGAATAATCGTGTTGCTGCTGTTGCTGCAATTGCAACAATTGTAAAGAGGTGATCTGTGTACATTGACCATGCTGATCCTCAATACTGTGATGATGGTGACGCTGGTGATTTAAGCGCCCCAAAGTCTTGGCTTGCCTTAACAGACCACCACCACAACCCTTAAAAGAGACAAGGGGTTCTGGGTCCACACACACTTCGATGGCATCTAAATCAGCTTCTAATTGTTGTTGCTGGTGTAAAAGATTTTGATGTTGGTGTTGTTGTTGTTGATATTGATCTTGTTGTTGTTGTTGCTCCTGCTGCCGCGTTTGCCTGTTTATCTTGCGAAATGTTTTGACATTCGCATTTGTCACGATGCCAGGCATGTTAGTGGGACTTACGGTTGAGGGCATAGTTGGAGTAACCTCTGCCGTTACCGTTTTCTTTTGAAATGAAGTCGTTTGAGACTGTGGCTGTTGTTGAGCTGCACTGCCAACAACACCTGCACTGTTATTTGCTGTCGATACCGATAGTTGTTGCATATTAGCTGTTGTTGTTGCCCCTGATGTATGTCGATATTGAGGTGTCGTCGTACAAGTTGTTGGTGTTGCATTGTGTTGCACATTTTGCTGTTGTTCTTGTCTCACCAAATCACTTTCCTCGTTTTGCTGCTGTTGCTGAAGACCTGATTTTAGTGCCTCAACATTTGTGGTTTGTCCACGTGCTGCCACATGACGTTGATTTTGTGGTTGCTGTTGTGTCGTGTAGTAGTTTTGGTTCGTTATAAACGCTTGGGTTTGTTGTTTGTGTTGTTGCAATTGTGTGTGTTGCTGCTGCTGTTGGTCTTGCAGCTTTAAATTCTTTTGCTGTTGCTTGTTTAGATTGCGTTGACTGCGGCCTAAACCCAAACAAGCCTCCATGGCACATGTTGTTGATATTAATAGATGACAGTTTTTTCAAACTTACGACAACACAATTACTGGGTTTTTTCTGGGTTTTCTTCGGTTCAATTTGGTTAAAAGATTTGAGAGGGATGCGGATTGACTAGATGATCGTTATCAGTAGATGGCTGTAATTGAAAGATTTATAGAAATGGGTTATCAATACAGCGTCTAAAGAGAGACATAGAAAATATTTGTTTTTGAGACTACATTATCTGAAACTTAAATGTGATCTCTTGTGAGGAAAGTTATGTTGATTTCATTTATACGTGCTTAAGCAATAGTCATTAATTAAAGACTTTTTTATGATATAAATGCGGGCAATTATTTTGGTAGAGTTTAAGAGTTATTGCACCACATACCACGAGTATACAATATTTCTAAAACCTCTAATCGCATGCAATAAATATTAAACATTCGTTTTGTTAACACATTTCAAGAGATTTCTTGTGATAAATCATGGCAATTAAAATGCTGAAAATTGAAGACAAAATTCCAAAAGCAAAGATTTATTCATACGCTACACCCATCATGCACGATTAAGACATATGGTGCTTCTGTGCATGTCTTCGTTATACTCTTACATACTAAGTCAAAATGAAAATTGGGTTTCTATACTTAAAGGATAAAGCTCTGCTTGGTTTCTAATAAGCATAACACATTTTGAAAAATCGTTTCAAAATTAATTTCAGTAAATATGTGACTCAGCAGTCACTGTGATCAATTTTATGAAGTCGGTGCATAATTCATAGCTAATGCTACATAAAAATATTATTTCGAACTTCAAACCTCTCACGTAAAGTATATGTTATGCTATGTATAGTAAAATCTTCTTGCAGTTGCCATAGTTTTTGCTTCAAGTTGTTTCTCTTATAAATGAAAGCAACATTCATTATAAAATATTTGCACAATCAACTAATGAATCACAGCGACTATTAGTCAAAGGACTGACAAATAAATTGTTAAGCCAAATACACAAGGGCGGCATGGTCGACTTAAGAAATACAGCCAACAAGAGAAATATTCATTCTGGTTAGCGTTGTTATAGATTTATTGATTATCGATTGAAAAAACTTTTAACCCCGCATTAAAATCTCTCCAAGAAAAATTCTGAGTAGGGCTAATCGCATGATCTCCAGCTTAAAATAAACACCATACAGAGACTTTTTTGGGATGTGCTGGACGCCACTCAAATTCAAGAATTTTGTTTATTCACCTTATTGCCGAAGATGAATTTTCCATAAAAATTTGGGTCAATTCTCAACTGCTGCATAGTTGGTTATGGACGTTCATGGTGATTTCACAAAACGGAATAACCAACTAATTTCACGGATGTAGATTCAACACGACGGCTTTCCCAAAAACGAAAGTTTTAGTTGTAACACCCTACAACCCTTCAGATAGGATTACGACCTAGCTTCTCACGCGACTTATGTTGTGTGTGCTAATTTTATATATGACTGTCGGAATCTACAGTTTAAAGTCGACTGCGAATGACAGTTTTTTGGGAAACTTTTCATGACAATTTTATTTACTTTCAATATATAGACTTGGACAGAATATGATACCAGTTTGTCTGGGTCTTAAAATAGAGGCAATGTAACCAGATTTGTGGATGGGAATATGTAAGAGGGCAGCATAGCTGAGCACATTCGGTGTGGTGCCATTAGCTGGATAGCTAGTTAATACAGAACGTAACATTAATACAGAACATAATAGTGGATGGATTCAGACATGAGATTACAACTGATGTGACTTAAACGATATCCTCCTGTCCTACTTGATTACTTTTGCTTAGTGGTCACGTGAATGAACTAATTAAAGTTAATCTGTAGAAACATTTGCCGACAGAAATTGATCTTTATTTGTTTGTTCGGTCGGTGTGTAAGTTCTTACAACTTGAAAAACGGCGCACGATTAAAAATTATGGGGGGCTCAACTGACTTGCATTAAATGCACTAAAGTAATGACAAACTATATGTCGAATCAGAAACACCCTTTGATTGCCAGTTGTGGAAGCGTAGTGAAACTAAAGTTTCATGGCACTATTTGTTGTACGTCAATACAACTTGCAACGAACAAACATTCTAATTAATTTCACAAAAATAGAAAAATTCCGAGCAACGAAATAGAATGAAATTCGACAATAAAAAAAAGAAAATTTACAAATAAACAGCAACAACTACATAAAATACTAACAAGTTGCAACAACTCTTAACGTTGAAACATTTATTTATTAAATGCAGCACATAAAAATTGGCTGCAAGTTTTCTGAGGCAGTAGTTTGTTTGTAATGAGTTATTTACATCCTTGTTGTTGTTTTGTTATTGTTGTATTTTCAACAGTTGACATTCATTCAATCATTCGTTCAATCCGCATGTAGCTGTACAGCCACTGACTGGCAGGATGCCTGCCGGGTTGACTGACTGACAAAGTTTTAAAGTTGCTATATAGTGGTGGTATAGTTTTGTTTATTGTTGTTCTTGTTGATGTTTTTGTAAATAGTTTCTTTTTTGGTTAGTATGGCTGGAAACTGCGGTTTCTTTTTGTTGCATGAAACACGCAAGAACGCGAAAACGTAACGAAAGGATTCAACAATCAACAGCTTTCAGCAGTAACAACAACAGCAACTAAATAGTTGACACTTAATCTTTTTGTTATTGTTAATTGCAGAGCAACTGAATTTGTGAATGTGGCACAAACAACGCAGCAGAAGGCACATCTAAAGGCCATGGAGCATGCATAGTTAATATGCATAGAGTTGTACCGACAGCAAGGGCGTGGGTGATTACATTTTGTTGTATTACATTTGAAAAGAGTTGTAATTTAAATGTAATTTTCGTTATATTTCGAGAGTACTTTGTGCTCCCTTTTCACTTTTTATTGCGTATCGAGTTATTTGAGGTTTCAACTTCAGTGTGGCACATTCGCTTCATCGAACATTAATTAAAAATGTTAAATTTTGAATGTGCCACAGCAAACGTATTTAAAACAATAAAGATGCAGAGTGGAGAGTAAGTTGTTTAATGCGACAATTTCCCTATATATTGTATTACAAAGGATTGTTGTAGGAAAAGAATTTTGTTTCAGTTGCCTTTGTTGCAAAATGCAATGTTTATTGGCGATAAATTCGCTTTACATTACAGATTTTAAAACAATTGACAACATTTGATGCCACAGAAAATATTTAAATTTTTTTGAGCATTCATACCAATGAGGGTAAAAGACTTGACATAATTTAAAGAAAATGTATAGGAAGCCTATTTAAGGTATCTTAGGCTCTAGAAGAAGGTACATACACACATACATAATTGGCCATTACAACTCTTCAGTCAGGATCACGGCCTAGCTTCTCAACACCACTCATGTTGTGTGCGTTAATTTTATACATGAGTGGCGGGACCTACAGTTTAAAGTCGACTCCGAACGACAGATTTTTTGAGAAGCTTTTCATGGCAATTTTTACTCTCAGAGTTTTTGCCAGAAATCTGCTGAGAGGAAGTCGCCGAAGAAATATTTTCGTTTTGATGTCTGACCTGGTATCCGAACTCGGGCCTTTTGTCTAATAAGCCAACACACTACCTACTAGACCACGGCGACTTCTAGAAGAAGGTAACAAGAAAATAATCGTATATTTTTCAATAGCAAACCTCACCTAATATCGAGCAGAGTGACAGATCTCTGTTCATTTAAATTAGGTTCTGTCGATCGACTGCTGTGTGTATATCATACATGGCAGCTTCGTCCCAAAACGTTGCTAGAAAGAATGATTGGATACACAGTCAGCAGATTATCACCCTAAACATCACATACTTAAAGAAACAGAGACAGAATCATATGCATATCATTGGAAAGAATATGGAGACGATCCTTAGCAGGAAACATGGATCAGAAATTGAAATGTTGAACTTACATGCACTTGACAAATATTCCGGGTTAGTCCGACTGCGGAAATTTGTTTGCACATGACCGCTTAGAAATTCTCTGCTCCAAATAGATTTAAACAGCTATTTTAGGAAAATATCTTCCAATCTTCCATAAAGCCAACTAGGTAAATATTGTGAACTAAGACGCCTCTGACCTAAGAGCAAATTTCAACGACGAACATTATAGGAAGACAAGATAATGCTACTTATTGAGAAAGACTACAACTCAATGACCTAAATTCCTCACTGTATCACATACAATACAAAAACCCTATTATATCAAGTAGTTTATTAAGCACTTCCCACGAAAGCTTCCGCAGATGGAGCGCATCCGAAACCCCAAATTTTTAATGACCCCGGCAAATAAATCAGGTTTATTTTGACCGATGGGGTGATTTGACATTGAAGGACGCTGTAGATTGTGGCTTATTTGCATACACCTGTGATTTATTGAAACTCCAGAAGAAAAAGTATAACCGGGTCAATTCGCACGGTTATGGTTGCGATGACAATGCCCTCAAGTTGATCGAGCACAATATTTAGTTTCGCTAAGCTGAGTGGCATGTAGCGTCATCCTCTTAACACCAGATATCTTTGGTGTCCAGTTCATCAAATGTGCCACAAAAGAAGTTGTTATAGTTACAGTACTTCTCGTTGTAAGTAGCCAACGTTATTCTCAAAGATATGTATGTATATGGGCTGTGACTTCTTCGGGATGTATTTTTCCGCTTGCATCCATTGTGGACTGGTATCGTCCCAAATTCGAAAATTTTGTTTATTCTCTTAACCATTCATCCAGAAATAAATCTCGTCAGTGAAGGAGATGATCACTAAAGTCAGTTGCCAACTGCTCCAGACTCCTTTCAGCCAACACAAGTCGTTCTTTATAGTCGTCCATGGTGATTTGGCGAAACACATAGAATCAATGATAAAGAGTTTGACAAATGTGGCTATAACTAGATGGCCGTTGTCAACTGCCAAATTTGGAAAGACCCTGTTGGTAGACCCGATATAAAAACGGAGGTTGTCGTGTCCAGGCAATGAGAGAAGACTACCTTATCATTATAGAATTTGCTTAAAACGCAAACAAATTATAAGAAGTTGGATTAAATATATGACGGATAGAAAAAGTATTCCAACTGGGAGTAGAAGGAATAACTAAAATAGTTCTGCGAACGGCAATTGTCCGTTGAAAAATTATTGACTATATCCGTAGCTGGAATTTCATGCTCAACAGCTCAATAGTTGGATAGCTATCAACTCCCATTCCTAAGTACCAAGTTTTCTGTTTCTTCCAGAGTAGCGTAAAAATATTTCCTTATTTTTTTATTTTTTAATTGGATCCCTATTTAGTACTATTTTTTGAAGCGACACAATTATTATTCCCTTATTTTTATTGAAATATTTCTGCGAATTCAAATTAAAATTCAACCACTTTAGTTTCAACTTTATTTCATTCATTCGTACTACGTCCGCCCTTAAGAATCGTGACATTCGATTAAATTTAAAACAACGTTATTACAAGTATTTTTTAATTTCTTGTCGTCAATTGTACTCCACTGCTGCGCTGTAAGTCAATTATTGAATGATAAAAATGTTGCAAGTAAAATATTTTTTACAAATTATTGTTGCAGCAATTGAAACACATACGCAGAAACACAAACATTTTTCAAATGCGTTTCTGATTTTAATGAACACAACATAATACAACACAGAGCCAGAAAACATGAGCAAAATACGACGGTGCGATAACAAGACTTGGGTGACAATTGCAAGTCATTGCCGTTGCAGGCAATACAGCAACCACGACAATGACTACAACAACGTTGGTGAACGCGCGTACAATGGCAGGCCAACAGAAAGAAAGAAAATATGTAAGTTCCTTTACTTCTTGTTGTTGCTGTAGTTGTTTGGCTAAAAATTCGTTTAATTAGCAGCAATTAATCCGTAGTGTGGTTGTAATTCATACTTGTCAACGATAGTATGGCAAAAAGAAAAGAAAATACAACCACAACAACAAAAAAGAGTGGCTGCAAAATAAAGGCCATAACATGCAACAACACACTGAAAAGAAGCACGAACCAGCAGCAGCAAATCATGTGATAATTGTGATGCTGGTGTTGCTGCCGCCTGTTAAAAAGAAGAAGAAAATCGAATAAAACAATGCAACAGAAAATGCATAAAACCCACACATTCTTACGCATGTACTTGCAGTATTTACGGCATATATAAATCAAAGTGTACGTATGTTGGTTGAAGTGAATCTCTTGCTCCTTTGGTAGCGTATTGTGTGGCAAGGAGGTATCTTTTTTAACTTGTTTTGCTCTTCGTTTCTTCTATGCATTCCGGTCATCCGTTGGCTTTGTTTTATTATTTCGCATATTTATGGAAAACAAAATGCCCATATTGTTGTCGCCGTTGCTGGACTAGTCATATTGGCGTGTGCTGCAGGCATGGTAAACGTTTGAGCCAATAACTGCATGTTGCACCAGCTATTTATTGTTGGGTCTGGTTGCTGATGATTGCTTTGGATATTTTGCACAGTATATTGTGTATGTAAGCATTCTAGAATGTGAGAAAACTATTGTTGGGTGACAACAAATTGTTTTCATTCATTCCCTTTATGGATTTGATGTTGTTACTATTTTATACTATTGGCTCATCGTCAGTGATAGTGTAAGTATATGAAGCAAGAGTACAATAATATGGAAGCAACTAATAGCATTAACAGTTCCCGAGAAGATGAAAAGCATTGGCAACCCACTTTTTCGGAATAATCTGGAAGTGTGGAGTTGACTCAAGCTACCCCAGCTACCCCCAGCCCGTCTTCACTTATCAGACGAGAGCCAGTGGTTCAGACACCAGCTCAGACACCTCGAACAAAACGAAATATGAAAGAATACATACAAATACGGCGATGCCTCTGTTGTTCGGAATCAATGGCTCATGAATATTAAACCTGACTAAAATGGTTGTAATTATGAATTAACTATTCACCCTCAGCCAACCTTTGATCTGTATTCAAAGGGATATGATAATCCACATCCGCGTTCCTTAATATGTTTGGTTCTTCATCGATATTTTCTCGTTTTTTAAAACTAATAAAGAATTCAACTGATGACAGAGAGAATAAAGTCAAAGGCATGTGTTAAACATTTAGTGCCGCATTTATTAAATTTCTCTGAAGTTTTTATTCGAAAGATTTGTGTCGTCTTCCAACCACCAGCACTACTCGTGCTACAACTACTTATTCTCATCACTTGTGGATTTAATTCATTGGAAAAAGTTTATTAGTTTAGATTGCTATGGTCGTGTGATTGCTGCTGCTGCAGTTCTGTTTTGCAGCTGTTGCTTCTGTCGCAAGTATTTCACAGTCTAGAGAAAAAGCAAAAGCAATTCGAAGGATTTTAATGCGAGAATACAAATTAAGAGGCTTCACAAGCAAAGTACCACGAGTATTTGTATGAATAAAAAAACAAATTTCTATAAATTGTTTATGAATAAATGAAGAGCTCTGTAATGCTGTTGGTAGTTGTTGAAGCAGATATTTTTGTAAAATTTCTTTGAAAATTTTTCTAGAATAATATACAATTTGTGAAGATTAATTGTTACCATCAGGGAGGAAGGGTTTTTTTTTTTGTAAAGCTAATAAGCTTTTGTTGTTGAGAAGAAAGACGCCTGTTTGAGTTCAATGCTACAGAAAATTTTTAAATTTCATTAACACTGTAAAGTCTGAACAACTACTTTGGTTCGGCAATAGAACGGTTCGCATTCTAACAGGAATTCTAACCGGACACTGGCTTTTGGCAATTTCGCTGACAACATCGGTCTGTCCTACCAAGATTACTTCAGAAGCTGCCATGATGTGGAGGAAATTAAATCGGTACAAAACATTTTATGCGATCGCCCTGCACTTCTGAACAGACGTTATCGGTTTTTTGGTAACAGAACGTTTCAAGATCTGGGAATAGTGGCAAAGGTTTCACCAAAGAGAACTGGCCAGTTGCATCCTGTGCTAGGAATGTTTCAAGTCCGCTTCCAGCGGATCCTGACAAGGGCTTACCTCACATTGGATAACACAATGGGCCATATAGGCCGCCAATTGAACTATCCGGTGAACGGCAAGCTACCCGTTAACTTAATCTACTACCTTAACCTTCACTATTCTACAGGGTTCATGATTTTTCCCTCATGATGAAATACATAAAACCCATGAGGAAACGACGAGTATTTTCCAAGCGGGAAAATTTTTCAAAATAAATTGGACAATAGACAGGACATAGCAATACGATACTATACAGCCAGGCCTCAAATTCCAGTGCTCGGCTCTTTTGAGATTAAATCAAAGCAGGTTACCAGCTTTGAAGGCAAAATAAGGCTACCTTCTGTGGAAAGAAGTGGATGTTAGGAACGGTATTCTCAACGAAATCGAAGATAAAAATTAAGAATTTTGAAGTAATCAAAATTTTGTTTGGGAGAATATAATAAGAAGAGTTCTGAGTTCAGCATCAGAATAATAAAATCAGTTTCGAGTCATCCATTAAGCTGTCAAGAAACAACCTGAGGTTGATAACCGATTTTTTAACATGGCACACGGAATGTACTTATCTAGAATGGGGTTTTTTTCTAGCCCAACATGTAGATTCTATGACAACGATAGTGAATCATTGGAACGCATTCTTCAAACCCGTGGGGCATTAATGCATTACAGGAGGCACTCGGCAAGGAATTATCATTGTCGCCACCGATCAGCATCCAGAAGTTTGTCTAGGAAATAAGCTTGGAAAAGACTACAAAGTATACGGGGGGTCCAATAGATAGTTCGACCACAGTACACAGGCACTTTTACATGAAAATACCACAATACTACACATATAATGCAGTGCAGACATACAATTGTTTGAAGATTTGAGTAAAACATTTTGAGATAATGATAATGTGTGACTTTGGGAGTCATGAGTATGCCAAGATTATTCTCATTTGGCTTTGCAAAGCTAGTTCCTTGAGAATTGCTTATAAATAGGAACAAGGATTTATTCCAGCCACAGCTCGCTTTTTGAGTCGTGAAACTCACCTTTGCTGCTTCCTTTTTAAAGAGCGATGCCTTTTGACGTAGTATGCTATGGTTTGGTAATTCATGTGAGAAATTACAGTAAAATTTTTTCTACAAACATAAGCACAATAATTTGCTAACTAGCCAACCCGCTGTCCATTAAAGCTTAAGCTGTGATTAAGAAAGCGTTCACATTAAAGAATGTTTCAAAGGCAAGAAAAACACGATATTTTTAAAATGAGTACCATAAAATCATACTGGAATACGCGATAAGTATACAAAATGAAATATTTTTCTTCAAAAACAGCTTCAAACTAAAAAAAGATTTCTAATCCATGTTCTTCAACTCACTGTTTTAGTAATAAAAATGAAAAATCATGGAGCCTAGATAGCAAATTTTTAATTAAATTTGTGAATAAATTTTTATGCATGACTTGGCATTTTTGCATTAAAAACTTAATAAAAATCTGTGTATGTGCGGCATGCAGCACAATTCGATTGTAACAACACAGAAGTTTTATGGTCCATTATTAACAAGCAGCAGTACATGTTTAGTGCAACACAATAAAATTTAAATTATAATCTCGTCCCTAATTTATTGATCGTTGAAGCTTTAACTAAAATTAAATGCTATCCGTCCTCTCTGCCCCTCTGTTTCCTGTAGAAGTTATGATTCTCTGTTTAAATTAAAATCCTCTACAAATTAACCATGGATAGGGGCTTATAATGAGACTTAGGAAGACTAACATCAAGAAATTCGTTCTTATAATGGGCTGCAGTTGTAATAGGATTTCCATATTTATAGTTATTGTTGTTATTATTGTTGGGGTTGTTCTGCAGCATTTTAAACTACAAATTTATGTCTGCAACATTTTGTTGCATTTACAGGCACATACACACATTTAAAATATGTTTGGAGACGCACATGCATAACCACTCATAGACTTACCCTTTTAATGCTTTAATAAGCTGTAGCGTTTATTGGTGTTAACGAGTGAAGGACCATGCATGGAATTTAGGGAATGGAAGAGGAGGGACAGTAATAGGAACAGAGTAGAATAGACTCGAAGTATTATATGTTTTATAAAATATCGGTATCATAGCTACTATTGCATTTCGAATTTCAATTTGTTAGAAATGATTAAAGTAGAGAAGAATCATATAACTAGGGGAATGGAGCGATGTATTGCTGAAGCTTCACCAACTAGTTTAAGTGAATTGAAGTCTGATTTTTTCTAAATTTTAAACCACAATAAAAAATTCTAAAGAATTTATTTGAGTAAGTTAAGCAGTTATATTCAACACAACTAATATAGAAATGTTAGGAATTTCTCAGAAAGAACGAATATTATCAAAATGCCTTCTTTCAGTTCTAGAATTTCCAAGATCTGGGTAATGGCCGAGAACATATTCAATCTAATTTATAACTTTGGCATCACATTTTCGTTGTAAAGTATTTTTAAGTTGCTTTTATGAGCCACCCTCATTGCTCATTAAAAAAAAGCGATAACGTACGACAATAATAGAAGTCCTCTAGTCTAAGTCACCCAGACAATTCCTCTCGGGATGTCAAGAATAGCGTTCTCAGTACTTTCGCGTTCGCGTGATTTCTGGGTAATGACATGTTAATTGACTAACAGTCCTCACCAGAATTGCTACTTTTATGCATTTTCATGTTCCGTGAAGACAGAGATCACATAATGAAAGTCAAAACATGAGAGAAAAATTAAATCAAATTTAAGTTTTTTGCTATCGAGAACACTTTAGTGGACATAAAAGAAATATCATTTCAATAATAGTCGTAGGCCTTTATCCCTTAAAAACCAAAAAAATTTAATTTCAGTATCCATCAAGCAAAAAGTAACACGCAGACTTAGAGCTGAAACAGAAAAATATATTCAACTCTGGAATAAGTTATGAAAGGGCAGGAGGCATAACAGAGAATTATCATGTAGTTGTCGTTGTTGTAATTAATATTCCTTACACAAAATTAAAGAAATTTGAACGATGTTCGAATGTTTACAACAGATATTAACAAGGGTTCTTACTACAAGAAAAGAAAATATGGAATATGTCCTCCCTCTTTAATATATGGGGGAACAGGTACAGGTTTGACATTAACAACACTAACAAGGGGACAAAACACCACAACATTTGTAAATTATTTTTGTGGTTGTTGATGTTGTGTTTTTAATAAAAAAAAATAACACACTTCAATACGTTTTTTAATCAAATAAAGGATAAACAACAAAATAAATGTTAAAAAAAAAATACAGAAAACTGAAACACACTATAAAGACGACATTTATGCCTCTTGTAATATTTAAAGCAGAAGTTTACAGAAACTAAAGAACGGAGACATAAGGGCAGACTAGAACAGGCTATTGAGGTTAAGTTTATTAAAATAATAAAAACAGAAAAATATTTGAAATATTGTGGTTAAAAAAATTTAAAACATGTTGACGATGAGATTTCGAACATAAAATAATTAAATTATCACTTTTGTCATACTGCCTGCCATACTATTGATGAACTTACTTATGATTGTGTTAACCAAAGACAAAAAGGAATCTTTCAATGAAATAAATGGAATCAAATTAAAGAAAAACACTCAATAAAATAAAGAACATGCAACAATATAATATAATTTTATATTGAAAATTGCCACTGCCAATTGTATCGATAATTTATGCCGAAATAATGTTTTAAAATCAGAAAAAGAAATACAAGGTAAGTATGAATTGCTAAAGTTGCCAAATATACGGAAGGGACTACAATGGACCTTGGAACAGGAGATTTCGATCCTGAAAGGAAACATTCCGAGCCTAGGTGAAAACACGCAGATATCTTCTGAAAAAAAAAACTATGCCGTCGAGAGATGTGCTCAATTAAGTTGGAAATGAAGTACAAAATACAGTATATAGCACTACTATCAGCACTCAGCTTATATGAGGTTAAATCCAATATAGCATGGAAAAGTTGAATGGGTTAAGTATGGAAAATATGGTTACAACTTCACAATCCTGGGACAAGATGTTTGAAAAGGTTTGCTCAAGAAAAGGTAGTATAAAGAGATTCAAAGACTATTTTCAAACCAAGCAATCAAACCTACTGTTGTGATAATATATCCTAAGGTTGGCAATCGGCATGATATGGCACTGTGGACACAGGGTGCACTTATCCAGAATCAGGGTTGTTTCGAGCCCAACATGTAGATTCTGGTACAATGAGAGATTAAAAATTACATTCACCAATGTGAGATGAATAGCAAATCTTTCTAAGCTTTGATTGGATATTAACTGCAAAGTAGTTTCCTATTATATCGCTTCATGTGGGTTAGCCTTAAATTTTTAAACTTCGTTAAACGAATCTGTAAAATATAACCTTCAATGGCAGCTAAAATGCAAGTTGAAAAGGAACAATACTTTTAATCCCGGAATTTAATCTTTGGTTGGGAAATCTTGTTAGAAATAGAGAGAAATAACTATTGATAGGTAACGTGAATTGTAACACACTCGCTTAAATGGCTTGGGCCATAACCTTTTTTACTAAACTGTTGGATGAACTGATTGAATTTCTTGGAGGGTAATGCTACCAGGCCACCAATGTACTGATTGTTGATGAGCAAATTCTTAGACCCTTAAATGGTTTTCAACCACATTTCCTATAATATTGGAAAAGGCGGATATAAGTAGCAGCTTTGCAAAGGGAAGAGGCAATATGTAAACGGTATGCCATCTATTCCAAAAAACATGTTTCTGTTGAGATCCGTATGAGCCCGACAACCTAACAGAAACCAGCAAAAATCTTGTCTGAACTTATCTTTTAAAAGTTATTGATTTACTTTTAATCTCTTTTTGATTTTAATTTTAAATTTTCCATTTAAATGCATAGACACCACTTAACATATATAATTTATGACATTTTCAAGAGCTCAGACCAATCAATTGGCTTTTAATAGAAGAAAAAGAAAAAAGTTGACTTTTATATTCTACAATGTCAACAGTACGAATGCAAATACAAAAAGGCATTAAAAATATTAAAACATTGTACTGACTGTCTAACCGTACATAAGTTCAACTGCCTGTGCTATGGTAATATAATTTTTTTGTTTGCTGTCCCCTATATTTTTTATCTTGTTGAAAACAATTGATTTTATTCGATTGAAACCATTATATTTGTCAGTTTGTAAAACATTTGTACAATAAATGTCCCATTGCTATTTGATTGTCTGTTTTGGCAGTCCGGAAAAATGTCGGGCAATTATATTGGGGCACCTTAATGTGTTGTGTGTGCGTCGCTCGATCACTCATATTGTTCTCCCTTGAATACCAATTAATTGAATTTAAAATTTTCAAGGATTAAATATTCATAAAGATTTTATGAACTGATGAAAAGTTTTATGAAAGGAATTAAAACAACGAGAACAAAAATAATTTATTACAGTGCAGACATAAAGTAAACTGACACTTTAAACAAGTGTTATAAATAGGTTATCCTTTTTGTCTGGCATTGTATTAATATTTGCATAACAAGGATAATAACCATTCATAAGTCTGGTCTATCTCTTCTCCATTCAAAAATCCTCTGCAAACACAATAAAATCTAATTCAAAATCAAAGTTTGTACAAAGTATTCATAAATAGCAGATGTTTTAAATCATTTTATTGGCACTAATCATGAGATTATGATGAAATATTATAAGGCCGAAAATATGGTGTTTATTTTATAACAATACTTGGGAAAGAATGCCTAGAATTGTTGCAAAAAATATTGTTTTAAAGAAGTAAACAATAGAAGAAGGAAGTTTAATTAAAATTGTTATGTAATGTACTACGAAGATGTCTTAATAAGCACATGACATTTTGAGTTTCCCATTCCTTAACAATCAAGGCAATATTACTGGGAACAAATGGAACAAAGAGATTTTCCCATTTTGTCAAAAACAAAAAAACCAACACTGCTAGAATAAAGGCTAAGCGTGATAAGTACAGTGAGATCTCTGCACTCTGCATCAACAATTTCAATGATAATAAATTGCTTTAATTTATTTTATTGTAGCCGAAAGATGCCCAATTGGAGATTGAAGGTTTCAGTTTATATTTTCACTTAGGTATGAAGAAATTTCTGCTAACTAAGTGATCCATTTGGTCACAATCGTCCACACAAATTTAATCGTGTGATGGCATTGCGTGAGGTCAACCGTGGTTGTGTATAAGTTTTTCAACCGCCATATGAACAAATTTTTGTAGAATATCATAACCGTTTGCCAAACATGCCTCAGCACAGACTTAGCTGCAGTGTGAAATTCTCAGAGTGAACACGTTTCAAAGAATTAAAAAACGAAATTGTCAGCCAATATAAAAATTGGATTTGGTTAACAGTCCACATTGACTACCTTCCAAGGAGTAAATAAATCAGTGGCCAATATTTTATCAAATGACTTCGTTGATTTATAGAGCATTTGGAAAGGAAAAAATGGCCGCATTGAACTAAGAAACATGTGTTCCAGTTTTCCCAATAATAGCAGGGGTATATGGGATGACTGGATTAAAACTCTCTGAATAGACTTTCTAATACTAAAGTAGCCATTACATCTCTGCTTCTGACGGTCTAGTCCACCTCAATAATTTTTTTTAAGCTGAAAAATATTCATATTAAAACTCAAAATATTCTGTTTGTTCACTTCATAAATTGTATGCCAATTAATTTTAATTTCATTGTGACCTTTAAAGAACAAGACTATCAAATAAATTTTAGTAATAAAGAACAAAAAGTGAAAAAAAGTGGATGAAATGAAATTAGCACCCAACCAATACTTATTAATCAACAACTGGTGGTTTTAGCCAAGTTTTTAAAATTTGTTATAAAAAAACGAATTCAAAGAAAACAGAAAAATACGAATAAAATTCATTTAAATTTCAAGTATTGACTGCGATAATGTATTGGCAGTGACATAGGTTCAGATTGAGCTCCAGAGGAACCAAAATTGTAATGACAACTGCACCGAAAAAAAAAATAAATAAATAAATTCTGATCATAAAACAGCAACAAGTTTTAACGAGTTTTTCTCCTGGCTATCCATTTTGGCGTAATTTTTTTAACAGACAATATAATGGAAACGAAATGAAAATAACACAAAAATATCGAAAAAATACATGAATTTTCTGTGACATTTTCAAAGTTGTCAATATGATGTTGGAGGAGAACGAACCGCGCCGCACAAAAGGCAAAAAAAAAATATTTGAATTGAACAGATATTGAGTTGAGAGTTTCATTTCATGTTTTATTTTCGTATTCAAATTAAGTGAGCAAATTTGCAAATTTCTGTTGTTGAGTTAATATTTGGACACACGATGACGCTTCAAAATACACAAAAGTATGCTGAAACAAATCTGGTCGATACAATTAAAACCAATGCGGTGGCAAACGTCACAATAAAATTTACGAATGTTTGATGATAAAGGGAAGCGGATTGAAATTTGAGGTAAAGATCATGTAAAACATTTTACTTCAATGGAATCCAAAGACGACACGCATCTTCGTCGAGTTGTCTTCACTTACATACTTATGCGTTGCTCATTATCTGATAAACTTCTTGCCATATTGACTTTCCTAATAAAGAAGAATTGGACTGAACGCCGAGATGGTGCTATGCGACTCTTAGTTCGTCGAATCCATTCGGTACTAACCTAGGACCGGTTAATTAATAAATTTATTTTCTCTATATTCATTGGCCAATCTCCCACACAATTCCTTGCACAAATAAGGTGTGGAGCGCATTTATTGGAGCATAAAGCAGACGAAATATATTATTGACAGTACAAAAACAACAGCTTAAGAAATGGAGTAATGGTACAGCAGAAGAGAGAGGAAGGAGGCAATTACAACAAAACTCACTTTTTGTTTGGGAATTGATAATTCTGGAAATTTTTCTCTGAAATTGGAAGATTGAAGACCCAGGTGGATTATATGGGACCACTTATAATGGGGGGTGGAATAACCTGTGCCTCAATTCGAAGTATTGCTTATTTCAGGTTTGTTGGACTCACACCTCTCCAGAAGGTGTTATATTAACAACCATATAGCTTAAAAAAAATTAAGACAGTTGGGTATGAGGCACTTAACAGAATTTGTAAAAGATGGGACTTTTAAGGACGGGACTCAGAGAAATCGTTGAAAAAAAATATTCTAAGCATATTACACTCTTTCGGGTTCGCGTTGGATAACTATTCTACTGTTTTATGAAATTTGACAGCGAATTTTTCAGAATCACAAAAGAGAGTTAATTCACCAAGATACTGGACAAATTAAGAGGTGAATAAACCTTCTAAAATGTCGTTTCATTTCTAATTTGAACAGAAACATAATTAGCAAATGGTTTACATTTAAACTGGAATTTACTTCAACAATTTAAATGAAAATTTCATCCGCCAATAAATTCAAAGTTTTTATGTATTGCCGCCTCCTATAAAATCGCAAACCTTTAAAGCCGTTTTGTAGCACTTTTTTTGTTCTTTTGTTTTTGTTGCTAGTGTTGTTCATATTAATGTTACTATTGTTTGTTGAATGAAATGCAATAAAAATAAACAAGAATTTAAAAATCTGTTTTAAAACGAAACTTTTTTCTACAGGATAGACTCCTATACTTTTTTGTTGCATTTTAATTTCACATGTGGGTGAAATTGCGAACGAAAGGCGAACAAAAAAATACCAACAACAGCATGATTTTAGTTTTATTGTGTAGAAGTGAAAAGACGCTTTGTATCTCGACTAGTTGGACAGTTACAACAAAAAAAAAATTTGTTTTTAAAACAAAATGGAAATAATCAAACGACAAAAAATTGGGGGAAAATTGTGGACACACATGCTGCTTTTTTAGTCGTTAAGATAGATAGAATGATAGATAGAAAAGACAACAATACGCCACACCGAGAAGGGCCATAATGTTCCATTTTGGGATATAATAGTCGTAGTTACTCTAAAACGAGAGTACTGTATGAAATTACAGGATACCGAATCCATGCCCAATCACATAAGCGGTTCAATAAAATTTGTCAGTGCAGTCCAAGAGGACTAACACATGTTAAAGTGAGCAAAGGTTGTTCCACTTATTAATCGTTACTAGCAAACGATTTAGTTTTAATAATGAAAAGCTTATGCACAAATTTTTCGTCCTTATTACTCCATTGGAATACTCTCTATTTTCAAAAGATGGTTCAGGTTATGTCCGGACTATATTTGTTTTTCTATGTTTTTTTTTTTTTTGTAATTGTTATTGTTGGCCTTTTTTTGTCGTTGTTGTTTCTTTTTTGAATTGCAAATTGTAGGTGTAAATAATGACAGTCTAAATGAACATGTAAATTGTTTATGATATTCAATATTAAAGCAATATGGCAACAACAACAGCTATAACATTTAATAATAACAATTAAAAACACAATAACAACAACATGTTGTAGCAAAAATCAGAAAGAAGAGAAAAAATTACATGAAGTGTGTAAAAAACGCGAGATTTATTGGAAAAAAATTAATTGAAATAAATTATTTACAGCAACAAAAAAGGAAATTTAAATTTTTAATGAATTCGTTTGAAGAAAAAATAAAAAAATTTTTAATTTTTAAATATTTCTCAATTCAATGATTAGGACACGAAGGTGTACATTTAGACCAAATAGATCTGCTTTCAATGGGTGTATGATATCAATGGAGGCTGTTAAAGATCAATGAAATTAACACTGATGCAGCAATAAGTTCATGCCACACTGAATTATTGGATTTTTATCGATTTTATCAACATGTTTAGATATTGGGGGCGAATATCAAAGAAATGTCATTCACTGCTTACATTAACAAAAACGCAATTAAAAAGGATACGTATTGCTACGAAGACGGAATAAACATAAAACACTGAAGTATTTCTTTCATAACAAAAATTAAATAACAACAGAAAACTTACGATGTAAAGGATTACAAAAAACAAGCCTTAAAAGGAGAACTACAGACACAACAGAAAGACCACAAAATCTTATTGGAAATTCTTTTGTCCATTAATTGTCCATTAAATTATTTAATTAAATAACTTTGTAATGATCATTTAAACACAAATTATTTCATGTTGTAATCAGATGTCCGCATCTTATTTAATTACATTTTCAGCTCGCTTGTATTCCAAACAAAAAAGTCAAGCATTTAATTGCAATTTCTTTTGCCTCTGAGAACACACACGTCCACACACAGATTGTTGCAAAGTAGAATGTTTTGCGTTGCTTGTGTTATAATTTGAAATTTATTTGCAACTTGTGTGTAGTAGACGTTGTCTTAATAGTCGTCTTCTCATTTGAATCTTCATTCTGTTGATTGTCAGAAGCTGTCATCAGTCCGCTAATTTGCTTATTTAATATCTTTCTTTCTCTTTTTTTCACATTTTTTCGTGATATAAATTATATCATATAATTTGGGTATGATGCGATATTTAATTTATTTTTTATTCATTTTATTTTAATTTTTTTTCATAAGACTGAAAGCATGACGAAGTAGTTTTGCCAGACGATGACAATGTAAAGATTTTTATCAGCACTCTTGTTAATGAACCAACAAAACAGAAAAAGCCACTGCAAAAACAAGTGTTTTTTTGGTGTTGTATCTTTAATGTTCTTGTTTTTGGTTTTAATGACTCTTAAAAAAGTTATCATCACTGGGGGTTCATGTCTTGTTTTATCGTGTTGTCTGCACCTTAATAAATAATTATGATTCTCCATCGTCCAAATAGAGACAAACAAAACAAAAAATTTATTTATTTAATCATATGGTTCAATTAAAGACCATAATAATTTTTATTGAAATTCATACCATATTTGGAGTGTGGTATGAATTTTTATATGTATCAGATCAATCCGCAATTATCCTTGCATACATAAGATAGTTTTTATTCCGGGTTCCAAATACATACGGTTTTTTTTCTAAACTCTGAATATGGTCTATCTAGGAGGATGCTTCCAAAATTAGCCGCACTAAACTATAGACGGGCGGCAGTAGTGATCAAATAAAAAGTAGCAAAAGAATAGCACATGATAGGTTTAATTAAGTTAACTAAGGCGACTAACATTCAAAAAATTCTTTACTTTGGTGAACTGAATCAAAGTTTGCCGAAAGTGAGAGATCAAGAACTTAATTCCTCCTCATGACGAGTGCCGGGCAATAATACATAAGGTGAATGATAGGCTTCTCCTTCCCCTTAGAGTTCGAAATGGAATTCGGAAACGAACATTGAAACTCCACGGTTGCTGAACTCTTAAATAGCGATATCGTTGCAAATTGTTTCACCGAAGTTCTGACTAGGGCTGGTAAAGATTGTAAGCTCACAATCTTACAGGTCATAGTTGTTCAGATTGTCTCAGTTAAACGGACTATTCTGCTGTAGTTGTACACGGATGTTCAATTTCGTTGAAACCATGCGGGTACGCATACTTTTATTAGACTCTCCTTGACTGATATGAATAAGAAGATTCACCGCATGTTTTAGTGCTCGGATCTTCATCAGAGTTTCAATCCTGTCATCTTAGACTGAACTCTCCAAAATAGAAATTATAATAGCAAATTTGTATTGGAATCTGAATGGTTTCTTGAAGTATTTGATACCTTAAGTAATTTTAATTTTTGGAACCACATTGAGCCCTACTCCTGAACGAAGTGGGACCTTACCTAGGCATCTAGCCTAAGTCCATTCGCTCATGATCATGAAGATATTAGTTACATAATGACCGCCTCATTAAACGTTACGAGCCAAATGCTTTTAATGCAACTACAGCGAAGAATTTAAACTTAAGCTATAACTCCAGACATAAAAGAATAACTTGACCCACTAATGCTTGTATACGAAGGCATTAAATTATTCACAGTTTCTTCGTTCGGCCAAAATTCTTCATCCAACAATTTTTTCTTTAGTTTTCTTTTCTATTACACGATGACTTTGTTTAAAATTTTTTTTGTTGTTCGTCATCTTTCCTTTTATTCACCCTGGCTCCCTTAACACACAGCTGAACACAACAGTGATCAACAACTGTTCCGTTCCATTAAAAAATAAGAAATAACACAGGAAAAATGCAACATGTTGAACATAAAGTTGCACCAACGACAGTGCATAATAAGGCAATGAAGAGTGTGTGTGTGTGCAACACACAATTAATGAGGATATTGCATCACCTAAAGTTATAAGGAAGTAGAAGAAGAAATGCACTTCTTCTTTTCGTTTTCTTTCTCTCTTGCTTTTTATTTATGCCTCTGAGTTTACTATGTCGCAAGCACTAATATTTACCGACTGCTTTCACTTTAGTAGGTGACACTCTTATAAGTTGACAACGTACAGAGCTGCTTCTACTGTAATTTGGCTTAAATAAAGCAACAAGAATAATATCAACAACTGCAACAATTTTTCTATTAAATTTTAAATAAAATATTTACTTATATTTTTTTGTTGCAAGTTGCAGGGATGCAAAGAATGAATAACAAAATCGCTGTGATGGTAATGCTATAAACCACCCAAGTTGTTTGCTTAAATTCACAATTGCCCTCGATTGCGAGGCATGTTTTTTGTTCTTGTTCACTTAATACAGATGCTTTGGAATTATTTGGTTCGAATACTAATACATGATGCAACTTTGGATTATGAATTTTGTTACACATTGTAATGGTTCCACCCAGTGCAAGAAAGTGTACGATATTGTGTTGAAATATATGATAAGCTGTTGAATCGATTCATGTTGCAACGATTGATTTCACTTTGTAAATTAAGAAAATGAAAAGGGAGCGAAGATCACAGAACAATCCATAACTTCAACAATAAGCCAGAAGGAGTATATTTCATTCATTGGAGTACGGATCTATTTTAAGGGCTTAGTACGCGTAAATAATCATACACTGTAGCGATCAGTAAAGTAGCTTCAGGACGCCTCCGCATGCTGTACCAAAAAAAAAAAAATTAATTGAGTCTGAAACTATTGATTTGATAATAAACCTCTTTGATTGAAAATTACCCCAACGCCCGAAAGAAAAATCTGGACAGTAGGAAAAGATACCAAGAAAGCATGATAAAAGTAGTGGTCATAAGTTTCGAATTTTCGGTAACAAAGCTCCAGAATTATATGGTATCCATGACAAAATTCTGAAAGTTGTGTAGAGGAGGAATCCGGACGCGTTGGTTACCTTTTAACTGCTTGAAATAGAGTGTATTTAATGGCTTCATTCTTCAGAAATTAAGCTGAAATCTTGCAGATCCCAAAACCTGGTGCAGCAGAAGGAAAAACACAAGTTCCTGCTGAAATCGTTCCTACTATAGCCAAGTGCCTTTGGAGTGCCTATACCAGTCTCATGAGTTCCGTTGAAAAGGCTAAGGAAATCCTCAGTAATCAGTATCGTGTCTTAAATGAGGCTTTAACGGTTCATACAATTCATACAGTTATAAATATTACCAGAAGGCCCTTTAAGGGAATAGATAATGCCAGGAAATAATGCGCTCTGGATACAACAAATGATTTTAGTTGTGGATAATAGAATATTTTATGCGTTTATTTAAGATCTACTTGTCCAACAGGATCCTGTGTTGTAAATCTAATAATGATAAAGGGTCACAAGTCATTGCTTTTCGGTATACTAAAGAGATGTTTTCTATGATCACTGTCTCAGCAAGAGTGAAATTTGAATTAATTATGAATAAATTTGAATAAATATATTTCAATCATTTCAATCATCAGTTGTCTTCAGTCAGACGGGCTAAGGTAATGTTTTCCTTAAAATATTAGGGTCTCGAGTTTACAAGTATCCTTCCAGAGGTTTTCATACAAAAGAATCAGCATCTGTTGTCATTTACGTACTCTAATGCCTACGAAAAACGACCATTAGTTGCTTAACTGAGAGAAAATAGAAGACTGCCGCCCGAAGTAGTTAACACAACTTAGCTGGTAGTCACTACAACACAGGCAACATGGATTTAAATAAAGATATGTACTGTACTCGTTAGAAATTAGTTTTCAATTTAAAAAGTTTTTATTGAGTTCACACACATTCTGTGATGGCCATCTACTCAAGAAGTTTACATTTCGAACCCTCATCTCTAACATGTTGAAAAGAAAAATATCCTTTGACGACCATCACACTGCTGTCTCAAATTTATCGTTCGAAATCGATATTAAATTATAAAACTCGATATTATTGGATAAAATGAACAAAGTGGGAGATTTGTTAACCTAAGATAAAAAAATGGCATGGTCTTGATAGTCAATTGACATCGCCAAAATCGATTGAGTTGTGTGGGTTGTGGCACAATCTTGTTAAAATGGCATACAGAGCAGTTCCTAAATTTGAATTTCAGACCAAAGGAATTCGGTCATAAAGTTCCAATTATACCTACTGGTAATAATGCGCAACTAAATAGTGACCATGCAATCGCTTCTCCGTAACAACTTTGCTGTCTTCTGAGATCAATGATCTGATCTGTAAAAAGACAAACAGACACATAAAAACAAATACCATGACTGAAATAGCAGCAACAGCAAAAAGTAACAGAACATTAAAATAAAGACACAATTTAATTCGAATTTATTTTATTTTCCAACACTTTAGCAGCAGCAAAGGCTTTAATTTACACCACAATGGAATGGTAATGGCAAAAATCAAGAGCAAACAAAATCTGTGGTATCTCGATAACACCACTGAATGTTATGAAAACTAGTTTAAGTTTTTCGTTTGAGGTAGAATTCGATTGAGCTTCTGAAGCACAAGTCGACTTTCAATCATTTATTTCAATTTCACCTTAAGGGTCAATTTATATAAAATAATCAGGTTGCATGTTCGAGAAGTAAATTCTCTGGAAAACAGTACAACAAGTAACGCTGATTTATTATTTTTTTCTTTAGGTTAGGTTGCACCACCGATATTTCCAATACCTCCTGGTTTGGCGTCTCACATCCATACCGAGAGTTTTATGAAGTCGTGCATTTTATTCAAATAGTTTTCGGCAAATCGCCGTAGTCAAGTAGGTAGTGTGTTAGCTTATTAGCCGTGAGGTTCAAACCACGGGTCAGACATTTTCAACAAAACGAAATTATGAAAAAATATTTCTTCTGCAATTTCGTCACAGCAAATTTCTAGCAAAAACTCTAACAATAAATAAAATCACCATGAATAGTCTGTCGTTCGGAATCACCTTTAAACTGTAGGTGCCGCCACTCACTCATCTATAAAAATTAAAGCACACAACATAAGTGGTGTGAGAAACTAGATCGTAATTATGTCTGAAAGGTTTTAATTACCAATTATGTATGTATGTATGTAGTCCTTGGCTAGACACACTCAATAAATTCTTCTCCTTATGTACCCTATCACCGATTTGTTGTCTTGCGGTCTTCACTTCTTCCTCATTCGTTGAGCTATTTCTAGTTTCCGGAGTATGTACCCAGAGACCAGTGTTTACCAAAACTTGGCATAAAAGAGGGAGAATACAGGGCGCTGCAAAAAGCAAGAGCAAGAACGACTTTAAAGCACGACTTCGGAAGCACAGTTCAACTATAACGGACGAAACTTTTGAGGTTTGCGTTGTAATACTTAATCCAGGGTTCTGGTAGGAATTCTCGGTCTGAAACTGGAGTGGATGCTATTGGGTAAACTTCCCACACTGAATGAGACATTAATCTACATAAGCATAAGCCCTTAGCTGTTAGGATGTGTATTTGCAGTCCCATTGTGTAAAGTGCTGATAAAAAACTTTATTTGTACAAAAAATTAAAAAAAAAATTGAAAAACTATAGATTTTAATTCATTCAATTTGAAACTTGGAAATATTGTTTGTCTTTGTGCTGTGTTACTGTTGTTGTTGTTAGTCTAACAAAACAACATGTTGTCGACAAAGTTGCTCTGCCATTTTTACATGTCTGGGTGTAGTAAAGACATAGGAATTATTATTTACAATCGGTATTAAAATGTTGTCCGAATTGGTGTGGTTGAGTTGGAGTGGCTTAGTTTGGACTATTTTGCTTTAGATTAGATTGGTCTCGTACTGTCAAAAACAAGTCAAAATTTTAAAAATGTTGACTTTATGCAAATTGTATTGTTTTAAGCCATTGCTGGTTGATTTTTGAATAAGACAAAGATGAAAACAAAAAAAAAATGCGAAATTTTCTTACCAATAAAAGTAATAAAACCGACAGCAACCAACCAATTTTTTTGTATTTCGCTGTTCAATTACAATATTTAAAGCCACAAAACTCAAGTTTTTTTTTTGATTGTTTTTTTATGGAAAAAATTATTTTTTTTAAACAAATGTCCTTGCAAGCTGGTTTAAAACGATTGTTAATATAATTGTGTTACTCTTGGCCTAGGAGTACCAGTAACAGATAACCAAACAGCCAACCATTAGACAAAGACAACGGTAGCAATAGTGGTAATAATATTTTTTCCCTCCTCTTTTGAGGAATCTCCTTACATCTATCTCTCGATGTCTCTGTTTTTGGTGTCCGACATAGAGTCATTAATATTTTGTTTTTTCTAGTTTGTTTTCTTATACAACACCATTTTGCCACTTTCTGAATGGCTGATGGCAAGTAAAACTAATATAAATTTCTAGGGATCCCATTACATTTTCTTTATCATTGTTGTTGCTGATGTTTTTGTAATTTTTACATTAATTTAAATTTTACATGAAAATTCGTTTTTTTTCGAACATTTGAAAATTTTATTGGTGTTTGTTACACAGCATGACAGTTTCTTTATTTTTTTATTTAATGTTGTTTTTGATTTGATGTTGTTACTTTTGACAGAGTAGAAAACATGGCATGCAACGGCACATGTTATACAACGTAAAAAATGCAACGAAAACGGACTCATTTGGAACACAAATAAATAATTTTTATTGTTAATTGTATGATTGTGGCTTGTGGAGTTGCCATTGTTGTTCTTGCATTATTTAAAATTAAATTAATTTGTCAAATGGTTTTACGAAGAAAGAGATATTCCAGTTGCAGTTACTGGACATTGCATGTTAAAAATGAAAATATGGGTTTAAAGTTTTCCACTATCATACTTGGAACTTTGCTTTCATGTTCCAAGAAGAGACGGCAAAAAAAGAAGTAAAAACTAAAAAAAAAGGAACTAATGTCTGCAGAGAATGTGACATCCTGCAAAACGTATCTACTTTGCAATGTAGAGCGATTTGGAAAGAGCGATTTCTGCAAAATAAATCGACTCGGAGCCAATTTTAATTTTCTCAAATATACTAAAAATTTATTTTCCTAGATCGTATCTGCACAATTCGCATCATCTTATATACAGTTTGGACGATCTTTAATCGATTTAACTAACTATTCTCCTACATTATTCTCTATTATCGACTTCTTGCTGTCCGGTAAGGATATCTATAATTCCTTGGCTTTCTGCAACGTAATCCTTTTATATGGTTTTTGCCCACACTCTTTGTCTTGATTATATAATTTCATAGTTTACTATCGCCATCAACGATCTATTGTTATCCATGCGCGCGGAGTATCCTACCCACCCTAATCGGTTGACTACTACGAATTTGATCATCTCCTTTCCTTTGGGCAGTACATCGTTATCTCAAATGATTTTTCGCGCAAATAATCTCAGAAGGAGTTGGCCGCTAATTGCAAATTTCGCATTGAGATGCTGATGTGACACTATATTTATAAATACTGATATAAAGTAGGTCAGATCTTTTCTAATTATGTTGCAAAAGGTCTAGCAGGCACGTTTCTAAATACTGAAACACTGTCTGGTATTGCCTGCATTCTGATAGTCATGAAATGAACTTTTTTTAATAATTGATTACATATGTATCTTCATATCAAATGTGGAAGTGAAAGCAGACGTTATTAGCGAAATAAAAAATTATTCAATATTACCAGCTAATTTTGATTCCTTCAGCCTATAATATGCTGCATATTATTTAAATTGCCTTGATCATTATGTTTCACGGGTGATTTGATTTGTGGCGTTTACTTTAATGCTTTACAACTTTTGCATCCAACAGATTAAGGACCCCAGTCAGATACAAATTAATAATAAACATAAAATTAATTAGAAATCCATACGATAATGAAATAAGAAATATTTTAAATACATACATTGAGTGCACTTTATTCTTATATGCGAATATCTTTCAAACTTTATTCAAGCAAAGTGCAACAAGTCTTATTAATTTAATTTGTTTTTTAATATTTTTTTGTTTGCATATTTTTTCTTGTTTGTTATTTGCGAAAATAATGAGTTCATTAAACAAAAAAAATATTCCAAACAAC
Source organism: Sarcophaga rosellei (assembly GCA_930367235.1). Taxonomy (NCBI): domain Eukaryota; kingdom Metazoa; phylum Arthropoda; class Insecta; order Diptera; family Sarcophagidae; genus Sarcophaga; species Sarcophaga rosellei. The sequence goes on along the minus strand of OV884018.1, from coordinate 62,024,144 downwards.
AAGTGGTCGTAAATTAAATCAAAAAATTCAAGAAAAAAGAAAAAATCGAATTTTAAAAAAGATTATAAAAGATGTTGCAATCGGCAATCAGCGACTGTATTATAGTTTATACTATAGGGTTGCTGTTTTCTTAGATACAATATAATAGGAAAATTTGAAAAAACGTGTGTTTAAATCATCATCCTTATAAAAAAAAACGGGTATATGGTAAGACGACGGATTTTGAAAAAAATGAGACTTCTTGTGATACTTTATCACTACCAAAAATAGCTTTGCAGAAATACGTAGCAAAATATACAAAGTGTCCTAAGACTATAGAAATTTTGATACAAAATTGAACTCACTCTGGTCATCCAGGCGAAAGAGTGGATGACATTTTGTAACGGCGCGCAAACTGACTATATTGGAACTAGAAATCATTTAAAAATGATTGCTTGTCTACTGAAAAAATCTCCACGTTAGTGTGTTTCATGTTTAATTTGTTATTTTTTTTTTGCTGAATGATTTTAAATCGCCTTTCTTTTTACCAAAATTACCATCCCGAACTAAAACCTCGGTGTAGAGTATAGGAGAGTATAATAAAGTTATTGTTTAAAAGCACACAATCTAAAAATTGAAATAAAAACTTATGCCAACAACAGTATTGAATCCAATCACCGAACACACGTTCTCATAAACTTCTATCTGTGTTAACTTTATATGGCAAATTGTTATAAAGTTTAAATTTTTTGAACAACTTTTTGAGAAAAAAGAAAAAATAACTTCAGTAAGCAAATGAACAGATTCTAAGCAGGGCAGGGAGTCTTAAACTTCGGTTTTCAATTTGCAATTTTTGGTTTTTATAAATGTGAAGATGCACTAAGTGCATGTATTAAACAAACATAAGTGCTTGCGTAGTCTAGTAGGTATTTTGTTGAATCAGATCCACGATTTCGACAATAAATATAACGATTACAAATACAGAGCAAGCAGAATTAAATTAATAATTTCTGATTTATTTTGATTGTTTTTGTTTACTAAATTCTCGTAAAACAATATTAAACATTAAAGTTTTTATTATTTTGTTTAACAAAATTTGTTTCATTTCTGTGGAAAACATGCACACAATATGTACCTCCTTGACTTATCGAACAAATAACAACAACTGCTTCGTTCGTTTCATTCGTTCAATTATAATCATGATTTTTTCAGATAAAAACTATATATATGATTTTTATGATGGCCTTGTGGGGTCCTTACCTTTGGCATCTAAATCCTTAGATTTAAATGCGAGTGTTCATCACATCACTTTCTTGTTCTTAAATGAGTTACCATTTAACAATAAAAATTCTGTTTCTAAGATTGCAACACAAACTATGATTATGTACAAGATATGATTTGCAATTGCAACTGAAGCAGAGTCGAAAACGTTGGAAACCCAGCTGCCTTTGCTTTCTTTTAGGAAGCCAAGCTAAATAATTAAAACAGGACACAAGCACGAGTATTAAATGAAATCAAGATGAAACGAAAGTACTGTAAGGAATCGGAATCTTAAAATATTCCGTTAAATAAATCTGCAGCCTATTCATGTTGCAACATATTGAGTCCCTTAAGGATGCCTTTCGCTTTCATTCCCATGCTATATATGAAAGGCTCATAAAACTCCTTTAAAAAAACTTGGAAATCTCTTTCCCTCATCTCTCTCTTTGCAAAAGTGTTTTCATAAACATACAAACGCTTCATATCTTCTCATGTTACTCTGTTTATCCATTGTAACGCAGTCCTGTGCAAATTTCGAGTTCCAAAGGAGGTTCATTTCAATTGTGAACGTACGTGCTTAAGTGTTAAAATCCGATTTTCATGTTTAAGAAAACGCAGGAAAGGGAAAGTTTCAACAAAATCGAAAGCAAAATCACAATTTATTTCAATTTTAATTTAAAATTTTTAATGAATTTATGCGAGAGGTATTCATGCAATTATTGTTGCTGTTGCTGTTGTTTTCTCGTTTTTTTAGCTTTGTAAAGTTGTAAACTTAACTAAACGACGTTTATGGCAAAAAGGCGAAAAAATGAGAAATTTTTAATAATAATTCGGAGCAGAGTACTAAAGGAATAAAACTTTAATCAAGCTTAAAATTATGTTGACTATCAAAAGAGGTATAGGTATTAAAGTGAAGAAAAAGACAATTAAATACCGTTGCCCAGATACTTGCTTAAGTTTAGCTGAACCTTAAGGCTGTGAAAAATAATGCAAAAGCAGTAGCTCTATAAGACATTTGGGTATAAAGGAGATTTAAATATTGCTTGCACTCTGAACAGTTATAAAGTTCATCTCTGATTAGAAAAATAATTAATACATGTATACCACTCTTTTTACTACGAATGGAATTGTGTGTAAAGTAAGAAAAAATATGAGTTTTTATATGATACGACATCCCTCTAAAGGGATCAAGTTTAGAAAGGCACTCACATGGGAGAAAGTTTAGAATGGCAATAAGTATTATTTTAGGCATGATTACTATGTTTTTATTACGCTGGCTAAAACAAATTTTAAAGTCCATTGGGTATATCGAGTTTTCAGCAACTAAAGCCATTGCCGACGAAGTCGCCGTGTACTAGTTGGTAGTGTGTTGGTTTATTAGACGAGGGCCCGTGTTTCAAACCCTAGTTCAGAGTTAAAAATATTTCTTAACGCGACTTCATCTCAGCAGTCTTCTGACACAACTCTGGGAGTAAATAAAATTGCAATGAAAAGTAAGTTTCTAAAATCTATCGGTCGGAGTCGAAGTTAAACTGTGGATCACGACAGTCCTGGATAATGTTAACACATACAAAATGGGTGGTGTGGGAAACTAGGTTGTAATCCTTAATAAAGTTTTGTAATGATGTAAAGCAAGTAAGAATAGAGTACGTTCTACTACAAACTAGCCAGTTCAACAAGTACATATATTCTGATACTGTGGGGGAGAGCGGGGAAGCAATAAAATAAAATATTTGGCGGAGATAAGAAATAAAAATCGGTATTAGATTTTTCAATATACAATATATATTTAATGTACACACAAGACGTACCTTTCGGGTTGGGGGTTGATCGGGTATTGATCTCTTTTCAATTATTCTTTATAATTCACAATATGAGATACATATGTAATTACAGGGGTGGTTTATACACTTCAACAAAACTTAAATCTAAACTTAAAGTAGGGTAGCCAACGTGAACAGATACCTTGGATGCATACCGACGACGATGAGGACTCATAGACGGATGCAAACAGTTGGCTACACAAAGCGAGCATTGTTTGCCGGACAACAATCCGTAGGAACAAGTTCACATATATTCAGATAAACCAAGCTTAGAAACTGGTTTAGATTGGAATACAATCAACCCATAGGTGTATCTCTGTGTCACAGATATTTTGGTGCAACTAATAAGGAATGTATACTGAAACAAGTCAGACATAGAAAGGGGAGATGATTTAGATTTATTATCTCGAGGAAGCTTTATAGTAAAATAGGGATGGCGCTAGAGTAGTATTTCAAGGTCAACTAAAGAACACCTGGAAACATACAATACACATAGAACTACGACAGTGCGAACTAACATGGCAAGGAGTAAAGAGAACTGCAATAAATCTTGTGTACAAGGGACTCTTTGGGGAAATCATATGTGTCGTAGAGGTTATGACAAATGAATATTTGAGAAAATATTTTAAAATGATTCTGTATCAAGGGAAACCTTTAAATCTGCAATCCTTTAAGTCGCTGCCCAATTTATTAATAAATAATCACCTGTTGTTGTGCGTGTTTTAGTGTTTTTTTCGCTTGCAAGGTGTACTCATGCATTTATTTGTACATGTTTATGATTCGGTTTTTTTATTTTTTAATCATTAACAAACATTTTATTTTGTCATACGTTTTTAATTTTTTTTAGATATTTTTTGGTTCTCGTAAACATGTTTATTTTTTAATTTCTTTTTTGTGTTTTTGAATGTGTTTCTTGGAAAAATTGAAACTAAATCGTTAATGGCAATTTAATGTAGTTGTTGCTGTTTTTTGCTGCCTTTTTATGTTCGCATGTGACTCTCGTTCCATGTTCATGTTGAAAATGTCACTTAACGAAACACATGCAAAATTAAACTCAGACGTGTGCGCTACATTCCACGCACACTTGGCAAAAAAAGACACGTTTTTCCATAGCATTGAGTAGAGCGAGTGGAAATGGTGTGACTATAGCAGCTAAAAGACTGTTACAACTCGATTAGGTGGAGTGGAGAGAGTTCGATGATTGGGGTAATAAATTTATAATGATTTTAAAAGTTAATTAAAATATTGAAAGAAAAAATTGCAAAAATAAGTGATTTCTTAAGTAATATTGCCATCATAAAATTAAAAAAAGATCAAAAAAGGAAAACTCACCGTTAACATTAGAATCTGGAAATAAAAAATAATTAATGAAAATTGATTTATTTTGTGTAATTAAAATAAATATTATTACAGTAACTATCGCTCTTTTTGAATGAATAAAAACTCTGTACATTATATCCACAAATTTTACACACTATGGCAGACTTAGAGACTGGGAATGTAAGCACAGACTACTATCATATGTAATAAGATGTTTTCTTTTAAGAATTCATAAGTTTTTATTAGAAACTCTACTTTATTAGGCAAGCCATTTAACAGCTGTTTATTGCTTAGTTCGTCACTAGCAAATAGTAGATATTTTTTTTTTTTTCAAAACAATGGTTCTGTTCGTCAAACTTATCATCCAATTCATCTGTTTTATGACGTTCATAATCGTCCTTTAGAGGGGTTAATTCGAATAGCAATGAATTCTTTTCGGACCACGTTTACTTTTACTGCTAACGTGCATTGAATCGAATAGTGCATACTGAAGAAGTTGCAATACAGAAAAGCATTGAAGAATATCCAAATCATTTAATTATAAGTCTCTCTCTGCAAGTGGATTTCTGACAACCTAATTTATGCAAGATTTTTTGAAAGGATCTTGACTTAAAGGCTTTCTAAATTAATTCCTCTTAAAAGAGCACGTATCTTCTAAATTGCGCCATTTACTCTTTCCTAAAATCATAGAGTTTATTGGTTCTGCTCAGAGAACAGTTAAGGAAGGACTGATATGCACTCAACTTTCCAAGTCACCATATCGTCCATAACTCTGGTCTTCGTATCACTTCACCATTGTCGGATATTTTCTCATAGCCCCGATTGTATCAACACATGCGAGTCTCTATATCTCGTCGGATTTTACCTGCAATGCTACATCTTGTGAAGGCACGTCTGAAGGCTTATTTATGCAGAAAACATATTGAGGTCGAAGTAAACAGCAGTGACGAAAGATTGAGATTAAGGTAGAAAAGCGCCCTAAGCTTCCTTGTAATATCAATGGGAACTTGTACAATGTGAGAAGCAATTACATAAACACGAAGAACATGAATCTAATTGATTTTATATTTCACAATTAATATTTATCTTGAAAATATCGCTACATTAACACATTGGTCATAGCTGATCGTTTATTTTTCTATTTTTTAAAATACTTTTTTGCATTCAAAAATCACACGTTGTTTGCCAAGTGCAGGAATTCTAACCAGGGTAACCAAAACGGCTGTTTTGTATTTCATTTTCTGAGTTTTCAGTTGATTTTGTTTATGATTTTTGTTGTTCCTGTACGGATAGGCGTGTGTAGAATTAACTCACAGGCTATCTGTGTATGCTTTTGTGCAGGGAGCAATGTCCTAGACAGAAACTTGAGTTGTTTTGTACACTTTTGCTTTCAGTTCTGCTTCTGTAGTATAGTAGTAGGAGTATCATCTGCATCATCTCATCACCAGCATCGCTATACAATTTAAGGATCCCCTAACATGTAAAATGTTTAAATGCCACGTTAGGAAAGAAATATTTGCTTTCAAAAGGAATGATGATGACTTTCGTTAAATGTGATGAAAATTTTTGAAAAAAATAAATAAATAAAGCAACATACACCAGAAAAAAGAAAGAAGTAGAAGTGAATGACTGTATTTTGGGAAAGGACTATAAATGAAATGAAAAGCAAAGCTTCAGCAAGCGAACAAAGCAAAGCAAAACAAATCTAACACATATTCAAACAAATAATTTCAACAGAAAAGTGTACTTCAAGCTACAAGCTGAGCTGTGAGCGAATCATCACCACCATCATCGACGTCGTTATGCTCGTGTTAAGCTTTTCCCCTAGCAGGTAAAAACATTGAGTAAAGAAATGAAAAAAAACAAAAACTGCTCCAAAAAAATTAGAAATCTTTCGAACGGAAGCTTACAAAAGAATTTTTCTATTTTGCATCCTATTTGCAACAACAACACAAGAACACACATACAAATGTAGAAACAAATGGTGCAATTGATAAGTTACTTTATGATGAGCTTTTGTTAACAAAACTAATAATCTCGAGGTTCCCAATAACACACTTAAAGTCTACATTGATGGCTCAAAGGTGTGTGGGGGTTAAATTTGTTAAAGATTGTGATATTAAACATTTTTGTAGAGCACCTGACTACTGCAGTATTATCCATGCAGAGAAAATGGGTATTATTTTGAAAGCTGTGAAATTATTGTTGAAGCGGCGGAATTTTCCTTTGTTCGGACAGCCAGGCTACGATTAAGTCCGCAATAAATGTAGTCCATGAATGCCGAGTATTTCTCAGGGAAATTTCAAAGGTAACTCTTATATTAGATCTTGAACTTATGGACATCGTTGAAAAATGCATTGCTGATGAGCTATCCAAAGTCGTTATGGAGCTCACACTCTCCGACAATTTTTAGGGCACAGTTATTCCGATTGCCACAACTAATTTGGATACAAAATTTAGAGAAGCAGACTGCCAGTGCACCGTTCTGGCCATGAAAAGACGGAGGTTTTTCACCTCTCACTTTCTGATATCCTTGACCAAGTTCTCTAGCATAAAGATTGCTGAAATAGCAAGTTTCAATTCAGATTCGGGTTGGTTTCCTTTGGACAATGTGTGATCTTTGGGTTGAACATTGAATGTGATATCATTTCACATTAGGCTAAATTTTGGCCTAAGTGGGACCTCTTCCTTCAAGGAGGGTTCGCCACCTTACCAAACCTAAACCAATATAATAATACATAATGGTACATAAGGTTATTGTACTGCGCAGTACAAACAGGAAATTTTACAAAAAGAAAGTTTCCTGTTGAATTATGCGATTTTGATCCCAGTAACAGCAAATCTTAATTATTCTTAGTTGTCATACTGCTTTGGAAACACCACTTGTGCTGAACAAAGTTTAACGATATTTGACACTAAGTGAAGTGCTTGAATATCTCCCAGTTGAGATCACTTTAATCAAAGTTATTGGCAGGTAGAGTAAGAGAGAGTGTTCCTTTTCATTAACTCAACAATTTGGCCACGTTACTATATGTCACAAATCAAAAACATGCACATGTTTTGTCAAGTAAGACTTTCATTCAAAAGTCAGTTGAGGTATACAAACGAGTAGGTTTCACTTCATATTTCATGTTGTTGTTGTTTAAGTATATGATTTCAATAAAATTTTTTTGTTGCTTTATTTCCATATATTATGCTGCATATGCATATGCGCATACAGAATAGAATTTCTATTATAAAAAATAAATAATAATAGAGTACTTAAAAACAAAATGACCCACACCTAGTTTTGAACAACGAAAAAAAGCAGAGTTTTTGGTTTTTCTCTCCTAAACAAACGGCTTTAGGGGGATTTATTACTTTTCAGGGTTTCTAGTGAACTCATAAAGCAACCCTATGGTAGATCTCATCTTCTTGTATAAAAGGGATAAAGTGAGAGTGCATTGCCTACAAAACGTATGATTATGAATAGTTTCCCTTACAACCCTCCCATAATCAGCCATAGTCAAAGCATGTTCAATTCCTGCAGTTAAGTTGTTTGTTCCAAAAGTTTTAAATAATTAGTAACGACGACAATAGTATGGAAGTGCAACCTAATAAAGAGGAACTTGTAACAAACAGGATAACAGTTCCGTTCCTAATAATGCAATACAACTACCATGACTAGCTGTAGTGTACGGTTTAAAGAAAAAAGAAAAAAATCTTAGCTTATGTTTCTGACTCTCGCTTTAGGCATTTGAACCACTGTAAAACCTTTCTCTTATATGTTAGTAAGAACATAAACTGTTTGATCGCACCAAAAGCTTAATACTCGATCGTAGCAACATGTTGCTAGCATACAGACACATGTAGCCAACCAAATGCTTATAATGTGAAAGCCAAAGCAACATAAATATTTTCTAGGTCCTATAGTATGATTTTTCCGGAAATTAAAATGAAAAGATTTTTATCATATTTATTGTTATTTTTTTATAATGCGAATATAAAATGTACTAACATTTTTCAGAGCAAATTTAATTAGTACAGTACATATGTACATGTATGTTGGTGATAGCGGCAATCATGTTGTATATTTTTTTGATTGTCACGAGCTTAAACAAGCCTGAAAGTTTATCTATACATGTTTTCTCATTCCACCCTATTCTGATTGCCAACCGAGGTTTCTTTACAAAGAAAACTGAACAACTCGTTCATTTTGGTTTGAAAATCTGGGCTTAACCTATAGAAAGGTGGCAGAAATAATTAATTATTAAACAAAAATAAAAATAGGAAGAAGTGATTGGTGATAAATTTTATTTTTCTTTATCTCTCGTCTGTGTTCCTGGAATTCTTGTAGAGGAGGTATAGTATGAAGCAAATTAAGCGAATATTATTATAAAATAACCTAAAGTGTTTCGTGAAGTGTAGTGTGCAAAATTTCAATTATTGGCCATAGGGCCCGGGCTTTCTTGGTATTTATTGCGGTGATAATTTCTTGGATTTTTCTGGTGTCTATTGGGTTTTACTCGGGACATCCTAACGAGGAGGTAATTATCCAGAAAAATTACCAGAATTTCTATAGGCATTTACACAACATTTTTTTTTAACAGGTCCCGAGAGTTCAAATTTTATTTAATTTTATTTAATTTTATCTAATTTTAGTTAATTTTATATCATTTTATTTAATTTTTCTTCAATTTTATTCTACTTTATTCTATAATGTTTTTCGTCAATTAAATTAAAACCTGACAAGCCAGAAAAAACTGTAATTCGGTGCTGTAAAACCGTTAGTGACAGTTATGTAACGGTTTTACCTCTCTACAAAGTGCTTACTTTATTATTTAAACTTTTCATAATATGGATGATATTTTTTTTTTAAATAAGATATTCTTCTAAAATAATTTTATTAATAATATTGCATATCAGTTCTCATTGTTTCTAGAATTCTATTTGTTTGAAATTTATAATGAGTATTTCTATTTTCCAATTTAAAATGTTAAAATTGTATTAAATCTAAGATATTAGTGCTACCTTAATTTGATTATACATATTTGTCACAATAATAGACATGGCTACTGTAGTGATCATTACAATTAAGTCAATATTTCGATTTCCATTATTGCTTTTTTTTGAGTGTACTTATTCTCTTTCCTAAAAACTGGTTTACTATATAGAATACATGAAATAGAAAAAAAAAGAAATAGACATCAAGAATAGAAATGCATTGTGATAATTTTGTTGTAACGTAAAACAATTGTGATGATCACACAACATGTCTGAATCAAACCTTTTTCATATTAAATTTTGTCATTATCAATTTTGTGTTTATATACTGTAACTTTTTTCTAAAATGTATTACAATAACATGAATTTATATTTTTAGTTTTAAGAAAACGTTTAAAATTAGTATCATTAAGAACATTTATATTTCTATTCTGTTTAAATATTGTAAAAATTCTAAGTGCAAGCATTAGATACGGCATAATTGTCTTGAGCAAATTAATCAAAATTTTTTTTAGCAATAATCAAGAAAATTCTACAACAGCAACAACCTCATGTACATCGAATCTTGAAGGCCTTCCAGAACTCGAATACACGCATGTTTGGTGAGTGCTAATTTTATGTTTTTCCCTAATATTTAAAATATTCATAAGTGATAATGAAATCGAACATGTTTGATCGAACTTCCTTAAGTTATTGTTACGGTTTGCTATCATTATCACTGATACAGTTTAAGAAATATTTCAGTCAGTTTAGTTTATGCTAGAAATGCTTTCACTTAATTTTTTTTGTAGCTTACATATTTTTCCAATTTTATTAAATTTTTCTCTTTGCTCTATTTTATAAATAAATAAGTTAATAATTATGTATGAATAATTAAAGTATCGAGTGTTTTCGTAGTTGGGTAAGAGTTTCGGTGCAATAGTTTATTTGGGGTCCTAATAAATGACGTCCTTAGGGCCAAGGTTAGTGGCGGGTTTTGAGACAGGCGTATCACTAACACCAGATACCGCTTTTGAATTGATTGTGCCAGTAAGATATGTCTTTTTGTATTTAAATTTATTATGCTTTCATTACATATGACTGTAATCGGGCTTTGTTAGATAACATTACAGTCACTTCTTCCATTTAGATTAAATAATACCTAAAAATAGGGAGTCTACAATAAACAAAAAAACTTCTGTATATGGACAGGGTTTTGTTATTGGAAGGACCGAACCCACACGCCCGACTGTTTGCTAGCGAATCAATGGCTCCCGCAGTCCTTTCATAACAATTTCCTTTAGCACTCTCTTTTTTTTGTATAGTGTAAAACTGCTTTTGTTCGTCATGTGCCTTTTATTATTTTGGCTGACGGTTACTTGTGTTCATTACATAGCTTGTACTTGTTGTTGTTGCTGTTATTTTCTTGGGGGAAAGTTTTAAGAACACGGAATGTATAAGAAACCTAGCAAGAAGGAATGCATGGGCCCCTGCTCATGTTCTTAGTAAATTATGCGAAGAGCCTTAGAAGAAACACCAACTCAACACAACACAGCGTAACGCAACAAGACCAAAAAAGAAATGAATTTTTAGTATTCTAGAACTCATGTATGACTTGTTACTCCTGCTACTGTTTCTATAGATTATGTTCATTTTGTCAACAAAGACACAATGATTCTAGGAATTACAACGAAGAAAATGATGGGGGAACGTTATTCTTGAGTCGAGGTTTATGACAATATAATCCTAAAAGTACATTTGTAGGAAAGAGACAGAGGGAGGGAGGAAGAAAGAAATGGAGAGAATGTGTATTCTTTGTGTTATAATGGCGGAGAGGGATTTTGGGGTGACCACTTAACTATTTCATAAATTAAAATTGAAACAAGTAGAAACAAATGAAAAATATTATGCGAAACGTATATTGAAAGCACACAACAATCCGAAACAGTCAAAGTTAACTTAACAGCCATTTATGATGAGTACATGCAACCCAACCATCTATCCAACCTAACTATCCAACCCTTCATTCACCCATTAAACCATACTTTTGCTGGCTTCTTTTAATTCTTTGCCTACGCATTTTATGTCCCCTTTTTATTATAGTTTTATTCTTATTCCGTTTTCCTTATCCTTGTTGTTATTACTCCTTTCTTTGGTTATTCTTCTGCAGTGTAAATGCGTATTTCTGTTGTTCTTCACTTCACTTTACTCTTCGCATGACTCGACTGGTTCCATACTTTCCTTTCAGGTGGTAAAATGTATGCGTTGAAGGTGGTAAAATGTATGCATCAGTACACTTTTCTTGCAATGCAATGACATTTGAATTGTTTCCTAAGCAATCTAACCAATGCTTCTGCCTATACCAACCCAGCACATATGAAATCCCTTCGTTCAAATATTTTATAACTTTAAGATTCATTCCGTTGTATGATGTTAACAAAATATTTTAATGCTACACTTTACCTGCTGAAGGATTGTAAACCTAATTTTCTATTAAAAATATTCTGACATTTGACGAAAATGATCAAGTCTTTGCCATCTTCGATTATAGTATAAGTATAGTATCGTCTTGACTGTAATATTCTAATGGATAATAGAAGACCATGGTTTATACCGTATTCCACCACAATTACGAATAACATGTCGAATTTTTTCCAAATGGTAACAAAAGTAAATTTTTAGAGCCAGTAGGGGCACTAAATTGGGGTGCAAAACTTAAAAACTTCCATTACAAAAAAGTTCTCAAAAAAGCTACTTTTAGCTTAACCAAAGGCAACCCGGTAGAGCAAATTTAAGTCTCTTGCTTGAATAAGAACCAAATTAGTCACGCTGAGCCCAACATAGGTCATTCTACATTACTGTTGTGGAAGCCAGAAGTTCGGATAGTGATTCTAAAAGATTTTAGATTGGAAGGTTAATCTAACCTTTAATCGATGGCGGACGGTGGCTAACGATGAATACTTTATAGATGATATGTTATAGAAACCGAAAGTTTTATAAGAATTCAAGGTTTTGAAATTAGTTACTCAGTCCTCGTTCCTTTACTAAAAAAAACTAAGAATTGTTGGTAATGAATCAGACGAGTCTGCTTGCACCATTGCAAAAGTGCTTCTGAGTGAAGACATCACCGTCACCATCACTTAAGTGCAACACTTCGTAGATTCTTAATTTATTCACCTCCAGCTTGGTTCCGCTTGATATTGCGTGAGCAGATATCTTCGTATCTTTCTATTTAAATTTTGTAGCTTTGTGAACTCACCCTTTGACTAGTTATAGATCTACTCGAATTTCAATTCTCAAGACTGGTACACAGTTTAAGATTACAATATTGCCGTCTGTAAGGTTATTCGAGGGAAAGAAAAATCATCGTTGTCTAGTAGGTAATGGATTGGATCAGACATCTCAAACAACGCCAAATATTGACAAAATTTCTTCCGGCTTGTTCTTCTTAGCAGTCTTCTGACAAAAAGCTCTGAGAGTAAAATAAAATTGCCATGAAAAGTTTCTCAAGATTTTCGTTCGGAGTCGGAATTTGACGTTAGGATATCGATTAAACGAACTATTATTCTCAGCGGTTAAAGAGAATCCTCCCACGACGACTATAAACAAATAGTTTCAGTTTTTCAGAGAATATTGAATATTGAACTGAATTTAATATAGAAGAGCTACAGAATGAACGCAGAAGGAAGAGCTGAAGTTTGTTATGTCTTGTGGTCTTCTGAGGTAAAGCGGTATAGTTATGTAAGCAAGTTGTGAGCCAAGTGAAGACAGAAAATCGTTATAATAATCTCTCTCCCGGAATCTTTTCTAATTCCCTGGCATACCAGAGTGACTGACATCAAAAAACTATATCATAGAAATGACGCGCACACTATTTGTGGGAACTACATCCAACCCAATAACAATTCACATAAGGTATTGTTCAATGACTTATGGCAACCCTGGTATTCCAGAATCTACTATACTACAGCAGTCATCTGTTTATATAAAACAATTTGATTAATAACACTGACAGTGCTAAGAAACGATGATAGTTTGTGATCGCCAAATCAACGAAAAAAATAAAACCAAATATATTGTAGATTTGCATCATTCTTCAGAGTGAGGGTTACGTTATTGTTATAGGATGGTCTTGTATGCAACAGAAATTGTAATGGGCGACTACTGGGGTGAGGAGTATTTAGACACCGAAATACTCTAGCATACACCAGTCTGAAATCCGATGAGATTTGTCATATCCTTGTATATTAAACTTTGAGTACGATTGACAATAGGGTCTCAAGACAAAAAGCAGGCTGGGAAAATAATTAAGGAAGATTTTCCTGTGGATTTACGCGACCACATGACTTGAAACGAATACAAAATGAAAATAGTACTGAAAACTTTGTTTATTGCCGATAAAGACACAAAACACCATTATAGGGAAGAGTTTATGCAACTCAGTAAAAGGTCCAGTGTTATTATGGAAGCAATGCATTAAAGTTAACTACGCCTACCTGTGTGGCATTTTCTGCTTTTAAGTTGGTTTTTGCCTAACAAAGTACATTGATTTTGCATAAAAAGACACAATTCTTAAAAGAAATTAAGGAGGAAGCATTAGAGTTACCACAATAAATGATTTTCTTCTTACATAGTCATTGCAAGCCAATCCACTTGTAGCGATTATGATTGCTTAATACTTCATAATGAAAATAAATTCATTTATTTACCATTCTTTGGTAAAATGATTTCCAAATATTTGGCTAAACATGTCAACAAATAATGTAAAAAAAAAATCGAAAGAAAAATTCATTTCAAGCAACGTTCACTGCACTTCTTTTTATTGCCTTCAAAAAGAAGTTCCAACCGCAAGATGACGATGCTGATGACCGTGCCATTAAAAGAAATTATTGACTTGAAAGAGCTACTCACATAAAAACACTCAGAAGGGATAGAGGGGTGGAGAAAGAATCCAAAGCACGAACTCTTAATGGTTAAAATTAAACGAGAAATTCAATTTGCAACACGCCTCGTTTAAAGCCGCAGGCTATTATAAATTGTAGAACCACTACACTACTGCCCTAGCCCCACAACATTGGTAACGAAAAAGAACCAGATTGAGAGGCTATCAACAGCAGCTTATACTTTATACTTATACAAAATACACATGGCCTTCTGTTTAAATCGTTATGCTGCACAGTATATGATTTCCTGCTGCATAAGTTACGCTTGCATTTTGCAAAGTGATCGTAATTGTGGTTTGCAGTTGAGTTGTTTGAAGAGAGAAACCTTGCATTGTTTGGAGAGTTTATAGATATTTTATAAAGAACTTGCCTCGCCAACTTTAAGAAATGGTGCGCCGTTTATGTGAGTGTATACGCATGAATATGGCATGTAGTTCATCACCATAAAACAAAAAACAAAAAAAAAGCACTAAAAGAAGCAAATATGTAGGAGAAGAAGAGCAGAGGAGAGGTATTGTAAAGACAACAAGAAAGTACGCACGAACACCACTGGCTACTAACAAGTTAGAGGCACAACGACTATGCCATCATATGTATTACGATTTACACAGTAACCCACTTTGGACCTATGTATATTGGAGGTTAGAGTTGTCCGTTTTGTTGCTCTAATTTTGAAAGAAGTGAAATGATGCAATATGCTTTGGAATATTTGAGAAGTAAGAAAAGTAGACTTCAGTGAAGCCTTTTGCAATGTTTTCTTTCTAATAGAAAAGCTAAGTTCCTCTGCTAAGTATTATAAATGTTAAGCCCTGACGCTTTTTATGTACTAATCAGGATGTACCAGTAAATATCTTTTTAACATCACTGGCCTGAGTACTTCATATAGAAATATGTTTACCCAGCTCTGGTGTGCGTAGAATAAAATTCTGAATTAAATAAATATTGCGAAAGGACTTGTGGTTTCTTTCTAAGTGTCACTTAATTACTGAAAGCAGGAGATCAAGTTTTGGAGGCTCTTTTGGTGATCAGATAATATGTATTAAAAACGTTACGAACATTTTGGAAAATTATAATAAGAAGAAATAGGAATCATCTATTAGACTATCAAGAAATAACCTGAGGTCGACAACCGCACTTTTGCCAGGACTCTGCAGACACAGGAATTTGAATTTTTTTAGAATGGGGGTTATCTCGCGCCCAATATTTATATTCTAAAACGGTGAGAATGAATAATGGAAGCTCGTTATTAGAACCTGTGAGACAATAATGCATCCCAGAGGGAATCACATGAATGCAGCATCCTGAAGTGTGACAGGGTATTAGGCTAGCAGAAGACATTATAAGGATACCCATAAAGTTTAAGGAGAGTACAGTATTGTCACAGTACTAAAGCAGGTTTTTGTTACGACAATATGATGAAATTGCAAATTTATGGGATATGAGTAACGAAGAATGAAATTGAATCACATTGCAAAGCAATTCGGAACTTTATACACTTAAAACCGAAAACGATACATCGAATAGAATTAATGCATGTGTTTTTATTATACTATGAATGAAAATGTGTTCAGAGAAGCTTTAAAAATGAGACAGCTTTTCCATATTCAAATAAACTGTGTAGTTCCTGTGCCGAGGAAATAACGACTTGCAGACTTTATCTACATTAAGAGTATGAAGCTACTTGAATACAACAGATTAGAAGTTAAATAGCCCACCTCTTTTATTTTTATGTTGGGATTTGAAACTCTCTGAAGTGCACGATTGTCTTTAATTAACATGAACGACAATTTTTATGCCTTAAAGTGTTAACGTTGAAATATTTTTTCACTCACTTCTTGAGTCATCTTCTACTTCTCCACTTCAAAGTCTTTGCATTCTTTGAATTTTAAACTACTTTTAAAGGATTTTAACCATTTCTCATTCCTGAATGCACTGTCTGTCTGTCTGTTGGTCTGTTTTATTGCTTCTTTTCTTACGTTTTTTTTTATTGAATTTAAAGAAATCAATCAATGAAATTGTTGTTACCTGTTGGTCATAAATTATACACGCTTAACGGGCAACTGAAATTGGGCGTAAATAATATCTTCACAGGCTTAGAAGCACTTAATGGAGGGAAGGTATGAGCCATAATGTGGAATAAACGATTACCAGCCGTACAATTACATATAATTTACATTTTCTTGACAGTAAAATTTTTTTTTTGACAATAATTACTGTGTTAATTTATGCTTACAGAGGATTTCAATAGGTAAACCTACACATTGTATCTCTTTAAACTCATTAGTAAGTGATTAAGTTAGTAGTAGGTAGTATTTGTATTTAGATGTTATTGTTGTAATCTATTTAATGAATTTATTAATTAATTTAATCAAATCCACAACGATAATGTTGTCTACAATAAAAGATAAGCCAAGTAAACGTACAATGACAACCATGGCATGAGTCATATAACCAGCCATCTATTTGGGATGTATGTGTATGTGGCAAAGTCTCATTATATATTGAATTCTAAGCTATTCTATTGGAAATTTCTAATAGTTTTGAATTTGAATTCAATGTTCAGTTTATATTTTACCATATGCTTATGCTTCAATACACTGACTTTCTTGAGATTTTGTTTTGCAATATGCCACACACTCATTATCTTAAAAGTCTAGTCATGTGGCAATCAAAGAATAATAATTTTCTATTTAGCTAAACCATGAATTTATTTGGGGGAGGGGAATTATTGTTGTTGTGATTGTACTTCAATATCATACAGGATATTACACTGTTTACACAGAAAGATGGTGTTTGAGATTCAAAGTGTTACACAACTGAGGGTTATAAACTCCTTTTTATCATTTTTCCGTTTGGATTATTCAAGAATCAAATCAATGAAGTGGGAAAGACAGCCCGATTATCTAGGACAGGTTTATAGTAGTATTGTTATCTCATTTGATAAAAAAAAAAAACTTGAAATTGATGTTCATGTTCATAGTTTAGTAGGTAGTCTTGGCATTTTAAACGTGAGGTCACGGTTCAAACTCCAGTTTAGACATATCGAACCAAATGTAAAACAATATTTCTTCTGCGACTTCCTCTCAGCAGATGCTTGGCAAAACCTCTGAGAGCAGAGTAAAAATTAACATGAAGAGTTTCTTAAAAATCTGTCATTTCGGAATCGATTTTATACTGTAGATCCCGCCACTCATGTATAAAATTAACACACACAACATAAGTGGTGGAAGAAGTTAGATCGTAATTTCTATACTCTTGACGTCTCTTCTGGTGTCTCGACCGTCCAGTAGCACTTTCTAGTTACTGGTTTTTCTTTTGTATTCGCGGTGAAAACTGTGAAGGAGTCTCAAATCGCACTGGTTGTGCCAATTTAAATGCCAGCACTCTATTCTAATATTAGCATTCTGAAAGGTGCGATAATGCTTCACACGATCTAAGAAGCGGAAGCAATAAACAAGTTCATGTGATGGTGAGTAAATACAAAGGGATACTGAATTTTGTTATATATAAAAATGAATGTGTGTTTATTTGTTTGTGGGTTTGTTTAAAGTCTATAGACGGCTAAGCGGCTGAACAGATTTTCTTAAACAATATCTTCCTGTATGTCTGGAAAGAGTTATATAGTATGAGTGTTATTGTCTAACAAAATATTACGTATACGTCACCCGTCAGCTCTATCTAATCTTCTATATATGTAGGTATATAAAAATGAATGTTTGTTTGTATGTAATTAATAGAATCGTAAACTATGCATTTGATCATGTTATGATCTTCAGGAAAGTTGTTGCCCATGAGCCCGGGAAGGTTTCTAAATTGGTATGACCAATATCCGACAGGTGGCGTCACTGAAAATTACTCAAAATTAATTGAATCGTAAACTGTGTATTTGATTATGTTATGTTCTTTAGCAAAGTGGTTGCGCATGAGCCGCCGAAGATTTTTAAGTTGATATGACTAATATCCGACAGGTGGCAACACTGAAAATGCATTTAATCATGTTACGATCTTTAGCAAAGTTGTTGCGCATGAGCCGACAAAGGTTCTAAGTTGGTATGACCAATATCGGACAGGTGGCATCACTGAAAATGACTAAAAATGAATTAAATTCGACTTCAAACAGACCTACTGCCATTCATGTATAAAAATTAACAAACACAATGGTGTGAGAAGCTAGGTCATACTTCTTACTCAAGGGTTGTAATGACCAATTAAGTAACGCATCTATAGCAGTGCTCTGTATTTTTAAGCCTTTAACGTCTACTTTGGTGTCTCGACTGTCCAGTAGCACTTCGTAGTACTATTTTCTCTCTTGTTGAAAACTATGAAGAGGTCCCAAATCCCATTGGTAGTGCCAATTTAAATGCCAGCACTCTTTTCTAATATTAGTATTCTGAAATGTGCGATGATGCCTCAGACGACCTAAAAAGCGGAAGCGATGAACAAATTCATATCGTTAGTCTAATTCGCAAATGTGTTAAGTCCCTTTTTTTCAAATTTTACAGGGGACATAGAAAACATTGTAACATTTCCAGTTTTAAAAATTTGTAAACTTTTTAAACGCCATTATTTTTACAAAATAGCTCTCTTTAAATGACCTAGATCAAAAATCAACTCAAAAAAATCGAATTAAAGCAAAAAATTAGCACGTGTTTTTAATATTTTTCGTAATTTTGTGGATTTAGCGTTTTGGCCAAGCACAAAATAACAACAACTTTAAACTACATAATGACATTTTTTGTTGTTGTAAAATATGTATTTTGCATAATGTTACCGTTTTGCATTAAAATCTGAATTTTGGAAAAAAGTGGACTTAGCGTCTTTGCGGATTATACTAACGATATGACCCATTGTGTTACCCAGTGTAAGGAAAGCCCCCTAGTCATGATGCGTTAGTGGTTATTACTGTGCGTTAGTGGAATATTACTGTGACACTGAAGCGCCTAGAAAGAAGGTCGAAGGTGACGAGTTATTCACAACATTCGACAGAGATCTTATGGCAGCCTGACTATCATAAAAGATCAAGATTCGAGTGAAAGGAACACCGTTAGTGAGGATAAATTGAGCAGCCCGGTAGACGACCATTACATCCGCCTGAAATATGCTGCAATAGTCCTGCAGCTGGAGTGAAATGTTCAGGTCCAGTTTCCTAGAGTAGACTTTGTTTGTTTGCTACCAACCCCGTTATCGACTTTAGAGCCATCGGTGTATACATCAAGGAGTTCCGGGGGAAGATCATGTCAAGGTCTTAGTCCCCCCTGCTCTGAATCAGAAACTGAATACCCCTGTTAAAACAATATTTCGCAGGGAGATAATCAATGTCCAGTGAAGCCACGGGATTAATATCCAAAATATAGGAGAAACCAGATGGGACAAGGCGCCAACGAGATTGGGCATTAAGTCTAGGCGCAGTGAACAGTCAAAAAACAAAAATAAACTCATTAGCTGTAGTGGTACAGTGAAATGTTTTCTACGAACGCAGTGAAGCACAGTTGTTAATTTCAAAACGATCACTATTGCTTACAGCGTTTCAGCTCTTGTGGTTTCTCTTGTGCTTTAGCTGTACTTATTTGCTGCGCTGTTTTACTTTGTAAAGAAATGCTTAAAAGTTTTATATGTTTTATTGTTCTGTTGATAAATAAATGTAAAATGTTGAGAGTGTTCGAGTTCGATAGTCATTTAGAAATATTATTAAAAATAAAAAATTATGACAAAGAAATTTTTTTTTTTATTATGTCCTTTATTCAATTTACTTATTTAGAGTTAGATAACATTTTATGAGATTTTACATTAGTATTACAACAATTGTATCATTTGTTTTGAGGAGGGAGGGAGGTATGCATGCAAACAAGGCAAAGTTTCTGATTGTGGTCAACGTGGCGACCTCCAGGACGATCCTTGTCTTGCTGTATTCAAGTTGACACGCAGCCTCCTCGTGGCCCCTCCTGGATGGCATTCTAGCACCCGCTAGATGTTAACTAATGCGTGCAGCGACGTTAAATCTGGGTTGTGCGTAGGGCTTGGAACCCACCACGTAAAAATCCCCCTCCAATGAAAACCAGAAATACAGAATCCGATAAGATCCCCTTAAAAGTTGACGACCACGGCAAACGTATAAAGGACTACGATTTACGTATTGGCACATGGAACGTCCGCACCCTTTACAGGGTAGGCGCTTCCGCCCAGCTGGCGGATGCCCTCATTAAATGTAGGACTGACATCACTGCCATACAGGAAATGCGGTGGACAGGACAAGGATGCAAAAGGCTTGCATCTTGTGATGTTTACTACAGCTGCCATGAAGATAAGCACGAATTCGGATGCGGCTTTGTGGTTAATAAGAGACTTCGTCACCTTGTCTCTGGGTTCACACCTGTGAACGAAAGAATAGCCACAATCCGCATCAAGGCAAAATTCCACAACATAAGCCTAATTTGTGCCCACGCCCCGACGGAAGAAAAGGACGATGT
The DNA here is from genome assembly GCA_930367235.1 of Sarcophaga rosellei. Taxonomy (NCBI): domain Eukaryota; kingdom Metazoa; phylum Arthropoda; class Insecta; order Diptera; family Sarcophagidae; genus Sarcophaga; species Sarcophaga rosellei. The sequence continues at coordinate 62,003,390 of OV884018.1, read as the reverse complement.
GACTAAAGATGCCTTCTATGCTAAACTCGAGGACGTATATGATAAGTGCCCGGCCCATGACGCCCAAATCGTCCTCGGAGATTTTAATGCGAAGGTCCAAACATCGACTCGGACCACTACCTTGTCGCAGCCAAGTTCCGATTGCGCATTAGCGCCTCGAGGTCTGCGCGCTCTAGTAAATTGCGAAAGCTGGACGTCAAGAAGCTGCGATCACAAGGGGCAACTGAGGCGTTCTCCGCTCAACTCTCGGATAAGCTCCGTCGCTCCCCATCCAATCTCAACGACATTGGTGGACTGTGGGCCAACATATCCCACTCTTTGCGCACTACTGCGCTTGGTTGCGCTTGGTTTCGAGCGCCCACCCCAACGAAATCAATGGTACGACGAGGAGTGTCGCGAGGCTGCTGCAGCGAAAAACGCCGCATTCGAGAAAACGCTGTCAGTCGCAACGCGAGCCATTGTCGAGAACTATAGAGAGAGGAGAAGGAATGAGAGACGCCTTTTCAGACGCAAGAAGAGGGAGCAGGAAAGGCGTGAGCGCGAGGAAGTCGAGATGTATAGGTGTAGGAATAATGCTCGAAAATTTTATCAAAAGGTTAAGCGTCTAACCGAAGGTTTTAATCCCGGAGCGTCTTCCTGCAGAGACGAAAACGGAAACCTGATAACAGACTCGAAAGGGGTGCTGAGGTTATGGAGGAAACACTTCTCTACTCTGCTGCAAGGTGATTACGACAACAATTCCGCCTTTAGAGATGATGTTCCGAACCCGATCGACGATGACGGCGTGGAGATTCCGTCGCCTAGCCATGAAGAGGTCAAAGTCACGATTATGCGTCTTAAAAACATTAAAGCGGCGGGTCCTGATGGCCTCCCTGCTGAATTGTTTAAGACCGGATGTAATGAGTTGGTAGGGCGCATGCTACAACTTATTTACAAAATATGGCTAGAGGAAAGTATGCCCAACGATTGGAACCTCAGTGTCCTCTGTCCTGTCCTGAAAAAGGAAGACCCTACGATATGCGCCAACTACAGGGGTATAAGTCTTCTCCCTATCGCATATAAGGTTCTTATAGGCGTATTGTGTGAACGATTGCGGCCACTCGTAAAAACACTGATTGGACCTTATCAGTGCGGCTTCAGACCTGGCAAGTCCACCATCGACCAGATCTTCACACTACGCCAAATCCTGGAAAAGACCCACGAGAAACAAGTCGACACACACCATCTTTTTGTCGACTATAAGGCAGCCTTCGATAGCCCCATAAGGAATCGTGTTTTTGCCGCAATGTCTGAGCTCGGTATACCTGCGAAGCTGATAAGGCTATGCAGAATGACGTTGAGCAACTCCTGCAGCTCCGTCAAGGTAGGAATGGACCTCTCCGAACCTTTTGATACCGTGCGAGGTTTCAGACAAGGCGATCCCTTATCATGCTACCTCTTCAACTTCGTCATGGAGAGCGTTCTGCGAAAGGCGGGAGTGCATCGCAACGGCACTATTTTTCAAAAGAGTGTCCAGCTGCTTGCGTACGCTGACGACATTGACATCATAGGGCGTACCAAGCGAGATGTTACTTCTGCCTTTAGTGCTATTGAACGGGAGTCTACCAAGATGGGTATGGCAGTAAATGAGGGCAAAACAAAGTATATGTTATCGACAAGTAGAGACGTGCGACGTATTGATTCTCAGATTTCGGTCGATAACTATACTTTTGAAACAGTCAAGGAATTTATTTATCTTGGCTCCGCCGTTACCACCAAAAATGATGTCAGTCTGGAGATCAAGCGTAGGATCACTCTTGCCAACAGGTGCTACTATGGTCTCAATAGGTAATTGAGTAGCAGAGACCTCTCTCGTGCGACAAAACTAACACTCTACAAGACACTCATCCTACCCGTGCTTCTTTATGGCGCTGAGGCAGCGGCCTAGAGAGTGTTCGAGAGAAAAGTCCTACGTAAGATCTTCGGTCCAGTGCGTGTTGGCGATGATTTCCGTATCCGATTCAACAGTGAGCTGTATGCGCTCCTCAACGACATTGACGTTGTACAGCGTATTAACATCCAGCGGCTGCGCTGGCTCGGCCATGTCGTTCGAATGGATGAGGATGCTCCGGCGAGACGAGTATTTGATGCGGGTATCTGCGGAAGTCGGCGAAGAGGACGACCTTGTATCCGTTGGAAGGACCAAATCGAGGAAGCCCTGTCATCGATTGGTGTGACCAACTGGCGTAGGCGCGCAAGAAGCAGAGGCGCCTGGAAGGATGTGTTGCGGCAGGCCGAAATCCGTTAAACGGGTTGTTATGGCCAATTAAGTAAGTAAGTAAGTGTTCGAACAAATATTGTTTAAAAAATATTGTGCTTTTTGATTCCATTTATTACTCTTCGGAATAATAGAAATATTTCACTTAAAAATTCAAAGAAAATTCTGTGAATTTTACCCATTGCAAAGGATGGCAATATTTCACTAGGCAGAAAATATCATTATGGAAAGATTTAATTCAATTTGAGGACCATAAAATATAACCCAGGTACCTGCAATATGTAATGATGACTCTTGCTACAAAACCATAAAAACTTGTGCGAAAAATACCAAGGCCGGTCGTTTGAAAAAAGTGCACTGGCTACATTGAAAAATTCTGGTACCTGAATATTCGAAAGGGTCACCTTTTTTGTTAGTGTGTTCGTAAAACTGTCCTCCTTCGTATAGTTTGAGAAGAGTTCGAAGAAAATCAAATTACTTTCTAATTTCGTTACCTGCGTTCCATAAACCATATGTTCTTTTCTTCTTCACAACAACAATACAATGCAGTTTGAAGCTTCAAGTGAACTTACCTTTTTTGTAAGCACGTATATAACATACATACATACATAATTGGTCATTACAACCCTTCAGTCAGGATTACGGCCTCGCTTCTCAGCACGTCTATAAAAGGCATCTAAATCAATACTACTGTATCAGTTATCTGTTAGACGTCAAAGTGGCCGAAACGGTTATTGAAAGTTCTTTTAAAAATTGATAAAAAAAAATTTTCAAAATCAAGTCTTTTATTTTGAATATAATAATTCGAATGGAATCCTCAAGCTTAAGCCCCTCTTTAATTCCTGATCGTCATATTAATGCCGAAGGATGGAAGTCATTAAAACGCGCACCGGAACGATATTCAGAATCGGATGACAATTCTCTGGGAAGCGATGGTGAAGATTTCAGAATCGAAAATCGTCACAGTAAACGCCTTAAAGGTTTGGACAATTCATATTTGGAGGACGCCTACTTTGAGTCGCCGGTCATATTGCGTCCCAAACGTAATTTTCAGGAAGTAAATCAGGGAATTGTGTCTCCCATTACGGAGATATCGATTAATTTAAATGAAACTTCCTTGTGCGGCGGGAACAGTTTGCAAGATTCATCATCTACGGCTGCTGATTGCGGTTATGACGAAGGCACAACGCCAGTAAGACGTAAAGGAAAAGCAAACGTTTCCAAAAGGTCTCAACGTTATAAAGAAGATGCCAAAATAGTCTCAGCAAAGGACCAGTACTGGAATGGTGATGCCAATGGCGATATTGTTGACAATGATAAATTAGACGACGAAAAAGAATCTTTAAACAATTTGGATCCAAGTTTTCAAGTCCAACGTTCAACACGTAAACCATCTTCAAATCGTTTGAACTTCGATGCTTCCTTGTTCGATATGGGTATGGAAGAGACATCGTTCTACGAAGATGACCATGTCAGTCAAAATCAGCCCGATCAATCGACTGCTTTAAATTTGCCTAATGATTTAAGTTCTTTGATTAGGGGTCAAACCATTAAAAGTTCTCCCATTAAGACACCAGAAATGCGTAGACCTAAAGTAAGACGTTGTTTGAGTATGATGGAAAATACGCAATTGCTTCAGCCAAAGACACCAGAGTCAGTTAATGCCTGCAATGCTAATGCCGCCAATATCACTCCTTTTAGTTCTCGTCTTAATGGCAACTACAGCTTTAAGCGTCCCGAGCCACCATCTACCACCTGCTCACCGATACAAACAAAACGCTACCGTGGTGACGTAAAGAAGAATCTCGATGGCTCATTCATAGGCAGCAACAGTACTAGCAAAACTTCACCTGCCGCCAACTCCCCCTCATGCTTGGCGCTGGCAGGCACCAGCAAAAATAGCACGATAACCCACCCTATAATACGCAAAAGTATGTCCATGAACGACGCTGAGATCATGTCGGCTCTAAATCGTTCCGAAAACAAAGACGAACCCGATCTAATTGGTGATTTTAGTAAACCGTACGTTTTACCTCTCATCGAGGGACGTCATCGTGATCTAAAATCTATTACAAGTGAAACTGTGGCTCGTCTCTTAAAAGGTGACTTTGATGATAAAGTAGCCAACTTTAAAATCATCGACTGCCGTTATCCTTACGAATACGAGGGTGGCCATATTACTGGCGCAAAGAATTTATATACTCAAGAACAAATCATCGAAGAGTTCTTGACCAAACAAAAGACTGAACAGCAACAGACCAGAAACGAGGAATCTGGCAGCAAGCGCAATATTATAATATTTCATTGTGAGTTCTCATCAGAACGTGGTCCAAAATTATCGCGATTTTTACGCAACTTCGATCGGGAGCGCAACAGTAATGCTTATCCCGCCTTAGATTATCCCGAAATATATTTGTTGCATAACGGCTACAAGGAGTTCTTCGAAACTCATATTGAACACTGCACTCCTCACGCTTATCGTCCCATGTTAGAGCCCTCCTACAATGAGGTATATCGCCACTATCGTGCCAAAACAAAGTCATGCAATGGTGATGGTTTTGGTGGTGCCACGCAGCGCATGAAGAAATCTCGTTCCAGACTTATGCTGTAAATAACAACATCAACATCATTATTTTTTATTATAATTTAGTTAATTTATCTAGAAATGTTTAGAATTATTCAATTCTTTTCTTTTGTTTTTTTTATGTTTTCTTATTTTCAAATAAAATAAATAATAAAAAAAAAAAAAATGTTTTCTTATGTTTTCATATATTTTTAGCACACTTTTTTACCTCCATCATCACATTTATAAACCTTGTATATTTTGATTTTTTTTATTTGAATTAAAATTTTTCATTTATGTACATATGTATGTATTTTTGTTTTCGTATTTTTCTTTAGTTGAATTTGTGTACAGTAGTTGAAAATTCTCAAATTGTAATCCTCTGTAAAAACAAACAACATTTTTTTTTAATTGTGTGCATTATATATACTATTAATATGTATACATACATACATATGTATGTCCGTCCGTTTGTCCGTCCTTTAAATTTTCATTACTACACTTTTGTGTAAAAAATAATCTCCGTAATAAATTAATAAGAAACTTACTCTAGTTATTTACTAAGAAGCTTCTCTATATATAGTATGTATGCATTGATATATATTTTCTATTTCCTTATAACAGTCATTGTTTATAGTTTAAATTATAGTCTACATTTTAAGTCAAGTTAAATAAAATTTATATAAAATATTTTCAAAGTTATTATGCTGGACTTAGTTATGCTACCGTAATTGGATAGTAAAAGTCGCCGTAGTCTAGTAGGTAGTGTGTTGGCTTATTAAACGTAAGGCCTGAGTTCATGCCCCAGGTCAGACATCAGAACGAAAGATGAAAAAAAAAAATATTTCTTCGTCGACTTTTTCAGCAGATTTGTGGCATAAATTCTGAGAGTAAATAAATTGCCACGAATAGTTCCTCAAAAATCTGTCTTTCGGAGAATACGTTGAATTGTAGGTCTCGCCACTCACGTATAAAACTAACGCACACATCATGAATGGTGTGAGAAGCTAGACCGTAATCCTGACTGAAGGGTTCTAATGGCCAATTATGTAATGTATGTATTGGGTAGTATAACGAGCAGTTTGAAACTCTACTGATATGAAAAGATTTCACATCCTCTTACGTGCTGAAATGAAAACGAATTCTTCTGGTAATAGATTGCCCAGTTTATTCCTTTCTAATTAGGGGCGAATACTTCAATGAGATATCAATATTGAAAGCATCTGAATGGAATCAGGTGACTAAAGTCTTTAATATCACACAAAAAATTTAATTTAGTTACGTACCATCAGTGATACTTTAAAAATTCTAACGAAAAGCAATAATAAAAATGAATTAAATTTCTTATATACTTGCTCGCTGACAATTTTCTAAAGCGAACCTAAAATTGCTGTGTCTGAGATTCTCTTTTTCCAAAGACAAAAGAATTGCAGATGTCAATAATTACTGTGCTATTGTCAAAAGATTTTCGTTCGATTTTCGATTTTGCAAAATGATCGTAATTGTGGTTTGCAGTTGAGTTGTTTGAAGGGAGTACCCTGCTTCAACAGATTGTTTACAGAGTTTATTGGTATTTTATAATGAACTTGCCTCATCGGCTTTAAGAAATGAATCGATGTTTGCATGTCAGAGTGTATTCATGAGTGTGGTACACAGTTCAACACCATGAAACAAAAAAAAAACAAATGCAATAACAGAAAAAAATAAGAGACGATGAGAAGAAGAATTGGGAAGTAAAGATAATAACATACGAGTACGTACGTAAACAACTGGCTACGGCTACTGACGGATTAGAGGCACAATAACTATGCCATGCCATGCTTGAACTTTACACAATAACCCACTAGAGACCTATGTATACTGGAGAGCGAGAAAGTTGTCCGCTTTGTAGATCTGATTTTGAAAGAAGTGAAATAATGCAGAAGGTCTTGGAATACTTGCGAAAGTGCTCAAGATGATTGATGTCTGGTAGCTTTGGGAAGCCAAAATGATATTGTGTATGTGATACACACAAGCACTGTTGGGCCCGTTATGGGGTTTTGTGTTCCTTAAACACAACATAACTGGAGCATATAGAAAAGAACTTTCGGAAATCACTCATTTGATCACTCACTCTTAGGAGTAGTGATTCTGTAAGGCAGTGAATATTTCTTGGCAACTGCCAAGAGGAAAGTGTTATACGTGTCTCTCAGTCTTACTTAGAAGTTTTATTCCATATATACTGGTAGTTCTAATCGCTTCGTAGTATATTCGATCATGGATACTAAAGGCAGTATACACAATAATTCAAATGTATGTACATAGTAACAAAGTAACTTTGGAAAGTCTTGTGGTGCGATAAGATAATTCGTATTAAAAGCAAGATGAACTTATTGGGAAATTACTTTAAAAGGAGATCTAAGTCATGCATCAGAATATCAAGAAATAATACAACTAGTTAATGGCACTCAGTTCTCAGGTCACTGAAGACTTAGGGTACATTTATTCAGAATGTGGAACAACATGCGGATTCTGTGTCGATGAGAAAGAATCAACGGAACACATTTTTGGAACCTGTGTGGAACTACTGGATCCCAGGATTCCGCCAGGCATTGTTGATGTCGAGCAGCATTCTGTGGTTTATCAGAACAATAGGCTTGTGGGAGACATTATAGGGATACACAATAGAGTATGAGGGGAGTACAATATATCGTTTGGCTGCAACACTAAGGCGCATTTTTACCACACAATAAGACGAATTTGCAGATTTATGGGATGTCAGTAAAGAAAAAGCATTGATACCCTTTGCGCATAGCATATGCGCATTTTATACACTTAAAACCGAAAACGAAACATGGAGTAGAAATAATGCGCGTGTTTTTATTAAACTATGAATGAAAATGTGTTTAGCGAAGAAGCTTTAAAAATGAGACAGTTTTTCCTTATTCAAACTAACTGTGGGTGGTTCCTGTGCCGTCGAAATAACGACTAGCAGACCTTATCCACATTTAGAGTATGAAGCTATTTGAATACTTGGGGCTTCAACAGATTAGAAGTAAAATAGTCAACCTCTTTATTTTTAGCACTGAGATACATATGTATTCATTACAAAAAAAAGAACTTGCAAATTCATAGGACATCAGAAATAAAGAAAGAGATTTATTCAGATTGTAAAACAATTTGGAACTTTATACACTTAAAACCGAAATAATGCGTGTGTTTTTATTAATAAATGAATGAAAATGTGTTTAGAGAAGCTTTAAAAATGAGACAGTTTTTCCTTATTCAAACTAACTTTGGGTAGTTCCTGTGCTGAAGAAATTACGACTTGCAGACTATATCCGCATTTAGAGTATGAAGCAACTTGAATATTTGGGCGTTCAACAGATTATAATTTAAATAGCCAACCTCTTTTATTTTAGGTTGGGATTTGAAGTATTGAAACTCACTGCAGTGCATTTTCGTCTTTAATTAACGTAAAGTACAATTTTTATGGCTTAAGGTGTAAACGTTGAAATACTCTTTTCTCACTCACTTTTTCTGTCATCTTCTTCTTCTCCCCTTAAAGTCTATGCATTTTTTGAATTTTAAATTATTTTTAAAGGATTTTTCTCCTTTTCTCATTCCTGTTGGTCTGTTTTATTGCTTATTTTCTTAGGTTTTTTTTATTGAATTTAAAGACATCAATCATTGTCATGAAATTGTTGTCATCTGTTGGTCATACAAAATACACGCTTAACGGGGAATTGAAATTGGGCGTAAATAATAACTTCACAGGCTTAGACGCGTTTGTTTTATAGCACCTTTATTGACCATAATTATTGTGTTAATTTATACATTATAGAGGCTTTCAATAGAGAACCCTACACATTGTATCTCTTTAAACTCATTAGTAAGTGATTAAGTTAGTAGTAGGTAGTAGAGTGAACTCGCGAAAACGTGAACACTTTTTTATTCTTTTAATCTGTTTTTAAATTGGAAAATCCCCGACTTTATGGTACTGGAAAGCGTAAAACATTACGTGCATCTGAATTTCCAAGAATGGAAAAAGTCTTTATAAGTGATTCCTTCACACGCGAAACTAAAAATCTGCCGGTAAGTGGTTAAATTAAAGAAAATTATAGGGGTTTTAAAGCCAGTGACGGATGGCTTCAAACATTTAAGCAAAAGTTTGGTGTTCGCCTTCTTAAAATTTCCGGAGAAAAGCTTTCTGCACAGCCGCAACTTGTTGACCCATTTAAGGAAAAGTTAAAAGCAAAAATAGAAGAATTATGTGAAGATCAACTTTATAATGCTGATGAATGCGAGTTACATTTGAAGCAGTTGCCAGATAAAACATACATATATGTAATCATTGGAGAGAAATGCTCCAGGCGCAAAGATGGAGAAACGACTAACTTTCATGGGCTATTCAAATGCGTCGGGGACTCTTAACTTAATTTACTGGTATTTGAAAAATCTAAAAATCCACGACGTTTCAATAACTTTACTTATCCAGTGAATTAAAAATTCTCCAAGTCAGCATGGATGACATGTAACATTTTTATAACCGATTTCATCATGTGTGTGAAGATAAATTCGAATTTGAAAACCCAAGACGCAATCCATAAATTTTAGCAGCGCCACATTTAGCGTTAACAGTGCCAAATTTGCTGTTAACAGACCAAAATTTGCTCTTAACAGAGCAGTGTTAACTGTTTAACAGTATCCATCTGAACAAGATCACTTGTTTAGAAGCTAATTTTAGGGCATATACTAGGTCTTTGAGTACCACATCATACTCAAAGGAGTGTTCCAATGCGTCTTAATATAATCAGCAACATAGACACATAGAAAGTGATACGGTATTGTTGAAATTGGCTTTGCAAAAATTCTTGATTGTTCTTGATTGAAAAATCTCTAGAAGATCAGTGGCCATTTGGGAACATATAAGAAATAGTACACCATACAGACTATATGCAAATGGTAGTCCAGAGGGTCCTCTTTCCAACCGTGGTAGTGGGATAGCTGAAATAATTTTGTGAGTCGAGATTTTGAATTTTAAAAAAATCGATTTTTGGCCAAAAATATATGAGAATTCTCTAGAAGATCAGTGGCCATTTGGGAACATATAAGAAATAGTACACCATACAGACTATATGCAAATGGTAGTCCAGAGGGTCCTCTTTCCAACCGTGGTAGTGGGATAGCTGAAATAATTTTGTGAGTCGAGATTTTGAATTTTAAAAAAAATCGATTTTTGGCCAAAAATATATGAAAAATCTCTAGAAGATCAGTGGCCATTTGGGAACATATAAGAAATAGTACACCATACAGACTATATGCAAATGGTAGTCCAGAGGGTCCTCTTTCCAACCGTGGTAGTGGGATAGCTGAAATAATTTTGTGAGTCGAGATTTTGAATTTTAAAAAAAATCGATTTTTGGCCAAAAATATATGAAAAATCTCTAGAAGATCAATGGCCATTTGGGAACATATAAGAAATAGTACACCATACAGACTATATGCAAATGGTAGTCCAGAGGGTCCTCTTTCCAACCGTGGTAGTGGGATAGCTGAAATAATTTTGTGAGTCGAGATTTTGAATTTTAAAAAAATCGATTTTTGGCCAAAAATATATGAGAATTCTCTAGAAGATCAGTGGCCATTTGGGAACATATAAGAAATAGTACACCATACAGACTATATGCAAATGGTAGTCCAGAGGGTCCTCTTTCCAACCGTGGTAGTGGGATAGCTGAAATAATTTTGTGAGTCGAGATTTTGAATTTTAAAAAAAATCGATTTTTGGCCAAAATTATATGAAAAATCTCTAGAAGATCAGTGGCCATTTGGGAACATATAAGAAATAGTACACCATACAGACTATATGCAAATGGTAGTCCAGAGGGTCCTCTTTCCAACCGTGGTAGTGGGATAGCTGAAATAATTTTGTGAGTCGAGATTTTGAATTTTAAAAAAAATCGATTTTTGGCCAAAAATATATGAAAAATCTCTAGAAGATCAATGGCCATTTGGGAACATATAAGAAATAGTACACCATACAGACTATATGCAAATGGTAGTCCAGAGGGTCCTCTTTCCAACCGTGGTAGTGGGATAGCTGAAATAATTTTGTGAGTCGAGATTTTGAATTTTAAAAAAATCGAATTTTGTCCAAAAATATATGAAAAATCTCTAGAAGATCAGTGGCCATTTGGGAACATATAAGAAATAGTACACCATACAGACTATATGCAAATGGTAGTCCAGAGGGTCCTCTTTCCAACCGTGGTAGTGGGATAGCTGAAATAATTTTGTGAGTCGAGATTTTGAATTTTAAAAAAATCGAATTTTATCCAAAAATATATGAAAAATCTCTAGAAGATCAGTGGCCATTTGGGAACATATAAGAAATAGTACACCATACAGACTATATGCAAATGGTAGTCCAGAGGGTCCTCTTTCCAACCGTGGTAGTGGGATAGCTGAAATAATTTTGTGAGTCGAGATTTTGAATTTTAAAAAAATCGATTTTTGGCCAAAAATATCCCAATATATATGTTCCCAAATGGCATAGATGGGCACTTTGCAGTACCAGTAAAATTTCAGTAAAAATTGATTTTTACTGATTACTGAAAAAAATTTCAGTATTCAGTAAAATTTTACTGGTAATGCAATCTAAATTTCATTTGAATTTCATTTAAATGTCATTTAAATTTAGATTGCATTAACAGTAAAATTTTACTTTTGTTCATTTAAATTTTATTTAAATTTCATTCAAATTTAGATTGCATTAACAGTAAAATTTTACTGATTACTGAAAAAAATTTCAGTATTCAGTAAAAATCAAATTTTACTGAAATTTTACTGGTACTGCAAAGTGCCCATCTATGCCAAATGGCCACCGATCTTCTAGAGAATTCATTATCTGGCATTTGCATATAGTCTGTATGGTGTACTATTTCTTACATGTTCCCAAATGGCCACTGATCTTCTAGAGAATTCTCATATATTTTCGACCAAAAATCGACTGATCTTCTAGAGAATTTTCAATGAAGAACTATATTTTTGCAAAGCCAATTTCAACAATACCGTATCACTTTCTATGTGTCTATGTTGCTGATTATATTAAGACGCATTGGAACACTCCTTTGAGTATGATGTGGTACTCAAAGACCTGGTATATGCCCTAAAATTAGCTTCTAAACAAGTGATCTTGTTCAAATGGATACTGTTAAACAGTTAACAGTGCTCTGTTAAGAGCAAATTTAGCTCTGTTAACAACAAATTTGGCACTGTTAACGCTAAATGTGGCGCTGCTAAAATTTATGGATTGCGTCTTGGGTTTTCAAATTCGAATTTATCTTCACACACATGATTTCATCAATGTTTTGTTAAAGATGTAGATTTCTACTGACAAAAAAGTGAAAACTTTGTTATAATTTTTGACATTAGGTTACAGAGTGCCTGACTAATTATTAAAAAAAAAAATTTTAAATAGTGTTTAGCATTTTTAATTATTAAAATATTCTTTTTCATATTAAATAGGGTCATTTTTTGTTTTAAATTTTAGTACTCGATAACGTGAACAAACTCGAAAATGTGAACTGCCTTGGTAAAAATTAGTTCACGTTATCGCGAGTTCACTGTATTTGTATTTAGTTGTTATCGTTGTAATCTATTTAATGAATTTATTAATTAATTTAATCAAATCCATAACGATAATGTCGGCTACAATTCAAGATAAGCCAAGTAAATGTACAATCATAACCATGGCTTGAGTCATATAGCCAGCCATCTGTATGTGACAAAGTGTCATTATAAATTGAATTCAATGCTATTCTATTGGAAATCCTAATAGTTTTGGTTTTTGAATTCAATGTTTAGTTTTATCTTCTACCGTCTAACCATATGCTAATGCTTCAATACACTGACTTTCTTAAGATTTTGTTTTGCAATCAAAGAATAATAATTTTCTACTTAATTAACGCATGAATTTATTCGGGGGAGGGAAATTATTGTTGTTGTTGTTGTGATTGTACTTCAATATCATACAGGATATTACACTGTTTACACACGAACATGCTGTTTGAGATTTAAAGTGTTACACAACTGAGAGTTATAAACTCCTCCTTATCATTTCTAAGTTTGCATTATTCAAGAATTAAACCAATAAAGTTGGAAAGACAGCCCGATTGTCTAGGTTCATCAGGTTTATAGTAGTATATAAGTATCTGTATAGTAGTATAAATGTATCATCTGATACAAGAAAATGACATTAAATTTAAGTTCGTGATACATTTGAGGTGCTGAAGTAAATTGGAGTCGTTGCCGTAGTCTATTGGGCTTATTAGAGGTGAGGTCACGGTTCAAACTCCAGTTTAGACATATCTAATCAAATATAAAAAATATTTCTTCGGTGACTTCCTCTCAGCTGATTTCTGGCAATAGGTCTGAGAGGAAATAAAATTAACATGAAAAATTTCTCAAAAAAATATTTGTCGTTCGAAGTTGACTTTAAACTGTAGGTACCGCCAATAAAGAATAAAATTAACACAGACAACATAAGTGGTGTGAGAAGTTAGATCGTAATTCTGACTAAAGGATTGTAATGACCCATTAAGTATGGCATCTTTAGCAGTGCTCTGTATTTTTAAACCTTTAACGTCTATTTTATTGTCTCAACCGTCCAGTAGAATTTCCTAGTTACTGGCTTCTCTTTTGTATTCAAGGTGAAAACAGTCCGCGGGTCCCAAATCGCACGGGTTGTGCCAATTAAAATGCCAGCACTCTACTCTAATATTAGTGTTCTGAAAGGTGCGATAATGCCTCAGACGACCTAAAAAGGGAAGCGATGAACAATTTCATGTCATGGTAAGTAACTACAAAGGGATACTAAGTAGAATATAAGTTTAAGACGCAATAAAAAAATTGCATTATACTCGTAGAAAAGCAACAAAGCTTCGACGACAGTAGTGTTGAACACATCGTTTTAGACAATAAGAATCTGATAATCCCAAACACATCGGGATTTATATAAGATTTACCAGGGGTTGTATTCCTTGCTTGAAATTAGCAAAAGCACCTAAATTTCTGCTGTGCTTACAGTTTTTCAGCAATTGTACCCAAAGCAAAAGCAAACAGCACAGTCAAAAAACAAAAATAAACTCATTAGCTGTAGTGGTACAGTGAAATATTTTCTACTAACGCAGTGAAGCACAGTTTTTAATTTCAAAACGATCACTATTGCTTACAACGTTTCAGCTCTTGTGGTTTCTCTTGTGCTTTTGCTGTACATTTGCTGCGCTGTTTTACTTTGTACAGAATTGCTTAAAGGTTTTATATGATAAAAATGTGGGTGTATTTGTGAGAAGCATGTGTGTAACCCAGAGGAAAATTGTTAGTAATTATTGTTTCAAGCAGTGTTCGAACAAATATTGTTTACAAAATATTGTGCTTTTTGATACCATTTATTACTCTTCGAAATAATAGAAATATTTCACTTACAAATTCAAAGAAAAATCTGTGAATTTTACCCATTGCAAAGGATGGCAATATTTCACTAGGCAGAAAATATCATTATGGAAAGATTTAAATGCATAATAATGTATGTAAATGGTGTGGTGACCAATTTCAGGACCATAAAATATAACCCTTTCGAATATTCAGGTACCTGCAATATGTAATGATGACTCTTGCTACAAAACCATAAAAACTTGTGCGAAAAATACCAATGTCGGTCGTTTGAAAAACGTGCACTGGCTACATAGAAAAATTCTGGTACCTGAATATTCGAAAGGGTTATATTTTATGTTAATGTGTTCCAAGAATATCAAATTACTTTTGAATTTCGTTACCTGCGTTCCATAAATCATATGTTCTTTTCTTCTTCACAACAACAATACAATGCAGTTTGAAGCTTCAAGTAAACTTACCTTTTTTGTAAGCACGCATATAAAAGGCAGCTAAATCAGAACTACTGTATCAGTTATCTATTAGACGTCAAAGTGGCCGAAACGGTTATTAAAAGTGCTTTTAAAAATAAAAAAAATTTTTTTTTGATAAAAAAATTTTTTCAAAATTAAGTGTTTTATTTTGAATATAATAATAATTGTCCGAATTATACTGCATGACCATATTGGCATCAGTTTATTTCCGATCCTAGATTCTCTTGATCTCCCGTTTCAAAACTTGCTATCGCAATCTCAGTAATCTCAGTAATATTGCTGGGGTGCGGGTTTTCCCACTTTATAAACAACAAAACAAAATAAACAATTAGAATGTTTTCTACCAGCTCCAGCCAATGCCCGCAAAATAGTTTTGGCTACAAATATCGCAGAAACGTCTGTTACAATACCGGGTATACGTTATGTTATAGATGCCGGCTTTGTAAAACGACGCATTTATAGCCCCAGTACCGGCTTAGATGTACTAAGAGTAGTACGCATTTCCCAGGCACAAGCGTGGCAACAGGAAATGAATGAATTTGAAAAAATGCCAAAACCTGAAATTTTGCGAAGCAATATTTGCTCGACTGTATTACAGCTATTGGCGTTGGGTATCGATTGCAAAAGTTTTGATTTTCTAGATAAACCCTCACCGGAAGCAATGGATGATGCATACCGTAAACTAGAGTCTTTGGGTGCTGTACGAAATGCCTCTACCATACCTGAACTTACACCTTTGGGACGAAAAATGGCACAGTTTCCTTTGGATCCACAGTACAGTAAACTATTATTGGCAGCTTCGAAATTTGGTTGTATGGAGGAAATGTTAAGCTTAGTAGCAGTACTCTCCAGTGAAAATGTTTTCCTTTCAAGTACAGAAAAGCAAGAACAAGCAGCTTTGGCTCATGCCAAATTTCATTCAAAACATGGCGATCATTTAACGTTACTGAATGTTTTCAGTGCCTTCCAGAAGACTGAAAAAGTTAAGTTATGGTGTCATGATAACTTCCTCAATGCAGTAATCTAAAGTATGCCCGTGATGTGCGCAGTCAACTGTTGGAAGTTGTCAAGCGTTTAGCTTTGAAAGTGAACAGTTGTGGCAGCAATTTCGATCAAGTACGAAAGTGTTTATTAGTTGGCCTCTTCGATAATATAGCTGAACTACAACATGACAATTTCTATTTAACGATTACGGGTAGTCAATGTGCCAAAATTCATCCGTCTAGTGCAATTCATGGTAAATATCGTCCGGATTATATAATTTTCTCTGAAATTGTGCTCACCGAACAAAATTTCTTACGTCAAATAACGGAAATTTCACCAGAATGGGTAGCCGAAGTTGTACCACACTTTAGTCATCTTAGTCGCATTAAAATAGCATCATAATCAATAAACCAATACTTCTATAACGTTTTCGTTTCACACTATGATAAATCAATTGCAGGTTTTTAAACAGTTTTTTTTTATAGAATTTTTACTATTTTATTAATTAAATGTACGTATTTTATTTATTGCTAAGCTAAAGTAATTTAAATCCAATCCGTATGAAATCAAAACAAACTACACTTTTATGTAAAACATAATCTCCGTAATAAAATAATAAGAAACTTATTTTTTAAACTCTAGTTATTTACTAAGAAGTTTCTCTATATATGTATAGTATGTATGCATTGACATATATTTTCTATTTCCTTATAACAGTCATTGTTTATAGTTTAAATTATAGTCTACATTTTAAGTCACGTTTAATAAAATTTATATAAAATATTTTCAAAGTTATTATGCTGGACTTAGTTATGCTACCGTTATTGGATAGTAAAAGTCGCCGTAGTCTAGTAGGTAGTGTGTTGGCTTATTAAACGTAAGGCCTGAGTTCAAGCCCCAGGTCAGACATCAGAACGAAAGATGAAAAAAAAAAATATTTCTTCGTCGACTTTCTCAGCAGATTTGTGGCATAAATTCTGAGAGTAAATAAATTGCCACGAATAGTTCCTCAAAAATCTGTCTTTCGGAGACTACGTTGAATTGTAGGTCTCGCCACTCACGTATAAAATTAACGCACACATCATGAATGGTGTGAGAAGCTAGACCGTAATCCTGACTGAAGGGTTCTAATGGCCAATTATGTTATGTATTTATTGGGTAGTATAACGAGCAGTTTGAAACTCTACTGATATGAAAAGATTTCACATCTTCTTACGTGCTGAAATGAAAAAGAATTCTTCTGGTAATAGATTGCCCAGTTTATTCCTTTCCAATTAGGGGCGAATACTTCAATGAGATATCAATATTGAAAGCATCTGAATGGAATCAGGTGACTAAAGTCTTTAATATCACACAAAAAATTTAATTTAGTTACGTACCATCAGTGATACTTTAAAAATTCTAACGAAAAGCAATAATAAAAATTAATTAAATTTCTTATATACTCGCTCGCTGACAATTTTCTAAAGCGAACCTAAAATTGCTGTGTCTGAGATTCTCTTTTTCCAAAGACAAAAGAATTGCAGATGTCAATAATTACTGTGCTATTGTCAAAAGATTTTCGTTCTTTTGTTTAAAACATTGAGTCAAAGTAATATTTTCTTAGAAACAAAATTAATTCGTAAGTTTGTTAATACACTCAGAGAAATTAATTCAATTCAATAAGTGTTAAGAAAAGCGTTTTCTTTATAGAAGCATCATTGTAGATGTACTAAAAATTAATAGAAAAGCAAATATAAAATACATAACACACTCATTTATTCATACAAACATTATGTACTACTGAAAAGAATTGAAAATTACTTTGTATTTTTGCACTTGACTTTTCTAATGTATTTTTAATCATAGTACTCTTCATATAGTTTTCATTATTAGAATATTGTATACATTTTTTCAGTTTAATAAAATTTACTCATCACAACAGGTTATGGGCCCAGATCTATCGCAACACTCGAATTCAAGTATATTGAAATAAATAAGCTTAGACGGCGTAGAAAACTCTGTAAACTTTTTTGGTAATTTGGAAGCGAAAATTTTTTTTTGATAAGAAATATGTCTGAGTCAAAAGTTTATACGCTTCATCGATTCAATGGGCAGAACTACCAATTATGGAGGAGACAAATAGAAATTTATATGAAAGAAAACAAGCTCAAGCCTTATATAACTGGTGAAATAGAAAGACCGTCGCAAAATTCTGGTACATGGGATGAAAAAGACTCTGAAGCCCAGGCATTCATTATGAGGGGCCTAGAATTGGATCAGTTGCGTTATTTAACCGATTGCACAACTGCCGCAGAGATGTGGTCAAGATTAAAGAGTATACATTCCGAGAGAAGTGATCAGTCAATACAAATTCTTCTTGAAAAATTCATCAATTGTAAAATGGAAGAAGATGAAAGCATTGCAGATTTTATTGCCAAAATTGTGTCTCTCGCTCAGCGTTTAAAAGATATGAACTGTAAACAGGAAGAGCAAATGATTATAGCAAAAATTTTAAGTAGTATCATGTTAGAACTGCGTGGTATGCAGTGCCGCGTGCAGAACAAAATATTGAAAGGCTAACGGACCATTTAGTGAATGAAGAATCGTTATTAAATCAGCACAATGATCTAACTGCCAACAACAATAAAGAAACGAATGCAGCTGCATTCAACGCAAGTTCGAAGAAAAGCAATAAGAAGCGTATTGGTAAATGCAATTATTGTCATAAACCGGGTCATTGGGCAAGGGATTGTTTCAAGAAACAACGTGATCAACAAGAAAGACAAAAGACTGGCAATCGGCATTCTTTCGTTGCGCAGAGGAATGATGATGATGAATTTCGAACTGCAGATTTATTTACTTTGGAAAATAAAAAGTTCATTAAACGTGAAGATTCATGGTATGTAGATTCAGGTGCGACAGATCACATGTCATTCCAGAGAGAGTTTTTCCAAAATTTTACATCAATTGCTGATGGGGCTTGTAATGTTAGAGTCGGTGATGGGCGAACGCTTTCAGTAAAAGGCGTTGGTGACATCGATGTTCAAATTACAAAAGGGAATAAGGCAAATTTCACAATTAAAGACGTGCTCTACGTGCCAAACCTCAACAAAAATTTCTTATCAATTGCAAAATGTACAGAAAAAGGTATGAAGGTAATTTTCGAAGCTGGTGCTGAACGAGTGATTTTTGTCAAACAAGGACAAATTATTGCTGATGGAGAGCGTGAGGACAGGCTATATAAAATGAACATCAAACCAGTTAAAACCGTCGAATTAAATATGTCTGCGTCTCTTAAATTGTGGCATCAACGTTTGGGCCACGTTAATTTTAATACATTGAGAGAAATGAATAAAAATCATGTGGTAAATGATCTCAACATAGATAAGCCGAATGAAAGCAACCCGTTCTGTGAAGGCTGTGTCTATGGTAAGCAACATCGTCTGAGTTTTCCTAAGACTGGAGCAAGACGTGCATCAAAAGCAGGAGAGACGTTCCATGTAGATTTGTGTGGTAAAATGAGCACTCCCTCTTTGGGAGGTGCAAATTATTTTATGCTGTTAAAAGATGATTTTTCTAGATATTGTTTTGTGTATTTTTTGAAAAACAAGACAGATGTGTTGGAAAACTTAATGAAATTCTGTGCAGCGGTAGAAGCAGATGGGCATAAAATTAAAAGATTAAGATCTGATGGCGGACTTGAATTTTGTAATAATTCCGTCAAGCGTTTTCTATGGTCTAAAGGAATTCATCAAGAAATCTCAACGCCAAGAGCACCCGAACAAAATGGTTTCATAGAGCGGCAAAATAGAACGATAATTGATAGTGCAAAAGCGATGTTGCATGTTAAGGGAATGCCGTTGCATTTATGGGCGGAGGCAACAAATACTGCAGTTTATTTGAAAAATCGAACGGCTTCAGATGTCATTGGTGGTGTGACACCATACGAAAAATGGTATAAAGCGAAACCGTCAGTATCCCATTTAAGAGTCTTCGGAAGCGAGGTCTATGTGCACATACCCAAGGAGCAAAGAACTAAATGGCAGAAAAATTCGGTTAAATGTTTAATGGTTGGATATAACGACGAGAGCAAAGCCTACAGAGTATATAATCCAACAGAAAAGAAAATGTTTATACGTAGGGACGTTATTTTCAATGAAGAGAAATTTTCCGTGCATGAAACAATAGATGTAATTAATGAGAAAAATATAGACATTGAAGATAAGGAGAAAGATACCTACGAAGCTGAGAAACCTAAAAAAGTAATGAGAAGCCCATACTTTACAAGAAGTGCAGCAAAAGTTGATATGAAAGAAGATCATGTAGCAGATATTTGTATAGCTGAAGTTGAACCGTTAACCCTTGAAGAAGTTTTAAAATGCAACGAGTCAAAAATGTGGTTAGATGCCATCAACGAGGAATTGTCATCGCTAATAAAAAATGAACCTGGACATTAGTTGAGAGACCAGAAAACCAATCAGTAATAGCAAATCGTTGGGTCTTCAAGCGAAAATATGACGTCAATGGTAATGTAGAGAAATACAAAGCAAGGCTTGTAGCAAAAGGCTTCACACAAAAGCCTGGTATTGACTATAGTGAAGTATTTTCTCCAGTTGTGAAATATGATTCCATACGTATGATTTTATCCATAGCAACAGCAGAAGATTATGAAATTTTCCAGTTTGATGTCAAAACAGCATTTTTACACGGTTTAATTGACGAAATAATTTATATGGAGCAACCATATGGTTTCGAAAAAGATAACAAAGTATGCTTGCTAAAAAAGGGTCTATATGGGTTAAAGCAGGCATCCAGGCAATGGAATATGAGGATCGTCGAATTTTTTTTTACTAATTATGGTTTTATGAAGTCAACTGCCGACGCATGTGTTTTTCTGAATGAAGCAAATAATTCTTTAATGTATCTGGCTTTATATGTTGATGATGGTCTAATCTGCGGTAATGATAAAGTACTTATAAAAGCACTATTACATGATTTGCATAAAGAATTTGAAATTACATATAAAGAAGCGGAATTTTACGTCGGAATGCAAATTAAGAGAGAGAGAGAAAAAGGAACCCTCAAAATATTTCAAAGCATCTATACAGAGAAAGTCTTACAGAAATTTAACCACCTTAATTGCGCTCCGACGTCAACACCATCTGAACCCGGCACCAAATTTGTAAAGGATACTTATTCGAACAAACAAAAATCTTTTCCCTATAGAGAAGCAATTGGTTCACTCATGTATTTGACAGTATGTACTAGGCCTGATATTGCATACATAGTTGGAGTTTTAAGTAGATTTGTTGAGCAGCCAAGTGAAGAACATTGGAATGGCGTTAAGAGGATTTTTAAATATTTAAAAGGTACTTTAACATATGGAATTAATTTTTCTAAAGAAACAGGTGAAACACAACTCCAAGTATACTGTGACTCAGATTGGGCTGGCGATATAGAAACGAGAAAAAGTACAACAGGTTGGGTAGCGGTTATGAATAAGGGGTTCCAAAAAGCAGTCTGTGACGGCAACATCAACAACAGAGGCGGAGTTCGTGGCTCTATGTACAGCTACAAAAACTACAGTTTGGCTTAGGAAATTGCTTGTGGATCTTCACAGGTTTCAAAAATGCCCAACAGCTATTATGTGTGACAATCAAAGGGCGATAACGTTAGTGCGCAATCCTGAATCTTCTAAGAGAACGAAGTACATTGACACTCAGTACTTTTACACGTGCGATATCTATAAGCGAGGCGAAATCAAGATTCAATACATACCTACTAAGGATCAAATTGCGGACTGTTTAACAAAATCTTTGCCAAAGCATCAATTCAATGTACTATTAAAAGGTTTAGGAGTTTATTAGATGCAAAGAAAACGAGAGAGAGTGTTAAGAAAAGCGTTTTCTTTATAGAAGCACCATTGTAGATGTACTAAAAATTAATAGAAAAGTAAATATAAAATACATAACACACTCATTTATTCATACAAACATTATGTACTACTGAAAAGAATTGAAAATTACTTTGTATTTTTGCACTTGACTTTTCTAATGTATTTTTAATCATAGTACTCTTCATATATGTAGTTTTCATTATTAGAATATTGTATACATTTTTTCAGTTTAATAAAATTTACTCATCACAACAATAAGAATTTTTAATTGAAGGTAGTCAGAGACGTATTTGTATAATAATGATTGCAGTGTTCATATGTACATACATATAAATAATAAACTATTAAATTAATAATAAATGATGAAATATAACAATAATTTCCTTTAAAAGAACTAATGATACTGTATGGTTTAAATGATTTTAAGTATCCTAAAAAATGGACGTAATCTTCTTGTAATAAAAACTGTTTATATGGCGTGTATGTATGTGTATTTTACAATATATTTTTTTGGTAATATTACGATTCTATTACAGTATTACTATCCATTTAATGCTACTAAATAGACTTTAACGAGGGCAAGTAGGAAAGTAACTAATGAAATCAGTTAGGATTCAGCATTATGTCATGGAAAGTTTAAACCAATGTAGGTTAGGTTAAGGGGTAGCTGGTAATAAATTCTGGTACCTGAATATTCGAAAGGGTTATATTTTATGGTCCTCAAATTGGTCACCACACCATTTACATACATTATTATGCATTTAAATCTTTCCATAATGATATTTTCTGCCTAGTGAAATATTGCCATCCTTTGCAATGGGTAAAATTCACAGAATTTTCTTTGAATCTTTAAGTGAAATATTTCTATTATTCCGAAGAGTAATAAATGGGATCAAAAAGCACAATATTTTGTAAACAATATTTGTTCGAACACTGCTTGAAACAATAATTACTAACAATTTTCCTCTGGGTTACACACATGCTTCTCACAAATACACCCACATTTTTATCATATAAAACCTTTAAGCAATTCTGTACAAAGTAAAACAGCGCAGCAAATGTACAGCAAAAGCACAAGAGAAACCACAAGAGCTGAAGCGCTGTAAGCAATAGTGATCGTTTTCAAATTAAAATCTGTGCTTCACTGGGTTAGTAGAAAATATTTCACTGTACCACCACAGCTAATGAGTTTATTTTTGTTTTTTGACTGTGCTGTTTGCCTTTGCTGTTTTATTTTCTCTTAGCTGTAGTGAAGCATATAAGAAAAAGCAAAACACAGGAAGCAAAAACAAACCCTGATCGTAATTTTTTTTAACACACGCCAATTTTCGATTTTCGTAAATTCTCGAAACAGCAACAGAAAAAAATCAAAACGAATAAAAAACAATTCGATTCAAAAGAGAATACGAAGCAAATACACAAGTGACAAAATGAAAACAAAAAACTGGAACTATGATCTACTGAAAACAAGAAAAAGGAAAAGTAACATTAACTACCGTTATAAAATATACTCGCCACACAGGGTGTTTAAAACTCGAGCTTATATTGAATTTTATTTTCCAATATACAGCGACTTAGCCTAGCATAATTAAAAACAGTATTGACGCATGGAAATACAACTTTTTAAATTCAAAATCTTATGGGACTGTACTGCTGCTGAAATTTAACTTCCCTAATTGGTTGTTATTACAGCCTAGTTTCCCACCATACATGTTGGGGGTGTGTTGATTTTAATGATAAACGACGGGACTACCCTACGCCTTTGACTCTGGAAGACAAATTTGAGAAACTTTTCATGACAATTTTAATTTTTTGGGAGGAAACCCCGACAAAAGAAATATTTTTTTTTAATTTCTTTTGTTTTCGAGATGTCTATGCTGTTATTTGAACCCTTCTACATACAAGAAATCGGCGATTTCACCTACACACTTATTCAGTCCATAAAAAAACCAAACTGTTTCTCACATTTTGTGCAGTAATTCGCCGATAACAGGACAAATGTTAATTTTTAAATGCTCAAATGTTAGCCCAAAAGAAACAAACTAACTGCATCAAATCCTTGCAGTTTGGTGGCCGATTATGATCACCAAAACGTAAAATAATTCTCTTCCCACATATGTTTTTTCAATTTTTCTCTGTTTTTATCACAAGATAACTGAGAGGAAGTCACATTTCATTTGGTTCGAGATGTCTGAGCTTGAGATTAAACCATGGGCTCGCGTCTAATAAGCCTACATACTATCTACTGAACTACGACGACTTTGTAGATGGTTTATGGGTTCAATTATTAAAAAATTTATGATTCCTGTCACCAATTTAACATCCATTTGGCTAGGAGATCTGCTAAGGAAACTTTTAGCCGACAAAATAATCATTTCAATTCTGTGATACTTTTAAATAATTTCCCTCTACAATATCGAAATATTTCCCTAATCTAATAATTTCGCAATCTCCACCACATCGGGCATAAGCAACCATGCGTTCCCTAATTAGGGTTCTAATTCATATAGAGATCCAGGATTTCTCTTACGGATTAATACGTTTGGACTTTAAAGATTCGCATGAAAGAAATTTACGTTAATTTGAAGGCAAAACATAGTCTTCGAGACTGTAAATCTGTTGCCTTCCTTCATATGTTGATCCAAAATATCAAAGACGAAGCTATGCACATGACGAAATGTAAAGTGAAATTAAGAATTAAGGTAAAGAAAACATGCTCCGCCGTCTCCTTCTCATTACGGCATTCTGGGCATGCTTCATCTACGTCGTGTCCATACTTATAGAGATATGCTCTATAACATCCGTGGCCCGTTAGCAACTGTGTCAGGTGGAAGTTCACCTGGCCGTGTTTCCTTTTGGTCCATTCGTCTATACTTGGGATGAGTCTGTAGGTCCATCTTCCTTTGCTGGAATTGGACCAGTCTTGTTGCCATCTATCCATGGCATCGTCAACTATTTGCACGGGGTTTAAAAGATTCGTCCCCCTCCTTGCGTCCTGTTTCCTCTTCTCTACGTCTACTACTAGCTTCAGGGGCATCATTCCCGCTATCACTAGTGCTGCATCAGTAGACACTGTCCGGAAGGCGGAGATTACCCTGAGAGCTGACCTCCTGTGGGCCGTTTCAATTCCTGCTCTATAGGTCCTCCTATCCATAGCCTCAGCCCATATAGGGGCTGCATATATGGCGACCGATGTCACTACTTTCATCAGTAGCCGTCTTCTCTCCTGTTTCGGGCCTCCTAGGTTAGGCATTAATCGGGCAAGTGCACATGTCGTCGCCGCACATTTCTCACCGATGTACGTCAAGTGTTCCTTAAACGAGAGCCTGTTATCAATCATCACTCCCAAGTATTTAATCGCCTGCTTTGATGTTATGCGCTGGTCACCCACCTTTATGGTAATAAATTCAATCCTCTTTCTACTGCTTGCAAGTAGGACATCTGTTTTGTGGTCAGCAAGTTTGAGACCTTTTTCTCTTATCCAGCTTCTGACCGTGCCCACCGCAGTGTTACACGTTCTCACCAATTCGTCTAGATGTTTTCCTCTTATCACCAGGGCAATATCGTCCGCAAATCCAATGATCTGTGCACCTCTAGGGAGTCTAAGCCTCAGTACACCGTCATACATGACGTTCCACAATATAGGGCCCAGGACGGAACCCTGTGGGACGCCCGCAGTCACCGCGTATGACTTTCTGCCGTCGTTCGTGTCGTATATGAGTACTCTATCCTTAAAATAGTCCTTAAGTAGTTCCACTAAGTAGTTCGGTACGCCCTTTTCATCCAGGGCAGCTAACGTGGCATCCCAATCCGCAGAGTTGAATGCATTCTTGACGTCCAAGGTGATGATAGCGCAATACTCCTTATCGCCCTCCAGCCAACGCTCACCGCTGATGGCGTCCTTTGCCACTGTCACTACTGTTTCTATTGCATCCAAGGTGGAACGTGCTTTCCGGAAGCCAAATTGGCGATCCGACAGGCCTTCTCCCCCTAGAAATGCTTCTAGTCTCCTACAGATTATCCTCTCCAAAAGTTTCCCGGCTGTGTCTATCATACAGAGCGGGCGGTATCCCGAGGCATCCTGTGCGTTGTTACCCTTCGGAATGAGAACCAGCCTCTGCCTTTTCCATATCCTAGGGAACGTTCTCTCCTGGATACAAGCATTAAAAACCTGCCTAAACAGCTCAGTATTACTCTCAATGGCTGCTTTAAGAGCGATGTTTGGGATCCCGTCAATCCCCGGTGCCTTATTTAGTTTCATCTCCTTGCAGGCCGCCTCAAATTCCTGGCTGCTGACTTCGGTGATTTCCTCTGGGGACCTCATGTCTCGCACGGAGTACGTAATCTCGGCCTTCTGCGGAAAAAGGCTCCTGACGATTGATTGCAGCTCAAGAGCACACGTCGTTGCTGGTGGTCGGAAGCAGTTCAGCTTTCTCATCACCACCTTATATCTAGTTCCCCAGGGATTCTCATCCACATCGGCGCACATTTCCTTGTAGCATCTTCTCTTGCTGTAAATTCAAAATCTTATGGGACTGTACTGCTGCTGAAATTTAACTTCCCTAATTGGTTGTTATTACAGCCTAGTTTCCCACCATACATGTTGGGGGTGTGTTGATTTTAATGATAAACGACGGGACTACCCTACGCCTTTGACTCTGGAAGACAAATTTGAGAAACTTTTCATGACAATTTTAATTTTTTGGGAGGAAACCCCGACAAAAGAAATATTTTTTTTTAATTTCTTTTGTTTTCGAGATGTCTATGCTGTTATTTGAACCCTTCTACATACAAGAAATCGGCGATTTCACCTACACACTTATTCAGTCCATAAAAAAACCAAACTGTTTCTCACATTTTGTGCAGTAATTCGCCGATAACAGGACAAATGTTAATTTTTAAATGCTCAAATGTTAGCCCAAAAGAAACAAACTAACTGCATCAAATCCTTGCAGTTTGGTGGCCGATTATGATCACCAAAACGTAAAATAATTCTCTTCCCACATATGTTTTTTCAATTTTTCTCTGTTTTTATCACAAGATAACTGAGAGGAAGTCACATTTCATTTGGTTCGAGATGTCTGAGCTTGAGATTAAACCATGGGCTCGCGTCTAATAAGCCTACATACTATCTACTGAACTACGACGACTTTGTAGATGGTTTATGGGTTCAATTATTAAAAAATTTATGATTCCTGTCACCAATTTAACATCCATTTGGCTAGGAGATCTGCTAAGGAAACTTTTAGCCGACAAAATAATCATTTCAATTCTGTGATACTTTTAAATAATTTCCCTCTACAATATCGAAATATTTCCCTAATCTAATAATTTCGCAATCTCCACCACATCGGGCATAAGCAACCATGCGTTCCCTAATTAGGGTTCTAATTCATATAGAGATCCAGGATTTCTCTTACGGATTAATACGTTTGGACTTTAAAGATTCGCATGAAAGAAATTTACGTTAATTTGAAGGCAAAACATAGTCTTCGAGACTGTAAATCTGTTGCCTTCCTTCATATGTTGATCCAAAATATCAAAGACGAAGCTATGCACATGACGAAATGTAAAGTGAAATTAAGAATAAAACCAATCGAAACAAAAAAAAAAAAAATGAGGATACATACATACTGAGTCCATTCAAACGCTAATGCCTTCCGCTGACTCTGCTGTAGAAAGGACAAAACATAAAGAATTACAGTTCAAGTACTTAACGAGGTATCAAACGATACTGTGCAAACCGTATAAAAAAGCCTCATCAGAAAAATTTCCTTACAAACAAATCTGCGCCTATTCTCACTCAAAATTATGTTTTCCATACTGCTATGCAGCTTCGGATTATGGAACACATTGGCCATCACCACATGATGATATGTACAGCAAGAATTGCAATTGAATGGAATCAACGGGTCGCTTTCGCATCGATTTTTGTAACGTGCGTGGGCTGACGACTACTACTCCTTCTTTCCACCTTCCTATAACCTATTTTCCTAAACCTGCACAATGCACTGCGTGAGTAGGGACCATCCCCTGAGTGCTGGTTTAAAAAAAAAAAGAAAACAAGACAGCACAAAACCTGCCAGCACCTGAAGACGGCAGATACAATCTGAATTGATCAGAAGTAAAGTTATTGGATCAGGACAGATGCCGATGAAAGACAATTCGTTGCTCAACTTTATTTTACTGTGGAATTATAAGAAACAATGTTTTTATTCAAACAGTTTTCATAGGTGTAATCCATGAGAAACATTTGATAGAACGCATGTAAAAACGTAGTCAAAGACAATATACTAAAATAGAAGAGCAAAGAAGATCGACTGAACGTAGCTGATTTAAATTCAAATAAGTTCCTGATGATAGGATTACTTGGGATAATTTTAAAGCGGTGCTCAGCACCTTAATGGAATTTTAGTCACAATAGGGGTATAGTCAGGCATATACCTACTAGTTGTAAATATAGAAATTTTTAAGTAATTTCTTACAAAACAGCCGACAAGCCCCATGTGAAAGCCTAAATTTGAAATTTTAAAAATCAATTGAAAAACATCACCAAAAATGTTGTAAATGTCCTCCTAGTAACAGTATAATAAAAACAAAATTCTTAAACCACGAACAACAACAATGACAATGAAAAATAAAAAAAAATTGTCGCGACTAGACAGAGGCGCCGTAAATTCAGTTTTACACCGTGTTTCGTGGTTACAGGCGGCCGTAAACAATATAAAATAAAATGTAATGAAAAATTTTTGTTTTGCCAAAATCTACAGTTTTTAAGAATTATTTTCCAATGGGAAGTGTAAAATTATAACACTTACCTGATATTTCCAGCAGAAAAAATATGCAACTGGTGGTTCTTTGAGGAAAGGGAGATAGCCAGCCTATTGCTATTAACAGCCCTTTTTAATGGAGGCAACAAATTTCAGGAAGCAACAGCAGCATTTAAAAATTGTTGTATTTACTCTTAAACACATACACTTCTTTTAAATTTTTTTTTAATGAAAAAACTTATTTTTAAAAAACTTTCCTTTTTAAGCACTTTTTTGTGTTTTCTTTCTTTCCGATATTACTTCACCATTTTTTTTTTTTTATTTTTTTTGTCTTGTGCCCGCTCTTCTTACTTCTTTGTATTTTCGGTCATTTAAAATATTTTCTAAGCCTTTTTAATTAACCGGTTTGGGACAAATTGCTTTTCGTCTTGCTCCCTTTTTTTTGCATTGTCAAAGAATCTTTCTTTCACTTATAACAAGAATCCTAGCTTTGCTTTTTCTATTTATTTTTCTTTTTTCACTTTATTTGTAATTTTGTTTTTATTTTTCACATAATTAAAATGACTTTTATTACACACCGTAGTTTAGTTTAAACGAATATAAAAGACCGTACGAGAGACACAACACACGAAAAAAATATTGCAAACACATCTCTACATTAACATGGCAAAACTTACACTAAACACTATTAAAGCACAGAGAACATGTTAGCGGGTAAACATAACGAGAAATGCATGCAAAAAGCATCTACAAACACTCGCACACACAGTTCTTTTACGATTTTTTTCTTTATTTTTCCAAAAACACAAAATTTTACAAAAAGCAATAAATGCAAATGCAATGTTTTATACTCGCAAGCACACACTCCCATACATATGCTCTGATAAATAAAAATACAATTTTGATTACATTACATACCTACATAACATACATTACATTGCATAAATCTGGTTATATGCATTGAGTAAGGTAGAAAAACTAAGAGAGAATGCTAAGTTATTAAACAGAGCACATTACGCAAGTCTCTCTTTGCATCAGCGTTGCCATAATTTTTTTTTCAAAAACTGCAAATTTAGAGAAAAAAAAACTGATTTTCAACTGAAAAAACTGCACATCCAAAAAATTTATAATTCAGTTCATATATTTTTTTATTAAAACATAACAAAAGAAATTAAATTAAATGCATATAATAAAAAATATAAATATAATTCAGTTTTATAAAAAGTATTTGAAATAACATGCATTTTCGTAAATTGAGTTAGTTTCTCCTGGCACTTAATAGTAATTAGATTTGTACATTTCTTTGGTAAATTTGATTGCCATTTCTTTTGATTGCACGAAATTGCTGCAATTACTGTTATTTTTTTAAGAAAATCTTTAGTTCTTAAAGTGCCACACAGTGTTGGCACTTCTAATCTGTTCCTAGTTTTATTTTTATTAATATTAATTTGTGAAAAAATTCTTTCAACATTAGCAGTTGCAACAGGTACTGACAAAATTGCATATACCAGTTTTTTTAAATTAGAAAAAGCTTTAGTTCCGTCGCCACGTTTTGTTTTTAATATGACTTCCCAAAAAGTTTCAATATTTTCTACTTCTAATAAACCCAAGTCTTCAAAATTAATGTGCAGTAGTTCACGCCACTCATCATATGTTTCTTGAATGTAGTTCATTTCTACAACATTTGGCACAAAACGACATAATTAAAAATACTTTTATTGTTATTTTTCACAATTAGGGCTTTAGAAATTGGAATTAAAATAACAAAATTGAAATTAAAAAATTTAAATGTAAAAACTGCAAAATCTGCATAATCTACAGAAAAACTTACTTTTTTAAACAAAAAACTTCAAAACTGCTCAATGCTCAGAAAAACTGCAAAATGCAGATAAATCTGCACATTTGGCAACGCTGCTTTGCATACACTCATTTACATAAACCGGCTTTTCGTTGCTTTTTTTCTTCCTAATGAATTCTTCCTATTGAATTAAAACATGTGCATGTTGTTTTTTTATTTTGTATATTGGGACAAAACCATCGTTGTTTATA
This sequence comes from Sarcophaga rosellei, assembly GCA_930367235.1. Lineage (NCBI taxonomy): Eukaryota > Metazoa > Arthropoda > Insecta > Diptera > Sarcophagidae > Sarcophaga > Sarcophaga rosellei. The sequence continues at coordinate 61,972,981 of OV884018.1, read as the reverse complement.
TTTGAGAGAATTTCAACTGTCTCTCTGCGTTTATTTCTTATTTTTTGCAAATAAACTTCTTCGGTAACATTTTTGATTGTGTGTGTCTTTTAGTGAGTTGCTTACCCCTACTGTTCTTCAAATCGCTCATGTTATTAACATTTCTTAAGGTTGCTTGTCACCACTGTTGTTCCAATTGCTCATGTTAGTTACAGTCCTTAAAGCATTGGTTCATTTCAGTGCTAATAGTTTAGGACCAGAATGTGTGGCACAAAAAGTACCAAAAGAGAAAAATAATAACAAGTGACTGTTGTATTGAATTTTTTAATTATAAAGTACCTCAACACGTCGCGATTGGTTGTAGGACATGTTGCATCAACGGTTGATCTGATGCAATGTATTTCAATTTTTCAACCAAATTCACTTATAAATTGTAATTGTCACATCATATTGGGTGTCGTTTGAATTATAATCAATATTTTTTGGTCTTCACCCAACCGACGACCAACCAGCCATTCAACATAACAATTGTTTGTACAAAATAATGAAGTTGTACAGCCAATCGCAACATGTAGGGGCAGCATAAGGCTTTCAATCATCAATAATTCGTATTTTATAAGTGTGCTAAAAAGGCAAGATATTGTGCAGTGTTCAAATAATGTTGCAAACTAAAAATTGTGTATTTTTTAAGAATTTGTTTTTGGTTTTCTTTAAATTCTTTACTCCATGAACATACTAAATTTCATAGGCAATATTCCACACTGTAAAACATATGTAAGTAGCACGCTGCACAAGTGTAGTACATAGAGTAGTAGTAGTGTTTCAAATCCAATGTGTTTCGTTTTGTTAAATATTTACTCTCTCTTGTGCTCTCTTGCATTTTATTAATCTCTTTTGGCGATTCTATTAGCGTGTGTGAATATTTTTTTTTTTTTTATAGCTTTACGAGCTAAAGGTTATGAATCTTCAAAAGACATTGGTAGCCCGGCCTACCAATGTGCACGATTCGCCGCAAGACTTACTCTCGGCTTGCTAAGCGCCTGCGTACTAAACCCAACCTCGTTCGTCACACTTTCAACCATTTGCCCCCCCCGGGACCACAATCAAGTATTACTTCGGGGGGGTGGAGATTCAGCGAGTGCTGCCTTCTAATTCTGCTGATCTTGCTCTCTCAGCCAATCTTTGCCGCATCAAAACCCTCCTCGCGAAAACACATACTGCGTTCCAGTTGTCACTTGAGGTTAGCATTAGCCTAACCACATTATCGGGTGTTACCTGGGATCCTAATGTCCTCACCAGGCAAATTCGTTGATCGTCGTACCGCGGGCAGGTAAAGAAAACATGCTCCGCCGTCTCCTTCTCATTACGGCATTCTGGGCATGCTTCATCTACGTCGTGTCCATACTTATAGAGATATGCTCTATAACATCCGTGGCCCGTTAGCAACTGTGTCAGGTGGAAGTTCACCTGGCCGTGTTTCCTTTTGGTCCATTCGTCTATACTTGGGATGAGTCTGTAGGTCCATCTTCCTTTGCTGGAATTGGACCAGTCTTGTTGCCATCTATCCATGGCATCGTCAACTATTTGCACGGGGTTTAAAAGATTCGTCCCCCTCCTTGCGTCCTGTTTCCTCTTCTCTACGTCTACTACTAGCTTCAGGGGCATCATTCCCGCTATCACTAGTGCTGCATCAGTAGACACTGTCCGGAAGGCGGAGATTACCCTGAGAGCTGACCTCCTGTGGGCCGTTTCAATTCCTGCTCTATAGGTCCTCCTATCCATAGCCTCAGCCCATATAGGGGCTGCATATATGGCGACCGATGTCACTACTTTCATCAGTAGCCGTCTTCTCTCCTGTTTCGGGCCTCCTAGGTTAGGCATTAATCGGGCAAGTGCACATGTCGTCGCCGCACATTTCTCACCGATGTACGTCAAGTGTTCCTTAAACGAGAGCCTGTTATCAATCATCACTCCCAAGTATTTAATCGCCTGCTTTGATGTTATGCGCTGGTCACCCACCTTTATGGTAATAAATTCAATCCTCTTTCTACTGCTTGCAAGTAGGACATCTGTTTTGTGGTCAGCAAGTTTGAGACCTTTTTCTCTTATCCAGCTTCTGACCGTGCCCACCGCAGTGTTACACGTTCTCACCAATTCGTCTAGATGTTTTCCTCTTATCACCAGGGCAATATCGTCCGCAAATCCAATGATCTGTGCACCTCTAGGGAGTCTAAGCCTCAGTACACCGTCATACATGACGTTCCACAATATAGGGCCCAGGACGGAACCCTGTGGGACGCCCGCAGTCACCGCGTATGACTTTCTGCCGTCGTTCGTGTCGTATATGAGTACTCTATCCTTAAAATAGTCCTTAAGTAGTTCCACTAAGTAGTTCGGTACGCCCTTTTCATCCAGGGCAGCTAACGTGGCATCCCAATCCGCAGAGTTGAATGCATTCTTGACGTCCAAGGTGATGATAGCGCAATACTCCTTATCGCCCTCCAGCCAACGCTCACCGCTGATGGCGTCCTTTGCCACTGTCACTACTGTTTCTATTGCATCCAAGGTGGAACGTGCTTTCCGGAAGCCAAATTGGCGATCCGACAGGCCTTCTCCCCCTAGAAATGCTTCTAGTCTCCTACAGATTATCCTCTCCAAAAGTTTCCCGGCTGTGTCTATCATACAGAGCGGGCGGTATCCCGAGGCATCCTGTGCGTTGTTACCCTTCGGAATGAGAACCAGCCTCTGCCTTTTCCATATCCTAGGGAACGTTCTCTCCTGGATACAAGCATTAAAAACCTGCCTAAACAGCTCAGTATTACTCTCAATGGCTGCTTTAAGAGCGATGTTTGGGATCCCGTCAATCCCCGGTGCCTTATTTAGTTTCATCTCCTTGCAGGCCGCCTCAAATTCCTGGCTGCTGACTTCGGTGATTTCCTCTGGGGACCTCATGTCTCGCACGGAGTACGTAATCTCGGCCTTCTGCGGAAAAAGGCTCCTGACGATTGATTGCAGCTCAAGAGCACACGTCGTTGCTGGTGGTCGGAAGCAGTTCAGCTTTCTCATCACCACCTTATATCTAGTTCCCCAGGGATTCTCATCCACATCGGCGCACATTTCCTTGTAGCATCTTCTCTTGCTGTATGCAATGGCCCCATTAAGGCTGGCCCTACACCTTCTATACATTTCCCGTAGTTCAGCAAATTCATCACGGCCTCTGGCCCTTTGGAATAGCCGCCGTGCGCGATTACATTTACGCCTTAGGTCCGCTATATCCGCGTTCCACCAGTAGACGTGTTTATTTCCAGACATATGGCGCCTCCTTGCCATAGAAACGTTGCAAGCCTCCGTTATGGAGCGCATAAGTCGCGTCGCCTTGTCATTCGCGTTCCCGAATAACCGAATGTCCTCCAATGCGAGGACGAAGGTTTCCCTGTCAAAGGTGGAGTCCTTCCAAAGAGGGTTCGGCGATGCGGGTTCTGTAGTGCTCGCTCAGTATTGACAAGTCTATTCTCTGCTCCCGTACAGTCTGCTTAAGCAGCTCCTGCGCCGCTTCGCAGTGGTTCAAGTTCAACTGCAGAACTCTCATTTACCCGCGCCTGTTAACTTCCGTCGTGCCGCCAGATAGTGTGCGCACTTATGTCCTCCGGTAATATGTTTCGCGTCAGCATCTGGATCGCCTCTACAGAGAAGGCAGTGGGGGTCACGCCCACAAGCCTTGGCAAGGTGACCCTGCGAACCGCACTTGAAGCAGTGTTTGGACCAGTCGCTATTGCTGCGACACTTTCCAGCTACATGCCCGAAATCTAAGCACTTGTAACATCTCCTTGGGGTCAGCTTCCTCAACAAACGGCAAACTGTCCACCCTACACGCAGTTTGCCAACTTCCTCGGCCCTGCATGCCATCTTCGTGGGGATTGCAATTATCGCCGTCCTAGTGCCTCCTGGAACGCTTCTGATCGTCTTGAGAGCCGACGGTTGTATTTCGCCGATTTGGTCCTTCCATGCGGCGATTATTTCCTCCTCAGTTGTAACCTCGTCCAGGTATCTCAATTCGAAAGTGGCCTCCTCTGTTATCGTTCTGACCTCTATCTCTTCTGCCAGTAAGTTCTTCAGCTTAGCACGGTGCGTCTCCGTAGCCACCTCGGCTGATCTTCTAAATTCCAAAAGGATTTCGCCCTTTTGTGTCTTCTTCACGAGCTGAACATCCTCCCCGACTGATTTAAGTTCCGGGGCGTTTCTTACCTTGCTTAGAATGTCCGCAAAGGATAGCTTCTCAGTTGGCTTTATAATAACTGCATCCGGTCTTGGAGGTTTTCTGCGCTTCCTAGTTTTCAAGATCCAATCATTTTGCTCCTGAGTGTCTTTCTCTGTCGCTGCAGGCACTACCATAGTCTGGTTCGAAGCCGTTGCTGGTCTCCCTGCCGAGTCGCTACTTCTAGCCTCAGCGGCAGGCTTGACTTGTCCACGAGGACGGATTGTCCTGGTCTTCTTTGATGGTGTTCCCCTTGATTTCTCCAATTCTTCTCTCTGCCTCTTCGGACCACAAGGTGTCTGCTGTTGTAGGATCGTCTGAGTGCTCCTATCATTGGTTCTGACCTTTTTCTCTTGTTCCGCTACTTTATCCTTAGCGGCTTGTTGGTAAAGTGACGATATAGAGGCCACTAAATCACGCATTGCTTGGTGTATGGACCTTCTTCCTCCGCCCATCATCTCCACGAGTTCGGAAATTCTATCGCCTAGTTTGGTGAATTCATCAACCTCTTTTTCAGGAACTTTGTTCCTTTGCAGCTCCGGTGGTGACGAGTGCGATCGCTCGCCATTCTGCTTCAGCGGTGGTGAGTGGAGCAGCCTCGAAGCCCTACGGAAAGGGTTCAGGAAAGGGCTGTCCTGCTGGGTCTCCTTTGCACCTTCGGTGCCGGCTGGAGAAGTAGCGCCTGTGAAATTACGTAGATTGTTGTTGTTTATATTAAATTCCATTCTGTTGGGTCCCAACTTGGGGCCGTTATCTTGGATTCGTTGTGTAGTTACCCTTATTGTGGTCCCATGGTTATCTTTGCAATGCAGGGAGGCCATGCGAGGGTTGACACAAGTCCTCATGAGAGCTTGTGTTCAGAGCCAGACCGGGAGCTAAACAGAAGAGATTCTTAACTGCCCCTACACCCCAACTCAACGGGACGAGTCCAAGATCGTTCCCCAAGGCTTGCCAGGTTTTAACGGGACGGAGACGGATGGTGCATTAGCCTGAAAGCCGTCTGGACCAGATGTCACTCCAGCCCATATTGGTAACAGAATACCCCATCCGCCAGCCCATGTCATCAAATCAAAATATTGCAGTGTAGTCCAGTATACCATAATCAGAATCTTACTGGTATCAATTCTGATGCCTATACGACTAGGCTCCGATCGTCACATCCGTTAGAAGCATGCATGATTCCCACGGTGCTATCGTGTTACCACGGTAGTTCAACACTTTGAGCGGCATTGTTTCGCTTTAAAGCATCAGTGTCATTGGGTATATGCCAGACTTTTCATCCGCACCCTCTACCTCTGCCCTCCCATTTAGTCGCCTTTTACGACAAGCAGGGAACCACTGTGGTAGAATTCTAATCCGCTACCACACGGAATAATAATAAAGAATAAACAATACTAAGAATAAACAATACTAAGTGCACTGTTGGCACATAGATAATCGTATTTAAAATCGACCATTTTCTGCATGGCATAGCTGAAGCATGCAAAGTGGTAACTGAAGATGAACTCGTAACTTTTTGCTAATGAAGTTGCCATAATAAACCAAACTGTTAAACGGCGTCCACTTATAAAAGATAGAGAGATACTCTTTATCATAGATGGGCACTTTGCAGTACCAGTAAAATTTCAGTAAAAATTGATTTTTACTGATTACTGAAAAAAATTTCAGTATTCAGTAAAATTTTACTGTTAATGCAATCTAAATTTGAATGAAATTTAAATAAAATTTAAATGAAAAAAAGTAAAAGTTTACCGTTAATGCAATCTAAATTTAAATGACATTTAAATGAAATTTAAATGAAATTTAGATTGCATTACCAGTAAAATTTTACTGAATACTGAAATTTTTTTCAGTAATCAGTAAAAATCAATTTTTACTGAAATTTTACTGGTACTGCAAAGTGCCCATCTATGCTCTTTATCAATATCCAATGTGAGTCTGTACCTATTATGAAAAAGCAAAATTCCAAAAAGCGAAGTCGAAAAGTAGGTAAGTCTTGGTCAACATACACATGTACATTAGAGCGACTCAAGTTGTATGGGAGCAAAATTCGTATGGGAGCAAAAATGAACATTGGACTTTTTAAGATGACATTTAAAATATTTCGGCTCCAGCTTTGACCTCTGGTAAGCTGAACCATTTTGAAAAAGGGTGTATTTTTACATGGTTTTGTCAATTTGAGGATCTGTTTCCTTACCAACATAATGGGTATCGTGAGAATGGGTTTTTAAGGCGTTCTATGTCTTTTTTAAGGATGTTCTGTAAAAATAGCGGTTTTTTAATTTTTTGTTCGAGGTTATTTGTAATAAAAATGACAAATTAGCATATTTAAATCTTTAGTCGATTTAATTAAATACGGACCTCAGCTTTTTTTGCAATTCGGGCTAGACATTTACAATACGTCAATCTTTAAACAATCAATGACTATTATAAACAACCTTTTTCCTTTTCTATATTTTTTTTTTTTTTTGAAATTGCCCAGAACTAAAAGACTCCCATTTTTACTACACTCTTCAATACATTGTTGCTATGATGTGTTGCTTTCCTTTTCTGTGTTCATTTTCGCATTGACTGAACAAAACGAAATTCTTGTGACATGAAATGCAATTTTACCAATATCAACTGAAAGTTTCAGACGCCTAGGAGACGCCTGCGTAAACAACAATAACACCAGCAACAACTACTACTACCACTACATTTCAAAGAAACTACAACAAGAACTGGCCATGAAAGTTATGCAATTTTATACTCCAACCACCTGACATTGACTCTGAATCTCTTATATCCTCCGTAGAGCAACAGCATAATTTCATTACAACAATCAATAAAAAAAAACAGCACAAAAGAGCAACAACAACAGCAAATACAAGGAATGTCCTGCACTTCATTTCAAGCGTGAGTCCTGCTGAATGACGACAACAGTAGTGCCCATACGAGCTTACCCGCTCATGCTCCACTCATTATAGGCTGTACACACTGTTGTGTGTGCCTGTGTGTTGCAACAAGTGCAGAAGGAATGTGTGGAATGCTTGGTAGACAATTATTTAAGGCCGTTTCAAAACGTTGCAGACACTGACACACCCAGAATACATGTAACTTGAATGGATGTGCCACATAAACATGATTATTTCGAAACTCTTCAGCCCACTACATATGAGGGTCATGCTGAATGACCTGGCATTTCCTCGCTAGGTTTTTCAGGCAGGGAGCAGTAGCATGAAATACTGTGCACACCTTAACATTACCACCCGCATGCTAAATCGTTTTAAGGGTTTACTTCGGGCGATGCTCTAGACGTAATGGAGGACGTAATGATTTCCATCAGATTTTGAGGCAAAATTTTGACTCTTAGTTTCAAAATATGTTTTTCAAAAATGACATGGGCTTATTGCGTTGTTCTCTCGAAAATATTAGACAATATTTTATATATTTTATTTTTTTGGATCCACCCACGTAAGTTTTTCTCATTTAGATGTCTTCTGATTGTCTTGGACGGTATACATACAGAGGACTGAAACCGTTGATTGAATCAACTGTTCACATATGCCTTAATACTCGTTCTGAATATTCATTTTCAAATCAATGGGTACAGCGCCTTTTTTGTGTGTGTCCTGCACTTCGAAACAGACGTCTGACTGATGTCTTTGAGTAACAGAATGATTGAAGATCTAGGCGTGGTGATAAATATGTCACTAACGGAACCTGCGCTTTCGTACGGAGCTCGGTTCGTTCAAACCCACCACTAACGAATCGTAACAAGGGGGCTTACCTCTACACTGGGTAATACAATGGGCCGTATAGTCCACTAAGTGGACTTGCTGTGAAAGGTAAACTACCTGCTAACCTAAATCGAATCAATGAACTTGACTGGATACAGTCAGGCTGTACCTAATACTAATTTTCGGTAGTATATATGTACATATGTATATTGCCATGATGTGCAGGCCTAATGACATCTGTAACGATTACAGTCTCCTTCCTAAACTTCTTTAAAATCCAGTCAATAGTTTTCCGTACAATATTCCTTGTCGTTTGAGTCATAACTTTTAGTAGAGTAAATTTTTTTGTCTTTTGTGCGTGTTCTTCGGTTGTTAAGCAAGCTGACAGCCTTGACAGGCCACTAACTGGATAACCCGATACAAGTCTAGAAATAGGCAATGTTGGTAACATAATATTAAAGAATTCGATCAAATGACTTGCATACGTTTGAGACGTTACGTCGCTAATGTTGTTTCAAATAACACGGTATCGTAGTGTTTTGGTGCGTCGAAAATTTTTTATTTTACCAACGTTGGGAACTACGCTCTTAAATCTGGTAAATGTGGTAAATCTTCGTGAAGCAATTGTTATATGAAGTCAAAAAGGAGCGCTGCGAGTATAAAGGATATGAACGTATATCAATGTGTACATACTCGTATATCTAAAAGAAAACCACTGGTAAACTTTAACCCTATGCACTCGGCACCGTTTCGATCGTTAGGTACCAACAACTCGACGCCACTTTTAACGAGAACGTACATTCTGGAAAAGTGATATTATACAGTATAATTTTAGAACAAAATAAGGAATTGTAATGAAATTTGTTTTATATGAATTTGTAAACATTGAAGAACACATATTTAAAAAAATTATCGAACATTTTTTCTATTCGCTTCAGTACGAACTGAGGTCTTGTACATTTCTTCTCTCGGTTATCGGATTTCTTTATTATCGCATCAAGTTTCACACTTCATTGAACCACACCCTTGTAGCTTTGGATGCCTACTCCACTATATCTACAATTTGCTCAACGGATCAGAGAAATGTACAGTACGTCCTGAACTCACTTCGTTCTTTCTCGACTTGTAAAATGGCTGATTTATTTATTATTGCATCTTGTTAATTTTATCATATTTCGATTAGTTTTTTTTGTGCCATTTTAACAGAAAACTACAGGATAACAAGCATATCTTAAAAAATTGTGGTGGAAAAATTTCATTATCCGTAATCGCTACCAAGGTATCATGTCCCGTCAGAAGGGACAACCGAGTGCAAAGGGTTAATAATAAATAATCTGACATAAACACAATGAATATTTTAGTCGCAGGAAAAAGTCAACAGAGATTCTGATAATCTGTGAAAAATTTTAAATCGTTTTATTTTTCTCAACACATACCGCTGCCCCTACGACGGCATATATAGTATAAAGGAACAATATAGAATGTATTGGTAATATTTATTTATTTATTTATTTATTAAATTACAATACAATTACAAATTATATTCTAATTATATACGAGCGGAGTAACTTGAACATATGCTCGGTGTAGTGTCACAAACCAGAGTCTCCGGTGGGAATCGAACCCACGACCCTCACACTAATAGTCTAGCACACTACCCACTAGACTACCAGGGCTCCCATATTGGCAATATAATATGGCCGTTTCAATTAAATTCTAATTGCTGAGTTAACTAGGAAATAATTTTTTATTAAACAAGCGCTGCTTTAGATATTTTTAGTTTACTTGCATAACATAACAATTAGCCTGTAAATATGGCATAATGTAGGGTACACATATTTTTGGAAACAGTTATTTGGGATTAATCAAGAAAAAGAAACATAGTTAAACTCTCTCACAGATATTTTTGTGGAAACAGTTATTTGGGATCGAGAAAAATAATTAAACTTTCACTCTTTGTAGTCATTCATTCAAGTATTCTGATCGCCTGGTAAATCTTCGTAAAGCAATTGTTTTGTGAAACCAAAAAGGAGTGCAGCGGATATAAAGGACGTATATAAAGAACATCATGTGTAGAAAGAAGAAGATTAATAATAAATATTAAAATTAACAGAGATCGTCTAAACAACGATTCTAATAATCCGTGAAAAATTGAAATCGTTTTATTCCTTCTACACATATCGCTGCCCCTATGGCGGCATATATATATGGTGTATAGGAATAATATAGAATGTATGGAGAACATAATTATGTCCGTTTCAATTGAACTAAAAACTCTAAATTGCTAAGTTACTCTAGAAAATAATTTTTTATTAAACAAGCGCTGCTTTAGAGATCTTTTAACTTGTTTACATATCATATCAAATAGACTGTAAAAATTGCATAATGTAGGGTACACACATATTTTTGGAAACAGTTATTTGGTATCGACCAATGAAAAGGAGGAAAAATATTTAAATTTTAATTTGGTGTCATTCATTTAACTATTCTGATTGCCTGTTACTAGACGTAGTTGGTAAAAATCGTCAATCGTTATAAAAGTGGCGCAGTGGCCATACAGGGCCTTATCATATATCATATATCAGATAGATAAATCGGCTATTACGATAAATTTTTGCAATAAATAGTAAATATTTTTTAGTAAACAAGTGCTGGCTACGAAAAATTTTTTATGACAAATTATATCTCAGTTAGGCTGCGAATATTGCATAAAGTAGGGTACTCTCATTTTTTGGAAACAGTTATTTGAATGAAATGATGAAATGAAAACGACGAAAAATATTTAAATTTTAATTTGGTGCCATTCATTTAAATATTCTGATTGCCTGTTAAATCTCAATCGTTATTCCTATACAATCCATAAGCGCCAAATAAGCTCGGGTTAGTTAGTGTAACCGCCCACGGAACCCACGAAAAGCAATGAGATCGAGTACCAACATTTACATTTTTCTTCATAAGCTAAAAACGAACGTACGTTCCGTTCCGTTTCGTGGACGATTACCGAACCGTATTATAATTTGGGTCAGCGTTTACAGTGCTGTTCATATGGTAAAAACGTACATACCATTCCGTTACGTTCCGTGGCTGCTTCTCTAAGCGAGGTCTTATAAAAGCGAACTTCAACAGCAAAACACAACTATTATTATTGTATTGAAGGTTGACATCCGCCATCTTGGTTTCGACTTATTTAAGTCAACGATATTTCCAATCTTAGGAACGCTACTAATGTCCCTTGCTTTATTTTCTTATCTCCTGTTCCTATATGACAGTTGTGTTATTTCAGAAGAACGAAAGAAAATTTAATTGAAAAAGCACTCACTCACTTATACTGAAATATTTTTGAGCTATTTTCATTAAATTTTTGAACGTCTGTCGTTTTAGTTTAATTTCCCCTGCTTTATGAAAAACATTCAAGTATTTTCAAATTATGTTCATATGAATCTCGCTTGAAATCACAGGAGACAAGAGACAGGAGATAAGAAATTGTAAAAAGTCACCAGGGACTTACAATTATTGACACATAACGAGAAGGCTGCCAAAATTGCATAAGGTAGGGTACACTCATATTTTTGGAAACAGTTATTGGGGATCGACCAATGAATAAGGAGAAAAATAATTAAACTTTCTCGCTTTGTGTCATCCACTTATCTATTCTGATCGCCTGGTAATAATCGTTGTTCGGTAAAGGCATTACGAAAGTGGCTCAGCAGATATACAGGGCGTGCATGTCTGCACCTAGTAAACCCCTATAATAGATTTAATACATCAGACACCTACCTAATCGGCTATTACCATAAATTTTTTCGAGTGCCGTCGCGAAAAAATTTTATATTAAAAATTGCATCAGAGTTAGCTTGCGAATATGGCATAAGGTAGGGTACTCACAATATTTAGAAACAGTTATTTCGGATCGACCAATGAATAAGGAGAAAAATAATTAAACTTTCTCTCTTTGTGTCATCCACTTATCTATTCTGATCGCCTGGTAATAATCGTTGTTTGGTAAAATCATTATAAAAGTGGCTCAGCAGATATACAGGGTGCGCACATCTGCACTTGGTAACCCCTATCCTTAATACATTTTACATCTAATCGACTATTACGATAACTTGTTTCGAGTGCTGGTCACGAGAAATTTTTATATTAAAAATTATATCTGAGTTAGCTTGCGAATATTGCATAAGGTAGGGTACTCACTCATTTTTTAGAAACAGTTATTTGGGATTGACCAATGAACTAAGAGAAACATATTTAAAATCTCACTTTCGCTTTCTTTGTTGTCATGCATTTAATTATTCTGATTGCCTGGTAATAATCGTTGCTTGGTAAAAAAAATCATTACAAGAATGGCGCATCAGCCATGGTGCGCACATCTGGACTTGCACTCTATCCTTAATACATCAGGAACCTAATTACAATAATTTATTTCGAGTGCTGGTCACGAAAAATTTTTATATTAAAAATTGCATCTGAGTTAACTTGCGAATATGGCATAATGTAGGGTATTTACATCTTATAGAAACAGTTATTTTGGATTGACCAATGAACAAATAGAAAAATATTTAAAATCTCTTCCTTTGTGGTCATTCATCTATCTATTCTGATCGCCTGGTAATAATCGTTGTTTGGTAAAATCATTGCAAGAGTGGCGCAATACGGTGCGCACGTCTTGGTAATACACCACACACCTAATCGACTATTACGAAAATTTGTTTCGGGTGCTGGTCACGAAAAATTTTTATATTAAAAATTGCATCTGAGTTAGCTTCCGAATATTGCATAAGGTAGGGTACTCACTCATTTTTAGAAACAGTTATTTTGGATTGACCAATGAACAAATAGAAAAATATTTAAAATCTCTTCCTTTGTGGTCATTCATCTATCTATTCTGATTGCCTGGTAATAATCGTTGCTTGGTAAAATCATTATAAAAGGAACACAAATCATAATATACAGGGTATGCAAGTGCAAAAAGAAAACAGCGAATAAACTAATTGATGAATATGGTGTATGATGGAGAGCCATCTAGTAGGCAATGCCTGATCGCTGAGTCGTTATGAGTGAAACAATTTATTTCTTTTCTATAAACTTTGTTCAACGCAGTCTTTATGACTGAAACAAGGTATTTTTTTTTATAAACTTTTTTTCATATTTTTTTATTATAAATTAATTGTATAACAAATAACAAATATACATACGAGTATATATAACAAATAACAATATTACTAGTACAATATACAGTGGAGAGCAAAAGCCTTAGTAAAGCAATATATTTTGACAATTTGAAATAATGTGTGTGTGGCTTTAGACGAGTTAAAATATATATTTTAGTTCATACGGATGTACTTTATATGGACGAAGAAAAGAAATGAAGAGCTCGATAACAAGAAACGGTTAAGCATGGTGGTGACGGTGGTGACACTATAATGTGTATCGGTATTATTAAGAGATTGATTTTTATACAAACTGTTGGTTAAAATGTATGAAATTGCTAAAATGTATTGGAGTACTAAAACTTTTGTTGTCCACTGTATTTACTATATATTTTGTTTAAAGATACATTATTGGCTTTAAATGGTTAAATTAAATTAATTAATTAAATTAATTAAATTAAATCCTTAATTAAAAATAAAGATATTACAGTCAAAGAAAAAAGTCTTCATACACCACTCCATATAGGGTTTTTCGTGGATTTTTATCAAATTGAAAAATATATTCCAGCGTTTTTCAAGGCAGTTATAAATAAGAATGTTGGGAGACATAAAAAATATATAAAAAATATATAAAATAAATAAAATATTACATAGCAATTATTGGAAAACTACAAAAAAACAAATGAGCAGCCAAAAATTTCTACATACATCGTTGTATGTAGACTTTTTCTGTGCCTGTATATCGTATACTTTAAAAACAAATCTTTACAGAATGGATTTGAATTTTTTGCGTTTTCTAGGATTTTTTGTTGAAATATTTTCCATAATGCTAAGCCTGCCTTAAATTAAATTCAGTCTACTGTTGGTTTTTCTTAATTCTGCGCGCCACGGTGTAATATCTTCTTCGGATCATTTTCTTCGTTTTGTTGCTGCAGGTATTGTTGCTTTTGCTGGCATAATTGCTGATGCTGCTGCTGCTGTAGCTGTTACAGTTGTTGAGCATCTCATATCATTGTTTGTATGATAATTATTGTCACCAACCATTTACTGATTTACTGTCCTTGTCCATGGCATGATGGATGCCCATTATATGAAGCATTTTCTGCATGAACCATTGGTATTGTCTTTATTAATATGACTGGATGATACAGTACCACAGGAATTCCCGTTCATGTGTTATTTATAGACATGGCACGATTTTTATTTCAAGCGCCATGTATCGGCTACACGATTGATTGTTCTCTTCCACTTTGGTTGTATAAATAGATGTGGCTCTATAAAGAAATATAAAAAAATAAACAAATTTCGTTAAAAATATTTTCAAATTTTATATGCACATACAGTCAAAGAATAAAGTCTACCTACAGCGCAGTATGAATACTTTTTTTCCAGCGATTTTTATCAAAATAAAAATGGAAGTGTATATAAAAGCTGGGTGTATATAACGGTGTATGTAGACTTTTTCCGGTGACTATACATATATAAAGAAGAATCTATTGAAAAAAAACAAACCACAGTTACAGTTGTCGTTTTAAACTGTATGTAAGTATATGATCTTAAAACATAATCTATATTAGCTAGCATTCCAAGAAGTTAACGACGGATATCTAGTAATTGATATCTCTTCTATCTATAGGGTATGTATTCGTACGTTCACCTACTTTCAAAATAGACTTCTCTTCAAAACTTTGACGTTTTTGGACTATGAAAGCTGGATTAAATGTCTTCATCAATGCTGTTCGTAAAACCTCTCTGGTGTGTATTTATCAAATGAAATCTTTAGTCGTAAGTCGAATGAAGACGAAAAGTGAAACCAGGTATTTTACCACGCTTTACTCTCAGTGTAACCTTAAATTTTAATATGAAGATCACTTATGCTATCGAATTGGGTACTATTCGGTACCAGTCAGGGAAGATTATAGCCGAATCATAAAGTTGCAAATAGTCAATCAATGAAATTCTTTGACCATCCAAAGAGAGCAACATTAACAACAAATATAGAAGTTCGAACAGTCCCATATCTTGGGAAAGAGAAAAACCCAACTAACAAAATTACTAATTAATACACTCAATAAAACAAGCCAATGCATTTTCACTGAGAGCTTTGTTCAATTCACCGTTTTTTTGTAGGTATTAGTCCAGATACAAAACGAAATATGAAAAATTGAAATTTCTTTAGGCGAATTCCTCTTAGTTAACACACAACATGGATGTAATCATAACTAAAGGGTTATATTGACCGATTGAGTAACACGCAATAGGAGCTCGTTTAGCTTAAGGAATTTCCAACAAAAGGAAAAAGTTAAGACAGGGAAAACTTTTGTGGCAAGCCTGTAGTCCTTATTGAACATCATCGGCTGAAAACGAAAAACTGTCATGATATTTTACTCCAAAATGTTCTTGTTTAGGGTATTCAAAATTTGGCTTTCATTGTAAACGCGAAATCGAATAGAATTATAGTTGTAGAAAAAAAAAACATTTTCTTCGATAATATTCTCATCTATCATAGCATTGTCCTAACCAGACAGAGACTCACAAACAGAAAACAAAATTTCCTACAAAATTCATCTACATTTGTGGAAATGCATTTATCACTTCCATTTATTTCAGACGTTGCAACCATCATCACTTTCACAACAGCCAGCCAGCAACAAATATTTGTAAACGAAAAGCGAATAAAAAAATTTTAATTTTTTTCTAAAAAAGGCAAACAGATCTACGAAAAGTTTTTCCTTTTTCGCTTTGCCATTTCACGGCAGAAAAAATTTCTCTGATCTGAAAAGGCTACTTTCTTTTTATGCCATCTTATAATGGTAGGGTGTGCGCCTGTCTGATGTACATATGTATGTACGTAAAGGAACATATGGACGGAAGGACGATACATGTACACACATCATACACAGTTATACAAAATATAAAAATTCAAACTTTTGTAAGCGTGTAATTTGTACCGTAATGAAAAGAGAGGAGAAGCAATAGAATATAGAACAGGCCGATAATGAAATGAATTCTCGTAATACGTGTAGAGGAATAGCTGGAATAAAAATTTCAGTGATACGATTTTCCTTAAGAAAAGGTGACCATGTGAATTAAAAAAAAAATAAATCATAAGTTCTTTTGCAACTATTCGTAGGGAGAACACCCACATACTTTAAAAAAAGTGCTTCTGAAAATGGCTATCCAAGTCACTTTTAGCTGTGTTTAAAGGGATCCATTGTAAACTCTTTACCCATGCAATAATATTGGACTTAGTATACCAAGTCCAGTAATATATTCTGCTTACCTCAACTTCATTTAACATCGCTCTAGGCAGTCATTATTTGCAAAAAATTAATGGACTTCGAAAATTTTGCATTTCGGTCCTATACATTCAGCTTGTGATTATTAGATCCAAAGACTGTGATTAGAGTTTAAACGCCTTATTCATCTCTTTTTAAAATAGTTGCGTGTTAATCGAGTGTTTTCGCTTGCACGCGTGTCTTGCTATCATCGGTGAATGTATACATTAATGTTCACGTCAATCTGGAGCTAGGAGGCAAGGAGAATCTATCCTACAGTGTCACTAGGTGCTCTGTTGGATTTAAGGTCACTGCTCTTGTTGGTGAAAACCAGATCTATGAAGACTGCGGTTAGGATATTGGGATATAATACAATATAGGAATAATCTAGAGGCATTGTGACTCGACAAATCGAGATTCTGCTTTCTGAGCCTTCCCCTGGATAAAACCAATACAAAGCTTCCCAATGAAACGAGTGAACGAAGCAATTTGGAGGCTACAAACTGTATCAAGAGAGGAAGCATGCTATACTGTACGATTAAGTCAAGGAGAGATAGTAAGACAGTAAGGGTAGTACACCATCTCAGAGTGAAATATTATCTTTCAGGGCGAAACTCCTCCTCCAAGAGGAAAATATCCGCATCGGAAAATTTGCTCAAGTCCATACAGAAAGGTTCTATAAGGACATAACTCCACTATCTGATAATAAGGCTAGAATCTAAGCACTCGGCTCTTACAAAATTGACTTGCGAATAGTATGAACTGATTTAGCTGGACAGAGTAAATAGAATCCCAGCTCCTGTGAAGGGATGCTTGCATGCCGCTAATAGGGTCAGAGTCTCTCTTTGTATTGGAGAAAGAAGTTTGGAAGGGTATACTTGGCGAAAGGGAAGATGGTGAAAATATCTAGGAAGCCAGACAAATGGATTCTATAAAATCTTAACTTTTGCTGTGTAATTACAATTGAGTTATGCATGAGGCTTACCAGAAAGAGCCTGAGTAGACTCAAAGCACCCTAGTTAGAGAACGCTTTAATATGTATATTCTGTGATTACGATAATGAATCACCAGAACATATATTTTAGACCTAGGAGGCAATAATGAATCTGCGAAAGACAGATTTTCGAAGTATGACCACCTTACCCAATTGCTATAACGTATGCGCGTTTTGAAGACACGGAAACAGTTGCAAGAGTAATACCATCACTACGAGCCCATTGATGGCATTCATTATAGTACTTTTCTACTATCAAAATAGTTGTACATTTGTAGTATACATATTGTAGTATTAGTATGTACTCGTAGTATAGTATTCATTCATTCATTCATGTAGCATTGCATTGCATTGTAAATGACGATTTGAATGAAATTGGAATCATTTAAAATATCTCCAGTGTTGTTAAATTTTTTGCGTTACCAGTCTAGGAGGCTGAGTTTTTATTTTATTTTTTTTTTTTGTTGAGCAAAGTTAAACAGAATAAAGGAGAATAAAACACGAGGTTACTTAATCAGACTTCTCGTATTGTTAGAGCAGCAGGCTTCTGATATTTATTTAGCCAGTCTGCTTTCCTGGCCTTTTATTGGTTTTGTTTTCAGTGATTTCAACGTATTTTTTCTTTGGCTTAATAGTGAGACAGTCATACTTGTAGTAGTTAATGTCACTGCATTTGTATTTGTATTTGGATTTGAATTTAAATTCGAGGGAGAATCGTTCGTACACTGAACTTTCTCCCACTACTAGTTTATTGTATGCATGGCTAGCTAGCTGGATGGCTGGCTGTTTATCGGCTTGTTTCTCTATGTCCTGGCGCAAATGACTGTCTGTCGGTGGCCCTATTTAGGTTTAGCTGAGGCAAATAACAAACAAATACTTATCGTTGCTAGTCGCTTTTTTAGTAGTGGAAATGCAGTAACATTTGCTCAACAAAATTAAGTCGAGTGTAAGAAATGTTGTGATTTTTTGTTTGCATCTTTCCAATTCCTGCTTTTTGTGTCCTTATGGCTGTGTTTTAAATGCCACATTTAAGACGAAAATCTGTTGTTGTTTTTAAATTAATGAATTGCTGACAATTAGCTTTGGAGGATACGTTTTATTGTGTTAATATAACACCAGACGAAATCTTTTAATAACTTTTTATTTGAATTGTGTTTTCAAACAGAGAGAATAAATTAATGGAATTAATTAAAAAATTAATTAAAAATAAAATTATGCCGCATTCTAAGACTTCTTAAGACGGAATCAATTGCTTCAGGGCCATTCATCTCTTGACGTTCAGAGGGGACATAATATTGCCCCTGTCAACAAGGCACATTTGTTTAGTCAAATATGGGGTTAAAGCGAAGTATATTTAAAACTCAAATAAAAGAACAACGACCAACCATAGAGTGTATAAACCTATTAAGAATCTCTTATAGCTTCTAAAAAACCAGACAAAAAAAAAAAAGAAATGTTGTATTGCATTCAACTATTCCCCAGTCACACATACCCTGAAGAAAATCGAACTGTCAGCCTGTGGTCTTCAACAGGATGCAGTCGATTGCACTGGATTTTTCCAAAACGCTGTGAATGCTCTCCAAAACGCTTCTGATGTATTCTCTCTTTATTGAGTTGAAGGGCACAAACGTTTAAATCTCCGTCCAAAGTGGTGCTATACTCGACGTATTACTCCAAATTGAATAGCTATTACTACTTGACTGCCTCATCTAATAATTTCGCAACAATCTTCACATATCTTTTAAACTTATTTCACATATGAAATTCTCCGCTTAATAGCAACTAATAGCCTGTCATAGAATATCCTTTTTAGTGACTGTCAAAGTATATTTTTGCAACTAAATTATAAAAATTTTTAAGAAGAAATCTTTTAAATTTTAAGTACAATCATCTGTACAATCAATGCCAATTTTCTTGATCTCTTTAAGGATATTAGATAGTCAAAGAAAATCCTTTTAAAAGTCCTTTTAAGCCTGACCAGACTAATAAAAACTTCGTGGCAAAGATAATGCGAAATAAATTCCCCCAAGAATAGTGCAAAAAGCACAACAGAATTGTGTCACACACAATATTTTCCAGTCTTTAGCTCTGTATGATCTAAATCTATAGACCAGCTGAAATTTAATGATGGCTAGTCTCTATTATACCCCATATGAGCATTTATTCCTTTTCTAGCAATTCAATGCCTGCTTTTGGAAAAAAGAAACGAGATAATAACAAGAGAATGTAATAAATGAAAATGGAAAAAAGGCCAAAATAACCGAAAAATTGAATAGAAAATGATATTAAAGATTTAAGTTTTCATTATTAGAAGAATTTCATTTCTTATGTAATCTACGAAATAAGGATTTTCAAATTGTCTATACATTGGCATCCATGGACAGAAAACAAAGGAAGAGTGTGTAAACGGAATGCAGCCGGATGCCGGGAAGCAATTGGACGATATACATAAATTTCTTATGATCAACGGAAAATGCGTGTGCTGCACGTTTTCTTTTCATTTCGTTTCTGTCTGCGTTCAATTTTTCTCATCTGTTCAGTAGCCTTATGATGGTATTTTTAGTAGTATAAACAAGGATAATGATTTTTTAATAAGAAATCCTTATCAATTATAAGGAGAAGAAGGAAAACGCAACAGCAGACGTCTTATACTGGCATTTAAAAAAGAAATTTCTTAAATTTTTCAGCAAAATACGAAAAAACTAACCAAAAATAATATTCTCCTTTAACAATAGCACTGAAGAACTGACCACCATCCAAACCGCCATATGGTATTACCATATCATTTTCATTTAATTTTAATGGCTTGAGCATAAGACAGCGACAAAGAGAGTAAGGGTATAAGTGCGATTCAAAAGAAGCATTCATTTCTGGTCGACTGCTGCCTGGTAATTTTTTAATTTAAATCTTATCCTTGAAAAATCTCTATTTTTTTCATTATCTATACTTAATTAACGTTTGTTTTTGTTGGTCCTGTTGTTTTTGTATACATTAATGCATAGCTTTATTTTTCTTTAGTTTATATTCTTCAGCTGGTTTCCATTCTGCATATATTACTACTTCATGCTCTTTTTTCTTTCTCTTCGTCTTTTCTTTCTTCAGCCTTGACATTCAGTGGTTTTTTTATTGATTTTTTTTTTCTAATGTTGGACTAAAAATGCTACCAACTTTAAAAGACACACTCCTCACTACCGCAATCTTAATACATGATCTTCCTTCAAAGGCTGTCTTACCTATCGAAATTTTGTATTCGTTTGAAAGACCTATTGATGCCAATATGTGTGGTTATATAACTTCTCTTAAATACCCTTCGCGACTTCTCTAGGTAATAAGCATTCGAAATGTCCAATTTTCCTGGCACGTAAATCAGCTTGAATTTGACCGATGCCATAGCTAATTTTGGCTTTAAGGACGACTGTGGTTTGTGATTACTTTGCATATAGATACCTACAGCTTGAAAAGCCCCACGAGGAAAAGTCTAACTGTGTCCAATTGATCGATCTCGGTGGTCACGTTCACATGAGATAACCACGCCTCAGGTCGCTCCCAATCCCAATGTGGTATGAGGTGTGTGGCAAAATATTCCCAGAGTTTCAAAAATCGAACTCTTCAACATCAATCAAACTGTCAATCAAAGTCTTTGAGGACTGACAATGGACCAGAGACAAGACCACAACAATTCCTAAATGGAAAAAATATTCGACTTCTGGCTTAGACAATATCACAAAAAATTAACGTAAGAAATGACACTGGATAGTAAATTAATAAGGATACTTCATTAGAGAACATCTCACGAACGGCCAGACATGTCATAATGGCATGTAGAGTGCTTGTAAGGAAATTCTATGGATGGAAACAAGTAATGCACTTATAGCACTTTCCATTTTTAATATTTTAATGTATAAGTCACAATATAATTACAAATTATATCTAATAAGTATATAATAAGTAAGGTGTAGTGTAACAGACTAGATTCTCTCGATAATCGTAAGTAGAAGTAAGAATCGAATCCACAAACCTCACGCTAATAGTCTAGCACACTACTCACTAGACTGTCAAGGCAACATTATAGAATTTTTAAAAACTCACTTTATTTTATTGACAATTTACCCTTTCGAAAGTTTAGTTAGGTCTTCGTTTACTTTCTACTGTTTGTCTCACCAGTTCCCTGCTGCAGTGTAGATGGTCCCATTATTCCATTAAACTATTATGCTTGATTATCTTTGTCTTCTTCTCCTTTAAATTCAAATACATCATGTCGGTTTAATGAATATTATTGCGTGTTGATTACGTTGATTATGTTCATAATAAAAATAGTGAACTTATTTTTTCGTACTTCTCCTTTTTCGTTTTTGCTTTTTATTTTTAATTTTTATTATTTGTGTATACAAAACTTTGCATTTTCTGACACCTTTCCCACGCACTAAAACACTAAAACACACCCACGCACTAAAACACTGGCAAACTTTACTACAACTCAGTGTGGAAATGCGGGTGGAAATGCAAATGAAACGAACAAAAATTGGTGGAGTTCACCTTTTTGGTTGGCAAGAATGCCGACACAAATGCATTCAATGCACTGTTGCTCGAATTGCCACTCTTACTTCCGTTTCCGTTGCACTGCATCGTTCATTGTTTTTTACTATTGCCGGTTTTTTTTTTTTTAATTTTATGGTTTCCTTTCCTCTCATCATCATTCCTTGCAGTGAAGAATGTCGATTGCGGGATGTTTGCAAATTGTTTTCACTCTTGTAATTCTTATTAGAAGTATTTTATGTATATCTCTTAAGGATTAACATTTAACATGACTAGACTCTTTATTGGACCTTTTTTTCATAAACAAGTAATTAAAAGTAAAACTTTCGATTTTATTTAAACGAAATTGTTTCACAAAATAATTTTTCGTAATTGATATATGGTTGTGTGTATCTTTAATTCCTTACTTTTACCATTTTCCTTAATTCGATTATTTTGCCATTTCTACCCTTTGTCTTTGTATTTTTCGATTTTCTAACACTTCCTTAATTTTAATTTCGTTGATGTTTTTTGTTGTTTTTGCTTTCATTTTTATTCGTTTGTTTTACAGCTTTTAATGCTTCAAGGATAAACTTTCGGAAAAATTACATTATTTTGCAACCTCGAAAGTCCAATTAAAAAACATTAAAACGAACTTTTTTTCATTTCCTTTTCTATTGTGATGATTTTTCTAACATTATGTTTGCGATCAAGAATAAAACTTTGCAGGACATAATAATAAAATTTCCACGAAAAGTTTTTCAAAAATCTGTAGTTCAGAATCGAAGTTAAACTGTAGGTTCCGCTATTCATAGATAAAATCAATTAGCTACGTTGTATTACTGCCTAAAAGCTTGTAATGACCAATTGAGTAAGAAGTTATAAATAGATCAGAAGGGGTTGGAGATGGTACAGTAACTCTTCTCTTAGTGGAAGAAGGTTTAATATCCTATGTTGGGGATTCTTTGAAGGTTTATGCTGTCAGTTGCGAGCTAATATTCAGATTTTCCTGAAATTTGTTGAAGGAATACGTTGGCCGAAGACTGTATAATAATAGTCTGCTTTAATTTTTTCTCTTTCTGTTTTCCATTTCGTTAATTTTTTCCTCTATGATTATTTTATTTTTCAAGAACGTACTCATTTGACCCTATTGTATGTATTGGTGACTAAGCCAACCTAACTCACCCGTAGCTAGTTTCTTGAATTTCAATACACAAAAGTAAAGTCCTTACCTCGTATTTTGAAGGGACATTTATAATAGCCTTCCTAGCTTGAAATTAAACATGATTCCAGTAAAAAATTCTACGAACTTATTAATTATAAACAGAGTTTTTAATACTTAAGGAAAGTTAAGCGTAATTTTACACATTGCATTAGATAGCATCTATGTTTTGATCTTTGACCAGCAGGAAAGAAAGTTTTTCTATCTATACGATAGAATTAACACAAGTGAGATAATTAAGTATATTTGCTTATTTTACTCTTTTACATTCTGAATTCGCCCTCCATTAGAATTTGTCCTCCTTTAGAAACTTAAAATGTTAACTCAACATTAACTTATGGGAACAACATTCGAAAGTCATTAATCTTTCACTTCGAAATTTGTTGTGATCGCTTTAATGGAATATAAATAACGACGACGACAAATTGCTCTAACATAGCTGATGAAATTTTAATTGCATTTTAATTAATTGTTTAATCAAATAACATGAACAATAAATTTAATCAGCATTAAATGAATGAGAAACACACAATGAATTGCGACCCTCAAATGCAAATGTTGCACCACAATACTACTCTATACCACATGTAATATCAATTGATAGGGAATTGAATGCGATACGGTAGTGTATGGGAATTGAAATGAATTGACATACAACGTGTACGTGCAATATTCAAAATCGTATTGTACTGTGATCTCCATTCAAATCTGTTGAACTGCAGCAGTAGCTAGCTGTAGCAGTCTTATACGCGCACATCGACAATGTCATTATAAAACATGAGGTAAAGTTCTTCCTTTTTTGGTTCTTTTATTGTGTTTGAAGTTTACTAAGCATGACAGTGGCGCCAAATGATAACAAAACTTTATGAATTTCAAAATTAGAAAAATAAAAACAAAAACGGCAGGGAAATAAACTGACGATTTATGCTTTCTTGTTAATGAAGATATTTTCGTTCATAAAACTAAGCTTCGGACAACATTTAGGTTTCAAGTTTTTTTAACTTATTTTAACATATTTGCGGGGCTATAGGGGCACCATTCTTAAGGACTCTTCCACACAGGACGAAATCGAATGAAGGATGCAATTTCAATGAAGTTGTTAATGCCTTTCGTCGAGCAATCCGAGGAATCGTGTGCTCGACCTTATATTTGCTTAGTTGTTTTCGCGAAAGAAGCATTTGGATGCAAAAATGTTCCGCCTCTACTATTACGAGAACTGTGAAACATGGTTAGCCTGGTATAAGATTCAGAAATTATGTTTTTGTAGAAATTTCAGAATCTTCTGACCAAGGATTACATTCAACGAACGATAGCCATTGAAATACAAAAATGTAGATTCATCACGAGATAGTAGTATATACAACACATTTTTTTGGGAACTAAGCCTTGTAACGCCTATTCCGAAAACACAAGGTATATGGATTGACATCGCACTCATAATATTTGTATAACACTGAGTAATTGTATTATGTTAGATTAAGAAGAATTAGTATTGGATAAAATTCGACATGGATTCTCAGTTCCATTGTGATACCACAAGAATCCAATTAATAATTTTTGCCCTGTATAACCAATCTCTGCTACTTTAGAATATTACTAGTAGCAGATTTGTGATATTAGATAGATCTTCAAAAGCCGTATATCTGCTTTACGGTAGCAGGGCAGTGAAACACTATACACTTCTTCTCAATTTGATCCCCACGTCTGCAGTTAGGGCGCGTGGTTCGAACCCCATCTCTAACGTTCCAAACAAATCGAAATATGATAAAACAGTGGTCTTCTAGCAAAAATCCACAGAGTAAATAAAACAACTGTGAAAAGCTTATCACAAATATTTTGGGCGGAGTGGACTACAAACTGTGTAGGTCCCGTCAAGCATGGATAAACTAATAATACACTCCATGGTTGGTGTGAGAAGATAGATTGGAATACAGAGCAAAGCATTGTAATGATGAAATTATGTAAGTAGGAACGTCGATCGATTAACGATCACTTTAAGTTCGAACTTTTTTTAATAATTCTTTCAGAGTAAGATTTCTTAACACAGTTGACAAGTCACAGTTGACAAGTACACGTCCTCTAACCTAACCTAACCTAAGATTTCTTAAAAAGAGATAGAGAGGAAAGTTTTCAAGAGTTTCAAATGAACTCAGATTGGATGTGTGTTATTAAAATTTTAATTTATAAATTTCTTAGATTATTCGCATCTATTTCTCTAAGTGTACTATTTCGTAATTTATTTGTATTTTTAATTGCTGTTATGTTTTTGCATTTCAGTTTCAATTCATGGCATAAAAAGCCCAAAAAAATTTAAATCTTTGTCATCATCATCCACCTCATCATTCTTTTTCCCAATTTATTTAACATTTCTTTTTAAAATTTTTTTTTTGTCTTCCCATCGTGTTTGTTGGTACTTAAAGACATTTTTCTGTTTTCATTGTCCCAAATAATATGATAAAGAAAATTAAAAGAAATCTTAATAAACAGCAGTCACTTTTGTTAAACACTAAATACCCTTTATCAAAAGGTACTTTTCATACCTTTAAAGTACTTTTTTTATTTGAAAAAAAAAAATAAATCTTTTGTTCATTGTGTGCTTTGGATTTAAAGTGGCGCTGAAATTTAAAACCATTTCAGTTCTTTTTTCGTTTTTCCTTTATCAGATTTATTGGCTTTTGTGATTTGATGAAATCTAAGAAAGCAAATTAAATATTTCATTGTGTATCATCAGTAGCTTTATATAGACTTTCAGTCTATCTACGGAAGGAGGAAGGATGAAAACAATAGAAACTCGTGCCGATGTATTTGTCTAACCATATCATCTAAATTGCATTGTTTTTTCGATTTGGTCATCATACTTGGTTCACTGTAAGAAAGGAGACGAACGAACTTCACACAATTCAGAAAACTCAAAACCGTTTTGACAACGAAGTATGAAAAACGATTCATTCGGAAGTTTCCAGTTCAACTTGTACGAGAGGTGGACGTAATTGTAAAGCTCGAAACGAAAGAAGTTTTATTGCTACACCTTCAGTTGCTTTAAGAAGTATAAAGTTATGACAAAAGATATATATTTTCTTATTCATTGCATTGTTCCGCTGTCATTAACTAAGTTTTTTTCAGCTAAGCTGTTGATAAGTACTTATATTGCAGCACATTCTAGGATGATAGGGTTGTCATCCTTCTATTTTTGTCCAGAAAGAACGCCTTTTGTAACAGCTTTAGTTTACAAAATAGAATCACTGCAACAAGTAGAATAGAGAGGAATCCACAGATGGCACAAAACAGAAGCATCGACTGCACTTTTCCCTGCGTATTCCTCTCGAAGGCATTTCTTGTGATGATGATCAATTCCTTCATTCATTCCTTTGATTGAACGGCACGGTAGCTCTATAGAAAATGAAAGGGTAAGGAGCTATTCGTCGGGAATAGCCCTTATTTAGAATCCGGGACATTGAAAATTCTTTGGGAATATACGGTCTATTAAAAGGTGCACTTTCGACTTCAATTTTACCATGACAAATTTCAAATAAATCGATAGGCAATTGAATCCTGTAGGATCTCAAGGAAAATATGGTCCATATTTGAGAACAAACACACTATGTTAGTCACAAGCCAAAGTAGAAGATACATATATACACAGAAAAGTGAATGTTACAACTGGAAACTGACCGACAAACAAAGTGACCACATCAAGCGAATGGAAATGGCCGTTGAACAACAATCTTAAATCTGACATGGCCCGACTATGAGAACAGATGTTCTAGCTTGCTAGTAAGCCAAAGTAGAAGGAATGTCTCCAGAATATTTGTTTTTTTGGCTGGACCCTAGCCGATTAGCAACCATGCCTTCCAGATAGAAATACAGCATCGTAATCATTACCATATTTACGGTAAACTGTCCTTAGTCTTTAATTAGTGTCTTCGATAGTAGATTTCTTGAATTGATCCTTTTGATACCATCAGATATCTCAATCTGAAGAACTGGATATGACGGATACGCACTGACATGTGGTTATGGGTGATGTGTCATTGATCAAAACGGTGTACCTCGACCGTATTTAATGGTTTTACTGAGCGACCACGTGAATCGATCAGTACAGAATCTTCTCTATACCAGCTGAGATGTGAACGAAAGATAATGAATGAAAGTACAAGGGAGAGAATGGAAATTGTACCTTTCAAGTAGCTTCGAAGACCTTTTGCAGTTGTATTTGAAGTACTGGCTGATAACTCACCAGACAGGGTCTTGCGGACATAAGAAAGGGATTACTACTGAACATTTTATTTCAAGAATATCAAGTTATTGCTCATCTAACCATCCTGCCGGTCAGTTATATCCGACATATTTAGAGGCCCTCAAAAGTCGTCGACAACTGGCAACTGCAAAATGTTAGGTTTTTTATGAAAAAACTGATTGTAAGATATTCATTCATCATGACCCGTTTAGAAATTTGTCCGCTTTTGTTATCGTTGTTGCTGCTGCTACTGCTGTTGCTGCTGCTGTTCTCTAACATATAAATGCGATAAAATATTTTTATATTCGTTTTTTATCCTTCAAATAAAATTTGAACATGTTGACAAACGTGTCACAAGTTTCACACAAAACTTGTGAAGTACTTAGACAGAGAGAGGGAAAGAGTTCTCTTTGCCTCTCTATGAACAACTGTGGTTTGTTAACACGACCCTTATGGCATAAAAAGAAGAAGGTATTGAATATTCAAAATTCGTCCTTCTTTTTAGTTTTCTGTTTTGTTTAGATTATAAGTAGCGGAAATTTTAAATTGACATGATTTTTCCATTCAAACGAAATTTCCGTCTGTATTAAAATATCTTTTTAAATGAAATGTTTATGGAGTTTAAAACTGTATTAGCGGCGTTTTACAATTTGAAGTTTTAAAAGAATACATATTTAAAATATTTTAATTCTTCAAATTGTTGCAAATATATAACACCGTATATTTCATTATATGTATTCGTAATTGCTCATTACAACCTTTCGGTTACGACCAAACTTCTCATACTACTTACATATGTTGTGTGTTAATTTTACACATGAGTGGCGGGAAATATGGTTTAAAGTCGATTTCGAAAGACAGATGTTTTGAGAAACTTTTCATGGCAATTTTATTTCGTCTCAAAATTTTTGCCCAAAAGCGGCTGAGAGGATGTCGCCGGAGAAATACATATTTGTTCATATTTCTGACCTGGGGTTTGAGCCGTGGCCAACACACTGCCTACTATAATATGGCGACAAAAACCAAATGGATCAAAAAAGCACAATCCAACAAGAAATGTTGCAACAATAAAGTAGACCAGAATGTACAACAACTTTTAATAACAATCGTCTTTTGAAGCTAACACCATGAACGGATATTGCTTTCAACAACATGTGAAAATAATAAAATTGTTTTATCGAAATGGTTTTACTGATTGACTCTAATTTTCATCACAAAATTATTTTCAGCAATGAGATCCATTCTTGGTGAATAGTTACGTGAACTAAAAAAAATTGTCAAATATAAGACGATACCAATCCACATGAGATCCACGATCGTCCAATGCACCCGGAAAAAATCAGTGTTTAATGTGGATGTGCGGTCCATTGCTTGAGAACAACGTTCTCCAGACCTTAGCTGGCAATAGCTAGTAATATAGGTCGATGAATTGCTAACTTCTTTGAGCCTGAATTAGATGATCTGGACACAACTTTAATGTGAAGGAATTGTATTTGAGTGCATTTCAAATCGTGGATTATAGAGGTATGACGCTCAGCTTTTCTGTTGCTAAAACTGTGGATGAAAAATTTTGCTTCACCTACTTTTTCGTCTAGATTATAAGGCATTCGCCTTATTTCAATAAACACAGAAATTTCTAACAAGCTTTATATCTTTAAACATGTTTCTTGCAACACAATATTGTCTTCTGAAGCCACGCCCATTGCCATTTAGAAATTAATAAAAATATAATTAGAAAGGAAGCCATTTTTATTTTAATTTATTTGAAAATTTTTTATAAAAAATTGGTTTGAAACCCTACTATTGCTAAAAAATACAAAAACACACGCCCAAAAAGAAAAAAAAAAATCAAAATAAGAAAAGAAGACTTCTACATCAACCCTTCGTTTATAAAGACACTCCAAGTGCAACAAATCACCAGCTCTACCACATCTTTAGGACTCCTACATGAGGCATAATACATACATACAGGCAGTCAGACTGGCATACAGCTATACAATATTTAATGCTTCTATTCATACATAAAAGTGAATACAGCCATGTTTGTTGCATGTTTCTTATATAGTTGATGAGGACTGTGTGCATATTTACTTTACCATCAAATTTCTTTGCATCACATTGTTCTTCCAAGCTGCTGGTAATATTGTTTGTTCGCATGTATGTTGGTGTTACTGTGAACCGAGTTAAAATGTCTTGTCTGTATGTGTGTTTGCTTTTGTTTTGTTTTGTGTTGTATGATTATTTGTTAAATATCCTTAAGGATCATGCACGTGTATAATATTATTGTTGTTGTTTTTTTATAGATGTGTTCAGGCAAATTTTAAAGTAAATTTTTAGTCATGTTTTCTGATTCGTTATTTAATTTAATGAAATACAAGTTTATGTTTGTGTTGTACCAACAAAGCCTTATCATTTTCTCTGAAATCATGTGGTGGTTCTAAAAAGAACCGATTGGTTGCTATAAGTTTATATTGGCTGTTTGGTTCTTCTGCTGTTGTTCTGTTGTTGCACTTGAGGGAAAATATATATGTAAAATTTGTGCCAAGATTTATATAAAACTGTATTCTTCATACATTTTACATTACATTACAGGGTATTACAACAGTTGGTGTCCAGTTAACATTTGACTCATGTCGAGTTGCACTCAGCTTTTTCAGCAACTTTCAGATTGCTGCACACATATCATCAACTATTATAGGAACGACTGGGAATCTTGCCGAGTACAGCTTTGACTTTAGTGTGCGTACAAATTCCTTTTGACATTATGCGGTCTTATGATATAGGCGGCTGCTTACAAGATTTTCTCAACCTCTTCGCCATAACTACGTCTAGGCAGGTTAGCCTGTTTTCTGACGATATTAGTACGGCAAGCATACTCTTACGTTTTCTCTACTCTTCATTTCGTCGAATGCAAACACATATATTTTGTCGTTCAACGACATATCTGTCATGCGTGTGGTGCATAAGACAATAATATTCGTATATTTTTTCTACCCTTCATTTCGTCGAACGACAATACATACAACGACATGTGTATCGTATGCTGGTGGAATTCTATTGATGTTGATTGAATCATGCATATCACCTTAGAATGAGGTCGAGGTACGCTCTCGTTCCAAATCTAAACAAATTGCAAATGACCTCATTCCACCTCCAATACTCTTTTCTGGGAGCCATCAAATTTCTTATTAGGTATTTCTTATTAGGTCCTCTGTGAAAATGTACAGCATTTTTCTATGCCAGGGTTGGCTTGGGCGAGCTGGCATTTTTCGGCTTCAATTGTTTCACTTTGGTTCGGTATTTTAAAGGTAAAGCCATCATTCAGCAAAATCTCTGTTTAGAACACATATACGTGTATACATATGTGTATGTATATAGAAATCTATAACGAAAGCTTACAATTTGAACTTGCTCTGTAGGCTACTGTATGTTGCTGAAAGGGCAGCTTGAGAGGCATTCCAATAGCATCATTTTTGTAACGACTCTTCCAAATTTCAAAACTTGTTTTATATACTACATATACCAGAAAATTAGCTACTATTCTCGCAATAATTTATTGTTTTTTTTTAATTCATAATTTCTATGCCAGCAAATTATACTTACTTTGCCAATCCTGCGGATTCTGTACTATTGTCACAACACTTTTGGCATCAAAACAAAACGATAACCGGCGGTAATTATGTCTGATTGGGTGAAATAATCGATCGATACACTGCCGAGAAATGGAAGTAAATACTATTTGACATGTATTATCAGACTTTTGCCTTCTGTTTTCTATCATTCTTTGACATAAAAAAAGAAGGTCCATTACAACATCTTCATGAATTTCTTAAATTATTTTTTAACTTAAGTTTGCATGCATTTGAAATTTAATTTGAATTATTGTTAAAAAGAAATTTCACTCAACAAATATATTTTTTCTGAATTGTTTTGTAATTAAATTTGAATTTAAGTTTCAGCATCATGATCTGATTTAAATTTACTTTTAAAATAACGCACCAGCAACATAACACGGAACTAACAAATTCGAAATTGATTGCAAAAAGAAAGAAAAAAATACATTCTTTTCACAACTGTAAACGTAATTAGAAAATACGATTGTTTGATAATCATAAAATAAAACACAACAAGGAACTCTTGACAAGTCGAATACTCCCAAATCTTCCTTTATAAGGTCACCATATAGAGTAAATTCACCTTGTCTCAATGGTTTGACAGAAATATTCCGAGCCCATGTGGAAACTCTCAGGCCTCTTTTAAGCAAAAGTCTATGCCTTCGAAAGATGTTCTCAATTCTACTTGTGTAGGAGGTACAAAAGGCAGGACGTAGCAACATCATTTGCCAGTTAGGTCACCATTTAAACACCCGACTCTTATGAGATTTAATCGAAGAGTATATGGGACTGTTTGAAGAGGATGAAACGACTAGGTTCCTTTCTATTAAATCCTAAATCACGCGTTGATAATGGGACTATACCTGTGCTGTGGACTGGCCGAAAATATGCTCAATTTTTAGAGTTGAGACTTGATTTAGAAAGGAGAACAAAAACCTTAAACCGTGTAAAAAGTAGATGTTTTTGTGGAGGATATATATACACTAAGAGTGCTAATTATTTTAAATGCTTATTATTTTAAAACTGAACCCCTTCAAATTTAAATAAATTTGATAAATTGGTTACTTTGTTTGGTTTGATTTATTGGTCAAACTAAACAATTCATTCGAATTGGTGGCTCCAATTTAACCGCATCTATAACACCGGTTTGTAAACACGCTCGACTAAACATATTGATGGTGGCTACTTTGCCTGGATGATTTCTGATTTTTAATCCTGTATTTATTTTACCAAACAAATCCATAAATAAATAGAATTCAAACGAGTATTGTGAAGAGCCGGTTGGGGCGGTAAGGTGGGAAAAGTTATTAAATTTAATTTATTGTTGTTATAGGTGTTTTTTAGGAACTGTTTTCAAATTCATTTGAATGTTTTATTTGGCATTTTCTACTGATGCCTTAATTGGGCATGAATTGGATTTTCATTGTTCGATGGGATTTTTACAAGCGAGATTTTCTGTTTGTGTTTTTTCTAGTTTTTCATTTACAAATATTTGCTGTTTCTCTTTTTTGTTGTAATCCTATAAAACATATAACAACAACAACGATAATATGATTTTTATTTGTATTTACTAGGCGCCATAAAATTTTTATTTGGACGACTTCACATAATCAAATACTGCTCACCCTTTAAACAGCAGGCATTTATTGGATGTGAATTTTTAGAAAATTTTTTCCACTTTTTTTCAGTGGATGGCTGAGGGTATAATCGCAAGTGGGAATTTTGAGTGAAAACATTTAGTTTTTCCAACGAACATCAGCGAGAGTATGAGAACAAGAATAATTGCATTTCAGATTAGAATGTAAATACGAATAATTGCTTTAAATTTTTATTTATTTTAGTCGAAATTGAATGTGAATTTAAAATAATTTTTTCATTTGCATCATTGGCGTGACTCTATTATGCGAAAAATAGTTGAACGTACAGGTTTAAGTCTTAAATTAGAGTGGAAGTGTTATTGACAGGAAATAAAGTAATTACCGGTGACAGAAAAACAACAAAAAATTTAAAAAAAAGGAACACTGAAGAGAATCACAGCTCATATCAAATAAAAGGTTCATTGAATGCATTGCGAAGTAATGCGATACCATCCGAATTATATTATTTTAAGGACGACAGGCAGAAAGTTCAAGGAACAATCCCATTGCGATGTTTATTAAATACGGAACGAGGTTTAATAATTTACATACATACAAACATAATTGGTCATTACAACTCTTCAGTCAAGATTACGACCTAGTTTTTCGCACCACTTATGTTGTGTGTGTTTATTTTAGTGGAGTGGGTTTAGGGAGTCACGCTGTCTACTAGCTCTTGTTATCTATGTGAATATGATTTTCAATCTAAGGCGCCGGGAGACATACCCTCTGTCTTCTTCTTTAATTAAATAAATTAATGATACTAAAAAAACTGGTGGAATTCGAAAGGCACTGTACTAAAGACCAGAATTCTGTACTACTGTTTCCCTCAAGTCTTTCGTTTTTGTATACCAGAAACAATTGCTTTTAAACCAATGTCTACAACCTCTATGAAGTCTAGAAGAATATTGAATCAATTTCTTTGAACACTAATCAATAGAAATTCAAACTTCAAGAGAGAATGGAATTCAATTGGCCACATACATAATTGCAAAAACAAGCTATTTAACAGAGTCCAATGGAAATCCAGCATGCTCGTGCTGGTCAAGACCGAAGCGAATGGAATGAAGAAATGCTAGGAAAATTGTTCTACATTAGAGACAAATGGGGTTTATTAGTTATGGTCCTATCATTCTGAATAAGCGGGGCATATCAGGTATAGACTTGTTTTATAAGAAGTTTGAAAGTTTTAGCAGATAGTTGAGTCCCCTGAATAACAGCTGCTGCCATAATAGTTAAGATAGGGAAAAGGGAAATACGGTGGCCTCTTTTCCCTGCCCCTGTACATTACTCTAGTCTATTTTAATCATCTACTGACTGTGGCTCCACTCCGTTTGTTATGGGTAACACTTGGAGGATTTCTATTTTACTACTAAAATCCAATTGTAATGGAATGGAATGGAATTGAATGGAAAGAAAAAAATTTATTTTAAAATTTATAAATAACGGCTGCCATTAAAAGCAATTATCTGAGTGTGTATTTCAATTTCAGTGATCCATTGGATGCCGATATATGGACAGTAATACAACAACAATATAAAAATGAAGCAACAACAGCAAACACTATCGACTAAAATATTGCTAAAAAAACAACATTATTTATGCCCAGCAACAGTCAACAATAATTGGGTTAATGGGATTAAAACTGCTGTCATGATTTATTGACTACAGCATCATTTTGAACGAAAAAGGAGTAGGAAAAAGGTATAAAAAAACAACAAATAAATAAAAAATGCCCAAAGGCTTAAGTTGATAAGAATTTAAAAAATCAAAGAGAGATTCAAAGAAAGAAAAAAGAAAAACACACTCACCAGTTTATTAACCCGCATCGTGAATGCTT
The DNA here is from genome assembly GCA_930367235.1 of Sarcophaga rosellei. Taxonomy (NCBI): domain Eukaryota; kingdom Metazoa; phylum Arthropoda; class Insecta; order Diptera; family Sarcophagidae; genus Sarcophaga; species Sarcophaga rosellei. The sequence continues at coordinate 61,938,538 of OV884018.1, read as the reverse complement.
GAACTTGACGTTGAGAAGCCAGGTAATTTGAGCCAACCTTTTCGATTCCAAAAACTACGCGCTTTCGATACATTGGGTTGGACATTTAGAACAACGGGACCGGGATCTTCAGCGGCTCTTATTTCGGAACAATTTAAAATACGGCAACCGCAAGAGGCACGCGTAAAAATGCCACAAGAATTTTGCAAGTCGTTGTTAATATGCTGTGATTGCTGATGTTGCTGTTGCTGATGATGATGATTATGTAGGTGTGACATATGGTGTTGATGTTGCATAGGCAATTGTTGCTGTTGTTGCTGTTTTGTATTCTGGTGTATTTGAAGTAAATGTTTAATAGAACGTGGTGAAGTTGTTGCTAACACTGCAGATGATGAGCATGCAGATGTTGTTGTTGCATTTGTATTTACATTATGACTGTTGGCTCTTCGAAATGAACGACAACTTTGTGTGGCATAAGCAAAGGCACTTTGTAGACTTTTTGCACCTGCATTGCTGTCAGCTGCTGCAGTTGTTGTACTTGACAGGTTATTTGAACGTGAGCTCTTAAGGGCATTGGTTTTGTGCAGACGCAGTGAACCAATGAAACTAGCACCACTGGAACCACTAAAACCACTATCTAGATCAGACGCCAGACAAGAGGATTGCAAAAGACCAGCACTTACCGTTGCCGAATTTGGTATGAGCGAGATAAAATTGTCTGATGGTCCTCCCGCCAGAGCCGTATCACATATGCCGTCCGCCGACGAAGAAGTCAGCCGTAAAGGTTGACCTGAAGCTGTAGTAACACTAACCGCCGGCGTTGGCTGCTCTTTGTCTGTGGGACTACTACTGGGCAGACTTTCTGGCATAAGCATCGCCTCTACGGACAAATTAAGCTCTTCTAATATCTTATTATGTCTATTTTGTATTCCTCTCATTTCCTGCTCAACAAGAGTTCGGGTCAGAGAACCAGCCGAATGGGAAGGGCGCCTCAGCTGCTGGGGACTGGTTATGGAGTTGGAAGAGGAGGATGTAGACGAAGCGGAAATTTCCTCGTAGAAGTTTTCCGGTGTGGAAACATTACTACAGTTAGCTGAGGCCGTCGCGCTGGCTATATTATGGTTTTGTTGTTGCGTAAGTCTTATCTGATATGATTGTCGGATAGTTGGTGATACTAACAATTTGTTCTTTTTGCCTTTCAAAAGAAGAGCTTTTATGGAATTGGGTGGCGGAGGAATGATATCTTCCTCTTCGTTTGCTTCCGCCATTAGCTCAGCCTGCGTTATGTTGGTATGTTTCACAACGGCACCCGGTTCATAGTACGCATATGAATAATCGTGTTGTTGCTGTTGCTGCAATTGCAACAATTGTAAAGAGGTGATCTGTGTGCATTGGCCATGCTGACCCTCAATACAGTGATGATGTTGATGCTGATGATTTAAACGTCCCAAAGTATTGGCTTGCCTTAACAGACCACCACCACAACCCTTAAAAGATACATGGGGTTCTGGGTCCACACACACTTCGATGGCATCTAAATCAGTTTGTAGTTGTTGTTGCTGTTGCTGGTGTAAAAAATGCTGATGTTGATGTTGTTGATGTTGATGTTGTTGTTGTTGTTGCGTCTGCTGTCGCGTTTGCCTGTTTATCTTACGAAATGTTTTGACATTCGCATTTGTCACGATACCAGGCGTGTTGGTGGGACTTACGGTGGAGCGCATAGTTGGTGTAACCTCTGCCGTTATCGTGTTCTTTTGAAATGTAGTCGTTTGAGACTGTGGCTGTTGTTGAGCTGCACTACCAACACCACCTGCACTGTCATTTGCTGTCGATACCGATAGTTGTTGCATATTAGCTGTTGTTGGTGCCGCCGATGTATTTCGATATTGAGGTGTCGTCGTACAAGTTGTTGGTGTTGTATTGTGTTGCACATTTTGCTGTTGTTCTTGTCTCACCAATTGACTTTCCTCATTGTGCTGCTGTTGTTGTTGCTGCAGCTCTTTTTTCAGTGTCCCAACATTTGTGGTTTGTCCACGTGCTACCAGATGACGTTGATTTTGTGGTTGCTGTTGTGTCGTGTAGTAATTTTGATTCGTTATAATCGCTTGCGTTTGTTGTTTCTGTTGTTGCAATTGTGTGTGTTGCTGTTGGTGTTGGCCTTGTAGCTTTAAATCCTTTTGCTGTTGCTTGTTTAGATTGCGTTGACTGTGGCCTAAACCCAAACAAGCCTCCATGGCACATATTGTTAATTTGAATCAATGACAGTTTTTTTAAACTTACAACGACACTGGGTTTTCTTTCGGCTTTCTCTGTTTCGTCCTGTTCAATTGATTAGAGGGAGGATGCTGCGTGATTAAATGTTTCATACTGACCAGATGATAGTTATCAGTTGATGGCTGCAATTGTAAGATGGATAGAAATGGGTAATCAATGCAGTGTTTAAAGGAAAAAAAAAACAACTTTTTGAAACTAAATTGTTTCAAATTTAAATACGATCTCTTGTGGAGAAAATTAGTTTGACTTGACTTAGACGTGCTTCAGCAATAGCCATCAATCAAAGAGGCCATTATTGAAACATACATACCACGAGTATACAATATTTCTAAAACCTCTAATCGCATGCAATAAATATTAAACATTCGTTTTGTTAACACATTTCAAGAGATTTCTTGTGATAAATCATGGCAATTAAAATGCTGAAAATTGAAGACAAAATTCCAAAAGCAAAGAATTATTCATACGCTACACCCATCATGCACGATTAAGACATATGATGCTGCTGTTAATGTCTTCGTTATACTCTTACATACTAAGTCAAAATGAAAATTGGGTTTCTATACTTAAAGGATAAAGCTCTGCTTGGTTTCTAATAAGCATAACACATTTTGAAAAATCGTTTCAATTTCAGTAAATATGTGACTCAGCAGTAACTGTGATCAATTTTATGAAGTCGGTGCATAATTCATAGCTAATGCTACATAAAAATATTATTTCGAACTTCAAACCTCTCACGTAAAGTATATGTTATGCTATGTATAGTAAAATCTTCTTGCAGTTGCCATAGTTTTTGCTTCAAGTTGTTTCTCTTATAAATGAAAGCAACATTCATTATAAAATATTTGCACAATCAACTAATGAATCACAGCGACTATTAGTCAAAGGACTGACAAATAAATTGTTAAGCCAAATACACAAGGGCGGCATGGTCGACTTAAGAAATACAGCCAACAAGAGAAATATTCATTCTGGTTAGCGTTGTTATAGATTTATTGATTATCGATTGAAAAAACTTTTAACCCCGCATTAAAATCTCTCCAAGAAATATTCTGAGTAGGGCTAATCGCATGATCTCCAGCTTAAAATAAACACCATACAGCGACTTTTTTGGGATGTGCTGGACTCCACTCAAGTTCAAGAATTTTATTTATTCACGTACCCATTCATTCAGAAATGAACCCAGAGTTGTCTATGGACGTCCATGGTGGTGATTTGACAAAACGGAATAAACGAAACGGTAGCCTCAACAAGATGGCTGTTATCAACTTCCCAAAAACGGAAGTTTTAGTTGGAACACCCTAGCTACTGATTGGTCATTACAACCCGCCAGTCAAGATTATGATCTAGCTTCTCACACCACTTATGTTGTGCGTATTAATTTTATACATGAGTTCTGGAATTTACAATTTAAAGTCGACTCTGAACGACAGATTTTTGAGAAACTTTTCATGACAATTTTATTTATTTTCAGTATACAGTTTTAGTGGCTCTTAAAATAGAGGCAATGTAACCAGATTTGTGGATGGGAATATGTAAGAGGGCAGCATAGTTGAGCACATTCGGTGTGGTGCCTTTAGCTGGATAGCTAGTAAATATAGAACGTAACATTAATACAGAACATAATAGTGCATGGATTCAGACTTGAGATTACAACTGATGTGACTTAAACGATATCCTCCTGTCCTACTTGATTACTTTTGCTTAGTGGCCACGTGAATTAGCTAATTAAAGTTAATCTGTGAAAACATTTGACGAAAGAAATTAATTTTTATATGTTTGTTCGGTCGGTGTGTAAGTTCTAACAACTTGAAAAACGGCGCACGATTAAAAATTATGGGGGCTCAACTGACTTGCATTAAATGCACTAAAGTAATGACAAACTATATGTCGAATCAGAAACACCCTTTGCTTGTCAGTTGTGGAAGCGTAGTGAAACTTTGATGGCACTATATATTGTACATCAATATAACTTGCAACGAAAAAACATTCTAATTAATTTCACAAAAATAGAAAAATTCCGAGCAACGAAATAGAATGAAATTCGACAATAAAAAAAAGAAAATTTACAAATAAACAGCAACAACTACATAAAATACTAACAAGTTGCAACAACTTTTTACGTTGAAACATTTATTTATTAAATGCAGCACATAAAAATTGGTTGCAAGTTTTCTGAGGCAGTAGTTTGTTTGTAATGAGTTATTTACATCCTTGTTGTTGTTTTTGTTATTGTTGTATTTTCAACAGTTGACATTCCACTGACTGCCGGATTGACTGACTGATAAAGTTGTAAAGTTGCTATATAGTGGTGGTATAGTTTTGTTTATTGTTGTTCTTGTTGGTGTTTTTGTAAATGGTTTCTTTTTTGGTTAGTTTGGCTGGAAACTGCGGTTTCTTTTTGTTGCATGAATCACACAAGAACGCGAAAACGTAAAGAAAGGATTCAACAATTAACAGCTTTCAGCAGTAACAACAACAGCAACTAAATAGTTGACACTTAATCTTTTTGTTATTGTTAATTGCACAACAGAATTTGTGAATGTGGCGTAAACAACGCAGCAGAAGGCACATCTAAAGGCCATGGAGCATGCATAGTTAATATGCATAGAGTTGTACCGACAGCAAGGGCGTGGGTGATTACATTTTGTTGTATTACATTTGAAAAGAGTTGTAATTTAAATGTAATTTTCGTTATATTTCGAGAGTACTTTGTGCTCCCTTTTCACTTTTTATTGCGTATCGAGTTATTTGAGGTTTCAACTTCAGTGTGGCACATTCGCTTCATCGAACATTAATTAAAAATGTTAAATTTTGAATGTGCCACAGCAAACGTATTTAAAAGAAAAAAGATGCAGAGTGGAGAGTAAGTTGTTTAATGCGACAATTTCGTTGGGGTTTTTTGTGTTCTTCTGCATTCCCTAGGAAAAGAAGTTTGTTTCAGTTGCTTTTGTTGCACAATGCTATGTTTATTGGCGATAAATTTACGCTACAGAACAGATTTTAAAACAATTGACAACATTTAATGCCATAGAAAGTATTTCAATTTTTTGGAGCATTTATACCAACGCGGGTAACAGACTCGACATAATTTAAAGAAAGTGAATAGGACTCTAGAAGAAGGCAACAAAGAAAATAAACATAAATTATCCAACAGGAAACCTCACCTAATATCGACCTGAATAGCAGATCTCTTTTCATTTAAATTAGGTTCTGTCGATCTGTGTGTATAACCTCCATGGCAGCTTCGCCCCAAAACGTTGCTAGAAGGCCTGAATGGATACACAGTCAGCAGACTATGGCTCCAAATACCACATACCTAATCAGAACAGAATCAAATTCACAAAAATGGAAAGAATATGTAGACGATCCGTGGTCTGAATCATGGATCAGAAGTTGGTATGTTGAACTTACATGCACTTAACGAATCTTCTGAATCAGCCCGACTGCGGAATTTTTTTGAACATGTAAGCTATGGCTGCTTAGAAATTCTCTGCTCCAAATGGATTTAAACAGCTATTTTCTGAAAAATCAAGCGATCAAAAAAAAAGCAGAGTTGGAATACTGTCATAAAACAAATCAAATGAAGGGCTCATAGAATTATCATAAAGCCAACTGAGTTAATATTGTGAACTAAGACTCCTCTGATCTAAAAGAAGAGAGCATATCAAAAACCTCATCATATCAAGTAGCTTATTAAGCACTTCCTGCCACAGCTTCCCCGGATGGAGCGCATACGAAATGCCAAAATTTTCAGTGACCACGGCATATAAATCAGTTTTATTTTGACCGATGGCACGAGTTATGTTGATTTTAAAGATCGCTGTGGATTGCAGCTTAATCTCGTACACATATGATTTATGAAAACTCCAGAAGAAAAAGCATAACGGGGCGATAACCATGCCCTCAAGTTGATCGACCAGAATATTCTGTTTAGCTAAGCTACGTGGCACATAGCGTTGTCCTCCTAACACGAGATATCGTTGGTGTCCAGTTCATCAAATTTACAACAAAAGAAGTTGTTATAGTTACAGTGCTCCTCGTTAACAGTAGCCAACGTTGTTCTTAAAGATATGTAAATATATATGGACAGTTACTTTTAGGGATGTACTTTATTCGCTTTTATCCATTGGGGTTTGGTATCATCCCAAATTCGAAAATTTTGTTTATTCTTTTAACCATTCATCGAGAAATAAATCTCATCACTGAAGGTGATAATCACTAAGGTCAGTTGCCAACAGTTCCAGACCCCTATCAGCCAACACAAGTCGTTGTCTATAGTCATCCATGGTGATTTGGCGAAACACACAGAATCAATGATAAAGAGTTTGACTGTGGCTATAACGAGATGGCCGTTGTCAACTGCCAAAGTTGGAAAGACCCTGTTGGAAGACCTGACATAAAAACTGAGGTTGCCGTTTCCAGGCAATGACAGAAGACTACCATATCATTATAGGATTTGTTTAGAACGCGAACAAATTATAAGAAGTTGGAAGAAATATATGACGGAAAGAAAAAAGTATTCAATTGTGTTTCTGATTTTAATGAAAACAACGCAATACGCCACAGAGCAACAGAGTGCGAGCAAAGTACGACGATGCGATAACAAGACTTGGGTGACAATTGCAATCATAGCCATTGGAGGCACAAGAACCTCGGTGTACTCGCGCACAATGGCAGCAAACGCGGAAAATGTGTGAGTTATTATGCTTCTTGATAATACTGTAATTGTTTGGATAAAAATTCGTTCAATTAGCAGCAATTAATCTGTAGTGCGGTTGTAATTCATACTTGTCAACGACAATATGGTAAAAAAAAAAAGAAAATTCAATTCAATTCAATTTCTTTTATTTGCAATAACATTATTTACATATAGTTCTTAAATTATTAACAATGAGTTCAGGATTATATCCTCTACAGCATAAAAATATTAGTAAATTATAAACAAATTTAATGGGCGATATAATGAGTTTTGGAGGATAAAAGTGCACAAAAACCTATTTGAATTTAATTTAATTGTTTAGATAAAAACTTACTGGCTACTTAGTACTACTTAGGATGGAACTAACTCATTAATATAATGATATTCCGAATACGAACAACGTCGGTAAAAATTTTGTAATAGTCTGTCAAGTTTATTTTCTACCAGCTCAATTTTCGCTAGAACATGAAGCCGATTAGTCGAAAAATACCAAGAAAGATTAAACATTAATTTTAAAAGTTTATTTTGAGAAACCTGAAGTTTCTTTATGTGACATTTTGCTATTTTAGCCCAAACAGGGGCAGCATAAAACATCGTCGGTTGGAAAATGGATTTTAAAATAAGTTTCTTGTTATTAATGTTCAGTTTTGAATTACGATTGATAAGCGGATATAATACACGAGTTAGTAAATTCACTTTATTAATTATATAACCTATATGGTCCTTGAATTTAAGTTTTGGATCCAAGACTACACCCAAGTACTTAACGTTGTCTTCCCACTGAATTAAATCATTATTGAAATAAATACCATTCTGTGGTACAATGCATTCTTTACGTTTTCTTGTGAAATATATTGCCTGTGTTTTGCTACTATTTAATAATATTTTCCAACTATTAAAATAATTAGATATTTCAATTAGGGCTCTTTGCAAATTGGATATAATTTCATCAGCTAATAAACCTGAGCAAATGACTGCTGTGTCATCAGCAAATATAGACAATGTGCAATAGTCCAAACAGGGGAAATCCGCCGTGTATATATTATACAGTGTGGGTGAGAGGCATGATCCTTGTGGGCATCCACTATTAACTTCAAAACGCCTAGAGCTGTGTGAGCCCACATGAACTTTAAAGGTTCGCCCATTGAGGAAACATTGAACTATTTTGATTAGTTTTGGGGGAAAATTTGCCCGAATCATTTTATAAATTAGGCCCTCGTGCCATACCGTATCGAATGCTGCTTTAACATCCAATAATAACATTCCTGATGATTTCTGAGATTCAAAGTTCGAATATACCAAATTTTTTATTCTAATTATAGGTTGTACAGTGTTATGTTCCTTTCTAAATCCGAATTGATAGGAAGGAATGATATTATTTAATTCAATAAAGTTAGTAAGTCTAACCTTTATTAGCTTTTCGAAAATTTTTCCAATGGCTGAAAGAAGACTTATAGGTCGATAAGAGGTAGGGCATTCAGCGAGTTTATGTGGTTTCCTAATCGGTATAATTTTTGATTCCTTAAAATCTTTCGGAAAATAATTAAGTTTGAAGCACGCATTGAACATCAATGTAAGGAACTTTATCCCTCTTTTTGAGAGCGATTTTAAACACATATTGTTTATGCCATCGAGTCCTGGTGACTTCTTACTCTTTAGGTTGGAAACAATTAAAGAGACTTCATCAGTATTGATAGTGATCGTATCTAAATCTTCTGAATGAAGGGTATTAAATGAATTAAGGCATTCATTTACCAAGGACGTGGTTGTTCCATCCCCCAAGTTGGCAGCAACTGAATGGTTTGAAAAGAATGTTTGACCCAAAACTTCGCATTTTTCAATATGGGTAGTATAACGAGATGAACCTTGTTTTAAGATTGGTATATTATTATTTTTCTTTTTCAGTATTTTCGTCAGCTTCCAAAAGGTGTAAGACCCCTTATCCAGTGTGGAGAGCAGTCTGTCCCAAGATTTGTTACGAATTCTAAGAATTTCCTCTGAAATTATACTATTTAGTCGTTTGAAACTATGAAGATCATTAATATCTCTATTGCGTTGCCAATTTCTACGTATTCTATTTCTCAATTGAATTATGTCCCTCAAATAATTGGGAAAAGTTGTCCTTGAAGAATAGTAACGCTTTCTTGGTACATTACGGCGCATGGCTTCATTTATAAGAAGTGTAAAAGTTCTTATCATATCGTCTATTTGTTCAACTGAGGTAACATTATCTAATATAGGTAAATTTATATTTCTGTCCATAGTATTCGAATAATTGGACCAGTTAGCCTTACTAAAATCGTACTTAAACGTATCAGCCCTAGCAAAATTTGGGGTCAATTTTATCTCAACTGGTAGGTGATCAGAGCTCAGGTCATTAATAACAATTGCCGGTGTAATAATTTCAGGCACATTAGTTAAAAATAAGTCTAAGGTGGAACCTTGTCGGTTGGCACTGGTAGGTATATGGGTATGATCACTCGGATAGATCATATCAATATTATAAGAATCTAGTCTGTCATAAAGAATATTTCCCCAGCTATTGGCCCTAGAGCAGCCCCAAGACTGATGACGACTATTAAAATCGCCGCCAAGGATATATCTCTGATGACTACTTAATTTGTGTAAGTCTGATGCAAAAAGAAGCTTCCTATAGTTGTTATTTCCTACAAGTCCACCCGGAAAGTAACAAGAGTAGATATTAACATTATAATTGTTAGTAAATATCTTAATACCAATATTTTCTATTAAATTAGTGTTAACAATTGGAAGAAGTTGATGAGGTATATTTTTCTTAATAATAATTGCAACTCCGCCTCCTCTCGAATGCTCTCGATCATTTCTATAAACATAAAATTCACTATGTCTGATAGAAGCGTCATTCTTAAGCCACGTTTCGGACAACAAACATATATTAACATCATGATCTTTTAAAAATTGAAACAATTCCTGACTTTTGTTACGAATGCCTCTCGCATTCCAAGTTATTACCTTCATAGCATTGTCCATTATGTAAGAAATTTACAAGCGAGGCTAGTTATCACTTCAAACTGATCAGCTTTAGTTTTACATTTTTGAAGATTAATTATTAGCTCCATTGTGAGATTTTTAATTTCATCAATGGTAAAAAGTTCGTTGCTGTTGGTAAATACGCTGTGATTTGCCGGTTTCCATGCACATGGTGTTGTTGGAACACGTTGTCCAAGGGTGTTGGGAAAACTCCTGTCGTAGTTACGCAAATTGGGGTTCATAGGACTAACGTTAACAGAACGTCGCGAAGTTGCTAGTGTACGTTGTCTTAGTTAAATGTAACTTGCCTTGCTAGGGCAGTCATCAGAAAAAGACTTGTGCGCGCCATTACAGTTTGCACACTTAATAGTTGTCTCCTTACATTCGGTTGTTTTGTGTTGACCTGCACAGTTTGCACAAAATGTTTTGACATTGCACCTGCTAGAGCCGTGACCAAACATTTGGCAATTGTAGCACTGTGTAATCTTCGACTTTTTAGATTGTTGAAATTCCCAACGCACTTTAACATAGTCAATCACAGAGTAATTTTCCCTAAGTTCTTTAATAGTGACTGTCTTTTTTTGAAAATATACAACATATATATGGTATTCGTTGTCATAAGCACCTTTTTTAGTAACTAGTTTAACGTCTAAACATTTTAGATCTAATTCCAAATTTTAGACATACTTGTCTAAACCAAAGATAAGTGCCTTATATGGTTTATCATTCTTGGTAGAAAAGTAAAAATTCGTTGTTATTAGACAAAATTTTTATAACTTTATCAAAGTCATCTTTATTCTTACAAAATAACTTAAGTCCAATTGAGATTTTTCTGATAGCATAATTAGTTATATTTTTTGCTTTACAAATTTCATGTACCTCTTCAATTTTGCATTTCAAAATTGTAATTGGAGGAATAATTACTTTAGTTGTTTTGTTGATAATAACTTCATCATTTATTTTATCATCGTCGATGGTTTGTAACGGCGAAAAATAATTGTTATTGTTCACATTAGACAAGTTGTTATTGGGTTTGCTCTTTTTAGGCATTGTATTTACGCATAATGCGTTAAAATCGTCAATTTGTCGTGTACGCTTGATCTTACTTATCATTTTTGTTTGCACTTTATACTTAATTGTTTTTGGAATTTATGAAAATTGTTTTTTTTTTTTTATTTTTTTATTTTGTTTCACTTGTTTTAATACAAGAACCGAACAACCGAGATTTTGTCTTTAAGCATCAATAGCATAAGTAAGACTGAAAAAAGAAAATACAACCACAGTAACAAAAAAGAGTGATTGCAAAACAAAAACCAGAACATGCAACAACACACTGAAAAGTAGCACGAACTAGCAACAGCAAATCATGTAATTGTAATTGTAATTATGATGCTGATATTGCTGCGCCTGTTGGAAAGAAGAAGAAAATCGAATAAAACAATGCAACACACGCATGTACTGGCAGAATTTTCCCTTATATATGAATCAAAGTGTACGTATTTTGGTTGAAGTGCATCTCTTGCTCCTCTGGTAGGTTATTGTGTGACAAGCAAATCTATTTTTTCAACTGTTCTTTGACTCTTCGTTTCTTTGTTCATCTGTTCTGTTCTCATTTGTGCTTTATCATATAACTCTTTTATGTTTGACCAAATTTCGGTCTTTTTATCAACAAGATTAGTTACTAACGAAAACTTGTAGTGAATAAACGTACGCAGGCCACCCATTTTTTTTAATCCTGGATGGTCATTTTTGTACAGTAAGGTTACTCTTCGTTTAATCGACGAATAATTAAAAAAAAGTTTGTTTACGTCTACTCACTAAAAGCTTTCATTATCAACTAACGTTGTTGAAAAAAGAGCGCAATTTGGTCAAACATAAAAGTTATATGATAAAGAGTAAATGAGCTTCGTTGATTCGACGAACAGGGTTAATGCTCCATAAACTTATCTTTTAAAGAGATGGAAATATTTTTAATTTGTTTTTAATCCCTTTTCTGATTTTAATTTACAATTTTCCATATAATTGCATAGACGCCACTTAACATTTATAATTTATGAAATTTGCATGGGCTCAGACCAATCAATTGGCTCTTAATCGAAAATAAATTCAACTTTTATTTTCCACAATGCCAACAGTATGAATGAAAACACAAATCGATATTAAAACCGTTTGTAAGCTTAACTGTCTGTGCAGTGACAATATTTTTTATTGTGCTTAAATCAATTGATTTTATTCGATTGAAACGATTATATCTGTCAATGGTCGGTGCAAAACATGTGCGCAATAGACGGCCATCACTATTTGATTGTCTGCTTTGGCATTTATTGAGGCACCATAATGTGTTGTGTGTGGATTGCTCGGTCACTCATGTTGTACTCACTCTTACTACAATTAATTGAATTTAAAATTTTCAAGGATTAAATATTCATAAGGATTTTATGACTGAGGACAAGCTTTATGAAAGGAATTAAAACAACGAGAACAAAAATAATTTATGACAGGTCAGACATAAAGTAAACATACACTTCAAACAAGGATTATAAGTAGATTACTTTTTTCTTCTGGTATTGTATTAATATTTATATATCATGGATAATAACCATTTATAACTATGGTTTATCCTTTCTGTTCAATAATAATATAAATTATGTGTTTGCCCTACAGAGGAGGGAGTTGTAAGAGTCCTTATCTAAACAATGCTTAAAAAATTGGAAAGAAATTAATTTTTTTTTATCAATTTGCTTCCCTTTTTTTCTTATTTGGTTTGAGACAAAATTTGCGTAAAATATATGCATTAATTTAAGCACAGGATCAGAAGAATCCTATATAATACAATAAAAACTATGTATTTCAAAATAATATTTTTTTCTGTAAAGTACTCATATAAATGGCAGATGTTTCGAAATATCTTATTGACAATTATCATGATTAATGATGGCAACTTTTTTATTAATAATATTTAGGAAAGAATGTCCACAGATCTTGCAATATTTTTTTTATTTATTTTTTATTTTGGCAAGATCAGGATCAGTTTTGAAAGCTACAACAATTGGCTCCTTTTTTGAATTTATTGAGAAAAAGTTCGATTCACTAACCAATCGTGCTTGGGTATGTAGAACTGACTGTAGGATTACAAGAGCTTTTCTCAAAAAATCTGTCGCTCGTCGACTTTAAACTGTAGGTCCCGCCAATCATATGTAACACAACGAAAGTGGTGTGAGAAGTTAGATCGTAATTCTGACTGCAGGGTTGTAATGACTAATTACGTATGTTATCTATGTATGTAAGCGTGAGCAGAGGATACAGTGGATCACATTTTATGCCTGTCCGTGTCTACAGTTACGTAGGCACAGATGATATTCGATTTTTGGAGAAATTAGTAGGATCTGAATATCTAGGAATACGGTCCATAAACATCTGTTAGGAGCGATATCTGTATTCGTTCCAAACACCAGATATTTAAATTATTTCCATCAAAACCTATGTGTGAACAAATGAACCAGATTCCTACTCACTGAATACATTTTTACCCAGAAAATAGGCACAATAACCGTTGCTGTTGAAGGTCTATCTCAACAACCTTTTTAAAACAGAAATGAGTACATACACAAATCCAAATTATCCATTTTATAAAACGAAGGAATAAATTCATAAATTCAAATAATTATTTCTGATATTAGAATTCATTTCATAAATCGTTTTCCACTTAATTTTCATTACATTTTGACCTTTAAATAACAAGGCTACCAAATAAATTTTGGTAACAAAAAACAATTAAAAAAGGTAAAAAATAAATGAAATGAATTCAGCAGCCAACCAATACTTGATAACCAACTGGTGTTTTAGTCGAGTTTTGTTGAATTTGTTTTCAAACTCAACTGCAAAGAAGCCAAAAGAAAAACAAACAAAAAAAAAATAAAATATTGACTGCGATAATGTAGTTCCAGTAACATGGGTTCACATTGAACTCTAGAGTAACCAAAAATGTAATGAAAAAAAGCAAATAGCTTTGATTATAACACAGCAACAAAATCATTTCCATGGCTATCGATTTTGGCGTAATTTTTAACAGACAAGATAATGGAAACGAAATGAAAATAACCAAAAAAAATATCTAAAAAATACACGAATTTACTGTGACATTTTCAAAGTCCACAACATGTTGTTGGAGGAGAACGAACCGCGCAAAAGGCAAAAAATATTCGAATTGAACAGATATTGAGTTGAAAGTTTCATTTCATGTTTTATTTTCGTATTCAAATTAGGTGAACAAATTTTGCAAATTTCAGTTGTTGAGTTAATCTTTGAACACTCGTTGACTTTGCAAAATAAACAAAAGTGTGCTGAAACAAATCTCGCCGACACAATTAAAGCCAATGCGGTGGCAAGCGATACAATAAAATTTAAAAATTGTTTACACCTTAGAAGAGAAGCATTGATTTTTGAGGAAAACGTCATGTTAAACATTTTACTGCAATGCAATCCAGAGAAAACTCGCATCTGCGTCGAGGTCTCTTTTCGTACTTACTTAGGCGTTACTCAATATCTGATTCACTTCATTTTTTATTGACTTTCCTAATGAAGAAAAATTTTACTGAACTCCGAGATGGTGTTATGCGATGCTTATTTTGTCAAATACATTCGGTACTAGCGTAAGAAAGTAGGACCTTATAAGCTTTAAATAAGCAGTTACATCTTCACCATTTACAAATGGCAAGGGCGGTTAATTAATAAATGTTTATTCCCTATATTCATTGTCATTCCATCACGAAATTTTTTGCACAAATTCGGTGTGGTGCGCATTTATTGGAGCATAAAGCAAACGAAACATATTATTGACAGTAAAAGAAATACTGACAGTGCCATCGGCCTAACAGAATGACCTTACGGGAAGCTATTTTTATAATCAGCGGCTCAATTCAAATAGATTTGTGCGAGATGAAAATCTCAAGCAACAGCATAAAAAGAGGATCGTGCAGAAGAAGAGAGAGACATAGGGATAGGAGGCAATTACAACAAAATTTGCTTTTTGTCTGGGAACTGATATTTCTGGAAATTTTTCTCTGGAATTCGAAACGTTTATTGTTTGATTATATGGGACCACTATTATGGCTGCCCATCAAAAGCACGACGACCCCGCTCTGGAAAACCAGCCAGAAAGTCTGATAAACGAAGATATATCCTTGATATCAATAAATGATAGCTCCGTCAAGCTCCGAGAAATGGAGAGGTAAATAACCTATATCTGCACCTAGCAAGAGACGGGCACTGACAGAAAACGTGGATAACAGTCTCCTTTTCGGCTATATCGAATAT
The DNA here is from genome assembly GCA_930367235.1 of Sarcophaga rosellei. Classification (NCBI taxonomy): domain Eukaryota; kingdom Metazoa; phylum Arthropoda; class Insecta; order Diptera; family Sarcophagidae; genus Sarcophaga; species Sarcophaga rosellei. Next base: position 61,923,258 of record OV884018.1, on the reverse strand, counting down.
AAGTCGCCGAAGTCTAGTAGTCAGTGCGCTATTTGACAGTAGTTTTCAGTTTCCAAGTTTTTAGACTCACACCTCTCAAGAATGTGTTATATTAACCACCATACAGCAAAAAACGTATGAGGCACTTAACAGAATTTGTAAAAGATTGGCCTTTTAAGGACTCAGAGAAATCATCTGAAAATAATATTCTAAGCATACTACACTCTTTTTTTCTCTTCAACTGTTTTATGAAATTTGGCAACGAATTTTTCAGAACCACAAAAACCGTAAAGGCATATCGCTTCTAGAGCTATAACTTTAATAGTAAGTCTTGTCAGGTGCAATTAGGGTCTTATTTTTTACAAAATCTTTTATTTTTCTATATTTCAATTTACCAAGCTACTGAACTAATTAAGAGGTGAATAAACCTTATAAGCCTATCGTTTTTATTACATTTTGATCAAAAACATAATTCTACATTTTAAACTGGAATTTATTTCAACAATTTAAATGGAAATTTCATCCGCCAATAAATTCAAACTTTTTATATATTGCCACCCCCAAATAATCGCAAATCTTTAAAGCCGTTTTGTAGCATTTTTTGTTTTTTGTTTTTGTTGCTAGTGTTGTTAATATTAATGTTGCTATTGTTTGTAGAATGAAATGCAATAAAAATAAACAAGAATTTAAGAATCTGTTTTAAAACGAGACTTTTTTCCGCAGACTAGACTCCTATACTTTTTGTTGTCGCGTTTTAATTTCACATGTGAGTGAAACTGCAATTGAAAGGCGAACATAAAAAAAGGTGACCAACAACAACACGATTTTAGTTTTACTGTGTAGAAGTGAAAAAAAACGCTTTATGTCTCGACTAGTTAGGCAGTTACAACAAAAAAATGTTTGTGTTTGTAAAACAATATGGAAATAATCAAACGACAAACAATTGGGGGAAAATTGTGAACACGTATGGATTAGGATCAGTTATTGTAATAGACAATCACATTGTGTTATTATTACTAACATTCAGTGAATGTAGTAAGTAATGTAGGAAGTAGAAGGAATTAATTACTAACATTCAGTGAATTGTACATGCACATATATATCCAGGATTCCATTCGCCGACAATTAAACAAAAATCTTTTTAATACTCTTGTAAAGTGTATCTACAAGATTCAGTCACCTGTCTAGTTTAATTATAAAAAAGCGTATGTATCTTCTACACTCTGCGGTGACTATGCAGAACGTCTAAGTCCTACTAAAACGTATTACTCTGTTGAAATATGCATGGTACAGAGAGTATTCACCAAAAATGTTTCAGGATTATGTCTCCTTAAATTCTTCTCCATATAATACCCAGAGTATTCACATTTTCTATGTTTGATTTTCCTTGTTGTAGTTGTTATTGTGAAGGGTTTTTGTCATTGTTGTTTTATTTTTGAATTGCAATTTGTAGGTGTAAATAATGACAACGTAAATGAACATGTTTATGATATTCGTTATTAAAGCAATAAAACAACAATAGCTATAACATTTAATAATAACATTTAAAACGTAACAACAACATGTGTTATAATAACCAAAAAAGGGGAAAAAATTATATGAAACGCGTAAAAAACGTTGGAAAATTACTGGAAAAATATTTAAAATAAATTATTTACAGGAAATGTTTAAATAAAAAAGAAAACAAAATAAAATTTACTTTAATAATTTTACACTAAATTATTATAATGTTAAGGCGTTTCGGCACTTACAACCACCACATCTATTATCAATGGTTCCATGATATCAGCAGAGGCTGTAAAAAGTCAACGGAATTAACACTAATGTCGCAATAAGTTCAAGCCATAACGAATAACTGGATTTTTTAATTGATTTGATTAACATGTCCAGATATTGTAGGCGTATCTTAGAGGCGTGAAAGTGCTGTGTATAATACAATAATTCAAATCAATATGTATATACAATACGTTATCAGCAGTCAGATAATGGCAAATAAAGAGTAAATAAAATCGTTATGAATAGTTTTTCAATTCTGTCGTTCTGGGCTGTCCCACTACGATGGATTGTAATCTTGACTAAAAACGTTGTCATAATTATTATTATCATTAATTTTGATTGGTATAGAGTATTGATTGAAATGCTTCCATCGCCCTTTGTTCGACGATTACAAAGAGGTTGGTATTGAGAAGTAAAACCTCCTTTTTCTATTAGCTGTGATGGTGCTTATCTGAAATTCTTTTGTCCATTACTTGGACAATTAATAAATTAATTATTAATGTAATTAACTTTATAATGACTATTTAAATATAAATACTTCATGTTGTAATCATGTAATCAGATGTCTGCATCTGAAGCAACTCATTATTTGATATCCTCATCTTATTGAATTATGATTTCGCTTGTGTTCCAAATAAAAAAGTCAAGCGTTTAATTGCAATTTCTTTTACATCTGAGACCACACACGAGCACACCCGGATTGTTGCATTGCTTGTGTTACTCTTCTTGTGTTGTCTTCTTATTTGGATCTTCAGTCTGTTGCTTGTCAGAAGAAGTCATCAGTCTGTTAATTTGTTCATTTAATTTTATTTTCTTTTTCGTTTCTATTTTTCGTTTTTTCTCATATTTTGGCCTGATAAATATTTGGGTATGATGCGATATTTAATTTATTTTTTTTTTAAGTTTTTTAATAGGCTTTGAGCATGACGGAGTAGTTTTGCCAGGCGATGATGATGTGATGATATTTTTTAGCAGACATGTGTGTAAACCAACAGAAAAGAAGAAAAAAGAAGAAGACTGCTGAAGAAACAAGTGTTTTATCCTTAACGTTCCAATTTTTTATTTTAAAGACTTTCAAAAGATGTTATTATTATTGGGGGTTAGTGTCCTGCTTTATTGTCTACACTTATAATTATGATTCTCTATCTTCCAAAAGGAGAAAAAAAAAACAAATTTTTAAGTCTTCATTTCATTGTTGTGTTCAATTAAAAAATAATTTAAAAATTCAGAACTCAGATTCAGACATAACCTTTATGTTCGTTATTCTGCAGTACTTACAGGCCGTGGAAGACATGACAATAGACTTAAAATTACATCGACTGATTTCTGCAGGAGATGTGAGTCTGAGGAATAGAGACCTTATTTTACCGCATGCGTACGTGCTCGGATCTTCTGCAGAGTTTCATTTTCTGTCACCTTCGGCTGAACTCTCCAAAATAGAAATTTTATTTTGATAGCAGATTTATTTTGGAATCTGAATGGTTTTCTAAAATATTTGATTTATTGCATTTTAATTTTTGGTAACACACTGAGTCCTACTCCTGAACGAAGAGGAACCTCACCTAGGCATCTAACCTATGTAAGTCGATTAGCGATGATCATGGAGATATTAGCTACATGATGACCGCCTTATTAAATATCACGAGCCAAGTCAATGCATTAAAAAACTACAGCGAACAATTTAAACTTAAGCTCCTACTTTAGACATAAAAGAATAACTTGACCCACTAATGCTTGTGTAGGAATGCATTAAATCATTCACAGTTTTCTTCGTCCTGTTAAAATACTTCTTAAATTTTTTTAATATTTATATTTTTTTATAAAATTAAAAACATGAAGGAAACAAACTTTATTTAACAGGAAATTGTTGATTTCTTTTCTTTTTCTATTACACGATGACTTTGTTTTAAATTTTTTTTTGTTGCTCTTCATTTTTCATTTTATTCATTCTGGCTGCCTTAACACACAGCACAACACAGTACAGCACAGCTGTTCCGTTCCATTTAAAAAGAAGAAATAACACAGGAAAAATGCAACATGTTGAACATAAGGTTGCAACATCGACGGTGTACAATAAGGCAGCGAAGAGTACTCACTTTTACTGAATCAGAGTAAATGTAAAGCATCAGGATTTAATGAGGATATTGCATCACCTCAAGTTATAAGGAAGTAGAAGAAGAAATGCACTTATACTTTTCGTTTTCTTTTTTCTTTTTCATGCCTGTATATTATAGTATTGCAAACACTAATATTTACCGACTCCCGACTCCTTTCACTTTAGTAAGTGACACTTTTATAAGCAGGTAACGTGCACAACAGCTTCCACTGCGATTTGGCATAAATAAAGCAGCAAGAAAAATATCAACAACATTAACAGTTGTTCTATTAAATTTTAAATAAAAATGTTTCTTTATACTTTTCTGTGGCAAGTTGCATGAATGCAAAGAGTGAACAACAAAAACATTGTGATGCTAACGCTATAAGCCACACAAGTTGTTTTCTTAAATTCACAATTTCCCTGGATAGCGGGGCATGTTGTTTTTGTTCTTGTTCACTTAATAAAGATGTTTCAGAATTATTTGGCTCGAATACTAAAGATTTGTTGCAACTACAAACTCGGTGGCATTGCATTAAATTGTCTTTGAATTACGGATTTCGTTACATATTATAAAGACTCCAACCAGTCAATTGCATGGCAAGAAAGTGTACGACGTTGCGTTGTAATATATGGGAGGCTGTTGCAACGATTCATTTCACTTTGGAAATTAAGAAAATGGAAAGAGGAACGAAGCAATTATTGAAGTAGCCTCATGACGCCACAGCTTCCTATGCCAAAGAAAAAATTAAAATTGAATCTAAAACTATTTATTTGATAATCAAACCTATTTGGAAGAAAACTGCAGAAGGAAAAATACAACTGCCTACTGAATTCGTTCTTACTATAGCCAAGTGCCTTTACCAGTCTGATGACTATCATTGAAACGGCCAAGAAAATCCTCAGTAATTAGTATCGTATCTTAAAAGCGACTTTGATGGTTCGTATGATTCATATGTTTATATATATTATCAACAGTCCCGTCAGGACACAAGAAGAGATTTTAATTTTGAACAATAGAAGCATGTTGATGTAGGGGATAAATCTATCAGAGTATTTTATGCAAATATTTAAATTCTACTTCTCCAAAAGTATCCTGTGTTATAGATCCTATAATGGTAAATGGTCATGTGTCATTGGATTTCAGGCCACTAAACAGATGTTTTCTAGGGCCACTATTAAAATTAAAGGGTGGCTCAGTAAGAGTGCGCTGGCAAACTTTGGAGAATTCTCTGTTGAGAAAGTTTACCTAAGTGTCAACCATTCGAAGAGTGATCAAAAAAATTTAATATTTTCTCTAGTCCTTTTTCTCTCTAGCTTCAACCAGACGAGCTGTGTCTGGTATAGTGTTTTCCTTAAAATATTGGGATCTTGCTTATTAGTAAACCTAACTTAGCTTTTAGTCATTATGTCACAGGTAACATATATTTAAATAACGACCTGTAGAGTGTTTGCTAAGAAATTCATTTTCAGTTTATAAGATTTTTATTGAATTCACAAACATACCCATAAATAAATGCATACACAGGTGTATTCTTCTTTGCCTTTAATGGCAAATTGAAATCTTTTAAAATTTATTATCCTTTATATCTAGAACAGACTTGCTGATACTGTTATTGATTTTTTCTTCCTATTGGCGTATAATTATGAAATACTTAAAAAGTACTGCACTCTCAGATGCTTGATTATTATTTTATTTCCTTCAGATTGTTTTATTTTGTTGTGGCTGTTGTTTTTATTTGCATTGGTTTCTTTTACTTAATGATGTAACCATATGTTGCAATTGTTTCAGTGGCATGTTGTTGCTGAAGTTTGTTCACTTAACTATAAATATTGTCGACAAACACAAACAGAAACAAACGTTGTAAGTTAAATAAAGTCAGAGAAACGTGCAAAACTTTGTTGCAGAAAGTGTATGAATGTACTATGAGTGTAAAAGAGTTTATGTGGCAAGCACAAATATAAAGAAAATAAAAATGCAAATAATGTAAAGTAAACACTGTCTGTAAGCAAGTCATCATTCAAGTCAACAATAGCTACCAACTAATATGAAGCAACTGCAACCAGTTGAGGCAGTGAGGATACAATTACTTACTTCCTGCTAATGCTTTCAATACATCAATTCGTTAGAAAACTAAAGGAAAACAAACCAGCCAACCAACCCAGGCCATGAAGTTGCAAACTTTTCTTATATTAAATAAGTTTCTCCTGCTTTGGTTCATTCGTTCGTTCGCTCAAATAATTTGTTCGTTTTTTTGTTCAGTTGCAGCACGAATTTATTGTGCAACTCTGCTCAAAGTAACAGAGGGCAAATGAGTTCCTTTTTTTTAAAGCGCAACTTCAAAAACAAAAAAAATTGGAATAAAATTTAGAAAGAGGATTTAAATGAACTCAATAGTGTTGAAGGAAAAATGTAGCAAGTAGTTTAATTAGCCACATTTTGTAAATTTATCGATGCCCCCTTAACAAGTATTTTCTATTGCTTGCTACAATTAGTTTTTACTTTCACTTTCTATGTGTGCCATACCAAACACTACAGCCATATGATGTTTTCTGAAATTTTCCTCTGTTAGTCGTTTTAAAAAAATCCTTCATGTTCCATGTGGTAGAGGATTAGCAGTAATTTGTTTACCCTACAATAAATACATCATATAGTAGAATTTCAGTTAATATTTGTAACAAAGAAAGGGAGAGTTGTACAATCATTTACAATTAAGTCGATTGGTACCATGTTTTAAGTCAAGTGCAGCGCACAGGTCTAAGCATGAAGGTATCGAAATTAAGCCTCGGATTTTAAAGAGAATTTTGGATATTCACTTGTGAAAATAATTTAAGAAGATAACAAGAGTAAGAAACTAAAAAGGCTTGTAGTCTCCCTGAGCTGTTTGTAAAATAGGACGCATCAAGAGGTCCGAATTGCTCTAGACTTTGGAAGAAATATCTTCGACATCTTAGAAACTTTCCACTTAGAAGTGTTCATATTGTTCATCATAAAAACATCTTTTTCAGTGTACATACTGTTTGTTCCGTGATCCATGTAATCAGCAATAAGTTTAGAAATAGACACACGAGGACCTTCAGAAGCTTCTGCGATTTAAACGGGCATTGGAAATAGGTCTTCACTTTTTCTGTTCTCTCCGATGAACAATATTCAAATTTCTCTTTTAATGACAGTCAGGCAACATTAGAGAAGGAAATGACAGATACATCGATTTTCAGTGTCTCGGTCCAGGGACTTTAATTGAAAAAATTGTGAATAAGCTACTGAGAAGTTTCATCTTTTGACTCAATCACGACTATGGGGACAAATTGCTACTAGTCAGCAACGAAGACCTGGTAGTGACTTGTCTATGAAATAAAATATTAATCTTACCTGCAGATCTTCAATTTCCATAGTGTCATAACGAATGTGAAGGCTTATTAGACGAAACCCCGTAGTACAATTTCGTAAAGACTCAGACCATTCAATATAATTTCATACAGGCACATGCAGCTTCAAGACAAAGACTTTTCCTTCATCCAGTCTAGAGATCATGAGCGAAGACTAAGGCCGCCCTACCTACGGAGTAAATGCCGTACATGTAAAGTAAATGTTGAAGTGTCCAACAAAATATTTGTCTGAACTATATTTGTGACATCCTGGCAAAACAGATAAGCTGTCAGTATGAATTTCTTACCCTTCCTTGGTGTCTCTTACAACCTTTTACTCGAGATTACGTCGTAATTTCTCATACCATCAAACTTTTCTTGGCAATTATATTAACGTACAAAGGTCTTACCAATAAACTTCTGTGAGGAAGTCGTTGAAACAATAATTTTTTGATTTTTGTTTTGTTAGAGATGCCCGACCTGGGATTTAAAACATGAGTCAACGCACTACTTACTACACAACAGCGACATCTATGCTTTGAATTTTCTAATAATTCTTTAAGTGATTAATATTCTCATGGAATGTTTTTTCTGGGAGTTGCTTAGTCAAAGCTATAGAGCACGAATTTTTCCAAAATGTATACGGAAGATATTGTAGAGCAACATGTAGTCCAGTTTGACCTAATAACAACTTTTTGTTTTTTACGTTTCATTTTTTTATTGTTGGTATTTGATTCATTTCTTTTGATATCCTGTAATTCAAGGATTTTCTCTTTTAGACTGTTTAATGTTGCATGGCAGGATAACAAAATTGTTATGAAGACACACGAAGGGAATAGCTCCACTTTAAACTTAGAGAAGGCAACGGTGTAGGAATAAGATATTAAAACGATAAAAAAGGGTTTTGAAAAGCGATATTCAAACATCAATGTTATTAAAATCTTAATCGAAGACCAAGCAAATGGCATTTCTATGACTTCTAAGTGCACATTATTAAAGACGTAATAATACTCGGCATGATAAAAATGTCAACAGGAGAAGAAAAATAAATGAATGAAAATAAAAAAAATATTTAAATTCTTAAATAATTAAAGTCTTTAACTTTCCATCACTTTTGCGAAACAAATGCGACTAACTTGAGTCATGCCGATTTATAGAAAACTGCGCCCTACCAAGTTTCTTAACTAAAAGGCCCTGGGGCAGAGTTAATCAAAATGTCTACACCCAAAAGAGAATCAGAATGATTCTCATTAATTTTTTCAGTTTTTTGCTTCACATGTTGACTAAGGGATTAAGATGAAAAGGACTGAAACTGTGTTAGTTATTGTGCTGTTTTCCACAGAATTTATTTTCCTCAATTCGGAATTAGCTCCAAATTTTGTTTCATGTTTTTATAATTGTTGGAGATTACTGATCACTAGACTTGTCATTCAGAAGCTCAAACAAACGCAGTCTCCAATTAAAAAGTTAACAAGTTTTAGTTATATTCAACGAGATTCTACACATTTTGGATTACCACATATCTTGGTTGCTCATTTGATGCTTGTTCTTTTTGACTGATTTTTGCGATTACCATTCCATTGTGCTGTACGATTAAAGCTTTTGGCGTTATAGTGTTGGAAAATAAAGTAAATTCTAATTAAATTGTGTCTTTATTTCAGTTTTCTATTTCTTGATGTTGTTGCTGCTATTTCAGTCATGATATTGGATTTTTCCTTGTGGGTTTTTCTAGATCAGCACAATGACATTCATTCACATGTTTGTTAAACAGACTGAACTGGAGTTTGTGGCATTTATTAATTGCATTTTAATATTCAAAGTTACAAACAAAAAAATAATAAATTATATAAACACCAGCAGAGATTACAGTAGTTTTTAAATAAAATATTTTTTTAATAAGAAAATATTAACAACAAATACTAAACCAACAACATGTGAAAATCATGTCTACCTGATAGTACATGGTGATATTAATTAATTAACGAAAGGGTTCAGGTTGTTGTTAATGAACACCAATTTGTAGTAATAAACGTAGTAGTAGTACACGTACTACCAATACATAAATCAAGGAAATTAATTACAAATAAATAGTAAAATCATTTACTACAACAATCAAAAATTTATTAATTTTTAGCCGCTGCAAGAAAAATTTCTTGCAGTATCCAAAGTTGGTCCAGTTGCGGAAAAGGTGTTGGTTATGATTACTAAAAAATATAAAATTTTTTGTTGATCCGAAGAAAATCGGAAAATGAATTTTCATATTTCCTATAATATAAGGTCCCTTCTGTGGAGTAGCAGCGGATGTTTGGAAAGATAAGCGAATCAGAGTATATTTATTGAAAATTAAAGTTGTCTCCAGTCCAATGTGTAGATTCATCGGAACATATTCTTGCAACCTTTCGAACACTAATTCATCCCACAAGGAAACACGAGTGGGAATTACTATTTTTCCAAATTCGAACCGAGAAGGATATTTCAAAGACCTTCACTTTTCTTATGTAGGCAACGTTAGGTCTTCTACAAAAGGCTGACGACATCGAATGATCTTCTAGTCTTATAGCACTATATAGATGCATACTTTGGAATAAAGGTAAAAGTCTACCAACGATAATTATAAAAAGATTCTGGCTGACAGTCATTTGTTAACAAAATTAACAGATAATTTTTCTCAAATGTTTTTTTCTTTATCAATTCTCTATCATGAATTAATTTTATTACACGATAAACTATAAGGAAATTATAAGCATTACATTTAACCGATGATAAACGATTAGAAGTTTCAAATATAGAATGACTACAACATCTAAGTTTGAAGTTCACTATCACGAATAAGCTGTCTTGCGGTGTGCGTTGAGGTACTTCTAGTCTCCGCGCGTGTGCATCCAGAGACCAGTTTGTCCTTATTACTGCTATTTGGTTTCTAAAATGACAATTGGACTATTTTACGTAAACTCGGCATAATCGAGGGAACACAGGACGCTGCAATAAGCAATAGCAAGAACGATTTTAATACCTGGTGGGGAAGGTAGACGATAAGCGTAGTGGGACAATTGAAGTATAATACACATAACGTTTGAGCTTAGCGTTCTGGATGTCCTTCTGTTATAATATTTAATCCGGGATGTTGGTTGGATATCTTCGTGCTACTCTAGGATGATGCTAGAGGGTAAAGTTTCCGTACAGAATGAGGTGTTCAGCTACATAAGCGATAGACCTTAGCCGAAAGGCTTTGTATTTGTGTTGTAAGAAATAAAATAAATAAATGATTAATAACATCCCTTTGCAGTGCCATTGTGCAAAACGCTGTTAAATAAAACTTTATTGGTACTAATACCATAGATTTTAATTCATTCAAATTGAAACTTTGAAACATTAATGTTTTTTGTTTTTGTTATTGTCGTTAGTCTAACAAACCAACATGTTGTCGACAAAGTTGCTCTCAATTGTTATTGCCATTGAATGGTTTAACATGTCTGGGGGTTGCAAAGACGGAGGAATTATTACTCACAATCGGTACTAAAATGGTGGCTGAATTTGTGAGGTTGGCTTGGATTGGCTTGTCTTGGATTCTTTTGTTTGGAGTGTATGTATATTGTCAAGAGCAAGAGGCAGTCGAAAGTAAAAATTTCAAAAATGTTGATTTTATGAAAATTGCATTGTATTGAGCCATTGTTGGCTGATTTTTCAATGAGACAGAAACAAAAACAAAAAAACTACAAAATTTGTATTTATTTTCTGTACCAACAAAAACATATTCTTGCCAATAAAAGTAATAAAATCGACAAAATGTTTCTACAGATATTTTTTGCTGTTCGTTTAATATGTTTGGAGACACAAACCCAAAGTTTTTTTCTGTTATTTTTGATGTTAAAAAAATATTTTTTTAAATAATTTTCAAACAATTGCCACTGGAGACTGGGTTCAGATGATTGTTGGAATGTTCATGGCCTAACGTCGCATACTATAGGCAGTAATGGTAGAAGACAACCAAATAACCAACAATTAGACCAAAGTAGCGGTGGTAATAGTGGCAACAATACATTTCGTTTTTTTTGCTTTGTGGTGGCAATAAGCCAGGCGTTGTTTTTGCTAGTGTTAACGTTTTAACTTGAAATATCCAGTCTCATCCGCACTGCATACGTCCTTTGCACTTTACCCGTCGGTGTCTTTTTTTTTGGTGTCCGGAATAGAGTCATTATAATTTTTCTTTTCCTTTCAAATACAAACTAACTGACGATAAGCAAAACTAGTAAAAAGTTCTAGGTATCCCCTACATTTTCTTTATTGTTGTTGTCATTGTCGTCGTTGTTGTTGTCGTAATTTTTACATTCATTTAAATTTTACATGAAAATTAATTTTTTTTTCGTTATTTTATTGCAGTTTGTTACACAGCACGACAATTCCTTTATGTTTTAATTTATTTTTGGTTTGATGTTGTTACTTTTGACAGTAGAATAAATGGCATACAACGGCAACACAAGGACATCAACCATTCGCTTTGACATGATACAATACAGCGTTAAAATATGCAACGACTACGGATTTGTTTTGAACAGAATTAATTTTTTTTTATGGTTATTGTTTATATAGTTGCCTTTGTTGTTCTTGCTTTATTTAAAATCAAATTAATTAATCAAATAGTTTTAGGAAGAAAGGGATATTTCAGTTGTAATTTCTTTTTATGGAAGATTTGAAATGTGGCATTCACATGGAGATCTTTAATGAGTTACATCCTACAGATTTAGAATCTCAATCAGATACAATATTATTAATAAACAAACAATTTATTAGAAATCCGTAATATTATAAAATAAAAAATATTTTAAAATTGAATATGTTCACTTTTTTCTTAAATGCGAGTATATCTTTATACAAGTAACGTGCAACAAGTCTGCTTAATTCAAATATTTTTAAAATATTTTTGTTTGTTTAGTTTTTTGCCAATATTCAAAAACAATGAGTTCATTAAACAAAACATGTTCCAAACAAGTAAATTAAATAAAAAAATAGAAGAAAAACAAAAATTGAAATCTAAAAAAGAACATGGGAAAGAGGTTTCAATCGGCAAACATCGACTGCATTATAGTTTATACTACGGGGTCGCTGTTTTTTAGAATTAATAGGGACATTTAAAAACTTGTTTTTTTTACGTAAGAAGTGTGAAGGTTGATCGAGTGCGCTAAATCATCGGCCTTATAAAAAGACGGATATGCGGTAAAAGTACGGATTTCCAAAAAAAAAAATACTTCTAGTGATACTTTATCACTACGAAGAAGTAACACATACCTATATTCATTCATACATAATTGGTCATTACAACCCTCCACCCTGGATCACGTCCTAGCTTTCCAGACCACTTATGTTGAGTGTTTTAATTTCTATACATGAGTGGCGAGACCTGCAGTTTTAAAGTCTCCTCCGAACGATAGATTTTTGAGAAGCTTTTTCTTTTTTCCCCCGGTCGAAATCGGGATTAATTGGACTGAAGGGTTGTAATTACCAATTATGTTGGTATATATGTATGTATGTATGTAATATAAAACGAGTATATTAAAAAGTACTTGCCTTGTATGTTAGGATGATAATGAAATTATAACTGGTGAAACAGTCAATAACTAACCTCTCCCAATTCGACTCAATAAAAATGCCTCAATTAGTCAGCAGAAAAGTGAATTATTCCATTATGACACTGCCACGCGACACATATCTTAAATGAACCATCAAAGTCAAGTAGACTGGGAGAAAATTTGTGATACATTCACTATATAACGTGGACCTAGCAGCGTCTGAATGATTTTAAATCGACTCTTTTTGACCAACATTGGTATAGCATCGTCTGTTCTGAGTTTCAGTTCATCAAACTCGTCAGGGTGTAGGGTATAGGGTATAATAGAGTTATTGTTAAAATCAATAATATTTTGGCACAAAATCCAATAATTCGAATAAAATCTTTTGCCAATAACAATATTGTATCCAATCAAGGAACCCACATATGTACATATAAACTTATATTTCAATTTTATGTGGCAACTGTTTTTAAAGTTTAAATTTTTGGACAAGTTTTTAAAAAAAAACTAACTTCAGTAAACAAATGAACAGATTCTAAATAGGGCAGCGAGTCTTAAACTTTAATTTCCAATTCGCCATTTTATGTTTTTAGAATTGTTAAGATGCACTCAGTGCAAGAGTTAATCAAATATAAGTTATCACCGTAGCCTATTAGATAGTTTGTTGAACAAGGTTCAACATTTCGACAATAAATATCACGATTATAAATAAGAAGCACTTAGAATTTAATTAAAGATCTCTAATTTGTTTTGCTTGGGAATCTCTTACTAATTTTTCGCCAAACGATATTGAATAAACAAATTTTTTTTATTATTTTGTTTAAAAAAATTTGTTTAATTTCTATGGAAAACATGAACATAACACGTACCCCCTTGACCTATGGAACGGAAAACAGCAACCGTTTCATTCATTTATTCGAAATCTTTCTCAGCGGTTGGTGGTCGGCATTTTATAAAAAAATGTTTCTTCTGTGTTACGGAATATTTTGTTTCTTCGTTTTGTTAGTTTTTCAAGTATCATAAAAGATCTTAAATTAATTGAAAAAAAGCAACAACAGCGGGAACAAACAAAAAGCGGTAAAATCTGTTTTATGTTGAGACCAAGAAGAGTGTAAAGTTACCAAAGCCACACTAAACGATAATATTTCGCAGTGAATGCAAATGCTACTGAGGCTGCAAATATTCATTACAATAAATGAAAATACTTGAACACTAACCAAATACTTACATACACACACGTATACCATGACTTTACACTGGTGTATAATGCTAATAACTTATAAGTGCTACTAAAAAACAAAAACAAATTTAAGAACGACTTTGAAAATGTTGCACATATGGATTGACAGAGCTTTAAAGGTATGTAATTTAAGAACGCCCTAAACCCGATTTATAACGGTTTCTGAAATGGCGATTGATTCGCAGCAAGGAAGGAAAACTTGTATACATTTCGTAAAAGTTTTGGAAACCGAAAAGTGATAGCGCAATATAAATATAAATGAAAGAATTTTATTAAAACCCATTGTTCTAACCTGAAACAAAAGGAAATGATATATTGAGACGATACATTAGGGAGCAGCAAGTGGTACGACAACAACTAAATGGTGGCAAAATAATTTAGAGAAAAATTCACAGAATGAATAAATGAAGGCAGTAACAAGAAAACTAGTACATGACCATCGAGACATAAAATCAGTGAGATGTAGAAAGGAACCTTACTAGGCAAACATAAATTTATTCCGAACTCGTCTAATAGGATTCCGTCTACGACAGTCCGGTTCGCGCGAAATGTCAATGTTAATTAAATGAGTGATAAAAGCCCTTGGTGGTGGGCTTTTATTGGAAAAATGTCACGAACCACTATAATATATATAATATAAGCATTATATTTAATTATTTACAGAATGTAAATAATGTAAACAAAGTAAAAGTCGTTAATAAAGAGAAAAAAAAATTAGCAAAATTCCAATTTGTATTTTAGCTCTTAAGGTTCTGGTTCCTAAAAGTTTCCTAAAATAAATAAGAGACTTAACAAATAACTTCTGCCCCTGTCTTTCTCTCGGTCTCTCTCTTCCTCTTAATTTTGCCAGACAGTTTATGTATATTAAAATGCTGTGTAACATTTTTAGAATGTTTTAAAAATGGCAGAGTGTAAACAGTAATATGTAGCTGGTTTGGTATGTATGTGTACAAAAAAAGTGCAACATGCAACAAACGTATAAGAAAAGGAAAATTGTCTTTGTTAAAAGCAAAAATCATATTTTGAAAACATAATAAAAATTTATCGTCTGTAAAGATGAAATAAAAATGGTAAAAATATCTTCTACATCTATGTCCATATCCACATGCACTTGGATACGAGTAAAATTTTTTATATGGCATTAAGTTTACATTTATGAAACACATATGATTTTTAAGGCCTAAGAAAACTTTTAAATGAGATTCTTATTATTGGTTCTAATGAGTAAACAACAGCTGTTTATATGAAATATTTTACAAGAGTATTATAGTATGTATGTAATGTATATTTTCTAAACACTAACTTTTATGTTATTATTTAAAGCAACTTTGTACACTTTATTTACAGAATGTAAACAACAATAAATTTTCAAATTAAATTGAACAGAAGAATATGTAACTTACATGATGTGCTGTGTAATAATATGTATAAAGTTTACATAATATATATGTGTTTATAATAAGAATACGTTATATTTTATTAAATCAGAAGAATTTTGCATAATTTCCATGAAAATAAAGAAATTTTTACAACTTATTTACATCATGTAGAGAATGGAAATTTATAATGTTAAATTTATAAAATTTGTTTTATTACAATTGTGTACAATTTTGAAATCAGAATTAAATTTTAGATTTTGTTTACACCATGTAGACAATGTAAATTATTGTATTAATAACATAAAATTAGTAAGAAAAAAAAAACAAAATAAACCTAGCAAACGCACTAAATTAAATTACCTACATAGAACACGTCAAAAATATTTTACAAAC
Source organism: Sarcophaga rosellei (assembly GCA_930367235.1). Classification (NCBI taxonomy): domain Eukaryota; kingdom Metazoa; phylum Arthropoda; class Insecta; order Diptera; family Sarcophagidae; genus Sarcophaga; species Sarcophaga rosellei. The sequence goes on along the minus strand of OV884018.1, from coordinate 61,907,460 downwards.
ATAAAATCCTAAGGATTTCAATTTTCACCTTATAAACATACTCGCAAATTTATCATTAATTTTCTCCATGTAAACAATGTAATTTATAGACTAAAATACCTTGCTTTAAGGAATTTTATACTTTATCGAAGTATTTTAAATGGTATCAAACAATATGTTCATTCCCTATAAGTAGGGTTTCGTAAACGTTTATAACCGTAACCGTAAACGCGGTTATTTGTGCTCCTAACCGTAACCGTAAACGGATGAAAATCGGACGCATACGCATATTTAGTAAGCCATGATTTTCTGAATTTTTTATTTGTAAAACTAATGTTCATACATAAAAATATATTTGCAGTCACAAGCAATTTTATTTTTTAGAAGCAAAGAGTTCATAAAATGCATATGCAATTTGAAATGAAATCCAATTTTTTGAAAACAATATGCACACATATGTAGTATCGCATTAGTTTTAAACAAAATTTAAAAAAAAAAAAACACAGAAAATAAAACATTATGAAATATTATTATGTATTAATACTTACATAAATTAACAAATATTTACCCTCGAAAATGTCATTAAAAAGACATAATGATAAACTCCAACATCATCAGTTTGGAGTTATTTCAAGAAATTGGATGAAGAAAATAAAGCCCAATGTTTAAAATGCTTTTCCAAGGTGACAAATGCAAAAGGAACAACTGGCGCTATGATAAATCATCTGAAGCTGATACATAAAATATCATTAAGCTCTTCTATGGAAAATGAATTGCATCAACCAAAACTACAAAAAACTTCAAGTTCAATGCTAAAGTTTGTTAATCGAGAGGGTTTGGTGGATATTGTCTCAAAATTGGCTACAATTGCTAACATTTCAATACACACTATAACGAATTCAAAATTTATTCGAGAATCAGTTTCAAATCAAGGTTATTCTTTGCCACATTGTGAAAGTGGTGTCATGAACTTAATTCATAATAACTTCGAATTAAAAAAAATTGAGATGATTAAAATCATTCAAAAACTTAAAATAGATGGGAGAAAATTGAGTCTCACTACTGATGAATGGACAAGCCTCAGAGGACGTAGATATATGAATGTAAATGTACACGGAGAAAACAATGAGTTCATGAATTTGGGCCTTGTTCCAATCAAAGGATCTTGCAATGCGGATGAAATGGTTAAGAAAATTAAAAATCATCTAACTGAATTTAACATAGATTTTGAGAGTGATATAGTATGTACTACTAATGATGGAGCACCAATAATGCTCAAGTATGGAAAAACTTGTCCAGCTGAACTAATTGTATGTTTAAATCACTGTATACACTTAGGTGTTTGTGACTACTTTTATAAAAAACGTGAGTCTACACAAACATCTTATGATGAAACCATGGAGGACAATGAAGAAGATATTTTTGAAGATTCTTGTGTTGACCATGAAATCGAAGATTATATAGAGGATAATATCTCCATTTTTGAACAACTTAAGTTGGTGAGAAAAATTGTAGTTTTTTTTTTAGATATTCTCCCGTGCGTAATAGCGTACATCAAAATCATATTAAAAAGGAATTTGAATGTGAATACGAGTTGCTGTTGGACATCAAAGTGCGATGGAATTCAATTCCGCCAATGTTAGGAAGATTTTTGAAGCTCAAAACATCAATAGCACAAGCCTTAAAAGATTTAAATTCATTTCATTTGATGGACAAAGTAGATTTGGTGCTGATTGATAACGTTTGCATTGCTCTACAGCCAATAAAACTTGCCGTAGATGCATTAAGTCGAAAAGACGCAAATTTATTTAGTGCTGAGGGTGTTTTGTCGTTTTTGAGCAATAAAGTGAAAGCTCACAACACAGACAGTCATTCACAGACATTCAAGATCCGGACAACGAAAGTCAGGATAAAGTAGCTGTAACTGATCACCAAGTTGATTTAGTAGAAGAACTGAACTCTTACATAACAAAAGCATCAAATATAAAACACTTGGAAAAACCTTCAGATAACACTTTGAGGCAAGAAGTCAACATTTTCAAAAGAACACTGAAAACAACTCCCAATCTTGAAATGCTCTAAAAACGGTTAAGCCAAATCAACAGACTCCGAGAGAACTTTCTCAGTTTTAGAAAATTTTTGCACCAAAATTCGTTCTCGTTTATCTTTTAAGTCACTGCATGCTTTAGTGTTTCTAAACCATTATTATATTAACCATGAAAAACAGCAAAAATAATTTTAAGTACTTATGTATGTATTTTAAAGAAATATATGTTAGAAATAAACTATTTCTACTGAAGTTATATATTTTTTTAAATTTTCCTTCGGTTAACCGATAACCGCGGTTATTTGGAAAATTACTATCCGATAACCGCGGTTACTGAAAATGCGTTTATTACGAAACCCTACCTATAAGAGTCAAAAGCGTAAAAAGTACTAGTAAATAACTCTTATACTCGACGTAAATACATATTTGTCTTAAAGTTATAAGATTTTCTTTTAATAACACATACACGTCTGAATTATATTTTCCCCGCCCTACAATACCTTCCTTTCTTTTAGAAATTCTCTTTTTAATTCTTTCCTTTAATAAACATTACAATTTAATTAAATTATGGTGTTAAAACTTTACATCATGCCATCACCTGCTCCCTCTCAGCTATTAGCTAATATTTTATACATTTTACTCGCTAGTCAAATAAAGAAAATTTATTGTCTTCCTTTTTCCCTTACTATATATGCAGCCACGTTTGAGAATATATAGTGGTGGTTGGCAGTGGTTACATTATTTTCTGTTTTAATTTTTTCATCTTCGTTTTTTTGTAAAAGAAACTTTTAGTGAACAAAAGATGTGATGCAAAAAGAAAGTGAAAATTGTAATATGTACATACGCGCGTATGGTGACAAGTGTAAGAATATGTCTACAGATGATAGAATTTAACCTCACATTTTGTCGACTTCCGTTTAGTGTCCTACTTCCTTGGTGGAGCAAAGATGAGTAAAAAAATGTAATAGACTGGGTGTAGTTTGAGTATATAGAAGATCAAAGAATGTTGCAAGGATTTACAATTAATTTCAATTCTAAGCAAATATTTAATTGAAAAAAGGTTTCTTAACACAAATTAATTGGTCAGGAGTTTTTTAAACTAAGATTTATGCAATTTTAATGTGCATTGGAATAAACCTACAGAGGGCTATTAGAGGTGTACACAAAATTCCACGCTCGTATAAACAAGTTGCACTGACAGCTCGAACATTTTTTTCAGTGGAATCTCAAAGAGTCAGCCGTGAAATCGCCGCAGCCTATTAGACACTGCGTTGACTTAGCAGAGGCCGACTAAAGAGCTGATCTGATACAATATGCATATGCATGACAGTACGAACTAACATTTGAAGGATCAAGATGGAAGTGCAGTATATTATGTGTATATGGGACTCTTTGGAAAATGTAAAAAGTTTGATAGAAGAATGTCACAATTACTTTCAAATTTAAGAGAATAGAATAAAAAAGGTATCTTTACACAAATTAATTGGCCAGGAGTTTTTCAAGCTAAGATTCATGCAATTTTAATGTGCAGACAGACAGTAGAGGGACATTAGAGGTGTACACATAATTCTACGTTCGTATAAACAAGTTGCACTGATAGCACGGGCATTGTTTTCAGTGGAATCTCAGCTGTTTGAGTTGGTGGTTTCATATGGTGACTATTATTTTCTGTGGGAGATGTGTCAAAGTATAATGAGATGATTTCGGGGATATAATGATATTATAACAGGGATGACGCTAGAGTGGAATTTCAAGATTAAAAAAGTCGAGGTCGACTAAAGAGCTGACCTGAAAATATACAATATGCATAGAACTATGACAGTGCGAACTAACATGACAAGGATCAACATGGAACTGCAATATATCATGTATAGGGAACTCTTTGGGGAAGTCGTATACGCACAATAGGGGTTATGAAAAAAGAATATTTTAGAAAATCTTTTAAATTTATTCTGTATCAAGAGGAACTTTCAATTCTACAGTCTTTTAAATCGCTGTTCAATTTATTAACAAATAACCACCAGCTATTATACGTGTTTTATTTTTTTTCTTCGTTTTTCGCTTGAAAGGTGTACTCGTACATTTATTTGTACATGTTTGTCATTAAATTTTTTATTTCTTGTTCCTTTTTTAATCATTAACAAACATTTTATTTGTAAACATGTTTATTTCTTTTAGTTTTTTTTTAAATAATTTTTTTTTTTTTTAGCAAAATCTAAATTAAATCGTCGTGTTGTTGTTGTAACCATCTTTTTATTGCCGCATGTGACTCTCGTTCCATGTTCATGTTGAAAATTTCACTTAACGAAACACATGCATAAATTAAAATCGAGACGTGCTCTCTTCATTCCCAACACTTGCCGAAAAAAGGTACGTTGGTGGAAATGGTGTGACAATAACAGCTAACAGACTATAACAACTTGGTCAGGAGAAGGGCTCAATGATTGGGGTAATAAATTTATAATGGTTATAACAGTTAATTAAAATATTGAAAGAAAAAATTGCAAAAAAAAATTATTTCTTAGTAATATTGTCGTCATAAAATTAATGAATTAAAAACAAACAAGATAAAAAACAAAAACTTACCGTTAACATTAGAGTCGCTTGGTTTAGATGTTAATATGACTGGAAATAAAAGATAAAAAAATTTATTTATGAAAATTGATTTATTTTATGTAATTAAAATAAATATTATTACAGTAATAATACCTTTTTTAACGGGAAAAAAACATTCAGATGGCTCAAATATATTCTTCTCATTGCATTAAAATTTTAATTAATTTTTCATGTTATCCATTGACCATCGATAAAAATGGACCTTCCTCGAAAGGAAAATCGTGATATTTTTGGCCTTACATCCTACGATTAATAAGAATTTCAAGGTACCATAAAAACATTCGTGTTCACTACTGTAAAATTAAATAATTTCAAAGCGCACAAAAATTTAATCCTTTGTGTTGAAAGTTCACATTTGTTAATGCCTCAAATTCTAACCTCATTACAAGCACAGGCAACAAACTTAAACATTTGAAGTGCTTTAAGCAGCAGCACCTACAGTTGGATTAATTTGTAAACAATCGAACAGTACAGAGCAGAAAAGGGAAGTTCAGTAAAAAGAGACAAAAAGTGTGTTGCATTAACGTTTGAATGCCACTAAAATTGAGTATGAAAATGTTGCAATTTGCAATGCTTTTAAATACGAAAGCTTTAGGCATTAACAAACCATTGTTACTGCTTGAATATTTCAACAGACAGGCATTCCAGCAGCAACAACGTAGCAAAGGACATGCACACAGATATACACACATATGTATACTTGCAACCTCCCTCTCTCCACTCGGCGGTAGTGATACCTTTAAAATTACAACATTAAATATGAACGTACATACATACATATATGTAGCCACACACCGATGATAATTAACCGTGTGGTAGCGGATTAGAATTCTACCACAGTGGTTCCCTGCTTGTCGTAAAAGGCGACTAAATGGGAGGGCAGAGGTAGAGGGTGCGGATGAAAAGTCTGGCATATACCCAATGACACTGATGCTTTAAAGCGAAACAATGGCGCTCAAAGTGTTGAACTACCGTGGTAACACGATAGCACCGTGGGAATCATGCATGCTTCTAACGGATGTGACGATCGGAGCCTAGTCGTATAGGCATCAGAATTGATACCAGTAAGATTCTGATTATGGTATACTGGACTACACTGCAATATTTTGATTTGATGACATGGGCTGGCGGATGGGGTATTCTGTTACCAATATGGGCTGGAGTGACATCTGGTCCAGACGGCTTTCAGGCTAATGCGCCATCCGTCTCCGTCCCGTTAAAACCTGGCAAGCCTTGGGGAACGATCTTGGACTCGTCCCGTTGAGTTGGGGTGTAGGGGCAGTTAAGAATCTCTTCTGTTTAGCTCCCGGTCTGGCTCTGAACACAAGCTCTCATGAGGACTTGTGTCAACCCTCGCATGGCCTCCCTGCATTGCAAAGATAACCATGGGGCCACAATAAGGGTAACTACACAACGAATCCAAGATAACGGCCCCAAGTTGGGACCCAACAGAATGGAATTTAACACAAAAAACAACAATCTAAGTAATTTTACAGGCGCTACTTCTCCAGCCGGCACCGAAGGTGCAAAGGAGACCCAGCAGGACAGCCCTTTCCTGAACCCTTTCCGGAGGGCTTCGAGGCTGCTCCACTCACCACCGCTGAAGCAGAATGGCGAGCGATCGCACTCGTCACCACTGGAACTGCAGAGGAACAAAGTTCCTGAAAAAGAGGTGGATGAATTCACCAAACTAGGCGATAGAATTTCCGAACTCGTGGAGATGATGGGCGGAGGAAGAAGGTCCATACACCAAGCAATGCGTGATTTAGTGGCCTCTATATCGTCACTTTACCAACAAGCCGCTAAGGATAAAGTAGCGGAACAAGAGAAAAAGGTCAGAACCAATGATAGGAGCACTCAGACGATCCTACAACAGCAGACACCTTGTGGTCCGAAGAGGCAGAGAGAAGAATTGGAGAAACCAAGGGGAACACCATCAAAGAAGACCAGGACAATCCGTCCTCGTGGACAAGTCAAGCCTGCCGCTGAGGCTAGAAGTAGCGACTCGGCAGGGAGACCAGCAACGGCTTCGAACCAGACTATGGTAGTGCCTGCAGCGACAGAGAAAGACACTCAGGAGCAAAATGAGTGGATCTTGAAAACTAGGAAGCGCAGAAAACCTCCAAGACCGGATGCAGTTATTATAAAGCCAACTGAGAAGCTATCCTTTGCGGACATTCTAAGGAAGGTAAGAAACGCCCCGGAACTTAAATCAGTCGGGGAGGATGTTCAGCTCGTGAAGAAGACACAAAAGGGCGAAATCCTTTTGGAATTTAGAAGATCAGCCGAGGTGGCTACGGAGACGCACCGTGCTAAGCTGAAGAACTTACTGGCAGAAGAGATAGAGGTCAGAACGATAACAGAGGAGGCCACTTTCGAATTGAGATACCTGGACGAGGTTACAACTGAGGAGGAAATAATCGCCGCATGGAAGGACCAAATCGGCGAAATACAACCGTCGGCTCTCAAGACGATCAGAAGCGTTCCAGGAGGCACTAGGACGGCGATAATTGCAATCCCCACGAAGATGGCATGCAGGGCCGAGGAAGTTGGCAAACTGCGTGTAGGGTGGACAGTTTGCCGTTTGTTGAGGAAGCTGACCCCAAGGAGATGTTACAAGTGCTTAGATTTCGGGCATGTAGCTGGAAAGTGTCGCAGCAATAGCGACTGGTCCAAACACTGCTTCAAGTGCGGTTCGCAGGGTCACCTTGCCAAGGCTTGTGGGCGTGACCCCCACTGCCTTCTCTGTAGAGGCGATCCAGATGCTGACGCGAAACATATCACCGGAGGACATAAGTGCGCACACTATCTGTCGGCACGACGGAAGTTAACAGGCGCGGGTGAATGAGAGTTCTGCAGTTGAACTTGAACCGTTGCGAAGCGGCGCAGGAGCTGCTTAAGCAGACTGTACGGGAGCAGAGAATAGACTTGTCAATACTGAGCGAGCACTACAGAACATCTGGAAACCAACGTTGGATAACCAGCAAATGCAACAAGGCTTCGTCCTGTGGTAAATTCCCAGTGGGAAATGTCGACGACAGGTGGGAGAGCTTTGTGAAATGCACCGTTAATGGGGTACATTTCTTCAGCTGTTATCTTCCCCCTAGCCTTTCAATAGAAGACTTTAGACGCAGAATAGATGACATCGTTAAGGAAGCAAGGAACGTGAGACCTGTGGTAATTGCCGGGGATTTCAATGCTTGGGCTGTTGAATGGGGCTCGGCGTGCACTAACACAAGAGGAGAATGCTTACTCGACGCATTTGCAACTTTGGAGGTTGTGTTACTTAATAGTGGTGACAAGGATACATTCTCGAGGAATGGAAGCTGCTCAAAAATTGACCTGACATTTGTCAGCGACTCCCTGGCGTCCTCATCTACCTGGTCGGGGTCTGACATCTACACACATAGTGATCACCAGGCAATCATTTTCGAAATTCGGGAACGCTCTGCGGGACACAACGTTCCTGCCGCACCGCCGAACCCTCTTTGGAAGGACCCCACCTTTGACAGGGAAACCTTTGTCCTCGCATTGGAGGACATTCGGTTATTCGGGAACGCGAATGACAAGGCGACGGGACTTATGCGCTCCATAACGGAGGCTTGCAACGTTTCTATGGCAAGGAGGCGCCATATGTCTGGAAAGAAACACGTCTACTGGTGGAACGCGGATATAGCGGATCTAAGGCGTAAATGTAATCGCGCACGGCGGCTATTCCAAAGGGCCAGAGGCCGTGATGAATTTGCTGAACTACGGGAAATGTATAGAAGGTGTAGGGCCAGCCTTAATGGGGCCATTGCATACAGCAAGAGAAGATGCTACAAGGAAATGTGCGCCGATGTGGACGAGAATCCCTGGGGAACTGGATATAAGGTGGTGATGAGAAAGCTGAACTGCTTCCGACCACCAGCAACGACGTGTGCTCTTGAGCTGCAATCAATCGTCAGGAGCCTTTTTCCGCAGAAGGCCGAGATTACGTACTCCGTGCGAGACATGAGGTCTCCAGAGGAAATCACCGAAGTCAGCAGCCAGGAATTTGAGGCGGCCTGCAAGGAGATGAAACTAAATAAAGCACCGGGGATTGACGGGATCCCAAACATCGCTCTTAAAGCAGCCATTGAGAGTAATACTGAGCTGTTTAGACAAGTTTTTGATGCTTGTATTCAGGAGAGGACGTTCCCTAGGATATGGAAAAGACAGAGACTGGTTCTCATTCCGAAGGGTAACAACGCGCAGGATGCATCGGGATACCGCCCGCTCTGTATGATAGGCACAGCTGGAAAACTTTTGGAGAGGATAATTTGTAGGAGACTGGAAGCATTCCTGGGGGAAGAAGGCTTGTCGGATCGCCAATTTGGTTTCCGGAAAGCACGTTCCACAGTGGATGCAATAGAGATGGCTATGACGATAGCAAAGGATGCTATCAGCGGTGAGCGCTGGCTGGAGGGCGATAAGGAGTACCGCGCTATCATCACCTTGGACGTCAAAAACGCATTCAACTCCGCGGATTGGGATGCCACTTTAGCAGCCCTAGATGGAAAGGACGTACCGAACTACCTGATGGAACTTATTAAGGATTGCTTTAAGGATAGAGTGCTCTTATATGACACAGATGATGGCAGGAAGACATATGCAGTATCGACGGGGGTCCCGCAAGGTTCCGTGCTGGGCCCAATACTATGGAATGTCATGTACGATGGTGTACTGGGGCAGATCATTGGTTTTGCGGACGACATTGCCCTGGTGATAAGGGGACAACATTTGGATGAATTGGTGAGAACGTGTAACACTGCGGTTGGCATAGTCAGGAGCTGGATCACGGGAATAGGTCTCAAACTCGCTGATCACAAGACGGATGTAGTGCTTGTAAGCAGTAGGAAGAGGATGGAATTTATTACAATCACGGTAGGTGAACAGCGCATAACATCAAAGCAGGCGATTAAATATCTTGGAGTAATGATTGATAACAGGCTCACGTTTAGGGAACACCTGACGTACATCGGTGGAAAGTGTGCGGGGCCATCATGTGCACTTGCCCGAATAATGCCTAACCCAGGAGGCCCAAAAAAAAGAGGAGGTGGTTACTGATGAAGGTGGTGACTTCGATCGCTATATATGCAGCCCCCATATGGGCCGGGGCCATGGATAAGAGGACCTATAGAGCAGGAATAGAAGCGGCATACAGGAGATCAGCTCTCAGGGTGATTTCTGCCTTCCCCTGATGCCCCTGAGGCTAGTAGTGGATGTAGAGAGGAGGAAACGTGACACAAGGAGGAGAATGGATCTTTCCAACCCTGATCAGTTAGTGGAGGATGATATGGATAGATGGCAGCAAGACTGGTCCAATTCCACCAAGGGAAGATGGACCCACAGACTCATACCGAGCGTAGGAGAATGGACCAAAAGCAGACACGGCCAGGTGAACTTCTACCTGACACAGTTACTAACCGGCCATGGTAGGCCGGGCTACCAATGTCTTTCGAAGATACCCAACCTTTAGCTCGTAAAGCTATAAAAAAAAAACATGTGCATACTCGCAACCTTACGCTTCTAACTCGGCGGAAGTGATACATTTAAAATTACAACATTAAATACGAACCAGGCTATTCTGTACATGTAAGCCACATACCGATTATAACGGATTTGCATTTTAAGCCGGGTCTACGGACTATGGGCTGTCTGCATGCCTGTATGGTTGTAGGTTTGTAAGAAAAATTCTCTCTCTGTCTCTCGAAAATAAAAACAATAACAAACGTTTCATACAAAATAAAACGTGAGCAAAATCAACGTTGTTGCCTAGGAATGGAACAGAGGGTAGTAGAAAAGAGCCCATTTGTTGGTGCTTTAAAGGTTTATGAATGTTTTATTGGGCGCCAAATTGATTATAGTTGCTACATGCATGTTTTAAAAACTGCATAAAAAAATAAATAAATAAAAATTGTAAAAAGGTACAACTTAAGCCCAAATAGGCTGTCACTAGTCAACCAATTCAGTTGGTAAGGCAGACAGTTTGCTGCACAATTAACACTGGCTGACTTCTAAGGCTTTTAAATTGCCCAAGTGTTTCTGTTGGTGTGGCCGTGCACCTGGCATAAATGATTTAAAAGCTGATTTTAGCTGAAAATTATATATTGTAACACCGTTGACTTTCAAGTAATAAGCTGGCCATTATATCTACATATATATGTACATATATACTTGTAGAGAGAGAAAAAAGACAAACAATTTCGCACAAAAATAGAGTTACCAGAGGTAGTGAATTCAAATGTAGAAAATGTTGATTTATTCTTATTTATTTGCAAGTAATTCTGCAAAAGTAAAGTGTTTTATAATTTTTTTACGATATTCAAAAATATGTTTAAATCAGGAACTTTCCACAAGTGCTTATGCTTCCTCTCCTACTCCTACATCGGAGAAAAAGATGCTGCAGCATAGTCATGAATAATCATTGGATTATGTAGCCAAGATCTAACTTATTTCATTACGAGATGAATCTAAATGGTATTCACTCTCCGTGGCATTGTTCATTGGTAACATGAGCGATTCATCAATCTATATTTCAAATGCTTGCTGTTTTGTCGTATTGGATCTTTTCAATATGAACATATAACAGAACAGTTCATATCTGACAGGGTCGTCTGGACACGATATGTGGTTTCAACAGGACAGTGTTCCGCGCCGTACAGCTCATATAACATTGGAAGTTCTGCACAGCCGATTTGAGGGCAAGGTCCTCTCAGGTAGAGGTGATATGAAATGACCACCAAGATCGTGGAATTTGACTCTGTAAGACTTTTTTGTTGGGTTTTCTGAAGTCAAAGGATTAATCTTATAAGCTACATACCACAGCGATCCTCAGAGCTAAATTAAGCGCTAAAATTCTTAACTGTTGGAAAATTTGGATGTGGTCCATTGAAAGAAGCAAAAAAAAAAATACGATGATATCTTTGTTTTATTTAAATTTAAACGGAGAAGAGCTTAATGTTTAATCTGACATATCGGGTTACACAATTTGCTTTAATACCTTCCTTTACAGTCTCTAATGTATCGCGAAAGATTCTTTCTGGGAATATATCACACAGAAGTGGGATTTATTGCATTCAATAAATGGAATTGTATAAATGGAATATAAATAAATAATGGAAACGATCAACCTATACTCTGTATAGCAGTCAGTTGAGCGATAAATAAAGCTCGACATTCTTTAGATTATTCTATTATAATGTGAAGAGTATTGGCCTGATCTTCGGGGCTTCTAACATCCAGAAACCGCTCGCAGTTATTTCTCCATTTTAATTCAGTCTGGTCATATGTTGCATATGCTGTTAAGGAGAATAAATTCTCTCCACTTTTAATCTTTAAAGACGGTACTTTTCACTAACTTTACAATAATATTTGGTCTGTCTTTGTTCTCGATAGCCCTTTTATGTTATTTAGACAGGAACGATAGCACGTACAGCTGCTCTTATCCATTGCACATATACCACAACTTTATTATTATTGAGCCATTGCTTTTCAGTTTTAAAGCAACTTAGCAACCCTGATCAATTTATTAAAAAATAAATAAAAAATCATTATTTAAGCTCAAAGCAATTAAATCAACTCACTAGCTTCTCCAACGAAATAAAAACAATAGTGAAAATACCTAAAAAAATTCACAAATTATCTCCTCTTGGCAGCTCTCCCGCTATAACTATCACTATTTGTATATGCATAAATGCTTGACCGTGCGTAGTCGTTGTATGTTTGGTTATTGAGACTGCATTCTAAAGTTGAGGTTTGGTTGGATAGTGAGTTACTTGATGTGAGATACAATTTGGCAGACAATTTATGTGTGGCACTAGTTTTAACGCATAAAAAAGCTGATTATAATTATTAAATTATGCATAATAAAGGGAATTTTGTTGTTGCCTACAACAAATGTCGCATATACGAAGAGCTGCAGTATTGAAAGATTATCGTACGGCATACATACTCATAAAATGTAATTTCCATTAAGAGGCGCCAAAATAATCACTATTTGCCACAGATACGGAGCAAAAGAGAGAAAGAGAGAGAACGGGATATGAAGGAAATTAATTACTCCGCCTAAAACAAACATCGTACGCTTTAGCAGCTATTACTAAGCCATTTAGCACAGCATGGCCTTATGTCACACCGGTAAACAAGGAGACGGGCTGGCTGGCAGTCAACACAACGTAACCCAATTGAATCAATTTTTTATTAACATTTCATAGTATGTCGGCAATTTATGTGCGAATTTTTATTACAATATTTTGGAAATAAGAATTCGGTGTTAAAGTTAGGTTAGGTTGTTAGGGTGGCACATCACTGTATTCAAAGTATCAAGTCTTCGCCCACAGATCTATTGATCCATATGACCCTTCATATATGATAAAAGGATGAAAAAAAAAGGGGCAAAGGAAAAAGAGAAGATTTAGTATTAAAAATGTTGTTAAATTTGTTTTCTTCGTTCTCCATTCAGTCAACGATTTTATTTAAATTTTGTTGCCACTCATGTCCCCGAGTTCGAGCCCCAGGCCAGACATCAATACGAAATATAAAAAAAATATTTCTTCGGCGACTTCCTGTCAGCAGATTTCTTGCAAAAACTCTGAGAGTAAATAAACCAGCCATGAAAAAGTTTCTCAAAAAAATCAGTAGTTCGGAGTCGGCATTAAACTGTAGGTCCCGCTACTCAAGTATAAAATTAAGTCGCGCAACATGAGTAATGTGAGAAGCTAAGCCGTAATCCTGACTGAAGGGTTGTAATGGCCAATTATGTATGTATGTATGCCACTCATATTAGATGCAAGATGCATCTGACGCAAGACAGAATCCTTTACATCTGCTTAACGTCAGTTAGAGATTCGAAAGCCAAAGAAAATTGAGACTTAACTCATGATCGCTCCTACCACAGATCGGGAAATCGCTTCACAATTACATTTAAGTGATCGCATGTATGTTGAATCTACCAATTTTATTAAATCATCAATTTATTTCTGATTAACACCAAGAGTAATTACACTGCTGCAAGGTGCAATAAGTGCACCATTCGATATGACTTACCATCCTATTCCAGATATAATATCAAACACCACTCAATCACTGAAAGTATGGAGTCGGCATGTAGGTACAGGGTTTGTATTGCTTGCTTGAAATTAGCAAAAGCACCTAAATGTTTGCTGTGCTTACAGTTTTTCAGCAATTGTACCCAAAGCAAAAGAAAACAGCACAGTCAAAAAACAAAAATAAACTCATTAGCTGTAGTGGTACAGTGAAATATTTTCTACTAACGCAGTGAAGCACAGTTTTTAATTTCAAAACGATCACTATTGCTTACAGCGTTTCAGATCTTGTGGTTTCTCTTGTGCTTTTGCTGTACTTATTTGCTGCGCTGTTTTACTTTGTAAAGAACTGCTTAAAGGTTTTATATGATAAAAATGTGGGTGTATTTGTGAGAAGCATGTGTATAAGCCAGAGGAAAATTGTTAGCAATTATTGTTTCCAACAGTGTTCGAACAAGGGAGGGATGGGATGCATGCAAACAAGGTAAAGTTTCTGACTGTGGCCAACGTGGCGACCACCAGGACGATCCTTGTCTTGCTGTATTCAAGTTGACACGCAGCCTCCTCGTGGCCCCTCCTGGATGGCATTCTAGCACCCGCTAGATGTTAACTAATGCGTGCAGCGAAGTCCAATCCCCTGGACGTTAAATTTGGGTTGTGCGTAGGGCTTGGAACCCACCACGTAAAAACTTTCTCCAATGAAAACCACAACAATAGCCTCTATAAAGATCCCCTCAAAAGTTGACCACCACGGCAAACGTTTAAAGGACTATGATTTACGAATAGGCACATGGAACGTCCGAACCCTTTATAGGGCAGGCGCTTCCGCCCAGCTGGCGGATGCCCTCATGAAATGTAGGACGGACATCACTGCCATCCAGGAAATGCGATGGATAGGGCAAGGATGCAAAAGGCTAGCATCTTGCGATGTGTATTACAGCTGCCAGGTTGATAAGCACGAATTCGGATGCGGATTTGTGGTTAATAAGAGACTTCGCCACCTTGTCTCTGGGTTCACGCCTGTGAACGAAAGGATAGCCGCAATCCGCATCAAGGCAAAATTTTACAACATCAGCCTTGTTTATGCTCATGCCCCGAAGGAAGAAAAGGACGATGTGACTAAAGATGCCTTCTATGCTAAACTCGAGGACGTATACGATAAGTGCCCGGCCCATGACGCCAAAATCGTCCTCGGGGATTTTAATGCGAGGGTCGGGCGGGAAGGTATCTTTGGCCCCACTGTCGGACAGTTCAGCCTCCACGAGAACACTACCCCCAATGGTATGAGGCTGATCGATTTTGCCGCGGCACGTAACATGGTAGTATGTAGCACCAGGTTTCAACACCTCGATATCTACAAGGCAACTTGGATGTCCCCTGATCGATCTACGTCCAACAAAATCGATCATATTGTGATTGACGGAAGGCACGTATCCAGTGTACTAGATGTGCGTACGTTCAGAGGTCCAAACATCGACTCTGACCACTACCTTGTCGCAGCCAAGTTTCGAGAGAGAGAGAGAGGTCTGCGCGCTCTAGTACATTGCGAAAGCTGGACGTCAAGAAGCTGCGATCACAAAGGACAGCTGAGGCGTTCTCCGCTCAACTCTCCGACAAGCTCCCTCATTCCCTCTCTAATCTCAACGACATTGGTGGACTGTGGGCCAACATCTCCCACTCCTTGCGCACTACTGCGGAAACAGTCCTTGGTTTCGAGCGCCCACCCCAACGAAATCAATGGTACGATGAGGAGTGTCGCGAGGCAGCTGCAGCGAAAAACGCCGCATACAGAAAAACTCTGCAGTCTGCCGCTACGCGAGCCATTGTCGAGGACTATAGAGTGAGGAGAAGGGAAGAGAGACGCCTTTTCAGACGCAAGAAGAGGGAGCAGGAAAGGCGTGAGCGTGAGGAAATCGAGGTGTATAAATGCAGGAATGACGCTCGAAAATTCTATCAAAAGGTTAAGCGTCTAACCGAGGGTTATAAGCCCGGAGCGTCTTCCTGCAAAGACGAAAACGGAAACTTGGTAACAGATCCGCAAGGGGTGCTGAGGTTATGGAGGAAGCACTTCTCTTCTCTGCTACAAGGCGATGACGACACCAATTCCGCCTTTAGAGATGATGTTCCGAACCCAATCGATGATGACCTCGTGGAGATTCCGCCGCCTAGCCATGAAGAGGTCAAAGACGCGATAATGCGTCTTAAAAACAATAAAGCGGCGGGTCCTGATGGCCTCCCTGCTGAATTGTTTAAGACCGAATGTAATGAGTTGGTAGGGCGCATGCACCAGCTTATTTACAAAATATGGCTAGAGGAAAGTATGCCCAACGATTGGAACCTCAGTGTGCTCTGTCCTGTCCTGAAAAAGGGAGACCCTACGATATGCGCCAACTGCAGGGGTATAAGCCTTCTCCCTATCGCATATAAGGTTCTTACAGGCGTATTGTGTGAACGATTGGAGCCACTCGTCAAAACGGTGATTGGACCTTATCAGTGCGGCTTCAGACCTGGCAAGTCCACCATCGACCAGATCTTCACACTACGCCAAATCCTGGAAAATACCCATAAACAACAAGTCGACACACACCATCTTTTTGTCGACTATAAGGCAGCCTTTGACAGCCCCATAAGGGATCGTGTTGTTGCCGCAATGTCTGAGCTCGGTATACCTGCGAAGCTGATAAGGCTATTCAGAATGACGTTGAGCAATTCCTGCAGCTCCGTCAAGGTAGGAATGGACCTCTCCGAACCTTTTGATACCGTGCGAGGTTTCAGACAAGGCGATCCCTTATCATGCGACCTCTTCAACTTCGTCATGGAGAGCGTTCTGCGAAAGGCGGGAGTGCATCGCAACGGCACTATTTTTCAAAAGAGTGTCCAGCTGCTTGAGTACGCTGACGACATTGACATCATAGGGCGTACCAAGCGAGATGTTACTGCTGCCTTTAGTGCTATTGAACGGGAGTCTACCAAGATGGGTATGGCAGTAAATGAGGGCAAAACAAAGTATATGTTATCGACAAGTAGAGACGTGCGGCGTATTGATTCTCAGATTACGGCCAATAACTATGCTTTTGAAACAGTCAAGGAATTTATTTATCTTGGCTCCGCCGCTACCACCAAAAATGATGTCAGTGTGGA
Organism: Sarcophaga rosellei; assembly: GCA_930367235.1. NCBI lineage: Eukaryota > Metazoa > Arthropoda > Insecta > Diptera > Sarcophagidae > Sarcophaga > Sarcophaga rosellei. The sequence goes on along the minus strand of OV884018.1, from coordinate 61,890,609 downwards.
GATCAAGCGTAGGATCACTCTTGCCAACAGGTGCTTCTATGGTCTCAATAGGCAATTGAGTAGCAGAGACCTCTCTCGTGCGACAAAACTAACACTCTACAAGACACTCATCCTACCCGTGCTTCTTTATGGCGCTGAGGCATGGACCCTATTAAGTACTGATGCAGCGGCCTTGACAGTGTTCGAGAGAAAAGTCCTACGTAAGATCTTCGGTCCAGTACGTGTTGGCGATGATTTCCGTATCCGATTCAACAGTGAGCTCTATGAGGTTCTCAACGACATTGACGTTGTACAGCGTATTAACATCCAGCGGCTGCGCTGGCTCGGCCATGTCGTTCGAATGGATGAGGATGCTCCGGCGAGACGAGTATTTGATGCGGGTATCTGCGGAAGTCGGCGAAGAGGACGACCTTGTATCCGTTGGAAGGACCAAATCGAGGAAGCCCTGTCATCGATTGGTGTGACCAACTGGCGTAGGCGCGCAAGAAGCAGAGGCGCCTGGAAGGATGTGTTGCGGCAGGCCGAAATCCGTTAAACGGGTTGTTATGGCCAATTAAGTAAGTAAGTAAGTGTTCGAACAAATATTGTTTACAAAATATTGTGCTTTTTGATTCCATTTATTACTCTTCGGAATAATAGAAATATATCACTTAAAAATTCAAAGAAAATTCTGTGAATTTTACCCATTGCAAAGTATGGCAATATTTCACTAGGCAGAAAATATCATTATGGAAAGATTTAATTCAATTTGAGGACCATAAAATATAACCCAGGTACCTGCAATATGTAATGATGACTCTTGCTACAAAACCATAAAAACTTGTGCGAAAAATACCAATGTCGGTCGTTTGAAAAAAGTGCACTGGCTACATTGAAAAATTCTGGTACCTGGATATTCGAAAGTGTTACCTTTTTTGTTAGTGCGTTCGTAAAACTGTCCTCCTTCGTATAGTTTGAGAAGAGTTCGAAGAATTTCAAATTACTTTCTAATTTCGTTACCTACATACATACATAACATACATAATTGGCCATTACAACCCTTCAGTCAGGATTACGGCCTAGCTTCTCACACCACTCAAGTAGTGTGCCTTAATTTTATACTTGAGTGGCGGGTCCTACAATTTAACGTCAACTCCGAACGACTGTTTTTGAGAAACTTTTTCATGGCAGGTTTATTTACTCTCAGAGTTTTTGCCAGAAATCTGCTGAGAGGTAGTCGCCGAAGAAATATTTTTTTCATATTTCTTTTTGATGTCTGACCTGGGATACGAACCCTGGCTTTTACGTCTAATAAGCGAACACACTACCTACTAGACTACGGCGAATTTCGTTACCTGCGTTCCATAAATCATATGTTCTTTTCTTCTTCACAACAACAATACAATGCAGTTTGAAGCTTCAAGTGAGCTTACCGTTTTTGTAAGCATGTATATAACATACATACATACATAATTGGTCATTACAACCCTTCAGTCAGGATTACGGCCTCGCTTCTCAGCACTTCTATAAAAAGCATCTAAATCAATACTACTGTATCAGTTATCTGTTAGACGTCAAAGTGGCCGAAACGGTTATTAAACGTTCTTTTAAAAATTGATAAAAAAAAAATTTTCAAAATCAAGTCTTTTATTTTGAATATAATAATTCGAATGGAATCCTCAAGCTTAAGCCCCTCTTTAATTCCTGATCGTCATATTAATGCCGAAGGATGGAAATCATTAAAACGCGCACCGGAACGATATTCAGAATCGGATGACAATTCTCTGGGTAGCGATGGTGAAGATTCCATAATCGAAAATCGTCACAGTAAACGCCTTAAAGGTTTGGACAATTCATATTTGGAGGACGCCTACTTTGAGTCGCCGGTCATATTGCGTCCCAAACGTAATTTTCAGGAAGTAAATCAGGGAATTTTGTCTCCCATTACGGAGATATCGATTAATTTAAATGAAACTTCCTTGTGCGGCGGGAACAGTTTGCAAGATTCATCATCTACGGCTGCTGATTGCGGTTATGACGAAGGCACAACGCCAGTAAGACGTAAAGGAAAAGCAAACGTTTCCAAAAGGTCTCAACGTTATAAAGAAGATGCCAAAATAGTCTCAGCAAAGGACCAGTACTGGAATGGTGATGCCAATGGCGATATTGTTGACAATGATAAATTAGACGACGAAAAAGAATCTTTAAACAATTTGGATCCAAGTTTTCAAGTCCAACGTTCAACACGTAAACCATCTTCAAATCGTTTGAACTTCGATGCTTCCTTGTTCGATATGGGTATGGAAGAAACATCGTTCTACGAAGATGACCATGTCAGTCAAAATCAGCCCGATCAATCGACTGTTTTAAATTTGCCTAATGATTTAAGTTCTTTGATTAGGGGTCAAACCATTAAAAATTCTCCCATTAAGACACCAGAAATGCGTAGACCTAAAGTAAGACGTTGTTTGAGTATGATGGAAAATACGCAATTGCTTCAGCCAAAGACACCAGAGTCAGTTAATGCCTGCAATGCTAATGCCGCCAATATCACTCCTTTTAGTTCTCGTCTTAATGGCAACTACAGCTTTAAGCGTCCCGAGCCACCATCTACCACCTGCTCACCGATACCAACAAAACGCTACCGTGGTGACGTAAAGAAGAATCTCGATGGCTCATTCATAGGCAGCAACAGTACTAGCAAAACTTCACCTGCCGCCAACTCCCCCTCATGCTTGGCGCTGGCAGACACCAGCAAAAACAGCACGATAACCCACCCTATATTACGCAAAAGTATGTCCATGAACGACGCTGAGATCATGTCGGCTCTAAATCGTTCTGAAAACAAAGACGAACCCGATCTAATTGGTGATTTTAGTAAACCGTACGTTTTACCTCTCATCGAGGGACGTCATCGTGATCTAAAATCTATTACAAGTGAAACTGTGGCTCGTCTCTTAAAAGGTGACTTTGATGATAAAGTAGCCAACTTTAAAATCATCGACTGCCGTTATCCTTACGAATACGAGGGTGGCCATATTACTGGCGCAAAGAATTTATATACTCAAGAACAAATCATCGAAGAGTTCTTGACCAAACAAAAGACTAACCAGCAACAGACCAGAAACGAGGAATCTGGCAGCAAGCGCAATATTATAATATTTCATTGTGAGTTCTCATCAGAACGTGGTCCAAAATTATCGCGATTTTTACGCAACTTCGATCGGGAGCGCAACAGTAATGCTTATCCCGCCTTAGATTATCCCGAAATATATTTGTTGCATAACGGCTACAAGGAGTTCTTCGAAACTCATATTGAACACTGCACTCCTCACGCTTATCGTCCCATGTTAGAGCCCTCCTACAATGAGGTATATCGCCACTATCGTGCCAAAACCAAGTCATGCAATGGTGATGGTTTTGGTGGTGCCACGCAGCGCATGAAGAAATCTCGTTCCAGACTTATGCTGTAAATAACAACATCAACATCATAATTTTTTATTATAATTTAGTTAATTTATCTAGAAATGTTTAGAATTATTCAATGATTTTCTTTTGTTTTTTTTATGTTTTCTTATTTTCAAATAAAATAAAAAAAAAAAAAAAAAAAAATGTTTTCTTATGTTTTCATATATTTTTAGCACACTTTTTTACCTCCATCATCACATTTATAAACCTTGTATATTTTTATTTTTTTTATTTGAATTAAAATTTTTCATTTATGTACATTAGGGTGGCCCCAAAATAAAAGTTGCGAATGTTCCCAACTAAAATGAAAGTTTGATTCATTCTAAGACCACGTTTCTCAAAATTTTTGTCCTGGCGTCACTATTTGGGGAGCTGGATCAAAGGATAAAAAGGTCCTTTTTTGAGGTTTTTTGGCTTTTTTTCATATTTCTTCCAAAAGAACTATATATAAATTTGGTGTCATATGAAAGGTCTTTAAGCGGCGCTTTCAATAGGTTATCAGAAATTTAAAAAAAAAATTTGAAAAATCAAAAATTTTGAAAATTTCGGACAAAATTTTTGTTTTTTTTAATTTTTTCATAGAATTTTCTTAACTAAATTGTTGAAATTTCTTGATAATAAAGACCATGTAATTCAACCAAAACGGTTTTTTCCGTTTTTCAAAATTCAATACATTAACGGCACATTTTGCAAAAAAACATTGACTTCTATATATAAGATTTTTTTGTAAAAAATAAAAAAGAGATTTTTGGCATTAAATTTTACTAGTTATCATTGGTTTAATACAATTTCTTCATTACTTTAAAAATAAACAACAAAAAACAACAACATTAAGAAAATTATTATTATTATTATTATTACGGAATAACAAGAAAATTACATTATAGCGGAATGTATCGCAAATGTTTTGGTTTAAATTGAAATATTCGTTGTATAACAAAATAAAAGTATAAGAAATTATACATCAATGAAAAGCTTATAAAATTTGCGTTATTTTGATGCCTATTACATATATGAATTGAGTTAACAGAGGTTGTCAGATAGAGAAGAAATTAGGTTTAAAAAAATTTTAATAAAAATTGAACTAGATTGAATTTTGAAAAACGGAAAAAACCATTTTGGTTAAATTACATGGTCTTTATAATCAAGAAATTTCAACAATTTAGTTAAGTAAATTCTATGAAAAAATTAAAAAAACCAAAAATTTTGTCCGAAATTTTAAAAATTTTTGAGTTTTCAAAATTTTTTTTAAAATTTCTGATAACCTATTGAAAGCGCCTCTTAAAGACCTTTCATATGATACCAAATTTATATATAGTTCCCTTGGAAGAAATATGAAAATAATCCAAAAAACCTCTAAAAAAGACCTTTTTATCCTTTGATCCAGCTCACCAAATATTGAGCCCAGGACAAAAATTTTGAGAAACGTGGTCTTAGAATGAATCAAACTTTCATTTTAGTCGGGAACATCTATACCTTATATTTTCTCCATACAAACGGGGCCACCCTAATGTACATATGTATGTATTTTTGTTTTCGTATTTTTATTTAGTTGAATTTGTGTACAGTAGTTGAAAATTCTCAAATTGTAATCCTCTGTAAAAACAAACAACATTTTTTTTTTAATTGTGTGCATTATATATACTATTAATATGTATGTATGTATATATGTATGTCCGTCCGTTTGTGCGTCCTTTAAATTTTCATTACTACACTTTTATGTAAAAAATAATCTCCGTAATAAATTAATAAGAAACTTATTTTTTAAACTCTATTTATTTACTAAGAAGTTTCTCTATATATAGTATGTATGCATTGACATATATTTTCTATTTCCTTATAACAGTCATTGTTTATAGTTTAAATTATAATCTACATTTTAAGTCACGTTTAATAAAATTTATATAAAATATTTTCAAAGTTAGTATGCTGGACTTAGTTATGCTACCGTTATTGGATAGTAAAAGTCGCCGTAGTCTAGTAGGTAGTGTGTTGGCTTATTAAACGTAAGGCCTGAGTTCAGACATCAGAACGAAAGATGAAAAAAAAGAAATATTTCTTCGTTGACTTTTTCAGCAGATTTGTGGCATAAATTCTGAGAGTAAATAAATTGCCACGAATAGTTCCTCAAAAATCTGTCTTTCGGAGACTACGTTGAATTGTAGGTCTCGCCACTCACGTATAAAATTAACGCACACGTCATGAATGGTGTGAGAAGCTAGACCGTAATCCTGACTGAAGGGTTCTAATGGCCAATTATGTTATGTATGTATTGGGTAGTATAACGAGTAGTTTGAAACTCTACTGATATGAAAAGATTTCACATCCTCTTACGTGCTGAAATGAAAAAGAATTCTTCTGGTAATAGATTGCCCAGTTTATTCCTTTCCAATTAGGGGCGAATACTTCAATGAGATATCAATATTGAAAGCATCTGAATGGAATCAGGTGACTAAAGTCTTTAATATCACACAAAAAATTTAATTTAGTTACGTACCATCAGTGATACTTTAAAAATTCTAACGAAAAGCAATAATAAAAATTAATTAAATTTCTTATATAATCGCTCGCTGAAAATTTTCTAAAGCGAACCTAAAATTGCTGTGTCTGAGATTCTCTTTTTCCAAAGACAAAAGAATTGCAGATGTCAATAATTACTGTGCTATTGTCAAAAGATTTTCGTTCGATTTTCGATTTTGCAAAATGATCGTAATTGTGGTTTGCAGTTGAGTTGTTTGAAGGGAGTACCCTGCTTCAACAGATTGTTTACAGAGTTTATTGGTATTTTATAATGAACTTGCCTCATCGGCTTTAAGAAATGAATCGATGTTTGCATGTCAGAGTGTATTCATGAGTGTGGTACACAGGTCAACACCATGAAACAAAAAAAAAATGCAATAACAGAAAAAAATAAGAGACAATGAGAAGAAGAATTGGGAAGTAAAGATAATAATATACGAGTACGTACGTAAACAACTGGCTACTGACGGATTAGAGGCACAATAACTATGCCATGCCATGCTTGAACTTTACACAATAACCCACTAGAGACCTATACTGGAGAGCGAGAAAGTTGTCCGCTTTGTAGATCTGATTTTGAAAGAAGTGAAATAATGCAGAAGGTCTTGGAATACTTGCGAAAGTGCTCAAGATGATTGATGTCTGGTAGCTTTGGGAAACCAAAATGATATTGTGTATGTGATACACACAAGCACTGTTGGGCCCGTTATGGGTTTTTGTGTTCCTTAAACACAACATAACTGGAGCATATAGAAAATAAATTTCGGAAATCACTCATTTGATCATTCACTCTTAGGAGTAGTGATTCTGTAAGGCAGTGAATATTTCTTGGCAACTGCCAAGAGGAAAGTGTTATACGTGTCTCGCAGTCTTAGGTAGAAGTTTTATTCCATATATACTGGTAATTCTAATCGCTTCGTAGTATATTCGATCATGGATACTAAAGGCAGTATACACAATAATTCAAATTTATGTACATAGTAACAAAGTAACTTTGGAAAGTCTTGTGGTGCGATAAGATAATTCGTATTAAAAGCAAGATGAACTTATTGGGAAATTACTTTAAAAGGAGATCTAAGTCATGCATCAGAATATCGAGAAATAATACAACTAGTTAATGGCACTCAGTTCTCAGGTCACTGAAGACTTAGGGTACATTTATTCAGAATGTGGAACAACATGCGGATGCTATGTCGATGAGAAAGAATCAACGGAACACATTTTTGGAACCTGTGTGGAACTACTGGATCCCAGGATTCTGCCAGGCATTGTTGATGTCGAGCAGCATTCTGTGGTTTATCAGAACAATAGGCTTGTGGGAGACATTATAGGATTACACAATAGAGTATAAGGGGAGTACAATATATCGTTTGGCTGCAACACTAAGGCGCATTTTTACCACACAATAAGACGAATTTGCAGATTTATGGGATGTCAATAAAGAAAAAGCATTGATACCCTTTGCGCATAGCATATGCGCATTTTATACACTTAAAACCGAAAACGAAACATGGAGTAGAAATAATGCGCGTGTTTTTATTAAACTATGAATGAAAATGTGTTTAGCGAAGAAGCTTTAAAAATGAGACAGTTTTTCCTTATTCAAACTAACTGTGGGTGGTTCCTGTGCCGTCGAAATAACGACTTGCAGACCTTATCCACATTTAGAGTATGAAGCTATTTGAATACTTGGGGCTTCAACAGATTAGAAGTAAAATAGTCAACCTCTTTATTTTTAGCACTGAGATACATATGTATTCATTACAAAAAAAAAAGAACTTGCAAATTCATAGGACATCAGAAATAAAGAAAGAGATTTATTCAGATTGTAAAACAATTTGGAACTTTATACACCTAAAACCGAAATAATGCGTGTGTTTTTATTAATAAATGAATGAAAATGTGTTTAGAGAAGCTTTAAAAATGAGACAGTTTTTCCTTATTCAAACTAACTTTGGGTAGTTCCTGTGCTGAAGAAATTACGACTTGCAGACTATATCCGCATTTAGAGTATGAAATAACTTGAATATTTGGGGGTTCAACAGATTATAATTTAAATAGCCAACCTCTTTTATTTTAGGTTGGGATTTGAAGTATTGAAACTCACTGCAGTGCATTTTCGTCTTTAATTAACATAAACTACAATTTTTATGGCTTAAGGTGTTAACGTTGAAATATTTTTTTCTCACTAACTTTTTCTGTCATCTTCTTCTTCTCCCCTTCAAAGTCTTTGCATTTTTTGAATTTTAAATTATTTTTAAAGGATTTTTCTCCTTTTCTCATTCCTGTTGGTCTGTTTTATTGCTTCTTTTCTTAGGTTTTTTTTATTGAATTTAAAGACATCAATCATTGTCATGAAATTGCTGTCATCTGTTGGTCATACAAAATACACGCTTAACGGGGCAATTGAAATTGGGCGTAAATAATAACTTCACAGGCTTAATGGCGGTGGATGGAAGGTATGAGCCATAACATGCAATAATCGATACACCAGCAGTATAATTACATATATTTCACCTTTGACAGTAAATTTTTTTATAAGACTGTTATTGGCCATAATTATTGTGTTAATTTATGCATTATAGAGGCTTTCAATAGGGAAACCTACACACTGTCTCTCTTTAAACTCATTTGTAAGTGCTTAAATTACTTGAATAGGTGGTACATGTTTTTAGTTGTTATCGTTGTAATCTATTTAATGAATTTATTAATTAATTTAATCAAATCCATAACGACAATGTCGGCTACAATTCAAGATAAGCCAAGTAAATGTACAATCATAACCATGGCTTGAGTCATATAGCCAGCCATCTGTATGTGACAAAGTGTCATTATAAATTGCATTCAATGCTATTCTATTGGAAATCCTAATAGTTTTGGTTTTTTAATTCAATGTTTAGTTTTATCTTCTACCGTCTAACTATATGCTTATGCTTCAATACGCTGACTTTATTAAGATTTTGTTTTGCAATCAAAGAATAATAATTTTCTACTTAATTAGCCCATGAATTTATTCGGGGGAGGGGAATAATTGTTGTTGTTGTTGTGATTGTACTTCAATATCATACATGATATTACACTGTTTACACACAAAAATGCTGTTTGACATTTAAAGTGTTACACAACTGAGAGTTATAAACTCCTCCTTATCATTTCTAAGTTTGCATTATTCAAGAATTAAACCAATAAAGTTGGAAAGACAGCCCGATTGTCTAGGTTCATCAGGTTTATAGTAGTATATAAGTATCTGTATAGTAGTATAAATGTATCATCTGATACAAGAAAATGACATTAAATTTAAGTTCGTGATACATTTGAGGTGCTGAAGTAAATTGGAGTCGTTGCCGTAGTCTATTGGGCTTATTAGAGGTGAGGTCACGGTTCAAACTCCAGTTTAGACATATCGAACCAAATATAAAAAATATTTCTTCGGCGACTTCTTCTCAGCTGATTTCTGGCAATAGGTCTGAGAGGAAATAAAATTGCCATGAAAAGTGTCTCAAAAAAATATTTGTCGTTCGAAGTCAACTTTAAACTGTAGGTACCGCCAATAAAGAATAAAATTAACACAGACAACATAAGTGATGTGAGAAGTTAGATCGTAATTCTGACTGAAGGATTGTAATGACCCATTAAGTATGGCATCTTTAGCAGTGCTCTGTATTTTTAAACCTTTAACGTCTATTTTATTGCCTCAACCGTCCAGTAGAATTTCCTAGTTACTGTTTTCTCTTTTGTATTCAAGGTGAAAACAGTCCACGGGTCCCAAATCGCACGGGTTGTGCCAATTAAAATGCCAGCACTCTACTCTAATATTAGTGTTCTGAAAGGTGCGATAATGCCTCAGACGACCAAAAAAGGGAAGCGATGAACAATTTCATGTCATGGTAAGTAACTACAAAGGGATACTAAGTAGAATATAAGTTTAAGACACAATAAAAAAATTGCATTATACTCGTAGAAAAGCAACAAAGCTTCGACGACAGTAGTGTTGAACACATCGTTTTAGACAATAAGAATCTGATAATCCCAAACACATCGCGATTTTTATAAGATTTACCAGGGTTTGTATTGCTTGCTTGAAATTAGCAAAAGCACCTAAATTTTTGCTGTGCTTACAGTTTTTCAGCAATTGTACCCAAAGCAAAAGCAAACAGCACAGTCAAAAAACAAAAATAAACTCATTAGCTGTAGTGGTACAGTGAAATGTTTTCTACTAACGCAGTGAAGCACAGTTGTTAATTTCAAAACGATCACTATTGCTTACAGCGTTTCAGCTCTTGTGGTTTCTCCTGTGCTTTAGCTGTACTTATTTGCTGCGCTGTTTTACTTTGTAAAGAAATGCTTAAAAGTTTTATATGTTTTATTTTTCTGTTGATAAATAAATGTAAAATGTTGAGAGTGTTCGAGTTCGATAGTCATTTAGAAATATTATTAAAAATGAAAAATTATGACAAAGACATTTTTTTTTTTTTTATTATGTCCTTTATTCAATTTACTTATTTAGAGTTAGATAACATTTTATGAGATTTTACATTAGTATTACAACAATTGTATCATTTGTTTTAGGTATATTATTCTTAGCTAAATATGTAAGTATATCACAGATTAGGGATGAAGGACAAAGAAATTAACATTGGTCAACACATGGAATTTTTAGATTCGCAAAAGAACTGTTTCTCATTGTAAATGAAATTTTTCACCAGGCAGAAAATATCATAATGGAAAGATTTAGATGCATAATAATGTATGTAAATGGTGTGGTGACCAATTTGAGGACCATAAAATATAACCCTTTCGAATATACAGGTACCTGCAATATGTAATGATGACTCTTGCTACAAAACCAAAAAAAAACTTGTGCGAAAAATACCAAGGTCGGTCGTTTGAAAAAAGTGCATTGGCTACATAGAAAAATTCTGGTACCTGAATATGCGAAAGGGTTATATTTTATGTTAATGTGTTCCAAGAATATCAAATTACTTTTGAATTTCGTTCCTGCGTTCCATAAATCATATGTTCTTTTCTTCTTCACAACAACAATACAATGCAGTTTGAAGCTTCAAGTGAACTTACCTTGTAAGCACGTATATAACATACATACATACATAATTGACCATTACAACCCTTCAGTCAGGATTACGGCCTAGCTTCTCAGCACGTCTATAAAAGGCAGCTAAATCAAAACTACTGTATCAGTTATCTATTAGACGTCAAAGTGGCCGAAACGGTTATTAGCGCTTTTAAAAATTGATAAAAAAAAATTTTCAAAATCAAGTGTTTTATTTTGAATATAATAATAATTGTCCGAATTATACTGCATAACCATATTGGCATCAGTTTATTTCAGATCCTAGATTCTTTTGATCTACCGTTTTAAAACTTGCTATCGCATACGCTTGTTCACGTGTTTGTTTACGTCTAATAATTGAAAATAACTCCGCATAGAAGAATTAGTTAAAAAGGCAAATCCATTCACTAGAAAATGAAGTCGAAGAATGCTAATGGAAAATTGTTTAATTGTAAAAATGGACAAGCTCCAGCAAATAGTAAAACAAATGGAATACAACAGCAAACGACACAACCAGCGTCAACTAAACTACAATTAGAACAACAGCGGCAAGCGTTACCAGTCACGAGCTGCCGAAAGCGGTTAATGCGAGAGGTCCACAAGTCCGATATTCTTCTTATAATGGGTGAAACTGGTTCGGGTAAAACGACTCAAATACCACAGTTTCTATTAAGTGCTGGATTCGGTAACAAAGGAATGATTGCTATAACACAGCCACGTCGAGTGGCCGCAATTACGGTGGCAAAACGTGTAGCTCAAGAACAGCACTGCCAATTGGGTGAACTCGTCGGTTATACAGTACGTTTTGAAGATTGTACCTCACAAAAGACACGTATTCGCTTTATGACTGATGGCTTTTTATTGCGAGAAGCCTTGGCTGATCGATTGCTGAGCAATTATACCGTCATAATGCTAGATGAAGCTCATGAGCGCACGGTAAGCACTGATGTTCTGTTTGGAGTGGTTAAAGAGGCACAAAGGCAGCGCAGACTGCGTTGTTTGACTCCATTAAAAGTTATAGTTACCTCGGCTACAATGGATATTGATCATTTTGGTCAATATTTTGGCGTAAAAGGCATGTATCTGGAAGGTCGGACGCATCCTGTAAAAGTAATGCATGCCAAAGAATCACAGCCAGATTATTTACATGCCACTTTGGTGACGCTGTTTGATATCCATCGTAATACACCAACAAACCATGATGTATTGATTTTCCTAACGGGTCAAGAAGAAATTGAAGCAATGGCACAACAAATTCGACAGATTGCTAAGACCAATCTCAGTAATATTGCTGGTGTGCGGGTTTTCCCACTTTATGCCCAATTACCACAAAATAAACAATTAGAATGTTTTCTACCAGCTCCAGCCAATGCCCGCAAAATAGTTTTGGCTACAAATATCGCAGAAACGTCTGTCACAATACCGGGTATACGTTATGTTATAGATGCCGGCTTTGTAAAACGACGCATTTATAGCCCCAGTACCGGCTTAGATGTACTAAGAGTAGTACGCATTTCCCAGGCAGAAGCGTGGCAACGTTGTGGTCGAGCTGGTCGCGATGCCCCTGGAACATGTTATCGAACATATACGCAACAGGAAATGAATGAATTTGAAAAAATGCCAAAACCTGAAATTTTACGAAGCAATATTTGCTCGACTGTATTACAGCTATTGGCGTTGGGTATCGATTGCAAAAGTTTTGATTTTCTAGATAAACCCTCACCGGAAGCAATGGATGATACATACCGCAAACTAGAGTCTTTGGGTGCTGTACGAAATGCCTCTACCATACCTGAGCTTACACCTTTGGGACGAAAAATGGCACAGTTTCCTTTGGATCCACAGTACAGTAAACTATTATTGGCAGCTCCGAAATTTGGTTGTATGGAGGAAATGTTAAGCTTAGTAGCAGTACTCTCCAGTGAAAATGTTTTCCTTTCAAGTACAGAAAAGCAAGAACAAGCAGCTTTGGCTCATGCCAAATTTCATTCAAAACATGGCGATCATTTAACGTTACTGAATGTTCTCAGTGCCTTCCAGAAGACTGAAAAAGTTAAGTTATGGTGTCATGATAACTTCCTCAATGCCCGTAATCTAAAGTATGCCCGTGATGTGCGCAGTCAACTGTTGGAAATTGTCAAGCGTTTAGCTTTGAAAGTGAACAGTTGTGGCAGCAATTTCGATCAAGTACGAAAGTGTTTATTAGTTGGCCTCTTCGATAATATAGCTGAACTACAACGTGACAATTTCTATTTAACGATTACGGGTAGTCAATGTGCCAAAATTCATCCGTCTAGTGCAATTCATGGTAAATATCGTCCGGATTATATAATTTTCTCTGAAATTGTGCTCACCGAACAAAATTTCTTACGTCAAATAACGGAAATTTCACCAGAATGGGTAGCCGAAGTTGTACCACACTTTAGTCATCTTAGTCGCATTAAAATAGCATCATAATCAATAAACCAATATTTCTATAACGTTTTCGTTTCACACTATGATAAATCAATTGTAGGTTTTTAAACAGTTTTTTTTATAGAATTTTTACTATTTTATTAATTATATGTACGTATTTTATTTATTGCTAAGCTAAAGTAATTTAAATCCAATCCGTATGAAATCAAAACAAACTACACTTTTATGTAAAACATAATCTCCGTAATAAATTAATAAGAAACTTATTTTTTAAATTCTAGTTATTTACTAAGAAGTTTCTCTATCTATAGTATGTATGCATTGATATATATTTTCTATTTCCTTATAACAGTCATTGTTTATAGTTTAAATTATAGTCTACATTTTAAGTCACGTTTAATAAAATTTATATAAAATATTTAAAAAAAAAAAAATAAATAAAAAAAATAAATAAAAAAAAATAAAAAAAAAATAAAAAAAAAATATTTTTTATGCTGGACTTAGTTATGCTACCGTTATTGGATAGTAAAAGTCGCCGTAGTCTAGTAGTATTAAACGTAAGGCCTGAGTTCAAGCCCCAGGTCAGACATCAAAAACAAAATACAAAAAGTATTTCTTCGGCGACTTCCTTTCAGCAGATTTCTGGCAAAAACTCTGAGAGTAAAAATTGCCATGAAAAGCTTCTCAAAAAATCTGTCGTTCGGAGTCGACTTTAAACTGTAGGTCCCGCCACTCACGTATAAAATTAACGCACACAACATGAGTGGTGTTGAGAAGCTAGGCCGTAATCCTGACTGATATAACTGCATTAGAAAGCTCAAAAACAATAGACGGACTATTTATTGCAGAAAATTTGGAAAAAAGGGAAGACACTTTCTTTGTTGACGACGACTTAAGACAATTAGAATCATTGTTGTATCATCATGATATTTAGCTGCTAATGTGACGTACAGATGATTACAATATATTCAAAAAGAAGATCTTATAGAAGCAATTCCACATTTGGGGCTTACAGTAGAATTCAGGGAGAAGCTATTTATGTGGCGTAAAAAAGAAGTAAAGTTTGAAGACTTGACATGGTAATATTTACAAATGTGTTTAATTATTTATTTCATTGCAGTTTGGAATAGATGATGACACCATATCCAACCCAAATAAAGTTGTAGACTGGCTAAACAAAGATTATTCAAATGTCCCTTCTTCCTCTTCTTCAAACCCCATTTTCGGGCATTTAAAATTTTTCTTTTTGTTCACCAAAATAGTTATTTAAATGTTTTATGTTTTCTAATAACTTTAAAAAAATGTTTGTCCACATTTCCAGTCATATGAAATAATTAATCAGATTGATGAGATTTATACATTTAATATAGAATATTTTGATACTAATCCAATACATTCATATACTATTAATAATGGAAAAACGTATGTATATTCGTCCAAAAATGTTAATATGAATTATTTTTTGTTTTTCAATAAAATTTATAAGCAAATATAAAAAATTGTGTTTTTGGATATAGGAATTCTGTTTTCTGATAAGTAAGTATAAATTTAACAAACAAATAATAGCAATTGAACCACTGTACTACTACAGAAGCAGTGGCAAATCAAAGTTAAACGTTGTTATTTTAAGAATGCACAATCTCAAAATAAGATTGCACCACTTTGATATATAAATGTTTAACTTTGATTTAAAAATGTTTATATTTTGAAGTAACATATAATATTCTTAATTTAATATTGACCTTTTTCGATTTAAAAACCCCAAATTTTTGTTTAGAGGTTGGACAAGGTTAACTCAAGTCCGAGCAACTTTAAATCTAAGTTTGATTTCAGACGTAAGTTGCTTTTATGTTGAACGTTGTCGATTATAAAATTTTCCACCTTGGTTGCTTTTCATAGCTGTTTTTTGTTGATTTAAGGTGGTTTTTGTTGATTTTAAGTTGTTTTTTCTCTGGGTGAAAGGCAAGAAAAATAAAATATTTTTTTAATGCGTTTCCTTTCAATAAAATCAGCTGTCACTTTTTTGTACTTTCTTCTGGCAACTTTGTTGTAAAGTATTTCTTTTAGCCGCTTTTATGAGCCAACCTCACTGCTCATTTTGAAAAAAGCGATAAAGTACAACATTAACAGAAGTCCTCTAGTCTAAGCCACCCAGGCAATTCCACTTTAGATGTCAAGAATAGGGTTCACAGTACTCTTGCGTGAATTCTGGGTAATGACACGTGAATTGCAACTTTTTCATGCATATTTATTAAGCATTTTTATTGTCCCGTGAGGACGGAGATCGACTCAGTTCTCAGAAGAGAAAAATTAAATTTTTTTTATGTAGAAATATAAATTCGATTTTTTAATGTTAAAATTCGGCCAGCCTAACTTGGTGGTAGAACAGGTCTAGTCTTCTACCCAGGAGGCATAACAAAGGATTAACATGTAGTTGCTGTTGTTGTAATTAATATTCATTGAAAAGTTACACAAAATTACAGAAATTCGAACGATATTCGAATGTTTACAACAAATATTAACAAGGGTTCAGATTACAAGAAAAGGAATATAAAATATGCTTCCCTTTCATATACTGATACAAAGTAACAGATACAACAAACGGCATTAGCAAAATTAACAAGAGGTAAAAACAAGACAACATTTGTAGATTATTGTTGTAGTTGTTGTTTTTTTTAACAAACACATTGTTTAATTAAATAAGGGATAAACAACAAATATTTTGAAAAAAAGCACAGAAAACCTGAAACACACTATAAAGATGACATTTATGCCTCTTGAAATATTTAAAACGAGAATTTACAGAAACTAAAGAAAAAGGACATACGGATAGACTTGGACAGACGTTTAAGGTTAAGATTATTTAAATAATAAAGAGAAGATAAATGTTTCCATAAATTGTGATTAAATTTAAAACATGTTGACGATGAGATACCAACAACAAATGAGCCCAACAACCTAATAGAAAGCAGCAAAAATGGTGTCTAAACTTATCTTTTAAAATGTGTTTGATTTACTTTTAATCTCTTTTTGATTTTAAATTTTCCATATACATAATTGCATAGACACCACTTAACATTTATAATTTATGACATTTGCAAGAGCTCAGCTCAACGGTCGTAGTTACTCTAAAACAAGAATACTGTATGAAATTACAGAATCCATGCCCAATCACCTAAGCGTTTAAATAAAACTAGTCGGTGTAGTACAATAGGAATAACACACGTTAAAGTGAGCACAGATTGTTCCACTCATTAATCGTATGGTAGTCAAACATTTAGTTTTAATAATGAAAAGTTTATGCACAAATTTATTCGTCCACACTCCATATGATACTATCGCAGTACTCTCTATTCTCAAAAGGTGTTTGTTCAGGATTATGTATCCGGACTATGTCTGTTTCTGTTATTGTTGGCGTTTTTTTTGTCGTTGTTGCTTTAGTTTTGAATTGCAAATTGTAGGTGTAAATAATGACAGTCTAAATGAACATGTAAATTGTTTATGATATTCATTATTAAAGCAATATGTAATGGAAACAACAACAGATATAACATGTACCGTTCAATAACTAAGATACGAAGGTGTTCCTGCATTTACACCAATCAGATCTGCTTTCAATGGGTGTGTGATATCAATGGAGGCTGTTAAAGGTCAATGAAATTAACATTAATGTCGCAATGGTTTCATGCCACACTGAATTATTCGATTTTTATCGATTCTATCAACATGTCCAGATATTGGGGGCGAATATCAAAAGCGTTGTTTAACAAAAATGGATTTAAAAAGGATATGTATTGTTACGAAGACGGAATAAACATAAAACACTGAAGTATTTCTTTCATAACAAAAATTGAATAACAACAGAAAACTTACGATGTAAATGATTACAAAAAACAAACCTTAAAAGGAGAACTATAGACGCAGCAGAAAGATCACAATGCTGGTGTTGAAATTTTATTTGAAATTCTTTTGTCCATTAATTGGGTAGTGACCGTAGTAAACAAATTATTTAATTATATAACTTCGTAATGGTCATTTAAACACAAATTATTTCATGTTGTAATCAGATCTTCGCATCTTATTTAATTACGTTTTCAACTCGCTTGTATTCCAAATAAAAAAGTCAAGCACTTAATTGTAATTTCTTTTACCTCTGAGACCACACATACACCAGATTGTTGCAAAGTAGAATGTTTTGCATTTCTTGTGTTATAATTTGAAATTTATTTCCAACTTGTGTGTAGTAGTCGTTGTTTTAATAGTCCTCTTCTCATTTGAATCTTCATTATGTTGCTTGCCAGAAGCAGACATCAGTCCGCTAATTTGTTTATTTAATTTCCTTCTTTCTTTCACATTTTTTCGTGATATAATTTGGGGTATGATGCGATATTTAATTTATTTTTTTTAATTTTCTCTTAATTTTTTTTTTTCATTAGACTGAAAGCATGACGGAGTAGTTTTGCCAGACGATGATAATGTGATGATATTTATCAGCAGTCTTGTTTATGAACCAACAAAACAGAAAAAACTACTGCAAAAACAAGTGTTTTGTTGGTGTTGTATCCTTAATGTTCTTGTTTTTGGTTTTAATGACTCTTAAAGAAGTTATCATCACTGGGGGTTAATGTCTTGTTTTATCGTGTTGTCTGCACCTTAATAAATAATTATGATTCTCCATCGTCCAAATAGAGACAAACAAAACAAAAAATTTATTTATTTAATCATATGGTTCAATTAAAGACCATAATAATTTTTATTGAAATTCATACTATATTTGGAGTGTGGTATGAATTTTTATATGTGTCAGATCAATCTGCACTTATCCTTGCATACATAAGATAGTTTTTATTCCGGGTTCCAAATACATACGGGTTTTGTTTTCTAAACTCTGTATATGGTCTACCTAGGAGGATGCTTCCAAAATTAGCCGCACTAAACTATAGACGGGCGGCAGTAGTGATCAAATAAAAAGTAGCAAAAGAATAGCACATGATAGGTTTAATTAAGTTAACTAAGGCGATTAACATTCAAAAAATTCTTTACTTTGGTGAACTGAATCAAAGTTTGCCGAAAGTGAGAGATCAAGAACTTAATTCCTCCTCATGACGAGTGCCGGGCAATAATACATAAGGTGAATGATAGGCTTCTCCTTCCCCTTAGAGTTCGAAATGGAATTCGGAAACGAACATTGAAACTCCACGGTTGCTGAACTCTTAAATAGCGATATCGTTGCAAATTGTTTCACCGAAGTTCTGACTAGGGCTGGTAAAGATTGTAAGCTCACAATCTTACAGGTCATAGTTGTTCAGATTGTCTCAGTTAAACGGACTATTCTGCTGTAGTTGTACACGGATGTTTAATTTCGTTGAAACCATGCGGGTACGCATACTTTTATTAGACTCTCCTTGACTGATATGAATAAGAAGATTCACCGCATGTTTTAGTGCTCGGATCTTCATCAGAGTTTCAATCCTGTCATCTTAGGCTGAACTCTCCAAAATAGAAATTATAATAGCAAATTTGTATTGGAATCTGAATGGTTTCTTGAAGTATTTGATACCTTAAGAAATTTTAATTTTTGGAACCACATTGAGCCCTACTCCTGAACGAAGTGGGACCTTACCTAGGCATCTAGCCTAAGTCCATTCGCTCATGATCATGAAGATATTAGTTACATAATGACCGCCTCATAAAACGTTACGAGCCAAATGCTTTTAATGCAACTACAGCGAAGAATTTAAACTTAAGCTATAACTCCAGACATAAAAGAATAACTTGACCCACTAATGCTTGTATACGAAGGCATTAAATTATTCACAGTTTCTTCGTTCGGCCAAAATTCTTCATCCAACAATTTTTTCTTTAGTTTTCTTTTCTATTACACGATGACTTTGTTTAAAATTTTTTTTGTTGTTCGTCATCTTTCCTTTTATTCACCCTGGCTCCCTTAACACACAGCTGAACACAACAGTGATCAACAACTGTTCCGTTCCATTAAAAAATAAGAAATAACACAGGAAAAATGCAACATGTTGAACATAAAGTTGCACCAACGACAGTGCATAATAAGGCAATGAAGAGTGTGTGTGTGTGCAACACACAATTAATGAGGATATTGCATCACCTAAAGTTATAAGGAAGTAGAAGAAGAAATGCACTTCTTCTTTTCGTTTTCTTTCTCTCTTGCTTTTTATTTATGCCTCTGAGTTTACTATGTCGCAAGCACTAATATTTACCGACTGCTTCCACTTTAGTAGGTGACACTCTTATAAGTTGACAACGTACAGAGCTGCTTCTACTGCAATTTGGCTTAAATAAAGCAACAAGAATAATATCAACAACTGCAACAATTTTTCTATTAAATTTTAAATAAAATATTTACTTATATTTTTTTGTTGCAAGTTGCAGGGATGCAGAGAATGAATAACAAAATCGCTGTGATGGCAATGCTATAAACCACCCAAGTTGTTTGCTTAATTCACAATTGCCCTCGATTGCGAGGCATGTGTTTTGTTCTTGTTCACTTAATACAGATGCTTTGGAATTATTTGGTTCGAATACTAATACTTGTTGCAACTTTGGATTATGAATTTTGTTACACATTGTAATGGTTCCACGCAGTGCAAGAAAGTGTACGATATTGTGTTGAAATATATGATAGGCTGTTGAATCGATTCATGTTGCAACGATTGATTTCACTTTGTAAATTAAGAAAATGAAAAGGGAGCGAAGATCACAGAACAATCCATAACTTCCACAATAAGCCAGAAGGAGTATATTTTATTCATTGGAGTACGGATCTATTTTAAGGGCTTAGTACGCGTAAATAATCATACACTGTAGCGATCAGTGAAGTAGCTTCAGGACGCCTCCGCATGCAGTACCAAAAAAAAAAAAAAAATTGAGTCTGAAACTATTGATTTGATAATAAACCTCTTTGATTGAAAATTACCCCAACGCCCGAAAGAAAAATCTGGACAGTAGGAAAAGATACCAAGAAAGCATGATAAAAGTAGTGGTCATAAGTTTCGAATTTTCGGTAACAAAGCTCCAGAATTATATGGTATCCATGACAAAATTCTGAAAGTTGTGTAGAGGAGGAATCCGGACGCGTTGGTTACCTTTTAACTGCTTGAAATAGAGTGTATTTAATGGCTTCATTCTTCAGAAATTAAGCTGAAATCTTGCAGATCCCAAAACCTGGTGCAGCAGAAGGAAAAACACAAGTTCCTGCTGAAATCGTTCCTACTATAGCCAAGTGCCTTTGGAGTGCCTATACCAGTCTCATGAGTTCCGTTGAAAAGGCTAAGGAAATCCTCAGTAATCAGTATCGTGTCTTAAATGAGGCTTTGACGGTTCATACAATTCATACAGTTATAAATATTACCAGAAGGCCCTTTAAGGGAATAGATAATGCCAGGAAATAATGCGCTCTGGATACAACAAATGATTTTAGTTGTGGATAATAGAATATTTTATGCGTTTATTTAAGATCTACTTGTCCAACAGGATCCTGTGTTGTAAATCTAATAATGATAAAGGGTCACAGAGTTGCTGCTGCTGCTGTTGTTGTTACTGATTGTTCTTCTTATTGGCGTATAGCTATGAAGCACTTAAGAAGTGCTGCACTCAATTGCTTTATTATTATTTTATTTCCTTCAAATTGTTTTCTGTTGCTGTTTTTTTGCTGCTTTCATTGGTTTTTTTTAATGATGCAGCCATATGTTGCTAGTGTTTTAGTTGCCTGTTGTTTGTTTACTTAACTATAAATATTGTCGACAAACATAAACACACACAAACGTTAAAAGTTAAATAAAGCTAGAGAAATGTGCAACAATGTTGGAGAAAGTACGTGCTATGAGTGTAATTGAGTTTGTGTGGCTAGTACAAAGAAAAGAAATCCCGAGAATGAAAAGTAAACACTGCCAGAAAGCAAGTCACCATCATCATCAGCAACAACTACAGCTATAGCTACCAACTAATACGCAGCAACTGCAACCATTTGAGGCAGTGAGGAAGTAATTACTTTACTTCCTGGTAATACTTTCAAAACATCATTTTATTAGAAAACTAAAGGGAAACAAACGAAGCAACCAATATTACATAAGTTTCTCCTGTTTTGGTTCTTTCGTTCGTTTGCTCAACTAATTTGTTCGATTGTTTGTTCAGTTGCAGCACGAATTTATTGTGTAACTCTGCTAAAAGTGAGGAGAAGTGAGTTATTTTTTTTCAAAGTGCAACTTCAAAAACGAAAACAAACGAGTAAAAAATCGGAATAAAATTGAAAAGAAGGATTTAAACGTACTCGATAATGTTTAAGGGTAAATGTGGCAACTAGTTTAATTTGCCGATGCAACAATTTGTTTCTACTTTCACTTTCTATCTGTGCCTTTCCAAACGCCACAGCCATATGACGATATCTGAAATTCTCCTGTGTGAGCCGTTTTGAAAAATAAAAATTCCTCATGTTGCATGTGGAAGAGGATTAGCAGTCATTTTTATTACCCTACAGCACTTCTAAGGACAAATTCAGTTTGTAACACAGAAAGAGACTCTTTTAACACGTTTTAAGTCGAATGGTGTGCGTAAATTTTATTCACAAGTAATGGGATGACCTACAGCTTATCGTCGACTACGAACGGCAGAAATACTTCTCCTGGCAATTTTATTTAATTCTCACAGTTTTTGCCAACAGACTGTTGAGTGGATGTCGCCGAGTGAAATATAATTTTCTCACGTTTTTTTATTCCGTTTCGTTCGTGATATGTGAGCCATGAGTTCGAGTCTAATACTCTACATATTCTAATAAATCTCTAAGCAAATGGAACTCCCACCTAATGTTTTTCTAAGAGTTGTCTAGTCAAAGATACCGGATTTGTTGTATATGCTGTATCGTAGAGCAACATATGAACCAACAAAACAGAAAAAACTACTGCAAAAACAAGTGTTTCGTTGGTGTTGTATCATTAATGTTGTATCCTAATGTTTTTGGTTTTAACGACTCTTAAAAAAGTTATCATCACTGGGGGTTAATGTCTTGTTTTATCGTGTTGTCTGCACCTTAATAGATAATTATGATTCTCCATCGTCCAAATGGAGACAAACAATGCAAAAAAAAAGTTATGTCTTCATTTCATCGTTTTATTCAATTTAAAACCAAAATAATTTTTATCGAAATTCATACAATATTGGAGTGTGGCATGATTTTTATCTGTGTCAGGTCAAGCTGCACTTGTGTTTGCATACATAAAATAGTTTTTATTCTGGTTCCCCAAATACTGGTTTTTTTCTAAACTCTGTATATGGTCTATCTAGGAGGCCGCTTCTAAAATTAGCCGAACTAAACTATAGACGGGCGGTAATAGATGAAATAAAAAGTCGCAAAAGAATAGCACACCATAAGTTAGATTGAGATTAGAATAGATAGATTAACTAAGTTGGCTAACATTTCTTGGAAGTTAAGATGCCACCTTAAGCCCATACGTTAGGCCCATTGTGATGCCACAATTCAATATTGATCCCAGTCCTTATAGGTACTAACATAGTTCCAAAATAAATACTGTGGAAAACTGAGTCAAAGATGACCGCAAGTGAGAAGCCAAGAACTTAGGCCTCTTCACGGCAAAAGCAAGGCATTGGCATATAAGGTGCATGACAGTCTAATCCACCTTCTCCTCAGAATTTAAAATGGAAGTCGGAAACCATCTTTCAATTTAATAGAGGGGATTCACTCATGTACATCAACTCACTCTTCACCTTTATTCACTAATGCCGAAAATTTCATATGAAAACTTCGGATCATTTAAAGGTAATTCTTATATGGTTTCGAGAACATACCGATATTGTTTTGATGATGAAGTGACTAGGGCTGGTTATGAGCTCTTAATCTCTGAGATGTTACAGGTGTTCCTATTACATACATACATACATAATTGACTATGACAACCCTTCAATCAGGATTACGAATTAGCATCTCAATGGTGGGATCTACAGTTTAAAGTGGACTTCGACCGACAGACTTTTGAGAAGCTTTACATGGCGATTTTATTTATACTTAACGTTTTTGCCATAGTAGCTTAAGCCGATTAACTCATAACGATGGAGATATCAATTACGTGAAGACGCATGTTTAATAAAACATACTTTATCTTAAGTCCCTACTTCAGACATAAAGAAACTTGACCCACTAATGCTTATGTACAAAAGCACAAAATTATTCGCAGTTTTCTTAAAGCCATCCAAAATGCTTCTTCAACAAGTTTTTCTTTTGAAATAAAAAAAACATGGAGAAAGAAAAGCATTATTTAACCGGAAATTGTCGATTTCTTCTCTATTACACGATGATTTCGTTTTTAATTTTTGTTGCTCATCTAACACACAGGAATGGATGCAACATGTTCAAAATAAAGTTGCAACAACGACACTGCATAATAAGGCAACGAAGAGTAGTGTGTGTGCAACAGAGTAAATGTAAAGCATTACGATTTTATGAGGATATTGCATCACCTCAAGTTATAAGGAAGTAGAAGAAGAAATGCGCTTCATCCTCTTTTTTTTCTTTCTCTTATTTTACCTTATTTATACCTCTGTGTTTACTATGTTGTAAACACTCGTATTTACCGACTCCTTTCACTTTAGTGGGTGACACTTTTATAAGCAGGTAACGTGCACGACAGCTTCTACTGCGATTTGGCATAAATAAAGCAGCAAGAAAAATATCAACAACATTAACAGTTTTTCTATTAAATTTTAAATAAAAATGTTTTTTTTTACGTTTCTGTGGCAAGTTGCATGAATGCAAAGAATGAAGAACAAAAATACTGTGATCGAAGTGCCATAAGGCACCCAAGTTGTTTTCTTAAATTAACAGCTACCCCGGTTTGCGGAGCATGTTATTTTTGTTCATGTTCTCTTAATAAAGATGTTTTAGAATTATTTATCTCGAATACTAAAGATTTGTTGCAACTACAATCTCAGTGACATTACATTAAATTGTCTTTGAATTACGGATGTTGTTACATATTGTAAAGATTCCAATAAAATGGCAAGAAAGTGTATAGGCTGTTGCAACGATTCATTTCACTTTGTAAATTAAGAAAATAGAAAGTGGAACGAAGCAATTACTGAAGTAGCCTTATGACGCCACTGCTTCCTATGCCAAAGAAAAAATTAAAATTGAAATTGAAACTATTGATTTGATAATCAAACCTATTTGGATTGAAAACTAATGCAGCGTCAGAAAGAAAAACTGGAGATTAGGAGAAAATACCAAGCAAGCATGTGTATAGATGACATCTATAGAATAGAGTTAAGGAAAGAAACGCAATAAAAGAAAGTTTCGAATTGGAGATAAAAAAAGCTCCAGGATTAGGTGGTATCCATGACAAAGCTCTAAAAGTTCTGTCAAGTCATTGCTTTTCGGTATACTAAAGAGATGTTTTCTATGATCACTGCCTCAGCAAGAGTGAAATTTGAATTAATTATGAATAAATTTGAATAAATATATTTCAATCATTTCAATCATCAGTTGTCTTCAGTCAGACGGGCTAAGGTAATGTTTTACTTAAAATATTAGGGTCTCGAGTTCACAAGTATCCTTCCAGAGGTTTTCATACAAAAGAATCAGCATCTGTTGTCATTTACGTACACTAATGCCTACGAAAAACGACCATTAGTTGCTTAACTGAGAGAAAATAGAAGACTGCCGCCCGAAGTAGTTAACACAACTTAGCTGGTAGTCACTACAACACCGGCAACATGGATTTAAATAAAGATATGTACTGTACTCGTTAGAAATTAGTTTTCAATTTAAAAAGTTTTTATTGAGTTCACACACATTCTCATAAATGCTTATACACACACATGTAGCCTTAATGGCAAATTGAAATCCTTAAGAATCTATTATTCTTTAAAGACAGAACAGAGTTGCTGCTGCTGCTGTTGTTGTTACTGATTGTTCTTCTTATTGGCGTATAGCTATGAAGCACTTAAGAAGTGCTGCACTCAATTGCTTTATTATTATTTTATTTCCTTCAAATTGTTTTCTGTTGCTGTTTTTTTTTATGATGCAGCCATATGTTGCTAGTGTTTTAGTTGCCTGTTGTTTGTTTACTTAACTATAAATATTGTCGACAAACATAAACACACACAATCGTTAAAAGTTAAATAAAGCTAGAGAATCGTGCAACATTGTTGGGGAAAATACGTACTATGAGTGTAATTGAGTTTGTGTGGCGAGTACAAAGGAAAGAAATCCAGAGAATGAAAAGTAAACACTGCTTGTAAGCAAGTCATCATCATCATTATCATCAGCAATGACTATAGCTATAGTTACCAACTAATATGCAGCAACTGCAACCATTTGAGGCAGTGAGGAAGTAATTACTTTACTTCCTGCTAATGCTTTCAATACATCATTTTATTACAAAACTAAAGGGAAACAAACGAAGCAACCAACCAAGCCAAGCCAAGGCTTGTATTAAATAAGTTTCTCCTGCTTTGGTTCTTTCGTTCGTTTGCTCAACTAATTTGTTCGATTGTTTGTTCAGTTGCAGCACGAATTTATTGTGTAACTCTGCTAAAAGTGAGGAGAAGTGAGTTATTTTTTTTTTTGACGTGCAACTTCAAAAACGAAAACAAACGAGTAAAAAATCTGAATAAAATTGAAAAGAAGGATTTAAACGTACTCGATAATGTTTAAGGGTAAATGTGGCAACTAGTTTAATTTGCCGATGCAACAATTAGTTCCTATTTTCGCTTTCTATCTGTGCCTTTCCAAACGCCACAGCCATATGACGATATCTGAAATTCTCCTGTGTGAGCCGTTTTGAAAAATAAAAATTCCTCATGTTGCATGTGGAAGAGGATTAGCAGTCATTTTTATTACCCTACAGCACTTCTAAGGAAAAATTCAGTTTGTAACACAGAAAGAGAGACTCTTTTAACACGTTTTAGGTCGAATGGTGTGCTTAAATTTTATTCACAAGTAATGGGACGACCTACAGTTTATCGTCGACTACGAACGGCAGAAATACTTCTCCTGGCAATTTTATTTACTGTCAGAGTTTTTGCCAGCAGACTGTTGAGTGGATGTCGCCGAGTGAAATATAATTTTCTCACGTTTTTTTTATTCCGTTTCGTTCGTGATATGTGAGCCATGAGTTCGAGTCTAATACTCTACATATTCTAATAAATCTCTAAGCAAATGGAACTCCCACCTAATGTTTTTCTAAGAGTTGTCTAGTCAAAGATACCGGATTTGTTGTATATGCTGTATCGTAGAGCAACATATAGTCGGCAACATATTGACGTAAGACAAGTTTTTGTTTTATTGCTGACATTTAATTTATTTCTTTTGATATCCCGTAATCCAAGGATTTTCCCTTTTTTTATTCTGTTTAATGTTGCATGATAGGATAACAAAGTTGTTATGAAGACACACGAAGGGACGAACTTCAATTTGAAATTTTCCAAGGCAATGAGGAGAAAAACGATATCAAAACTAAGGCAATATGCAATACGATAAAAAAAAGAAATTTGGAAAAGTGAACCTCAAATATCAACGTTATTAAAATCTTATTGGAAAACCAAAAGGCACTTCTATGACTTCTGTAATCGTACTTGGCATGAAAAATAATGTTAATGAACAGACAAATAAATACAAATAATTAAGTTTATATAATGATACGATTAAAGTCTTTACGTTTCCATCATGTTTGT
Organism: Sarcophaga rosellei; assembly: GCA_930367235.1. Taxonomy (NCBI): domain Eukaryota; kingdom Metazoa; phylum Arthropoda; class Insecta; order Diptera; family Sarcophagidae; genus Sarcophaga; species Sarcophaga rosellei. The sequence continues at coordinate 61,863,437 of OV884018.1, read as the reverse complement.
GAAACAAAAGTAAATAATTTCATCTAGTGATATCCATAGAAAATTGTGAGTAATTTATAATTTATATTTGGAGTTTCAAAATTAAAAGGATTTAGCGCAGAATAAAACAAACTTGCTGCTTCTGTTCGACTGACAGTTTCTTCTGCTTATTCTGTTAGCTCAAAATATTTTTATTCTAGGCTTTTAGATCTTTACCCGAATATTCCAGAATTTGCGGTCATATAACGCTACAAAATTAGAATTTAAAGGATGTACTTTAGCGAATTTGAAGGATGTAGAATGCGAAAGGACTCCTTGTTGGTTATTTTAAGTTTGAAGTTGTAATCCGTGTTCTTCGGTTGTCATAGCCTAGACAGAAGTGTGATGACCATCTACTCAAGAAATTTACATTTCGAACCCCATCTCCGACATGTTGAAAAGAAAAAGAAAAATATCCTTTGACGACCATCTCACTGCTGTCTTCTGGCAAAAGCTCGGAAAGTAAACTGTCATCATCTCAAATCTATCGTTCGAAATCGATATAAAATTGCAAGTCTCGATATTATTGGATAAAGTGAACACATACAAAGTGGGAGATTTGTTAACCTAAGCCAAAAAAAAATGGCATGGTCTTGATAGTCAATTGACATCGCCAAAATTGATTGAGTTGTGTGGCTTGTGGCACAATCTTGTTAACATCGCATACAGAGCAGTTCCTGAATTTGAATTTCAGACCAATGGAATTCGGTCATAAAGCTCCAATTATACCTTCTGGTCATAATGCGCAACTAAATAGTGACCTTTTTCGTATGCAATCGCTTTCCCGTAACAACTTCGCTGTCTTCTGAGACCAATGTGAGACAATTTTGTTTGATAATATAGCCAGAGAGTTAAAATTTAATTCCATCTCTAAACACAATTTTTTTTGAAGATCAGCATTGCAAGTCTGTTGATCTAGCATCCAATCAGCATATCTAATGTACCTAGCTAAAATTCTTACATGAGTTGGACTTTGTATTGATAGAGGAGCAAATTCCAAGGCAAATTATGCTATAAAGAGCCGAAAGATATGCCCAATTATTGAAAGCAGACTAGAAAACTTTTCTTGCAATAGATTAAATTAATTAATTTTCACTACTCCAATTAATGATTCATAGCTTTTCCGTAATTAATATAACATAATATATATAATAATACATATAATATAAATAATAGATAGGTCAGGGAACTATCTATTTATATTACGTACTTGTTGTTACTGCTACCCACTTTTATTTCTACAAATTGTTGTTCATTAACAATTTCCTTCTTTTTTTATTCAAAAAATATTTCATTTAAAAACTACTGTCATCTCTGCTGGTGTTTAAATAATTTATTATTTTTGTATGTAACTTTGAATATTAAACTGCAATTAATAAATGCCACAAACTCCAGTCCAGTCTGTTAAACATCTGAATTAATGACATTGAGCTGATCTGTAAAAAGACACACACACACATACAAACAAATACCATGACTGAAATAGCAGCAACAGCAAAAAGTAACAGAACATTAAAATAAAGACACAATTTAATTAGAATTGAATTTATTTTCCAACACTTTAGCAGCAGCAAAGGCTTTAATCTTACACCACAATGGAATGGTAATGGCAAAAATCAGTAAAAAAAAAGTACCAAAAGTACCGTTTGAGACAGAATTCGATTGAACTTCTGAAACACAAGTCAACTGATCAGCAAGCATTTTCAATCATTGGAAAAACATGAAAAAAAATTCGGCTTCAATTTCAAGTTGAGGGTAAATTGAATATTAAATATTCAGGTTCCATGTTCGAAAGGTAAATTCTGTGAAAAACAGTACAACAACTAACGCAGTTTTATTTTTTTTTTCTTTAGGTTAGGTTGCACCACCGATAATTCCAATTCCGTCCATTATTACCAATACCTCCTGGTTTGGCGTCTCACATCCATCCCGAGTGTTTTATGAAGTCCTGCATTTTATTTAAATAGTCATCGGCAAGTCGCCGTAGTCAAGTAGGTAGTGTGTTAGCTTATTAGATATGTGGCCACGGTTCAAACCACAGGTCAGACATTTTGAACAAAACGAAATTATGAAAAAATATTTCTTCTGCAATTTCGTCACAGCAGATTTCTAGCAAAAACTCTAACAATAAATAAAATTACCATGAAAAGTTTCTCAAAAATCTGTCGTTCGGAAACACCTTTAAACTGTAGGTGCCGCCACTCATCTATAAAAATTAAAGCACACAACATAAGTGGTGTGAGAAACTAAATCGTAATACTGTTTGAAAGGGTTTAATTACCAATTGTGTATGTATGTTGTCTTTGGCTAGACACATTTAATAAATCCTTCTCCTTATGTTCCCTATCACAGATTTGTTGTCTTGCGGTCTTCACTTCTTCCTCAGGTAAGATATTTCTAGTTTTCGGAGGTGTGTACCCAGAGACCACTACGCCCTGACCTGGTCACGAGACTATTTTTACCCAAACTTGGCATAGTCGAGGGAAAATACCGGGCGCTGCAAAAAGCAAGAGCAAGAACGACTCTAATAGTTGGTTGGGCAGGTAAATCATAAACGTAGATTCACAGTTAAACTATAATGGACATAACTTTTGAGCTTAGCCTTCTTAATGTCCATATATTGTAATACTTAATCCAGAGTTCTGGTAGGATTTCCTCGTTCGAAACTGGGGTGGATGCTAGTGGGTAGAGTTCCCACACTGAATGAGACATTAAACTACATAAGCATAAGGCCTTAGCTGCTAGGCTTTGTATTTGTATTGTAATAAATAAAATTGATACATGAATAATACATATTTCCCATTTCCGGTCCCATTGTGCAAAGTGCTGCCAACAAAACTTTATTTGTACAAAAAATCAAAAAAAAAAAAAATTGAAAAACTATAGATTTTAATTCATTCAATACGAAACTTGGAAGTATTTTTTGTCTTTGTATTTTGTTAGTATCGTTGTTAGCCTAACAAAACAACATGATGGCTTAAAAGTTGCTCTGCCATTGAACTGTTTAACATGGCTGGGTGTAGTAAAGACATAGGAATTATTATTTACAATCGGTATTAAAACGTTGTCTGAATTGGTGTGGTTGAATTGGTGTGGCTTAGTTTGGGTTATATTGCTTTGCATTGGATCGTATTGTCGAGAACAAGTAAAAATTTCAATAATGTTGATTTTATGCAAATTGTATTGTTTTGAGCCATTGTTGGTTGATTTTTGAATGAGACAAAAATGAAAACAAAAAAAATGCGAAATTTTCATTAATTTTTTGTGTCAACAAAAACATATTCTTACCAATAAAAGTAATAAAACCGAAAGCAACCAACCAATTTTTTTGTATTTCGCTGTTCACTTACAATATTTAAAGCCACAAAACTCAAGTTTTTTTCGGATAGTTTTTTATGGAAAAAATTATGTTTTTTAAATAACTTTTAAACAACTGCTATTGGAGAATGGTTTAAAACAATTGTTGGTATAATTGTGTTACTCTTGGCCTAGCATTTCATATCATTAGCCGCAACGGTAGCAGATAACCAAACAGGCAACCATTAGCCAAAGGCAACGGTAGCAATAGTGGCAACAATACATATTTTTCTTCTTTTCTTTTGAGGTGACAAGAAGCCAGACATTGTCAGTTTTGCTAATGTTAACCTTTTAACTTGAAAGATCCTGTCTTATCCGTTCGTTCCATATCTTCCCTAGTCACTGCATGTTTCCTTTGCATCTATAAATGTCGATGTCTTTGTTTTTGGTGTCCGACATAGAGTCATTAATATTTTATTTTATTAGTTTGTTTTCGTATACAACACCATTTTGCCACTTTCATATACCAACTGACTGATGGTAAGTAAAACTAATATAAATTTATAGGATCCCATTACATTTTCTTTACCATTGTTGTTGTTGTTGTTGTTGATGTTGTTGTTGTTGTAATGTTTACACTAATTTAAATTTTACATGAAAATTTGTTTTTTTTTTCGAATATTTTTTAATTTTATTTCTGTTTGTTATACAGCATGACAGTTTCCTTATTTTTTATTTAATGTTGTTTTTGGTTGGATGTTGTTACTATTGACAGTAGAAAACATGATATGCTCCGTTAACACAAGGATAACAACCATTAGCTTTGATGTGATACAACGTAGATTAGAGGACGTGTACTTGTTAATTAAGACAAGTACAGTACTCGGAGGTCGAATTGACCCATGATACAACGTAAAAAATGTAAAAAAATACGGACTCATTTTGAACACAAATAAATAATTTTTATTGTTAATTGTATGATTGTGGGTTGTGGAGTTGCCATTGTTGTTCATGCGTTATTTAAAAATTAATTAATTTGTCAAATGGTTTTGCAATTGCAGTTACTGGACATTGCTTCTTTAAAATTAAAATAAGGTTTTAAAGTTTTCCACTACCATACTTGGAACTATGATTTCATGTTACCAAGAAGAGACGACAAAAAAAGAAGCAAAAACTATTGATGGAATGATTGCACATCCAAAATTAGGAACTAATGTCTAAAAAGAATGTGACATCGTGCGAAACTTATCCACTTTGCAATATAGAGCGATTTTGAAAGAGCGATTTCTGCAAAATAAATGGACGCGGAACAATGTTGTTTTCCAAAAATACTCAAAATTTATTCTCCTAGATTGTATCTGCACCATTATCATCGTCTTATATACAATTGGGATGATCTTTAATCGGTTTAACTAACTATCTCCTACATTCTTCTCTATTATCGACTATTTGCTGCCTGGTAAGGATATAAGTTTATAATTCCATGGCTTTCTTCAACGTAATCCTTTTATATGGTTTTTGTCAACACTCTTTGTCGTGATCATATGATTTCATAGTTTCCTATCGCCATCAGCGATCTGTTGTTATCCATGCACGCGGAATACCCTTGATTATCTCCTTTTCTTTAAGCAGCATATCGTTATCTCAAATGATTCTTCGATCAAATATTCACAGAAGGAGTTGGCGACTAATTGCAAGTTTCGCATTAAGATGCTGATATGACACTATATTTATAAATACTTATATACCGTGGGTCAGATCTTTTCGAACTATGTGGCAACTAGACCAAAAGATCTAGCAGGCACGTTTCCAAGTACCGAAACACTTTCTAGTATTGCCTGCATTCTAACAGTCAGGCAATGAATTTTTAAATTAATTGATTACATACATATCTTCATATCAAATGTGGAAGTGGAAGCAGAATAAATAAAGAAATAGAGAATTATTCAATATTACCAGCTGATTTTGTTTGCTTCAGCCTAAAATATGCTGCATCTTATTTTAATTGCCTTGTTCCACGGGTGATTTGATTTGTGGCGTTCACCATTTAAAACTTTTGCATAGATTAAGATACAATATTAATAATAATCATAAAATTGATTAGAAATCCATACGATTATAAAATCAAAAATATTTTAAATACATACATTGTGTACACTTTATTCTTATATATGCGAGTATCTTTCTAAGTTTATTCAAGGAAAGTGCAACAAGTCTTCTTAATTTCATTTTTTTTTCTAATATTTTTTTTGTTTGCATATTTTTCTTGTTTGCCTATATTCGAAAACAATGAGTTCGTTAAACAAAACATTTTCCTAACAAGTGGTCGTAAATTAAATCAAAAAATTCAAGAAAAAAGGAAAAATCGCAATCAGCGACTGTATTATAGTTTATATTATAGGGTCGCTGTTTTCTTAGATACAATATAATAGGAAAATTTGAAAAACCGGGTATATGGTAAGACCACGGATTTTGAAAATATGAGACTCCTTGTGATACTACATCACTACCAAAAATAGCTTTGCAGAAATACGTAGCAAAATATATATATATATAAGTGTTCTCAGACTCTAGAAATATTGATACAAAATTTAACTCACTCTGGTCATCCAGGTGAAAGAGTGGATGACATTTTGTAACGGCGCGCAAGCTGACTATATTGCAGCTAGAAATCATTTAAAAATGATTGGCTGTCTGCTGAAAGAATCTCCACGTTAGTGTGTTTCATGAAGTGGATTTCAAATTCTAAAAATTATTATCAAATTATCATGAATTCAATTTCACACTGGTTTTTGCTGAATGATTTCAAATCGCTTTTCTTTTTATCAAAATTGCCACAGCATCGTGTGACCCGAACTCCAGTTTTAAAACCTCGGTGTAGGGTATAGGAGAGTATAATAAAGTTATTGTTTAAAAGCACAAAATTTAAAAATTGAAATAAAAACTTATGCCAACAACAGTATTGAATTCAATCACGGAACACACGTTCTCATAAACTTCTATCTGTGTTAACTTTATATGGCAAATTGTTTTAAAGTTTAAATTTTTTGAACAACTTTTTGAGAAAAAAGAAAAAATAACTTCAGTAAGCAAATGAACAGATTCTAAGCAGGGCAGGGAGTCTTAAACTTCGGTTTTCAATTTGCAATTTTTGGTTTTTATAAATGTGAAGATGCACTAAGTGCATGTATTAAACAAACATAAGTGCTTGCGTAGTCTAGTAGGTATTTTGTTGAATCAGATCCACGATTTCGACAATAAATATAACGATTACAAATACAGAGCAAGCAGAATTAAATTAATAATTTCTGATTTGTTTTGATTGTTTTTGTTTACTAAATTCTCGTAAAACAATATTAAACATTAAAGTTTTTATTATTTTGTTTAACAAAATTTGTTTCATTTCTGTGGAAAACATGCACACAATATGTACCCCCTTGACTTATCGAACAAATAACAACAACTGCTTCGTGCGTTTCATTCGTTCAATTATAATCATGATTTTTTCAGATAAAAACTATATATATGATTTTTATGATGGCCTTGTAGGGTCCTTGCCTTTGGCATCTAAATCCTTAGATTTAAATGCGAGTGTTCATCACATCACTTTCTTGTTCTTAAATGAGTTACCATTTAACAATAAAAATTCTGTTTCTAAGATTGCAACACAAACTATGATTATGTACAAGATATGATTTGCAATTGCAACTGAAGCAGAGTCGAAAACATTGGAAACCCAGCTGCCTTTGCTTTCCTTTAGGAAGCCAAGCTAAATAATTAAAACAGGACACAAGCACGAGTATTAAATGAAATCAAGATGAAACGAAAGTACTGTAAAGAATCGGAATCTTAAAATATTCCGTTAAATAAATCTGCAGCCTATTCATGTTGCAACATATTGAGTCCCTTAAGGATGCCTTTCGCTTTCATTCCCATGCTATATATGAAAGGCTCATAAAACTCCTTTAAAAAAACTTGGAAATCTCTTTCCCTCATCTCTCTCTTTGCAAAAGTGTTTTCATAAACACACAAACGCTTCATATCTTCTCATGTTACTCTGTTTATCCATTGTAACGCAGTCCTGTGCAAATTTCGAGTTCCAAAGGAGGTTCATTTCAATTGTGAACGTACGTGCTTAAGTGTTAAAATCCGATTTTCATGTTTAAGAAAACGCAGGAAAGGGAAAGTTTCAACAAAATCGAAAGCAAAATCACAATTTATTTCAATTTTAATTTAAAATTTTTAATGAATTTATGCGAGAGGTATTCATGCAATTATTGTTGTTGTTGTTTTCTCGTTTTTATCGTTTTGTAAAGTTGTAAACTTAACTAAACGACGTTTATGACAAAAAGGCAAAAAAAAAATTGAGACATTTTTAATAATAACTCGGAGCAGAGTATTAAAGGAATAAAACCTTAATCAAGCTTAAAATTATGTTGACTATCAAAAGAGGTATAGGTATTAAAGTGAAGAAAAACGACAATTAAATACCGTGGCCCAGATAATTGCTTAAGTTTAGCTGAACCTTAAGGCTGTGAAAAATAATGCAAATGCAGTAGCTCTATAAGACATTTGGATATAAAGGAGATTAATACTCATCGTTGTTAACAAAAAAAAAAAAAAAAAAAAAAAAAAAAACTAAAGAAATTATTGCTTGCACTCTGAACAAATGTAAAGTTCATTCCTGTTTAGAAAAATAATTAATATTTGCCACTCTCGTTAGTACGAATAGAATTGTGTGTAGAGTGAGAAAAAATATGAGTTTTTATATGATATGAGATCGCTCTAAAGGCGGTAGCTAAAATAATCATAGATGGGCACTTTGCAGTACCAGTAAAATTTCAGTAAAAATTGATTTTTACTGATTACTGAAATTTTTTTACTGGTAATGCAATCTGGTAATGCAATTTAAATGAAATTTAAATGAAATTTAGATTGCATTAACAGTAAAATTTTACTTTTTTTCATTTAAATTTTATTTAAATTTCATTCAAATTTAGATTGCATTAACAGTAAAATTTTACTGAATACTGAAATTTTTTTCAGTAATCAGTAAAAATCAATTTTTACTGAAATTTTACTGGTACTGCAAAGTGCCCATCTATGAAAATAATGCTAATGTGATGTGATGGTACCACCATGTGAAGCCTTGCAATAATCCATTCAAAGGCACTCACAAGGGACTTAAGATGATTAAGTTGATGGCATCCCTGATTAATGCATTCTTAAACTGTAAACAAGACTGATTGTAACAGCTCTTCTGAACCAGCCTACGACTTAAATTCAACTAGAAAGGCTTACTGTTGGATTTCTTTATTTGCATCATAATATACTGGAAGCTGCTTCATCTTCACCCTGCCACAGCATTTCAGTTCATTTTTCAATCGTTTTCTTATTAAATATCGAAAATCGTTTGGCAAATAAAAAGCTATTCAGTCGTTCCTAGTCGATCTTTATAGGACATTAATTGTGGCGCTGCATATTAATTTAAAAAAAATGGTTTTTGTAAGCGACCAGTAAAGGAATAGTTTCTATACTTCTCAACGTAAAGGAAATCAAAGTACGGAAAAATTCGAAACCAGCTAATGAGTAAATTAATAAACTGATAAGGAATCAGCGTAGTTATCGGATACCAAATAGTTAGGTAAGCTGGGTGCCTTGACTTCATTTAAGAGAAAGTTTAGAATGGCAATCACTATTTATTTTAAAGTCCATTGAGTATGTCGAATTTCCTGCAACTAAAGCCATTGCTGGCGAAGTCGCCGTGTACTAGTTGGTAGTGTGTTGGCTAATTAGACGAGTGTTTCAAACCCTAGTTCAGCGTTAAAAATATTTCTTCCCGCGTCTTCATCTCAGCAGTCTTCTGACACAACTCTGGGATTAAATAAAATTGTAATGAAAAGTTTTTAAAATCTATCGGTCAGAGTAGACGTTAAACTGTGGATCACGACAGTCTTGGATAATGTTAACACATACAAAATGGGTGGTGTGAGAAACAAGATTGTAATCCTTAATAAAGTTTTGTAATGATGTAAAGCAAGTAAGCATAGACTACGTTCTACTAGAAACCAACCAGTCCAAAACGTACATATATTCTGCTACCTTGGATGCATAAAGACAACGATCAGGGCTCATAGACAGATGCAAACAGTTGGCTGCACAAAGCGAGCATTGTTCGCCGGACAACAAACTGTAAGGAGAAATTCACATATATTCAGATAAACCAAGATTAGAACACTTAAACCTTGTGTGAAATTTACTCTCCTTTGTAAGGAACAGAAACTGGTTTAGGTTGGAATACAATCAAGTAAAACCCATAGGTATATCTCAGTACGGATATCTCTGAGTCATATGTAAGATATTTTGGTGCAACTAATAAGGAATGTATACTAAAACAAGTCAGACATAGAAAGAGGAGGAAGCTTTATAGTAAAGTAGGGATGGCGCTAGAGTAGTATTTCAAGGATTAAAAAGTCAAGATCAACTAAAGAACACCTGGAAACATACAATACGCATAGAACTACGACTGTGCGAACTAACATGGCAAGGAGCAAAAAGAACTGCAGTAAATCAAGTGTTCTGGAGACTCTTTGGGTAATTCGTATATATAGGTTATGAAAAATGAATATTTGAGAAAGTTTTTAAATAATCCTGTACCAAGGGAAACTTTTAAGTCTGCAATCCTTTAAGACGCTGCCCAATTTATTAACAAATAATCACTGGTTGTTATGCGTGTTTCAGAGTTTTTTTTTTCGCTTGCAAGGTGTATCCATACATTTATTTGTACGTGTTTATGATTTGGTTTTTTTTTCTTGATTTTTTAATCATACAAACATTTTATTTTGTCATACGTTTAGCATTTTTTTAATATTTTTTGGTTGGCGCAAACATTTTAATTTTTTAATTTTTTTTGTGTGTTTTTGAATGTGTTTTTTGGAAAAATTTAAACTACATCGTTAATGGTAATTTAATATAGTTGTTGTTGTTTTTGTTGCTGCCTTTTTATGTTCGCATGTGACTCTCGTTCCATGTTCATGTTGGAAATGTCACTTAACGAAACACATGCATACATTAAAACTCAGACGAGCGCGCTACAGTCCACGCACACTTTGCAAAAAAGACACGTTTTTCCATAGCATTGAGTAGAGCGAGTGGAAATGGTGTGACTATAGGAGCTAAAAGACTGTTACAACTCGATTAGGTGGAGTGGAGAGAGTTCGATGATTGCGGTAATAAATTTATAATGGTTTTAACAGTTAATTAAAATATTGAAAGAAAAAAATTGCAAAAAAAAACTGATTTCTTAAGTAATATTGCCATCATAAAATTAAAGAAAGGTTGAACAAAAGAAAACTTACCGTTAACATTAGAACCTGGAAATAAAAAATAAAAAAAATTAATTAATGAAAATTGATTTATTTTGTGTAACTAAAATACATAAATATTTTTACAGTAATATTCGCTCTTCTTGAAAGAATAAAAACTCTGTACATTATATCCACAAATTATAAGTACTATGAGGAAGATAAGACTTAAAACTGTAGGTCTCGCCACATAATTGGCCATTACATAGGCCCTTCAGTCAGGATTACGGCCTAGTTTCGCAACACCACTCATGTTGTGTGTGTTCATTTTATACATGAGTGGCATGACCTACAGTTTAAAGTCGAATCCGAACGACAGATTTTTTGGGAAACTTTTAATGGCAATTTTATTTACTCTCATAGTTATTGCATATTTCGTTTTGATGTCTGACCGGGGATATGAACCCTGGTTTCGCGTCTAATAAGCCAACACACTACCTACTAGACTACGGCGACTTGCACTTGCACCCGCAACTCATATATAAAATTAACGCACACAACATGAGTGGTGTTGAGAAGTTAGGCCGTAATCCTGACAAAAGGGTTGCAATTGCCAATTGTGTATGTATGTGAAGGGAAAGGACTGCTTGTTCAATTTGTTTCGAAAAATTTTTTTCTTATCATTGACATCTTCAAGGTGAGGCCCTCACCGTGAGGGTTTTGTTTTCGTTTCTCAAGAATCCATCACTCTGATTATTAGCGATGGCTTGCAACGCATTTTTAAACATGACAAATCACTGAGTTAAACGGTGGAAGTTTGCATAGGTGGTCGAATTGGTTGTGTTTCCTGAGATCAGTTTTATTTAATACACCGTACCTGGGAAAAGCGCATTGTAAGAGGATGTAGTGAAAATTTCAACTTTAACAATCTTAATAGCTTACAGCTTCCAAAAATATGTCGGCAGCATCGACTACGCGAATAACTAATGCAGCAAAGACAAAAAATGGCCGTATTAATCGTATTTGTCGACTAATTCTGAATGAGTTGTTCAATGAGCCTATAATAAATATATGGTCGAATGGCGGTTACTACGCTCAGGCTACTTTTGGATAATATGATGAATAACTCAAATCGTTTCTCACAGTTATTACGAAAAATAAATTTAAATTTTATTGCCCATTGCCCAATCCGCAAACTGAAGTCTTTCAATCATCTCTTCTCAAACTCCGCTTAAAGGTTCTGACTTATTTGCGAAATTTATTATTATGTTGAGGCAATTTCATATAAATCGAATGATAGAAGTAGACCTGACTATAAAATAGTATTTCTTTCGAGAGTGCAGAGTTTGACTTGGGAGATACTCAGGAGTTTCCCAAAGGGTTCCAAATATTTAACTTTGGTATCGAACACCCATGTTTCTGTTACGCTATTTATCTATTCTGCATACCACAGCCCCTCTTAAAAGAGTACGTATCTTCTAAATTGCTCCATTTACTCTTACTATTCAGTCTTGTTGCGCAATACTTCCTAAAATCATAGAGTTTATTGGTTCTGCTCCGAGAACAGTTAAGGAAGGATCAATTTTTCAAGTCACCATATCGTCCACAACTCTGGTCTTGGTATCACTTCACCATTTTAGGATATTTTCTTATAGCCCCGATTGTATCAACACATGCGAGTCTCTATATCTCGTCATTTGCATTCAAACATCACAATTTGTTTGCCAAGTGCAGAAATTTTAACCAGGGTAATCAAAACGGCTGTTTTGTATTTCATTTTCTGAGTTTTCATTTGATTTTGTTTATGCTTTTTGTTGTTCCTGTACGGATATGTTTGTGTAGAATTAACTCACAGGCTATCTGTGTAGGCTTTTGTGAAGGGAGCAATGTCCTCTACAGAAACTTAAGTTGTTTTGTACACTTTTTCTTTCAGTTCTGCTTCTGTATATTTTTGTGTTCCAATAGTAGTAGGAGTATCATCTGTATCATGTCATCACCAGCATCGCTATACAATGTAAGGATCCCCTAACATGTAAAATGTTTAAATGCCACGTTAGGAAAGAAGCATTTCGTATCAAAAGGAATGATGATGATTTTCGTTAAATGGGATGAAAATTTATGAAAAAAATAAATAAATAAAGCAACATATAACAGAAAAAAGAAAGAAGTAGAAGTGAATGATTGTACTTGGAAAGAAGACTATAAATGAAAGGAAAATCAAATCTTAAGCAAGCAAACATAGCAGAGCAAAACAAATCCAACACATATTCAAGCAAATACTTTCAACAGAAAAGTGTACTTCAAGCTACAAGCTGAGCTGTCAGCGAATCATCACCACCATCATCGACGTAGTTATGCTCGTGCTAAGCCTTTCCCCTAGCAAAGTAAAACCATTGAGTAGAGGAATGGAAAAAAAACAAAACTGTTACAAAAGAAGAACTCAGAAATCATTTGAAAGGAGAAACCTACAACAGAATTTTTCTATTTTGCACCCTACTTGCAACAACAACAACACAAGTGTATACATACCAATGCAGAAACAAATGGTGCAATTGATAAGTTACTTTATGATAAGCTTTTGTTACGAAAAATAATAATCCCGAGGTTCCCAATAACACACTTAAAGTTTACACTGATGCCTCAAAGATGTGTGAGGGTTAAACTCGTTATTAAACAATTTTATAAAGCACCTGACTACTGCATTATTTTATATGCAAAGGACATCGGTATTTTTAAAGCTGTGAAATGATTGTTGGAGCGGAGGGATTTTCCATGAATATCCTTTACTAGGATAGCCAGGCTACGCTTCAGTCATTAGTAAACGTAGTCCATGAATGGCAACGATTTCTCAGGCAAATTTCGTATCATTCAAAGGTAACTCTTTTATGAGTTCTGGAACTTAAGGACATCGTTGAAAAAGTGTACCAGTGCACCGTTCTCGCCATGAAAAGGCTGAGGTTTTTCACCTCTCACTTTCTGACATACTTGGCCAAGTTCTCTAGCATAAAGATTGCTGCAATAGCAAGTTTTAATTTGGATTCGGGTTGGTTCCATCAGGAGTCTAATGGGTCTATATACCGGTCTAAGTGAGACTACTTCCTTCAAGGAGGGTCCGTAACATTACTTAACCTAAAGTAACCAATCAACATAATAGTCCATATTGCTAGCAGGTACGGAAAATTTTAAACAAAGAAAGTTTCCTGTTGAATTATGCGATTTTGATCCAGTAACAGCAAATCTGAATTCTCCTTGGTTGTCATACTGCTTTGGAAGCACCACTTGTGCTTAACAAAGTTTAACGACATTTGACACTAAGTGAGGTGCTTGAATATCTCCTAGTTGAGACCACTTTAATCAAGGTTATTGGCAGGTAGAGTAAGAGAGAGTATTCGTTTTCATTAACTAAACAATTTGGCCACGTTACCATATGTCACACATCAAAAACATGCACATGTTTTGTCAAGTAAGACTTTCATTCAAAAGGCAGTTGAGATATACGAACGAGTATGTTTCACTTCATATTTTATGTTGTTGTTGTTAAGTATGTGATTTCAATACTATTTTTTGTTGCTTTATATGCATATATTATAATACTTATACATATGCACATATAAAATATAATTTCTATTATAAAATATAAATAATAAAGGACTTAAAAACTAAATGACCCACACCTAGTTTTGAACAACGAAAAAAAACAACTCATTTTTCTTCCCTAAACAAGCGGCTTTAGGGGAATTTATTACTTTTCAGGGTATCTAGTGAACTCATAAAGCAACCCTATGGTAGATCTCATTGCCTGCAAAACGTACGATTATGAATGGTTTCCCTTATAACCCTCCAATAACCAGCCATAGTCAAATCATGTTCAATTCCTGTAGTTAAATTGTTTGTTCGAAGAGTTTCAAATAATTAGTAACGACGACAATAGTATGGAAGTGCAACCTTATAAAGAAGAACTTGTAACAAACACGATAACAGTGCCTCCCACAACTAGTTCGTACTTGTTGTTGTTGCTGTTATTCTCTTGGGGGAAAGTTTTAAGAAACCGGAACGTATAAGAAATCTAGGAAGAAAGAATGAATGGGTTTCTGCTCATGGTCTTAGCAAATTATGCTAAAAGCCTTAGAAGGAACACAAGCTCAACACAACATAGCAACAACAATAAGAAGTAGAAGAAGGTATGATTTTCTTATTATTCTAAAACTCATATATTAAATTGCTAGTCCTGCTCCTGCTCCTATAGATTCTGTTCATTATGTCAACAATGATTCTAAGAATTACACGCGAAGAAAATAATGGGGAAGCATTGTTCTTGAGTAGAGGTTAATGACAATATAATCCCTAAAAGTTTAAGCAAAGGAGAGAGGGAGATTACAGAGTGAGTATCCCTTATGTCGAAACAAGCAATATTAACTCAACAGCCATTTATAAGGAATACATGTAACCCAACCATCCATCCATCCATCCTTCTACTTACTCAACCATTCATACATTTGCTGGCTTCTTTCATTTCTTTGATTGTTTTGCCTACGCATTTTTTACCCTTTTTTATTATTGTTTTATTCTTATTCTGTTTTCCTTATCCTTGTCGTTCTTACTCCTTTCTTTGGTTCTTCTTCTGCAGTGTATATGCGTATATTCTAGTATTTCTTTTGTTCTTCACTTCAATTTACTCTGTGCTTGCTGTGTGGTTTCCATTCTTGTCTTTCACTGTAAACAGGAAATTCTTTGATGTGTAAAAATCTAAAATAAAAATCTACGCATAAATGGTGGAGCGTTGTGTGCCAGTCATTTGTTTTTCATTCCAAATACATGTGCATGTGTAAAATTGTTGGGGAGTTTTGGTTTGAAGGTGGTGAAATGCATGCGTCAGTACACTTTTCTAGCAATGCAATGGCATTTGAATTGTTTCCCTGCCAATTGTTTCCCCTGCCCCCGTTTCACCGCTCAGCAGTATGAAATCATTAGTTTTTTTAACTTTATGAATCGTTTTGTTGCATGGTGTTTAAAGTTACACGTTTCCCGCAGAATTATTTTAAACCAAATTTTTGAGTAAAGATATCAATACATATTTAACTTTTTGCGATCTGAGGTTATAAATATCAGGAAAGGTTTTGCTATGGATGAGGTAGTCACCTTTTTTAAATCACAAATAACTGCCATTCTAATGACCTTTATTCGACCTTAGATATATAGATGGATAATATAAGAACAAAAGTTTGTACCATAATCCATCACAAGCACGAGAAACCCGATGGTTTTTACAGAATGCTAATGCAAGCCAATTTTATTGGGATCAATGGTTCTAAATATGAATGGTTCGAAATATGTTCTAATCTCTAACAGTAGACTCTTAGACAAAATGCTTTTCCCCATTAGTACAAATTTTAGGCGATACAATACCGTCCATTGCAGTCTCTAGGACCGTTTGAAGAAAACTGGTCCCCCTAATCCCAACATATGTCGATTTTATGAAAGTCACTCGTGCAACTCAGAGCGTATTCTATATGATTGCTGCGAACAGTGCTTTAACTCCTAAAAAGTTTTGGATTGGATTTAGTGGTCGAGCTTTCTCGATCTAACGACGGCCAATACTTTAAATTACTTTGTATATACCATACTAGTCATGATAAACCGAAAAATTTTATAAACATAGTTAAGTCCGCCTACCCTATCAGCCTTTGAAAGTAGAATTTTGTCTAGCAAAGTGCATCTGTGTGACATCAAAGAAGCCACAATTTTTAGCTGAAATTAAAAGAGAAGCATAAGAGTTGCCACAATAAATGATTCGCTTCCCCTTGTAGTGAATGTGATTGCGTCTTCTTCTTTATTATGAAAATAAATTCATTAGTTTACCATACTTTGGTAAAATGATTTCCAAATATTTGTTTAAACATGTCAACAAATAATTAAAAAAAAGGAAGAAATATCGTAAGAAGAATCCATTAAAAACAACGTTTACTGCACTTCTTTTTATTGTTTTCAAAAAGAAGTCCCAACCGCAAGATGACGATGTTGAGGCTGGTGCCGATGCTGATGACCATGCCATAAAAAGAAATTATTGGTTTGAAAGAGCTACTCACATAAAAAAACCCAGAAGGGATAGAGACAGGGAGAAAGAATACAAAGAACGAACTCTCAATGGATAAACTTAAGAGGGAAAATCAATTAGCACAAGGCCTCGTTTAAAGCCGCAGGCCATTATAAGTTGTAGAACCACTACACCACTGCCACTAGCCCCGCTACATTGGTAAAGAAAAAGAACCAGATTGAGAAACTATCAACAGCAGCTTAGGCTTTGGCCGGTCTTGTTATGGAAACCACAATTTACTGGCTTGTGCACACACAACACACATGGTTTTCTGTTTAAGTCGTTATGCTGCACAGCCTGTGATTTACTGCCGCATAAGTTACACTTGCTTTTTGCAAAGTGATTGCAACTGACTATTTGCAGAGTTTATGGATATTTTATAATGAACTTGTCCCGACGACTTTAAGAAATAGTGTAGTGTAGTGAGTGTATACTCATGAATATGGTACGCAGTTCATCACCATAAAACAAAAAAAAACACTAAAGAAGCCAGTAGGAGAAGAAGAGCAGAAGAAAGGTGACGTAAAGACAATAAGATAAGTACGTACGAAAATGTTTCCACATTTCCACCATTGCAAAGCATATTTAATGGCATATTTCCTGGCCCTACCTTCAGCCAGTAAGGTCTTCATAATTGCATTTATGACATAAAGAAGTTTTGAAATTATCGAACAGCAGCTTACGGCTGGTGTACAGTATAATGTTACATTTACTCACATTATATATGGAAGACATGTCTTTGCAGGATCCTCAAATCTCAATGTATTTCCTTAGCCTCATAAAGGTCTAGAAATAAGGTTGTCTACTACTTCCGAACTAGCTTTTGGTGCATCTTTCAAGTCTGTGATGACGATCCCATCCTAGTGCCTACAATCCCAATTCTACAACAACATGCTGTGAAGGTAACACATCGACTTTAGTCATTTCTCAGTGTGACTTCCATGTTGAAAACTGCTATTAAGTGATATATTGTATGATTATGCGCACTTCTCTTCTGTTTACTACTACGGAATACATAGCCGAACTTAGACTTTCAGCTCTGGAATGTTTTTAGTTTTCATTTTAGGTATTCCTTCATTGATTTTGATAATCATTTCACCAATAGTTTACGATTCGTTTCCCATTTTTCATGACATAACAGTATCACATACAGTTCTTAGAATCATGTTTCGTTCGGTGACAGATTTTAAAAGTAGACTTCAGTGGACCTTTGAAATATTTCCTTTCTACAAGAAACGTTAAGTTCATCTGCTAACTATCGTAAATGTTAAGCCCTGATATTATCTATGTACTAAACAGGATGTCCACTGGCGCGGATATTTCTTATATGTTTCTTATATGTTTACCCAGCTCTGGTGTACGTAGGATAACATTCTGAATAAAAGCAGTATTGTGAAAGCAACTTTGGAAGGTCTTGTGGTTTCTTTCTAGCTGCCACTTAATAATTGAAAGCAGCAGATTAATGAAAGTTTCAGAGTTTCTTTTTGCGATAGGATAATTCGTATTAAATGCGAATTTTTTGGAAAATTAGAATAAGAAGATATTTGAATCATCTATCAGACTATTAAGAAATAACCAAATGTGATAACCGGTCTTTTGGTGAGGATAGTCTCGAGCCCAACATTTAGATTCTATGAAGGTTAGAAAGTATCATCGGAGCACATTATTGAAACCTGTGAGTGAATAATGCATCTCAGAGGGAACCACATGATGCTAGGAATTAGCATGTTTGACGCCGATCAGCATCCTGAAGTGTGTCAGGCTATTAGCCTTGAAGAAGACATTATAAGCATGCCCATAAAGTATGAGGGGAGTACAGTATTGTCACAGTACTAAAGCAGGTTTTCATCACGATAATATGATGTAATTTCAAATATATGGGTTATGAGTAATGAAGAAAGAGATTTATTCACATTGCAAAGCAATTCGAAACTTTATATATATTTAAAACCGAAAACGAATGTGTTTAGAAAAGCTTTAAAAAATGAGACAGGTTTTCCTTATTCAGACTAACTGTAGGTCGTTCCTGTACTGAGGAAATAACGTCTTGCAGACTTTATCTACATTAAGAGTATGAAGCTACTTGAATACTTGGGGGTTCAACAGATTAGAAGTTAAATAGCCAACCTCCTTTATTTTTAGGTTGTGATTTGAAACGGAAGTGCATCTTTAATTCACATGAACGACAATTTTTATGCCTTAAGGTGTTGACATTGAAATATTTTTTTCTCACGTCTTCTTGTCCCCTTCAATGTCTTTGCCTTTTTTGAATTTCAAATTACTTTTAAAGGATTTTCACCATTTCTCATTCCTGAATGCAATGCCTTTCTGTCTGTCGGTTGTCTCTATTTAAACTCATTCGTAAGTGCTTAAATTAATTCAATAGGTAGTACAAGTTGTCGCCGTGGTCTAGTAGGTAGTGTGTTGGCTTATTAGACGAAAGGCCTGAGTTCGAATACCAGGTCAGACATCAAAATGAAATATAAAAAAATATTTCTTCGGTGACTTCCTCTCAGCAGATTGCCATGAAAAAGCTTCTCAAAAAATCTGTCGTTCGGAGTCGACTTTAAACTGTAGGTCTCGCCACTATTGTATAAAATTAACGCAAACAACATGAGTGGTGTTCAGAAGCTAGGTCGTAATCCTGACTGAAGGGTTGTAATGGCCAATTATGTATGTATGTAGTACATGTTTTAGTTGTTATTGTTGTAATCTATTTAATGAATTTATTAATTAATTTAATCAACTCCATAACGATATTGTCGTCTACAATTAAAGATAAGCCACGTAAATGTACAATCATAGCCATGGTAGGAGCCATATGCCAGCAATCTGCTTGGGATGTATGTGTGTATGTGGCAAAGTCTCATTATAAATTGAATTCTATACTATTCTATTGGAAATCCAAATAGTTTTGAATTTGAATTCAATGTTTGGTTTATATTTTACCGCGTAACCATATACTTATGCTTCAATACACTTATATTCTTAAGATATTCTCTTGCAATATGCCACACACTCGATATCTTAAAAGTCTAGTCATGTGGCAATCAAACAATAATAATTTTTTACTTAATTAACCCATGAATTTATTTGGGGGAGGGGAATTATTGTTGTTGTGATTGTACTTCAAGAACCCCACAGGAACTACCCAAAGTTAGTTTGAATAAGGAAAAACTGTCTCATTTTTGAAGCTTCTTCGCTAAACACATTTTCATTCATAGTTTAATAAAAACACGCGCATTATTTCTACTCCATGTTTCGTTTTCGGTTTTAAGTGTATAAAATGCGCATATGCTATGCGCAAAGGGTATCAATGCTTTTTCTTTATTGACATCCCTTAAATCTGCAAATTCGTCTTATTGTGTGGTAAAAATGCGCCTTAGTGTTGCAGCCAAACGATATATTGTACTCCTCTCATACTCTATTGTGTATCCCTATAATGTCTCCCACAAGCCTATTGTTCTGATAAACCACAGAATGCTGCTCGACATCAACAATGCTGGGATCCAGTAGTTCCACACAGGTTCCAAAAATGTGTTCCGTTGATTCTTTCTCATCGACACAGAATCCGCATGTTGTTCCACATTCTGAATAAATGTACCCTAAGTCTTCAGTGACCTGAGAACTGAGTGCCATTAACTAGTTGTATTATTTCTTGATATTCTGATGCATGACTTAGATCTCCTTTTAAAGTAATTTCCCTATAAGTTCATCTTGCTTTTAATACGAATTATCTTATCGCACCACAAGACTTTCCAAAGTTACTTTGTTACTATGTACATACATTTGAATTATTGTGTATACTGCCTTTAGTATCCATGATCGAATATACTACGAAGCGATTAGAATTACCAGTATATATGGAATAAAACTTCTACCTAAGACTGAGAGACACGTATAACACTTTCCTCTTGGCAGTTGCCAAGAAATATTCACTGCCTTACAGAATCACTACTCCTAAGAGTGAGTGATCAAATGAGTGATTTCCGAAAGTTCTTTTCTATATGCTCCAGTTATGTTGTGTTGAATGAACACAAAAACCCATAACGGGCCCAACAGTGCTTGTGTGTATCACATACACAATATCATTTTGGTTTCCCAAAGCTACCAGACATCAATCATCTTGAGCACTTTCGCAAGTATTCCAAGACCTTCTGCATTATTTCACTTCTTTCAAAATCAGATCTACAAAGCGGACAACTTTCTCGCTCTCCAGTATTGGTCTCTAGTGGGTTATTGTGTAAAGTTCAAGCATGGCATGGCATAGTTATTGTGCCTCTAATCCGTCAGTAGCCAGTTGTTTACGTACGTACTCGTATATTATTATCTTTACTTCCCAATTCTTCTTCTCATCGTCTCTTATTTTTTTCTGTTATTGCATTTTTTTTTTTTTTGTTTCATGGTGTTGAACTGTGTACCACACTCATGAATACACTCTGACATGCAAACATCGATTCATTTCTTAAAGCCGATGAGGCAAGTTCATTATAAAATACCAATAAACTCTGTAAACAATCTGTTGAAGCAGGGTACTCCCTTCAAACAACTCAACTGCAAACCACAATTACGATCATTTTGCAAAATCGAAAATCGAACGAAAATCTTTTGACAATAGCACAGTAATTATTGACATCTGCAATTCTTTTGTCTTTGGAAAAAGAGAATCTCAGACACAGCAATTTTAGGTTCGCTTTAGAAAATTTTCAGCGAGCGATTATATAAGAAATTTAATTAATTTTTATTATTGCTTTTCGTTAGAATTTTTAAAGTATCACTGATGGTACGTAACTAAATTAAATTTTTTGTGTGATATTAAAGACTTTAGTCACCTGATTCCATTCAGATGCTTTCAATATTGATATCTCATTGAAGTATTCGCCCCTAATTGGAAAGGAATAAACTGGGCAATCTATTACCAGAAGAATTCTTTTTCATTTCAGCACGTAAGAGGATGTGAAATCTTTTCATATCAGTAGAGTTTCAAACTGCTCGTTATACTACCCAATACATACATTACATAATTGGCCATTAGAACCCTTCAGTCAGGATTACGGGCTAGCTTCTCACACCATTCATGATGTGTGCGTTAATTTTATACGTGAGTGGCGAGACCTACAATTCAACGTATTCTCCGAAAGACAGATTTTTGAGGAACTATTCGTGGCAATTTATTTACTCTCAGAATTTATGCCACAAATCTGCTGAAAAAGTCGACGAAGAAATATTTTTTTTTTTTCATCTTTCGTTCTGATGTCTGACCTGGGGCTTGAACTCAGGCCTTACGTTTAATAAGCCAACACACTACCTACTAGACTACGGCGACTTTTACTATCCAATAACGGTAGCATAACTAAGTCCAGCATAATAACTTTGAAAATATTTTATATAAATTTTATTAAACGTGACTTAAAATGTAGACTATAATTTAAACTATAAACAATGACTGTTATAAGGAAATAGAAAATATATGTCAATGCATACATACTATACATATATAGAGAAACTTCTTAGTAAATAACTAGAGTTTAAAAAATAAGTTTCTTATTAATTTATTACGGAGATTATTTTTTACATAAAAGTGTAGTAATGAAAATTTAAAGGACGGGCAAACGGACGGACATACATATATACATACATACATATTAATAGTATATATAATGCACACAATTAAAAAAAAAATGTTGTTTGTTTTTACAGAGGATTACAATTTGAGAATTTTCAACTACTGTACACAAATTCAATTAAATAAAAATACGAAAACAAAAATACATACATATGTACATAAATGAAAAATTTTAATTCAAATAAAAAAAATAAAAATATACAAGGTTTATAAATGTGATGATGGAGGTAAAAAAGTGTGCTAAAAATATATGAAAACATAAGAAAACATTTTTTTTTTTTTTTTTATTATTTATTTTATTTGAAAATAAGAAAACATAAAAAAACAAAAGAAAATCATTGAATAATTCTAAACATTTCTAGATAAATTAACTAAATTATAATAAAAAATTATGATGTTGATGTTGTTATTTACAGCATAAGTCTGGAACGAGATTTCTTCATGCGCTGCGTGGCACCACCAAAACCATCACCATTGCATGACTTGGTTTTGGCACGATAGTGGCGATATACCTCATTGTAGGAGGGCTCTAACATGGGACGATAAGCGTGAGGAGTGCAGTGTTCAATATGAGTTTCGAAGAACTCCTTGTAGCCGTTATGCAACAAATATATTTCGGGATAATCTAAGGCGGGATAAGCATTACTGTTGCGCTCCCGATCGAAGTTGCGTAAAAATCGCGATAATTTTGGACCACGTTCTGATGAGAACTCACAATGAAATATTATAATATTGCGCTTGCTGCCAGATTCCTCGTTTCTGGTCTGTTGCTGTTCAGTCTTTTGTTTGGTCAAGAACTCTTCGATGATTTGTTCTTGAGTATATAAATTCTTTGCGCCAGTAATATGGCCACCCTCGTATTCGTAAGGATAACGGCAGTCGATGATTTTAAAGTTGGCTACTTTATCATCAAAGTCACCTTTTAAGAGACGAGCCACAGTTTCACTTGTAATAGATTTTAGATCACGATGACGTCCCTCGATGAGAGGTAAAACGTACGGTTTACTAAAATCCCCAATTAGATCGGGTTCGTCTTTGTTTTCGGAACGATTTAGAGCCGACATGATCTCAGCGTCGTTCATGGACATACTTTTGCGTAATATAGGGTGGGTTATCGTGCTATTTTTGCTGGTGCCTGCCAGCGCCAAGCATGAGGGGGAGTTGGCGGCAGGTGAAGTTTTGCTAGTACTGTTGCTGCCTATGAATGAGCCATCGAGATTCTTCTTTACGTCACCACGGTAGCGTTTTGTTTGTATCGGTGAGCAGGTGGTAGATGGTGGCTCGGGACGCTTAAAGCTGTAGTTGCCATTAAGACGAGAACTAAACGGAGTGATATTGGCGGCATTAGCATTGCAGGCATTAACTGACTCTGGTGTCTTTGGCTGAAGCAATTGCGTATTTTCCATCATACTCAAACAACGTCTTACTTTAGGTCTACGCATTCCTGGTGTCTTAATGGGAGAATTTTTAATGGTTTGACCCCCAATCAAAGAACTTAAATCATTAGGCAAATTTAAAGCAGTCGATTGATCGGGCTGATTTTGACTGACATGGTCATCTTCGTAGAACGATGTCTCTTCCATACCCATATCGAACAAGGAAGCATCGAAGTTCAAACGATTTGAAGATGGTTTACGTGTTGAACGTTGGACTTGAAAACTTGGATCCAAATTGTTTAAAGATTCTTTTTCGTCGTCTAATTTATCATTGTCAACAATATCGCCATTGGCATCACCATTCCAGTACTGGTCCTTTGCTGAGACTATTTTGGCATCTTCTTTATAACGTTGAGACCTTTTGGAAACGTTTGCTTTTCCTTTACGTCTTACTGGCGTTGTGCCTTCGTCATAACCGCAATCAGCAGCCGTAGATGATGAATCTTGCAAACTGTTCCCGCCGCACAAGGAAGTTTCATTTAAATTAATCGATATCTCCGTAATGGGAGACAAAATTCCCTGATTTACTTCCTGAAAATTACGTTTGGGACGCAATATGACCGGCGACTCAAAGTAGGCGTCCTCCAAATATGAATTGTCCAAACCTTTAAGGCGTTTACTGTGACGATTTTCGATTATGAAATCTTCACCATCGCTTCCCAGAGAATTGTCATCCGATTCTGAATATCGTTCCGGTGCGCGTTTTAATGATTTCCATCCTTCGGCATTAATATGACGATCAGGAATTAAAGAGGGGCTCAAGCTTGAGGATTCCATTCGAATTATTATATTCAAAATAAAAGACTTGATTTTGAAAATTTTTTTTTATCAATTTTTATAAGCACTTTCAATAACCGTTTCGGCCACTTTGACGTGTAATAGATAACTGATACAGTAGTTTTGATTTAGCTGCCTTTTATAGACGTGCTGAGAAGCGAGGCCGTAATCCTGACTGAAGGGTTGTAATGACCAATTATGTATGTATGTATGTTATATACGTGCTTACAAAAAAGGTAAGTTCACTTGAAGCTTCAAACTGCATTGTATTGTTGTTGTGAAGAAGAAAAGAACATATGGTTTATGGAACGCAGGTAACGAAATTAGAAAGTAATTTGATTTTCTTCGAACTCTTCTCAAACTATACGAAGGAGGACAGTTTTATGAACACACTAACAAAAAAGGTGACCCTTTCGAGTATTCAGGTACCAGAATTTTTCAATGTAACCAGTGCACTTTTTTTCAAACGACCGACATTGGTATTTTTCGCACAAGTTTTTATGGTTTTGTAGCAAGAGTCATCATTACATATTGCAGGTACCTGGATATTTCATGGTCATTATATTTTATGGTCCTCAAATTGAATTAAATCTTTCCATAATGATATTTTCTGCCTAGTGAAATATTGCCATCCTTTGCAATGGGTAAAATTCACAGAATTTTCCTTGAATTTTTAAGTGAAATATTTCTATTATTCCGAAGAGTAATGGGATCAAAAAGCACAATATTTTGTAAACAATATTTGTTCGAACACTGCTTGAAACAATAAATACTAACAATTTTCCTCTGGGTTATACACATGCTTCTCACAAATACACCCACATTTTTATCATATAAAACCTTTAAGCAGTTATTTACAAAGTAAAACACAGCAAATAAGTACAGCAAAAGCACAAGAGAAACCACAAGAGCTGAAACGCTGTAAGCAATAGTGATCGTTTTGAAATTAACAACTGTGCTTCACTGCGTTCGTAGAAAACATTTCACTGTGCCACTACAGCTTTTGAGTTTATTTTTGTTTTTTGACTGTTCACTGCGCCTAGACTTAGTGCCCAATCTCGTTGGCGCCTTGTCCCATCTGGTTTCTCCTCTATTTTGGATATTAATCCCGTGGCTTCACTGGACATTGATTATCTCCCTGCGAAATATTGTTTTAACAGAGGTATTCAGTTTCTGATTCAGAGCAGGGGGGACTAAGACCTTGACATGATCTTCCCCCGGAGCTCCTTGATGTATACACCGATGGCTCTAAAGTCGATAACGGGGTTGGTAGCAGAGTCTACTCTAGGAAACTGGACCTGAACATTTCACTCCAGCTGCAGGACTATTGCAGCATATTTCAGACGGATGTAATGGTCATCTACCGGGCTGCTCAATTTATCCTCACCAACGGTGTTCCTTTCACTCGAATCTTGATATTTTATGATAGTCAGGCTGCCATAAGATCTCTGTCGAATGTTGTGAATAACTCGTCACCTTCGACCTTCTTTCTGGGCGCTTCAGTGTCACAGTAATATTCCACTAACGCACAGTAATAACCACTAACGCATCATGATTAGGGGGCTTTCCTTACACTAGGTAACCCAATGGGTCATATCGTTAGTATAATTCGCAAAGACGCTAAGTCCACTTTTTTACCAAAATTCAGATTTTAATGCAAAACGGTAACATTATGCAAAATACATATTTTACAACAACAAAAAATGTCATTATGTAGTTTAAAGTTGTTGTAATTTTGTGGTTGGCCAAAACGCTAAATCCACAAAATTACGAAAAATATTAAAAACACGTGCTAATTTTTTGCTTTAATTCGATTTTTTTGAGTTGATTTGTGATCTAGGTCATTTAAAGAGAGCTATTTTGTAAAAATAATGGCGTTTAAAAAGTTTACAAATTTTAAAAACCGGAAATGTTACAATGTTTTTTATGTCTCCTGTAAAATTTGGAAAAAAGGGACTTAACACATTTGCGAATTAGACTAACGATATGAATTTGTTCATCGCTTCCGCTTTTTAGGTCGTCTGAGGCATCATCGCACATTTCAGAATACTAATATTAGAAAAGAGTGCTGGCATTTAAATTGGCACTACTAGTGGGATTTGGGACCCCTTCATAGTTTCAACAAGAGAGAAAATAGTAACTACGAAGTGCTACTGGACAGTCGATACACCAAAGTAGACGTTAAAGGCTTAAAAATACAGAGCACTGCTATAGATGCGTTACTTAATTGGTCATTACAACCCTTGAGTAAGAAGTATGACCTAGCTTCTCACACCATTTATGTTGTGTGTGTTAATTTTTATACATGAATGGCAGTAGGTCTGTTTGAAGTCGAATTTAATTCATTTTGAGTAATTTTCAGTGGCGCCACCTGTCTTAAATTGGTCATACCAACTTATAAACCTTTGTCGGCTCATGCGCAACAACTTTGCTAAAGATCGTAACATGATTAAATGCATTTTCAGTGTTGCCACCTGTCGGATATTAGTCATATCAACTTAAAAATCTTCGGCGGCTCATGCGCAACCACTTTGCTGAAGAACATAACATAATCAAATACACAGTTTACGATTCAATTAATTTTGAGTAATTTTCAGTGACGCCACCTGTCGGATATTGGTCATACCAATTTAGAAACCTTCCCGGGCTCATGGGCAACAACTTTCCTGAAGATCATAACATGATCAAATGCATAGTTTACGATTCTATTAATTACATACAAACAAATATTCATTTTTATATACCTACATATCGACGCCTCCATTCTATAACGTTCTAAATGTACTTATAACGTTTTTAATGTTCTTGCATTTTTAAATTCTACGTTCCCTAACTTAAATACTGTCAAAATTTGATTAAGATGCGCCGATCCGTTGCGAAGTTATAGGGAAAAATCTACTTTGAATACGCATATAGTCATATGGCGCGTGAAAACTTTGAGAGCTCATAACTCAAAACACACTTTTTCGACTTAAAATGTTATAGAACGGAGGCGTCGATATATAGAAGATTAGATAGAGCTGACGGGTGACGTATACGTAATATTTTGTTAGACAATAACACTCATACTATATAACTCATATAACTCTTTCCAGACATACAGGAAGATATTGTTTAAGAAAATCTGTTCAGCCGTTTAGCCGTCTATAGACTTTAAACAAACCCACAAACAAATAAACACACATTCATTTTTATATATAAGAAGATTCAGTATCCCTTTTTATTTACTCACCATCACATGAACTTGTTTATTGCTTCCGCTTCTTAGGTCGTGTGAAGAATCATCGCACCTTTCAGAATGCTAATATTAGAAAAGAGTGCTGGCATTTAAATTGGCACAACCAGTGCGATTTGAGACTCCTTCACAGTTTTCACCGCGAATACAAAAGAAAAACCAGTAACTAGAAAGTGCTACTGGACGGTCGAGACACCAGAATAGACGTCAAGAGTTTAAAAATTACGATCTAACTTCTTTCACCACTTATGTTATGTGTGTTAATTTTATACATGAGTGGCGGGATCTACAGTATAAAATCGATTCCGAAATGACAGATTTTTAAGAAACTATTCATGTTAATTTTTACTCTACTCTCAGAGGTTTTGCCAAGCATCTGCTGAGAGGAAGTCGCAGAAGAAATATTGTTTTATATTTGGTTCGATATGTCTAAACTGGAGTTTGAACCGTGACCTCACGTTTAAAATGCCAAGACTACCTACTAAACTGTGAACATGAACATCAATTTCAAGTTCTTTTTTTTTATCAAATGAGATAACAATACTACTATAAACCTGTCGAACCTAGATAATCGGGCTGTCTTTCCCACTTCATTGATTTGATTCTTGAATAATGCAAACGGAGAAATGATAAAAAGGAGTTTATAACCCTCAGTTGTGTAACAGTTTGAATCTCAAACACCATCTTTCTGTGTAAACAGTGTAATATCCTGTATGATATTGAAGTACAATCACAACAACAATAATTCCCCTCCCCCAAATAAATTCATGGGTTAATTAAGTAAAAAATTATTATTGTTTGATTGCCACATGACTAGACTTTTAAGATATCGAGTGTGTGGCATA
This sequence comes from Sarcophaga rosellei, assembly GCA_930367235.1. Classification (NCBI taxonomy): domain Eukaryota; kingdom Metazoa; phylum Arthropoda; class Insecta; order Diptera; family Sarcophagidae; genus Sarcophaga; species Sarcophaga rosellei. The sequence goes on along the minus strand of OV884018.1, from coordinate 61,834,805 downwards.
TTGCAAGAGAATATCTTAAGAATATAAGTGTATTGAAGCATAAGTATATATAAATAAATAAAGTATAGTAAATATAAACCAAACATTGAATTCAAATTCAAAACTATTTGGATTTCCAATAGAATAGTATAGAATTCAATTTATAATGAGACTTTGCCACATACACACATACATCCCAAGCAGATTGCTGGCATACGGCTCCTACCATGGCTATGATTGTACATTTACGTGGCTTATCTTTAATTGTAGACGACAATATCGTTATGGAGTTGATTAAATTAATTAATAAATTCATTAAATAGATTACAACAATAACAACTAAAACATGTACTACATACATACATAATTGGCCATTACAACCCTTCAGTCAGGATTACGACCTAGCTTCTGAACACCACTCATGTTGTTTGCGTTAATTTTATACAATAGTGGCGAGACCTACAGTTTAAAGTCGACTCCGAACGACAGATTTTTTGAGAAGCTTTTTCATGGCAATCTGCTGAGAGGAAGTCACCGAAGAAATATTTTTTTATATTTCATTTTGATGTCTGACCTGGTATTCGAACTCAGGCCTTTCGTCTAATAAGCCAACACACTACCTACTAGACCACGGCGACAACTTGTACTACCTATTGAATTAATTTAAGCACTTACGAATGAGTTTAAATAGAGACAACCGACAGACAGAAAGGCATTGCATTCAGGAATGAGAAATGGTGAAAATCCTTTAAAAGTAATTTGAAATTCAAAAAAGGCAAAGACATTGAAGGGGACAAGAAGACGTGAGAAAAAAATATTTCAATGTCAACACCTTAAGGCATAAAAATTGTCGTTCATGTTAATTAAAGATGCACTTCCGTTTCAAATCACAACCTAAAAATAAAGGAGGTTGGCTATTTAACTTCTAATCTGTTGAACCCCCAAGTACCCCACTGAAAATTACTCAAAATGAATTAAATTCGACTTCAAACAGACCTACTGCCATTCATGTATAAAAATTAACACACACAACATAAATGGTGTGAGAAGCTAGGTCATACTTCTTACTCAAGGGTTGTAATGACCAATTAAGTAACGCATCTATAGCAGTGCTCTGTATTTTTAAGCCTTTAACGTCTACTTTGGTGTATCGACTGTCCAGTAGCACTTCGTAGTTACTATTTTCTCTCTTGTTGAAACTATGAAGGGGTCCCAAATCCCACTAGTAGTGCCAATTTAAATGCCAGCACTCTTTTCTAATATTAGTATTCTGAAATGTGCGATGATGCCTCAGACGACCTAAAAAGCGGAAGCGATGAACAAATTCATATCGTTAGTCTAGTCATTTCCGGTTTTTAAAATTTGTAAACTTTTTAAACGCCATTATTTTTACAAAATAGCTCTCTTGAAATGACCTAGATCACAAATCAACTCAAAAAAATCGAATTAAAGCAAAAAATTAGCACGTGTTTTTAATATTTTTCGTAATTTTGTGGATTTAGCGTTTTGGCCAACCACAAAATTACAACAACTTTAAACTACATAATGACATTTTTTGTTGTTGTAAAATATGTATTTTGCATAATGTTACCGTTTTGCATTAAAATCTGAATTTTGGAAAAAAAGTGGACTTAGCGTCTTTGCGAATTATACTAACGATATGACCCATTGGGTTACCTAGTGTAAGGAAAGCCCCCTAATCATGATGCGTTAGTGGTTATTACTGTGCGTTAGTGGAATATTACTGTGACACTGAAGCGCCCAGAAAGAAGGTCGAAGGTGACGAGTTATTCACAACATTCGACAGAGATCTTATGGCAGCCTGACTATCATAAAATATCAAGATTCGAGTGAAAGGAACACCGTTGGTGAGGATAAATTGAGCAGCCCGGTAGATGACCATTACATCCGTCTGAAATATGCTGCAATAGTCCTGCAGCTGGAGTGAAATGTTCAGGTCCAGTTTCCTAGAGTAGACTCTGCTACCAACCCCGTTATCGACTTTAGAGCCATCGGTGTATACATCAAGGAGCTCCGGGGGAAGATCATGTCAAGGTCTTAGTCCCCCCTGCTCTGAATCAGAAACTGAATACCTCTGTTAAAACAATATTTCGCAGGGAGATAATCAATGTCCAGTGAAGCCACGGGATTAATATCCAAAATAGAGGAGAAACCAGATGGGACAAGGCGCCAACGAGATTGGGCACTAAGTCTAGGCGCAGTGAACAGTCAAAAAACAAAAATAAACTCAAAAGCTGTAGTGGCACAGTGAAATGTTTTCTACGAACGCAGTGAAGCACAGTTGTTAATTTCAAAACGATCACTATTGCTTACAGCGTTTCAGCTCTTGTGGTTTCTCTTGTGCTTTTGCTGTACTTATTTGCTGTGTTTTACTTTGTAAATAACTGCTTAAAGGTTTTATATGATAAAAATGTGGGTGTATTTGTGAGAAGCATGTGTATAACCCAGAGGAAAATTGTTAGTATTTATTGTTTCAAGCAGTGTTCGAACAAATATTGTTTACAAAATATTGTGCTTTTTGATCCCATTACTCTTCGGAATAATAGAAATATTTCACTTAAAAATTCAAGGAAAATTCTGTGAATTTTACCCATTGCAAAGGATGGCAATATTTCACTAGGCAGAAAATATCATTATGGAAAGATTTAATTCAATTTGAGGACCATAAAATATAATGACCATGAAATATCCAGGTACCTGCAATATGTAATGATGACTCTTGCTACAAAACCATAAAAACTTGTGCGAAAAATACCAATGTCGGTCGTTTGAAAAAAAGTGCACTGGTTACATTGAAAAATTCTGGTACCTGAATACTCGAAAGGGTCACCTTTTTTGTTAGTGTGTTCATAAAACTGTCCTCCTTCGTATAGTTTGAGAAGAGTTCGAAGAAAATCAAATTACTTTCTAATTTCGTTACCTGCGTTCCATAAACCATATGTTCTTTTCTTCTTCACAACAACAATACAATGCAGTTTGAAGCTTCAAGTGAACTTACCTTTTTTGTAAGCACGTATATAACATACATACATACATAATTGGTCATTACAACCCTTCAGTCAGGATTACGGCCTCGCTTCTCAGCACGTCTATAAAAGGCAGCTAAATCAAAACTACTGTATCAGTTATCTATTACACGTCAAAGTGGCCGAAACGGTTATTGAAAGTGCTTATAAAAATTGATAAAAAAAAATTTTCAAAATCAAGTCTTTTATTTTGAATATAATAATTCGAATGGAATCCTCAAGCTTGAGCCCCTCTTTAATTCCTGATCGTCATATTAATGCCGAAGGATGGAAATCATTAAAACGCGCACCGGAACGATATTCAGAATCGGATGACAATTCTCTGGGAAGCGATGGTGAAGATTTCATAATCGAAAATCGTCACAGTAAACGCCTTAAAGGTTTGGACAATTCATATTTGGAGGACGCCTACTTTGAGTCGCCGGTCATATTGCGTCCCAAACGTAATTTTCAGGAAGTAAATCAGGGAATTTTGTCTCCCATTACGGAGATATCGATTAATTTAAATGAAACTTCCTTGTGCGGCGGGAACAGTTTGCAAGATTCATCATCTACGGCTGCTGATTGCGGTTATGACGAAGGCACAACGCCAGTAAGACGTAAAGGAAAAGCAAACGTTTCCAAAAGGTCTCAACGTTATAAAGAAGATGCCAAAATAGTCTCAGCAAAGGACCAGTACTGGAATGGTGATGCCAATGGCGATATTGTTGACAATGATAAATTAGACGACGAAAAAGAATCTTTAAACAATTTGGATCCAAGTTTTCAAGTCCAACGTTCAACACGTAAACCATCTTCAAATCGTTTGAACTTCGATGCTTCCTTGTTCGATATGGGTATGGAAGAGACATCGTTCTACGAAGATGACCATGTCAGTCAAAATCAGCCCGATCAATCGACTGCTTTAAATTTGCCTAATGATTTAAGTTCTTTGATTGGGGGTCAAACCATTAAAAATTCTCCCATTAAGACACCAGGAATGCGTAGACCTAAAGTAAGACGTTGTTTGAGTATGATGGAAAATACGCAATTGCTTCAGCCAAAGACACCAGAGTCAGTTAATGCCTGCAATGCTAATGCCGCCAATATCACTCCGTTTAGTTCTCGTCTTAATGGCAACTACAGCTTTAAGCGTCCCGAGCCACCATCTACCACCTGCTCACCGATACAAACAAAACGCTACCGTGGTGACGTAAAGAAGAATCTCGATGGCTCATTCATAGGCAGCAACAGTACTAGCAAAACTTCACCTGCCGCCAACTCCCCCTCATGCTTGGCGCTGGCAGGCACCAGCAAAAATAGCACGATAACCCACCCTATATTACGCAAAAGTATGTCCATGAACGACGCTGAGATCATGTCGGCTCTAAATCGTTCCGAAAACAAAGACGAACCCGATCTAATTGGGGATTTTAGTAAACCGTACGTTTTACCTCTCATCGAGGGACGTCATCGTGATCTAAAATCTATTACAAGTGAAACTGTGGCTCGTCTCTTAAAAGGTGACTTTGATGATAAAGTAGCCAACTTTAAAATCATCGACTGCCGTTATCCTTACGAATACGAGGGTGGCCATATTACTGGCGCAAAGAATTTATATACTCAAGAACAAATCATCGAAGAGTTCTTGACCAAACAAAAGACTGAACAGCAACAGACCAGATACGAGGAATCTGGCAGCAAGCGCAATATTATAATATTTCATTGTGAGTTCTCATCAGAACGTGGTCCAAAATTATCGCGATTTTTACGCAACTTCGATCGGGAGCGCAACAGTAATGCTTATCCCGCCTTAGATTATCCCGAAATATATTTGTTGCATAACGGCTACAAGGAGTTCTTCGAAACTCATATTGAACACTGCACTCCTCACGCTTATCGTCCCATGTTAGAGCCCTCCTACAATGAGGTATATCGCCACTATCGTGCCAAAACCAAGTCATGCAATGGTGATGGTTTTGGTGGTGCCACGCAGCGCATGAAGAAATCTCGTTCCAGACTTATGCTGTAAATAACAACATCAACATCATAATTTTTTATTATAATTTAGTTAATTTATCTAGAAATGTTTAGAATTATTCAATGATTTTCTTTTGTTTTTTTATGTTTTCTTATTTTCAAATAAAATAAATAATAAAAAAAAAAAAAAAAATGTTTTCTTATGTTTTCATATATTTTTAGCACACTTTTTTACCTCCATCATCACATTTATAAACCTTGTATATTTTTATTTTTTTTATTTGAATTAAAATTTTTCATTTATGTACATATGTATGTATTTTTGTTTTCGTATTTTTATTTAATTGAATTTGTGTACAGTAGTTGAAAATTCTCAAATTGTAATCCTCTGTAAAAACAAACAACATTTTTTTTTTAATTGTGTGCATTATATATACTATTAATATGTATGTATGTATATATGTATGTCCGTCCGTTTGTCCGTCCTTTAAATTTTCATTACTACACTTTTATGTAAAAAATAATCTCCGTAATAAATTAATAAGAAACTTATTTTTTAAACTCTAGTTATTTACTAAGAAGTTTCTCTATATATGTATAGTATGTATGCATTGACATATATTTTCTATTTCCTTATAACAGTCATTGTTTATAGTTTAAATTATAGTCTACATTTTAAGTCACGTTTAATAAAATTTATATAAAATATTTTCAAAGTTATTATGCTGGACTTAGTTATGCTACCGTTATTGGATAGTAAAAGTCGCCGTAGTCTAGTAGGTAGTGTGTTGGCTTATTAAACGTAAGGCCTGAGTTCAAGCCCCAGGTCAGACATCAGAACGAAAGATGAAAAAAAAAAAATATTTCTTCGTCGACTTTTTCAGCAGATTTGTGGCATAAATTCTGAGAGTAAATAAATTGCCACGAATAGTTCCTCAAAAATCTGTCTTTCGGAGAATACGTTGAATTGTAGGTCTCGCCACTCACGTATAAAATTAACGCACACATCATGAATGGTGTGAGAAGCTAGCCCGTAATCCTGACTGAAGGGTTCTAATGGCCAATTATGTAATGTATGTATTGGGTAGTATAACGAGCAGTTTGAAACTCTACTGATATGAAAAGATTTCACATCCTCTTACGTGCTGAAATGAAAAAGAATTCTTCTGGTAATAGATTGCCCAGTTTATTCCTTTCCAATTAGGGGCGAATACTTCAATGAGATATCAATATTGAAAGCATCTGAATGGAATCAGGTGACTAAAGTCTTTAATATCACACAAAAAATTTAATTTAGTTACGTACCATCAGTGATACTTTAAAAATTCTAACGAAAAGCAATAATAAAAATTAATTAAATTTCTTATATAATCGCTCGCTGAAAATTTTCTAAAGCGAACCTAAAATTGCTGTGTCTGAGATTCTCTTTTTCCAAAGACAAAAGAATTGCAGATGTCAATAATTACTGTGCTATTGTCAAAAGATTTTCGTTCGATTTTCGATTTTGCAAAATGATCGTAATTGTGGTTTGCAGTTGAGTTGTTTGAAGGGAGTACCCTGCTTCAACAGATTGTTTACAGAGTTTATTGGTATTTTATAATGAACTTGCCTCATCGGCTTTAAGAAATGAATCGATGTTTGCATGTCAGAGTGTATTCATGAGTGTGGTACACAGTTCAACACCATGAAACAAAAAAAAAAAAAAATGCAATAACAGAAAAAAATAAGAGACGATGAGAAGAAGAATTGGGAAGTAAAGATAATAATATACGAGTACGTACGTAAACAACTGGCTACTGACGGATTAGAGGCACAATAACTATGCCATGCCATGCTTGAACTTTACACAATAACCCACTAGAGACCTATACTGGAGAGCGAGAAAGTTGTCCGCTTTGTAGATCTGATTTTGAAAGAAGTGAAATAATGCAGAAGGTCTTGGAATACTTGCGAAAGTGCTCAAGATGATTGATGTCTGGTAGCTTTGGGAAACCAAAATGATATTGTGTATGTGATACACACAAGCACTGTTGGGCCCGTTATGGGTTTTTGTGTTCATTCAACACAACATAACTGGAGCATATAGAAAAGAACTTTCGGAAATCACTCATTTGATCACTCACTCTTAGGAGTAGTGATTCTGTAAGGCAGTGAATATTTCTTGGCAACTGCCAAGAGGAAAGTGTTATACGTGTCTCTCAGTCTTAGGTAGAAGTTTTATTCCATATATACTGGTAATTCTAATCGCTTCGTAGTATATTCGATCATGGATACTAAAGGCAGTATACACAATAATTCAAATGTATGTACATAGTAACAAAGTAACTTTGGAAAGTCTTGTGGTGCGATAAGATAATTCGTATTAAAAGCAAGATGAACTTATAGGGAAATTACTTTAAAAGGAGATCTAAGTCATGCATCAGAATATCAAGAAATAATACAACTAGTTAATGGCACTCAGTTCTCAGGTCACTGAAGACTTAGGGTACATTTATTCAGAATGTGGAACAACATGCGGATTCTGTGTCGATGAGAAAGAATCAACGGAACACATTTTTGGAACCTGTGTGGAACTACTGGATCCCAGCATTGTTGATGTCGAGCAGCATTCTGTGGTTTATCAGAACAATAGGCTTGTGGGAGACATTATAGGGATACACAATAGAGTATGAGAGGAGTACAATATATCGTTTGGCTGCAACACTAAGGCGCATTTTTACCACACAATAAGACGAATTTGCAGATTTAAGGGATGTCAATAAAGAAAAAGCATTGATACCCTTTGCGCATAGCATATGCGCATTTTATACACTTAAAACCGAAAACGAAACATGGAGTAGAAATAATGCGCGTGTTTTTATTAAACTATGAATGAAAATGTGTTTAGCGAAGAAGCTTCAAAAATGAGACAGTTTTTCCTTATTCAAACTAACTTTGGGTAGTTCCTGTGCTGAAGAAATTACGACTTGCAGACTATATCCGCATTTAGAGTATGAAGCAACTTGAATATTTGGGGGTTCAACAGATTATAATTTAAATAGCCAACTTCTTTTATTTTAGATTGGGATTTGAAGTATTGAAACTCACTGCAGTGCATTTTCGTCCTTAATTAACATAAACTACAATTTTTATGGCTTAAGGTGTTAACGTTGAAATATTTTTTTCTCACTCACTTTTTCTGTCATCTTCTTCTTCTCCCCTTAAAGTCTATGCATTTTTTGAATTTTAAATTATTTTTAAAGGATTTTTCTCCTTTTCTCATTCCTGTTGGTCTGTTTTATTGCTTATTTTCTTAGGTTTTTTTTATTGAATTTAAAGACATCAATCATTGTCATGAAATTGTTGTCATCTGTTGGTCATACAAAATACACGCCTAACGGGCAATTGAAATTGGGCGTAAATAATAACTTTACAGGCTTAGACGCGTTTGTTTTATAGCACCTTTATTGACCATAATTATTGTGTTAATTTATACATTATAGAGGCTTTCAATAGAGAACCCTACACATTGTATCTCTTTAAACTCATTAGTAAGTGATTAAGTTAGTAGTAGGTAGTAGAGTGAACTCGCGAAAACGTGAACACTCGAAAGTGTGAACGTCTCAGAAACGTGAACAAATTTATTTTTCTTCAGAGTATTCTAAAACGTGAACAAAATCTGAAAGCTCTAAAACGTGAACACTTTTTTTATTCTTTTAATCTGTTTTTAAATTGGGAAATCCCCGACTTTATGGTACTGGAAAGCGTAAAACATTACGTGCATCTGAATTTCCAAGAATGGAAAAAGGTTTATAAGTGATTCCTTCACACGCGAAACTAAAAATCTGCCGGTAAGTGGTTAAATTAAAGAAAATTATAGGGGTTTTAAAGCCAGTGACGGATGGCTTCAAACATTTAAGCAAAAGTTTGGTGTTCGCCTTCTTAAAATTTCCGGAGAAAAGCTTTCTGCACAGCCGCAACTTGTTGACCCATTTAAGGAAAAGTTAAAAGCAAAAATAGAAGAATTATGTGAAGATCAACTTTATAATGCTGATGAATGCGAGTTATATTTGAAGCAGTTGCCAGATAAAACATACATATGTGTGATCATTGGAGAGAAATGCTCCAGGCGCAAAGATGGAGAAACGACTAATGCTAGATTTACACGATTGAAATTTTCTTCAAAATTGCTCTTCAAAATGCTTTAAACTCGTGTAAACAGCAAAATATCTTCAAAATTTAATGATCAAAATTTATTGAACAAAACTTTTGAAGATTTTATTAATGCCGTGTAAATATCCATCAAAATCGCATCTGGCAATATTGATAACTATAAATAATTTGACAGCATGTTCATTCTTTTGATTCAATATATGTCAGCTGTTTTTATTTACATTTGTTTGTTGCGGCAAGTGGTGAAGAAAATAAAGAATAAAATAATAATAAAAAATAAATATGAGTTGGTAAGTATTACATATTAAATAACTATATATTTGTGGAATTATATATATTAATATTTTTAAAAGTGATATAGTAAATGATAATTTGCGCAACAACCGCAAGCAACAGAGAAAGTGGACAGGAGATGAGCTGAGACTGTTCATAGAAATGGTTGAAGTACGCCAACCAGTGTGGAATTTTAAAATTGTGGCTACCGAAACCGAAACGAAAAGGAGAAGTGCTGGTCTGAAATTGCTGCTGCAACAAATCATTGCATAACCGACTGCAAAGCACAATTTAATGCTGTGCGATCACGCTATAATGTAAGTTTTTTGTTTGTTTTATGTTTTGATCACTTTTAAAAATATTATATATTGAAGGCGGAGCACAAAAAAGTAAATACATCCAAAAGTGGACAAGGTGGTGCAACTTATGTATCCAAATATGAATACTTTGCAGCTCTACACTTCTTGGATACTGTCAGAAATCGTGGAGCAGGAGGCACAGAAACAAACTTCGAGGCTTTTGAGGATTGGGATGCTGTTGAAGAGCAGTTTCTGAATTCCGAAGCTCAATGTTCACTTGCTGCTCTCGAAAATAGTACTCCTGCAAAGCGTAAAAAAGTGCAAGAAGTAAAGGAAATCGACAATAAGCGTTCAGAAGTTTACGAAAAACTTGGCCAATTCCTATCGCAGAAAGTGTTGCAAGGAAAAGAAGACACAAGTTGGCAGAAGTGCTATGGAGAGTATGTTGGGCAGCAGCTTTCTGCATATTCAGAGTCTGATGCTCGCAGGTGAGTTTTAAATGCATAGTACTCAAATAATATTTGATACGAACTTATATTTTCAGATTGAGAACTCAAATTAATAATGTCATCGACTCATTTGAAGCACAGCAAAGCAATTAACTTTCTTTTAAATTTTTTATTTTTATTTTAATACTTTTAAGTGACAATGTGATTTCTTTTTTATTTTATTGTTTTACCAGAATGTGATTTTAAGTTGCCAAATAAATGAATTAACTTTTTATTTCGATTTATTGGGTTTTTAATTAATTTTTAATAAATATGTTTGTATTGCCATGGAACTTCTCCTTCATTTAAAAAATATTCTGTAAATTCTTGTCGAATGAGCTTGGACGTTTCGCTTTGACGACCTTGATTGCACAATGGTTCTATCGAAGACAAAATATTCTCTGTCCGCACTTCTTCACGCCATCGTCCATCCGTAATAGATCCATCCGCATTCACTAGGTCATAGTCTCTTATTTGTGCATAGGTTCCACACTTGCGTTTGTTCAAAAAATTGTGTAATACACATACTGCGAGAACAACTTTCACAACATTTGGTGGGGAAAGTTCCATTGTTTTTCTGACAACGCGAAATCGGGCTGATATTAATCCAAACGCGTTTTCTGAAACACGCCTAAATCTGGACAACCTGTAATTGAAAATTCTTTCCTTCGTGTTTTGATTCCGAAAACTGTATGGTTTCATAATATTGGAATTTAAGGGAAACGCATCATCTGCAACAATCACATATGGAATAGGTTTTTGTCTACAGGGCAGTGGTTTCGGTTGCGGCAAATTCAACGTGTTATTATATAATCCATTCGATAGCGAACATCTACTGAATACTCCGCCATCGGACTCTCTACCCTTTGCACCAACGTCGATGTAAACAAAATTGTAGTTCGCGTCAACAAGCGCCATCAAAACAATGCTGTTTTTCTTTTTATAATTGAAATATGCGCTTCCACAGTGTGCTGGTGCTATAATATCAATGTGTTTTCCATCTAATGCCCCGATTGAATTGGGAAAATTCCACGTTTTATTTATACCTTGGGAAATGCTCTCCCATTCCTCCTCTGTTGCTGGCATCTGTACCAATAGACATTATTTTTGATATGTTTTTTATTTAATAAATTAGGTTTTACCTTTAAAAATTCATCTTTTAATACTTTATATAATGCAGCGCAGACTTCAGGCACAATATTGCATATCGATGATCTTGATCTTTTAAACAAGAACATCAAACTTGCATAACTGTCCCCACTCGCTAAAAATCTCAAAGTAATTGCCAGGCGTTCTCCGGGGCATATAGATTCTCGCATATTAGTATTGGCCCTTTCTATTGATGGGGTGACGAGATTAAGCAAATAATCAAAATCATCTGCTGACATTCGTACAAAGTTTTTGTATAGGTCGGGATCTTTCCTTTTCAATCGCTCCTTAAAAGAGGCATACATACCACTACCTTCCAAAAGAAAAGGTCGAACCCAATGTTCCTTTTGCTTTCTTCTTTTTTTTGCATTATTATCAGCTACTTCTTCCTCCAATATTAAAAATGTTGATGCTATGATGATTGTGTCGTCGTCCATACTTATTAACTGTTTTTTTTTTTGTAATAATAAATTATTTTTGATAATAATAAATTATTTCACAAAAGAAGCAAAACAGCTGATCAAAGTCAATATTTTGAATATAAAAAGTTTACCAATAGTGTAAATTAGCTTCAACAAATTTTGAACAAATTTTTATCAAAAGATTTTGAAAGATATTGAAAGAATATTTTGATCAAAATTTTGAAGCGTGTAAATAGAACATCAAAATAAATTTTCAAAATTTTGATAAGACTTCAAAATACCTTCAATCGTGTAAATCTAGCTTAACTTTCATGGGCTATTCAAATGCGTCGGGGACTCTTAACTTAATTTACTGGTATTTGGAAAATCTAAAAATCCACGACGTTTCAATAACTTTACTTATCCAGTGAATTACAAATTCTTCAAGTCAGCATGGATGACATGTAACATTTTTATAACCGATTTCATCAATGTTTTGTTAAAGATGTAGATTTCTACTGACAAAAAAGTGAAAACTTTGTTATAATTTTTGGCTTTAGGTTACTGAGTTCCTGACTAATTATTAAAAAAAAAAAATTTTAAATAGTGTTTAGCATTTTTAATTACATATTAAAATATTCTTTTTCATATTAAATAGGGTAATGTTTTGTTTTAAATTTTAGTACTCGATAACGTGAACAAACTCGAAAATGTGAACTGCCTTGGTAAAAATTAGTTCACGTTATCGCGAGTTCACTGTATTAGTATTTAGTTGTTATCGTTGTAATCTATTTAATGAATTTATTAATTAATTTAATCAAATTCATAACTATAAGGTCGCCTACAATTAAAGATAAGCCATGTAAATGTACAATCATAACCATGGCTTGAGTCATATAGCCAGCCATCTGTATGTGACAAAGTGTCATTATAAATTGAATTCAATGCTATTCTATTGGAAATCCTAATAGTTTTGGTTTTGAATTCAATGTTTAGTTTTATCTTCTACCGTCTAACCATATGCTAATGCTTCAATACACTGACTTTCTTAAGATTTTGTTTTGCAAGCAAAGAATAATAATTTTCTACTTAATTAACGCATGAATTTATTCGGGGGAGGGAAATTATTGTTGTTGTTGTTGTGATTGTACTTCAATATCATACAGGATATTACACTGTTTACACACGAACATGCTGTTTGAGATTTAAAGTGTTACACAACTGAGAGTTATAAACTCCTCCTTATCATTTCTAAGTTTGCATTATTCAAGAATTAAACCAATAAAGTTGGAACGACAGCCCGATTGTCTAGGTTCATCAGGTTTATAGTAGTATATAAGTATCTGTATAGTAATATAAAAGTATCATCTGATACAAGAAAAGGACATTAAATTGAAGTTCGTGATACATTTGAGGTGCTGAAGTAAATTGGAGTCGTCGCCGTAGTCTATTGGGCTTATTAGAGGTGAGGTCACGGTTCAAACTCCAGTTTAGACATATCGAACCAAATATAAAAAATATTTCTTCGGTGACTTCCTCTCAGCTGATTTCTGGCAATAGGTCTGAGAGGAAATAAAATTGGCATGAAAAATCTCTAAAAAAAATATTTGTCGTTCGAAGTCGACTTTAAACTGTAGGTACCGCCAATAAAGAATAAAATTAACACAGACAACATAAGTGGTGTGAGAAGTTAGATCGTAATTCTGACTGAAGGATTGTAATGACCCATTAAGTATGGCATCTTTAGCAGTGCTCTGTATTTTTAAACCTTTAACGTCTATTTTATTGTCTCAACCGTCCAGTAGAATTTCCTAGTTACTGTTTTCTCTTTTGTATTCAAGGTGAAAACAGTCCACGGGTCCCAAATCGCACGGGTTGTGCCAATTAAAATGCCAGCACTCTACTCTAATATTAGTGTTCTGAAAGGTGCGATAATGCCTCAGACGACCTAAAAAGGGAAGCGATGAACAATTTCATGTCATGCTAAGTAACTACAAAGTAGAATATAAGTTTAAGACGCAATAAAAAAATTGCATTATACTCGTAAAAAAGCAACAAAGCTTCGACGACAGTAGTGTTGAACACATCGTTTTAGACAATAAGAATCTGATAATCCCAAACACATCGGGATTTATATAAGATTTACCAGGGTTTGTATTACTTGCTTGAAATTAGCAAAAGCACCTAAATTTCTGCTGTGCTTATAGTTTTTCAGCAATTGTACCCAAAGCAAAAGCAAACAGCACAGTCAAAAAACAAAAATAAACTGATTAGCTGTAGTGGTAAAGTGAAATATTTTCTACTAACGCAGTGAAGCACAGTTTTTAATTTCAAAACGATCACTATTGCTTACAACGTTTCAGCTCTTATGGTTTCTCTTGTGCTTTTGCTGTACTTATTTGCTGCGCTGTTTTACTTTGTAAAGAACTGCTTAACACGTTCACGCCGGCGCTTAAATTCATGGTTCGCTCTATAGGACGGCAGCTGTTTAGTAACCTACAATGGTATCGTTTAAAGTTTTGCGTATTTTTTCGGGCATTCGTCCCATCCTCAATAAATCTTTTGAACTTTTACGGTGAAAATAGAACAGTTATTGATTATAATTGTTATTATTTATAATTATAACTGTTAAAGATCTAAACATTTGGTATTACGTGCGTTCTAATAGCATGATCAAGTGCGGGGCAACGGTGGTACGCGCCGGCGTGAACGTGTTAAAGGTTTTATATGATAAAAATGCGGTTGTTTTTGTGAGAAGCATGTGTATAAGCCAGAGGAAAATTGTTTGTAATTACTGTTTCAAGCAGTGTTCGAACAAATATTGTTTACAAAATATTGTGCTTTTTAATCCCATTTATTACTCTTCGGAATAATAGAAATATTTCACATAAAAATTCAAAGAAAATTCTGTGAATTTTACCCATTGCAAAGGATGGCAATATTTCACTAGGCAGAAAATATCATTATGGAAAGATTTAAATGCATAATAATGTATGTAAATGGTGTGGTGACGAATTTGAGGACCATAAAATATAACCCTTTCGAATATACAGGTACCTGCAATATGTAATGATGACTCTTGCTACAAAACCATAAAAACTTGTGCGAAAAATACCAATGTCGGTCGTTTGAAAAACGTGCACTGGCTACATTGAAAAATTCTGGTACCTGAATATTCGAAAGGGTTATATTTTATGTTAATGGGTTTGTAAAACTGTCCTCCTTCGTATAGTTTGGGAAGAGTTCGAAAAATATCAAATTACTTTTGAATTTCGTTACCGGCGTTCCAAAAATCATATATTCTTTTCTTCTTCACAACAACAATACAATGCAGTTTGAAGCTTCAAGTAAACTTACCTTTTTTGTAAGCACGTCTATAAAAGGCAGCTAAATCAAAACTACTGTATCAGTTATCTATTAGACGTCAAAGTGGCCGAAACGGTTATTAAAAGTGCTTTTAAAAATTGATAAAAAAAATTTTCAAAATCAAGTGTTTTATTTTGAATATAATAATAATTGTCCGAATTATATTGGCGTCAGTTCATTTCAGATCCTAGATTCTTTTGATCTCCCGTTTTAAAACTTGCTATCGCATACGCTTGTTCACGTGTTTGTTTACGTCTAATAATTGAAAATAACTCCGCATAGAAGAATTAGTTAAAAAGGCAAATCCATTCACTAGAAAATGGAGTCGAAGAATGCTAATGGAAAATTGTTTAATTGTACAAATGGACAATCTCCAGCAAATAGTAAAACAAATGGAATACAACAGCAAACGACACAGCCAGCGTCAACTAAACTACAATTAGAACAACAGCGGCAAGCGTTACCAGTCACGAGCTGCCGAAAGCGGTTAATACGAGAGGTCCACAAGTCCGATATTCTTCTTATAATGGGTGAAACTGGTTCGGGTAAAACGACTCAAATACCGCAGTTTCTATTAAGTGCTGGATTCGGTAACAAAGGAATGATTGCTATAACACAGCTACGTCGAGTGGCTGCAATTACGGTGGCAAAACGTGTAGCTCAAGAACAGCACTGCACTGCTGTTTTGAAGATTGTACCTCACAAAAGACACGTATTCGCTTTATGACTGATGGCTTTTTATTGCGAGAAGCCTTAGCTGATCGATTGCTGAGCAATTATACCGTCATAATGCTAGATGAAGCTCATGAGCGCACGGTAAGCACTGATGTTCTGTTTGGAGTGGTTAAAGAGGCACAAAGGCAGCGCAGACTGCGTTGTTTGACTCCATTAAAAGTTATAGTTACCTCGGCTACAATGGATATTGATCATTTTGGTCAATATTTTGGCGTAAAAGGCATGTATCTGGAAGGTCGGACGCATCCTGTAAAAGTAATGCATGCCAAAGAATCACAGCCAGATTATTTACATGCCACTTTGGTGACGCTGTTTGATATCCATCGTAATACACCAACAAACCATGATGTATTGATTTTCCTAACGGGTCAAGAAGAAATTGAAGCAATGGCACAACAAATTCGACAGATTGCTAAGACCAATCTCAGTAATATTGCTGGGGTGCGGGTTTTCCCACTTTATGCCCAATTACAACAAAATAAACAATTAGAATGTTTTCTACCAGCTCCAGCCAATGCCCGCAAAACAGTTTTGGCTACAAATATCGCAGAAACGTCTGTCACAATACCGGGTATACGTTATGTTATAGGCGCCGGCTTTGTAAAACGACGCATTTATAGCCCCAGTACCGGCTTAGATGTACTAAGAGTAGTACGCATTTCCCAGGCAGAAGCGTGGCAACGTTGTGGTCGAGCTGGTCGCGATGCCCCTGGAACATGTTATCGAACATATACGCAACAGGAAATGAATGAATTTGAAAAAATGCCAAAACCTGAAATTTTACGAAGCAATATTTGCTCGACTGTATTACAGCTATTGGCGTTGGGTATCGATTGCAAAAGTTTTGATTTTCTAGATAAACCCTCACCGGAAGCAATGGATGATGCATACCGCAAACTAGAGTCTTTGGGTGCTGTACGAAATGCCTCTACCATACCTGAGCTTACACCTTTGGGACGAAAAGTGGCACAGTTTCCTTTGGATCCACAGTACAGTAAACTATTATTGGCAGCTCCGAAATTTGGTTGTATGGAGGAAATGTTAAGCTTAGTAGCAGTACTCTCCAGTGAAAATGTTTTCCTTTCAAGTACAGAAAAGCAAGAACAAGCAGCTTTGGCTCGTGCCAAATTTCATTCAAAACATGGCGATCATTTAACGTTACTGAATGTTTTCAGTGCCTTCCAGAAGACTGAAAAAGTTAAGTTATGGTGTCATGATAACTTCCTCAATGCCCGTAATCTAAAGTATGCCCGTCATGTGCCCAGTCAACTGTTGGAAATTGTCAAGCGTTTAGCTTTGAAAGTGAACAGTTGTGGCAGCAATTTCGATCAAGTACGAAAGTGTTTATTAGTTGGCCTCTTCGATAATATAGCTGAACTACAACGTGACAATTTCTATTTAACGATTACGGGTCGTCAACGTGCCAAAATTCATCCGTCTAGTGTATTTCATGGTAAATATCGTCCGGATTATATAATTTTCTCTGAAATTGTGCTCACCGAACGAAATTTCTTACGTCAAATAACGGAAATTTCACCAGAATGGGTAGCCGAAGCTGTACCACACTTTAGTCATCTTAGTCGCATTAAAATAGCATCATAGTCAATAAACCAATATTTCTATAACGTTTTCGTTTCATATAGAATTTTTACTATTTTATTAATTATATGTATTTTATTTATTGCTAAGCTAAAGTAATTTAAATCCAATCCGTATGAAATCAAAACAAACTACACTTTTATGTAAAACATAATTTTCGTAATAAATTAATAAGAAACTTATTTTTTAAACTCTAGTTATTTACTAAGAAGTTTCTCTATATATAGTATGTATGCATTGACATATATTTTCTATTTCCTTATAACAGTCATTGTTTATAGTTTAAAAGAACGAAAGATGAAAAAAAAACAAATATATTTCTTCGTCGACTTTCTCAGCAGATTTGTGGCATAAATTCTGAGAGTAAATAAATTGCCACGAATAGTTCCTCAAAAATCTGTCTTTCGGAGACTACGTTGAATTGTAGGTCTCGCCACTCACGTATAAAATTAACGCACACATCATGAATGGTGTGAGAAGCTAGACCGTAATCCTGACTGAAGGGTTCTAATGGCCAATTATGTTATGTATGTATTGGGTAGTATAACGAGCAGTTTGAAACTCTACTGGTATGAAAAGATTTCACATCCTCTTACGTGCTGAAATGAAAAAGAATTCTTCTGGTAATAGATTGCCCAGTTTATTCCTTTCCAATTAGGGGCGAATACTTCAATGAGATATCAATATTGAAAGCATCTGAATGGAATCAGGTGACTAAAGTCTTTAATATCACACAAAAAATTTAATTTAGTTACGTACCATCAGTGATACTTTAAAAATTCTAACGAAAAGCAATAATAAAAATTAATTAAATTTCTTATATACTCGCTCGCTGACAATTTTCTAAAGCGAACCTAAAATTGCTGTGTCTGAGATTCTCTTTTTCCAAAGACAAAAGAATTGCAGATGTCAATAATTACTGTGCTATTGTCAAAAGATTTTCGTTCTTTTGTTTAAAACATTGAGCCAAAGAAATATTTTCTTAGTTTGTTAATACACTCAGAGAAATTAATTCAATTCAATAAGAATTTTTAATTGAAGGTAGTCAGAGACGTACTTGTATAATAATGATTGCAGTGTTCATATGTACATACTTATAAATAATAAACTATTAAATTAATAATAAATGATGAAATAAAACAATAATTTCCTTTAAAAGAACTAATGATACTGTATGGTTTAAATGATTTTAAGTATCCTAAAAAATGGACGTAATCTTCTTGTAATAAAAACTGTTTATATGGCGTGTATGTGTTTTTTACAGTATATTTTTTTGGTAATATTACGATTCTATTACAGCATTACTGTCCATTTAATGCTACTAAATAGACTTTAACGAGGGCAAGTAGGAAAGTAACTAATGAAATCAGTTAGGATTCAGCATTATGTCATGGAAAGTTTAAACCAATGTAGGTTAGGTTAAGGGGTAGCTTACCGTTCGTAGGCAAGTTCACGTGATGGTTATATCGTTAGTCTAATTCGCAAATGTGTTAAGTCCCTTTTTTCAAATTTTCAGGAGACATAAAAAACATTGTAACATTTGCAGTTTTTAAAATTTGTAAACTTTTTAAACGCCATTATTTTTACAAAATAGCTCTCTTTGAATGACCTAGATCAAAAATCAACTCAAAAAAATCGAATTAAAGCAAAAAATTAGCACGTGTTCTTAATATTTTTCGTAATTTTGTGGATTTAGCGTTTTGGCCTACCACAAAATTACAACAACTTTAAACTACATAATGACATTTTTTGTTGTTGTAAAATCTGAATTTTGGAAAAAAGTGGACTTAGCGTCTTTGCGAATTATGTATACTAACGATATGATGATAAGTAACTACAAAGGGATACTAAATAGACTGTAAGTTTAAGACGCAATAAAAAAAACTTGCATTATACTCGTAGAGAATCAACAAAGCGTCGCGGACAGTAATGTTGGAGACATGTTTTAGACAATAAGAATCCAATAATCCCAAGCACATGGGGGATTTATACAAGATTTACACCTTCGGAGGCAGATTAAAAGAAACCAGAATCTGATAGAGTAGCGCAGAGTGAAGTAGAGTAAACCATATCAGAGCAAAGAAGACCAGAATAAACAATAAAGATAGATAAGAGTAAATAAAAGTTTTCAATAATTACGATTTATTTAACCAACAACTCAAATAATAATCATTGATTTCGAATAACTGGATTACAACTTTCGTTTCCAAAAAACCACTTTGTGATCCACCCTATACCCGGCCAGTTTTCAAAATAAACATTATGAACATACTAAAGAAAAACAGCAACAGTAAAACCTAAGACCAAAACTAATTTCACATTGACAGAACAATTCTGCACACACAAATACTTTATAAATTACGATCTCCACTAAAAGCTTCAAGTCTTAACGTCTTCCTTATCAAAATCCATAAATGGTTTAAGCCGTAAATGTATTAAACGAGTATTTGGGTATTTGAATAGCTTTGTATGTAGATAAGTTTTAGCCATGTTTTGTATACCGTATGGCTGCATACAAATACGTTTAAATCCGCATTATTATTCCAAACAGACAAAAGCATTATTAAATTGTTGCTGCTGCTGCCTGCTATTCAAACACAAATTCGTTTGTGCAAGCAGGCAATTGCTATTTGCATTACATGCTGCATTCAGTCTTTTTTATTATTATCGTTATTGTTATTATTACGATTATTATAAATATTATCGTGCATTGATTTTGTCTGTGAAATGTTGTTATTACTTTCAACTGCATCACACATGTATACACCATTTCCAAAATGGTATTCGAAATATTTTTTTCTTAAGATTTTAGAATGATTTCGCCTCAGCAGTGTCTTCTTAAATGCATGTCTGTATGGTAATATATACTGGAGAGGTATTTTAAAAGTAAAACCAATGGTACGACAAGGTCGTACAAGTCAAAAAATTGTTTTTATGTGGAGTTAGAGTTAAAGTGGCAAGTGTTGACTTGTAATTTTGTCACTCTATTGTTTGATTTTTGTCTTTAGGACTTAATAGTGCAACATATTTAAACTTAGAATTATTGGTGTTCTATACGGAATGTGATTCTCAGAATGAAGAAGGAAATATTTTGGTATATCCATTATCATAAGGGACATACATGTACAAGATGCTATACAAAACGAAACAGTGACGTTCTGCCTTAAGACAACGCTGATTTAATTAGAATTGCCAAAGCAGTTAGTAACACTTATTTTAGGAAAAAGTGCCAACCTTACGAAGGACACAATTTAAATTAAAGGTCGCTAATAATGTTCTTCGATTCGTGATGGAGGCAAATGAATAATTAAAGTAGTAAAATACAGTTGCATCAAAACAAGAGATAATGGCTATAGTGGCATATACATATGTAAGTATTAAAATTACAGAAACAGGGCTCACACAAAAAAGGATTGTGTCATCAAGAAAACGCAAAAAGTCACACATTCATAAACTACTGCGATAGCCAAAATTATTGAATTAAACATAATTGGAATATTTCCTACTTTAGAATTTTGTTAAAATAGAATCGGTTGATGTGAACGAGGGGTATCATGGAAATTTTGTATTCATTTGAAAGACTTATTGATGCCACTATATGTATGTCGTTTATAATACCGAAAGGTTCAACTTTTCATAACTTTAGAGCATAAGTCAGATCGAAATTAACCGATAGCTTGGGTTACGTTGTCTTTGAGGACCGATGTCAAACTACAAAGTGAACTTAACGACGGAACACGTACGAATTCGTGTTCAGTTCTGGGGTTTGAACTCAAAGCTCATCTCTATTAACGCAAATCTCTACGCACTTATTATTATAAGCACAAATGAAGACATTATGTAGGTGAAAAACAATTTCGAATATTATTTCATTGAAAATGTAAATATTTGTGATTATTTTCTCTGTTTTTAATACATTTTATGCTTTAACGGACAAAACTAACAAATAATTTTGCCAATTAAGCAATGGAAGAGTTTTAAATATCAAATATTGTTGACAGAGAAATGGTGCAATTAAAATTGTGTTCACTTGTGTTGCTTACCTTAAAATTATCCTTTAATTAGTCTTTCGTTGTTGTTGTAATAATTAACAAATATCTGCAAGAGAAAACAAAATTTACCGGAATTAAACAAACATGCAGTTTTGAAATGAAATATTGTATGTAAAATATGAAATAATGAGAAAATGGTCCAAGTGAGTAGTACAAAGTCAATAGTACGAGATATAGTGCTTGAATTGAAATTGAAATATTTGTAAAGCAATACGTTAGTTAAACAAAAAACAGCAGACTTCAAATTACATCTCGTTTACATTTAAATATACAGTCAGTAGTACGAAATTAACGCTCATTATGTTAGCTTAGTCTTTATAAAAAAATTATTCATTTTTCAGTTTCAAAAGTAAAGTAAAATAAAACACCCATGAAGCTTTTATTTAATTCCAATACTTAAACCTTCACCTCTACATTAGTTGCAACAGTCCATCGTTTTGAAGTAGTTTCCAACGGCTTTGATTGAAAATCTTGTATTTTGTTGGCAATTTAATCTCGATTCTCTAGCAATTCCCAAACAAATTTTTCGAGTGTAGCCGTCGAAGAATGAAATCGTAACGAAATAAAAAATAATAATATTTGTAACAGACACGTTACACGTTATGTCAATTAAATGTTGCAGTCGCAGTGTGAATGCAACAAGGAAACATGTACCACAGTTACAAGCTGGAAAATGTTTAGAAAATACCCAAAAAAGGCTACTCATCAATGGCGGTGGTATCAAATGGTTGCAACAATTGTAAATACCAGACGAGAGCACATTTCTTCAACATGAGTGTGTATGTTTGTGTAATACATTGAATGTTTTGACAAGACTTTGTGACTTTCAATGGTGAGAAGGGAAGGCACATCTTATGTTTAACAAAAAGCACACATGACAACTATAATACCGATTGACTACACGGGCAACGTCATCATCATCATAATTTTTATTATAGAAATACCAGCAGTCAATAATAAGCGCAACTTACAAATCAAGTGCCAATGAAGATGATGTTGATGATGACGATGATTTTGCCAATATGAGTGAGGATGAGTGTTTATTACGCACATGCCACAAATAGTTTATAGCTTTTTTTTCTTCATTTTGCGTTTATTTTTTATAATCGAAATATTTGCAACAGAATTACGATTTAGCTTAGATAGTACAACACTTATCCAGAGTACAGATTTAATAAGAATCTCCTTGAATCTCCTGTCACGCCGACAGGTGTCTACAAATTGTTGGGGAATTGGCCAATAATTGCTGTGAGCAGTTTGAGTGCCAAACAATAATTTCTGTAGATTTCGTTTAAACATTTGAAGAAGTATGTATATTGAAAAACGTCAATTTCTTCGAGAAAAGGAGTGCGTTTCAGATTGGATTTTTGTAACAAAGTGGTAATGAACTCACCTTTTACACATTTCGCTGACATACTACAAGAAGTTCTAGAGGAGATTGCTGCAATTGCTACATTAACAAGAACATTTCTTTTAAAGAGTTGAACTCACTTTACTAACTTCCAGTATGAGATGACTTTTATCCTGCCAACAACGTTACAAAAGTCTATTCGGTCTGACATAACTATTTCGAAGTAGGAGTAGGAATGATAAAGTCCTGGTCATGCATATCATGAACTACGAGAATTTTCCAACCGCTAAAACTGTCTATTCGGAAGACGACACTTGAGTGTAATACTTTTGGATGTTCAATTTGACCTTGATCTACTTACTCTCTGGAAGATCTCCACTCAGAATAAAATTATTTTGCTTTGGGCGCAAGCACATAAGGGACGAAATTGAAATTGAGATAGAAAAAAAGGGCTCTGCAAGAATTCCATTTTCTGACTACAAACGGAGACGCCTAAAAAAAAGATGAGAGTCGATTCCAAAATTATTCTTGACTTAACGCAACTTGTTCGAAACTAGACAGGAAAAAAACTTTGTAGTACTGGAGCGTAGACGTAGGTTGACAAGCAACGGTGATTTTCGGCATGATCCCACATTTATTTCATTGCATATTATATTTGCAAATGTATCAGACTGTACGCCTAGAATATATCGAACTTTTCTTTTGATGCTATATGCACCTCCTAGAGTCCAACTAAAACTTAACCAGTCTAATAGTCTCGTTTACAAGTACTCACATTCATTAAATTTCACATGTGAGTATATGAAGCTGCTGTTGTGCTTGAATTTCGAGTTGGTCTCGCTACATCTGCGATAGGAGGTAAACTCATTTCCGACTAAAACAGATTAATATTTTAACATTTTAAAATTCACACTATTAGGCCAATTGGGTTACATTTTCAGTATTGATTAGAAAGTTGTATTAGAACCACATCGTCAAATACGCAATGATGCCGATTTGTCTCATTCAAAATTCATATTTTTGATTTGATGAATTGATTGTCAATAACAGCGACAAAAACAATAACAAGGGCGTAGCAAAACCCCAAATTGTCAAAACGCGGTTACACAATTCGTAAAGCAATACATAGCAGCGTCGAAGCAAAACTTTTTAAACTTCGTTTTTAGAATATTTGGAAAAAAGTGGCAAAAATCATAAACACACCACAATAACCGCAGTAACTAGACAAAAACTGACTAGAAAACTGAAATAGAAGAAGAATACAATGACGATGGTGACGGCAGCGGTGGCTATGTGAAGCCATGACAACTAGTGCTGATGTTGTAGAAACGAGAACACAAATGTTGTTGTAACACATGCTGTACATGCTGACAACATGTGATGTGATGCAGTTGTTTGTACAATGAAAAGGCGAAGAAGTGTCCTTAGACAATTCATAATAGTGGCGATAGTTCGCTGGAAGAAGACTTACAAGTAATTTGAACTGACTTAAGCTCCATATTTTAATGTTGCAACATTACACTACAAACAAGCAGGCAATAAAAGGGAAATCCTTTTGACAACTGACACGCCAAGCAGTGCCATTTCTATTGGACGTGGAAATAGCAGCAGCAGACACATCGGCATCATCTGTAAATGTAATGGCTACAGTTGTTTAATAGTTATTGCTGTTGTTATTGTAGCTGTAATATAAATAACTTATTTGGCACCACTAAAGCCATCATAAAGAGCATATGAATTGTGAGTTTCACACTGACAAAACGAGTGCGGCAAACATGTTTAATATTTCGAGAGTTAAAGTTTTGTAAACATCACCACCTTCATTATCATCAACAACATAATAATCTTCAACAGTATCTTGCATCTTTGTTCATGTCTCAACGTATGATTTACTTAAGACGTCGGAAGATTTTTTTGTTCTTTTCTCTTTTACCACTAAACTCTTGAACTTTGTTTTACATTCAGTGCCTTTCAAGGGTTTCCCAAAAACTTTTGGCTGTTATTCGAATATTACGCTGTTGTTATGTAGACTACTACGGTTACAGTTGCACACCGGGAGAAGTTGAGTATTTTGTCCAGTCGGTGGGAATATGCTGCAGTTTATCTGAAGCAATTAAATAACTGGTGAGAATCCAACTATCTTCGTATAAGTCTTGATAAAAATGGATTGTACTCTCTAGAAAGGCCATTAATTTGTACTCTCCAGGTTTTGAGGTGGTAAAACTAGGCGTCCAAGATTTGCTTCGGGCATAAATTGCAATTGCTACGTGTGCTAACAACGTCTGCAGAAGAACAGTCTTAGGTCTACGTGTTCTACGTTCACTGTGCCTTTTTGATAAGCGGAATTGGCCGATACATTTACGTGTGGCTGTAGTAACAAAGTTTCAAGTCTCGTTATAGAAATTGCTTTCCTTATCACCGGTGTTTTAGGTACAATTGCCGATGACTTTGAACTGCGCTATCAATTGATGTAACGGAAAAAAATTTGGTGGGTAAAAAGTCCGGCTTTGATGTTAAGGATCACTGGAATATAAGGTATTAAAGCATACAACCACACCAGCAGAACGAAATTTAAATTCTTAGAATGTCTTCCTGATCCTGTTCAGACTAATACCGATATCGATGAATATAAGCGTCCTATCTGAGAGTGACTCGGGGGAAGGAATGAAAAGAACATTCGTCTAGGGCTATAAGTAGTAAAATATTGGCAGAGTTTATTTACTTATTCGGTCATTGCAACCTTTAAGTCGGGATTACAACCTAGTTTCTAAATTTAGTGTGTGTTTATTTTATCCATGACAGATTTTTGAGATACCATTTTAGGGCATTTTGTTAACTCTCTGAATTTATTCAAGACACCTGTCTAAACACCTCATATGAGAATATTGATTGATTTTTTATATCGTATTGCTATCCATAGTACCCTTTAGTTTTCAATTCCCACAAAAAATGGAATAGTTATCCATTACTCAATATTCCGGGAATAGTTTTCCCGCTTGCTAATATTGTGGTTTGAAAAAACGTCGCACTTTGCTGTAAACTTCAGTTTTCTTATTGAATTTTTAGTCAGCTTCTTGAGTAATAGAACTACGGGTTATCAAATCAATAGTATGCATAGTGCTTTAACTGAAGTAGTCCTAATCACTTTTTTCTACCTTTCGACAATATGTGAGGATTGTAGCGAGATGGGTCTCAAAGAACAGGGAACGTACATACATTCGGTCTAGCATTTCACACCACTCGACAAACTAGAAAGTCTATTTTTTCAAAATGGCAGAGAAGAGATTTGAATTCAAACTCTCGTCTCACAAGCCAACACACGTCCCAGTAAACTTCGGCAGCTACAGAGTACGGAACATAAGAATAAACTAATAAAAATCAGTATTTTAGAATCCAAGACTATTCTCATTCAGTATCAAGCATGATAATTAAAACAAAATTAGACCCGAAATATTTACTCAAACACAAATGGTGACCGGGGAAATTTTAATTTAGTTAAAAGGGCCAACTTCTCGTCAACATGCACATCCTGTAATGAAAGTACGAGTATCACCATAACAACATGTTTACTCGTATGTTTTCTCTGCTATTGCTTGTCTTTTCGTTAGTACGTGCGGAGAAAGTGAATTAGTTGGCGAAAATAAACAGAAAATAAAAGAAGAAGATCACAAAGAAGCGGGCAACTTTTAATGCTACTGTTGGCGTATAAAAGGGTGTTTCTAGAGCCCTCCATACCCAACTCACGCTCCACCCTGTACTATAATAGTCACTAAATTTTCGTTTTCTTCAGGCAAAAGTTCTCAAGTGTTCTTCAATAAAACTACGTTCGTCACTCGTTCGACGCTTCTACTCCACTCGATATTATTATTGCAGCCTTAGTTTGTCATGAAAGAAAACTTTTTCTTATTTAATAAAAGGCTTAAGCGGTAAGAACAAAATAAAAGCAAAATAAATATAATAAAAGGAAAGAAAATAGAAAACTTTGGCAATATCTCAAGTTAACACAAGAGCCTGTGTGTTTGACATCCTAAGAGTTATAGTTAGAGAGTAATAGTCATGGAGGTGCTGTTGGTGTTCGATAAATGGAAAAAGAATATAGGAAAAGTGAGAATTCCCAAAAACTGTCAAAGATTACCATAATGGGAGTCTTAAAGAAAATGAGTAAATAAGCTCAAAGAAACATTAACAACACATTACTTGGTGCAAAATATTGAAGAAACAGACATACATTACTTACAACACTGAAAATTGTTGTAACCTGAAACCTATTATTTAACTAATAAGGCTAATAGGGTATTTACACGATTTTGACGACGTTACAAAATTGTGTTTTTAAGTTGGTGATCTCATAAGCTTGACTTTTTCTAATGGAAATGTCTAGCAGAAGCAGATTATTTTAATAGCTTTCGTTTGTTTGCATTGCTCTTAAGGTAGCAAAGAGCATTTTATTGATTTGAATGGCGAAAGGGAAAGTTTTAATAGGGGGACAACTTTTATCGTCAATGGATGAAGACAGAAACATATTTAAGCGAAACGAAAACATACATCTTTTAAAATTTCACACAACCTAAACCGAGTTTTCTTATGAGAACTTGGAACTTCAAATTGAATGAAAATATATCTTAGCAAACACTGCGGTTACACATTTCCTTGCCTAGCGGATGTTCTTAGGAAATAAATCTTAATATTGCAGAGTTCCGTCAAGCATGACAAGAAATGGGAGGTTAAGAACCTACATATCTTCATAGTGAAAGCAGGGCACTGACACATGAGATGAAAGCGTGACTATTCTTCCTCCCTAGTTTTAAATAAGACAATAGATCATGAGAATCACAATCGCTCGACGGATGGCCATGTGACTTAAGGACAGAACTGAATCATAAGGACTGATTCTTATCAATATTAATGTAGCAGAGTCAGAGAAATTCTTGATATTCATGACCGACATTTGTTAGAAACTTAATGGTAGATTGACTGTCCGAGTAAATCAAGGCATTTTCAGATGGACTCTACCACGCAATATGTATGTATTGCGCCGCGTTTAAAATGACCACTATCTCCTATTACAAAACACTGCAGTGGTTAATCCGTACATTCAGGAACTTATAAGGAAACATATAATCGATCTGGGTGTGTCTATGTCTTCCTAGAATTGGAGTCTGCACACCGTCGGCTAAGAGTATGCAAGGTTCGTTCTATCAGTGTGAGATGGTGGGGCTAATGCCCTAGGACCCATTCAGAGGTGTAAAGCGTTGTCCATTCATAAAAGCGTTGTACATCCGTAAAATTTTCGCATGGAGGACATTTCAGTACTACCTTTTATGTATTATCATTGTCGTAACCAATATGATCGGTCTTGTTCCAAGCAATATTAACAGAAAATCTTATAACCACTATTAGAACGGTTTTCGTGTTTCATGATTTTTACTCCTTTCATCTGAATAGAGGTTTCAATAAAAAGTGATTGGGGTTGTGCCTGTTGAATAGGCTATATCTGCAAATGGTACTTGACCAACTTCTAGAATTGTAATTACAATCACTTTAAGTGTGGCCCCTCCTACACAAAAATTCACTAAAAGGATCAACGACTTTTAAACTAATCCGCTAAAAACAGCCGTAATTAAAATTGAAAACTTTTCAGAAATTAGAAAATCATATTGTAAACTAAATTAACCACATGTTCGAAAAAGGATTAATGCTGTCTCCTGTTCTTGCAACGACAGTAATGTACACAATATACACACACAGAAGGTACTTAAGAAGTCAAGTCAACACAATTTAAATCTAATTAATAACCAGAGAGTAGCACAATTACAAATACAACAATACAGCATTTGTAAGGAAATCAAATAACAGGAGTAACTCACGGTCTCAATATAAATTACAGAAACGACTGAATGAATGACTAAAGGAACGAATGATGAAAAGGACTGACTGACACTTTGAATGCAGCTTAGAAGGGGGCATCATTATGACAAACATAAAACGTCGTGAGTACGTAATGAGGGAAGGAAAATTCTAAACAAAACTAAACACATTGCGTTCAAACTGGAGTGGAGTGGAGGGCTTTTTTAAGATTTATTCTTTTATTATTTGTGAATACGAATGCACAATATTGATTGCAAGCCTACCGGCTCACAAAAGTTAAAACACTTATGCATCCAGCGTTTGTATAAAAACATGCAGTGAAGTTGGGCTTTAATTAACATTAACGTACGCACTAATAACCTACGCAACTTTACCCCTCTTTGCTTTTATCCCCATTGCCAGGGAAACATGAAATCGTTCCATCTGAGTTGCTACTTCACTATGACATTCTAAAATGCTTTTATGCATATGATATAGTAAAGGAAAAGCATTATGTAATTTTTATGGCGTTTTCACTGCTGCTTGTCAAACCGGTAACCGGTATTAATCAGTAGCACCACTACTGCCATTTTTAACTGACGTTATTCAGTAATGACAACATCAGCTTACGCGAGCATTTAACGCAGGATTCAGGCCAACAGAAAATATTCTGCGATTGTGATTGAATATCTTGAACGATTGCAGAAAATAACCACTTTGAAGGCAGTGAATTGTGAAAATTATTACGAATTCTTAAAGAGATTTGTGTTGATTAAAGTCGTAATCGTTAGAATTCGTTGCGTTCAATAAACCGAAGTTTAAAGTGAGAGTTTTTCTACTTTTATTTTTTAAAGACACAAATTTTCCATGCGTTGTAACCACAGTAGAGCAATGTGTAATTAATCGAAAATAATTGTCGCCGTAGTCTAGAAGCCCCGTGACATCTGGAACAAAACCAAATATGAAAGCATTTCTTCGTCCCAGCCATCATCTGGTAAAAAGCCTGTGAATAAATAGAATTGCCATGAAAAGTTTCGCTGTTTCAGTTTCTGCCACTCATGGGTAAGATTTACTCATACAACATGAGTGGTCTGAGAAGCTTGCTTGTACTCCTGACTAAGGGATTACATATAATGAAAAATTCAGTAAGTAAGGAAGATTGTCCCCAAAAAATTTGTATCAAACCTTACAAACAAACAAAAAGTAGAAAAGAGTGTAACAGTTTTCCCAATCGGCCTACCGTGTAGACATATGATGCCAACATCTTTTCCTCCACTTATCCTTTAATAAGTCAAAAACATAGCATTGATTCACCAGATAGTTTACCGGTTAATCTAAAGCCATAATAGATGAAATGTAAACGAACAACAACTCAAGATGCAGGCTACCTGCATCAATGCGATTCGGAATAAATAGTGATATGGGTTGGATTTCATCGTAAACGAAGAAATAATATCGGCGGAAAATGCTGCCTTCATGACAGAAATTGTTTTAGAATCAATCCGCATAACTACATAACAACAGCATAAATTCATGATACCTATACTAAATTCCGCATTAAAATCCACCACTTGTTTATTTCAATGTAATCATTGATCTGCATGGTATGGCAACATCTAAACATTGTAGTTATAAACATCATCATCGTCATTATAATCGGCTTCAACAAATCGAATCATCTTTTCATGTTCAACTGTCACTTATCGATAACCAAATGGACAGCGAAGTGAAATGCAGCTCAACAATTACGAAATAAATTGAAAGCAAAGAAATTGGCCATGGAACAGAGAGTGTAGCAACAAGCAAAAAACTAGAAAAATTGTTTCAAACATGTTTGGGGATTTAAGTGGTAAAACACTACAAAAAAAAAAGAGAGAAAAAAATTGAGAGAGACACAGATACTCAGGTAATACTGGAAAATAGAATTCATAACAAAATTTGTCAATTACAACAGCCGTTTTGTTTCCATTATGTGAACCGCATTTCCTGCCTTGTACTCGAGTCTTGGCTTTCAACACCATACTCTCTATTCGCGCTTGCTCTTCTCCCTGATGCTCCCACGCTGAGTAACCAATAAAAGTCAAAATGTTAGAAAATTGGTTTAAATTTTCCTTTGATTGTGCTTGTTAAAGTTGATCTTTTTTTGTTTCCATTTTGTCGTTGCCTCAACTACAAGCAGCAGCAGCAACCTACCTCAACTTGGTAAGTTATCAATGTCTCAAGCTAGTTTGGTGGCGCATGTTGCATAATTTTTCTTCATTTTTTGTTTGGTTCTCATTCTCGTTGTAATTGAAATGTAATTAAACTCTTATTTGTTCCTTTTTTTGTTATGTGTATCCGTTCGTTCGTACGGCGTAAAGAACTCGAAATACTTTTTTCCTTTCTCGTTTCCACTTTTTTTGTTTTATTTTTTGCTACTTCTGCTTCATCTGCTTCATATTTGGCCTCTTTATGGTGGTCAAGCAATTAACAGTTGTTACCCACCACTATTAGTGTCAGTTTTTTATACACTGCGAAAGACAGACATTTTGCAGAATGACATGATGCATGATGTTTTCAACCTGATATTTTACACTTCTATTCAGATTAACGTTTTAAAGATTGTTGCTAATGAACGGATAACAAATAGCTTTAAAGGCTTTCATGATAGCAAGAAGACGTGAGAGAATCAGTTCTATCAACAGGACCTTGACAATTGAGAACGGGCGACTTGTTGAGCTACATCTGTCAACTTAGCTATCATTTACGAAATCTGTTTTGCCAAATCAATGGAGATGGATAAAGCATTCAACAACACGCCCAAACAATAAAATTGTTTCATCAAAATGTGTGTTTTGTTCGGAGAACATACCGTCATAATCGTCCTACCGAGAGAACTCTTCGCAATGTGGTGGATAAATTCTGGTATTCTGGTTCAGTAAACGGTTCGACCGACACCCGCCTTTTGACAAAACGCAGGATCTGTAGAAAATATTGTCTCTATCCGTTGGAGTGGCCTTGCCTTTTCTTTCCTAAACTGCAACTTGGTGAATTTTCGACGGCACTTAAGCCTGTAGCCATATTCAATGTAGCAAAATTCAATTGATCCAAGCACTGAAGGTGGACGACCGTGGACAATGACGTGCGTTAACAAAACAAAATTGTCAAATTTAGAACGACACTAACCCACTTGAGAACCAAGGGCATCTAATGCGACCACGAAAAGTCACTGTTTAGTGCGGATTTGATCGGTCCATATTTCTTTGAGAACGATGTTGGCCAGGCAATCACTGTTAACGGCAAGCACTGTAGGTCGATGATTAACAATTTTCTTTGGCATGAATTGGATGATCGAAAACAAACGACAGTTTCAATAGAACGGGGCTACGTTCCACACAGCTTTTGTCCCATTGGTGATGTGAACTGGTCACCGAGAGTTGCGGTTTTACTTTTGCTATTAGGGTTTTCTTAGGTCGCAGCTTCATGCGAACCATAGTTTAAGGCCGTTTATATTCTCAGTTGTCGAGGATCCATCCATATCCGTCTCATTTAGATCTGCATCGAATTTCAATAAAAAAAAACTCCCTGGGTAGGAGGAACGAGTCTTCGACTGATCTGCTTTGAATGCGGAGAATTTAACTTTATGTGTTCGAAATGGGGTAATTTCTACTGACAATGAAACCAAAGACTACCAATACCAACAGAGTATCCAATATTTATATGTAAATATTTTTCATGTTTCTAAAGGATTATTAACGATTTAATTCTTTTAATATTCTGCCTAAACTGCATCCGTTTAGAAGAATATAAATTCCATGTCATATTGAATAAACGACTGTGTGTGTGCTTACCTCATTTAGTTTTAACCACAGTCCAGAGAAGTTTTTTCTTTTCTTGTTTCTATTCCCTCTCCACCGACTACAATATTGCATGTAATATATATATGCTCGATGCAGAGAACGAAGGAGAGAAAACAAAAGCTGATATGGAGTTGGTGTAGTGTCAGACCCATGAAGCAGTGGCATAAAATAAAAGACTGGTGTGGTGTATATAAAAGGAAAAAATAAATCCATAGACCATAAAATAACAAAAAAAAAAATCCGGAGTGTATATTTAAACCACAATTTGTTGCTGATGTTGTTGCTGTTCCACACATATTAGAGCTTCACAATCCGAGTAAAAACAAACTAATGTTGGTGAAGTGTTAAAATATGTACCGCGCGACCATAAACAGTAGGAGTACCAGTACCAACAGCGGCAACAGCATCACTACACAACAATCCTATAACCGTAGAAGAGCAGAGAGCAAGCAACTAACATACCAGACTAAGAGGACTTACTTCTCTTCTCGCACCTAAAATCTCTGATGCGGCCCGGCTTGTACGTTCGTTCATATAAACAATTTAAGCTGTACTTCAGTTTTAATAGTTTTATGCTGTTTGGTTTGCCATACCCCAGTCTGGCTTTTTTTGATTGTTTATTATAAATTTGCTGTTGCTGCAACATATCCAACCAGCAGCTAAAACTTTTTTCTTTTTTCCGTTCGCTCTGTTTAGTATTGCAAGAGGAGTTAAAAATTATACTTCGGGAACGAGTTAAAGGGCTGCAGGGATGAGTATTTTAGTATGTTTGCCTTGCAGTTGGCAGTTTTTGATTTTGTTGAGGATTACTAAGGATTTTATTGAAGTTATTGTTGTTTTAGTTGTTCATAATAAACATTAAAGCAAACAATACAATCCTTTATAACTACGGTGACCATATTTTTTTCAGCAAAATACAGAACAGGAGAAAATAAAATACACTAACTACCATTTTCTAAATCAGGTTATTTTTAACCGTCAAAATTTCAATTGTCAATAAAGTTTTAAACATTATTATATTGATTGTTAGAAAAATAAAAATTTATTAATACAATTTAATAAAGTGCAAAAAGAAGCAAATAATACATAAAGGGTCCGCCAAATAACTTTTTTTTTGAAATTGTTTTAAAAAAACTAATGAATATTTTCTCAAATTTCTTTATTCATTTGAAAGTACAATCCTTCCGGTTAATAGTGGAAAATGACTTCATTCAAATGGCTACCTTGGCTGGCCACGGATAAAACTAATTATCTGTCAAATCAGACATGAGCTAAGTGTTACCATTCACGAAATAAGCTCTAGTTGAAAAAAAACGTTAGATGGCGGACCCTTTAGTATTTTTACTTACACACCTTTCTGTGGTTTAAAAAAACGAACAAGTATTGGATATATTTTTATGTTGTTATGATTTGAATAATCAAAAATATCGACACTACTTATCAGTTTTGGTAAATGTTTATAGTTGAAAAAAATTTATTACCTACATTTGTGTCAGAATTTTTTAATATTTCTCTGCGTTTCTTATGTAAAACTGAAAAAATAGCGAAATACTGACCAAATACAGAACACTAAATAAAATACAGAACATTTTCACGTTTTTTAGCAAAGAATAATTTACACAGAACAAGGCTCTAAAATACAGTATTGTTCTGTATAATACAGAACGTCTGGTCACCGTATTTATAACAGACTCCTCCTATCTCTGAATTTCCCATTCTCTAATCTTAGTTTTGGTTTGTTGAGAATTTAAAACTTTTTTCTCTCTCTCTATTTTGATTTCATTTACTCCATTTCGAATTCTTTCAAAAGTTTTTTAAGAGGATTTTGTCGAATTTTAATTGCAGAGAGCAAATTTTTTGTGGCCAAATGTTGTGAACATAATCCTAAGTAATCAACTCAACACTCAGATGGCAATTTATAAAAATTTTCTTAAACTAGTTTCACAACTACAATTGAGTACCACGTTAAAAGTAAAACTTAAAATCATTACTCTTCCATAGTAGTTCATCACGAAGCTTTAAGTTCACAACTAACCTCTGTTGTGAATAAGAAACCGCACAATCAAGATTCTTTCGCAAACCCTAATCGGAGAAGTCGATCTCAGGCCGATGACTTCTTGAATGAAACACGAATTTAAAAGTTTCCTATTCAAAAAAATAATATTTATCGACACCATCACAATAATTTGGTTTGTAAGCTGCCATCGTTGGCGCCATTTTTTAGTTTGGAAAATAAGAAATAGCCCCTGGCGGTCGTACCATGCGAAAATGAGAGATTTGCAAAAGTCATCAATCAAAGCGTATGGGAAATTTAGGGAAAAGCCGCGCTGAGTAATAGTGACCAACAAAGGACCAACTTTCAGTGCAAAAAGTGGCACACAACATAATAATGTTGTATAATATTAGGATTTCATCAGTTTATATTACGAATTTTTGTTAAAAATGCCTTAACTTAACTTAATTGGTCAGTACAACCCTTTTGTCAGGACAAAAATCTAGCTTCTCACCCCACCCATATTGTGTATGTTAATTTTAGCCATTCGTTAAGGGATCTATACTTCGAGTCCGAACGACAGTTTCAAGCATCTTCACATGGCAGTTTTATTTTCCTCTAAGAGTTTTTGATAGAAGTCTACTGAGGGGAAGTGGCCGTTTCGTTGTGTTCGACATGTCTGGTGTTTTTTTGAACCGCGGGCTTTCCTTGAATAATCCCACGCATTTCATACTAGACTATGGCGTCTTCAAGCAAAAATAAAAGATTTAGGAGTAGGGTCGGAGTTATTCATGGATGCAAATGACACCTGCAGGGAAGGAATGTGAAGAGTCACTATAAATGGATCCTCAGTTTAAGAATAATACATTGGTTCTACAGAAGAGTAATTAGCCCTTTGGTAACATATTCTTCAGAAGTATAGAATGAGAATACCAAAACAACTGCTCTCCCTAAGAATACGCGATAGAGATCCAGTTATATTTGAAACTAGGACATCCGCATCGGAGCGCCAAATAATTGCGTATGCATGAAATATAGAAAGGACATAGAAACTGTAGGAAGGACATTGAAACTGTGGAATAGTTTCCACATCGCTTCCCAGTTAAAGTAGGCAAAAAATACCAATATTTTTTGTAATTGACATTTTATCAGAGGCTGATCATAAATGATACGTACATAACAATGGCAAATACCAACCTATTTTAGATGTAGCATAACTAGCATAGTTGTACAGTAGTACACACACAAAAGCAATCGTTTTAATATGCAGAACACTAATTTGATTTGATTTTAAATTTATAATATATCCTTCTTCACCCCTATACATTTTAGTTTTTCTTATGAAAAAGTTTTCACATTTCGTATTACTGATACCTCCACTATAAATCTCTCAGATCTGCTTAAACAAGCGAGTGTATTTCCTTTCCTGACCTATACCACTGCAATTGCTTTTAAGTGGGAACCACTATTACCATAAATTAATGACACTGCTTTAGTCCCCCCATTCTGCACGCACTTTAAAGCAATCAAATCGTACGTGGCCATGAAAACAAACAAACAACAAAATAACCCTGTTGTTCCTGGTATAAAAATAACCCGCGCTTAATTAAAAAACATTTTTCAAGAAATATCACTTCTTAGCACAACTTGCAGCTGTTGTTCCTGCGAAAAACGAAAAAAAAACAAGAAAGAGAAGAAGAGAAAATAGAATTTTATTTCATTATCACTCTATAAAATACAAGATGAAACGAGATGAATTCTAAAATATGGGGCAATATGGGGAGACATAATAAAAGTTCATTAGATCATGACTGTTGGTACACACATGCATATGAACGTGCTGCACACTAATGAACCATAAAGTTAATGAAATATTAGGATCACCACATAAATGAATAAGTTGCCCTACATGATGTAATAGAATCCGATTGTTTGATTCAGAAGGGGTTATTATGCACACAATTAGTGGATTCCGTTAAGAAGAGATATACTTGGGATACCATTTTGCTAAATGTAATTTTGTTAAACTGTACGGTAGCCATGCTTTGCTTCTGATGCCAGTATGGCGTTAAGACATCAGTTACAATTCGATGTACCACCATTTCTAATATCTACCGCATAAAAAAGAGGGGCTCCATTGAGGGTGGTCGTAAATTATGTTCGTTTAGTAAAATCAGCATTTTTTAATGCAATTGATTGTATACTCGTCTATAGTTTGTGCTGGGGCAAGTACGAGTATGCGATAGTGTTTTGCTTCATACTGGCTGGAACTGGTTTTTCTCGACTTATTGTGTGCCAAACAAGCATAAAACTTGCCAGCTGGCACTACACGTTACTTCATATTCACTTCCTTTCAATGCAATCCTTTGTGTCCAGTAATCAATGGGACTGTGCTGTGTGGAAAGTGAAAATTGGTTGTGGCGCAACACGATCGTGAACTTGAAATTGCATTCACTTTGAAGATATATTCATGCGATTCGCTATTAAAAACACAATTTATGGAGCTTTTTTACCCTTTTATTGTTTCGTTGTTTGCTTTTTTAGTGTTTTGGTTTTCGTTTTTAATTTTTTTAAGGCGTTACGAAATACCTATCTTGTTCTTGCATTAAAGACAATCGCAAAGCAGTGTTTTTATGCATGGATTCATGGCCCACCAACACCATTTATGATTTACTTTTTTTTTGGCTTCCTGAATGTTAAACGCGTTTTCTAAAATATCGTGCCTCTATTGTCTCCATATGAAGTCACGACAACAGTCGATTCGTACAAGCAGTTATTAAGGGGAGTTTTTTTTTTATTAAAATATGTGCTTTTCCATAGACAGGAATTGGTAGAGATCACAGAGTGCGAGTTCTGGACTAAATACAATTAAAAATATTTGTTTCGTCACTGTTCCTCTATTCCCGATGGGTCCTGCAATAAAGTGTTTGGCATAATGATAGATGTGAGACTGAGCTTTAAACAGCTTTCCGTCGTATTCTACGTCTTCTATGTTAAGATTCTTCAGCGCATACAGGAAGAAGAGGCTGTTTTTCTAATATACGAGATGACAGTAAATGCAGCGGAAGCGTCACAACGATGGATGAACACATGTTCTTAAACCCAGTGCTAAAACGAAGATAAAAACACAGCACGACCAACTGAATTACCTTACCTTCTACCTTGTTAGAAGATGTTTTTGGTTGCAGAGCAATCGTTGAAAAGTGAAATGCCGGCCCATTGTTCACCAAAGAGTTGAGAGCAGATTCTTCACAACAGAGAGACAATACAGACAAGTTGGAAAAACATTGGCGTCTGATGGAGGAGACATTTCAGGAATGTGATAATCGTACAGAAGTCATTTAACTCTGGGCGGCCTCATATCGTAATACTATATTGAAGAGACGAACTGACAATAGATCACCGGTGTGAAGTTAGCGAGTTATACTACAACATGTCTGCGAAACGTTTTGTATTCAAATGCCCTGAATTTAACGAACATCGAATGAAAGTGGAATTCGTGTTTGGCCAGTATCTGATGTTACTGATGACTATGCAATTGAAATAATGGTTATATCGGAGAAGAACTGTCAACGAAACACAGTGAACAACTAAGAAAATCTGCTAGGCCGTAATACTCTAGCCCACGTGGAAGAGCAACCGTGGGGCTAACCGTGCTATATGCCGCTGGTGGCTTTATTCGTTGAGAATCTGTCAGACCTAAAGAGAATTCGAAATCTGTAGAATATACTGATCAGTCACTGATAGTTTTTTATAAATTTTTGTCTAAGTCAAGCCAGACAATATATTTGTTCGCATAACTTGCATAAGCCTGTTAAAGACTTTTCTACCAAAAATATAAATCAAAAAATAGCAAGAACAATTCCTGTAAGTAACCGAAAAGATAAATCGTAAAATAATATTAATTCGTGACGATATTTTTTCTCTTTTTTTTGGTTTTCCGTTTCATGAGTTTCCTTTTTTCTTTTTGTAATTATTGTTGTCTTCTTTATGATTTAAACTGCTTAAGTATTTTACAGATTTTTATTATTATGATATTTTTACGTTCGTCCTCTTTTTCTGTTTCGTTTTTATAGCTTCAATTTCTTTAGCAGTTTTGGTAACGCTTGTACATACACAGTGTATGTAAGTATTTACGTATATAAGTGCTGTTATCCGTGACCACTTTGCAACGTATTTAACACCAAAGATATATACGACTATGGGTAGTGCCACCTTCTTTTTCGTAGTCATAGTCGGCATTGCAATAATCTTGTGGCATTCATTTCATGATCATGAAGAGGGGATCACTATTTATTGTCAGTTATTTTGCTTTTCTTTTAAAATTTGTTGTTAGAGTCGATAAACAAAAGAAAACGAGTTCGATTTCAATACGTTGACGATGTTCCTTTTTTTTGTCTTTTTTTTTTTTTTTGTTTCATATTCGTGTTAGTGGTGAGCATCTAACATCTAGAGGATATGGGTCGTACAGCGAAAAATTTAACCAGCAAAAGAAATACGATGACTATGATTTGGTATAATGAAAGATGCCAAAAACCACGGTTTATATAGAGGTTTTATTTTTGTGGCATGTTGTTACACAAATTTATTTACGAAAAATTCGCGCTAAATCCGAGCTTAAACGTTTCAAAACGTAATTTTCTCAACACTATTCGTATTTATTTATTCGGCCACCTGAAACCTGATCTAGGTTTCTTTGCACAATTGGAGGCTTTGTCACTCATAACAGGAAGTTGTCCTGCATCCAATATAAAAAATTATTATTAATACAGTAATGGTGGTAGTTCAAATCCCAACTCAGACATCTCGAACAAAACGAAATGATAGAAGAAAATTTTTTTCAACAACAATTTTTTTTTCTCAGAGTTGGAATCCAAAAAACACTACCTTCTACTATTCTGTTAACTTCAATAGTCTTATTAGTTATCGCAGACGTACAGTCTAATTCACCCAAAGTATCGAAATGCAAACACAGGCGTAATGCACGCATCTAACCTAAGCTTGACTGCAAACTTTAGAGCATATTATGGCAGTAAAACTTACAAAATACGTAATAATTCTATTAAACGTCTGCCCCCAATTAATTAATCATTCTCAGACTACTCACACAGAAAACATATACAAACACAAGTTTTTCGTGTAAAATTTTAAAACATTTTATAATTAATTAAGAGAGCACTGCATGTTAAAATTCAATCAAACTTTTTCAACAATTCCATTAAATCAAAAGTACAGAAACAACAACAACAGCAAACGGAAGCCATGAACAGGAATAGAAACGAAATATTTTCTATTCAATTTTGTTTTTTTTTCTTTATTTTGTAAATCAATTTTCACTACCGCCGTGAAGAATCCTATCAGCGCCAGTCAAAACTTTACAAAAATCATTTTGACTAACAACTGCGCAGAGATTCAGTCACTCACCTACAACCAGTCTGCCAACCAGCGAGCATCTTTCTTCAATGGAAAATGGTAATGGATAATAAAGTAATGCAATGCAGTTGTAGACAGCGTGTATTGTCTTATAGAGTGTTTCAAGCAAAAATAAAATAATGAAGAACTAAAATAAGATATAATAATAGTTTGAGGCAGTCAATATAGACAATGTGAACACTACATAATTTAGGTGAGGAAAGCAATCGTCATATACAGGTTGCTTCTCTGGTTGCTTTGTTTTCGAGAAAACTGAGCTGGGGTTTGAACCGACTCTCGACAAAATACCACCTACCACACAAAGGCGACTTCATTCTAATTCAATCTTTACAATTAATGACAAGGAGCATTACTTTCTTAATGTGTCAAAAAGATCAGCAAAAACCTCATAACGGCGTAGTGTACTACAAAAAAGGAAACAAGGATGAGAATCTTAAAAAAACAAACGTTTTTAAAGGGAGTAGTTTTACGTTTCTCTACAGCCACAAAATTTTCCATCATTCGTCTTTAGAAAATCTACACCTATTTTGCCATTCAACAAGCAAAGCAGGAATAAAGTCACGAAAAAAGATCTTAATTTTTTTAATTCCCTTTAAAAGGCAAACAATGGCTGTCTAGAAATGGTTAAAGAAATCGAACCGTTTATGAGGAGTGTGATGACATTGTGGAGTACTTTGCTTTGACTGGCTCATTCGTTCTCTTCATTACCCTACCGTGCCTTAATAAAAAATTTATAAGGAGGCGAAGAAAAGGAAGGGAACAACAACAATATATTTCAAGTATATTTCAAAAGCTTCAAAAACTGTATTATTCTTCACAAAGAAAAAAAGGAAAAAATATCAGAAAAAATAATTTCGTTAGTTTTCTTGTTTGGTTTTTCTTGTTTGCCGGTCCATCTGTCTTTCTTTTTGGGAATTTTTTTTCTTTTCTGTACAAAGAATAAAGTGTTGGAGAAATTCCGGCAGATTTTGGCACTTTAACTTTAATGAGAATTAAAAGCAAAGGAGAGATAAGACTTTGGCTAACCTTTTCAGAAGCCAGCATGCGGAAGAAAATTAAATACTTTTGTGAACGTTTTCATCGTGTGTTTCAAGTTTTACACGATATTCGTTGAATATTATCCGAGGAAATAAAAAGAAAAATAAGAACATCTATAATAAATACTAGCTGACCCGGCTCACTTCGTACCGCCCAAAATTGTTTTTTTTATTGCCCAAAACACATTATGCATATATTTATTTTAATAATTTATTGTAATAGCGCTGACGAAGTTGTAGTTGTTGTACTCGCTGCAAAACAAAAACTAACAGACATATATGTTATATAGGTGCATATGTAGTTATAAACAATCGAATTAGCCGACTTATAGGTATCTCTTAAAGGGGAGGGTTGCCACGCCCATTTTTGGTGAGTTGGTCGATATCGACTCTACGAACGTACCCACCAAATTGCATTCGTATACGATTACTATGCCCCTAAATATTCAATTTTAAAGCTTTGCCACGCCTACTTTTTGCTATATCGAATTTTTTTAAACCATCTAAACCTGATAAGCTTCCGAATAAAAAACTAATGGTTAAAATCAGTTCAGTAGTTTAAGAGTTATAGGTATCACTTGAAGGGGGAACGTTGTCACGCATATTTTTGGTGAGTTTGTCGATATCGACTCCACGAACTTAACCACCAAATTGCATTCGTCTACGATGACTATGTACCTAAATATTCAATTTTAACGATTTGCCACGCCCTCTTAACATTTAGGGATATGAAAAATAGATCTTGTCCGATTCTCAGAAATACCCGTTATGTACACAAAATTTCATGAAAATCAGTCGATCCATTTCGGAGGAGTTTAACCACTAACACCGTGACACGAGAATTTTATATATTAGATAATAAAAAATATATTTGGTTTATAGAAACAAATGTAAGAAAATGCGGCAAATAGAGGTTTCATGCCATCGATTTAAATCATTTTTTCAAGAAGCTAGTCTTTTAATCTTTGTAGTTTATGTATGACGAGCAGGACACAGAAGGCCGCTGAGCAATAGAGCGGAACCTACTATGTACTTAGTTTTCATCAACAAGTTCAGTTATCCAAAGTAAATAGATACTATATCAGCCTGAACAGTAAATTTTACTTCTCCAATAAAACTTTCCTTGGTCTTAATAAAGAAGTTTTATTAAAGACAGTGACAGTAAATTAAGTGGAAGAAAAACGTGAACAAAGTGCCCATAGGCCCTAGACAACATGTGTTTTCCTAAAGATATGACATTCCAGGACTGAATAATATTTAATCTATAACCTGTTATACAAAGATTTCTGTGGCTTCGCACATGACCAAAAGCAGATGCTGGTGTGTTAAAAATATTACAGTTTACCGCAAAACAAATAAAACAAACTAACTAGAGTTATGATACTTTATCTCAACTCAAGATGCACTATCTAAAGGGAAATAGCAAATATCATGGAAATGCAGTTTAATACAGCAACATATTGTGCGATGAAAAGAAATTTGTAAGACACCAAAGTAAAACCTAGAGCTTCAGACAAATGTGTAATGAAACTGACCGGAACCCTTACAGAACACATAGATAATATCACACACAGAAGGAAATAAATATTTTCAGATGTAAAGATTTGGTTCAGTGATTGAAAATATTTCATACAAACACAAGCAATACAGATATCAATCTGAATGAAGATGAAATAAAAATATATGAAAGGCTTTTATCGTACTTCGATCCGCCCAGAAGACACAATCAACAATGAACACATAAAGCTAAGGCGAAGCCATATCTTGAAAAAGAATAATCACGTGGAAATGTTATTATTGTAACTGTCGTCGTTCAGAAGTGACTTAGCACTGCTATCATAAGATCTAAATCTATCTCTTACCCTTCTATTATCAGCAGTACACTTACCACTGTAGAAATGCTCTGTTTTCATTTGTACAAAGTCAACTTACCTGAAAAGAAAGGAAAAAGTAGAAAAAAAAAACATTTAGTATTGAAAATATAGTAGCAAGCAATAATAAAATTTGAAAAGCACGACTTAAATTTCTACGTTATGTGAGTTAGCAAAAATAAAATTACAGCAAATATACATAGTAAAGGCAATAATAACAGTAACATATCAACAGCAAAGTTCTAGAAGTTGTCAGACCGAAATAAAATAAAATATAAACCAAAATATTTCCTTCGGATCCTCCCTTCAGCAGTCTTCTATCTAACTCGTGAGAGTAAATAAAATGTTCATGACAAGTTTCTACAAAATCTGTCGTTCGGATTCAAATACCGCCACTCAGGGATAAAACTAAGACATAAAACATGTGAAGTGTGAGAACGTAATTCGTAATCCTGAATTGTAATGACCTCTTCAGCAAGTAAGAAGTTTGAGGAAATCCATTTTCTTAATTTTTGACAATATCACCGAGAGTTTTTATGGCAAATACTTAAGGGGAATATTTTCCAAGTAGCAACACAATATCGAACAATCGTGGAACTTGTGGTCTGAAGGGAATAATTCGTCATTATATGGATAAAATGGATTTTTTTATCACGACTAATATTAATTTCTCCAGAATAACTGTTTAAATAAGTTATCCCATTTGAAGGTACTTCGATTCATTACAGTTTTATTTTCAGGTTCTTTAAAGTCATGTTAACCTTGAGGACATTAGTGTTGTCTGGTGGAAAGTAAATGTAATGATAACCGCAGATATTATTAACATTTTCTCAGAGATAATTGAGTTGAATTCATATTAATGACCCTATTTTTCGGTTTTAAAATTTTATTAAAAAAGAAACAAGAAAACTTTTTTATAAATCCTAAATAAGCTCTGAAGTTAGAACTTTAAACTTTTGTTATTAAACTCAAGCTTCTCCCATCACTAAAATAAAAGAAATTTGTGGCATTTCTATACTTTCATAACTTCATTGAAGGAAAACATAAATACGGAAAACGCAAAAAGGATATGCCGAATCAACTACAAGTACTTAAAACATGAAATTTCTGTTAAATATGGTACTAAAAATTTATGACTTCTAAATGGAGTGTATGAAGCGCAAAATGTACAAACAAATCAACGCCGAGTTCATTACGATAAAGTATTCTGATACAAAAATCGTGTGAATAATGAATAACAACTGAGAAGTTCATATTGCCCAAAAAATCATCAAATTAAAGTTGAAATGAAAGAATACGATGCAGAAAAAATAATTATTAAAAAAAGTACTTTTTTCTTTTCTGCCTTGTAATGTAACGGTATTTCCTTTAAAAAAAAGAGCTACACTTCACTTATCCTTTCTACTACACCAAATAATGATTTCACGTTGCTGGAAAAGGGCAACAAATCAGCAATAACTGCGTTTTAAGGCACACTTAAAAACCCATAAGAAATACACAAACATTTTGCGACTATAATGGCCCTCTGATGAAAAATAATAACCCAAACAAGTATACGTTGGTCGCTCTCTCTTTTTAGGGGAACACAGGGCTTAAGTATAAAAAAAGGAATAAAAAAACTATACTTTCGAAAAAGGCAGACAGTCAGCCATCGAGGCTGTAGAGAAACTAATCCATATCTGGGTAATAAAGACTGGACGAATAAAGCCGAAATTTGTGCGACATCATGACGTCCTGACATAGATTTCCAGTCAATCGATCAACTGAGGGATTAACATATCTGATGACTGCGGTTAGGAGTGGTAATCCTTTAGTATATCTCTTCTGCAGCGGAAAATACGTGACCATTTAGTTACGTGAGCTACCTTGATAGACATTTTTTGTACTAAAACGTTTT
Source organism: Sarcophaga rosellei (assembly GCA_930367235.1). Taxonomy (NCBI): domain Eukaryota; kingdom Metazoa; phylum Arthropoda; class Insecta; order Diptera; family Sarcophagidae; genus Sarcophaga; species Sarcophaga rosellei. The sequence goes on along the minus strand of OV884018.1, from coordinate 61,790,038 downwards.
TTTTGGTGAATTGAGGATTTTTTTTCACTTGGAGGATATTTTTTAGAAAATCATGATCAGAAATATCACCTTTTCGTATGAACTTATAAAGTGGAACAACCCAATGTTGACACTTTTGGGTTAATGACAATCATCTTTCAATCTTCAAAAGGATCGTGAAGCTCCTCTGTCTTTTCTCTTACAAGGATTAACAGAAATTTTTTTGTTACTGTAGACGACATAATATTACGGCAAGAAAGAGAAATACATAGGATTTCGTTAGGAGAATAAGTAAAATATTTTAACTAAAAATTTAATGAAAAGAAAAAAATTGTAAAGAAAAACTATAAGTGTTTCAAAACAAATCAATTGAAAAACAATTCATTCTAATGATTTCATTACTTTAAAGCTCTGATAACGGAATTACATTTCAGTTTCTTAATAACATGAATGAAAATGGTTAGAAACACATTAACGGAGAGTGAAAAATTAAATGGAACGAGCATGACAACGACAAAAATCATGTCAATAAGGAAAGAGATTTTAAAGTTAATAAAACGACGCCTTCGCATTAAGTAACAACAAAAACAACAGCACGCGTCTTAACAACATACAAATTGTTTCTTGTATTTATTTAATACTTTCAAGGATTATGTCTTCTACTTTGGCCTCTCTTCCAAAACCCGTCAATGTTTCTTTAAACACTTTAAGATGGAATATAAAAGCGTGACGAGATATACGAAATACAAGAAAATCGTTTACAGAATTCCATGATATTGTGTTACTAAGTAGAGAATATTAATAATGAAAATAATAGAATAAAGGGAATAAGGGAACTAAAAAATGGAAAAAAAAGATTTCCTAAGAAAAACTTGAGAGAAAAGGACAAGAAATTATTTATGGGACAGTTGAACGTGTAAAGATCATACGAAAGAAAAGCCGTTTGACATTTAACTTGGAATTATTTTTTTTTTAATGATAATCATAGTGTGTCATACTATTTTCAGTTTTAAAAGAACTTCCAATTCGTTCCGAATATAAAGTTAATAATCGTTTACGCTTTCTTTTTTTAAATAACTAGTAATCTGATTATTTAAGAAAGTATTTTAAAAAATCGTAGTTTTAAAATGCTGGTACCTCGTAAGTGAATACCTGGAACTTCTTAGTGAGTTCGTGATGATTATGATATGGTTGGTAGGTATACATTCGCTTATGCCACGACAGTACTGGTTCTACTATTTAAGCTACATGCTAGAACCTCATTAGATTCGACAGATGATCAGTATCGTTCCGTTCATGTCCGTAGAACATGATGGAAGAATTCCAATACAAGGAGTTCCCTTCCTTATGATTATTATTAAACTCAGCAAGTTGACTAACGGCAGATACTTCAAAAGTTTCTGAGTGTCCCACATTTTTCACGAATTATAAAACACCGATTAAGCGTGTACAGTTATATGTCTGACACCTATTGCGGATTACGTCCAGCTAACCGCGATAGCCCACCGGTACCATCCCACTCAATTGTTCCCGAAATAAAAAGAGACAGACGAAAAGCAAAGTTCAAGCTACAATTTTTCAGTTCTCCGAATGACGACAAGTAACTACCCATTCGACGTAGAATAGATTTTTTTCGGATCTAGCAAATACTGGGCCTAGTCAGGGAAATATTACTTCCTTAATTGATCATTGCAACCCCTTAGTCATAATTTCAACCACGTTGTGTAAGTTATTTTATCCTTCAATTTAATCGACTCCTAACGACAGATTTGAGAAAGTTTTCATGTCAATTTCATTTACTCTCAGAGTTTTAGCCAAAATATTGTTGGGAGGAAGTCGTCGAAGGAAATATTTTGTTTTTTTTTTTTGTCATTTTTTGTTTCGTTTGAAATGTCTGAGCAAAGATTTGAATCACAGACTTTCGTCTAATAACTCTACACACTACCTACTAGACTACGGCTACTTCACAATAGTATACTTCTTATTCAGCAGACATACCCCATTGAAATGACATCTCACATAGTAGCGACCCGATAGAAAACCTTCAACATTTTATCAATGTCCGCCTTCTGAAATTACTAAGGACTATATCTCCATAGGTGAAAGGACCTATGAATCGTTTGGCTGAACAAGATCATCGGTCACACTCCCAACGTGAGACACTGAAATACGCCCTGCAAGTCCAACAAATTCTGTTGTGGATCCTTAATCAATCACAATCATCCACCATATCGAAGCAACCTCGAACCTAGAAAATCGAAACTTGATTTGTTGAAGGCAATCAAAGCACTCCTCGCAAACCGTAATTTCAACAGAGATGAAGCAATTGTTCCCAGTGAGATCTGACAACCGATGAATATTGTTATGTGAGCATCTTTGATACCCACTTTAGGATCCACTGAATTGATATCCTCGTTTCAATTCCAAATACTATCATCTTGACAACCATGTTCCTTTTGATACTTTCGTAAAGCTCTTTAGATTTTCCTGAAACCCATTTCTGGTAATCAGGATTCATATAATGTGTGATCAATCAAACGACCACATAATCCTGAATGCTTGCTAGAACACGGATGTCACAAAGTACATGAAGTTAGAAACCTGATACGACTTGAATCCTTAAACAGTCGTTACAGGATATTTTCTCATAACGATCTGTGTAGATAGACCATTGTCTACATGAATATGTACATTGAACAGCAAAAGAAGGAGGTATACAACAATAAATTTCAGGTTTTAAATTGGTAGAATTTGGACAGAATTTATATTGGCCCCCAGAACACATACATAACCTATTGGATCTTAATTCTTTAATTGAATGCATGCAAATCATTTCAACTGCTTAAAAAGAGGTTGGTCGCCCTTGAAAATTTCATTAAATATCTTCAACTCATTTGAAAGGCTATAAGTCTCTGATAAAATATTTTTGTCGTATAAACTATTTTCCCTTTTAATCCTTTGAAGGATCCCCAAATAAAAGTGAAAACAAACCAAAAAAACAAGAGATTTACTGATATTCACATGCCATTATCGTCTATCTCCCTAGCTACTCGAAATATGATATTTTTACTGCAATTTGATGCTGATAAATAACAGAAGAAAAACAAATAAAGGATTAAGAGAACGTCTACTTGTGTGGACATCTCAATAATGTATGGTCAGGAAACGTCAAGTAAAAGTTTATCACGTCCTTATAAAAATCCCAAAAAAGCAAAAACAAAAGCAATGACATGAAAGTGAAACCTGTGGCGATTAATTACCCGCCTTTACGTATTAAAGCTGTACGAGAGATGGAAAAGGAGAGGAGAGCCTCTGTTGCACACACAATAAGTGACATTAAATTAATCGCTACGAATTTTTTTGTTCTTGTTTTTAACACATTTATTTTCGTGAGTGTAAATGGCAACAAGAACACCAACAATATTCAAGATAAAAGCAAATAAAATTTTTAACAACTGCCCTGTTTTTAAAAGCACCTTAAAATGTATATGTGTTGCCGCAACATTTCTTATCCATATGAAGTCAATATTATAGGAGTAGTTGGTATGGTTTTTGTGTTGGTGTTGATATTGGTGTTGCATGTTGTCCTATACGCATTTTACTCTTCTGCTCATTTTTTTTTTTCTTTTCCTGTTTATTCTTTTGGTATCATTTGCTTGTTTCGGTTCCTTCTGTTCTTTTCCTTTATTTTGCTGTAAATTCACAACAAATTGATTTAAATTGTTATTGGCATTACTATTGTGTTTGCTGTGCTATGGTTATTGTAGGTCAAGCTTTTAAGTATACATGGGTGTATGTGTGCAAGTGTGGCATTTTGTAGCATTTAATTTGTGTGGTCTCTGCATTTGTGCAACATCAGCAAAACTGACATCAACAATGGGGGTAACAACACTGGTTAAGTGGTCTGCAATTTATTCCCTACACAGCCATCATATTGTGTTACACAAAGCGAATCGTTTAAGTTTTTTTTACGAAATTATTATATTTTCTTATTATAGTTCTAAGATTTTATACCATCTGTCTCTGTCTGTCGAAGGAGTTAAAGTAATCTAAGAAATCTTGTTGTGAAGTGACGTCTTTTTTCGTCAGTGATTATCGAGTCTAATAAGAGTCGCCCAAGAAACATTTTTTTATGTTTCGTTTTGATCCATATGTCTAACGTGGAGCTTGACCTTGGCCTCACGTCTAATAAGCCAACACACTAAACTACCTACTAGCCCACTCTGTACAGAAACCTTTAATTCATACATATTACGTACACTGTACGTACAAATTATTTGATCGATTTTCTTTTAATACGTACTCCACGTAAAATGTTTTTTTCTATTTTTTTTTTTTGTTTTATGCTTGTTTTTGTTGGTATTTTTCATGTAGTATTTAATTAACAGATTTTTATTTAATTATTGATTTACTTTTATACGTACAAATATAAAAAACCTGACACAAAAACCACAAAATTAATAACAATTTGCGGTTTTCATATCAGAAATACTCGTGCGAATACAATCAGAAGCCAGTAGAAGAAATTGAGCAAAAGGAGTCAAAATTAATATTATCAGGTGAATAACATTATTGCGGATAATGATGATGCTGATGACGTAATAATAAATTATTAAAATTAATAAAAAAATATTTGCAATATAATCCAGCCGTAATTTAAAATATATTTCAAGGCTGAAGGTCATCATATGAATACGAAAACAAATTTCATTTTTTCAAAATTCAAACTTTTCATTACAGAGAGTCAGTTTTGTCGGTTTGGTTCAAAGCATGGCATTTAATTTATTTGGCTTAAAACAAAATCTACATGAATGCAAAAACTAAACCAAAAACCAAATTTTAATTATTAAGAACACAATCATAAAAATTAAATCCAACTTAGGAAGAGAAAAAAAAAATAGAAAAATGAACAAATTAAGTCACCGTAGTCTATTAGGCAGTGTCTTGGCTTATTAAACGCAAGGCCCAAGGTTCAAGCCCCAGATCAGACCTCACAACGAAAATATGAAACAAATATTTCTTCGGCAACTGCCTCTCAGCAGATTTCTGGCAAAAATTAATAAAAATACCATGAAAAGCGTCTCAAAAATCTGTCATTCGATGTCGACTGTAAACTGTAGGTCCCGTCATTCATGTGTAAAAATAACGCACACTAGATAAATGGTGTAAGAGGCATTCAAGCATTTAGCAGGAATTCATATTTATACATCTTCTAGATGGTAAAATTATACAGATTCTTAGTGGAAGCCTATTTAGCTATTAAAAATAAAAGAAAAATAAGTAAGTTACAGTTCTGAGCACGACAGAAAGTACTTAAATACCGTACCCACTCATCTTGAAAAGAGGCTCATCGGTGAGCATAAAACGAAAACTGAATTGTTAGATTAGTTTAGTGTGTAGCTTTCCGTCCACAGGCACCATATAGTCCACTCAGTGCTCTATATCCCTTTCCGTCCCAAGCAATTTCAAAATTGGAGGATATCAATGAAATTTTTGGCATGTGATTATTAGCCATTAAAAACACAAAAATGAATTTTTTAATGTCTATACAAAGTTGGTATCCTTAGAAAAAGGACATACACATATGTGTGTCACTTAGTCAAAATACAAAAATTTTAATATAATAATAAAAAAATAAACCTTTTATTACGCTCTCAATCACATACATACATACATAATTGGCCATTACAACCCTTCGTCAGGATTACGGCCTAGCTTCTTACACCACTCATGTTGTGCGCCTTAATTTTTTTATATATTTATAAATATATTTTATACGCTCTCAATCACAAATACTAAAAAAGCGGCGAAAAAACTTATAACAGGACAAAATAGAGATAACCACTAACATGAGGACATATAATTCAATAAGAAAAAGCTAAATAATAATTTACAAATTGCTCTCCAAAATATCCTAAATTTTCGTACACATTTGTGTAGGCAAGGACGGAAAGGGATATAGCCCATTTTGTCACCCAGTGTGAGGTGAGCCCCTTTCTCATGCCCCGTACTGGTGGGTTTGAATCAAAACGAACTGTGGATGAAACCGGCCATGTCCAGATCTTCAAACGTTCAGTCACCCAAAAACCGATAATGTCTGTTCTGAAGTGCAAAGCACTCACATGAAGTGTTGTACCGATTCCGTTCCTTCTACAACATTGAATCTTCGGTAGTAATCCGCGTGTGGCAGACCAAGGTTATCAGCGAAACTGCCAATAGCGCAGTGCCCCATTAGGATTCCTGTTAGAATGTGAACCATTCTTGTCTAACTCAAGTAGTGAAGTGTACTTTCAGTCCAATTTTCCACTACATGCAGGCAGTCAGCAACGACACTGATGCTTAAAAGCAAAGTACTTTAAAATCTTACGTATTTTCATATGAAAATAGCAAATCTGCACTGTATATTACAAAAGTTCAATTATATTCCCTATGTAACTTTTAAATCTGCGTTCATTGGTAGTCGTGCAGTATATAGGTGCTAGCATAATGATAACTAGCTACTGGGGGATTAGACGACACTTCGAAACCTGATTGAGCGAAAAGATGCCACGAGCATTGGAAAATCTAACTAACAGACTAACTTTTTTATATATTCGAGATCTACAATTTACCAAAGCCTATACACTTCAATATGCTTCCTTTGAGAAGCATCGATACCGTGTCTGTCTTCTTATTTTTCATCCTATTAGGCCGTTTGGAAGACATGTGATGTGCGGGTGGTTCTTAACACTTCTTCTCCGTAATTATTTGAATTATCTGGCAATGTAATTGGCAAATTGATAAGGTGTTAGCTTGTAAATTTAATTTTATAAAATTTTCAATAAATTTCCGCATTAAATTTCACTTTCATGTCGTTTTATTTCATGTGGCTCCATCCACCCTTTTTATTTTCATTGTTAAACAACATAATTAAGGTTAAATTTAAAATTTTTTTTATAATTGTTATTATAGCTAGTAGTTGTGGTTGGTGCTGTTGTTGCTGCTAATATTTTACAATAACATTTCAGTTGTTGTTGGTCATAAAATATTTCATAACTGAATTCAATAGAGATGCTTTCATTGCCATTTTTTGCTTTTTCTGCCTGCCATTTTTATTATTACTGAGCATTTGGCTCGAGGGTAATAAGACCCAAACGAGAAGATACCTTTTTTGTATGGCGCAATAAAGCTTAAAACTATCGTTTTAAATAAAAATAAACATACAACAAGAAAAAAAATTTAAATAAAATAAAAATAAAATAATAATCGCGTGCATTTATTAACTTAATGAGTAGTAGTCGTCATCGTTTTCATCCTCAACAGAAGGCACTAACATGGGCTAAAGCAGATGTGTTCCCCCTTCCATCATTTCGGCTGAAGCAAAACTTTGCTTCTTCATCATTATCGATCATGATGAAAGAAGAGGGGAGAGAAAAACTTGCCATTATTAAAACCGCAAATTATTTAATTTCATCGTTTTATTCGTTGGCAGTTTCATATTCTTCGGATTTTTTATTTGTTTGTAGCCACAGAATATACTTTTCCTTTAGATTTGTTTTGTGCCGTGGATATCATTGCAGTTGAGTTTTGCTTGTGCCATTTATTTAAAACATTCATTATGACAAGTAAACATATTTAGCAATATGCCAAAAACGGCTTTTTGCGAAAAAAAACTTTTTTATTGTTGAGAATGATTCTTTAGGGCTTCAGTAGCAACTTTTGTTCTGGTACTTTTTCATAATTCCGTTATTTACAAAATTACCGTTATTTTTATGTTATTGAAGAAAATAAAAATTTTGACCCATAAATTTCCAAAATTCGAACAAATGATGTTTGCAACTTTGTACAAAACCCTTTGACGAGTATATTTGCTGAATATATGAACTCATAATATTTGCAAATACAGGGTGTTTCGATACATTTGTCAATAAAAACGAATTTTTCGCCATCTAGCGGCAATAATTTGTAATACCTATATTCAGCAATTAGACAGATAATTTGAATACCTTTCGATCAAAAAACAAAATTTGAAAATCGGTTGAAAAATGACCAATTGAGAAAGAAAAGAGCTATAAAATAATAAAATAGTTTCAAATTTATAAAAAGAAATATATACATTAGAGCGACTCACCAAAAAAAGTGCTCGATGTACCCTACTAAAAATGAACCTTGGACTTTTCTAAGGTGACATTTAAAATATTTCGGCTCTAGCTTTGACCTCTCGTGAATAAGATTGCCGGCTAGAATATCTACAGCTGTACAGTGCGTTGACCCATAGAAAGGACAATTTTTAAAGGTTGTGCAAGAGTTTTATGAAAAAGGATATATGGTAGGACCCACAGTCCTCGCTTTGATTTTATTAAAAATTTACACACATATTGGTAGTACTATATGTATCTTAACTGCACCTTTTCATAACTTTCCATACATTTTTGTGTAAAATATGAAGATTTTAGTCTAAAGGACATATGGGAGGTGGGCGTGTCCTTGAGCCGATTCTTTTGAAAATCCAAATTTTTCTTAATTAAGGGCGACAGTACACCAAATTTCAAAACCCTATTTTTCATTCCTTCTATTTCTGTCCCTTCATTTTAAGGGATCAATGCACAATGTGCCGTCTTATCACGATAGTAAATGAAATATAAGCTTATTTACTTACCCCATGGAGAGGAGTTTTGTTTCCCAATGTAAAAACAGTATCTATAGTCTTAATTACTGACGTATAATTCATTTCAGTAGCATAAATTTCAGTTTTTTACAATATGCACTCTATTTTTAAAATTAATTAATAAAATTTTCCGAAAATAGGTTTTAGTGTTTTTTAAACGGCACAAATTGAGCTGAATGTTTTGGCTTGAAAGTCAGCATAGTTATTGACGACTATAATGTGTAAAATTCTGCGAAGTTGCTTAAAGATTACATTCCTACTTCAAAAGTTATATCTGAATGAAGGTGAAAAAATGGAATTTTTTTTAATTTTTTCGCATTTTTTTTAACATTTTCCACATTTTTTTGCGATCGTCAAGCAATTTCGCAAAATTTTAAATTTTGAAGTCGTTAACACCTGTGTTGAATGGCAAGACATAATATTCAGCCCAATTTGTGCCGCGTTAAATGTTAGCAGTAGTATTTTCTTACTTTCAAGTTTTGTTGTTGTAATTTTTTTCTCTCAGTGTATTATTACAACAGTACCAGAAAATGGAAGATTAATAGCCAAACTAACTATCCAATAAAAAAAACATTGATTTTGTAGCTGTTAACATAAATAATGCGTTAAATTCACGAAAATTTAAAAAGCCCAAGTTTGAAAGGCAACCCTATATTTCCGTTTTAGGGCAAGTGAGGGACAATCTAATTAGCAATTACGGTAGCTGACTCTACCCCCGAAGCATTAAAAATAATTCGGCATTCATAGCTTGAAAATGAAAAAGGACATTTTTTTGGCATATTGCTAAACATATTACTTGAGTGTCTGGAGTTATAAAAATAAGAAAAATTTCGACGTTGTAGCACTTATCTTCTCCAACTACTGCGGCCCTAAATTGTTAAGCACTACAGTATGTGCTGCACTTTTGCATTATAGAAGGGCATACAGCTGTCAGTATGATTGCATATTTATCTTTAAGACTGTCCAAAATGTCTGATCTAAACTGTGTTGTGACGCAACTCCTGCTGCTTAGCTATCCATCTATCTATTTTAGATTTCTCAGTATCAAGTCTTAGTTTCAGTCCCATCCACTGCCATTTATTTAACCAAATAAACTAAGAATAAACAAAAAATCCTTCATTTTCTTGCATACAGTTGTGTAATAAAAACTAAACAAACCGTCAGTAATTCGTTATTCTAGACGCCAAAACGACGAACAAACAAAACACAAATCAATCTGGCTAAAAACCTTAAGAATGTAAACAAGGCCGAACAACAAGTTTAACATGACATTTTACTTCTGATACGCACGCGTGCATGTTTTTATTACAACTGACAACGCTAGCTTGTTATGTATACCCGGCATCAACAAACTGAGGAGAGCTGTCAGCCATACACCAGCCACAATGATATAAAAAAGAAGGAATTTGCGTTAACAACAGCTACAAGTCAAGGTTAAAAATAATTGTGAGTTTGGCAGCAAGTATTTCAAAATTAATTGATAATGAAATGAAAGCAACAAATGAGAACATCAACACACAAATGAAACAGCAAAAATAAAACTGAAGGAATTATGATTTTATTCATTTCAAATCAGCTTTAGGTCTGGAGGTCATTTTTTGTTGAAAGGCAACGTAAACAATTGTTCCCCCTGGGCGATACTGACCAGTTGAATCAAACTTTACTGGTGAATAAATACTGACCACCATTGGCAATAATTCACACTGTTTGTGATTTTTAGTTTTTCTCCGCCCCTGTTCGATTTTTATCAGAATATTTTATTTTCATTCATTTGTTGTCAAAAAGTCAAAGTTAATACACAGATGGCTACCCCTCAAGTGATACACATGATTTATAACAGTATAATTTTGTTTTTTTTAATAAATATTGGGTTATATAAAAAGTATGCTCTATATTTGGAAAGAGATGCTCAACGAAAAGAAGATAAAGAGAGTCAAAATTTTGTCTCAAACCAAATGGGTTTAAATTGGAGCATACTTATTCAAAATGAGCAATAAGGGTAATAAGGACCTGATCTTCACACTAATATTAACAACACAGCTTAATGGAACTATTACTTATAAGTTCGACTATTCAAACGAAGCAGATAAAAAAACGCGACCAGAATTATCTAGAGGAAAAGGGAGATGCTGTATGATTGGAGCACACTGTTTTAGTGATTCAAATGCAATTACTATATTTCACCCTGCAAAGTTTTGATTTGTCTACCGTACAGCCAGAATTTCACAGCGTTTGGATACCATTCCTTTCATCGTCAGCAAAACTCCATTGATGGTAAAAAATATTAACGTACTGAAGAAGCACTCAAAATCATTAGATCACGTTCTAAACTATAGACTTGCACGGAGATTATCCACCACGCCGTTGATAGAGCCAGGGGGTGGATGTTTGGAAAGGAATGCACAACTAAAGAGAAGGTAAATAAAGTCAAAAATTTTTCTCAAACCAAGTGGCAAACAAAACTTTTGTTGGAAAATTACATCGAGAGGGGACCAGAGTCAATTGTGGTGTGCTTTAAAATGTGCTATCTACAGGGATAGCATTATGAAGCTGCTTAAGGAAGGTCAAAAGGATATAGAAAATAAGAGCAAATCTGTAGTTGATTTCAACTGAATGAGGATGGAGAAGATTCAAAAACTAAGATTTCAAAAAACCTACTGTAAAGAAAACAAACACGTAGAGACTTTCTATACCATTTAATACGTTTTAAAAAATACTCAGAAAACATGTACCATGCATGAACACATACACTTGTATATGTATGTATGTATATTTATGTCTGTATTTTCTGCTTACATGGTACTGAAGCAAATAAAAATTATTTTCTGTGCTCCAATAGTAAGCAACACAAGAAGGGAAGATAAAGAAGCCAAAATATTTTTAAACGGATTACAAAAGGATCAGAACTGTGTGTGTAGAATAAATTTATAAAAATAACACAACAAATACATAAAACAAGGACAACGCCACAACCATAAAAATGGCAACAACAATCAATAAACATCACCCAGTGGATAGCCAAAAACAATGCCATTAATGGAGAAGCAAAAGGATTGAAAAGGATAACAGTTTACGGTTTTTTATTTTTGTTTTTGCACTAATCGTATTCAAAATAGTTGGCATTGAAGATGAAATAGATTTTAAAGAACGACTAAAACTAATCTGGCGAAGGAGTAGTAAATACCGTATACATAACGGGCTACACTGTTCCGAAAATGTGTCGCCATTTTTTGAATTTCACAGGATACTTGTAAACATTTTTCCAATACACCCTTCAATCTTCTTATGTTTTGACGTATTATAAAGCGCTTTGCAAACAATTGGTAATGCACAGGTACTGAAGACTGAAGTCGATAACTGATTTGAATCGATATGTTCCAGGGAAGTCTATGTGACTGACAGAGTTTTGTATTATAAATTATTATATAAATATTAAAACCCACAAATGAAAATTTTGAGATGGTTGTCCATATCATTCCTAAAATGTGAAGACAAAATGAAATGTTTTTCACTTCAAACAAACAACTTAAAATTTCAAAATCTAAGAGCTCAGGTAAAATCTTCTGTAATATCGAACTGGTAAAACGATCCACATCATGTCGAGAAAAATGGAAACTACAAACTGATAATCTTTTTTAATACCTCCTTTATATCCTGACAGCTTACATGATGGTCTAATTAAACACTTATATTTGATATCATTATGTGAGGAAAAGAATCAAGCGTACTACTCTTGACTTCGACATTTATTCACATCATTTGTAACTTGTTTTTTTTTTAATTTTTTCAGTATATTTTTGCAGTGTTAACTTTCAAAAACGCTTGTTAATTGAAACAATCGGTCTGAGAGCTTCAACTGTGTACATCCAATGGCAATAGATCGAGTACATTTTTCTAAAGTAAAGCTATGGATGGCTTGAAGAAAATATTTTATAATTATATACGAAAATACTACTTAATATGTCATAACAATTTAAAATATAAAATATACTAACATATGATGTTTCAATATGTTTTTAGTGATTAAAAAAATGTAATCCAAAGCACAGGAAATTTTATATAAAATATGCTGTTGTTTATTGTACATTGGTTAATTGTAATCTGTTAATTAAAAAAAGTTTTTTATGAATATTAACCGCTTTTATATTTATAATCTGAAATTTTATTTTTTTTTTTTTAACAATTTTTATTAAAAATTATTGTTAAATTTCATAGGTTTTATATAAATTCATAGAAAAGAAATGACTGCATTTTATGGTTGACATACAATTAATTGTAAATATTTTTTATGTCCGTTTTTAACAGTCATTCGCTAATTTATTTACTTTTGCCATTTAACCGTATTAATGAAATTTGTTTTTATGACTGTGGTCATTAATAAAATAAAATTTTTTTGAAGAAAAAAAATAAATAAATAAACACGCAATGGGCTATACATACATACATAATTGGCCATTACAACCCTATAGTCAGGATTACGGCCTAGCTTCTCATACCACTCAGGTCGTGTGCGTTAATTTTATACGCGAGTGGCGGAACCTACAGTTTAACGTCGACTCCGAACGACAGATTTTTGAGAAATTTTTCATGGCAGGTTTATTTTACTCTCAGAGTTCTTGCCAGAAATCTGCTGAGAGGAAGTCGCCGAAGAAATATTTTTTTTTTCATATTTCGTTTTTGATAACTGACCTGGGATACGAACCCGGGCTTTACGTCTAATAAGCCAACACACTACCTACTAGACTACAGCGGCTTCAAACGCTATTCTTGATCGATACCGCCTATAAAATACTTCAGAGCACTATACACAACGTTTTAAAACAAATCCGTTCACAGAATAATATGAATGATCGCTTAGAACATTCAACATTTGGGGAAGACTGCTACTAATAGAATTCGAAGTATATATTGTAGACGGAATGAAAGACGACTGAATAGGATATGCAAATTAAATTATTCAATTATTTTTTTTACCATACCAGGTATTTTTCTACGTCTGGTACCAATATGATAAAATTAATTTGGTATTAACATGATATCATACAAATTTCCAAGTTCTATCGTCGAGTTGTGTATTACAGTCGTATACGTAAAGATTCCAAAGGTCAGCGATATATTTTTTGCTGTGCCACAAGCCTTAGCACAAAAACGTTGTGTGATTATTCATTCTCCCTCCAATTATTTTAATGCAACAATTAGTTGAGCCATTCATCAAGCTATTAACGATGATTTATTTTAAACCATGACAAAATTAATCAAGAAACGGTATGCGAATGAAAATTGAAATTCTCTTCATTCGTAAATATAGAAACAAATGAAATACTCGTACTTGTGATTTTATTTTCATTTCTTGCTTCTCAACAACTCCCTCTACGCAATTAAATAAGCAACAGAAATGAATCCAATAAACAAAAACAGAAGAATTGAAAACGTCATTGCAGCAGCAGATGAGAAAATAATTTCACAAAATCATAAGAAAAGAAGCAGTCAGATAATAAGTGAAAAATATTGAGAAATTAATTTGCAAACGAAAAGCAACATTCCCGGGTTAAATGCAAATCAAGCACTTACAACTCCACACACACAGTTCACTGCACAAAGGGAAAATAATAAGAAACAATTTCATTAAATACTACAGAATGCAATTCAGTATGAAAAATTTAAATGAAAATAGCAGCACAGGGTTGAATTTTGAGTCATTTAAAAGGAGAGGGGGTAGTGTGCAAAAGAGTTAAAGTAGAAAAAGATGGATCAGCTAAATAAGGAAAATAGGGTCCTCCTTTGCTGGCTCCCAAATCATGTGATCATACAAGGCATATAAAATCACCAAACAGATAGGCGAAAGGAACTCCAGAAAGAAGGAGATAGTCTTGTCAAGCAAAACGGCTTAAGACCATCTAAACTTATGCTGGGTAATTATAGTGGTAAAAGCATTAAGTCGAGCAGCACAATATCAAGAAACATTCCTGGTATAGACAGAAATTACTACAGAATGTAGAGTGGGCCACTATCTGTGGTTCTTACAACTTCGGGGAGATTTAAAGACTCTATTAGCTCTGAAGCTGGCTAGCTAGTTAGCATCTGGGATACTTCACAAATAGCCGTTTTTTTATCAACTGGACTCCCTCTACGGATAAAAATGGAGGCTACATAACATAACATAACATAATTTAATGGCATCCCTATTACGAACAATTGCTTCCACATGAACTGCTTCATGTCTAGTTATTAACGTTCAACTTTGAAATTGACTTCAAACTGTTTTTGTTGGTATCTTCTTTGAATATTTTTCCTTATTCTTATTAATTTTAACTGTGAATAATGCGTTCACTTAGTTATCATTACTGCTGCTATTGCTGCAGTTGTTGTTGTTGTTCTCCCTAATATTATTACAGCAGCTATTGAAGACGAGAAACAAATTAAAAACGATTTAAACTACAAACATGTGCAAAGGAAAAAGATTTTCAATTATTGTAAATCAAATAATTATGATGCCTAATAGAAACGTTTACTGCATCTATGGCGTCTGTCACTTCTCCAACTGCTACTGCTGCTACGACTAGCGCTGTTGCATTTGCAGTTGCTGATGCTGTTGCTCATACCAGTGCTGTCAACCCAGATGATGACATTCTCATAATGAAGTTGTCTGCAATTAAGGAAGTCTCAGTTACACTAAATTTGCTGCCAAGACGACAGCGAGGCAGATATTAGCAATGCTAGGAAGAGAATCCGTATGATTGTTTTCTGTTTTTCATTTCTTTTTTAATTAAAATCTTAACGATTTTATTAATGATATTGTATCTGAGGAACAATATTTCATATACGAGGGTTGCTTGAATTTTATAAAGCAATCAAATTGCTTATTTAATTAATTGCAGTGACTAATTAGTCAGGATTACAAGTTAGCTTCCCACACCACCCATGTTTATGTGTTAATTTTATTCATGAATGACGGGATCAATAGTTTCAGAACTTAAAGTCGAAGTAAAAATTACAAAATGTAGTTTTTTATTCTGGTAACGCTTGTTACCAGTCAATAGGAGTACATGTAACATCCACTTAGCTGTTGTAAATCATAGTTCAAAAATATCAATGAGGAGAATCCCCATTTGGGCTAGCGATTTATTTCTTGTGGGATTGTGAATGGTTATTTAGTTTATTTTACATCAGTTAACTTTGAAGAACGTTGAAAAGCAGTTTATTCACTGGATAACATCACATTCTAATAAAAGCAATATAAAACGGTTTAGTTCGTATAGAATTTTTTGAGCTATAGCATATTAAGTGTTGCTGTACTAAGTTTAGTACACTGGGCGTTCAAGGTAAGATAAAATAGTACAGTGACGACGTTTTCATTCCGGCATTGTGCTATAGAATAAATGTTTTTCGATGTATATTGTGGAAAAACTTCCGAGGCTACCAATGAGCCTCTTGGCTCTCGTGTAGTAAAGAATTTGCTATCAAAAGCGCCAACAAAACCCGAAGAACATGCAGTTTACTTTGATAACTTTTTTACAAATTACGATCTTCTTGTAGACCTGAAGAGCCTTGGATACAGAGCCACTGGAACCTTACGCGAAAACAGGACTAAGCGATGGCCATTGATTTCATCAAAAGATATGCGTAAAAAGCCTAGAGCTTAATATGACCATAGGTTTGATAAAGCAAATGAAATTCTTATGATTAGATGGAAAGATAATAATGGAACGATTGAAACAAATTTCGATACCTTGGAGCCTATCGGAAAAGTTAAAAGATGGTGTCCTATAAACAAGCACAAAGTTGACGCCAGCATGCCTCACGTTTTCCAAAGCTACAACAAAGCTATGGGAGGGGTAGATCAGATGGACCAGTCTATAGGAATGTACCGAATTGCTGTAAAAGGTAAAAAGTGGTGGTGGGTCTTGTTTAATTATTTAGTAGACTTGACTGTTTCAAATGCATGGAGACTATAGTACTTTGCAAACCATAATAATCGTGTGGATCAATTATGGTTTCGTAGACATATAGCACGAACATATCTCAGTGACAAAAAGGACAATAAATGTAGGCAAACATCTTCCAGAATTGAAGGAGAAGGAAAAAAAATAAAGGCCACAAGGCCCAAAAAATTCCAAATCAACCCGAGTTAAAATATCATGTTGTAAGTGCCTGAAAACACTTTGTTTGGAAAGAGGATGTTTTGCAAAATACCACACGTAACCGCCCATTGTACTAAACTTAGTACACCTCAAAAAACACAACTTAGAATATTTTTTTGATTTTTTTCTTTTATAGTACTATAAAAAATGTTATTTAAATGTAGAAATAAAGATTGAATTTTAAAAATTTTTTGTGGTTCTCATTTGGGCGTTAATGGGTTATAAAGAGCATGTTGTACTTTGTTATTGTGCGCAGCATCTGCTATCAATAAAATATTTTTGTTTACTCATGTGAGTATGCAGTTTGTTTGGTGACTACAAAGTGGACTAGAGATAGGTAATAAATTACATACTGAATAAACTAAACTAGAGTTTATTTGGCGTTGAGGATAGCTGTGGCTTATGGCGCCGTCGCAAATAACTGAGTCTTAAGAAAAGCCCACAAGAAACAGTCTAACAGGATAAAAAGGCACGATTTTAGTGTCCAGCTCACATCACATAATGCTTTAAAATAGAAAAGACAGGAATAAAACTGTCGACCAAACGAATTTTACCTGTACATTTAGCGTCAAAGGAAAACAAAGTAAACCAATTCTGGAGAACGTTCTATTTGAAATGACAATTGTAAGGGATATTTAAATGTTATTAATTTTTAATTAATTTTTAATTAATTAATTTTTCATTAATTTAAATGAAATTTAGATTGCATTAACAGTAAAATTTTACTGAATACTGAAATTTTTTTCAGTAATCAGTAAAAATCAATTTTTACTGAAATTTTACTGGTACTACAAAGTGCCCATCTATGATAGACAGTAATACTTATTAAAAATTGGCATAGCCAATAATAAAAAGATTTTTTAATAAAAACAAAAATAATAAATTGGCATAGCCAATAATAAAAGTTTTATTTAATAAAATTTAAAAAATAATAACTTGTACATTTTCGACCAACTTCAAATGAACCCAATCAGCAAAAATACGACACAAGTGGTGTATGTATGTATGGATTCAATACTTTTGCGACCTATATTTTATAAGAACGTATGCCTAAAATAAAACATTCTACGTATTACGACAAATACCAACAAGTTGAGAAGATATTCGAAGTCTTCTTCAAGATTTCGCCTTATTATTATATACATATGTATATGATTGTATTAAAAGTAAAATGGACGAAGTGTATAATAATTTTGGAAATAGATTTCTTTTTTTTTCTATTATTTTAGCTTTGAACCTTGTTTTGAACAGAATTAATTGTTTATAGCTTATATATTTATATTATATAGTGCCACTGTACCTTTTATAATGTGATTTAAAATGGGAATGAATTGTAATACAAACCTTTTTATATTTTATGCAACAATCCTTATGTTCTGCATGTCATTAACCAGCAACATTTGTCGGCAACAACATTCATTTGAGATGCAAGAAGACACGGAGTACTTTTTTATTTTTTTTTTTTAACTACGATTGCAATAATTTAATTTAAATACATAATATGCACACAATTTCTTACACATTCTTTACGCGTCACCACTCGGCACTTTTTTTATATTTTTTTTAAATTTTTCAAATTCAACAGCAACAGATTTTAATTGACATTTTCATGTTATCTTGAATGGTATTCGTAACTTTTTTTTTATTATTTTTTACACTTCTTTTATTTTTGTGCTTTAATTTCGAGATAAATAAAGAAAAAAAAAACAATTTTTTAATTTTTTTTATCTTTCATAACTTGCCAAACGATGGGAAAACTTGTAATTTTTGATCTTAAAACCACAATTAATTTAATTTTAATTTGTTTTTCTTTTTTTAATTTTTCTTATTTATTTGATTTTTTTAATCATTTTTCGTTATTTTTTCACTTGCAAGCCATTGAAAGCATTTTTTGTTTCGTTTCTTTATAACTCTGCTTGCGGTTCGATGATATTACAATGTGCCTGTCGAGGTAATAGTTGGTTTTCCTAGCAATTTTTTTTTTTTTGATATTCAGTTGGTATGTCACTCTGTCAGTCGGCATCAATCAATTTTAATTTGATATTTTTATTTTTATTATTAATAACTTAGCTCACTAGTGGTAACATAGCTTAGCTGGGATTTGTATTCAAATTTGAATTCGTATTTGAATTCCTTTCATTTGATTTTATTTTTCTTTCACTCACTTTTAAATCGTTTTTATTCATTAAAACGTGCACTACTCTATTTGCATTTTTATGTAAAGTTTAAATATTTTTTTTATTCTTATTTTTTATCAGCAATTCTGTGTATTGCTATCGAACGAACACTTCAGTTCAATTTCAAATGAATTTTATTTGCTTTCGGTCGGTGTTTATTGTACCAACTGTAAGAATTTCATTTAATTTTGCGTATTTTTTTAATTAATTGCCTGCTAAACGTGGCTTGCTTACTCGGATCAGATAGAACACCATTGTACACCGCATTTATCTGCAAAGATAAGAGTGTTGCTTAGAGTAAAATAAAGAAACATTAATTCTTGATTAAATATTCAAGTTTTTCTAATATTCTGTTTGTCAGTTACTACTAAGTTGTTCATTTCGAACAGCACTTATGGTTAATTAAAGGCGTTACAGCCAGAACTTGCAAAAACAAAAAACAACAAAAAAACATTTTTCAACTCATTAGGCACTCTATTGACATGGCTGACATGGTGCTGACCTTATTAATAAATTCTTTAAAGAAATAAATATATTTAAATATAGTTTAAGGCAAGAAATTTAAACTTTTTTAATCTTTTTTGTTTGGTTTGGTGTTCACACAGTTCTCTCTCTCTCTCTTTTAAGTACATGTTGCAATTGTTGTTGTTACGAGAACTGATTATTATTGCTACCAAAGACTGTTATTGTTTGTAGATTTACACAAAGTGAAGTATCACCCCTTTTCCATTGTATTTTAATATTTGAAGCACGTTTGGGTGTGTCTGCATAAGGAAACACATTTATTCACTCCCTAACTCACCCACAGATTTTTCTTTAATAATAGAAAGTAACGTGAAAATGAATCTGTATTAAGACATTACATACACAGACACACACTCATACTGTCGCATACAAATTACAAATATGTATGTATGAAACGAATATTAATAGACAAAAAAAGAAGCTATATACAGAGAGAAGGTGATACAGAGAGAAAGAAAGGAAAAGTGTACAAAACGTTAATTTTTAAAGAAAATTTTAACAAAACTTTTCCTTATTTTTATTGTTCTACTCATGTTCTACTTGTGCTTACCCTTGTTGATTTTCTTATTTCCCACTTTAAAAGGCACTTAAGCATTTTGAATTTTTAATGTTTCGGCACCAAAGTGTAAATTTTCTTTAAAGTTTAAACACTTAAGGATAAGCACATGTATTTTAAACGTATCCAAACAGACACACACACTTAAAAAGCTCGTATGTATCCTATTACATTTTGGTCTCACTAACACACACTAATAACTTGAGCTTTCTCATTTTCTCTTACACATCTTTACGTCTTTACAAATAGTAAGATATTTATATGCATAAAATACTTTAAACTGTGGGTAGGAGACTATTTATTGTATTTGTAAATCATATTGTTTACACAACCGATTTAATGGCGTGGCTATCTACTGCGGTGATCACCGAGATTGGGCCCTTTGACTTATACTCTAGAGCAGTGGTGCCCAAGCCCTATACACTTCATGCACATTTGTTTTTGTAAATGCGCTTAGCAGTAGGCTGTGTATTTTATATACGTATAGGGCACACTCAGCACGAGAAATACGAAAACACAAACAATTTTGCTTTGTTAGTGTTTTCGTCTTTCTTCATTGTATACGAAGCAACAACACTTTCGTATACTTTGCTGGTAAACATTGACAACAGCGAGCATCAATGTAGATTTTGTTTTTGTTTTTCATGCGTCATTTAAAAAAGTGTGTTTTGAAAAACACTTGGAAAAAAAGGTTTTAGTTTTAAATTATAAATTTTAAACGTTCACAGAAAAATTATTGTATGATCACTCGCATTTTACTAGCTTTGCAAAATGGATGTAGAAAATAAATGGGAAAATGATTTTTTTTTTACTTATAATTTTAAGGGTGAAGCACAATGTTTAATATGCTTCCAAATAATTCAAAGTAAGACTAAATATAGTTTTGAAAGGCATTTTAAGGCATTTCATGCAGATTACGTAGTATTAGGATCAAGAGAACAATTAGTTGCTGACTTTAAAAAGTCTTTTTTGGTTCATGATGCGCTCCAAATCTTGGAGTACATTGAAAGTTATGATGAGCAAATAAACATGCAGCGTCTCAATTTTCAGTCAAATGATACTTATTCTGGACCTCTAAAAGCATCGTATGTTGCAAGCTTAAAAATTGCTCAGAACTTTAAACCGTTTTCTGATGGCATTTATATTAAAAAAGTTTGTAAGGAAATGCTATCTTGTTTTGGAGAAAGTGGAAATTTATTGGCAGATTCAATTGAAAAAGTTCCTTTGTCACGAAACACAGTGACCCGCAGAATCGAAGAAATTAACAAGTACGTGGACTCGATTCTAAAAAAAAAATTCCAGCTATGTACATACTACTATCTTGCGTTGGATGAATCATGCGATATTTCTGACATAAGTCAACTTATACTAGCTATAAGAATGGTTGACAATAATTTTAATGTAGACGAGGAAATTTTTGCACTGATTCCGCTCCATCGAAATACGAGAGGTATTGACATTTTTGACGCGGTAAACGGAAGGTTGGGAATAAAAACAGAATCAGCAAAATTAACAGCCATATGTACAGATGGTGCTCCCGCAATGCTTGGTAAAAAGGACGGCTTTATTGGGCAGTTGATTAAAAACGGTATTGAGGTTCCTTCGTTCCACTGTATAATTCACCAAGAGTCATTGTGTGCTAAATGGACGAATTGTGTCCACACAATGAATGTTGTGGTAAAAATAGTCAACAAAATTAGAGGTGGACACAATTCGTTAACTCATCGTAAGTTTAAGAAATTCCTTGAGGAATGCGAAAATCAGTATGAAGATCTACTTATGTTTACTGAGGTGAGATGGCTAAGTAGAGGAAATTGCCTAGAACGTTTTTTTGAGGTGCGAAGGGAAGTTGTTGAGTTTTTAGAATTAGAACTGAAAAATTTTGAGTTTTTAGACGAAATTAAATCCCAAGCGTTTAACATAGACTTAGCATTTTTAACGGACTTAACAACTCACCTAAATAACCTTAATATTTCCCTTCAAGGCAAAAACAAATCTATTTTTGATTTGGTTGACCTAATCGAAGGCTTTCTTAAAAAGATAGATATTCTAATATATGATTTAAATATGGATAAAATGTTCCACTTTCCATGCTTAAAAACTATCTTAAATGATGAGTACAAAATTAAAAATTTTAATTTTTTTAATTATTTAAGTCATTTTGGAGATTTGAAATCAAATTTTGAAAAAAGATTTAAAGATTTTGACAGCATTAAACAAATGACAGCCCTTTTTTTTACTCCAATGACATGTAGCATATACAATCAAAAGCCTGAGCTACAAATGGAGCTATGTAATCTGCAATGTGACTCTGAAGTTAAAATTTCTAACTTAAGTGGCATTGATTTTTGGAAATTTTTAAAACCAAATAAATACCCTTTAGTTCAAAAAGAAATTTTAAGATTGTATTCCATGTTTGGTAGTACATACATTTGTGAAAGTGCATTTTCAAAATTAAAATTAATTAAAAACAAACATAGAAATAGAATGAGGAACGAAAATTTGGAGGCCTTATTAAAAATATCTACAACTGATGTAGACATAAATTTGGATAATTTATTGGAAGGATCATGGAAGACTTGAAGGAAATTTCGATAGGTAAGTACGGGTTTGAAATAAAATTTACATGCACTAACTTCTTTTTCATTTCAGATAATTTTTACAAAAAATGGAAATCAATATTTTTTGCCGTGTACGTATATGAAATAAATATATGAAGTATTTTTGTTTTTTTTTCTTTGTATGTATTAGTTTTCACAACAAAAAATATTTAATAAAAATTCGTTTTTCTTTAAATGTATTGGTGTTTGCACTTCCATAAGGAACTTTTGGGCACCCCTGCTCTAGAGTCATGGAAACTCGAAACCACATTCCTCTCGTTTAGCTCAACTGAAAGAAAAACACTACCCCTGTCAACGGGCATTCCTGAATTTAACAGTTTTAGCAGACTAAAAAAAAAGGTGACTTTCGTGTACTCATTACGTGACCACAGCTAAACTTAATAAATACGATGATCATAAATTTGATTGATCCACTACATCGAGATTCTCATCCCAAGCAATTGCAATGCAGTGATGTCCAAAATGAATATACGCAACTTATATGGCTTAGAGGTATCAATTCCAAATTCTAGAAACCACATGGCCAAGAAGACTAAGGTGTGTTTGATGGCCAATTAAATCATGAGGATTGTTTCGCAACAATGAAGAATAGGGATTTTTACAAGCATTTATCTGTCTCTTCACCACATCACCACAGTTACGACAAAGACTTTTATGCTGAATTTATCAAGATTTTGCCGCATTTTTACATCCAACAGGTATGGTTATTGACAGGAATGGACTGTAGCATTACCAATAGTCACTGTCCAGACACGGTACTTCAGATTTTCGAAATCTTAATTTATTGAATTTGTAGAAATAAAGCAAATGTACGTGTATACCAATTTATAACGCCTGGCTGGGGGTTTATCACATTAAAATAATATACAGCTTTAGCATCCATCACATGTACGTAAAGGATGAAATTCCAAATCTATCCCTTCTACCAGCTTTTTCATAAAAAACTAAACTAAAATTATAAGTCACAGTCACATAAATATGAGTATTTAGTCCCTTTTCAAACACCCAACTTTTTCTGCTTTTTCAGTCCTCCATTTTGTGCTTCTTTTTCCTATTAAAGACCCCAACTTGTTGACCGCCCATTGATTGTGCTGTGAATTTCAAACTTCTGAAGATAATTAAATGAAAACAAAAAAAGAAAAAAAAAATTCACTTGCATTCCACCACATATTTTAAAAGTAACGATTGTAATGTTTACGCCATACTGGCCGGAATAAAAGCAAGAATAACTCTTTATTTCGACAAGGATGCCCTTTGCCACACAGCAACTTTATTCATTGATTTTATTCTTCTTTTTCTTTTTATTTGAATTACCAAAAAAATATCTTTTCATTATTCGTTTTGTTCAATATGTCTGAGCAAGGGTTTGAACCAAACATTGTCTCTTTAATGTCATGGCGCACAATTGGTAGTAACAAAGGACAGTCCGATAATATCGCTAATATATCTCTTATGATGAATGAAAAACATAGAAGGGATGCGGGAAAAAATTTTTAGTAAAATTTAAAAATAATAGGAGTCTCACATTCTCATGTAAACATAAAAAAACCTGGGGTTAAGGAAACAAAGGATTGGACTTCATTCTAAAAATTATAAATTGAATTGATTACTGTGACTAGCAATGACTAATAGCTGTTCCGTACCTTGTCCGTCAGGAGACATGTAGCACCTTGTCTCACAATGTCAATTTCCGTCAATATTCGCGTCGTCGCAGTAGTCCAGTAGGTAGTGTGTTCGCTTATTAGACGTAAAGCCTAGGTTCGAGCCCCAGGCGAGACATCAAAACGAAATATGAAAAAAAATATTTCTTCGGCGACTTCCTCTCAGCAGATTTCTGGCAAAAACTCTGAGAGTAAATAAAACCTGCCATGAAAAAGTTTCTCAAAATCTGTCGTTCAGAGTCGAGGTTAAACTGTGGGTCCTGCCACTCAAGTATAAAAAATTAACTCACACAACATGAGTGGTGTGAGAAGCTAGGCCGTAATCCTGACTTAAGGGTTGTAATGGCCAATTATGTATGTATGTATGTATTCGCGTGAAAAAACGTAATCAATTCCGCATATTATCTACTTATATAAGACTAAGATAGGCTAATTTTGATCTTCTGACCTGGACAATAAGTCACTTTTCAAGGCATCACCGAAAGCAGTACCACGTCGTCTACGAACTAATAAATTTAAATTAATTTCCCAAATTTTTTCGTTTTGAATTTGTGGCCCTTTAATTATTTTCATTACTGTTCGACCATCAATTCAATGCTGTCGTAATAGTTTAACTTGTTAAATAATTGAAATTTAAACTAATTGATGCTAACCAATCCCAATAAGAAGTGGCAATAAGTGTATTTGCACTGTGGTACTTTATTTACATAATTTTTTAAAATTGATAATTGAAATCAATTAGGCTTTGGGGAAAAACTTGTGACCTGCTTTGATTCATAAAATAATAGAGAAATAACTGAAGATATCGAAAGTATTTTAAAATAACATTTATATAAATTTAGTCTGTGTGTTTAGTGTATTGACAACTAAGCGTCAGACTGCTAGAGCTGAACTAATGGATTGAAATTCTTGTACTTTGAATGCTTGGGCATTGATATGTTGTCTTAGTTCTATTCTGATTTTTGGATATCTAAATTAGGATCAAGGCTGTAAAGAAACAGCATATGATGACTTTCTTTGTCCTATGCGAGTATCGTAATGGTTCAATAATTAGGACCGTATTTGAAAAGTTAGTTTTAGTAACCTCCTTCTACAGCACGTACCTAAGCTAATCTAAAACAACTGACCTTTTCTTGACGTTTACCTGATTAACTTCTTGTTACCGAACAAACAACACTTAATATATTTGTTTCCATATTTTTTCTTCTTTTCGTTTTTCTATCTCTCTATTACAACTGCTTCAAAGGAAAGCAGAGAAAAAAGAAAAACTTGAAAAAGTTTATAAATTTCCACCCAGCATATCCTATCTCTAAAGGAAAGTTATTCAAAGTGTATTTAATAGAATGAATATTTAAATATTTTATTTCTACTATTCTAAGCTGCATTTCAATTGAATTTTACTCTTTGCCATGCTATACAAAATCAATTTCCCTACAAACCACACAACACAGCATTCTAAATAAGTTATTCAACACTCTGCTGAGTGTTGCCTGCCACATTATGCTGCAGAGTTGTATTGAAATCAAAATCCTTTAACACTACATTTCCCTCAAACGGTGGGTAAATATTTATGTTTTACTCTTACGCTATTCGTATTGTGTGGAGGGATGAAATAGATATGGGGAGGTGGTGATGTGATTAAATTGTATGGCAGGCTTGACCACTGCTTCTATTGCTTTATAGAACCACCACCCCACCCCTTTATTTGTTAAACTATAAATCAGTTTATAAAGCAAAAAACCTTTAAAACTAAATAGAAAACCTCAAATGTATAAAAATATCAACAACAATACCAACTACGACAAGAAAAATCTAAACAAAACTAACACATGGAATGGCATTCTATGTTGGAATGGAATTCTATGTTGCCATAGAAATAAAAAAAAAAAAAAACACTCAAAATAGAAGAGAATTTATGTGGAAACACCAACAAAAAAATATCAGAAAACCTTTCTCAACAAAATCATCAGGAACCACATCAACATCATCATGAGCATTAGCATTAGCATCAGCAGGCTGGTTGCATGAATATTTAAACAGTGTTTCACTCATACTATACGACTAGCGTTCCAAAAGGAATTTATTTAAATTCATTTGTGTGTTTGTTTTAGTTTCTATTAACTGATTAACTGCATTAACAGAAGACACATTGCTATCATCATTATCATCATAATTGTCATTATATTTCTCATGATACTGGCATAGCAGCAGGCAGGAATCGCTGGGTGCCTATTTTTGGTGTTTTAACATCTTTTCAATTCATGGGTTAAAATGGCCATTTGATGTTTTGATTTTCTTATCAACGTAAACTTCGTTTTGTTACTGTGAAAAATAGAGCTACCATAGTTATTTAATTCAATAAGAACAAATGTAACAATTCTATCAATCGTTTTGACAATTGAAATTTTTTGAGTAACTTCTGTCGACAAAGGCAGGAACCAGATATATGTTTCGGATTTTGATTAAACAACTGGTCCTCGCCTAAAAAGTGAAGGTTGATGGTCCAAAGAACTTCGCAAATTAGATTCCAGTATCATCACGAGAAACCTTATGCGGTGTTCAGTGTACAATGGGCGTACATACTCTCCCTGTCAATAGTTTAGAAATTACATTCAATGACCTCATTTAGCATGTGTTTTTAACTTCCATAACAAATTCGCAGTCTTAAGAATTTAATGTAAAACGAAAAGAGTAGAGTATGAGTGTGAGTATGCGTAGAGCTTTAAACTTTTACGACCGATTAAATTTTAATTCGAATTTTAATTACATTAATACTTTTTATTTATATTGTTTCTGTTTCATAAGTTTAAATAACTTCTTCCTGAAATCCATTCTATCAAACTCACCAAACAGAATCAATTAATTCATGGCAAATACTTGAAACACAGACAGACATAAAAACACACAAACAAAATAAGTAAACAGTGTTAAAGAGAAATAATAGAAAGAGAAAGAGAGAGAAGAAAACAATTTGAATCTGCCATCATCATCAATTAAAGTCAATTCGTTTTAGGAAAATAGTTTTCTAAAGAAAAAAATATAATTTCATGAATAATTACATGCTGCCTTAGAATGCGGAAAGAAGGGGCCTATTTAACAGTGACTTTCGTGAATAATTAAAAGCCATCTTAAAAGCAATGAAATGCAAACACAGACTATAAACATGCGCTGTTAGCATCATTTAAACAAGCGAAGTAAATTGAGAGAGAATATGTACTTAATCATTAATTGAATAAGGAAACGATTTAAACTGCTCAACCACGACAATATTTTCCTCTCTATACACCATAGTAAAGTCAAATGAAGGTTCTTGCATCTCTCGGAAATTTGTGAATCATTGCACCATTACTGCCTCATTTTCGTTTCATAAACTGCAGAATAATGCAATAATTTTCGAACTTCAGCCTGTAATGCTTGAAAATCTTTTACCATAAATTTAAACAAAATGAATTCACAAATCATTGGTTGATCTTCTGGAAAGAACAGACACTAGTCCGTAAAAAAATCGTAGCTACAAAAGTAACCGTCACCTTTTCTTTGTGGTACATTTTAATTTTATTGACCATTTCTTTAGCACTCTTAACAAAGTGTCTCCGGTAAGAGTGTCTCAACGAACATACTCAACATTTATTCATCATCGATGACTACGAAACGGTTCAAACGAGATTCCAAATGTCAAGCAGAGAAGGGAAAAAAGGAAAGAAAAAAACAAAATCTTTCAATATAAAATGAGTTGAAAACCCAGTAGGAATAGTAACCGTTTAACTAATTGAACTAATCACTTGAAGTGGGACAAGAGAACGTCGTTTAATGGACAGAACAGAAACAATGTTTTCCATAACTATGTTTCACAACAATCTTTAGCCAAGATTACCCCCAGGTTCTCATTCCCTAATGTTGTGTGTTTTAATTTATCCATGCGCTTTTAAATATCCTTTCATGGCATTTTGTTTACTTTCAGAGTTTTTGTTTTAAAAAACTACTGATAGGAAGTCGCCAAGAATCACAGGCTCAAGCTAATAAGCTACAACACTACCTACTGCACTACGCGACTTCTAAATGTCTTTACAATCCAAGACATTACTGCCAAGTCCTTGCACAGTAATTTATTTCAGAGGCCACGTTTGAAACACCACTTTTACTATACGCTTTAACTCTTCTTACACATTCTTCAGTTATTAAACGATTCATACTTGAGGCTCGTCAGGGCCACAAGATTTGGAAAGATATTACAGGGAGATCCTTTACTCATCCAGAACTTTATAAAGGAGTGTATGGTGGCAGTAATTCACTATCTCTCTTCAACAGTGAATAACAATTGGCATTACCATGCAATTCAAATTTTGTTTAGAGATGCGAGATGTAGAATTTAAAATCGTGTACAGCATTGATTTCCTTGTGGTTGACTCTTCCACTGCCTCGTTAAGCATAAAGACGAGTTGATTGGTGTCAAAATATTACAACATTAACTTTAAGGTTTTGAGACACTTTAATAAAGTTCCCGAAGGACAATATCAAATGACACTGGCAATGGCAGCCAATATAAACGATAGATGGAACTATGGAACATTACGAGAGAATATGATGTAAAAATTACAGCAACAATAACAACATCATCAAGTGATGAAAGTACTTGAAAAACACCAGCATAAAAATGGGCAAAAACAGATGTTAAAATAACGTTGAACGATGAAAAAAAACTTTCAAACGACGTTGAATCTGCTTATATTTTAAAACTTCTTTTACTTTCCTCCAAAGATCGATTTACAAAGATAAAAAGACACGGTCATTGCAAGCAGCTCTCAATGCCTAAAAGCATAGCAAAGCATGGAACAAAAATAGTCAAAACAAAAATGCCAACATAGTTGAGGCACGATGTGTTTGTTGCAACTACTGAAACAAAAAATAAGAATCAAATATTATCGTCATCTTCGAAAAACAACAAACGAATGCTTTGGGAGAAGCAGAAGAAAAATATTGCACAGCAACAAAAAGCCAACAATACCTTTTAACAAATGGAACAACAACAACAAAGGATCTGATTCCTTAAGCATTTGCAACTATAAAAAATCCATTACAAACAAACAAACAGAAAAAGGAAAAACTTTTCCTTTTTTCTCTTTTTCTTAATTGTTGTTGTATTTTTGTCAAAGAAAATGCATTTGCTTGCAAGCCAAGACCAAGGGAATCTTTTCTGAAGTGAAATCGTAGAGAAAATTCTTTTAGACACTCACACTCAAATCTATAGAAATGTCTCCCTCATCTTCATCAGATGCTGGATGGTCGTCTGGATAGTGGAAGTATTAAAAAAAAGTTACAATAACAACGACAAAAATAGAAAAAGAGAAACAACAAAACAAAAGGTTTTGGGTTTTCTAAATTGCATAAAATCTTACAAAAATATTTCAAAAGTATTTGCAATTGTTGAGCATTTGAGAGCAAAAGAGCAGCAAAGACTGTCAATGGTAAAAATTTTAAAAGTTTAGAAAAAATTTCTGTTATTAGAATTTATCCTTAACAGAACACTATTGCAGTTTAAATTTATTCATCTGAACAAGCCCACTAAGTTAGGAGCTAATTTTAGGTAAAACTATGTCTATGAGTGCCATACCACATTCGAAGGATGGTTCCAAGACCTCTTAATATAATCAGCAATATAGTCACATATAGAGTGATATGGTATTGAGAAAATTGGCTTTGAAAATATCAATTGTTTGCTGGAAAATTCTGTAGACAATCAATGATCACATATGAGTCCTCTTCCGTAGCGTGATAGTGGGTAATCTATGACAATCAAGCATCCCCCACTTGGTACAATACAATTACTATTGCTGAATGTAAATACCACACCATCCAAGATTAACTTTTGCTTGATCTATATTACATTGCAGGGGTTTAATGTACTCGATTTGACGGTCAAATAAATTTCTAAACCAAGTATTTTTGGCTTTTTTGTTTTTGTTCATGAAACTGTAGCTGGATTTAAAAGGAAAAACAACAAGAAAAAATTTCCCAAAAAGTTACAGGTTTAACCTTTCTGTTGCCTTGCCATTCATTTGTTCATCCATTTATTGTAGTTTTAAGCTCTAAAACATGTCTAGACTATGAGGCAGTATGAATTCTAAAAAATTCTCTATTTCATTTGACTTTCAAACTCCATACAAAAAAATGCGAACAACTTGCATATGCACTTGTCTTCCTTTCACAAGGTACAGGGTGATACAATTTGCTGCACTTTCTGTCTACATAAATGAATGAATGCTGCCATAAGGCACACTCTTCTTATTTTACACTATGCCTCACTTTCATCTTGATGTTCTAGGTTTTTTGCTTAATTTTTTTTGTTATGTGGGGAAAATTTTAAGGATATTCTTGTTAAATGAAAGAAAACAATCGAAATTCTAAAAAAGGCTATAAATTAGAGAGATTTAAAGTGCATTTTTCATAAAGAAAATCATGATTAATGTTAAGAAATTCAAGGAAAATTTCATTCATTTCAGGACGTATTTTATGAACTAAATTTTAAAGAAACTTAACTGAATAAAATACGAAACTTAACAGGTATTGCATAGCTTATTTGTAATATCTGGATCTTCCAACTTC
This sequence comes from Sarcophaga rosellei, assembly GCA_930367235.1. NCBI lineage: Eukaryota > Metazoa > Arthropoda > Insecta > Diptera > Sarcophagidae > Sarcophaga > Sarcophaga rosellei. The sequence continues at coordinate 61,759,128 of OV884018.1, read as the reverse complement.
TAATTTGAATCGGTCCAAATGCTAGTCCAAGGAGAGGTTTATAAAAGCATAATTCTGTAAAGCAAGTTATTTGTATAAATATATAAAATGAAATAAAAAGTAGACTTGTAGGGGAAAGGAACTTAGTGGAGTGGATAGTGGTATCAAGGATTCTAAAACAGTCTTCGTTACAGTCGGACAGTGGAACCAGACATATAGGCGACGATGATAATTCTTTTCTTTAAATGAGCAACAAAAAGTTTTTTATATAAATTAGGCAAAACTGTCGCTTCGCAATCTCTTTGTTGATTACTTGTATTTCTGATTATGACTTGCATTCTTGGAGATGATGACTTGGATTTTTTTTGTTCGAGGAATTACATTTATTTGACTTTGACGTTGATAAATAAATAATTTCGATCCTACATACATCTCTGGTCCCAGGTAGCTTAAAGCAAGGAAAGCTGTTTTGAAATCATTGACACCATGGATATCTAGCCCAAATCCCACACAAGTCCATTTTTATCCCATTTAGCCCCATTTATACTCCCTTGAAAAAAATAATTAACTTCGTAGCCTACATTTATGTTTTGGAATGCTTGATACCATATACATACATACATATATAGTGGGAGCAACTTCCATTTCCCATAATATCGATCATCCTACTCGGACTTTGTTAATGCAAAAAAATTTTATTTAAAATGTTTCAATTTTTAAAACAATTTTCGAGATTCCATTCTCCATTTTGTTAAACACTTAACATTGGCTCTTTTAAAAATGTTGACTTTTGACTTTGCTAATTTAATTCAATTATATTTAGACATACATACATATGTATTATTTTAAGTTATGTTAAATAAATGATGAAATATTTTATGAAAGAGCTGACAACAACGCTAGGACGTCTCTTTTAAATGAATAACTTCATAAAAAATGTGTTCATAGTACACACGAATCCTTGCTATAAATTTGTCTGATTGTATGATATGTAATCATTTGATAAGCTATGATGATAATGCAACGCAATCCTTAAACGAAATTCTATATCGAGAATTAATATTTCTTCTCTACCACCCCTTCTAACTGATGACATAAATCACACCATAAATTAATGAAACGTTATTTCTTAATATTTTTTAATAAAATTGGACTATTACAGGAAAAACGTTTTCACTTTCAGTCCATTAGTTATGTTCCAGTTCATATTCATTTCAAAAACTAAATAACTGAGTCAAGGTGTAATTGGTAACACTCGCCATAATTAATTTTATTAACTGAAAAGCAAAGAATAAAAAAACAGACAAAAACGATGAAAAAAAATCGACGCACATATGATAGCAAAACAAATATTTTAACTCGATGAAATTCTCATTGTTTATGGCAGAGACGCAAGACAGACGAGTAACATAGGCAGACAACAGCAACACAACTCTTGTTTCTAACCAGAACTGTATGGGCCATAGCAAGAATGAAGAGAAGAACACAAGACAACAACAAACAACTGTAGTGTGGTTTGACCATAGATTACTGAATAATGATGATGACAACAACTATAACGGTACACAACAAGTGTATCGTATTCTTCCAGAGAGAATCTGTTTTCGGCTGAATCGTAGTTTTCTTTTTTTAAAACACACCAATTTTCGATTTTCGTAAATTCTCGAAACAGCAACAGAAAAAAATCAACACGAATAGAAAAACAATTCGATTAAAAAAGGGAATACGAAGCAAATACACAAGTGACAAAATGAAAACAAAAAACTGGAACTATGATCTATTGGAAGCAAGAAAAAGGAAAAGTAACACTAACTACGGTTATGAAATATACTCGTCATACAGGGTGTTTAAAACTCGACCTTATATTGAATTTTATTTTCCAATATACAGTGACTTAGCCTAGCATAATTGAAAACAGTATTGACGCATGGAAATACTTTTTAAATCCAAAATTTTATAGGACTCTACTGCTGCTGAAATTTAACTTCCTTAATTGGTTGTTATTACAGCCTAGTTTTACACTACCCATGTTGGGGGTGTGTTAATTTTATTGATGAGCGGCGGAACTACACTACGCCTCTGGCTCTGAAAGACAAATTTAAGAAACTTTTCATTACAATTTTTATTTTTTTGAGGGGAAAGCCCACCAAAAGAAATATTTTTTCATATCTCTTTCGTTTTCGAGATATCTATGATGTTATTTGAACCCTTCTACATACAAGAAATCGGCGATTTCACCTACACACTTATTCAGTCCATAAAAAACCAAACTTTTTCTCACATTTTGTGCAGTAACTCGCCGATAACAGGACAAATGTTGATTTTTAAATGCTCCAATGTTAGCCCAAAAGAAACAAACTAACTGCATCAAATCCTTGCAGTTTGGTGGCCGATTATGATAACCAAAACCTAAAATAATTCTCTTTCCACATATTTTTTTTCGATTTTTTCTCAATTTTTATCACAAGATAGCTGAGAGGAAGTCACATTTCGTTTGGTTCGAGATGTCTGAGCTTGAGATTAAACCATGGGCTCGCGTCTAATAAGCCTACACACTATCTCTACTGAACTACGACGACTTTGAAGATGGTTTACGGGTTCAATTATTCAAAAATTTATGATTCCTGTCACCAATTTAACATCCATTTCTCTAGGAGAACTGCTTAGGAAAATTTTAGCCGGCAAAATAGACATTCCAATTCTGTGATGCTCCTAACTACTTTCCTTATACAGGATCGAAATATTTCCCTAAACTAAGGAGTTCGCAATCTCCTCCGCATAGGGCATAAGCCACATTGCGTTCCCTAATTAGGGTTCTAATTCATGTAGAGATCCAGGATTTTTTTTACGGATTAATAAGTTTGGACTTTAAGGGTTGGCATGAATCAAGTAAGAAACTAACGTTAACTTGAAGAAAAAACATTGTCATCGAGACTATAAATCTGTTGCCTTCCTTCATTTTTTGATCCAAAAAATCAAAGTCCAAGCCTTGTACATGAAGGTCACTGAGCCAAAGTGAAAGCGGGAATAAAACCAATCGAAACAAAAAGAATGAGGATACATACTGAGTCCATTCAAACGCTTTTGCCTTCCCCTGGCTTTCGTTGCATACAGGGCAAAACATCAAGAATTACAGGTTAAGTACTTAACGAGGTATCAAACGACACTGCAAACCGTATAAAAAAGCCTCATCAGACAAATTTCCTTACAAAAAAATTGCGCCTATTCTCACCCAAAATTTTTTGTCCATACTGCTATGCAGCTTCTCATTATGGAACACATTGGCCATCGTCACATGATAGTATGTACAGCAAGAATTGCAATCGAATGGAATCAACAAGACAGCACAAAACCTGCCAGCACCTGAAGACGGCAGATACAATCTGAATTGATCAGAAGTAAAGTTATTGGATCATGCCAGGCGCCGATGAAAGACTTTTCGTTGCTCAACTTTGTTTCACTGTGGAATTATAAGAAATAATGTCTCTATTCAAACAGTTTCCATAGGTGTAATCCATAAGAAGCATTTGATAGAAGGCATGTTAAGACTTAGTGAACAAATATGGAAAGTAGGTGATTTAAAATCAAACAAGCTCCTGATGATAGGATTATTTGGGATAATTTTAAAGCGGTGCTCAGCACCTTAATGGAATTTTAGTCACAATAGGGGTATAGTCACGCATATCCCTACTAGTTGTAAACATAGAAATTTTGAAGTAATTTCTTACAAAACAGCCGACAAGTCCCATGTGAAAGTCTAAATTTGAAATTTTAAAAATCAATTGAAAAAACATCCCCAAACATTTTATAAATGCTCTCCTAGTAACGGTGTAATCAAAATTCTTAAACCACAAACAACAACAATGACAATGAAAAAATAAAGCAAAAGTATTTGTTGTGACTAGACAGAGGCGCCATAAACTCAGTTTTACATCGCGTTTCGTGGTTACCGGCGGCCGAAAACAAGAACAAAAACAAAATGAAATAAAATCAAATGAAAAAATTTTCTTTTGTCAAAATCTACAGTTTCCATTTTCCAATGGAAAGTGTAAAATTATAACACTTACCTGGTATTTCCAACAGAAAAAATATCCAACTGGTGGTTCATTGAGGAAAGGGAGCCGGTCAAATACTATTAACAGCCCTTTTTAATAGAAAAACAATGGCAGCAACAAATTTCTGGAAGCAACAGCAGCATTTAAAAATTGTTGTATTTACTCTTAAACACACACTTCTTTTAAATTTTTTAATGAAAAAACTTTTTTTTTTAATTTTCATTTTAATCGCTTCTTTGTGTTTTCTTTCTTTCCAATGTCACTTCACCCTTTTTTACTTTTTTTGTCTTGTGCTCTTCTTATTTCTTCTTTATATTTTCAGCCATTTAAAATATTTTCTAAGCCTTTTTAATTAACCGGTTTGGGAAAAAATGGGTTTTGTCATGCTCCCTTTTATTTTGCATTGCCAAAGAATCTTTCTTTCACTTATAACAAGAATCCTAGCTTTGCTTTTTCTATTTATTTTTCTTTTTTCACTTTATTTGTAATTTTGTTTTTCACATTATTAAAATGACTTTTATTACACACCGTAGTTTAGTTTAAACGAATATAAAAGACCGTACGCGAGAGGCACAACACACGGAAAAAAATATTGCAAACACATCTCTACATTAACATGGCAAAACTTACACTAAAAAGCATCTACAAACACACTCGCACACACAGTTCTTTTACGATTTTTTTCTTTATTTTTCCAAAAACACAACATTTTACAAAAAGCAATAAATGCAAATGCAATGTTTTATACTCGCAAGCACACACTCCCATACATATGCTCTGATAAATAAAAATACAATTTTGATTACATTACATACCTACATAACATACATTACATTGCATAAATCTGGTTATATGCATTGAGTAAAGTATAAAAACTAAGAGAGAATGCTAAGTTATTGAACAGAGCACATTACGCAAGTCTCTCTTTGCATACACTCATTTACATAAACCGGCTTTTCGTTGCTTTTTTTCTTCCTAATGAATTCTTCCTATTGAATTAAAACATGTGCATGTTGTTTTTTTATTTTGTATATTGGGACAAAACTATCGTTGTTTATATTTGAGAGAATTTCAACTGTCTCTCTGCGTTTATTTCTTATTTTTTGCAAATAAACTTCTTCGGTAACATTTTTGATTGTGTGTGTCTTTTAGTGAGTTGCTTACCCCTACTGTTCTTCAAATGGCTCGTGTTATTTACAGTTCTTAAGATTGCTTGTCACCACTGTTGTTCAAATCGCTCACGTTATTAACATTTCTTAAGGTTGCTTGTCACCACTGTTGTTCCAATTGCTCATGTTAGTTACAGTCCTTAAAGCATTGGTTCATTTCAGTGCTAATAGTTTAGGACCAGAATGTGTGGCACAAAAAGTACCAAAAGAGAAAAATAATAACAAGTGACTGTTGTATTGAATTTTTTAATTATAAAGTACCTCAACACGTCGCGATTGGTTGTAGGACATGTTGCATCAACGGTTGATCTGATGCAATGTATTTAAATTTTTCAACCAAATTCACTTATAAATTGTAATTGTCACATCATATTGGGTGTCGTTTGAATTATAATCAATATTTTTTGGTCTTCACCCAACCGACGACCAACCAGCCATTCAACATAACAATTGTTTGTACAAAATAATGAAGTTGTACAGCCAATCGCAACATGTAGGGGCAGCATAAGGCTTTCAGTCATCAATAAATCGTAATTTGTAAGTGTGCTAAAAAGGCAAGATATTGTGCAGTGTTCAAATAATGTTGCAAACTAAAAATTGTGTATTTTTTAAGAATTTGTTTTTGGTTTTCTTTAAATTCTTTACTCCATGAACATACTAAATTTCATAGGCAATATTCCACACTGTAAAACATATGTAAGTAGCACGCTGCACAAGTGTAGTACATAGAGTAGTAGTAGTGTTTCAAATCCAATGTGTTTCGTTTTGTTAAATATTTACTCTCTTTTGTGCTCTCTTGCATTTTATTAATCTCTTTTGGCGATTCTATTAGCGTGTGTGAATATAAGTGTGTGTGTGTGTCGTTTAAGCAGCTGATTTACTTTTGTGGGGGGATATGTTTCTATGGTTGATATGCCGGTATATTTTTTGTGTGCGCTTGTTGTTGTTTTTTTCTTTATTTTATTCCTACTTTTGTCCTTTACGTTTTTGTCTTCGTACTGTTTGTCGTTTATTTGCACTTCGATTAATCTTTAGAATGGGACAGAGTTGCCGAGTAATTAAAAAAAATGTCAAAAGTATTTGAATTGTTTTTTGGAGAAAATTAAAGTGTTAAAAAAGTTATGAGTAAGGACAATTTTTTAAAATTTTTTTAATAAAGAATAAACAATACTAAGTGCACTGTTGGCACATAGAGAATCGTATTTAAAATCGACCATTTTCTGCATGGCATAGCTGAAGCATGCAAAGTGGTAACTGAAGATGAACTCGTAACTTTTTGCTAATGAAGTTGCCATAATAAACCAAACTGTTAAACGGCGTCCACTTATAAAAGATAGAGAGATACTCTTTATCAATCTCCAATATGAGTCTGTACCTATTATGAAAAAGCAAAATTCCAAAAAGCGAAGTCGAAAAGTAGGTAAGTCTTGGTCAACATACACATGTACATTAGAGCGACTCAAGTTGCATGGGAGCAAAATTCGTATGGGAGCAAAAATGAAAATTGGACTTTTTAAGATGACATTTAAAATATTTCGGCTCCAGCTTTGACCCCTGCTAAGCTGAACCATTTTGAAAAAGGGTGTATTTTTACATGGTTTTGTCAATTTGAGGATCTGTTTCCTTACCAACATAATGGGTATCGTGAGAATGGTTTTTTAAAGCGTTCTATGTCTTTTTTAAGGATGTTCTGTAAAAATAGCGGTTTTTTAATTTTTTGTTCGAGGTTATTTGTAATAAAAATGACAAATTAGCATATTTAAATCTTTAGTCGATTTAATTAAATACGGACCTCAGCTTTTTTTGCAATTCGGGCTAGACATTTACAATACGTCAATCTTTAAACAATCAATGACTATTATAAACAACCTTTTTCCTTTTCTATATTTTTTTTTTTTTGAAATTGCCCAGAATTAAAAGACTCATATTTTTACTACACTCTTCAATACATTGTTGCTATGATGTGTTGCTTTCCTTTTCTGTGTTCATTTTCGCATTGACTGAACAAAACGAAATTCTTGTGACATGAAATGCAATTTTACCAATATCAACTGAAAGTTTCAGACGTCTAGGAGACGCCTGCGTAAACAACAATAACACCAGCAACAACTACTACTACCACTACATTTCAAAGAAACTACAACAAGAACTGGCCATGAAAGTTATGCAATTTTATACTCCAACCACCTGACATTGACTCTGAATCTCTTATATCCTCCGTAGAGCAACAGCATAATTTCATTACAACAATCAATAAAAAAAACAGCACAAAAGAGCAACAACAACAGCAAATACAAGGAATGTCCTGCACTTCATTTCAAGCGTGAGTCCTGCTGAATGACGACAACAGTAGTGCCCATACGAGCTTACCCGCTCATGCTCCACTCATTATAGGCTGTACACACTGTTGTGTGTGCCTGTGTGTTGCAACAAGTGCAGAAGGAATGTGTGGAATGCTTGGTAGACAATTATTTAAGGCCGTTTCAAAACGTTGCAGACACTGACACACCCAGAATACATGTAACTTGAATGGATGTGCCACATAAACATGATTATTTCGAAACTCTTCAGCCCACTACATATGAGGGTTATAGGGGACCTTCTTAAGCATTAAATATTATTTTGAAGGCACTTTTAAAATACAATTTTTACTAAAAAAAACTTCTTAGAGTTATCACTCCGCTTGGGACCAAAGGTTTCAAAGGGTTTCCTCTGAATTATTGAAAAGCTGTCATCATGTTTTTTTTATTTTTTTTGGCGACTTCTTTAGGAGGTTCCGTTCTCACACTTAAACGTAGCCACTGGCAAATTCCCTTCGATATTTGTTGCCCAAATGATTCTTTATTAGATGTTCTCCATAGAATTACGGATGGTTCGCTACGTTCAGGCTTTGCTGAAGTCACTCACGAACGTCATTTTGATGTCCGCTCTGGGAATTTTCGTGTCAAGGATTTCTCAGTTAAATTTCGGTTCATACAGAACGTAGAGATATTGTCGGATATTGAATTGCTGACGAACTAACAAGGCTGGTACGCGGATATTAATTTCCAACATATTACAGTTGAGCGGTAGTTAAATTAATTATTGTCTGGTAAGTTCTGATTCTCTTCTTGCTTCAAATGGCATGGCTATCCACCGAAGTAGTACGAATCCACTGCCCTATTGGAAGTCATGCTGAATGACCTGGCATTTCCTCGCTAGTTTTTTCAGGCAGGGAGCAGTAGCATGAAATACTGTGCACACCTTAACATTACCACCCGCATGCTAAATCGTTTTAAGGGTTTACTTCGGGCGATGCTCTAGACGTAATGGAGGACGTAATGTTTTCCATCAGATTTTGAGGCAAAATTTTGACTCTTAGTTTCAAAATATGTTTTTCAAAAATGACATGGGCTTATTGCGTTGTTCTCTCGAAAATATTAGACAATATTTTATATATTTTATTTTTTTGGATCCACCCACGTAAGTTTTTCTCATTTAGATGTCTTCTGATTGTCTTGGACGGTATACATACAGAGGACTGAAACCGTTGATTGAATCAACTGTTCAAATATGCCTTAATACTCGTTCTGAATATTCATTTTCAAATCAATGGGTACAGCGCCTTTTTTGTGTGTGGCCTGCACTTCGAAACAGACGTCTGACTGATGTCTTTGAGTAACAGAATGATTGAAGATCTAGGCGTGGTGATAAATATGTCACTAACGGAACCTGCGCTTTCGTACGGAGCTCGGTTCGTTCAAACCCACCACTAACGAATCGTAACGAGGGGGCTTACCTCTACACTGGGTAATACAATGGGCCGTATAGTCCACTAAGTGGACTTGCTGTGAAAGGTAAACTACCTGCTAACCTAAATCGAATCAATGAACTTGACTGGATACAGTCAGGCTGTACCTAATACTAATTTTCGGTAGTATATATGTACATATGTATATTGCCATGATGTGCAGGCCTAATGACATCTGTAACGATTACAGTCTCCTTCCTAAACTTCTTTAAAATCCAGTCTATAGTTTTCCGTACAATATTCCTTGTCGTTTGAGTCATAACTTTTAGTAGAGTAAATTTTATTGTCTTTTGTGCGTGTTCCTCGGTTGTTAAGCAAGCTGACAGCCTTGACAGGCCACTAACTGGATAACCCGATACAAGTCTAGAAATAGGCAATGTTGGTAACATAATATTAAAGAATTCGATCAAATGACTTGCATACGTTTGAGACGTTACGTCGCTAATGTTGTTTCAAATAACACGGTATCGTAGTGTTTTGGTGCGTCGAAAATTTTTTATTTTACCAACGTTGGGAACCACGCTCTTAAATCTGGTAAATCTTCGTGAAGCAATTGTTATATGAAGTCAAAAAGGAGCGCAGCGAGTATAAAGGATATGAACGTATATCAATGTGTACATACTCGTATATCTAAAAGAAAACCACTGGTAAACTTTAACCCTATGCACTCGGCACCGTTTCGATCGTTAGGTACCAACAACTCGACGCCACTTTTAACGAGAACGTACATTCTGGAAAAGTGATATTATACAGTATAATTTTAGAACAAAATAAGGAATTGTAATGAAATTTGTTTTATATGAATTTGTAAACATTGAAGAACACATATTTAAAAAAATTATCGAACATTTTTTCTATTCGCTTCAGTACGAACTGAGGTCTTGTACATTTTTCTTCTCTCGGTTATCGGATTTCTTTATTATCGCATCAAGTTTCACACTTCATTGAACCACACCCTTGTAGCTTTGGACGCCTACTCCACTATATCTACAATTTGCTCAACGGATCAGAGAAATGTACAGTACGTCCTGAACTCACTTCGTTCTTTCTCGACTTGTAAAATGGTTGATTTATTTATCATATTTCGATTAGTTTTTGTTTGCCATTTTAACAGAAAACTACAGGAGAACAAGCATATCTCAAAAAAATTGTGGTGGAAAAATTTCATTGTCCGTAATCGCTACCATAGTATCATGTCCCGTCAGAAGGGACAACCGAGTGCAAAGGGTTAATAATAAATAATCTGACATAAACGCAATGAATATTTTAGTCGCAGGAAAAAGTCAACAGAGATTCTAATAATCTGTGAAAAAAATTTAATCATTTCATTTTTTTCCAACACAAATCGCTGCCCCTACGACGGCATATATAGTATAAAGGAATAATATAGAATGTATGGCAAATATAATATGGCCGTTTCAATTAAATTCTTAATTGCTGACTTAGTCTAGGAAATAATTTTTTATTAAACAAGCGCTGCTTTAGATATTTATAGTTTACTTGCATAACATAACAAGGATCATGTAAATATGGCATAATGTAGGGTATGCACATTTTTTGGAAACAGTTATTTAGGATTAATCAAGAAAGAGTAAAATACTTCAACTCTCTCAGAAATATTTTTATGGAAACAGTTATTTGGGTTCGACCAATGAATAAGGAGAAAAATAATTAAAATTTCACTTTATGTAGTCATTCATTCAAGTATTCTGATCGCCTGGTAAATCTTCGTGAAGCAATTGTTTTGTGAAACCAAAAAGGAGCGCAACGAATATAAAGGACGTTAACGTATATAAAGAACATCATGTATAGAAAGAAGAAGATTAATAAGGCACAGGGAAAAATTAACAGAGATCGTCTAAACAACGATTCTGATAACCCGAGAAAAATTGTAATCGTTTTATTCCTTCAACACGCATCGCTGCTTCTATAGCGGCATATATGTATGTATAGTGTATAGGAATATTATAGAATGTATGGAGAACATAATATTTACGTTTCAATTTAACTAAAAACTCTAAATTGCTAAGTTACTCTAGAAAATAATTTTTTATTAAACAAGCGCTGCTTTAGAGATCTTTTAACTTGTTTACATATCATATCAAATAGTCTGCAAAAATTGCATAATGTAGGGTATGCGCATATTTTTGGAAACAGTTATTTGGTATCGACCAATGGAAGGAGGAAAAATATTTAAATTTTAATTTGGTGTCATTCATTTAACTATTCTGATTGCCTGTTACTAGACGTAGTTGGTAAAAATCGTCAATCGTCATAAAAGTGGCGCAGTGGCCATACAGGGCCTTAATATATTTCAGATAGATAAATCGGCTATTACGATAAATTTTTTCAATAAATAGCATATAATTTTTAGTAAACTAGTGCTGGCCATGAACATTTTTTTATTACAAATTATATCTCAGTTAGGCTGCGAATATTGCATAAAGTAGGGTACTCTCATTTTTTGGAAACAGTTATTTGAATGAAATGATGAAATGAAAACGACGAAAAATATTTAAATTTTAAATTTGGGGTCATTCATTTAACTATTCTGATTGCCTGTTAAATCTGAATCGTTATTCCTATACAATCCTTAAGCGCCAAATAAGCTCGGGTTAGTGTGTAACGTCCATGGAACCCACGAATAGCAATGAGATCGAGTACCAACATTTACATTGCTCTTCATAAGCTAAAAACTAACGTACGTTCCGTTCCGTTTCGTGGACGATTACCGAATTGTATTATAATTTCGGTAAGCGTTTACAGTGCTGTTCATATGGTAAAAACGTACATACCATTCCGTTACGTTCCGTGGCCGCTTCTCTAAGCGAGGTCTTATAAAAGCGAACTTCAACAGCAAAACACATCTTGATGAAAGAGAGTTTTGCTATTATTATTGTATTGAAGGTAAACATCCGCCATCTTGATTTCGACTTATTTAAGTCAATGATATTTCCAATATTAGGAACGCTACTAATGTCCTTTACTTTATTTTCTTATCTCCTGTTCCTATATGACAGTTGTGTTATTTCAAAAGAACGAAAGAAATTTTACATGAAAAATCACTCACTCACTGAAATATTTTTGAGCTATTTTCATTAAATTTTTGAACGTCTGCCTGCTTTATGAAAAAATTATGTTCATATGAATCTCGCTTGGAATCACAGGAGACCAGAGACCAGAGACAGGAGATAAGAAATTGTAAAAAGTCGCCAGGGATTTACGACACATAACGAGAAGGCTGCCAAAATTACATAAGGTAGGGTACACTCATATTTTTGGAAACAGTTATTGGTTATCGACCAATGAATAAGGAGAAAAATAATTAAACTTTCTCTCTTTGTGTCATCCACTTATCTATTCTGATCGCCTGGTAATAATCGTTGTTTGGTAAAATCATTATAAAAGTGGCTCAGCAGATATACAGGGTGCTCACATCTGCACTTGGTAACCCCTATCCTTAATACATTTTACACCTAATCGACTATTACGATAACTTGTTTCGAGTGCTGGTCACGAAAAATTTTTATATTGCAAATTATATCTGAGTTAACTTGCGAATATTGCATAAGATAGGGTACTCACAAATTTTTTGGAAACAGTTATTTGGGACTGACCAATCAGCAAATAGAAAAATATTTAAAATCTCTTCCTTTGCGTTCATTCATCTATCTGTTCTGATTGCCTGGTAATAATCATTGTTTGGTAAAGGCATTATAAAAGTGGCTCAGCAAATATAAAAGGCGTGCATGTCTGCACCTAGTAAACCCATATAAAAGATTTTAATACATCAGACACGTATTACGATCACTTTTTTCTAGTGCCGTCACGAAAAACTTTTATGTTATAAATTATATCTGAGTTAGCTCGCGAATATTGCATATGGTAGGGTACTCACTCATTTTTAAGAAACAGTTATTTGGGATTGACCAGTGAGCAAATAGAAAAATATTTAAAATCTCTTCCTTTGTGGTCATTCATCTATCTATTCTGATCGCCTGGTAATAATCGTTGCTTGGTAAAATCATTGTAAAAGGAACACAAATCTAAATATACAGGGTGTGTTAGAGCAAAAAGAAAACAGCGTGTAAGCTTATTGATTAATATGGTGTATGATGGAATGCCATCTAGTAGGCAATGCCTGATCGCTGAGTAGTTATGAGTGAAACAATTTATTTCGTTTTTATAAACTTTGGTCAACGCAGTATTTATGACTGAAACAAGGTATTCTTTTTTTATAAACTTTTTATTCGTATTCATTTATTATAAATTAATTGTATAACAAATAACATATATACATACATACATATAACAAATAACAATATTATTAGTACAATATACAGTGGAGAGCAAAAGTCTTAGTACCCCAATATATTTTGACAATTTGAAATAATTTGTGTCTTAAGACGAGTCCAAATATATCATTTTATGTTCGTACGGATGTACTTCATCAGTATGGAGGAAGAAAAGAAATGAAGAGCTCGATCTCAAGAAATGGTTAAACATGGTGGTGGTGGTGGTGGCACTACAATGTGTATTATTAAGAGATTGCTTTAGCTGTACTAAGACTTTTGTTGTCCATTGTATGTATATTTTGTTTAACCATACATTACTGTCTATGAATGGTTAAATTTTACAAGTGTTCATTCGCATACATATGAAACTCTTTAAATATAAAAATAAAGATATTACAGTAAAAGAAAAAAGTCTACATACACCACTCTATGTAGACTTTTTTCCTGGTGATTTTTATCAAATTGAAAAAGGTGTTCTAGCGTTTTTTAAGGCAGTTACAATTAAGAATGTTGGAAGACAAAAAAGGAATATAAAAGAAAAATATAACATAGAAATTATTAGAAAACATAGAAATTATTAGAATACATCGTTGTATGTAGGCTTCTTTCTGTGACTGTGCCAAGCCAAACCAAACCAAAGCAAATCCTTAAAGAAAGGAATCTAATGCATTTTAAGAAGATATCCTCCTTTCAAATGTACAGTCAAAGAAAAAAGTCTACGTACAGTGGTGTACTTAAGAAGACTATTTTCTTTGGCTGTATTCTAAAGTTACAGAAATAGTTTGAATTTTATGGTTTTTAACGTTTTCTTTTTTGTTTAAATGTTTTCGATAATGTTAAGCCTGCCTTAAACTAAATTCAGTCTACTGTTGGTTTTTCCTAATCCTGCATGCCATGGTGTAATATCTTCTTCGGATCAACTTCTAAGTTTCGTTGCGGCTGATTTTGTTGGTGTTGTTGTTGCTGTTGCTGGCATAATTGCTGCTGCTGCTGTAGCTGTTGCAATTGTTGAGCATCTCATATTATTGTTTGTATGATAATTATTGTCACCAACCATTTACTGATTTACTGTTTATGTCCATGGCATGATGTTCATTACATGAACCATTTGTGGATAACCATTGGTATTCTCTTTATTAATATAACTGGATGATACAATAATTTCAGTACCACAGGAATTGCCGTTGATGTGTTATCTATAGACATCGCACGATTTTTCTTTCAAGCGCCATGTATCGGCTACACAATTGATTGTTCTCTTCCACTTTGGTTGTATAAATTGGTGTGGCTCTATAAAGAAATATAAAAACAAACGAATATCATTAAAATATTTTCAAATTTCATATGCACATACAGTCAAAGAATAAATTCTACATACAGCGCTGTATAAAGGCTTTTTTCCGGTGATTTTTATCAAAATAAAAAAGGATGTGTATAAAAAAGCTGGGTATATACAACGATGTATGTAGATTTTTTCCGGTGACTATACATATACATATAAAGAAGTATCTATAGTGTAATAAAACAAAACAAGCAAACCACAGTTATCGTTTTAAACTGTACACTCGAGAATTCGAATTTATGCGATTTTAAATGAAATTTTTTTTCGGATGTTTTATAGATTTTAGAATGTTATGATACTTTTTAAACGTTTGCATCATTTTTAAATAAAATTGTGTTGCTAGAAGTACTGGCGGTGAAATGTTGACACTGACCAGTGGTATAAGTGATTTAGCTCATCAAATTGGAAGAGATGGATTTGACTCGCTGAAGCAGGATAATATGGAAGAACTGTTAACTGACGAACCATTACCCGACATTGACGGCTTTAGTTTAGTGACCGATAATGAGAAAAACGTGGATAGTGAAGAGAAGAAAATGTTGTACAATTCAATTCAAAACAAATTGGTGATAGCCTCAACAAAATTAATGAGTTGCAAAATATAATTCTTATTATGGACCCAGATACCGAAAAGCACTGAAGATTCAACGCGGATTGACTGATCTGTTTTCCGGATATCATGAGTTGCGAAGGCAACTTAAAGTAGTAAAGTTGATATGTATGCACTACCTGATAGGTATGTAATGATAAAAGTGGCGTCGAACCAATTCCAAAACTATGCAGAATGATTGATCCTACATTCATAATTG
Source organism: Sarcophaga rosellei (assembly GCA_930367235.1). Taxonomy (NCBI): domain Eukaryota; kingdom Metazoa; phylum Arthropoda; class Insecta; order Diptera; family Sarcophagidae; genus Sarcophaga; species Sarcophaga rosellei. The sequence goes on along the minus strand of OV884018.1, from coordinate 61,743,689 downwards.
TAGATAATAATTATATCTATTATTTTTTGGACCATTTTATTTTTCCGTAATTAACGAATTAATATTTTATTTTTGTTAATTTTTTATGCGATTTTGCTTTGATTTTTCAATTAAAATTCGAATTTATGCGGTTTTCTGGATTTTGGAACGAATCATTACTACATATATATGAAGTTAGAGTATCGTTTTATGCGAATTCAAATTATGTGATTTTTTTTTTTGAACGCATCTATCACATAAAACGAGATATATGATCTTAAAACATAATCTATATTGACTAGCATTCCATGAAATTAACAATGGGTATCTAGTAATCGATTTCTGGTCTTTAGCTCTGATTAGTGTAGTTGTGGCTCTTCTATCAGTAGAGTATGTATTCGTACGTTCACGTACGTAAAAAATATACCTCTTGGTGCTGGTCTTTATATGATATTTATTCCTAGAGACTGCAACATACATTCAATTCAATATATCGGGTGGGTCATCTATCGCTTTAAATTTTAACCATCGGTTACTTGAATCTGTCAATACTAATGCCAGTCTATTCTGTCAAAAAATTCAGTATATTATCTTCACTAGAATTTATTGGATCAACGAGAAACTGCACGATGATCTCGGTTTTGCCAAAAAAATCATCTTTTCGAATGAAGCTCATTTTCATATTGGTGGGTACGTTAATACGTAAAATTGCCGTATTTGGGGCTCAGAAAGCCCACATGTGGTTTTACAGAAGCCAATGCATCCATTACGAGTGACTGTTTGTTGCGGCTTGTGAAGGCGGGGGCATCATTGGCCCAAATATCTACGAACAGGCGGGCGGCACAACCATTACGATTAATGGAGGCACCTCTGTACCTGCTTTTCATGGTATTGATGGGAAAGACGATTGATTTCAAAAGGATGGTGCAACTTGCCACACATCTCATGCCGAAATCGATTTTTTGCGCGAAACTTTTGATGTTAATTGGCCACCAAGAAGCTGCGATTTGACACCGTTGAACCATTTTCTGTGCGGCGCTATTAAAGAATAATGTTATGCCCACAAAGGGCCAACATTCGTGATGGTATTGCTTGCGATACGAACCCATACTCTCGAAAAAGTGCAAGAAAATTGGTGCGATCGAATGAGGTACTGTGAGGCCAGCCGCGGCAGCCATATAAATGAATTAATATTCCATTTCTAACCGGATGAATTGTACTAGTGGCTAGCATTCTAAGAAGTTATTGGGTAATCTAGTAATTGATTAATGGTATTTAGCTCTGATTAGTGAAATAGAGTGTGTTATTTAATGCTATATGTGTATTAATATGTATTCTTACGTTCACGTAAGTATGTACGTCAAAAATATAATTCTCTTTGTACTGGTCCTTGTGTGATTATTGTTCCCTGAGACATTCAATTCCATATATTTTGAATATACAGTCAAGGACAAGGACAGTACAGTGGTTTATGTGGACTTTTTTCTGTGACTGTATGCTTGCCTACTCAGACATATCTTCGAAAATTTTAAAGCAAATCATTGTAATCGTTTAATTAGTGTAATTGTTAAAGACCAGATAGGATATTAACGATGTTCACTAGTACATTGGAGGAGAGAGTAAACACATACATGTGCACGACGTAATGTTTGAAATGATCACTGAACCAAATGACTTTTGCTAGAAATTTCGTTTATCTTTCTCAAAATGGGACTAAAACTTATTCTCATCAATATATCTGAAAGGATTTCAATTTGCGAGAGACAGTTTAAACGGTTCAAAGGATTTGTGACACGGAAATCAAAGCAACAAGCAAAGCGAAAAAAATCGTTAAAATGATGAATGAAGGATTTTTATTAATCTTAAGCTTTCAAAATCATTAGGAGCGACTACTTCAGCAGCAATTCAAAATGTTTGCAGGAAGTAGGGACTAATGCTCCCATTGTTACGAACTGAGATGACTACTGTAGCCTTAAATTATTATAAAGTATGCCACTTTTATTGGAAATTCTGAGGCCTAGTATTAGCCTTTGTTAGCTACGAGCGTTTTTCTTAACTATAGGAGTACTTAAATAACCTTGACAATCTTTTCCTTGTTTAATAAACTCCACTAAAACTTTTTTCTCGCGTTGAATTCAGTGGAACATATTGAGGATATACTTCAGTGGCAAATCAATGTACTGCACTTTTAGTCTCTAGTTCTCACAGAAAAATATTTTTAAAACCTTCCTTAGAAATCATTAACAAAGCGTAGTCTCTTGGCAAACATAGGAATTTCAGGAAATATTTTCAACACACCCAAGAACGTTGAAGACATGAAACAAAGAAGAAATCTTTTTTCAATTGAATGACAAATTGATTCCACTTATAATGCATAATAATTAAATGGAACGAACATTTTTTCTTTGGAAAGAAAACCTAAACAAATCATTCTCAAGATCGCCTTCGCAATGGGCAACTTGCAATTGGCATCATTTAATAACTGGTTGTGGATACTTCTACCATTTCGAATTCTTATTAATCATGGCAAATGGAAAAACATTTTTTAATAAAAAAAAGCAAAAACTTTTCTTTTAATATATAAAAATACAAAAAAAACTGACAAAAAGAGGAGAAACAATTCCAAAAACATTTATTTTTACACTTACGAGTATGGATTATCAAATAATCACTAAAAACAGATCACATGTCTCATAAAATCATAATTTTTTTGCTGTTTACTCTTATTTTTGCTGTTGTAGTTCTACTTGTAACACCTCTTGTGTAGGGAGAAAAGATAAATGCAACAGACAGACAGAAATACAAACATTGGAGCTGTATGATCCTAGAGGAGTATAAAATTCAGGGAAATGTATGTGCAAACACAAGAAAATGTTCGTAAATGGTTGTGTTCAAGTACAAATACGTGTATTGTACTGTGTATGTGGATATAAAGTTTTGACAATTAAGAGTAAAAATATAGCAGCAGTGGAAATAAATGATTTTGGAAATGCATTTACTTTTTAGAAGAAATTTACAAATTAGCAAGGAAGGAAACAGTACTACAGATGTTTTGTCTCATATTTTGAACTACGGGTTAAAAATTAAAGAAAACTAAGTTTCTAATGACAGCTATAGCGTTAACCGAATATTGAATAATATTTGTCCAACTTAGCCTCAAGATTTACAAATCCTTTCCTGCAGCAGAGTCAGAGCTAAGTACACGCTGAAAATAAAACATAAGTCAGACTATAAATCTTATTGGACTTGATGGCAACATAGCAAATATGACAAAATAGCTTCTACTAATATTAAGAAAGTTTATAGATTTTTTAGAAATTCGATTTGGGCATCATAGGTTAGCTTAGAGTAGATGGCGGGTCCTCATTTGAGGGAATTGTTGGGCAATAATCCAGTAATCGGTAAGAACTGCATTTATTTTTAAGGCCCCGATTATGGTTCACAACACATAAATGTTGTGTTGTAACAGAGACAACACAACATTTATTACTTTCTTGATTATGGTTTACAACATCTAGATGTTGTGTATGTCACAGTGTTGCTCTTCAATGTTAGTATACTTTTCCTTGAAAATACAACCCTGAGTGTATAAAACTGCCAATTGAAAACAAAAATTATTACGTTAAAAAAACAAAAAGCCTACATAAAACACAAAAAAACTCTTGTTAAAACATGACAATTAAAAATAAAGGCTAGTTTTATTAAATTCATTTCAAAAGTACTTCAAATTAAAATATATAAATATAAAAAAACCTTCTTATCACATTAAAATTTATTTAGATCACATTGTTACTAAAAGCTAAAATACAAATTCGTAAATAGTTTACATTTCAAGTTTTTTTTTGGGTTAAAAGGAGTTTGGCTTTTAATAATTCATTTTGTAATTCAGCTTTTTCCATATTTATTTCTAGCATTTTTTATTTATTTGATAATTTTTATATGAGCCCTTCTCAAGACGTTTTAACGTAAGCAATATCTCCTGTTGGTTCTTTTCTTGCCTTTTTAAGGTTTTTAGACGCTCATCCCCTATCTTATTTTTTGTATTCTGTAGCTTTTCGACAACTGCTGTTTCCACTGGTTAGTGCTAGTTTAAGGCCCTTCAATATCGTATGACGATTCGTCTTGAATTTGCAGATCCATTTGGAGTTACTTTCTATTTCATAAACACCAACTCTACGGTGCTCTGCTCCAATTTCCTGCTAATTTCCGTCGACGGACCACCACCAGTAACTTGAAAGTTTTTTCTATTGGCAGAGAGTTTTCTTTTCAAATTGGCTTTATAATGAGTCCATGCCTTAAAAATGCTACAATTCATCTAGTAACCCTTTGCCATTCTTTTGAAACTCTAATGGGTGGACCCAAGTCATTTAGCTCCAATGAAAATTTCTCCCACGTCGCTTTGTGCTGAGTCTTATTTGCTCCAAATGATAACTTGCCAATCTCAGGATTTGCTGTCATGAACTGGACCAGCTTTTCCTTCTGCTTGTTAGTGATTATTTTTCTATAAAATATTTCCAGTTATTTATAATTTTTAAAATTTCCACAAAAATTATATGCACTGTTTTATACATATACTTACAAATTTTTATACATTTTCTTTTTTAAACTGAATACGGCAACAAGACAACAGCTAATGAGCTGTTGTAAGCTTTTGACAGTTCTGACAACACTTAAAAACAACTGTTGTAAATCATAATCGGGCTATGTGAACACACACAACATAAAGTACAACACTAGCGATAGATGTTGTGAACCATAATCGCAATTTTAAAACTACAACACTAAATTTACAACTGTTGTGAACCATAATCGGGGCCTAAATATATCTTTGCCACAGTCAATACAACAATCCAATACATTTTCACAGAGGGATTTGTTTCCAGTCGCCGTAGTAGGAAGTGCGTTTGCTTATAGTCGAGATTTAAACCTCTGACATGTCGAATAAAACGAACTGCTTTCAGTAGTCTTCTGACATAAACTCTGATAGTTAATAAAACTGCTATGAAAAGTTTCTCAAGTATGCCTTTCGAAGTCGACGTTAAACTGTAGCTCCCCATATATCATGGATAAAATGAATAATGACAATTTAAGTATTTAACCTTAAATTGCTAGGAGGTGCTAATCCTATTATCAAAAAACCTGTAAAACCCTATAGTAAATCAATTATCCATTTAGCTTAATGAATTTGCAACTAAAGAAGAAAATTAAGAAAATGAGAAAATGATATAAGGCACGCCTCTAGTCCTTAAAGAATCGAAAAGGGATAAGAAAAATATTGCACATCATCGGCTGAAAAGGAAAAACCGTCACGATATTTTACTCTCAAAAGTTCTTGTTTAGGGAATTCAAAATTCGTTTTTCATTAGCGCAAAGCATATAAACGTCATATCGAATAGAATTGCAGTTGTAGAGGAAAGAAAAAAGAACAAAAAAACATTTTCCTCCACAATATTCTCGTCTATCATAACATTGTCCTAACCAGACAGGGAGAGAGACTCACAAACAGCTAAAAAAGAATGAAAATACCGTTCAAAGTTCATCTATATTTGTGGAAATTCATTTATCACCTCCCATTCATCCCAGCTATTTCATCCATCACATTCATACCAGCCAGCCAACAACAAGTATTTGTAAACGAAAAGTGAATAAGAAAATTTTAAATTTTTTTCTAAAAAAGTCTAAAAATCTACAAAAATTTATCTTTTTACGTTGTGCTATTTCACGGCATAAAAAATTTCTGTGTTGAAAGGACTACTTTTTTTATGCCGGCTAATAATAGTCGGGTGTAAGCTTGGCTGCTGCTGGAACATATAGGCGGAAGGACAACACAAGAGAGGAAGCAAAAGAATGTGGTGGAAGCAAATAAAGATATGAATTTCTGCAACTATTCTGGTGGCATGACTACTGTCTGTTCTTAAACAAGTTTTTCTGAAAATGGTTTTCAAACGTAATTTTTGGCTGGGTTTTAAAGAGGCTTAACTTAATGGACTTCGAAGAGTTTAATTTTTTTTCGAATTTTTAGCATTCCGGTCCTAGACAATTTACTCAGCAGATTCAAAAAACACTAGTTAGGGTAGTAGTAGGCAGCGACACATAGGCAGTGTATTAGGATTGATAGAAACATTATATTCCTATATACCGTACAAATGCTGAGGGCAGTACAGTAGGTCGTATGGTCACAGTACTCTAGCTACTCTACACGACAATAAGACATTATCGGTGAACTCTACGATACATTGTTTTTAATATCCCAGCCCTACAAGATCTGCCACAATTACAGTTTTACAACAGATAGATATGGTTACTGAAAAATCCGCTTTACTTATGTATATGTCAGATAGCTGAAGAAGCAGGCAAATCAGAACATAGTAAAAGGTTAAGAAGTTATCATCCTTCACTACTGCTTTACATTGGTACGATATAAAGAAATGGCAAAGACTACTCAAGACTCAAGAGATGGCCCACTACGCATGCGGTGGAATGTCATGGAGATTAGAAAGTATATTACAGCAAGAGGGAAAGAGGGAGTAATATGAGTTAAATTAGTGTTATTATTTTTTTTTTTTGATTACTGGTGACCTTTTTGTGCAACGGAATTTATAACTGCCTAGCATAGTATGAACATGTTTTTGTTACCAGTGTAACAGATTTTCCAAATACCTATGGCCACCTTACCCAGTTACTATAATGTGTGCACGTTTTTAGGACATGCGAACAGTTGCAAGAGTAATACCATCACTACGAGCCCATTAATGGCAGTCATTATAGTATTTTTCTACTATGAAAATAGTTGTATATTCGTAGTATAAATAGCATGTTGTTGTTGTTGTCGTAGTTGTTTTAATAGTAGTATTGTAGTACTAGTATGTACTCGTAGTATAGTATTCATTACGTTTTTCTGTAGCATTGTATTGCATTGATGAGGACGATTTCAATGAAATTGCAATCATTTAAGGTCTCTCCAATGTTGTTACATTTTTTGCGTTACCAGTCTGAGGGCTGAGTTTTTTCTTTTTTTTTTTGTTGAGCAATGCTATACAGAAATGAGGAGAATGAAACACGAGGTAATTTAGTCAGACTTCTAGTATTATTAGAGCAGCAGGCTTCTGATATTTATTTTGCCAGCCTGCATGTCTGCCCGACTGCCTGGCCTTTCATTGCTTTTATTTTCAGTGATTTTAACGTATTTTTCTTTGGCTCAATAGTCATACTTGTAGCAATTAATGCCGTAGTATGGGTATTTGTATTTGAATACGATGTGTACTATCACGTTTTTATTTGTTGTTCGTACTTTGAACTTTCTCCCACTTACGACTGCTGCTTCTGATTTGTTTGTATGCATGGTTGGCTAGCTGGCTGTATGTCTACTTGCTTGGCTATGTCCTGGAACAAATGACTAGCTGTCTGTGGCACTGTTAAGGTTTAGCTGAGGCAAATAACAAAATAACATATAACAAACACCAAATTTAATTAAGTGTTAGAAACTGTTGTAATTTTTTCCTTCCATCCTCCCTATTCCTGCTATTTGAGTCCTTAAGGATGTGTTTTAAATGCCAGATTTAAGACAGAAATCTGTTGTTGTTCTTAAATTAATGAATTGCTGACAATTGCCTTTGGGGGATACGTTTTATTTTGTTAATTCAACACCATTGAAACACCAGACCAAATCTTTTAATAACTTTTTATTTGAATTGTGGTTTCAAACAGAGAGAACACTTTAATGAAATTAATTTAAAAGAAATTAATTAACAAGAAAATAATGCCGCATTTTTAGACTTTTTGAAACGGCACCCAAGTAACGACTTTACTTCTTTGTCCTGAAGAATAATACTTTGTTCCGAAGACCAACATAGACTAATGCGAACATAATCATAGGCTATTCTCGAGTAGTTATAGTCAGTAACCAATCACGACATAAAATCTACAAGGGAACGAGCGAGGTGGACTAAGGAATGAAATTTTCTTCATAATCCCTTCTGAATAGCACTACGGTTGTCATTTACTTCATAATGAAGATCTATTGCTAAATCTCCACTAAGGATTCTGTCCCTATCAATCTTCGAACTTTTCGCAAGACAAACCGACTAACCTAAATTAAAAGATCCTTTTTGGAACTAATACCATCAAGCCAAGGATAAGCACGACTTTCAGTGGTTCGTTCGAAAAGTTCTGTCTTTATCAAAGGGCTTCGCGAGCCATGTTTCTAAGCTACACTGAAAGACTTCCATTAAGTGATAGTGCTGTTGTTATAAATTTCCAGTACACTATCGAGTATAGCAAGCACAGCACAGTTGAATAAAGCATCAGACCTTACAGCAGAGGTGGAGTCGAATGATTCGCTTTTTTTACTTAATTTCACGCTTATGGTGAAACATAAGTGTCTTTGAAGATCCCCAGCTCCGGTTTAGCATAAAAGTGGAGAAAGCTGTGAGTGACATTCAGTGATTTTCATAAATGCTTCAGATGTGTTCATGCAGTGTAGTGTGTATTACTCTATGAATTACTTCAAATTGAATTGCTTTTGCTTCTTCAATGCGTCTTCCTATGATTTCACAACAATCTTATCGCATATGAGAACAACCTCCACATATTATTTGAACTTATTTTTAATGAAATCCTTTTATATAATTTTGAAATCCCTTTAATAGAAGCTAATACCCTGTCATAAAAAATCCTTTTAAAAGTAGAATCTAAATTATAAAAATTTTTGAGAAGAAATCTTTTAAATTTTAAGTTCAATCATACAGTCAATACCAGTTTTCTTAGCCTCTGTAAAAATATTATCCAGTCAAAGAAAATCCTTGTAAGAGTGCTTTTATCCCACAACTCGGCTATTAAAGAACCTTGGCAAAGTAAATACGAAATAAATTCTACCAAAAAGCACAACAGAATTGTGTCACACAATATTTTCCGGTCTTTTGCTCTCTGTGATCTGAATTCATAGACCAGCTTAAATTTAATGAAGGCGATTCTCTATTATACCCCATATGAGCATTCAGTTTCCAGCAATTCAATGTCTGCTTTTGGAAAATAAGTCGAAATAATAATAAAATAGTGTATCAAAGGAAAATTGAAAATAAGGAACACAATAACAAAACAAAAAAAAGTAAAGAGAATATGGTATAGAAGATTTAAGTTTTCATTATTAGAATCTCATGTGATGTACGAAATAAGGATTTTCAAATTGTCCGTGGTAAGGAAACTAAAGACGAGTGTGTAAACGGAATGCAGCCGGATGCCGGGAAGCAATTGGACGACATACATAAATTTCTTATAATCAATAGAAAATGCATGTGCTGCACATTTTCTTTTCATTTCGTTTCTGTCTGCGTTCAGATTTTCTCATCTGTTCAGTAGTCTTATGATGGTATTTTTGGTAGTATAAACAAGGATAATGATTTTTTAATAAGAAATCCTTATCAATTATAAGGAGAAAAAAGAAAATACAACAGCAGTCGTTTCATACTGGCATTTAAAAAAGAATTTTCTTAAAATTATCCACCTGCAAAATATAAAGGAACTAACCAAAGTTAACGTTCTCCCCTAACATCAGCAGTGAAGAACTGACCACCATCCCACCCGCTTTGTGGTATTTCTACATCATTTTCTTTTAATTTCAATGGCTTGAATGGCGGTGTGAGCAAGACTTTGAGTGTAAAGGAGCATTCAGTTCTGGTCGACTGCTGCCTGGTAATTTTTTAATTTAAATCATATCCTTGAAAAATCTCTACTTTTTTCATTTTCCATACTTAATTAACGTTTGTTTTTGTTGGTTCTGTTGTTTTGTATACATTAATGCATGGCTTTATTTTTCTTTAGTTTATATTCTTCAGCTGGTTTCCATTCTGCATATATTACTACTTCATGCTCTTTTTTCTTCCTCTTCGCCTTTTCTCCTTAGCCTTGACATTCAGTGGTTTTTTTCATTGATTTTTTTCTAATGTTGGACTAAAAATGCTACCAACTTTAAAAGACACCTCACTACCGCAATCTTAATACATGATCTTCATTCAAGGGCTGTCTTTCCTTCGAAATTTTGTATTCGCTTGAAAGACCTATTGATGCCAATATGTGTGATTATATAACTTCTCTTAAATATCCTTCATGACTTCTCTAGGTAGTAAGCATTCGAAATGTCCAATTTTGGAAAGCTCCACAACGAAAAGTCGAACTGTGTCCAATTGATCGATTTCGGTGGTCACGTTCACATGAGATAACCACGCCTCAAGTCGCTCCCAATACCAATGTGGCATGAGCTGTGTGGCAAAATATTCACAGAGTTTCAAAAATTGTTCTTTTCAACATCATTCAAAGAGGCCTTGATACTGTAAGTCTTTGACGCCTGCCAATGGACCAGAGAGAAGACCACAACAATACCATTTAGAAGTAGAAAACTTTCCAAATGGAAGAAATATTCGACTTCTGGTTTAGATAATATCACAAAAAATGGACGTAAGTATCTAGAAATAGCACTGGATAGTAAATTAATATGGAGACTTCATTAGAGAACATCTCAGGAACGGCCAGACATGTCATAATGGCATGTAGAGTGCTTGTAATAAAATTCTATGGATGGAAACAAGTAATGCACTTATAGCACTTTCCATTTTTAATAGTTTAATGTATAAGTCACAATATACGTAGAGTAAGGTGTAGTGTAACAGACTAGATTCTCTGGTGAGAATCGCATCCACAAACCTCACGCTAATAGTCTAGCACACTACTCACTAGACTGCCAGAACAACATTATCGAATTTTTAAAAACTCACTTTATTTTATTAACAATTTACCCTTTCGAAAGTTTAGTCAAGTCTTCGTTTACTTTCTACTGTTTGTCTCACCAGTTGCCTGATGCAGTGTAGTTGGTTCCATTACTTAATTAAATTATTATGCTTGATTATCATCGTCTTCTTCTCCTTTAAATTTAAATACATCATGACGGTTTAATGAATACTACGCTGTGTTGGTTATGCTGATTATGCTCATAATAAAAATAGTGAACTTGCTTTTCCGTATTCCACCTCTTTCTTTTTTCTTTTTGATTTTTATTTTTAATTTTTATTATTTGTGTATACAAAACTTAGCATATTCTAACTCCTTTCCCGCACCCACACACTAAAACACTGGCAAACTTTACTACAACTTAATGTGGAAATGCGAGCGGAATTGCAAATGAAACAAAAAAATGGTGGAGTTTCACTTCTTGGTTGGCAAGAATGCCGATGCAAATGCATTCAAATGCACTGTTGCTCGAATTGCCACTCTTACTTCCGTTTCCTTTTCCTCTACCCAAACACATGTACTTATATAAGTGAATAGCAGTGTATATACGAGCATGTGTATGTAAATGAGTATTTATTTATTTATAGATGAAAATATGAATGAATCATTCCGTTGCAAACTGTAACCGGGTTTTAATATTTTTTTTAGACATGCGTTTTTTTCTGCGCAATGCACCCACGAAGTCCCGAATCCTGCAAACGCCTCCTTATTGTCCATGTGGATATTTCTGACGTTATTTCTTTGAGAGTATGCCCGTCAATTAAATTTTTCAGCATGACAATGACCCAAAGCACACTTCAAGGTTAGTGAAGTGTTGGCTTTCGGGTCAAAATATTGACGTTCTGGACTGGCCACCCCAAAATCCTGATCCCAACCCAGTTTAAAATGTATGGGCAATTGTTAATAGAGATCTTAAGGACAAAAACCTTCGAAATAACGATAAATGCTTTTAGCTAGTGCAACAAAGTTGGCAAAACATATCAGTACACAACACGCCAACGTTTGATACAAAGTTTACCGAAAAGACTTGCAGATGTTGTTCAAAACAAGGTCTATCCGACAAAATATTAAAGAATATGCCCATTAAATGTATATATATTGTAATATTTTTAAGCTGTTTGTAAAAATATTTTTGGTTTCTAATTATATGACCAACCTGAAATTGGTATTTTTTGTTTTTAGCTAATTATTTAAAAAATGATAATGATGCTGTGAATTTTTTTATTATAAACATAAAGCTAATTTGTTTAATTGCTATTTTAGCTATTAATTTTAAAGTGAGTAACAAAAGTTTTGAAAATAAATTAACAAACATACGTGTTGCCAAGTCGTTTCTAATTATAAGGCCACCACTGTACATAATTGGCCATTGCAATCCTTCGGTTAGGATTACGGCCTAGCTTCTCACACCACTCATGTTGTGTGCCTTAATTTTATACTTGGGTGGCGGGACCTACAGTTTACCGTCGACTCCGAAAGACAGATTTTTGAGAAACTTTTCATGGCAATTTTATTTACTCTTTGAATTTCTGCCAGAAATCTGCTGAGAGGAAGTAGCCGAAGAAATATTTTTTTATATTTCGTTTTGATGTCTGGTCTGGGGCTTGAAACCTGGCTTTACGTCTAATAAGCGAACACACTACCTACTAGACTACGGCGACTAATTTTTAATTTTATGCTTTCCTTTCCTCCCCATGATCATTCCTTGCAGTGAAGAATGTCGATTGCGGGATGTTTATAAATTGTTTTCACTCTTGTGATTCTTATAAGAAGTATTAAGTATATCCCTTAAGGATTAGACTAGACAAGACTCTTTATTGGACCTTTTTTTCATAAACACGTAAATAAAAGTAAAACTTTCGATTTTATTTAAACGAAATTGTTTCACAAAATAATTTTTCGTAATTGATCTCTGTTTGTCTGTATCTTTAATTCCTTACTTTTACCATTTTCCTTAATTCGATTATTTTGCCATTTCTACCCTTTGTCTTTGTATTTTTCGATTTTCTAACACTTCCTTAATTTTAATTTCGTTGGTGTTTTTTGTTGTTTTTGCTTTAAATTTTATTCGTTTGTTTCCTTGTTTTTAGTCCTTTGAGGATAAACTTTTGGAAAATTTTATTTTATTTGGCAACCTCGCAAGTCCAATTAAAAAACATTAAAACTAACGTTTTTTCATTTCCTTTTCTATTGTGCACCATTAGCATTTAATGGTAAGGATTTGTTATTTTGTTTTTTTTTGTAAAAAAGAACTCTTGTGTGTAATTAAACAAAAAAGTTTTCTTTGCTTTTACGTTAACGAATACTTTAGTTTATGCTGTTTCTCCTAAAAGGAATAGTATCTAGTATTTCTTTTTACTGGATTGCATTTCAATGCAATTACAGGAGGTAGTTTTTAAATTAAAATTGTAGCTTTCAATAGTCAATATTAAAACATATAATAAGCCTGCGAAAAGGGGGAGTACAGATCCACAAACCTGACATTAATGCTCTTTTTTTATTATAAGAAATTATTGTTTTGTTGTTGTTTTTAATACTTTCCCTACCAAACCTGAAGCCGCTAATGGATATGGGCTACAACTACATTTTATCACTTTAAAGTGAATTTTTTCACAATGAGTACTCTATTACAGTATTGGATCTTTTATTCTAAGACGGATTTCCAAACTTTGCCGGTCATTCTGTTAAATTAAATATGCGAATACACAAAGACAGAGTATTGACAACGAGCTGAAAGCGTGTGCAGTGCCTCAAGGTGAAATGAAATTTATGCTTATGAAAAACATTTTATGTGGCCTTAAGAGTTGTAAAAGGGTTTAAACACATAAGTCAATACATTTCACATTAGCTTGTTTTTATATTCACTCAATTTTAATTAATATTTCTTTTTTCACGACATCAACTACAGCATAACCCCAAATGAAGGTTAATTTTTAGAATTTTTCGTATTTCAACTCAATTCACGGCATGACCGTCGTGAGGGGTTAACAAACAATACGAAATTTTATACGTTTTAAAGCATTTAAAGTTACAGAAAACACTGAATAAGAGCGTACCAACACGCATGAAATGTAGGAAAACAATTTCTATTTAGCAACGGAGATCAACAATTGCAACATTTTGTCAGTGAATTTGATACTCAACGAAATGCAACTATTTGACTTTTTCATGTTTCCCTCATTCTTTGTAATTTTTGCTGAATGGTTGGTTTTTTTAGCGATCGCAGATAAGCAGTATCTTACAAATGAAACAAATGATGGAATATAAGAAAAGAGGGGAATTAAAGGTGCAGACAGTGACTTGATGTGATCAAATCATGAGTGAGTTTTTCAAAAAAGTGATGACAAAATAATTGTTATTTACATACGTAATCGATGAGGTTCCCCAAATCCAAGTAATCGACTCCACTTAGAGAACGCTTGTCTATAACATTCTTAAAACTCTCAAAAAAGCTAATTTTTTTTATGCCAACGTAGGAACAGGGACGTTAAAACTGTCGAATGGCTATGTGGCGAGGAACAATCACTAAAAAGCTGCTTGAACTCAACAAGCCCAACTTGAGAGTGGTTGGAATGAGTTTACTAACATTATGTTGGCAGGTCATAATAATAAAATTTCCATGAAAAGTTTTTCAAAAATCTGTAGTTCAGAATCGAAGTTAAACTGTAGATTCCGCCATTCATAGATAAAATCAATTAGCTACATTGCATTCCTGCCTAAAGGGTTGTAATGACCAATTGTGTAAGAAGTTATAAATAGATCAGAAGGGGTTGGAGATGGTACAGTAACTCTTCTCTTGGTGGAAGAAGGTTTAATATCCTATGTTGGGGATTCCTTGAAGGTTTATGCCGTCAGTTGCGAGCTGATATTCAGATTTTCTTGAAATTTGTAGAAGGAATACGTTGGCCGAAGACTGTATATAAATAATAACGTAGCTGATCATTTAGTCTGCTTTTATTTTTTCTATTTCTGTCTTCCATTTCATTAATTTTTTCCTCTTTAATTATTTTATTTTTCAAGAACGTACCCGTTTGACACTATCCTCCGGGTGTATCTCTTGGCTAGTAAGTCAATCTAACCCGCCCACCTACTTTGTTGCATGTACCTTATATTTTAAACTAGCTTGAAACTAAACATGATCCTAGTAAGAATTTCTACGAAGTTATAAAACGAGTTTTTAATCCTTAGGGAAAGTTAAGCGTAGTGCGTCATCTTCCATTTGATAGTATCTATCTTTTGATCTTTGGTCAGCTTGAAAGAAAGTTTTCTTAGACATTCGATAGAATTAACACAAGTCAGACAATTAAGTCCATTTGCTCATTTTACTCTTTTAAATTCTGAATTCGCCCACCATTAAAATTTGCCCTCGTTTAGAAACTTAAAACGACAACTCAACAATAATTTATAGGGCCAACACTCGAAAGTCATCAATCTTTCACTTCGAAATTTGTTGTGATGGCTTCAATCTTAAATAAGTAACGACAACGACAAATTGCTCTAATATAGCTGATGAAATTTTAATTGCATTTTAATTAATTATGTGATCAATAATAGGGAAAATAAAATATAATCGGCATTAACTGAATGACAACGAATTGCGACCCTAAAATGTAGATGTTGCACTGAATGGTGGTATGTTCCACCACAACATTACTCCATTCCACAGAAATATCAATTGGTAGGGAATTGAATACGATATGGTACGATTTTTCAACAATACTTAAGTGAGCTGCATATACATTAACGGAATCAGGTTCGAAGTACAAAAGAAAAAATCTACCAACGGTGTTATGTGTGTATGGGAATTAAAATGAATTGACATTCGAATTCGTGTACGTGCAACATCGAAAATCGCATTGTATTGTGATTTCCATTCAAATCTGTTGAACTGCAGCAGTGAGTATTGTACATGCACATCGACAATGTACTAAAAAGGAGGAAATCAAAATAGCCGTAAACTTTTTGAAAAAGCATGAAACATGCAGCACGTCCTTCTTTATTTCTTCGTCTACAAATTCTTCTTCATGATTTATATTTTAGGTTATTTTTTATTATTGTTTTTGTGTTTGAATTTTACTCAGCATGACAGTGGCGCCAAATGAAATCAAAATTTTGTGAATTTCAAAATCAAAAAAATAACAAAAAAAGAATTGTAGGCAATGTTTCAATGACATTACACGCTGCGAAATATACAGACTAATTATCCTTTCTTGTTAATGGTGATATTTTTGTTTATAAAAGTAAATTTCTGGCAATATTTAGTTATAAAGCTTTTTTAAATTAGTCCAACATATTTACAGAGCTACAGGATACTTAGCCAAGTGGCAACATCCTTATGGATTCTTCTCCACAGAGGACAAAATCAAATGAAGGATGCAATTTCGATGAAGTTGTTAATGCCTTTCGTCGAGCAATCCGACGATTCATGTGCTCCACCTCATATCTGCTTAGTTGTTTTCTCGAAAGAAGCATTTGGATGCAAAAATGTTTCGCCTCTACTACTACGGACACTGTGAAACCTACTTAGCCTGGTATAAGATTCAAAAATTGATGTATTTGTAGAAATTTCAAATTCTTCCAACCAATTATATTCAACAAACGATAACCATGAAAATACAAAAGCATGAACTACAGTACATAAGCCACGAGATGGTAGCGTATACAACAAATTTTTTTGTTCACTATGCCTTCTAACGCCTATTCCGAAAGCACAAGGTATATGGATCGACATTGCGCTCAGAATATTTGCATAACACCGAGTAAGTGTAGTATATTACGTTAGGAAGAATCGATCCAATTCGACATACTTAGATTCTCAGTGCCATTGTGAAACTACAAGGATCCAATTAATCAGTGTTGCCCTGTAGAACCAATCCTCGCTATTTTGGAATTGATCCAGTTGCAGATTAGTGATATTAGATAGATGTTCAAAAGCAGTATATCCCATTTTCGGTAACAGATCAGTAACATAGGAGGTGATCTATACACTCCTCCTCAATTTCATCCCTACATCTGCGGCGCCTTATGCACAAAAAGGCCAACGTCCCGAACAAATCGAGATATGAAAAAGCTACCGTCTTCTAGCAAAAACCCTAAGAGTAAATAAAACTGCTATGAAAAGTTTATCATAAGTCCTTTGGTCGGAGTGGACTATAAACTGTGCAGGTCCCGCCACACATGGATAATGTAAGAAGATACATACATAATTGGCCATTACAACCCTTCAGTCAGGATTACGGTCACACCACCCATGTTGTGTGTGTTAATTTTATACATGAGTGGCGGGACCTACAGTTTAAAGTCGACGCCGATCGATAGTTTTTTTGAGAAACTTTTCATGGCAATTTTTTATTTACCCTCAGAGTTTTTGCCAGATTGTTGTTGTTGTTGAGAGAAAGTCGACGAAGCAAAATTTTTTTAAAATTTGTTTTGATGTCTGACCGGGAATGTAAGAAGACAGGTTGTAATAATGTCCAAAGCATTGTAATGACTAAAATAAGTAAACAAGAACAGAGTTCGTATACATTGATCGATTAACGATGACTTTAAGCTCTAAATTCGAATAATCCTCTCAGAGTAACAAAAGAGTTTTTCTTACAAAAATGCATTAACAAAAGTCGAAAATTTTCAAGCGTTTTAAATGAACTCAGATTGGATGTCTGTTATTAAAATTTTTATTTTTAAATCGCTTAGATTATTAGCATCTATTTTTCTAAGTGTAGTGTTTCGTAAATTGTTTGTATTTTTAATTGTTGTTGTATTTTTGCATTTTAATTTCAATTCATTGCACAAAATGATCGAAAAAATTGGAATGTTTGTCATCATTAACATTTCTTTTCAATAATTTTTTTTTGTCTTCCCATCGTGTTATATGAAGACATTTTTCTGTTTTCATTGTCCCAAATAATATGAAAAAGAAAATTAAAAGAAACCTTAATAAACAGCAGCCACTTTTGTAAAACACTAAATAAACTTTATCAAAAGGTACTTTTCATACCTTTTAAGTACTTTTTTTTATAGGAAAAAAAAAATAAATCTTTTGTTCATTGTGTGCTTTCTATTTAAAGTGGCGCCGAAATTTAAAACAATTTCAGTTCTTTTTTCGTTTTTCCTTCATCAGATTTATTGGCTTTTGTTATTGGATGAAATCTAAAAAAGCAAATTAAATATTTCATTGTGTATCATCAGTAGCTCCATACAGACTTTCAGTCTGTCTACGGTTGCTTTGCAATTCTTTTGAAACGAATACACAAAATAAATTGAAGAAGGATGAAAGCAATAGAAAATCGTGCCGATGTATTTGTCTGACCATCTAAATTACACTGGTTTTTCGATTTGGTCATCATACTTGGTTCACTGTAAGAAAGGAGACGAACGAACTTCACACAATTCAGAAAACTTAAAACCGTTTTGATAACGAAGTATTAAAAACGATTCATTCGAAAGTTTCCAGTTCAACTTCTACGAGAGGTGGACGTAATTGTAAAGCTCGAAACGAGTTTATTTTGAACAGGAAAGAAGTTTTATTGCTTCACCTACAGTTGCTTTAAGAAGTATAAAGTTTCGACTTCCATTTTAACACGACAAATTTTAAATAAATCGATAGGCAATTGAATCCTGTAGGATCTGAAGGAAATATGGTCCATATTTGAGAACAAACATACTAAGTCAGTCGCAAGCCAAAGTAGAAGAAATATACACAGAAAAGTGAGTGTTACAACTGGACACTGACCGACAAACAATGTGACCATGCCAACCGAATGGAAAAACAATCTTAAATCTGACATGGCTCGACTATGAGAACAGGAATGTCTCCAGAATATTGGCTTTTTTGGCTGGACCCTAGCCGATTAGCAAGCATGCCTTCCAGCATAGTAATCATTGAAATATTTATGGTGAACTGTTCGTAGTCTTTAATTAGTGTCTTCGACAGCAGATTTCATGTGACAGATACTCAATGACATGTGGCTATAAGTGATGTGGCATTCACCAAAACTGTGTATTTCGCTCTATTTCCTGATAGTTTTACAGAGCGACCACGTCAATCAATCAGTACAGAATCTTCTTTATACCCGCTGAGATATGAACGAAGGAAAATAAATAAAACTACCAGAGAGAGAATGGAAATTGTACCTTTCAAGTAGTTTCGAAGACCTTCAGCAGTTGTATTTGAAGTACCGGCTGATAACTCACCAGACAGGGTCTTGCGGACATAGGAAAGGGATTGCTATTGAGCATTTTATTTCAATAATATCAGGTTATTGTCCATATAACGAGCCTGCCATCTACAGCCCTGCACTAAAGTTACCGGTGTGTTATACATTTTGAAACACACAGCACATTTAGCGGCACTCAAAAGTCGAAACTTAAAACTGATTGTGAGATATTCATCCATCATGACCCGTTAAAAAATTTGATTGCTTTTGATATCGTTATCGTTGTTGCTGATGCTGTTGCTGCTGTCGTTGTTGTTGTCGTTGTTGTTGTCGTCTAACATTTGAATGCAATAAAATATATTTTATTTCCGTTTTTTATCCTTCAAAAAGAAATTGAACACGTTGACAAACGTGTCAAAAGTTTCACACAAAACTTGTGAAGACTTAGACAGGATGAGGGTACCCTTTGCCTCCCTATCAACTACCGTGGTTTGTTAACGCGACTCTAAACACAAAAGAATTTAAATGAATTGAATATTTAAAATTTGTCCTCAAAATTCCTTTTCTTCTCTTGGTTTTCTGTTTTGTTTAGATTATAAGTAGCGGAAGTTTTAAATTGACAAAATTCGATAAAAACCTTTTTCAATCCAAACGAAATTTCGATCTGGATTGGAATATTTTCTTAAATGAAGTGTTTATGGAACTATAAATTGTATTACTGGCGTTTTGCAAATTGAACTTCAAGAGGAAGACTTATTTAAAAAAAATTGAAAACAATACAATGTATGTATTAATATTAAATAATAAAATACCACGAACATCATTGCATACATAAATGGTCACTAAAAGCCTTCAGTCAGGACTAAAGCTTCTTCAGTCAGGACTAAAGCTTCTCACACCACTTATGTTGTGTGTGTTCATTTCGTACATGAGTGACGGGACCTTCAAAGGATAGTTTGAAGTTAATTCCGAACGAAATTTTTTTGAAAAACTTTTAATGGTAATGCAAATGAGATCTAACACCGTCCAATGCATCCCAATCAAGTTGCAGTTTAATGTGGATTATCTGCAGGAGCCGTTATCAGTCTATTCCTTGAGAAAAACGTTAGCCAGGCCATAGCTGTCAATACCGAGCGCTATAGGTTGAGGAATTACCAATTTCCTTTAGCCTTTAGACACCAATTGGATATAAGGGAGTTACATTTCAAATCATGGGATAATAAACGATGACGCTAGCCCTCGCTGTTACTAAAAAGTGGTTGGAAAATTTTGCTTCGCCTATTTTTTCGTGTAGATCTTAACGCATTCGCCTGCCATTTATTTCTAAAGATACAGAAAGTACAAATGCTAACAAGCCTTGTATTTTTAAACATGTTTATTCAACACAATATTATCGTTTGGCGTGGGTAGCCCATTGCCATTTCTAAATTAATAAACACATAATTAGAAGGGAAGCCATTTTTGTTTTAATTCATTTCAAAACAAAAGAGTTAAAAATTCGCAAGTGATTTGAAACCCTCTTCTTGCAAAAATGAAAGCAAACACACACGCTTAAAAAAAAATGAAGAAAAAACAATTGAAGACCTCTACATCAACACTTCAGTTATAAAGACAATCCAAGTGCAGCAAATCATCAGCTCAGCAACTTGTTTCAAACTCCTACATGAGGCATAATACCTACATACAGAGAGAGACATACATACTTGCATACAGCCAAACGGTATATAATGCTTCAATTCATAAATATGAGTGACTGCAGACATGTTTATTGCATGTTTTTTATGTAATTGATGATGCCTGTTCCACATTTAATTCTATTGTTTGTTGTTGTTGCTATTATTATTGTTGTTGTTTTCATAAGCAAAAGCATTCAGCCATAAAATTTATTTGTATCATTGTTCTTCCATGCTGCTGATAATATTGTCTCCTTACATGTATGAATGCATGTATTTGAACCAAAAACTGTGTAAATCCTTCTGATTTTGTATGTGTGTATATGTGAATGTATCTTATAATCTTATGCTAAAGACGACAATAGAGCGTAGATACGAACTAAATCGTATACATTTGAAATATCTTGTCTGTATGTACATTGTATGTACATACATACATAATTGGTCATTACAACCCTTCGTCAGGATTACGGCCTAGCTTCTCAACACCACTCATGTTGTATGCGTTAATTTTATATACATGAGTGGTGGGACCACCAGTTTTAAAGTCGACTCCGAACGACAGAGTTTTTGAGATGCTTTTCATGGCAATTTTTACTCTCAGAGTTTTTGCCAGAAATCTACTGAGAGGAAGTCGCCGAAGAAATACTTTTTGTATTTTGTTTTTGATGTCTGGCCTGGGATACGAACTCGAGCCTTTCGTCTAATAAGCCAACACACTACCTACTAGACCACGGCGACTTCATTGTATGTATGTGTGTATATTAAGATGGAAATGTTCTCTGTATGTTTGCTTTGTATTATTACTTGTTAAATATCCTTAAGGATCATGCACGTGTATAATATTATTGTTGTTGTTTTTCTTTTGTAGATGTGTGCAGGCAAATTTTAAAGTAAATACAAGTTTATGTTTGTGTTGTACAAACAAAGCCTTATCACCTTTCTTGAAATTATGTGGTGGTTCTAAAAAGAACCGATTGGTTGAGATAAGTTTATATTGCCTGTTATGTTCTTCTGTTGCTGTTGTTGCATCTGAGGAAAAAATATGTAAAATTTATGCCAAGATTTATATAAAATGTTATTCTTCTTACATTTTAAATAAGCAGAGTATTACAATAGTTGGTGTGCAGTTAACATTTTATTCACCTCGAGTTGAACTCGGCTCATTCACCATTCAGTTCCAGATCCATATCAGCAACTCCAGGTTTGATATCAGCCAAAAAAAAATTCTTTTACATTATGCTGTTAAAGTCATATAATACAGGCTGCTTTCAAGATTAGCCAACTTCTAGCCATAATTACGACCTGGACGTAGTTAGCGGGCTTTCTAATGACAGCAGTATATTAATCAAAATCGCTCATTGCCGCCTCTAGGCCACCTGTAAAAAATTCCGCATTTTTTCTGTAGCAAAGTTGGTGAGCAGATATTTGAGGTTCTTATTTTCAGACTCCAATTGTTTTATTTTACCCCAGTGTTGTTTAAAATTAAATTCTTCTTACATCTTAAATAAGCACAGGATTACAAGAGTTGGTGGGGCATTTATATATTTACCTCGAGTTTCACGGTTTTTTGGACCGATCATATCATATACTACAGCAAGGAAAGTAAATTCCGCTGTAATCAGCTTTGAAATCAGCGTGTATAACAATTTTTTTTACATTTTGCAGTCGGTACCGGCTGCTTTCAATATTTTTTCTGTAGCCATAACTACCTGTACGTAGTTAGGCGCCTTTCTGAGGACGTCAGTAAGGGAATTATACTTGCTTTCTCTGTCATTTATTTCGTCAAATGCAAACGTATATATGTATATTGACGTTCAACGACATGTCTGTCGTGTGCTGCATGAATTCTATTGATGTTGACGGGGGATACCTCTGATTGCATATCGTCTTAGAATGAGGTCGAGGAAAGCCTTTTCTTCCAAATGATTGTATGCTTTCGGTCCAAATGCAAACAAATTGTTTTGGAGATAATTCCACCTTCAATACACATTTCCGTGTAACATCAATTTCTCATTTGACCATCTGTTCAAAATGTTTAGCATTTTTCTCCATGAGAAGGTTGGCTTGGGCGATCTGGCTTCAATTGTTCATTTTGTCTCGGTATTGTCTTGGCTTTATTTACGGGTTCAAGAATAGCCATTGCGCAGAAGTAATACACATTTATGCTGTTTAGAAAATATATATGTATATATGTACATTTGCATGTATATAGCTATCTATAACGAAAATTTATAACACGAACTTACTCTGCAGGCTACTTCATGCTATTGAAAGGGAAGCTTGATAGGCATTCTAATTACTTCCTTTTTTAATGATGTTTCCAAAATATTGAAACCTGTTTCATATGCTGCATAGACCATAAAATTAACATGTATTCTCGCAATTTGTTTTAAATTTTTATATTTTTCATTGTAATTTCTATGCCAGTAAATTATACTTACATTGCCAATCCTGCCGATTCTGTATTATTGTTGGCACAGCACTTGGCACCAAAACAAAACGATACCTGGCGGTAATTATGTCTGATCGGGTGAAACGAGAACGGTCGATGCACTTCTGAGAATTGGTTGTAAATACCATTGAAGATATCTTATCTCACTTTTGTCTTCTATTTTCCATCATCCTTCGACACAAAAAAAGAAGGGGCCATTACCACCCACCGTTATTAATTTCTTTTTGTTTCTAATTTAAGTCTTTTTTTTATAATTTTTTAACCTAAGTTTGCATGCACTTGATTTGAATTATTTTTAAAGAACATTTTCATCGAACAAATATATATATTTTTTTCTTAATTGTTTTGTAATTAAATTTGAATTTAAATTTCATCATCACCAACATAACACACGCAACGAAAAAATACGAAATTGATTGCAAAAACAAAATACAAAAAAAAAAAATTGTATTCTTTTGACAACTTATAACACAATTAGAAAATCAGAAAGTTTGATAATTCATGTGAAATCTCGTATATCTCTTTCAAGCAACAGCCTATGTCATTGACAATAATACAATAATTCTGCTTGTACAGGAGGTACAAAAGGCAGGACGTAGCAATAGCATTTGTCATTAGGGAACCACTTAAACACTCGACTCTTATGAGATTTAATCGAAGAGAATATGGAACGGTTTGTAGAGTATGAAACGACTAGGTTTCTTTCCACTAAATCTTATATTAAGCGTTGCTAATAGGACTAGAATTGTGCTGTGGAGTGGCCGAAGATGTCTGGAAAAGGTATGCCCAAACCTCACTTAAATTTTAAGCTCAAATCGCATAGCTTACTGACGTTCTATTAAGTACCAATAAGACAGACACCCTTCGTACAGATTTCAAAGAGCTAGATAACATCAATACAACTTCCACTGAAGTCGTTATGAGTTATTTTCTCTCTCTATGTATGATCACTATTATCCCCATAATTCGCTTTCTTTTTCCAAAGCCATCCACCAAACCACAGACTCTTTATAAACACTGTTCAGGTTCGATTTGAATTTGAAAAGAAATGAGATGTGAATTTTGAGATGAGATCCACCAGAGAGCAATAAAGCGGTTTGTGAATGTCACACGCGGAATAAACATTTCGGTGATGGATTTATATGAGGTTTAAACGTTGAACTGCCCCAACTCTGTCAAATGGACTAGCCTAACATGAACAAGAGAAAATTTAATTCACTTGCATTAAGCAAACATTTTACTACATATCCCACTCACTTAAAAGCAATTTTAATATGCCGTGTGCAACAATAGCTTGCCATAATTATATAGTCATTAATTATAGGTAGCCGGCTTTAATTTACTTGGGATTTAAAAAAAAACAAAGAAGGGCATTTAAACACACGCTTAATGCAACACATTAGGAAAACTCTCTGCGCTTTAAGTCAAACAACACCGGTCAATGGAATGTCTGTTGAGAGGATTATTTTGAAAAACTACAGCAGGCTGCAAATATGTGTTCCAGTACAGATATGTGACATGAGTCGAAATCATTTGGCCGGCCAATAGTGCGAGCAGGTCAGTGAGCTGAAATTAAACTTTTGTGTACGGGTATGTAAATTAAACCTCTATGGGTTTTTATTTTATTTATTCGGGAAACCGTGCTAAGTGAAACACACAATGTTTAATTTTAAAATAGTTTATTTATTTCGTTCTTATTATTTTATTAATTTTATATTATTATTTTATTTATTAATTAACTTAATTAAATTTAATTAGTATGTTTATTTATTAACTCATTAACTATTTATTTAAACAACTTTAATTTAAGATAAACACTCTTCGCTTTCCTACTATGAGGATCGCTTATGATAATGTCTCCAGACGTGACTAACTAAAAACTTAAATCTAAAAGCCTTTAAAAGGATAGAATATGAAAAATAAGACAGTAGAGAGAAGAATAGAGGTCAAATAAAGTTACAGAGATAGATGTAAATAATAATAACAATTTTGAAGAGAATAAAGAGAATAACATAAATGATTAAAAAATAATAAAGAAATGAGGGTGGGAATAATTATAACAACAAATTATTATAGTTATGTCTTAACTTCCCTCCTTCTCAAAGAACAGGCGTCTCGACTGTTTAGCTTAACATAATTTAAAATTTCTTATTAACTAATGAAATATTATCTTAAAATTACAATTTTTACTAATTATATTAATTATTAAAAAAAACTCTTAAAATGAACTTACGATTTTGAACATGGAACTTTTCAAATTAACAATGCCAAATGACCAGCCTTATCTCAAGTTATCCTTATGAATTGGTCTATTATCAATTAGAACCGAGTGGCCTAAATCTTTTTCGACAATCTTTTCGATATACAATTTGCTAAATTTATTTCCTAGCCGTCTGTTGACTTTAACAAATACTTTATCACCTGGTCTAAAAATTTTATTCTGTCTATTCTTATTATGATAGGAAAGCTCACAATTCTGAGCTCTTACTAGCCTGTTCCTTATATTGGTCCTAATCTGCTCTGTTATAGAATTAAAAATATCTATCGGCTTAACCTTAGTTACCGAATGAATTGTATTGTTATACCTCGTAATGGCAGTGAGAACAAGTTCCCTCGTGTCATTACAATGCCCTTCGGATTTTAAACATCGCGATATTTCACCTATTGTGCTGTGAAGCCTCTCTACTTGCCCGTTGCTGGTGCTGTGCGCCGGTGGAGTAGGAAAGATTTGAACACCAAACTGATTTAGAAGAAGAGACTTAATGGTATGCGAATTAAATGATTTCTCATTGTCGCAAACGATGGTATGAGCCTTAGGAAAAATGTTCAAAATAGTTAATAAAGCAACCTTAACATCAACAATTGAACGTGTTTCAACAAAAATGGCGAGTGCAAATTTGGAAAATTTGTCAACACAAGTTATGAAATTAGTTTTGTCGGTTGTAAAAACATCGATGTGTAGTATCTCCCCAGGATACTCAGGTATTGGTGTTTGACCGATCAGTGCCCGCCGTGGGTGCCTATTATATTTTGACTCTTTGCATATCCTACAGTCTGAGGCAATCGTCTGGAGTTTATCTCTGATGTTCGGAAAATAATATTGCTGTAAAATCTGGTTAGCGTTTTCACGCACATTACGGTGAGCTCTATTATGTTCAGCTATAATGATTTCACTCTGATCATCTGGGTTATGGATATCTATCACAAATTTATCTGAATAAACAAACTTTACTGCTGGGAAAGAATGAATTACTTTATTCTGAATCAAGCCTAAAACATGAATATCGCAATGAAGACAGTTAACTACGTTGCAATTAATGGCCCGCTTCAAAAATTTAAAAATATCCTTTACATTAACATAGTTTATTAAATGCCTTATTTGGTTTTTAAAAATGGTTTTAGAGGATATATTAGACTCAGTTGATTTGTTCAGAATTAACTGGTTTTTGAAGCAGTTTACTGGATTTGATACTTTTTTTATAATTTCGGATGAAGATTGCTCACTGTGAATTGTTGAATTTTCAATCTCTGAACTTTCCGAAGCAGTTTGCGTATCTATTTGCGTTTTATCTAATTCTGCTTCCGAGTCATTGTCACTGGATTCATCCTCCATATGGTTAACATACTGCCGGGATAATGCATCGGCAACAACATTTTCTTTTCCTGGCTTGTAAAAAAATTTAGGAGAGTATTCCTCAATAAAAGCACGCCAACGTCTTATTTTTGGGTTAGGATTTCTTTCTGAAATAGAATACGATAATGGTTGATGATCGGTGTAAATATTTATATTTTTCGCACCATATAAATAGTTGCGTAATTTCTGCAGAGCCCACACTATTGCCAACATTTCGCGCTCGTTGGTGGCATAATTCTCTTCAGTATGGGACAATGTTCTTGAAATCATTGTGATTGGCTTACCGTACTGAGAGAGAACGGCTCCTATTGCTGATGAAGAAGCGTCAGTAGTGAGCTCAAATGGTTTAGTATAATCAGGGTGCAACAGCAGCACATCTTCAGAAGCCAGAATATTTTTTATTTTCTGCAATGCTCTGAGCGCTTCCTCACTTAAATCCACTGCTATATTCTTTGATTGCCTACTACTAACTTTGCCATTTTCACCACGCAAGTACTGTGTAAGCGGTTTAGTGATTTCAGCATAATTTCTTATAAACCGGCGATAGTAGCCAGCCAATCCTAAGAATGATCGGAGGCCTTTAATTGTCTGAGGAATTTGAAAATCTAAAATACTTTTCACCTTTTCTGGACATGTTTTTATTCCATTTTTGCACACAGTAAAACCTAAGTACTCCACAGAACTTTGAAAAAATTTCGATTTTTCACATGACACACGCATATTTGCCGAAAAAAGTTTTCTTAAAATGTTATCTATATCTTGTAGGTGTTTTTTAGCGTTGGGAGAGAAAATGATGATGTCATCGATATAGACGTGACAACTTTTACCAATTTCATCTCGTAAAACATCATCAATTACTTTTTGGAAAAAACCAGGTGCGTTTTTCAGTCCGAACGGAAGCCTACAAAATTCAAATTTGCCATTATTAATGCTAAAAGCTGTTTTCTTCCTATCAGCCTCGGCCAAGTTAATTTGGTGGAATCCGGACTTAAGATCCAATGTTGTAAAAAAACATCCGCTTCCTAAATTCGACAAAATAACAGTAGTATCGGGGATCGGATAACGCTCGCTTGTGGTTTTAGAATTTAGCTTCCTAAAGTCTATTACAAGCCTTTTTTTCCGCCTTCCAGCTTCATCAAGACCTTTTTTATCTACGATCCATATAGGATTATTATATGATGATCTAGATGGTCTTATGATTCCATTTTCCAACAAATTTTCTATTTCAGTGTTAACGAATTCAGTAAGTGCCAACGGATATGGATAAGATTTGGAATAGATAGGTTCGTCATTTTCAGTAGGGATTGTGGCGGTTACATCGGTGTGAAATGGTAAGGCTTCATTTGGGTCAGCAAAAACAGATTTATGTTTGTCCAAAATCATCATCAGCTTCTCAAAAATAGGCCGTGGGATATTACAATCAGCGGGATCAATGACGATTTTATTAACATCGCGACAAAAGTGAAATAGAAGTTTCTCCTTACCATTTTTATGATATAATAGTCCTCGATCGCAATCAATTTGGGCATTAATTTGTTTGAGGAAGTCTAAACCGATTATGCCGTCAAATGTAGAAAGTCCGGGCAATATAAAAAACCACGAAGTGCAATTCAGTAAATTAATTAGGCATTTCGAAACTATTTTAGAGTTTCCATGAAGAGACTTAATTATAAAAGGTCTTTCTACTGGTTTAATACCCTTCAAACCCTCTAAATTTTTCATATAATTTTTCGAAGTACCCGTGTCTATTAACAATTTTAACGTCCTTCTCCCTATTGTCCTTTCGATGTATGAGAGGCGGGACCCATATCTAAAAAAACATTCGGACCTCGGTTCTTGGAAATTTTGCCGTTGCCTAAAGTGGTTTATTCTTTGAAATTTATTACGATTTTGACGAGTGGATTCATTGGGTCTTTTTGGAGCAATTGGCTGTTGAAAATTGTGCGTGTTATATTGACTATTGTTTTTTTGTTGAAAGTTTAAACGAGTACTTGAGTCAACCTCCATAGCTTGATACTGTGTTGAACGATTATGTGAAACTTGAGGAAATCGGTTACTATTTCTATTAGAATGGAATTGTCCTCGTTGTGGGGTTCTGTATCCAGAAGCATTAATTGTATTATCCTGTACGACACCTTGATGCCGATATTGCATTTCTCGTGAGGAACTGGGACCTACAGCCTGGTAGTGTGGTGAGTTATTAAATGTAGTTCCCCTACTGTTGTTCCAAAACGTTGTAGCGAAATTGTAACGAGAACTGTTAGCTTCCAACTCCTGCGCCAAAGCGAGAGCCGAAGGCAAGTCAATTGGTCTACTAGAAAATAAAATATCACACATAGGTCTGCGCAAACCAGAAATGAAAACACGAAGAGCATTTTCTCTATACTTTTGACTAAGAGATTCTATTAATTCCTGATTTCCCTCATTAGACATTAAAACCTTATTCAGTATTGCAGTCAACTTCTGTTCGACCTCATCATAAAAATATGTAATAGTACTGGAGCCTTGCCTAAGCGTCAACAGTTCCTGTTCTAACGTAAAAATACTCTTTTTATCACCATACGAAAAATCTAGTCTAGCCAGTATAGCTTTAAAGTTAAGGACAGTGTTATACGAACTTAAAACGGTGTCCGCAGCACCCACTATCTTGTTTCTTATTATTGCAACAACCTGGTAATACTTTGAACTACCCTCATATCCTTCGTATAATTTATGGGCCGTCACGGCAGCCTGACGCCAAGAAACATATCTCGCTGAATTTCCATCAAATTCAGGTATTGATTTAACAATATCCAAAGGTTCATTGCAAACTATGCATGGGACTATTCCAATTGGTTTGTATTCTTCCACACGAGGTGGTGTTTCTAACAGTGATAATCTATTGGTTAAGTCTTCAATCTTACTTTGAAAAATTTTTCGTGTTTCCTCAGTGGCCTGGGAAATGGCAGTTGTTAATAGCGCCTGGACGGTCTCAGCATCCATTATGTCTTGTTTAATACTTAAACGTTCCAAGTTCAAAATTAAGTTATCAATACTCATAAAAATGTCACACTTAGTTTTTTGATTATTCTAATAAATAGGATTTTCTCTTAACTAGGAATTAATTTTAAAACAAAATTTAAATATTCAATTATTAGAAAAGAATTAAAAAAAAAAAAAAAATTTCTTAATATTATATTTTGATTACAAGAAAAGATTTTTTTTCTTATTTTATCTTATTTAACAAAATTTTCTCTTTTTTCAAATTACAAATTTAGTTAATTAAATTAATTTTTAAATTTGAATTTTTTTTCTAAACAATTGCTATCTCAATTATTAAATAGTAAAATTAAGTAATAAATTTAGTGGTATTTACCCAAAAGAATAGATCGTAGCAACATTAGTCATCAACAATCTCCAGCAACATTCTTACCTAGGAACATTTTCCAGCAACACTCAGCTAGCAACATGACATTGTAGTGAAAGTCGCAGCTTACGCCTTTATTCCAGTCGCGCTCTCTAGTAAATTTCTCCTAAGTTCTCTTATAAATTGTTCAGCTGCCTGCTTTCGTACGTTGTTGTTATTCTTCTCTTTTTCCTCCTTGTTTGCTGTTTCAACAAATGATGTGAGGTGATAATTTCTCTGTTGTTCGATTAATGTTCTTGTTGTTGTGTTCTCTCTTGTAATTTTAAATTAATAACAACAATTTATTTATTACTTTTTACAATTCTTTTTTTGAGTTCTATTTCTGTCCTTATCACACACGGATTTTTTTGTTGTTATTTTTTTCTTTCAATCTTTTAAAAGTTTTTATTTGACCTTACTTATGGGTCAAGCTGTCCTTCATCTGACCTTTCCTATGGGTGAAAGAAGTTTCTATTGGACCTTTCTTGACGGTCAAGCAAATCACCAAATTTTTATTCAACAGGTTAATTTTTTAAATTTTGAAAAATTTTTCTTATACGAATTGTTAATTATTCAAGTACTAAAGATTAGTTCACAGTTTTTTTTTCTCAAACTTTAATTGTGAATGTCAGTTAAGTTTATTTTGAAATATTTTAGTTACTGGAAATTAACACTTTTTAAAAAAGTTTTTACATTTGAAGTTTTTTTTCATTCAATTTCGTTTTTTTATAAGTTCACCACTTTTTTTTATTATTTTTTTCAACAATAAATTTCCCAGTTTCTTGTTCTAATGCCAATAAATCTAGGTTGAATAGCACGGTCCCTGCTCGGGCGCCAATTAAACCTCAATGGGTTTTTATTTTATTTATTCGGGAAACCGTGCTAAGTGAAACACACAATGTTTAATTTTAAAATAGTTTATTTATTTCGTTCTTATTATTTTATTAATTTTATATTATTATTTTATTTATTAATTAACTTAATTAAATTTAATTAGTATGTTTATTTATTAACTCATTAACTATTTATTTAAACAACTTTAATTTAAGATAAACACTCTTCGCTTTCCTACTATGAGGATCGCTTATGATAATGTCTCCAGACGTGACTAACTAAAAACTTAAATCTAAAAGCCTTTAAAAGGATAGAATATGAAAAATAAGACAGTAGAGAGAAGAATAGAGGTCAAATAAAGTTACAGAGATAGATGTAAATAATAATAACAATTTTGAAGAGAATAAAGAGAATAACATAAATGATTAAAAAATAATAAAGAAATGAGGGTGGGAATAATTATAACAACAAATTATTATAGTTATGTCTTAACTTCCCTCCTTCTCAAAGAACAGGCGTCTCGACTGTTTAGCTTAACATAATTTAAAATTTCTTATTAACTAATGAAATATTATCTTAAAATTACAATTTTTACTAATTATATTAATTATTAAAAAAAACTCTTAAAATGAACTTACGATTTTGAACATGGAACTTTTCAAATTAACAATGCCAAATGACCAGCCTTATCTCAAGTTATCCTTATGAATTGGTCTATTATCAATTAGAACCGAGTGGCCTAAATCTTTTTCGACAATCTTTTCGATATACAATTTGCTAAATTTATTTCCTAGCCGTCTGTTGACTTTAACAAATACTTTATCACCTGGTCTAAAAATTTTATTCTGTCTATTCTTATTATGATAGGAAAGCTCACAATTCTGAGCTCTTACTAGCCTGTTCCTTATATTGGTCCTAATCTGCTCTGTTATAGAATTAAAAATATCTATCGGCTTAACCTTAGTTACCGAA
The DNA here is from genome assembly GCA_930367235.1 of Sarcophaga rosellei. Classification (NCBI taxonomy): domain Eukaryota; kingdom Metazoa; phylum Arthropoda; class Insecta; order Diptera; family Sarcophagidae; genus Sarcophaga; species Sarcophaga rosellei. The sequence continues at coordinate 61,711,819 of OV884018.1, read as the reverse complement.
TGAATTGTATTGTTATACCTCGTAATGGCAGTGAGAACAAGTTCCCTCGTGTCATTACAATGCCCTTCGGATTTTAAACATCGCGATATTTCACCTATTGTGCTGTGAAGCCTCTCTACTTGCCCGTTGCTGGTGCTGTGCGCCGGTGGAGTAGGAAAGATTTGAACACCAAACTGATTTAGAAGAAGAGACTTAATGGTATGCGAATTAAATGATTTCTCATTGTCGCAAACGATGGTATGAGCCTTAGGAAAAATGTTCAAAATAGTTAATAAAGCAACCTTAACATCAACAATTGAACGTGTTTCAACAAAAATGGCGAGTGCAAATTTGGAAAATTTGTCAACACAAGTTATGAAATTAGTTTTGTCGGTTGTAAAAACATCGATGTGTAGTATCTCCCCAGGATACTCAGGTATTGGTGTTTGACCGATCAGTGCCCGCCGTGGGTGCCTATTATATTTTGACTCTTTGCATATCCTACAGTCTGAGGCAATCGTCTGGAGTTTATCTCTGATGTTCGGAAAATAATATTGCTGTAAAATCTGGTTAGCGTTTTCACGCACATTACGGTGAGCTCTATTATGTTCAGCTATAATGATTTCACTCTGATCATCTGGGTTATGGATATCTATCACAAATTTATCTGAATAAACAAACTTTACTGCTGGGAAAGAATGAATTACTTTATTCTGAATCAAGCCTAAAACATGAATATCGCAATGAAGACAGTTAACTACGTTGCAATTAATGGCCCGCTTCAAAAATTTAAAAATATCCTTTACATTAACATAGTTTATTAAATGCCTTATTTGGTTTTTAAAAATGGTTTTAGAGGATATATTAGACTCAGTTGATTTGTTCAGAATTAACTGGTTTTTGAAGCAGTTTACTGGATTTGATACTTTTTTTATAATTTCGGATGAAGATTGCTCACTGTGAATTGTTGAATTTTCAATCTCTGAACTTTCCGAAGCAGTTTGCGTATCTATTTGCGTTTTATCTAATTCTGCTTCCGAGTCATTGTCACTGGATTCATCCTCCATATGGTTAACATACTGCCGGGATAATGCATCGGCAACAACATTTTCTTTTCCTGGCTTGTAAAAAAATTTAGGAGAGTATTCCTCAATAAAAGCACGCCAACGTCTTATTTTTGGGTTAGGATTTCTTTCTGAAATAGAATACGATAATGGTTGATGATCGGTGTAAATATTTATATTTTTCGCACCATATAAATAGTTGCGTAATTTCTGCAGAGCCCACACTATTGCCAACATTTCGCGCTCGTTGGTGGCATAATTCTCTTCAGTATGGGACAATGTTCTTGAAATCATTGTGATTGGCTTACCGTACTGAGAGAGAACGGCTCCTATTGCTGATGAAGAAGCGTCAGTAGTGAGCTCAAATGGTTTAGTATAATCAGGGTGCAACAGCAGCACATCTTCAGAAGCCAGAATATTTTTTATTTTCTGCAATGCTCTGAGCGCTTCCTCACTTAAATCCACTGCTATATTCTTTGATTGCCTACTACTAACTTTGCCATTTTCACCACGCAAGTACTGTGTAAGCGGTTTAGTGATTTCAGCATAATTTCTTATAAACCGGCGATAGTAGCCAGCCAATCCTAAGAATGATCGGAGGCCTTTAATTGTCTGAGGAATTTGAAAATCTAAAATACTTTTCACCTTTTCTGGACATGTTTTTATTCCATTTTTGCACACAGTAAAACCTAAGTACTCCACAGAACTTTGAAAAAATTTCGATTTTTCACATGACACACGCATATTTGCCGAAAAAAGTTTTCTTAAAATGTTATCTATATCTTGTAGGTGTTTTTTAGCGTTGGGAGAGAAAATGATGATGTCATCGATATAGACGTGACAACTTTTACCAATTTCATCTCGTAAAACATCATCAATTACTTTTTGGAAAAAACCAGGTGCGTTTTTCAGTCCGAACGGAAGCCTACAAAATTCAAATTTGCCATTATTAATGCTAAAAGCTGTTTTCTTCCTATCAGCCTCGGCCAAGTTAATTTGGTGGAATCCGGACTTAAGATCCAATGTTGTAAAAAAACATCCGCTTCCTAAATTCGACAAAATAACAGTAGTATCGGGGATCGGATAACGCTCGCTTGTGGTTTTAGAATTTAGCTTCCTAAAGTCTATTACAAGCCTTTTTTTCCGCCTTCCAGCTTCATCAAGACCTTTTTTATCTACGATCCATATAGGATTATTATATGATGATCTAGATGGTCTTATGATTCCATTTTCCAACAAATTTTCTATTTCAGTGTTAACGAATTCAGTAAGTGCCAACGGATATGGATAAGATTTGGAATAGATAGGTTCGTCATTTTCAGTAGGGATTGTGGCGGTTACATCGGTGTGAAATGGTAAGGCTTCATTTGGGTCAGCAAAAACAGATTTATGTTTGTCCAAAATCATCATCAGCTTCTCAAAAATAGGCCGTGGGATATTACAATCAGCGGGATCAATGACGATTTTATTAACATCGCGACAAAAGTGAAATAGAAGTTTCTCCTTACCATTTTTATGATATAATAGTCCTCGATCGCAATCAATTTGGGCATTAATTTGTTTGAGGAAGTCTAAACCGATTATGCCGTCAAATGTAGAAAGTCCGGGCAATATAAAAAACCACGAAGTGCAATTCAGTAAATTAATTAGGCATTTCGAAACTATTTTAGAGTTTCCATGAAGAGACTTAATTATAAAAGGTCTTTCTACTGGTTTAATACCCTTCAAACCCTCTAAATTTTTCATATAATTTTTCGAAGTACCCGTGTCTATTAACAATTTTAACGTCCTTCTCCCTATTGTCCTTTCGATGTATGAGAGGCGGGACCCATATCTAAAAAAACATTCGGACCTCGGTTCTTGGAAATTTTGCCGTTGCCTAAAGTGGTTTATTCTTTGAAATTTATTACGATTTTGACGAGTGGATTCATTGGGTCTTTTTGGAGCAATTGGCTGTTGAAAATTGTGCGTGTTATATTGACTATTGTTTTTTTGTTGAAAGTTTAAACGAGTACTTGAGTCAACCTCCATAGCTTGATACTGTGTTGAACGATTATGTGAAACTTGAGGAAATCGGTTACTATTTCTATTAGAATGGAATTGTCCTCGTTGTGGGGTTCTGTATCCAGAAGCATTAATTGTATTATCCTGTACGACACCTTGATGCCGATATTGCATTTCTCGTGAGGAACTGGGACCTACAGCCTGGTAGTGTGGTGAGTTATTAAATGTAGTTCCCCTACTGTTGTTCCAAAACGTTGTAGCGAAATTGTAACGAGAACTGTTAGCTTCCAACTCCTGCGCCAAAGCGAGAGCCGAAGGCAAGTCAATTGGTCTACTAGAAAATAAAATATCACACATAGGTCTGCGCAAACCAGAAATGAAAACACGAAGAGCATTTTCTCTATACTTTTGACTAAGAGATTCTATTAATTCCTGATTTCCCTCATTAGACATTAAAACCTTATTCAGTATTGCAGTCAACTTCTGTTCGACCTCATCATAAAAATATGTAATAGTACTGGAGCCTTGCCTAAGCGTCAACAGTTCCTGTTCTAACGTAAAAATACTCTTTTTATCACCATACGAAAAATCTAGTCTAGCCAGTATAGCTTTAAAGTTAAGGACAGTGTTATACGAACTTAAAACGGTGTCCGCAGCACCCACTATCTTGTTTCTTATTATTGCAACAACCTGGTAATACTTTGAACTACCCTCATATCCTTCGTATAATTTATGGGCCGTCACGGCAGCCTGACGCCAAGAAACATATCTCGCTGAATTTCCATCAAATTCAGGTATTGATTTAACAATATCCAAAGGTTCATTGCAAACTATGCATGGGACTATTCCAATTGGTTTGTATTCTTCCACACGAGGTGGTGTTTCTAACAGTGATAATCTATTGGTTAAGTCTTCAATCTTACTTTGAAAAATTTTTCGTGTTTCCTCAGTGGCCTGGGAAATGGCAGTTGTTAATAGCGCCTGGACGGTCTCAGCATCCATTATGTCTTGTTTAATACTTAAACGTTCCAAGTTCAAAATTAAGTTATCAATACTCATAAAAATGTCACACTTAGTTTTTTGATTATTCTAATAAATAGGATTTTCTCTTAACTAGGAATTAATTTTAAAACAAAATTTAAATATTCAATTATTAGAAAAGAATTAAAAAAAAAAAAAAAATTTCTTAATATTATATTTTGATTACAAGAAAAGATTTTTTTTCTTATTTTATCTTATTTAACAAAATTTTCTCTTTTTTCAAATTACAAATTTAGTTAATTAAATTAATTTTTAAATTTGAATTTTTTTTCTAAACAATTGCTATCTCAATTATTAAATAGTAAAATTAAGTAATAAATTTAGTGGTATTTACCCAAAAGAATAGATCGTAGCAACATTAGTCATCAACAATCTCCAGCAACATTCTTACCTAGGAACATTTTCCAGCAACACTCAGCTAGCAACATGACATTGTAGTGAAAGTCGCAGCTTACGCCTTTATTCCAGTCGCGCTCTCTAGTAAATTTCTCCTAAGTTCTCTTATAAATTGTTCAGCTGCCTGCTTTCGTACGTTGTTGTTATTCTTCTCTTTTTCCTCCTTGTTTGCTGTTTCAACAAATGATGTGAGGTGATAATTTCTCTGTTGTTCGATTAATGTTCTTGTTGTTGTGTTCTCTCTTGTAATTTTAAATTAATAACAACAATTTATTTATTACTTTTTACAATTCTTTTTTTGAGTTCTATTTCTGTCCTTATCACACACGGATTTTTTTGTTGTTATTTTTTTCTTTCAATCTTTTAAAAGTTTTTATTTGACCTTACTTATGGGTCAAGCTGTCCTTCATCTGACCTTTCCTATGGGTGAAAGAAGTTTCTATTGGACCTTTCTTGACGGTCAAGCAAATCACCAAATTTTTATTCAACAGGTTAATTTTTTAAATTTTGAAAAATTTTTCTTATACGAATTGTTAATTATTCAAGTACTAAAGATTAGTTCACAGTTTTTTTTTCTCAAACTTTAATTGTGAATGTCAGTTAAGTTTATTTTGAAATATTTTAGTTACTGGAAATTAACACTTTTTAAAAAAGTTTTTACATTTGAAGTTTTTTTTCATTCAATTTCGTTTTTTTATAAGTTCACCACTTTTTTTTATTATTTTTTTCAACAATAAATTTCCCAGTTTCTTGTTCTAATGCCAATAAATCTAGGTTGAATAGCACGGTCCCTGCTCGGGCGCCAATTAAACCTCAATGGGTTTTTATTTTATTTATTCGGGAAACCGTGCTAAGTGAAACACACAATGTTTAATTTTAAAATAGTTTATTTATTTCGTTCTTATTATTTTATTAATTTTATATTATTATTTTATTTATTAATTAACTTAATTAAATTTAATTAGTATGTTTATTTATTAACTCATTAACTATTTATTTAAACAACTTTAATTTAAGATAAACACTCTTCGCTTTCCTACTATGAGGATCGCTTATGATAATGTCTCCAGACGTGACTAACTAAAAACTTAAATCTAAAAGCCTTTAAAAGGATAGAATATGAAAAATAAGACAGTAGAGAGAAGAATAGAGGTCAAATAAAGTTACAGAGATAGATGTAAATAATAATAACAATTTTGAAGAGAATAAAGAGAATAACATAAATGATTAAAAAATAATAAAGAAATGAGGGTGGGAATAATTATAACAACAAATTATTATAGTTATGTCTTAACTTGTATGCGTTAAAACAGAACATGCATTGTGCCACACACGCCACCTTCATTCCATAGTTTATGTTTACTTTCTTTTGCAGTACAATTTGAAACATTTGTGGAGGATATTTATAAAAATTATCGTGTGCATCACATGAGGAGGCTTTTAAGGTTTTTCCCCATTGTTATTGCAATAAGCAGCTGCGATTTTTTCGTGGTAAAAAAAACTACAGCGAGGTGAATGACTGACTTCAAGTGACGTTTTTTTATTGTTTCTGAATTTGTTGGTTTTTTTCTTCCCTCCCTTTTTGTACAAAAAAAAAAAAAAAAAAAAAAAAAAAAACCAAATAATTGCAACAGAATCTAAAAAAAAACAACCAAAAAAAGAAGATATTGATTGCAATCATAACATAAGCTTCGCTTGCATAGCTTATAGCGGTGGTCCAGCAGGGGTGACGAGAAGGATAAAGTATTAGGTCGACTGTTGGCTATGTCGGGCAGACCAAACCAATGTGATAGATGGCTTAGTGTGGACAAAATTATAGTGTTTCCTACAGAGATTTTTCTTCTTTCTTTTTTGGTGTTTGTGCTTGAATTCTGACGGATGGCTATAATCCGACACACAAAACCCCGTCACCGTTACGTACCACATACTTTCATGCATACAACTAAGCATTATAACTTCCAATATTTTATAACCGTTACAGTTTTTTATCCTCCTCTTGCGTTAGTTTTTTGAAAATCAACAACAAAAAAACGGGCATTTTTTCCATTCAATCCTTATGATGTAATCCTTAACATGTCGTCGCATTTACTAACTACAGTTAATGCTCGTAATTCAAAGCCCGTTTTATGGTATGTTTTAGAGTTTTTATTTTTATACGTATTATATGTACGTTTTGTTTGTTCGTTGTTATGTAATTTATTTTGGGATTATTTATTTTCGTTTGGCTTAAAACTGACAGTTTGTTTTGTATTTTTAATGAATTTAATAACAGAAATGCAACAGAAAATCAGTGCAAAAACAAGAAAATAAACAAAAAGGCAATAAAAACCGCATTAAACTATACAAAATTCCCTTTATACTGCCATCACCAAGTAAGAAAACATTCAGTCACTGCAGTTTACACACGTCCAAATTGATTTGGACGATTTATAAAAGCAAGTCAAGTCTTTCAAAATAATGTCATTGCAAAACAGAAATTTTTTTTTGATAGTTCGCGCAAGAAACTGGGATTCACAATTCACGTTTTCATATACATATATATACCTTCACCAAAAAGGGATAAGCATTCCAAACAGTTAAGATGAAAAAGTATTGTCGCCTATAGATGCCGTAGTCTGGTAGGTAATGTGCCGTTTTAATAGATGTGAGGCCACTACTCAAACCCCAGGTCAGATATCTCCAGCAAAGCGAAATATAAAAATAAATATTTATTCAGCGCCTTCCCCTCAGCAGAGTTCTAGGAAAAACTCTGAGAGTAAATAAAAGTTTCTCAAAACCCTGTCATTCGAAGTCTCCTTTAAGCATGATTAAAAAAAATAACTTAAGTGACGTGAGAAGCCCGGTCGTGATCCCAACCAATTACGTATGTATTGAATGTCTCGCTATCTCTTAAAATACATTCTTAAGTGTGGTATTCTAATGCATAAACTTGTACCCGATAAAACCCTTATACCGAATTCGAATAGCGACAGTCTACTATATAATCTACGATCTAACAATGTTCCTGTACAGTCCGTACGTCATTTTAAAATTAAGTTTCCTCTTCGAATCCATTTTTTCCCTACTACACATAAAGTTTTTTTTTTGTTTTAAATATTCTTAACGGTTTCTTCTGAAAACAGAAATCGTTCTGCAGAATATGTATGAGTCGAAAGCCGATAATGGAATGGTGAGAGTGTTCAGTCCCACAAACATAGAGAGCACGCGGTACAAGGATAACAGATTTTTGAAATAATTTTCATGGTAATTTTAATTACTCTCAGAGTTTTTTCAGAGCTATATCTTTGACATCAATGGACTATAGCTTCGTTAAGCTGACAAGGATTGGGGAGCCAAATAATATATATCTGCACCTCACAAGAGATGGGCATTGACAAAGAAAGTGGACAACAGTCCCCTCTTCATTAGCGGATCTGTAGCTACGTCAGTAGTCGTTAAATGGGAGTTGCATTCTCCCCACATGTCTTCCCATAACACATGACCTGTAAGCATGATCACAGTGATTAAGATGATGTCACGACCAAGCCCGAGCAACTGATTGGTGCGCCTTCTATCCATCAAGGGCCAAGTGAGCCTAACGGTGGGGCAGGACTCCTCATAGACCCAGGATAGGTTATCATCTCGAAAGAATTTCCGCGCAATTGCTAGCTTGACCGAGGTAAGTGGCATTTCTAAGTTCTCTAAAGATGATTGCGGAAGTAGTGCATAAGCTCTGGCGAGCTCGTCGACTTTGCAGTTTTCCTGGCGGCCCTGGAATTATTCATAACGTTCGACAGAGATCCTATGGCAGCCTGACTATCACAAAAGATCGAGATGCGGCTGAAAGGAATGCCGTTAACGATGACCTGCTCAATTGCCCGGTAGATGGCCATTACCTACACGCTACAATAATCCGGCAGTCGTTCAGGTCCAGTTTCCTGGAGTAGACTCCGCTACCCACTTTGCTATCGAACTTCGAGCCTCATGAAATGAACTGAAACCTCATTATGAACTAAGAATCCATACAACATTATTACTGTGACCAACATACAGTGAGCGCCATAAGTGAGTCAACACCCACTATAATTTACAATTTTCTATTATGTTCTTAAGTATAAAAAAAGTTCCTTTGTCATAAATTGTTGTTTTTGTTTTAACATTTTATAAGTAATAAATAAATGTTTTTAGTTTTGTAAATTTATTCGACTATTCATATTTACTTTTCTCGCTATCCTAAGTAAATGGATTATTTTAGTGTAGTTTGCTCACTTTTGGCGCTTACTGTACGTTATAATAAAATTGATTGTGTATATGCTTCCTTTAGCTATTTTATCAAATTATAAAAATTAGCAATTTATCAATTATCAAATTATAATTATTAGTTTATTTTATCAAATTATAAAAAAAAAATTAAATAATAATTGTAATCATAATAATATTCATTCATATTTTGTATTATATTCCACAGGGGAATATTACAAATTTTGTTCACACCTTAAGTTGAATGTCGCTTAGTTTTTCCATTTTCCATTAAATTAGCTGCAGACAATAATGAGAGTTAGTTTAAAAGCCATTATTTTATATACAGGCAGCAGCATATTGTATTGCATAGTCAATTAAATTTTGGAAAAACAATGAGCCAAGGGAGGTAAGGTATACGTTACTACAACGGACATCAGTAGTCATCAACCATTAGCTTGATGACAAAATGTTGAAATTTTTAAAATGATAACTATGTACATTATATTACTCATCATCATAATTATAAAGGTAATGATAATTTCAATAAACATTATAATCAATTGCCCTTATGATGATAGTAATAATAATGACAGTGGTACTGAGTTATAAATGCTGTCGACATGTTGTTTGGAAAACCAAGTATTGTTGCCACCACCACATTATGTGCCAGTAGGGGCTGACAAACATAAACCAGTTGCCATATTCAAATAAATTTAAATGATATTTCCTCTCCGGCCAATAAATGGAATTTAATTTTAAATTTGAAGCCAATTTTACCAAGACCAAAAAGGACAAAAATATTTACAAAATGAAGCATATTTTGTTAAATTAAATAAATAAACAACTGTATGCATGTATGATTATGTTTGTTTGTTTATGATTATAAAACAATTACGCACGTAAATATAAAATAACTTCTAATTAGTGGTTTAAGTTTTGATGCATTTTTTTCTGCAATTATACCAGGCAGGGTATCTCTCATAATACTTTTATTGTTGTTACTTCAGCAGCGAAATTGGTTTAAAAAACCACAATGGAATTTTGTGTATTAAAAACAACAATAGTTTTTAAAAATTATTTTAAATGTCATTAACGAGAAAGTTAACAAAATTTGAAAGTGTTAACAAATAATCGAGTTTTTTACATCAAACAATGTATATAGTGACCCGCTATTGGCAAGCCAGGCGATCACGGAGCACTCTAACTGGTGGCTATACTTATTCACAAACTATTGGACGCTTATTATGAAATATCGACCATCGCCGGACAGAATGGCTGGTGACCAATTAATTCTGAGTGCCATTTTGAAAGCCTTTTGGGAAAATGGGTAGGATAGATTAAATTTAAAGCCGCCTTAAAAATCATAGATTGCATGGGTCCTATAAGGTCCCTTTGTTATAACAGTAGCACTTATTGCGCCACTCACCTTTGACTAAACACTTTCTGTCAATGAATTCGAAGTGGCCAAGAATCCTTTTCCACAGGACTCATTGTACATTTGTAGATTTGTTCGTTCCTGGCCTAAATCAATTCTGAGTAAAAAAAAGCCGCCATAGGCCAAAGAACACCTAGAAATGCGCTATACTTTCACAGTTTGCGACTTGATTTAAAAAAAAGACCAAATAAACCGTGTAAAAAGTATACGTTTTGTGGAGGCTATACAATCTGCAGAATGCTAATGGAAAACAATGCCTATGATTTTAATGGAATGTACATTCTTTGAAAACTGAAACTCTTTAAAATTTAAACAAATTTGATAAGCTTGTTACTTTTTGATTCGATTGATTGATTGGTTAACCAAAAGCATTCATTCATTCGAACTGATGCCCCAAATTTAACCGCATCTGTAACACCCGTTTGTAAACATGCTCGACTAAACATATTTGTGGTGGCTACTTTTCCTGGATGATTTCTGATGTATAATCCTATACTTTACCAACTAAAAGTATAAATAGATAAGATTTCAAACGGAATTGTTTTTACATTTGCCGGAAGGGTGGGGCGACGCGAATGTCAAAGTTATTTGGCAATTTATTTTAAATTTAATTGAGATTTTATTGCGTTGTTGTTTTTATTGTTTTAGTGCTGTTTTCGAATTGATCTGAATGTTTTATTTGGCATTCTACTGATCCCGTAATTGGGTGTGAATTGGAGTTTTATTGTTCGATGGGATTTTTACAAACGAAATTTTCTGCCTTTTTTTCGTTTTTCATTTTGAAATATTTTGTTATGTCTCTTTGTTTATTTTAATCCTATAAAACCTACAAAAACAACAATAATATGATTTTTATTTGTATTTACTATGCCGCATAAAATATTTATTTGGACGACTTCACATATTTAAATACTGCTCTCACCCTTTAAACAGCGGGCATTTATTGGATTTAAATTTGTAGAATCTTTTTCCCCATTTTTCACTGGCTAGCTGACGATATAATCGCGAGTGGGAATTTTACGCGAAAATGTGTATTTTTTCAACGAACGCCAGCGAGAACATGAGAACAAGAGTAGGAGTATTAATTGCATTTCAGATTAGAATGTAAATACGAATAATTGCTTTAAATTCTTATTTATTTTAGCCGGAATTGAATTTAAATTGAAAATAATTTTTTATTTGCATCATTGCCGTGACTTTATTATGCTAATAAATAGTTGGACGTACAGGTTTAAGTCTATTAAATTAGAGTGGAAGTGTTATTGGCAGGAAATAAAGTCATTACCGGCACTAGAAAAATAAAAAAAATATAAAAAAATAACGATGAAGGGAAGCACAGCTTATATCAACTAAAAGGTGAATTGAATACATTGCGATTTAATACAGTACCGTACGAGTTTCAAGAACGACAGACAGGATGTTCGTTAAATACCGAACGATGACAAGCAATTTACAGCAGCTAATTATGATAGAAAAAGCATCATAAGCAAGTTACTAAGCTACAGAGCAAAGAAATTTAAGCCCTAGTTATGCTACCGTAACGGAACGTAACCGCAACAGTAAGAAACAGCTGATCGTTTTTGTTATGTATAAAGCAATACGAATGGTTATAGAAATGTAATGTAACGTAACCGGAACGTAAGAATCTGTAAAAAATAGAATTTTCTTACATTTTTACGTGACATCTGCTTAGCAGTGTTAACAACATGTCAATATTAAAAACCACTAAAACTGAAAATTTAAATTATAAACAGAATTTACATTTTGTACGTATGTTATGTTTGTCTGTATGTGGAATTCTCTTTAAATAAAACTTCACATATTTTAAAAACCCAAATTATAATTTATTTCATTATTAACTTTTATAACTTAAAATAAAAATAAACACTATTTTACTATAATATTATGTATGTAGGTTGTGTTTATTTTTATATTAAATTAGAAAAATTTAGTTGTCGATTTTTAACTAATTAAAGCGTTCGAAAAGCATTTCAGTTTGCATTTTACTTTTATTAGAGAAGATAAAAACTTTTTAACATTCGTACAAATTTGGTTTCCGAAATACCTGACCTGTTTCTGTAGAATAAACGATTTCACTTGCTTGTCTATTGATATAGAAAATTCAATCAAAGGCACATAATTTTGTGTTTTTGTTTTCCTCAACATACAGACATAAACTAAATTTAGTGTTTTTGTTTGAGTGAAAGTGAAATTGTTTGGCTTACAGGAACAGTACATAAAACTTTTAATAAGTACCTTTAAATAAATATAAAATCGTTTAAAATGAACCTAAAAACTCTGTGTTGATAACATTGGCTAACAGCTGGATTAAAGAGAAACAAAAGGCGCCATATTGAAAGTGATAAAAGGAGTGAAAACAAAGTTTTAAAAATTTTATTAATTTTAATATTAAATTTATTTAAAAAACAATAATAAAATATAAATTCAATCCAAAAAACATGTCTTCTGTATCCTTATCTGAATCTCTGTCTTTTAGTTTTTGCAATTTTTATTTCCTTATTTGTTTTTGTTTTGTTTACATAAAAACATATGACACGTTTTTACGATCTATAAGTGCACTTACATTTTTACGTTCCGTACACATTACATTACGTTACTGTTACATTCCGTTACGGTAGCATAACTAGGGCTTTAACAATTTATAAAGTTTGGCCTACTGTTGCAGTTGAAAGTGCTTCCATCTGTTGTCGTAATTTCATTGAGAGAAGTGGGGAGTAATTTTGCTGATTTAATCCTACTGTATTATAAATAGAAAATACTTCGAACTGAAGGATACTGAAACCATCTTGTAATCTAAAGTGTATCTGATTAATTAGTTTGATGTAGTTCTACAAGGACGTGAAACAGCTTCAAAAACCTCTCAGACATTTTTGAATTAAGTAACTCCCGCACTGCTAAAGTAAATCAGATCTTTGGTCATTCTATTAGTTGTAAAACTCAACCAAACAAACTAAAAATTGCGCAGCGCAGCTACAGCTTGATCCAGTACATGTCAGATGCTCACCTATAACTTCTAGCAGAAGTTATGCCATAGAAAAAAGTAATCAAAAAGAAGATGTGTGATCTAATGGAAAGTATAGCGTCGTCTAAATTGGCAGCCTGCAGACCTCCATAATGGCCAAGATCTTCGTCTGAACGACACACTTGAGCCATCAGGAAACCTGTCGTAATAATAACGTATGACTTCAACAGAGAAATCAACGAAGTTAATGCTCTTATCTAAGTAGAACTGATACTCGGTGAATAGACAACAGAAATTCCCAAGGCTTTTACGGTACAACAACCCAAGGAAGGAGCCAAAAGAATATCGTATGATAGTTTAACGGAGTGTGGTGATAACTGACATATATACAGCCTAAAAAGGATTGGAACTTATATTAGGTTTTAACCGAGGCGCTGAGAAACAGAGGGTATTTGCAAAGGCAGCGATTTTTTCTTGTTAAATTCATTCAATTAACAGTTCGGTATTATTGGAATATGTCTTTTGTTTTTGTATACCAGAAACAATTCCTTATAAGCCGATGTCTACTGTCTGACAATATTAAGAATATCCTAACCTAGAAGAATATCGAATCAAGATCTTTGATGATATCTTGAATACTAATCAGTAGCAATGCAAACCGGAAAGAGAGACAAACAACTGCAGAAAAAGACGTTGAATGGATTCCGATGAGAATCGACACAAAAATAAACCAGCGTACTAGTACGGGTCGAAAGTAAAACGAGTCTATAGACTGATATTCCACTGCTTCCGTTATGAGTTACAACTAGAGGAGTTTTATTCACGAAAAGTGTTCTGACAACTTTCCTTAACTTATTTTACTATTAAAATGCAATTGTAATGAATTCTGTCAGGTAATCTATTACACAAATTTTTATTAAGCAAACGAAAAAGAAAAAAAATGAATTTCAGAAACTTACAAATAATGTCTGCCATTAAAAGCAATTATCTGAGTGTGTACTTCAATTTCATTGATCTATTGAATACCTACATATGAATAGTAAATAGAACATAAATATGAAGCAAAAACAGCAAACACTATTGACTAAAATATTGGCCAAAAGGCAACATTATTTATGCTAAAAAACAGGCAACAATAATTGGGTTAATGGGATTGAAACTGTTGTCATGATTTATGGACAACAGTGTCATTGACAACGATAAAATAGCAATAAAAACGTATTGAAAGAAACAACACAAATAAACAAAAAATGACAAAAAATAAGAATTTCAAAATCAAACTGAAATTGAAAGAAAAAAGAAAAAAACACTCACCAGTTAATTAACCCGGATCGTTAATGCTTGAATTCGATGCTGAAGAGCCGGGTAGTTTACACCAACCTTTGCGATTCCAAAAACTACGCGCTTTTGATACATTGGGTTGGTTATTTAGAGCGACGGCACTGGGATCTTCGGCGGCTCTTATTTTGGCACAATTTAAAATACGGCAACCGCAAGAGGCTCGCGTAAAAAATCCCACTGAATTTTGCAAGTCGTCGTTAATATGCTGTGACTGCTTATGTTGCTGTTGCTGTTGTTGATGATGATGATGATGCAATTGTTGTTGTTGTTGTTTTGTATTCTGGTGTATATGAAGTAAATGTTTAATAGAGCGTGGTGAAGTTGTTGATATCACTGCAGATGATGAGGCTGCAGATGCAGATGTTGTTGTTGCATTTGCATTATAACTGTTGGCTCTTTGAAATGAACGACAACTTTGTGTGGCATAAGCAAAGGCACTTTGTTGACTTTCAGCAGCTTCATTGCTACCATCTGCTGCAGTCCTTGTACTTGACAGGTTAGTTGAACGTGAACTCATGAGAGCTTTGGTCTTGTGCAGCCGCAGTGAACCAATGTAACTAGCACCACTGGAACCACTAAAACCACTATCTAGATCAGACGCTAGACAAGAGGATTGCAAAAGGCCAGCACTTATCGTTGCCGCTTTGGGTACGGGCGAGATGAAGTCATCTGCTGGTCCTCCTGCCAGAGCCGTATCACATATGTTGTCAGCCGATAAAGAAGTCAGGCGCAAAGGTTGACCTGAAGCTGTAGTAACACTAACCGCCGGCGTTGGCTGCTCTTTGTCTGTGGGACTACTATGTTGTGGACTTCCTGGCATAAGCATGGCCTCTACGGACAAATTAAGCTCTCCTAATATCTTATGATGTCTATTTTGTATTCTTCTCATTTCCTGCTCAACAAGAGTTCGGGTGAGAGAACCAGCCGAATGGGAAGGGGCCCTCAGCTGCTGGGGACTGGTTATGGAGTTGGAAGAGGATGATGTAGATGAAGCGGAAATTTCTTCGTAAAAATTTTCCGATGTGGAAATATTACTACAGTTAGCTGAGACCATCGCGCCAGCTACATTGTGGCTTTGTTGTTGCGTAAGTCTCGTTTGATACGATTGTCGGGTAGTTGGTGATACCAACAATTTGTTCTTTTTGCCTTTCAACAGAAGAGCTCTTATGGAATTTGGTGGCGGGGGAATGAGATCTTCCTCTTCATTTGCTCCTACTGTAAGCTCAGCATGAGGTATGTTGGTATGTCTCATGACGGCACCCGGTTCGTAGTACGCATATGAATAGTCGTGTTGTTGCTGTTGCTGCAATTGCAACAGTTGTAAAGAAGTGATCTGTGACATGTTAGTCCATTGGCCATGCTGATCCTCAATACTGTGATGATGTTGATGCTGATGATTTAAGCGTCCCAAGGTCTTAGTTTGCCTTAACAGACCACCACCACAACCCTTAAAAGAGACATGGCGTCCTAGGTCCACACACACTTCGATGGCATCTAAATCAGCTTCTAATTGTTTTTGCTGTTGCTGGTGTAAAAGATGCTGATGTTGGTGTTGTTGTTGTTGCTGCTGCTGTACTTGCCTGTTTATCTTGCGAAAACTTTTGACATTCGCTTTGGTCACAATACCAGGTATATTGGTGGGATTTACGGTGGAGGGCATAGTTGGAGTAACCTCTGCCGTTACCGTGTTCTTTTGAAATGAAGTCATTTGAGACTGTGGCTTTTGTTGAGCTGCACTGCCAACACCACCTGCACTGTCATTTGCTGTCGATAGTTGTTGCATATTAGCTGTTGTTGTTGCCCTCGATGTATTTCGATATTGAGGTGTCGTCGTACAAGTTGTTGGTGTTGCATTGTGTTGCGCATTTTGCGGTTGTTCTTGTCTGACCAAATCACTTTCCTCGTTGCGCTGCTGTTGCTGCTGCTGCAGCTCTGGTTTCAGTGCCCCAACATTTGTGGTTTGTTCACACTCTACCAGATGACGTTGAATTTGTGGTTGCCGCTGTCTCGTGTAGTAGTTTTGGTTCGTTATAATCGCTTGGGTTTGTTGTTTGTGTTGTTGCAATTGTGTGTGTTGCTGCTGCTGTTGGTCTTGCAGCTTTAAATTCTTTTGCTGTTGCTTGTTTAGATTCCGTTGACTGCGGCCTAAACCCAAGCAAGCCTCCATGGCACATTTTTTTAATTTAAATTGATGACAGTTTTTTCAACTTACAACAGCACAAATACTGGGTTTTCTTTCGGTTTTCTCTCTTACAACCTGTTCAATTGATTAGAGGGGGGATGCTGCGTGACTAAATGCTTCGTATCGACCAGATGATCGTTATCAGTTGATGGCTGTAATTGAAAAATTTAAAGAAATGCTTAATCAATACAGTGTTTAAAGAAAAAAAACAACTTTTTGAAATTAAATGGTTTGAAACTTAAATGTGATCTCTTGTGGAGAAAATTAGTTTGACTTCACTTAAACGTGCTTCACGAATAGACTTCAATCAAAGAAGACATGCGACATGCAACTATTTTATGATATAAATGGGGGCAATTATTTTGGTAGAGTCACAACGCAGGTTTCGTTAATGCGAATAGAGCAGTACACTGTGCCAACACAACAGCAAGGGCGTGGGAAATTGCATTTTGTTGTATTACAACCGAAAAAGAGTTGTAATTGAAATGTAATTTTCGTTAAGTTTTGCAAATACTTTGTCATTCTACCATCCTACCACACTTTTCTTCCTCTCTTTTAACTTTTTATTGCGTATCAAGTTATTTGAGGTTTCAACTTCAGTGTGGCACAATTAATTAAAAATGTTGAATTTTAAATGTGCCACAACAAACACATTTAAAACAACAATGATGCAGGGTGGAGTGCAAGTCTTTTAATGCGACAAATTTATTGAGTTTTTTGTGTTCCACTGCTTCTCCTATCTATTGTATTATAAAGGATTGTGGTAGAAAAAGAAGTCTGTTACAGTTGACTTTGTTGCACAATGAAATGTTTAATGTTTTAAATTTGCGCTACAATACAGATTTTAAAACAATTGACAATACTCGACATAATTTAAATACAATGAATAAGAAGGCTCTTTAACGAAATATGGATCAATGACTACGCCAACCTCAAAATTCACACTGACTTTTTCGGGATGTAGAAGACTGCCATTTCATTACAGAATTTGCTTAGTACACAAACAAATGATGGGAGTACAAGGAATAATTATAAAAGTTCTCCAAAAGGCAATTGTCTCGCTGAAAATGTTTTGACTGTACCCGTATCTAGAATTCAACACTCAAAATCTCAGCAGCTATCAACTATCATTTCTAAGCATGAAAGTTGCCTGTTTCTTCCAGAGTAGAGAAAAAATATTTCCTTCCTTTTTTATTTTTAATTGGAGGCCTATTTATTAAGGCATTTAGTTTAGCGACATAATTATTATTCCCATATTTTTATTGAAATTTTTATTTGAGAATACAAATCGAAATTCCATCACTTCAATTTCAACTTCATTTCAATTCATGTACGTTCGTCCTTTAGAATCATGGCATTCGATTAAAATAAAAATTAAAATTGAAACGACGTTATTAAGAACATTTTTTAATGCCCTGCTGCCAGTCAACTATTGAAGGGTAAAAATGTTGCGAATAAAATGTTTCTACAAATTATGGATGCAGCAATTGAAACACTCACGCTGAGGTACAACCTTTTTTCAATTGTGTTTCTGATTTTAATGAACACAACCATAATACAACACAGAGCAACAGAACATGAGCAAACTACGACGATGCGATAACAAGACTTGTGTGACAATTGCAACTCTTACTCGTGGCAGGCAAAACAGCAATGACGACGACAATAACGTTGGTGAACGCGTGTTGAATGGCAGGCCTAAAGAAACGAGGAAAATGTGTGAGTTCTTATGCTTCTTGATGTTGCTGTTATTGTTTGGCTAAAAATTCGTTTAATTAGCAGCAATTAATCCGTAGTGTGGTTGTAATTCATTCTTGTCAACGACAATATGGAAAAAAAAAAAAAAATAAAAATTCATACAACAACAACAGCAAGCAATAAAGAGTGACTGCAAAATAAAGGCCATAACAAGCAACAACACACTGAAAAGAAGTACGAACCAGCAGCAGCAACTCATGTTGTAATTATGATGCCGGTGTTGCTGCCGCCTGTTGAAAAGAAGAAGAAAATCGAATAAGACAATACAACAGAAAATGCATAAAAAACACATTTCCTTACGCATGTACTTGCAGTATTTACTGCATATATGAGTTAAAGTGTGTGTATGTTCGTTGAAGTGTATCTTGTTATCTTGCTCCTCTGGCAAGGTATCGTGTGGCAAGGATGTATATTTTTCAACTTGTTTTACTCTTCGCTTCTTCTGTGCATTCCGGTCAGGTCCGTAGGTTTTGTTGTTTATTGTTTCTCATATTTATAGAAAATAAAATGCCTGTGTTGTTGTTGTTGGACGAGGTATATTGGCGTGTGCTGCAAACATGGTAAACGTTTGAGTCAATAATACAATAATGAAGACTATCACTTGCAACATGAAAATACATTCCAAATGGTATTGTTATTATTGTTGTTGCTGTTTTATAACTGCATGTTGCACCAGTCAGTTATTGTTGGTTCTGCTTGTTGCTGATTGCTTTGGCTATTTTTTACAGTGTATGCGCGCATTCTAGACAGTGAGAAAACTATTGTTTGGTGACAAATTCATTCACTTCCTTTAAGGCTTTGTTGCATATGTTGTTTGAATCTTTTACTATTGTTTCATCATCTTTTTAGAAATTAGTGTTCTATTAGCAAGCCTTTGGAGACCAATGACTCCTTACCTTTGACTGCTAAATGTGGAACAACGAAGTTCAGAATATTTTCAAATTACTAAACGGCTATCTTATCCACCTAACTGTTCAGTAGTATGCCTTTGTCGCCTTCGAAGCTCTAATCTGTGTGTCTCTATTGTAGTTGGTCACATGACTAGCTAAATGGCAAATTTAGCAGAGATTTAAAATTTGTTGCAATCGATCCAAAGACATACAAAATAAATAAAAATATTTTGCCTTCACATTACAAGCAATTAACACAGCAGCCCTTAAATGTATGGTATATGGTGCCTCTTTTCTAAAACTAATAAAGAATACAATTCAAGACAGAGGGAATAAAAGGAAACAAAATATTTTAAACATTTAGTTCCGCATTTATTAAATTTCTACGAAGTTTTTATACGCAAGATTTGCTTAGTCTTCCAAGCAGCACTACTCATGCTACAACTACTGCTTCTTATCACTTGTGGATTTAATTCATTGGAAACAGTTTTTTACTTTAGAATGCTATGGTGGTGGAGTTGCTGTTGCTGCAGTTTGTGTTTCTGCAGCTGTTGCTAGTATCCGAAGTATTTCACAGTCTAGAGAAAAGTTCAATTCAAAGAATTTTATTACGAGAATACAATTGAAGAGTCTTCACAAGCAAAGTATTTAAGAAGCACGAGTATAAGATGAATGAAAAACAAATTCCTCTAAATCCATAATGAATAGATACAGTTGATCACTGCATTACTAGTGGTAGTTGTTGAAGCAGATATATTTTTGTAAAATTTCTTTGAAAATATTTCTAAAATAATCAACAATTTATGATCATTAATGATAAAGGTCAGGACGGGAAGGCGATTTTTTTAGAGTTGATAACCATCTGTTAATGGAGAGGCTTCAAATATAATTAAAACGTGTGCAAAATTTCAATTAATTTTCTATTTTGAGCTACTACTACTACTACTCTTCAAACAGATTCATTACACAATAATTTTCAATGAATTACAACAACGTCGCAGCAAAATTTACACATTTTTTTCACTGTACACAACTACGATAAATAATCGAAGTATTCTCCCGTTTTTCTTACAATACAATACAATCAGGTATACGCGATGTCATTAGCCAGGAATTAGGGAACATAAAAGTTCTGATATGCAGCATGATTGAATGGAATTGTTTGAGCAGACAGAACGAAGCTAAAAATAGCTCAATTCAAGTTGGACTAGCCTCTGTATCTAGGCTAGCGTATCTTACTAAACAGTAGCAATGAGAACCTGTCGAACAGCGGCGATGGAGAAGACTCTGCACATGGTAGTGAAGGTCAAAGTCTTAGTTTATGGTTAAATAGATAAACGACAAGTCTAATATGAAACTTATTTTATTAAGGGATCTTGTAACCTAACGCAACTTGCCAGCTCTCTCTATAACTGTCCCATTGACAGGACCAGTAAGCCCTTTGATTTTGGGAAGCACTTTCTAACGAGATTTAGTAACAATGGAATAATCCGCAAGCTGCATACTTTCTTAAATATTTTTCCAAGTAGAAGTTTACATATTTCATCGAAAGATAGCAACATTATCTGACAGTCACTTCGCCATTCGAGCGATCTTATAAGGATAAATCGAAGGCAATTTGGGACTATTTGGGCAAGATGAATCGGACATCTGCTGGGAATTCGAAACAATGAGTTGATAGGTGAGCTTACGAGGAGGGGAACTTCGGTGGCAGAATTTTTCTGTGAAGTAAGGGTGGATATTTTGAAAGGTATGCTTAATAAAAGAGAATATAATAAGAGGCACAAACCCTTCTGAGTGGTTTTAAGACAATTACAACTTTTGTTGAGAAATTACAATAAAAAGAGATCTGAGTCATGCATCAGACTATGAAGATTTTATTCTGAATGATAGGCTTCTCGAGCCCTATGATAATAAAAAATAATAATCAGAATATATGTTTGGAACCTGTAAGACATTAATAAATAGGGATACCCTTTAATGTATGAGGGGAATATACCACCTCACCACGACAATACTATACATACTGCATTTACTTTTAGATTTGAACGAAATGTAATCGGAAAATGTACTGACCAAGATTCTAGTTGTGTGTCTTTAGAAGTGATGAGTGTGCCATATTTATTCTCATTTGGGGTCGCAAAGGCAGTGCCTTGATAATCCGTTATAAATTGGAAATATGATTTGTGGCAAACACCAGCTTGTGTCTTGAAACGCTGGTGTCATTTTTAAAATGCGATGGTTTGTGGCGTAGTATGATTTCGTTTGGTATTTTATGTGAGACATTATAGATAAAAAGTTCTACGAGCATAAGTATAATAGTTAGCTAACAAGCCATACCGCGGTCAATTAAAGCCCAAACTATGACTAGAAAACGATCACATTAAAGAATGTTTTTAAACGCAAGTAAAATACAATATTTTCTTAATGAATTCCCATTAAATCCTATTTAACTGCATAATAAGCATAGAAAATTTCATATTTTTCTTCAATAAAAATTTCAAACTAAACAACGATTTCTAGTCAATGATCTCGGTTCAAACTATGGACCTTTGATTGTAAATTTTAATGAAATATGTGAATAAATTTGTATGCTTGACCTGGCATTTTTACCTTTAGAATTCAATAATAAAGTGTATGTGCAACATGCAACACAGTTTTGTTGTAATTAAGGCAGCAGTTTTATGGTTCATTATTAACAAGCAGCAACACATGTTTAATGCAACACAATAAAATTTAATTTATTGATCGTTGAAGCTTTAACTGCCCCTCTTTCTATACCCTGTAGCAGTTATAATTCTATTTTCAAGCAAAACTTCTCTACGAATTAACATGAAAGGGTTTCGTAATGAAATTCAAGAAGACCAATATCAAGAGCTTCGTTATTATAAAGGGTTGCAGTTGTAATACGATTTCAATATTTATTATTATTGTTATTGTTAATGTTGTAGTTTAAGCTTTAAAACTATGTCTGCAAGGTTTTGTTGCATTTACAGTCACATCCACACATTTAAAATATCTCTGAAGGCGCACACGCACAACTATAGATTGACTCTGTTAATGTTTTAATAAGTTTTAGTTTTTATGACTCTTAATGAAGGACCGTTCGTGGACAGTGTAGAATAGATTCGAAGTATGATGTGTTTTATTAAATATTGGTTGTTAATGATACAGACTCTTAGCCAGTATTGCATTTCGAATTTAAATTTGATAGAAATGATTGAAGTAAAGAAAAATTATAAAAGTATTGGACTTTTAATAAGCGAAAACACTACCTACTAGACTACGGCGACTACAATAATCATATGTGTCCGCTTTTATTTTTGTGGTAAAAAGGGTTCTTAGTACTGCGACCATACGATCTATTGTACTCTCCTAACAGTACAGGGTATCCCTATAAAGGCAGCGTGAAATAACAAATTTTATATCTACCAAAAACTATCTCACAGGCTCAGAAGCAAAACTGAAGCAAAGAAAACAGAGAAGGGCATAAGTTATGAAAGAGCAGGACTCATAATAAAGGATTAATATGTAGTTGCTGTTGTTGTAATTAATATTCATTGAAAAGTTACACAAAATTCGAATGATATTTGAATGTTTACAACAAATATTAACAAGGGTCCAGATTACAAGAAAAGGAATAGGTAAAAAAACATTGGTAAATTATTGTTTCTTTTAAATAACAGGGAATTTTTTATCCAATGAAGGATAAACAAACAACAAATATTATGAAAAAGGAAGGCTTGGAAACACAGAAAACTGAAACACACTATAAAAATGACATAATTGCCTCTTGAAATATTTCAAACAAGAGTTAATTGGGACAAAAGGACAGGGACATACGAGTAGCCTCGGACGGACTATTGAGGTTAAACTTATTTAAATAAAAATATTTTAAATATTGTTGGTTAAGAAATTTAAAACATGTTGGCAATGAGATAAGATTTCGAAGATAAAATAAATCAATTATCACTATGGTCATACTGCCAGCCAAGCTATTGATGGACACTTATGATTGTTTATAAAAGACAAACAGATGCAAGCAAGAATCTCATAATGAAATAAATAAGATTAAATTAAAAGAAAAATATTAATAAAATAAAGAATTCAGAGAATAAGATCATTTTTCTTAATTATTTATTTTATTATTGCATAATATTTTATTGTCTACTTTATAATCAAAAATATGGGAAGAGATTAATTCCTGAAGATCTTAGATAACTCAGAATTTTACTCACTTTTTTATGCGAGAAAGGTTCACTTTGTGCTTCTTTTAAATTTAAAGGAAACAATTTTAGCATTGACAGGCATCAGTTAGTTGACTCCTAATGATCCTTAAACTTATTTTTTAAAGAACAAATGATATATTTTTTTATTTACTTTTAATCCCTTTTTTGATTTTAATTTTCAATATATCATTTTAAATACATAGACACTACTTAACATTTATAATTTATGACATTTCCAAAGGCTCAGACCAATCAATTGGCTTTTAATCGAAAAAAAAGAAGAATGATTACATAAAGTTGACTTTTATATTCTACAATGTCAACAGTACGAATGCAAACACAAAATTGCATTAAAAATATTAAAACATTGTACGAGTGACTGTCTGTTGAACCGTACATAAGTTTAACTGTCTGTGTAATGGTAATATTATTTTTTTGTTTGCTGCCCCCTGTATTTTTTACCGTGCTTAAAACAATTGATTTTATTCGATTGAAACGATTATATTTGTCAGTGGTCTGTGTGTAAACCCTGTGTGCAACAGCGTCCCATTGCTATTTGATTACCTGCCTGGCCATTCCGGAAAACTGTCGGGCAATTTAATTGAGGCACCATTATGTGTTGTGTGTGGATTGCTCGGCCACTCATGTTGTTCTGACTTGTACAACAATTAATTGAATTTAAAATTTTCAGGATTAAATATTCATAAGGATTTTATGAACTGATGAAAACTTTTATGAAAGGTATTAAGCAACGAGGACAGAAACAATTTATTACAGTGCAGATGTAAAGTAAACTTACACTTCATGCAAGTGCTTTAAGTAGATTACTTTTTTCTTCTGGTATTGTATTAATGTTTATATATCATGGATAATAACCATTTAGAACTCTGGTTTATCCTTTCTGTTCAATAATATTATAAATAATGTGTATGCAGTACAGAGGAGGGAGTTGTAAGAGTCCTTATCTATACAATACTATTCTATTAAATACAAATAAATTCTGTTTTTGTTTTTTTTATCAATTTGCTTTCCTTTTTTTTCTCATTTGGTTTGTGGCAAAATTTCCATTAAATGTATGCTTTACTTTAAGCATAGGATTAGAAAAATCCTTTAAAATACAATAAAAAGTAATTAAAAATAATATTTTATTCCATAAAGTACCAATAAATAGGAGATGTTTCAAACTATTTTATTGGCAATAATCATGAGATTATGATGACAATTTGATAATGACAATTTGAACTCAGGAAAAAAATGCTCAAAGCTGTTGTAATATTTTTTTGTTTGGTCAAGAACAGGTTCAGCTTTGAAACCTACAGGAGAGGAGAAATCGGTAGACCACTAATGGACTTCATATTGAAATTAGGGAGAAAAAGTTCGATTTAATCGCCAATAGGGCATGGGTATGTAGAATTCAATCTTATAGGAACGAAATCAATCGTAAACACGAGTAGGCGGGAAATAAAATCTGTTTTAGGAGTACTAATGAGGTATGACCCTTTTAGACAAAAAATTGGCAGATGAAATAGGGATATTACTAATTTTTGTAGGCTACAGAGGAAACAGCAGACATTTATTATATTTCCATCAAAAGGTGAACCAATGGACCATATTCGTACTCACTGAATATATTTCTACCCCGAAAATAGCCACAATATACATTGTTATTGAGGGTCTATCTCAACAACCTTTTTAAAACAGAAATGAGTACATACATATAACCAAATTATCAATTTTATAAAACGAAAACAATAAATTCATAAATCAAAATAATTATTTCTGATATGTTTTAGAATTCATTATTTAAATCGTTTTCCACTTAATTTTCATTACATTTTGACCTTTAAATAACAAGGCTACCAAATAAATTTCGGTAAAAGCAAACAAGTAAATAAGATCCAATCAGTAATTATTAACCAACTGAATCGACTAAAACGAGTTTTTTCAATTTGTTTTTAAAATCGAAATCGAAATTGAATTTAAAGTAACCAAAGAAACCAGAAAAAAACAAAACCAACAGCATTTCAATTTTAAATATTGACTGCGATAATGTAGTGGCAGTAACATGGGTTCACATTGTGCTCTAAAGTAACCAAAACTATAATGAAAACTGCAACGCAAAAAAAGCAAACAAATAATTCTGATCATAAAACAGTAACAAATTTTAACAAGAATTTTCATGGATATCCATTTGGGCGTAATTTTTAACACACAAGATAATGGAAACGAAAGTAGGAAACTGAATTGAAAATAGAGAAATAAAAAAAATTTTAAAAAAACATGAATTTACTGTGACATTTTCAAAGTTGTAAACATGTTGTTGGAGGAGAATGAACCACGATAAAGGCATAAAAAAAATTGAATTGACAGGTAGTGAGTTGAGTCTTGATTTCATATTTTATTTTCGTATTCAAATTAAGCCAACAAATTTCCAAATTTCTGGTACTGTGTTAATATTTGGACACAAGTTGGCCTTTGAAAACAAAAAAGTGCAGAAATATATCTGGCCGATGCAGTTACCGCCAATGCGATGGCAAACGTTGCAAAAAAATTTACGAATATTTGACACGTTAGAAGAGAAGCATTTTTTCTCCGTATTCAGTAACCAACCCATCACACAATTTTTCGTACAAATTCAGGTGAAGCGCATTTATTGGAACACAAAGCAGACGAAACATTTTATTGGCAGTACAAGAATATATATATATAGATGCTAACAGTGCATCGCTATTTTTATAATCAGCGGCTCAATCCAATCATATTTGGGAGAGTTGAAAATCTCAGGCAATAGCATAAGAAATGGGGTAATTGTACAGTAGATAAGAGAGTGTAGAATTGATATTTCGGAAAAAAAATATTGCTGTCATCTGCGAAAGAGTAGATCGGATCGGAATTTAAAGAAAGAACATGCAAAATTCTTAAATTTCATTTGAGCTCGAATTGGACTCCATCTGCAAGAATTTTAAAAAATTTATTTGTGAAAAAGCTCGATATTAGTCGAGAGAATCGCCGTAGTCTAGTAGGTAATAGGTGTTGGCTTATTAGACGTGAGACCACGGTTCAAACTGACTTTCTCATAGTAGGTTTCTGGCAAAAAACTTGAGAGTAAATAAAATTGCCATGAAAAGTTTCACAAAAATCAGCAGCACACAACATAAGTGGTGTAAGAAGCTAGGTCGTAATCCTGACTGAAGGGCTGTAGTTACCACTTATGTACGTAAGAAGTTAATAAACCTTCTAAAATCATCGTTTCATTTCTAATTTGATCAGAAGCATAATTATCAAATGCTTTACATTTTAATAAATTTAAATGAAAATTTCATCCGCCCATATATTTAAAGTTTTCATGTATTGTCGCCTCCAAATAATCGCAAGCCTTTAAAGCCCTTTTGTAACATTTTTTTGGTTTTGTTGCTAATATTAATATTGTTGTTGTTTGTTAAATAAATTGCAATAAAAATAAACAAGAATGTAAACATCTGTTTTAAAGCGAAACTTTTTTCTGCAGACTAGATGTTATAGTGAAGCCCCAAAACATAATATAAAAGTTCTTTAAACTTAATAATGCTGACATTTGCATAATATTTATTTAACAAATGTCAATTACCTTTTCTGTAGATTTCGCAATTTCCAATTTTTAATTTAACTTAAAATAATGTTAACTTTGCAATTTATTTATTTAACAAATGTCAATTACCTTTTCTTTAAATTTCACAACTTTCAATTCTTTGAATTAATACATTGAACTCCCGCGAATATGCAAAGTAATTATGTCAAATTCAAAATTGCAACCAAAGCAATTTATGTAAAACTTATTTTATAAACTTAAATATACAGTTTCAGTCAGTCTAGTTAAGTTCGGTCACGGGTTTAGTTAAGTCCTAGTCTAAGGCTTAGTGATAAGTTAAACAAACAAATAAATAAATAATAAAAGAAATAAAAATTTATTTTTTTTATTTCCGAAGAACATCAAAACTTAAGTGGCGCAGTCGGTAGGATACCGCAAGTCCTACCCAACATAAAAGAAAAAAAAGATTTTTTCCGTGGTAGAGCTGGGATTTTAATCCTTAATGCGGTACGATAAACAAACTGATACATAAGGTTGTATCAACACAAGTGAAAAAAGAAAAAGATTTTCTTAACTGAATATCCTTTGTGCAGTACAGTAAACAAACTGATACATAAGATTGTATCAAAATAAGTGAAAAAGAAAAAAAGATTTTTCTTAACTGAATATCCTTTGTGCCGTACAATAAACAAACTGATACATAAGATTGTATCAAAATAAGTGAAAAAGAGAAAAAAGATTTTCTTAACTGAATATCCTTGTGCGGTATAATAAACGAACTGATACGTAAGATTGTATCAATATAAGAAAAAAAAAAGAGATTTTCTTAACTGTATATCTTTTGTGCGGTATAATAGAAAATTTTTTTTTTTTGCTACATAAGATCAGCTTAAGTGAAAAAAAAGGAAAAGAACTTATATACGTTTGATCGCGAAGAGAAAACCGAAAAATAATAAAAATATTCTGCGACTCCTACGGGACCCTCCAGAATACTTGACAAAATATAAATTTTTTTTTCCCCTGCACTTTCTCGTGAAAAGATTAAATTAAAAGTATAAAAATATAAATATAACCAAAATTGGAAAGCGATATATACATATATATAAACACGAAAAAAAAACTTTTGAACAGTGAAATTGACATTTAAAACAAAACAAAACTGAAAGGAAAGTTTAATAGTGTAATAGTGAAGGAAGGGCCAAACCAACAACATCCAACAAAATTGCATAGACTGAAAAAAAGGAACCAGCACGAGCGGACAACAGGGAGGATCAACTCATCATCATTTAAAAGTAAGATTAGTTCCTAAGAATAATAAGTTAATGTAAGAAAATTTTAAATTAACGTAATAAAACTATTTAAACGAATGTTGAATTAGATTTTGCAAATGAAAAAGAAATTTTAAGACATTTATTGAAATAAAATCACGGAATAAATATAATAAATATCTAAGGAATAAAAGTAAAAAAAAAAAAAAAGGAAAACAAATCTCTGGAAGACCAATAAGAATATAAGCAAGGAGACTCATTTTAGAAAGACTTATTCATAATGACCGAGGAAAATCAAAAACTATCAGTTAGTATCGACCCACTAAAATATTTAAACCAAATTCCAGAATTTAGCGGTGATTACCATGATTTACAAACCTTTATTAACTTAATAGATAGAGTCTATCCCATACTTATTGCTTACGATGAACCGTCACAATTACTTTTCTCAGATATAATTAAAAGCAGACTTAAGGGAAAAGCAAGAGAAATCATAGAAATCAATTGCCAGGTACAATCATGGACAGACATAAAGACTGTATTAAATAACAATTTCGGGGACAGATGTGGCCTCGAGGAACTGTTCGATAAACTAAAAAGTACAACCTTCAAAACTAACAGTGTAGAATTTTATAATGAAATAAAACAACGACTTAGAAGTCTTAACAATAAAACAGTTATGACAATTGGCTCCGGACCAGTAGCAAATGAATGTGCCAAGAATAACATGAAAACTGCCTTGAATGTGTTTAGGGAAAAGATTCCCGAACCTATGCGTACGATTTTAACATGTAGGAACCCCCAGACCCTTGAAGTAGCAATGGAAATACTATTCCAAGCTGGCTATGCGTATGTCACGTCTTCAAATGAAATATTCCCCAACTATGGAAAACCATCAAACAAAATAGGACATAAAAATCGAAAAACATACAGACAAGTGGGTAACAACCAACACAATAATACAAGGACTTTTAATTACCGAAACACACAACCACAGTTTTCATATAATCAACCAAACCTTCGAAATCATTCAAATAATTTGGAAAGAAAAGACTATCGGAACTTTAATCATAACGGACAAAATCAACAACAAAATAACTGGAATCCTTTCAGACAACAAGATAGACAAAATATACAAAGTGACAGCTATTTCCCTAAACCTGAACCCATGGACATTAATAACATCGAGACACCAATCAATCGCAAACATCCTCAAGGTGAAAATTTTCGGTTTTCAGCCTCAAGGAACTACCATATATAAAAGTAGAAACAAAATTGGGGCACCTGAAACTAATTATAGATACAGGTGCAACTAATTCAATTCTGAATCCAAATATATGTCACCCTAAATGGATACAGAAAGTTCACCCCATCCCCATAAAAACATTGCAACACCAAATAAATCTCAACAAAAGGGCAAAAATCCCTTCTTTTAAAGAATTCGGTAAAGGAATCGACACCATGGAATTTTATATAATTAAATTTCACGACCATTATGACGGACTTATAGGAAACGATTTACTTAGACCATTGAAAGCTAAAATTTGTTATGAGACGAATACGATAAATATAGGAGGAAACACATTACCTCTTTTTGTTAAAAGTGAAGATGAACAGGGAAGCCATCATAATAGTGACGACGACGAAACCTATATTGAGGAACTAAATGAAAATGGAATAACGCAAACCTTGGAAGTGGAAATTAATTTTGCATCAGATTTTAAATCCATTAGTGATCAGATTCGAGTAGAACATTTAAATGCTGAGGAAAAATTACAATTGTTATCATTGATAAATAAGTATCGTGAACTTTTCTACCGAGAAAAGGACAAACTCTCATTTACATCGGCGATAAAACACAAAATCAGGACGACAAACAACGTTCCTATATATAGTAAATCGTACAGATATCCATACATTCATAAGAATGAAGTGGAAAAACAAATCAGGGAAATGCTCGACAGCAATATAATTAGGCATAGTAACTCTCCATACTCCGCACCTATCTGGATTGTACCTAAAAAGACAGATGCAAGTGGAAAAACAAAATGGAGACTTGTCGTTGATTACCGCAAACTAAATGAGGTAACTATCGACGATAAGTACCCGATACCTAATATAGATGAAATTTTAGAAAAACTGGGAAGATGCCAGTATTTTACGACTTTAGACCTTGCAAAAGGATTTCATCAAATAGAAATTGATGAAGAAGACATTCATAAAACTGCCTTCACTGTAGAAGGAGGACATTATGAATTTTTGAGAATGCCGTTTGGGTTGAAGACAGCCCCAGCGACATTTCAAAGGTTAATGAATACAATCTTAGGTGAATACATAAATAAGATATGTCTGGTCTATTTGGACGACATAATTATTTTTTCCACATCATTACAGGAACACTTAAATTCCATTAGATTAATTTTCAAAAGATTGAAAGAAGCTAATTTAAAAGTGCAACTGGATAAATCCGAGTTCCTAAAGAAGGAAACGGAATTTTTGGGGCATATCGTAACCCAAGAAGGTATAAAACCAAACCCGAAGAAAATTGAATGCGTTAAAAACTTTCCTATCCCCAGGACACCTAAACAAATAAAGCAGTTCCTTGGACTAACCGGGTACTATAGGAAGTTCATCAAGGACTATTCATTAATTGCAAAACCAATGACTAGATATTTGAAGAAAGACGCTAAAATAAACATATCTAATCCAGAGTATCAGGAAAGCTTTAATAGCCTTAAAACTTTATTAATAAATGAACCAATATTAAAATACCCCGATTTTACAAAAACATTTACGGTCACTACAGATGCGAGTAATTTCGCCTTAGGCGCCGTTTTATCACAAGATAACCATCCGGTCTGTTTTGCAAGTCGTACATTGAACGAACACGAATGCAACTACAGTACTATTGAAAAGGAACTTTTAGCCATTATATGGGCCACCAAATATTTCAGACCATATATTTTCGGGCGTAAATTTATTATAGAAACCGACCACAAGCCATTAACCTGGCTTTTCTCTATTAAAGAGCCCAACTCAAAATTAGTTAGGTGGAGGCTTAAACTATCCGAATATGATTATGAGATAAAGTATAAAAAAGGCACAAAAAACAGCAATGCAGATGCACTATCTAGAATCCCTACCACATCCATTAGCGTAAACGTATTAGAATCAAACACAACTACACTAAGAGAAACAACTAACCCTATTAATATTTTCAAAAACCAAATTATTATCAAAAAGATCTACTCAGGTTCAGCTAGAATCAAGAATGAGAAAGTATTCAAAAACAATAGAAAAATCATAGGAGTCAAGCAACTCGATAGAGAGACGTCAATATCAATATTAAAAAACCATTTCAACCCGAATAAATTAAACGCAATCTTCATAGACGATGATCTTTTCGATGTGATCAAGAAAACCTACGAAGAACTCTTTTCGAATAACAACAAATTTAAAATAATAAGATGCACTAAACTGCTTGAGGACGTAGAGGATGAAAACAGACTGACAACACTCATAGATAAAGAGCATTTAGATAAAAATCATAGGGGCATCCAAGCAGTATATGAAGAATTAAAGACACAAATTTACAATCCAAACTTAAAGTTAAGAATAACACAGTTTATTAATAATTGTGAAGTTTGTAATTTGGAGAAATACGACAGAAGACCACCAAAATTACCCTATAAATTAACAGAAACACCTATGAAACCTCGTGAAATTATTCATATCGATGTTTTTTATACACTGGAAAAACAACTGTTCATGACGATGATCGACAAATTTACCAAATTCGCAGTGGCCTATAAAATTAACGGACGGACATGGTTGGAATTCAAGACAAAATTACTACAGTATATTAATACATACGGGAAAATTGAAAAAGTAATAGTGGACAACGAATTGGGCTTCAAGGCCATTCCAATGCAACAGTTCCTAAATGAGGAGAATATTAACATACACTACACCTCCAATAGCAATCATACCTCTAACGCAGATATTGAACGACTTCACAACACAATAAACGAACATCTGAGACTATTGAGACATGACAAAAGAAGCAAAACGGAGACCGTTGAAGAAAAAATAATAAGGATAATAGGTTTTTACAATAACACTATACATAGTACAACAAAAATCAAACCCATCGATTTCTTGAATGGAAAAGTACACGAAGACAGGTACCCTGCAATACACGAATTAATTTTAAAGAAAAAGGAGAACTACTTAAACAAAATAAACGCAAACAGATCTGACCTAGAATTGGAGGAGGGAACTAATTATGTTAGGGAAATTAGAGGAGGCAAGAACCACAGGAAACATAGGAAAATAGACACTAGTAAGTTAGATGAGGACCATGTTATAGATAAAAAGACAGGACTAAAATACTATAAAGCACATACCAAACGAAAGAAAA
Source organism: Sarcophaga rosellei (assembly GCA_930367235.1). Taxonomy (NCBI): domain Eukaryota; kingdom Metazoa; phylum Arthropoda; class Insecta; order Diptera; family Sarcophagidae; genus Sarcophaga; species Sarcophaga rosellei. The sequence continues at coordinate 61,679,040 of OV884018.1, read as the reverse complement.
AGTATCAATCCTAACCACATTTAATTTCAGATGTATTACCAACTACTGTTAATAACCCTGATATCTACTGCAAATACCCAAACTATCGACATACAGGACCTTACAAATAATAATGGTTATATACCAATCAAGACCGGTGAAACAAAAGTCATTGAACACTACGAAAAAGTATTACATTTTATAAATCTCACATTTTATGACAACACCATAGCACTGTTACATGACAACATACTCTCATTAAACCTTAGTGCAACAACAAATAGACCATTACTGGACAGTGTACACAAAAATTTCGTTATATTGAAAGAAAAAGTAGAAAATTTAACTCCACATTTTAGGCATAGACGGGGACTAATGAACATCTTAGGGAAAGGACTAAAATTCGTCGCTGGATCTATGGATAACGACGATGAAATAGAAATTAGAAATTCTTTAAATTATCTACACGAAAACGAGAAAAACTTGACGGACAGAATTAACAGCCTTACAGTAATAAACGACGTAATCTCTACACAAATCCAAAATATTACTGACCACATAAATAAGAAACAGATACAAATTGGAGACTACTTAAATAAACTAACGGACTACTTACAAAATAAAATATTAAATATGGAAGATGAAATTACGTTCTTGGAACATAACTACCAAATAAATAATGACATCTTACTCCTACGTAACCACATAGATGACATCGGACAAATAATATTTTCTTGCAAATTAGGTATAATTCCCTCAGACATATTTACCAAAACAGAACTAGACTTAATAAACGACTTTGACAGTTATACAAATGCCAAGGTAGCAGTAGCATTACAGAACAATAACATAATACTTATTATCCAAATACCGCAATATTCCAAAGATATTTTGTCAAGAATAATATTTGAACCAATACCAAACATAAAAAATAAATCTATTAATTTAAGTACATATGAAATATTAGTGGATTCTGAAAATAATATATTTGACACTAACATTAAAGACAACTTGAAGAAAAACTTAATCAGATTATCAGATGAATGTATATCAAGCATTATAAATTTCGAAGAAGCACAATGTAATATGCAGACTGCTGTGGAAACACAAATATCTGAAATAACAGCAGGAATACTTATATTCAAAAATTTTTACTTAGATATAGAACATAATTGTAACAAAATAAACATTAAAATAAAGGGAAATTTTCTAATAAAATTCGAAAATTGTGAAATCAGAACAATGAATAATACATATTCTAACATAAAGATAAGAACCTATGACAAATTTATTTTACCAAACTTTATTACAAAAATTAAAGAAAAATCACAAAAAAATGAAACATTGTCAAATCTAAAATTAGAAAATTTATATATAGAACAAATTAAACACACACAATCAATTCAACAAATAATTAAACAAAATGTTCACTCAAATTTAATAAATTTTTGTATTAATATAATAATCATAATTGTAATTATTTTGTTAACAATATATCTCTTACGCAACATAAGAAATAAAATAACAATATTGCATATTTCGTCGGAGCCTCAAACTAACGGTGGGGGTGTTATAGTGAAGCCCCAAAACATAATATAAAAGTTCTTTAAACTTAATAATGCTGACATTTGCATAATATTTATTTAACAAATGTCAATTACCTTTTCTGTAGATTTCGCAATTTCCAATTTTTAATTTAACTTAAAATAATGTTAACTTTGCAATTTATTTATTTAACAAATGTCAATTACCTTTTCTTTAAATTTCACAACTTTCAATTCTTTGAATTAATACATTGAACTCCCGCGAATATGCAAAGTAATTATGTCAAATTCAAAATTGCAACCAAAGCAATTTATGTAAAACTTATTTTATAAACTTAAATATACAGTTTCAGTCAGTCTAGTTAAGTTCGGTCACGGGTTTAGTTAAGTCCTAGTCTAAGGCTTAGTGATAAGTTAAACAAACAAATAAATAAATAATAAAAGAAATAAAAATTTATTTTTTTTATTTCCGAAGAACATCAAAACTTAAGTACTAGACTCATACACTTTTTTGTCGCGTTTTAATTTCACATGTGAGTGAAACTGCAAATGAAAGGCGAAAAAAAAGGTGACCAACAACAACATGATTTTAGTTTTATTGTGTAGAAGTGAAAAAAATCGCTTTGTGTCTCGACTAGTTCGGCAGTTACAACAAAACAAAAAATATTTGTGTTTGTAAAACAATATGGAATTTATCTGTTGGTTACTTTTTATAGTTTCAACTGTCATGTATTGACAACACTGCAACTCAATTGCATCACTGTCTTTTGTTCTAGAATTCTCTTTTTGTACTTTATACTTTCTTTTTATTGTTTAGTTGAATAAACGTTTGAATTGAAAACGGTCGTGTTTTATTTAACTAACAAAGGTTATGGGCCCAGACCCGCTTGTTTGAAAGAAATTTCTGGAATAAATTTTTTTAATTAGAAGAAAAAGGAAAAATGAATTCTGTGGCCAGTGTGGAAAAACTCAATGGAGAAAATTACGCGACATGGTCTATACAAATGAAAAGCCTGTTAATTACATTAGACTTGTGGGACGTTGTCCAAAGTACATGTCCTATGGAAGCTGACAAGCAGGCAAGTTGGAACAATTTAGACCGGAAGGCTCTCGCGATGATCTATTTGAGTGTAAGGCCCGGTGAACTCATCCATATTAAGGACTGCAAAACATCAAAAAGTGCATGGGATTCCTTAAGCGGGCTCTATAAGGCCAACACAGCGTGTAGGAAGGTGAATCTTTTCAAGAAATTGGTACGATTCAAGGTAAACCCTGGTGAAAAGATTTCAGCACAAAATGGAGATTTTCGTGGAATAATAGATGACTTGAAAAGCGTTGGTGTTGAGTTGAACGAAGATTTTGTGGCCGTGTTGTTGTTGTGTGCTTTACCAGAGGAGATGGAAAGCTTTGTTGTTGCTGTAGAAAGCAGAGACGATTTGCCTGGCATCGATCAGTTGGTTTCAAAAGTGTTGGAAGAGGAACGGCGACAGGGAGACAAAAATAATTATAACGGTGATCGAGTTTTTTCTGCTAGTGAGAGACGCAAACATGAACCGAATAAAAACAACAATAAATTCAACAGAAAGAATAATCGTGTGGAGAAAGACAGCAAACGCAGTAGCATCAAATGTTATAAATGTGGACAGAAAGGGCACATTCGTTCTCAGTGCAAATCTGATGGTGGTGAGTCTGTCGCGTCGGTGCTTTGCGCTGCAAATAAACAAGTGGTAAATAGTGAGCAGTGGATTTTAGACAGCGGCGCATCGTCGCACATGTGCCGTAGCAGAAATTTGTTTTCTTCATTTCAACTGCATAAACAGAAAATTATTCTGGCGTCTGGCGAAATTGTGTATGCTGAGGGGAAGGGAACAGTGCTGTTGAAGTCGACGTTTATGAATATAAAACTTATTAATGTACTCTATGTTCCTTGTCTTCATTCGAATTTCTTGTCTATAAGTAAATTCATAGAATTTGGTCACACAGTGAGTTTTTCTGGAAACAGTGCGAATATTGTTAGCAAAGTAAACAAAAGAATGTTTTTTGCTGTAAAAGAGAATGGTATATTTTTTGCTAAATTGAAAAATGTAGCAGCAGCAGAGTATGTGTGTGGTGCAGCAGCAGAAAATGATTTCCTTAAATGGCATTCTAGATTCGGTCACTTAAACAGCAAAGATTTAAATATGTTAAGCAGCAAAGGTATGGTACGAGGGTTGAATTTGAAGTTACCGGAAAATTTTAAGTGTGTGACTTGTGCTGTTGGAAAAATTTCCTCAAAACCATTCAAATCATATTCAAGAATAAATACGAATGCAGTGTTGGAGTTGGTGCACACCGATTTATGTGGGCCATTTAGGATAAAATCACAAGGCGGTGCGGTATATGTAATGACGTTTATAGATGACTTCTCTCGATATGTTTTCACATATTTTTTGAAACAAAAATCTGATGCGTTTGATGTTTTCATGCAGTTTATTGCTATGGTGGAAAAGCAGAGTGGCCGCAAATTGTTGCAAATCCGAAGTGATAATGGTAAGGAATATTTGAATTCGAAATTTAAAGATTATTTTCAGAAAAATGGTATACTGCATCAAACGACTGTGAGTCATACACCACAGCAGAATGGTGTGGCTGAAAGGGCGAACCGCACTCTCGTCGAAATGTCCCGCTGTATGCTGCAGGAATCTGGTCTACCTCAGAATTTATGGGCAGAAGCCATAAGCACGTCTACATATATAAGAAACAGAAGTCCAACGAAAATTCTTGGTGAAGTGACTCCATATGAGAGATGGCACAACAGAAAGCCATCCGTCGCACATTTCAGAACATTTGGATGTGATGCTGTAGTTCTACAGAAAAATCCGAAAGGTGGTAAACTAATGCCAAAAGGTGTAAAAATGAAACTGGTTGGTTATGAAAGTCTGACGAAAGGGTACCGGTTGTATAATTCAGAAAAACGTGAAATAGTGAAGGCCAGAGATGTCATTTTCTTTGAAAATTCTTTTGAGAAAATACAAGATGAAGAAGAATGTCCAGAAGAGTTTTATGCCAATGTCTTTCATCAACAAGATGAGGCCGACAATACAATTAAGGTTGAAGAATCTCAGTCCCCGGACCAATCATTTGGAACTGCAAGCGAAGATGAAGCCTTGGATGAAGACGTGGAAGAAAAAGCAGCGAAAATTGAAAATGTAAAGTCTGAAGAAAATGAAAAAAGAGGACGAGGAAGGCCAAAGTTAATTTTTACGGGACAACCAGGTCGTCCAAAGAAGGTGTATGTGACGGCAACCGAATTACTTAATTCTGTAATTGAGGACCCGAAAACCTTATCAGATGCACTAAATTCCGATGATGCACCAGAATGGAAACGTGCTATGGAGCTGGAGTACGATTCCCTGATTAAAAACAACACGTGGGTACTTGTCGATAGGCCAAAGTCTAAAAATATTATCGGGTCAAAGTGGGTTTTTGCTATTAAGCGAAAACCAGATGGTTCTGTTGAAAGATACAAGGCTCGATTGGTGGCTCAAGGATGCTCCCAGAAATTTAATATAGATTATCATGAAACGTTTGCACCGGTTGTACGCCACTCAACTATAAGAACTATCCTGGCACTGGCAGTTCAGTACGAATTATTGGTGAGGCATGTAGATATTGTGGCAGCATATTTGAATGGCGAACTTGAAGATGAGGTATTTATGGAGCAACCACCAATGTTTAAAAGCTCAACTCACCCCAATAAAGTCTGCAAATTAGTGAAAGCTTTGTATGGCTTACGTCAGGCAGGAAGAGAGTGGAATAAGAAAGTTTCACGTATTCTCTTGGAGATGAAATTCCAGCGATGTAATACTGACAACTGTGTATATTTTTGCAGAGATGGTGATTCTATTAGTATCATTGCGTTATATGTTGACGATATGATGGTGGCGTCTTCTACGGAAACAAAAATAAACCAGATAATTGCAAATCTTAATCAGCATGTTGAAGCCGACGATCGAGGACCAATTTCGTTTTATTTGGGATTAGAAATTGAACGAGAGGGCCAAAGGGGTCCAATAAGAATTCACCAAAAGCGATACACCCTAGAATTACTCAAGTCCTGGAACATGGTCAACTCTAAACCTGCATCAACTCCATGGGCTAATGGGACTATTTTGAGAAAATGTAATGGTCAGAATTGTGAATTAAATCTTAGAGAGTATCAAAGTTTGATAGGAAGCTTGAATTACCTAGCAGTTATTTCTAGACCGGACATTGCACATGTGGTCTCGAAGCTATCCCAGTTTAATTCTCACCCTCATCCAGAACACATGCAGGCGGCCAAGTATTTGTTAAGATATCTCGTAAAACATCCAGATGTCTACATAACGTATTCCAAAAAGCATCCTAGTATTTCGTGCTTTACAGATGCCGATTGGGGGTGTGACTCATGCGACCGTAAATCATATTCTGGTTTTGTAATGTTTATTTCAGATGGTGCTGTCGCGTGGGAGTCTAAAAAACAGACTGTTGTCGCTCTTAGTTCAATGGAGGCTGAATATGTGGCCCTGTGCCAAGGTGGTAAGGAAGTTGTATTCACCCGGAGCCTGCTTGGTGAGATTGGCTTTGAAGAATTTACCAAAGAGCCAACGTCCATTTACTGCGACAATCAAGGAGCGAATTTTATGGTAAAGAACCCAGCAGTACACAAGCGCAGTAAACACATTGATATTAAATTCCACTACATAAGAGATCGATATAATGATGGTACGATTGATGTCCACTATGTGCCGTCGGAGCAGAATACAGCTGACATCTTTACCAAATCCCTGTCCAAACAGAAACATGTCCAAGCATGTGAACTTTTGAAAATTGAAATGTAAATTTTTTGTAGATGAAATAGAGATTTTTTTTGAACTGATTATAATTTAAGTTTGTAAATGCACTTGAGTTGAGCTGGGGTATGTTGGTTACTTTTTATAGTTTCAACTGTCATGTATTGACAACACTGCAACTCAATTGCATCACTGTCTTTTGTTCTAGAATTCTCTTTTTGTACTTTATACTTTCTTTTTATTGTTTAGTTGAATAAACGTTTGAATTGAAAACGGTCGTGTTTTATTTAACTAACATTATCAAACGACAAAAAAATTGGGGGAAAATTAAGAACACATATGGATTAGGACCATTTATTGTAACAGACACTCACTTTGTGTAATAATTACTAACATTCAGTGAATAATGCATGCACATATATATATATATATATATATATATATATATATCCAGGATTCCATTCGCCGCCAATTAAACGAAAATATTATTGATTTAGACACACTTTGAGGGATTCTGTCACACATGGTTTAATTATAAAAAAGCGTATCTTCCACACTCTACGGTGGCTATGTAGAACGTCTAAGTCCAACAAAAACGTTGAAATATTGTACAGAGAGTATTAAGCAAATATGTTTTAGAATTATGTCTCCTTAAGTTTCTCTTGATATAAGTACTACCCACAGTATGTTTGTTTTTCTATGTTTCATTTTCCTCGTTACAGTTGTTATTGCTAACGTTTTTTGTTTTGGTTGTTTTAGTTTTGAATTGGAAATTGTAGGTGTAAATAATGATGGCATAAATGAACATGTGAATTATTTATGCTATGCATTATTAAAGCAATAATGGCAACAACAACAACAGCTATAAACATTTAATAATAACATTTAAAAACACAATAACAACAATGTGTTGTAGCAAAAAACCAGAAAGAAGGGAAAAAATTAAATGAAGTGTATAAAAAAAGCGAGAGATTTTTTGGAAAAAATATTTGAAATAAATTATTTACAGCAACAAAAAAAGGAACAAAAACAAAATTTAAATTTTTAATGAATTCGTTTAAAGAAAAATTAAAATATAAAAATTTAAACATTTTTTAAATAATTTTCCATTCAATGATTAGGATGCGAAGATGTTCCTCCATTTACAGCAAACATATCTGCTTTCTATAGGCATATGACATAAATGGAGGCTATTAAAGGTCAACAAAATTAACATTAATGCCGCAATTGTCTCATGCAGCACTGAATTATTGGATTTTCATCGATTAAATCAACATTTCCAGATATTGGTGGTATAGATCAAAGGCGTAAAAGGCAGTGTAGATTTAACCAAAAAAGTATTAAAATGGATATGTATTGTTACAAAGGCAAATTAAACACTAAACTCTGAAGTTTATTTCATAACAAATATTAAAAATAACAAAAACAAAACATCAAAGAAATTCCGAAAAGTATGTGCGATTATTTTGTGGCTGTGGTATCGAAGCATTCTTTTTGTGTTAACAGAGCTGGTGATGAAATTTTATTTGAAATTATTTTTTTCTATTAGTCGGGCAGTGAGCGTAATTAATTAATTAATTTAATAATGACCATTTGCATGCAAATTATTTCATGTTGTAATTAAATGTCTGCATCTGTAGTAACTCAGTATTTTATATTCTCATCTAAATTTCTTACGACTTTATTTCGCCTGTATTTCAAATGAAAAACTCAAGCATTTAATTGCAATTTCTTTTACCTCCGAGACCACACACACACACCCGGATTGGTACAAAGTAGAATGGTTGGCATTGCTCGTGTTATAATTTATTTGCAACTTGTGTGTCGACGTCGTTGTCTTCGTAGTCGTCTTCTTATTTGGATCTTCATTCTGTTGCTTGTCAGAAGCTGTCATCAGTGTGTTAATTTGTTTATTTAATTTCCTTTATTTTTTGTTTTTACTTTTTTCTGATATTTCTTTCGTAATAGAATTTGGGGTTTGATGCGATATTAAATTTATTTTTTATACATTTTCTTTTAATTTTTTTTTATTAGACTGTAAGCACGACGAGGTTGTTCTGCAGGGACATGATGATTTGATGATATTCATCAGCAGACATGTTTGTAAACCAATGAAAAAGCAGAAAACAAAGGAAGACTGCTGGAAAACAAGGATATTTTGGTGTTGTGTACTTAATATTCTTGTCTTTTGTGTGAACGATTCTTAAAAGAAGGTTAATGTCTTGTTTTATGATATTGTCTGCACCTTAATAAATAATTATGATTATTTATCTTACAAAAGAAGAAAAAGAAAAAAAATTTTCTATGTCTTCATTTCATTGTTTTGTCCAATTAAAAACAAAAATAATTTGTACTGAAATTCAGATTTTTTTTTGGGTGGCAGAAGCCTTATCTGTTTCAGTCAATCTGCCCCTGTGTTTGCTTAAATTAAATTGTTTTTATTCCAGGTCCCTCAAATGCTGATATTTTAAGCTCCGTGTATGGTCTCTCTACGAAGATGCTTCCAAAATTAGCTGAACTCAAGTACAGATGGCGGCAGTAATTTAAATAAAAAGTATGAAAACAGTAGCACATCATAGGATAGATAAGTTGACTAAGGTGGCTAACATTTCGCGGTAGGTAAGGCCCCCCTTAGGCCCATTATAATACAACAAACCAATATTCATCCCAGTCCTTATAGGTAAAAAATATGGTGCCAAAATAAATATTCTTCATTTCGGAAAATTGACTCAAGGGTGATAGAAGAGAAAGGCCAATAACTTAGGCCCTTAGGTAAATGATATTCTCCTCCTATATTCTATATCCTATAAACGTAAGGTTACGGTTACTGTATGTTCTTTCCTCAAATTGCATGACCAATCATCGCGATACTTCTCATATAATATGGTAGACATGACAATAGACTTGACATTACTTTGAATGATTTCTGCAGGAGCTGCGAAACTGAGGAATCAATCTTACGTATCATGTGCTAGTGCCCTGGTCATGCTATGAAGAAGCTGAGGTTAATTAATAATGCTGAACTCTCTAAAGTAGGTATTACTGCAATAGCAAGATTTATTTTAGAGTCTGGATAGTTTCATAAAATACTTGATTTTTGGCGCAACAATGAACCTAAACGCTGGACTAAGCGGTACATTACCCAGGCTTCTAACCTAAGTCGATTAGATTATGATCATGGAGATATCAGCCTTATTGAACACAATGATCTAAATCATTGCATTAAAAAACTACAGCGAACAGTTTAAACTTAAGCTGCGACTTAAGACATAAAAGAATAACTAGACCCACTAATGCTTGTGTACGAAGGCGTTAAATTATTCACAGTTTTGCAAAATGCCGTTCAAAATACTTCTTCAATTTTTTTTAAGTTTTTATTTTTCTTTTTGTAAAATTAAAAACCTGAAGGAAAAAAGACTTTATTTAACAGGAAATTGTTGATTTCTTTTCTATTACCAGATGACTTCGTTTTTAATTTCTGTTTTTTGTTGCTCATCTTTCTCGTTACTCATCCTGACTCCCTTAACACACAGCACACCACAGTGCAAAACAACTGTTTCGTTCCGCTTAAAAAGAAAACATAACACAAAGGAAAAAATGCAAATGCAACGAAGAGTGTATGTACAACAGACGAAATGTAAAGCATTAGGATTTAACGAGGATATTGCATCACCTCAAGTTATAAGGAAGCAGAATTGCACTTCTTGTTTTCCTTCCTCTTCTTTTTCTTGTTTATGCCTGTGTGTTTAGTGTTTCAAACACTAATATTTACCGACTACTTTCATTTTAGTAGGTGACAATCTTATGAGCAGGTAACGTGCACAACTGCTTCTACTGCAATTTGGCTTAAATAAAGCAACAAGAAAAATATCAACAATTTCAATTTCAAAAAAAAAAAATTTCTGTGGCAATTTGCATGAATGCATGAGCCACCCAAGTTGTGTTCTTAAATTCACAAATACCACGGATTGCGGGGCATGTGTTTTTGCTCTTGTTCATTTAATAAAAATGTTTTAGAATTATTTGGCTTCAATTCTAATAATTTGTTGCAACTACAAACTCTATGGCATTACATTAAATTGTCTTTGAATTTTCTTTACATATTGTAACGACTCCACACAGCCAATTGCATGGCAAGAAAGTGTTGTATGGTTGGCTGTTGCAACGGTACCATAAGCCATAAGGAGTATGCTTCACTCTTTGGAGTACGAATCTATTTTAAGGGTGTAAATATTATTTATTTAAATAATCATACACTGTAGCGATGAGTGAAGTAGCATCCGGACGCCACCGCATCCTACGCCAAAGAATAATTGAAAATTAAGTCTGAAACTATTGCTTTGATAATAAACCTCATAGGATTGAAAATTACCCCAACGTCTGAAAGAAAACTCTGGAGAGTAGGAAAATATACCAAGAAAGCACGATTTCTGTTGTGTAGAGAAAGAAACGCAATAAAGAAAGTGGTCATAAGTTTCGAATTAGCGATAACAAAGCTCCAGGACTGGATGGTATCCACGACAAAGCTCTGAAGGTTTAGTAGAGAAGAAATCTGGACGTGTCGATCGCCTTTTAGCAGTTAGAAATAGAGTTTATTTTATGGCTTCATTTTTCAGCAATTACGCAGAGTTCTTGCAGATCCCAAAGCCTATTGTAACACAAGGATAAACACAACAGCCTGCTGAGATCAATTTTACTGTAGCCAAATGGCTTTAGAGTGCCTATACCAGACTGATTACATCCGTTGATAAGGCTAAGGAAATCCTCAGTAATTAGTATCGTATCTTAAAAGCGACTTTGACGGTTCGTACAATTCATATGGTTACACATATATTATCAGAAGACCCGTCAAGCAAATAGATAATGCCAGGAAATAATGCGCTCTGGATACAAAAAATGATTTCAATTTTCCAGAGTTGATGTCGCGGATGAATGCATCTGAGTATTTCATGCGAATATTTGGAATGTATTTCTCCAACAGCATCCTGTGTTATAAATCCGATAATGATATAATGATAATTCGCGTGACGTTGACTTTCGGACTACTTAAGAGATGTTTTCTAGGATTAGCTGTGTCTGGTATAATCTCTTCTTTAAAATATTAGAGTCTCGAGCTTACAAGTATCATTCCAGTGGATCTCGTACAAAAGACCAGCATCTGCAGCTATTTGCGTACTCCAATGTCTGGGAAAAATAACCATTAGTGGTTTAACTAGGTGAAAATAAACACGAGAGGTAACATGAATGTAAATTAAGATCTGTGCTGTACTCGTTAGAAATACTCAAATACATATACACACACGTATTCCTTGCCTTAAATGGCAAATTGCAATCCTTTAAAATCTATTATCCTTTAAATATAGAATAGACTTGCTGTTGTTGAATTTTCTTCCTATTGCCGTATAATTATAAAACACTTAAAAAGTGCTGCACACTCAGTTGCTTTATTATTATTTTATTTCCTTCAGATTGTTTTCTGTAGCTGTTATTTTTGTTATTTTCATTGCTTCTTTTTCTTAATGATGCCACCATATGTTGCTATAGTTTTAGTTGCCTGTTATTTGTTTACTTTACTATAAATATCACCAACATGCAGATAGCCACAAACAGGCACACATAAACTTTGCAAGTTTAATAAAGATAGTAAAACGTGCAACATCATTGGGAAAAGTGTGTGTTTATATATGTGTATGTCTGAACTATGGGTGTAATTGAGTTTGTGTGGCGAGTACAAAGAAGAGAAAATCCAGAGAATGAAAAGTAAACACTGCCTGTAAGCAAGACATCATCATCATCATCATCAGCAATAACTGCAGCTATAGCTACCAACTAATATGCAACAAATGCAGCCATTTGAGACAGTGAAGAAGTAATTACTTTACTTCCTGCTAATGCTTTCAATACATCATTTTATTAGAAAATTAAAGGGAAACAAACGATGCAACCAACCAAGCCAACCCAAGGCTTGTATTAAATAAGTTTCTCCTGCTTTGATTCTTTCGTTCGTTTGCTCAACTAATTTGTTCAATTGTTTGATCAGTTGCAGCACGAATTTATTGTGTACCTCTGCTAAAAGTGAGGAGAAGTGAGTTATTTTTTCTCAAAGTGCAACTTCAAAAACGAAAACAAACGAATAAAAAATCGGAATAAAATTGAAAAGAAGGATTTAAACGTACTCGATAATGTTTAAGGGTAAACGTGGCAACTAGTTTAATTTGCCGATGCAAGAATTAGTTTCTACTTTCACTTTCTATCTGTGCCTTTCCAAACGCCACAGCCATATGACGATATCTGAAATTCTCCTGTGTGAGCCCTTTTGAAAAATAAAAATTCCTCATGTTGCATGTGGAAGAGGATTAGCAGTCATTTTTATTACCCTACAGCACTTCTAAGGAAAAATTCAGTTTGTAACACAGAAAGAGAGACTCTTTTAACACGTTTTAAGTCGAATGGTGTGCGTAAATTTTATTCACAAGTAATGGGACGACCTACAGTTTATCGTCGACTACGAACGGCAGAAATACTTCTCCTGGCAATTTTATTTAATTCTCACAGTTTTTGCCAGCAGACTGTTGAGTGGATGTCGCCGAGTGATATATAATTTTCTTACGTTTTTTTATTCCGTTTCGTTCGCGATATGTAAGTTCGAGTCTAATACTCTACATATTCTAATAAATCTCTAAGCAAATAGAACATCCACCTAATGTTTTTCTAGGAGTTGTCTAGTCAAAGATACTGGATTTGTTGTATATGCTGTATCGTAGAGCAACATATAGTCGGCAACATATTGACGTAAGACAAGTTTTTGTTTTATTACTGACATTTAATTTATTTCTTTTGATATCCCATAATCCAAGGATTTTCTCTTTTATTCTGTTTAATGTTGCTTGATAGGATAACAAAATTGTTATGAAGACACACAAAGGGACGAACTTCAATTTGAAATTTTCCAAGGCAATGAGGAGAAAAACGATATCAAAACTAAGGCAATATGCAATACGATATAAAAAAAGAAATTTCGAAAAGAGAACCTCAAATATCAACGTTATTAAAATCTTATTGGAAAACCAAAAGGCACTTCTATGACTTCTGAGCAGACATTAAAGACGTAATCATACTTGGCATGAAAAATAATTTTAAGGGTCAGACAAATAAATGGAAATTGAGGGAAAATTTATATTCAACATTTAGTTTGTATGTTCACAAAGTTAACTTTGTGGAAAACAAAACAACAACTAAAGCAATTTTACTTTCTCCTAGTTCTTTTTTTGTTCCTTTCAAGCAACATGTGAGGGTTAGGTTAGGTTGCAACACCTAATATTTCCAGTTCCGTCAATTATCACCAATCTATCCTGGTTGGAGGCTCTCATCCATCCTGAGAGTTTTATGAAGTCGTGAATTTTATGCAAATATGGTATGAGGTAGAATCACACCGTCCGACAATGGGGTGATGCAAGTAGGTAGAGTTTCCATACTGAATGAGGCATTCAGATACATAAGCATTGAACCTTAGGTGCTAGGGTTTGTATTTGTATTATAAGTAAAGTAAATAAGAAATAGTTTTTAATTTGCACAATAAGACCGTGCAAATTGCTGTTAAAAAGCTTAATTGGTACTAAAAAACTAGAAGAAAACACTGCAAATTTATGGATTTTAATCCATACAAATTGAAACTTTCGAAATCATTTTTCGTTTTTATTACAGTTGTTGTTTTTCTAACAAAACAATATGTTTTCCACAAAGTTGGTCTGCCATTGAATGGTTTAACATGATGTCTGGGTGTAGTAAAGACGGAGGAATTATTATTCACAATCGGTGTTAATATGTTGGCTGAATTAGTGTGCTTGGCTTGAATTCTCTTGCCTTGAATTATTTTGCTTTGCTTTGAAATGGATTGGTATTGCCAAGGACAAAAAACAGTTGAAAGTAAAAATTTTAAAAATGTTGATTTTATACAAATGGTTGGTGGATTTTTGAATGAAACAAAAAATAAAAGTAAAAACAAAAGAATATGTGCCAACAAAAATATATTCTTGCCAATAACAGTAATAAAATCGACAGCAACGAAATTGATCTACAGATTTTTTGTTTATTGCTGTTCATTTACAATATTTAGACACACAAAACTACAGATTTTTAATGGAAAAAATATTTCAATTCCTACGCATGGCCTGGCATTTCATACCGTTGGCCGCAATGGTAACAGATGACCAAACAATCAACCACTAAACAAAGGCAACGGTAGCAATAGTGGCAACAATATTTTTAAATTTTTTGTTTTGTGGTGACAACAAGCCAAACATTGTTAGTTTTGCTAATGTTAACGTTTTAACTTGAAAGATCCTGTCTTGTCCCTTCGTTCCATATCTTCCCTAGCCACTGCATACTTCCTTTGCATCTATACCTGTCGATGTCTTTTTTTTGGTGTCCGAAATAGACTCATTAATATTTAACTTTTTTCTAGTTTGTTTTCGTAAACAACACCATTTTGCCACTTTCATATACAAACTAACTGATGGTAAATAAAACTAATATAAATTCCTAGGGATCCCATTACATTTTCTTTATCATTGTTGTTGCTGACGTTGTTGTTGTTGTTGTAATTTTACATTCATTTTAAGTTCCGGAACTAAAGATGATTTCTGATAACGAGAATTGGCTGACGTTTTGAAAGAAAAAAAAATTAAAAAGAATTGCTAATTTTTTTTCTAATTTTTATATGTATTTTTATAAACAAGGGTATGAACCGAACCGGAACAAAAACCGGAACGAACCGGCTTATTTTTCCGAACCGTGAACCGGAGTCCGAAGCGTTTTTTTCTGCTGAACCGGAACGCGTTCCGGTAAAAAAAAAATTAGCACAACACCACTGGTTGTTGATGCTACCCTTGTAATATTTAAAATTAAATTAATTAACTTAATAATTAATCAAATAGTTTCAGGAAAAAAAGGGATATTTTAGTTCTAATTTCATAGTACTCTCATCTCAAAGTGCCTACTATTACAGGACGGAAACTTATTATATCTTCATGTCACCAAGAAAAAATGAGAGGTTTATCCGAGAAGTAGGTTGAATCTTAATTCAGAAAAGTTGACGCAGTTTATTGCTCTCTCTCTCGACCTCACCTTTATTATAACCATTGGCTAGGCGCCTTTTGAATCCAACAGATACAATATTAATAATAAAATTTTCAGATACAATATTAATAATAAAAAAATTGATTAGAAATCCATGAGAATATAAAAAAAAATATTTTAAAATTGATTATGTTAACTTTATTCTTACATGCGAGTGTCTTTCTATCTTTATCCAAGCAAATTGCAACAAGTCTTTTTAATTTTATTGTTTTTAAAATATTTTTTGTTTATTCTTCTTGTTTGCCAATATTCGAAAACAATGACTTCATTATACAAAACATATTCCAAACAAGTGGTTGTAAATTAAATTAAAAACAAACAAAAAAATAGAAGAAAAAAGAAGAATTGAAATCTAAAAAAGAACATGGGAAAGAGGTTGCAATCGGCAAACACCGACTGCATTATAGTTTATATCACGGGGTCATTGCTTTTTTTTTTTTTTCAAGAAACGTGATTTTTTTTTCGTAAGAAGTGTTAAGGGTTTAAATCATCGGTCTTTCTAAAAGACAGATGTATGGTAGGGAGATGGATTTTGAAAAAATTACATCTTGTGAAATCGCCGTAGTCAAGTAGGTAGTGTGATGGCTTATTAGACGTTAGGTCACGCTTCAAACACCAGGTCAGACATCAAAATGAATATATGAAAAAATATTTGTTATTATTCGGCGACTTTCTCTCATAGTAAATAAAAAATTGCCATGAAAATTCGACCTTAAACTGTAGGTCCTGCCATTCATGTATAGTATAAAAATTAACACACACAACATAAGTGGTGTGAGAAGCTAGGCCGAAAAACTAACAACTTTGTAAAAATAGGTTGCAAAGAGTCCAGTAAAATTGTTGTGTGTTAATGCCTGACGTACTATTGTTTCCTTTAAATCGGCTTCAGAAATTTCGATACAAAATTTAACTCACTCTGGTCTTCCAGTTAAAACGGTGGATGTCATTTTGTAATAGCGCACAGGCTGGCTATACTGCAATTAGAAAGCATTTTAAAATAATTGGCTATCTACTGAAAGAATCTCGAAGTTTGTGTGTTTTATGACTTGGATTTCTACTTATTTTCCTTGTCTTGGCTTCAATTTCATACTGAAACAATAATGAATTAAGGAATCTTAAAAAGGAGTTGCGCTTATACTGTCATGCAGTACAGACGTACCAAATTTGTCGGCATCGATTGTGAAGTGTATTTAACAAACCAGACTGTGTATTTTGTGAATTATTCTTTGATTTGCTATAATTGCTTGGCAAAGTATAGAATTGGTAAATTGGACATAAGTAGCCTAGTGTTTCACTTTTTAATAAAATGAGTGTGAGCCATGCTCTAACCTCAGATTTATTAAAAACAAAAACAATACTATCAAACAAAGATAGAAAAAGAAAAAATTATGACACTATGGAGAGTGGAAATAAACAAATGAAGAGTAATTATTACTCAATTCTAAGCCAAGAAAAGGAATTTCTATGTGACGAAGTGGAATTGCAAAAATTTAAAAAACATGTGCAAGTGAACAACAATAAAACAACAGAAATTGTAAATAATAATCAGAGAGATAATAAGTCTCCAAATAATTCTCACAATGAATCATCAACGAGTAAAAGCTTAACTCAAAATGCAACAACTAAAAATACAAATGTTAATAATCAAAACAAAAAACAAAAAGTTCCACCAATTCATATTTTTGATATAAATTCAGCAGAATTAATAACATTTATTAAAAATGGTTTAAAAATCAATGACTTTAAAATAAAAGAGTTTAAAAATAAAAATAAAAAAACCCTTATTCTAAATACAATTGAAAGCTACATGCGAGTTAAAATACATTTAGAAAAAGCTAATACAAAATTCTTTACGTTTACTCCAAAATGTGCAAAAACTAAAACCTTTCTCCTAAAAGGGTTACCAGCCGATACTGATACAGAAGAAATCATGGATGAGCTGCGTACTTTTGAGTCTGATAATTTAAAGTTTATAAAAGTGACAAATTTCTCAACTGCGAGGTCCAAAAAAGAGGGATATAGTCTCCCTCTTTTTCTGGTTCAAATTTCTTCTGAAAGTCATATAAAATCGTTGAAATCAATTAATGTAATAATGTACCGATGTGTCAAATGGGAAACACTAAAAAGAGAAGAGATTCCTCAATGCAGGAAATGCCAAGGATTCTTCCATAGTGCCTCTAATTGCTTTATGGAGCCAAAATGTGTCAAATGTGATAAATCACATGAACTCGGCAAATGTGCATTATCCAACATTGGCATAAATGAACGTGAAAAAATATTTTGTGTCCTCTGCAAGAAGTATGGCCACCCCGCCTCGTATAAGGGATGCGAGAAGTATAAGGAGCTACAAAGAAGAATCAAGGCTAAAAGATCAGACATCTCTCGGAATCAACCACAAACTTTTATAAACGCAAATACTAACCTAAGTTATGCTAATGTAGCTAGAAATAATAATAATAATATAAATGTTGATAATTTTAACAATAATTTAAGCCACAATTTTTTTTCTGATCTTCAGGATTCAATTAAAAATTTATCCGCCCAAATACTCAATTTTCAAAAACAGTTGCAAATTCAAGCATCAAGAATTGATGCTCTATATTCAATTTTGGAAGTATAATGATAAATAGCGCTAATATTGAAAATGTAACTATAAGAAAATTAAATATTATACACATTAATGTAAACTCAATCATTAGATTAAACAGAAGATATGATTTACAAAACTTTATTAACCAGAACAACCCTGATTTAGTACTCTTGAACGAGACAAAACTTAATGCAAGGTATAAAGTTGAATTTGATAATTACAAGTTTATTAGAAAAGATAGGTGCGGTGCTTTGAGAGGAGGTGGTACGGGTATTCTAATTAGGAATGACTTAAAATTTAAAGAGTACAATAACGAAAAAATTTGTTCTTTAAAGTTTTTAGAGACATGTATTATTAAACTTCCCTTAGCCTCAAATAAAAATATGTTTATCATTTCCGCATATTATCCGTCTGGAAATAATGGTGATAATTTCAAAATAGAACTTCAAACTCTTTTCGAGGCGCTACAATTAGACAAGGAGGATAATTTTTATTTAATGGCTGGAGACTTGAACAGCAAACACACTAATTGGGGAAATACAATAAATAATAACAAAGGCGTTTCATTAAACAACTGGATGTCTGATAATGAATTACTATTCAGATGCACTTTATATGCTACAGTTTCTCCATCGTATCCGCGAAGTGCTTCTTATTTAGACTTGTGTATTGTAGATAATAGAATTGTCGTCCACAGAGAGAACGAAACAACAAATTGCTTAAAAACATTAGACTATGATAGCGATCACTGTGCTCTTCAAATACAAGTCGTTAGAAATTCACAAATGGACCCGTTTGGTTTCCTGATAGCAGACACTGAACCTATCTTTAATTTTAAGAAGACTAGATGGGATAAATTGGTCAGGGTCATTACTGACTTAATAAAAAAGGACCCTTTAATACCAAATGATAGAAATTTGACAAATATTGAGATTGATTTTCATTTAGACAGAATTGGCAAATTACTATGGGAGGCAATTAACAAAACGGTACCGAAATATGAACACCAAAATAGTCTTTGTTACATCGCTACGCCAATTATCAAAAAACTACAATCGGAGAAAAGTAGACTTTTAACAACAATTAAGAAGCATAATAGGATGGAATGTGTTCTTCCCCTCAGTGAGCTTGCCTTCGCAAAAAATAGACTTAAGCTTATAAGAAAATTACTACAGGATAATTTTATCATGGCAACCAATGATATCTTTAGACGGAAACTTTCGAATATGAGCACTAATGACTCTTCTCACATGTTTTCTATGGTAAAAAGTCAATGGAGAAAACAGGAATCTTTAGAGTTACTAAAAATTTCTCCCTGTAATGTTGACTTGCTACAAAGTTCTAACATTGATCCTGCAACTTTGCAACAAGATGGAGATAATAAATACATTATCAGGAATAAGGAGAATATTCTTAATGTGACAGGACAATACTTAGAATCTGTATTTGCAACAAAAAACTTTGATTCAAATAACAACACCCATGTGGAAATCAATAATTATTTCTCCTCGTTTCTAGGTGTTAGAAACAGGTATGTAAATAACCAGACAACTGCAATACAATTTAATGAAGGCAAAAAGGCAAATGAGTTGAGTTTTTCCATGGCTAATGATAATTTTATCACACGCAATGATATTTCATACATATTTTCAAAACTAAGGCCAAAATTATCATCTGGTATTGACAATATACCTAATATAATCTTAAAGAAAATTCCAAACATTCTGATTTATGAGTATTTGACATTATTTAACAATATGATTAATAACGCATACTTTCCCAAATCATGGAAACTGGCGAAAATAGTTATAATACCGAAAAAAGGGAAGGACAACACCGATCCGAAAAACTTCAGAGCCATTAGTTTGCTACCGAATATAAGCAAAGTTTTTGAAATATGCACTAATAATATGATAGTAAGGGAATGTGAAAAAATGAAAATTGTATGTGAAAAACAATTTGGTTTTAAATTTAAGCACTCTACTGTACACGCCATAAATTTACTGGTTTCCAATGTTAATTGGAATTTAAACAAAGGATACTGCACCGGTGCTTGTCTTATAGATTTTGAAAAGGCGTTTGACAATATTTGGTTACCCGCCTTAATATTCAAACTTTCGAGCTACAACTTTCCTATCCATTTAGTCCTTCTGATATATGAAATGCTGTCTGACAAGAGATTTGTAGTATGCAACAAAACTATGATTAGTTCAAAAACATTTAAAATGGAAAACGGTCTTCAACAGGGAACAGTCAACGCTCCTATTTTATTTAGTTTGTATGTGCACGATCTCCTTAATAAAATTGAGAATATTATCGGTTTTGCTGACGATATAGTTATTTACCATTCTGGAAATAAAATAGAGGACATTAACAAGAAGCTGCAAGACAGTTATAATTTAGTGGAAAAATATGCTACTGATTGGAACATGCGAATTAATGTTGATAAATGTGAATCCATTCTTTTCCGTCCGCCTGTCGGCAAATGTAACTACAACGTAAGAACCAATTGGAGAAAATTCGAATTAAAATCTCATCTGGTTAACAAGAAAATTCCTACAAAAGACGTTGTAAAATACTTAGGTATTCATCTTGATAAATTCTTATACTTTAACTCTCATATCAATACTCAATTGGAAAAAGCAAGAAAGGCGTTTCGGATGTATGGTAAAATATTTCATTCAAAATATGTGCAAAAGGATGTAAAGATCTTATTTTATAAAACATTGATTCGACCTATCATAACATACGGTTGTGCTATTTGGTTCAACATCTCGCCCTCGTATATGGAAAAAATTAGAAAGTTTGAAAGGAAATGTTTAAGAACGTGTACTTCGCTTAACAAATCTCCTCAAAGCAACTACACTAAATTTGTTTCTAATAAAAAACTATATTTATCTGCAAAAATCAAAAGAATAGACATCTTTATTATTAAGTTGATAAGAAATCACATTTTAAGGTGCATGGAATGTAAATCTAACAACTTAATATTTGCCCCATATTATACTGATGATTCATATATATCAAATACACTTACATCTGGTTATGTACCTCCTGAAGCATTCATATATCTGGACAAAAAGGGCCTTATACAAAATAGAGACGGAATTCCAATATTCTATCATCTCTATAGAAGGGCTACAGATAAATCATTTAGTACTTACATTATTAATAACAGTGAATTAAGATATGATATGAGTTATGCAGTATTAGACAAGAAACAGCAGAATTTATACAAATATTGGTGGATTTCAAACTAAAAAATTTAATTTTTTTTGTTTTTATTAATTTTGACTATTTTATTTTATAATTAACAAAAAAGCAATGTTTTTTCAAACATTTTTCATTGCAAACCTATATATATATATATATTGTAAATTTTCATACTGTAAGTTTTATTATATAATTCGGAAAATGAATGTGAAATGTATTATAAAATGCACTAGAGAGTTCGATTATGGACCTGTGTGTAAAAAAAAAAAATAGAAATATTAAATTACTTGTTTATTTGTAGCTGTATAAATTTTCTTTTTGTTACTGAATGAGTTAATAAATAAACATATAAAAAAAAAAAAAAAAAAAAAAGGAATCTTAAAAAATTATGAATAATTAAGTTATTTATACCCAAAACCATTGGCTTCGATGGATAATTTTAAATCGTCGCCCTTTTCACCAAAGTTGATATAGCATCGTTTGTTCAGACCATCATTTTTAAAACCTCGGCAGAGTATATACCCTATACTATAGGGTATAGGAGAGTATAATAAAGTTATTGTTTAAAAGCAATATTTTGGCACAAAATCTTAAAATTCAAATAAAAACCTATGCCAACCACTGTATTGAATCCAATCAAAGAATACACATTCACATAAATTTCTATGTTTTATATGGTAAATATTTTTAAAGTTTAAATTTTTTACCAGTTTTATATATAATATAATATAATATAACTTCAGTAAGCAAATGAACAGGACAGTGAGTCTTAAACTTTATTTTCCAATTTGCCATTTTTGGTATTTAGAAATGTGAAGATGCACTATGTACAAGAGTTAATCAAACACAAGTTATCACCGTAGTCTATTAGATAGTTTGTTGAACAAGGTCCATAATTTCGACAATAAATATCACGATTACAAATAAAGAGCACGCAGAATTTAATTAAAAATCTCTAATTTGTTTTGCTTGGGAATCTCTTACTAATTTCTCGCCAGACGATATTAAACATTTATTTTTTTTATTATTTTGTTTAACAAAATTTGTTTAATTTCTATGGAAAACATGCACATAACACTTACCCACTTGACCTATGGAACAGAAAATTAAAACCGTTTTATTCATTTATTCGAAATCTTTCTCAGTGGTTGGTGGTTGCCATTTTACAAAAAAAGGTTTCGCCTGTGTTACGGAATATTTTGTTTCTTCGTTTTGTTAGTTTTTCAAGTATCATAAAAGATCTTAAATTAATTGAAAAAAAGCAACAACATCAGCAACAAACAAAAAGCTGTAAAATATGTTTCATGTTCAACCCAGAAAGAGTGCCAAGTTACCAAAGCCACGCTAAACGATAATATTTGCCAGTGAATGAAATTTAAATTGCAAATGCGAATGCAACTGAGGCTGCAAATATTCATTACAATAAATGGAAATACTTAAACACTAACCAAATACTTATATAAATACATACATATATACCCTGTTTGTAACACTGGTGTGTTATGCTACCAACTCGTAAGTGCTACAAAAAACCAATTTAAGAAATTTGAAAATGTTACACATATAGATTGACAGAGCTTTAAAGGTATGTAATTTAAGAACACCCGAAAACCGATTTGCTACGGTATCTGAAATGGCGATTGATTGGCAGCAAGAAAGGAAAACTTGTTTACATTTGGAAAAAGTTCTCAGAATTTAAAGTTGTGGAAACCGAAATAAATATAAATGAAAGAATTTTATTACAACCCATTGTTCTAACCTGAAACCAAAGGAATTCATATATTTAGACGATACAGTAGGGAGAAGCAGTAAGTGGTACGAGTCAAGCATCTTAACAACTAAACAGTGGCAAAAAAAGTTTTTGAGAGAATGATGGTATCCTAAAGACAAAATGATCCTTATGAAAGCCCGATGTACATGACAAGAAAGCTAGTACATGACCATCGAGACATGTAATCAATAAATTGAGAGGCAGAAAGGAACCTTACTAGGCATACGAAAAAAATAGTCTAATAGGATTCCGTTTACGAGAGTCCAGTTCATGCGAAAT
The DNA here is from genome assembly GCA_930367235.1 of Sarcophaga rosellei. Taxonomy (NCBI): domain Eukaryota; kingdom Metazoa; phylum Arthropoda; class Insecta; order Diptera; family Sarcophagidae; genus Sarcophaga; species Sarcophaga rosellei. The sequence continues at coordinate 61,655,715 of OV884018.1, read as the reverse complement.
ATCAATGTTAATTAACCGAGCAATAAAAGCCCACCACTAAGTTCGATAAAACCCCACTGTGCAACAGTCTGAAAAAGTCACAAGGCATTACCCCAATCTCAGAGAATATTGGGACTGAATCTTACTGAGAGGAATGTAAACGTTATATTTAATTATTTACGGTATGTAAATAATGTAATCAAAGTAAAAATCCTTAATAAAATTTAAAAAAATTAACAAAATTGAACTTTTGTATTTTAGCTCTTAAGGTTCTGGTGCCTAAAAATTTCCTAAAATAAAATAGAGATTTAACAACTAATTTCTGTTCCTGTCTTTCTCTCGGTCTCTCTCTTCCTCTTAATTTTGCCAGATAGTTTACGCGTATTAAAATGCATTGTAACATTTTAAAAATGTTCTAAAAATGGCAGGGTGTAAACAGTCATATGTAGCTGGTTTAATATGTATGTTTGTATACAAATAAAGTGCAACATGCAAAAAATGTATAAAAAAAAAGGAAAATTGTCTGTGTTAAAAGCAAAAATCATATTTTGAAAACATGATAAAAATTTACCGTCTGTGAAGATGAAATAAAAATGGTAAGAATATCTTCTACATCCATATCTATATGGATACTTAGAGTAAAGTATGTAATTGAAAGCAAAAAATATACTTTAGACAAACGTTTATGTGGTACGATATAGAACTACAGGAGGCTCATTAAAATTATATTTATTAAAAACATATAATTTTTAAGGCTTTAGAAAATGAGATTCTCATTATCGGTTCTAATTAGTAAACAGCAGCTGCTTACATTAAATACTTTACAAGCGTATCATAGTATCTTATCAAAATGTAAAGTATCCAAACACTAGCTTTTATTTTATTATTTTACAACAACTTTGTAACATTTATTTACAAAATGTTTCAAGTTATATTGAACAGAATGAATATGCATAAAATTCAGAAAAAATTAAATTATATTATGTATTGTGTAATACTATGCATATAATTTACATAATAAATATGTGTTTACAGTGAGAATACATTATTTTTTTGTTAAATCAGGAGAATTTTTCATAAATTCCATGAAAATAAAAAAATTTACAACTTATTTATATCATGTAGGGAATGGAAATTTTTAATGTAAAGTTTATAAAATTTGTTTTATTACCCTTTGAACAATGTCATTATAATTGTAGGCAAATTTAAAATTAGATCTAAATTTACCCTTTGTTTACACCATGTAGACAATGTAAATTATTGCAATAATAAAATAAAATCTGAAAAAAAAAATAAATTACATCAACTCCCACAATTAAATTAACTACATCTGGCACGTTAAAAATATTTTGCGAAAATACTATCCTAAGAATCTGAATGAGCCGATTGTCTTAGAACTACCGTAGCTACACAAGCATAAATTTATGATTACTTTTCAGCATGTAAACAATGTAAATTATAGACTAAAATGCCTTATTTTAAGGAAGTTTATATTATCGAAGTATTTTAAATGATGTCATAAAATATGGGCGTTTCTTATAAGAGCTAAAAATTTTTAAAAAGTTTCAGTAAATAAATCTTATACTTCACACACCTGTATACTTATCTAAAAGTTGTAAGATTTTCTTCTAAGAACACACACACGTCTGAAATATATGTTTCCTGCCCTACATTACCTTCCTTTCTGTTAGAAATTCCCTTTTATACTTTTATTCTTTTTAACAAACATTACAATTTAATTAAATTATGGTGTTAAAACTTTACATCATGCCATCATCTTCTCCCTCTCAGCTATTCACTAATGTTTTATGCATTTTACTCACTAGTCAAATAAAGAAAATTTGTTGTCTTCCTTTTCCCTTACTATATATGTAGCCACATTAGAGAATACATAGTGGTGATTGGCTGTGGTTGCATTATTTTCTGTTCAAATTTTTTTAATTTTCATTTTCGTGCAAAAGAGACTTTCAGTGAACAAAAGGTGTGATGCAAAAAAGAAAGTGAAAAGTGCAACACATATTGCACGGACGGGAACAAGTATAAGCGTATGTCTACAGATAATATAATTTAACCTCACATTTTGTCGACTTCCGTTTAGTGGCCTACTTCCTTGGTGGAGCAAAAGTTTGTGTAAATAGAAGATTAAAGAATGTCACAAGAATTTACAATTAATTTCAAATTCTAAGGGAAGATTTAATTGAAAAAAGATATCTTAACACAAATTAATTGGCCAGGAGTTTTTAAGCTAAGATTCATGCAATTTTAATATGCATTGGAATAAGTTACAGAGGGATATTAGAGGTGTGCACAAAATTCTATGCACGCATAATCAAGCTGCACTAATAACACGAATATTGTTTTCAGTGGAATCTCTGCTGATTGAGTTGGTGGTTTAATATGGTGGATATTATTTTCTGCGGGAGATGTGTCAAAGTAGTTGACTTTTTAGATCAAAGAGTCTGCCGTTAAATTGCCGTGGTCTAGTAGGTAGTGCATTGGCTTATTGGACAAGAGTCAAAAGTTTAAATATCTCGAACAAGGCGAAATATGAAAAAAATATTTCTTCGGCGTCTTCCAGCAGACTTCTGAAAAAAAGTCTGAGAGTTAACAAAATTGCCGTGAAAAGTTTGTTAATAATCTGCCATTCGGAGTCGACTTCGGCGCTTAGAAGATTTTGAAGTTTCTTATCTCATACAGCAAAAGTGCTTATTAATCGTATTTCAGCACTCTATACAGCAATATATCAACTGTTTTATAGCCAATGCAATGGAACATTTGTTAACGATATAAACAGATTTGCTTCGCAGAACGTATATTTTATTTACTCCTAGACTTTCTAAAAACATATCTGATCGTTATACGTTGTGAATTGACCAGTGGATCCTACCAGACGTTACAGAAAGTATTTTTTCACTTAGTAGCACTATTCGTGCACATCTTTTGTGTTTTATTACGTTAGCACATACAAGTCTAATTTCCATGAACACTGCCTATATTTGCCCTTCCACTAAAAATTACTTTTCCAGTTCACATAGACTGTCCTACTCATAAGGGTCTTAGCAATTTAATTTAAAAATTTTGATAAAATTTGTTAATTATTTGCCTTAAATGAACAATAATTCTAGTTATAGGTTCCAAAATTGATTTTTATGATGGCCGTACAAAGAATTTTTGAATTTTTAAATTTATTGTGGGATCCTGCCTTTGGCGTATAAATCCTTAGATTTTAATGCAAGACTGTTCATCACATCGCTTTCTTGTTCTTAAATGATTTACCATTTAGCAAAGGAAATTCTGTTTCTAAGATTGCAACATAAACGATGATTATGTTGAACATATGATTTGCAATTGCGTCTGAAGTAGAATCAAAATTATGGTAAACCCAGCTGCCTTTGCTTTCCTTTAGGAAGCCAAGCTAAATAAATAAACCAGGACACATGCAGGAGTATTAGGTGAAATCAAGATAAAACGAAAGTACTGTAAAGAATTGGAAACTTAAAATATTTCATTAAATAAACCAGAAGCATATTCATGATGCAACATTTTGGGTCCCTTAAGGATGCCTTTCGCTTTCATTCCCGTGCTATTTGCAGATTTCATTTCTTTTTGCTTCACATTGCACTAATGTATGAGACGCTCATAAAACTCCTTTAAAAAATATTGAAAATCTCTTTCTCTTATCTTTCTCTATGTGAAAGTGGTTGGTTGAATAAACATATAAACGCTTCATATCTTCTGCTGTTATTGTGTATACATATACTTTGTATTCCAGACCTGTACAAATCTGGGTCCCATAAGGATGCGTTTCGCTTTCATTCCTATACTATTTGCAGATTCCTTTTCCTCTTGCTTCATATTATACTATTGAATGAAAGGCTCATAAAACTCTTATAAAAAATCTTGAAAATCTCTTTCCCTTATCTTTCTCTTTGAGAAAGTCTTATATAAACACATAAATACTTCGTATCTTCTGTGTATATACTTTGTATTCCAGACCTGTGCAAATTTCGAGTTACAAAGGAGATTGATTTGGATTGTGAACGTACATGTTTAAGTGTTAAAATCCGATTTTCATGTTTGAGAAAACACAGGAAAGGGAAAGTTTGAACAAAATCGAAAGCATTATCACAATTTATTTCAATTTTAATTGACATTTTTTAATGAATTTATGCGAGAAGTATTCATGCAATTGTTTGTGTAGTTGATGCTGTTTTCTCGTTTTTGTCTTTTTGTAAGTTGTAAACTTAACTAAAAGACGTTTATGGCAAAAAGGAAAAAAAAAATTGAGAAATTTTTAATAATAACTCGGAGCAGAGTATTAAAGGAATAAAACCTTAATCAAGCTTAAAATTATGCTGACTACCAAAAGAGATAAGTATTAAAGTGAAGAAAAAGACAATTAAATACCGTAGCCTGGGTATTTGCTTAAGTTTAGCTGAACCTTGTGAAAAAAATGCAAATGCAGTAGCCCTATAAGACATTTGGGTATAAAGGAAATTAATAATCTGTTGTGAGGAATAGAAACTGGTTTAAATTGTAATACAATCAAGTAAACCCCACATGTGTATCTCAGTACGGATATCTCTGTCTCACATGAGCAAGGAGCAAAAAGAACTGCAGTAAATCAAGTGTTCTGCAGACTCTTTGGGGAAATCGTATGTGCCTAATAGAGTTTATGAAAAATTAATATTTGAGAAAATCTTTTAAAATGATGCTGTATCAAGGGTAGCTTTTAAGTCTGCAATCCTTTAAGTCGCTGTCCAATTTATTAACAAATAATCACTAGTTGTTGTGCGTGTTTTAGTAATTTTTTTTTTGCTTGCAAGGTGGACACATACATACATATGTACATTTGTTTGTACATATTTATGATTTGGTTTCTTTTTTTTTTGATTTTTTAATCATTAACGAACATTTCATTTTGTCGTACGCTTTTAATTTTTTTTTTAAATATTTTGTGGTTGTCGCAAACATTTTCATTTTTTTCGTGTTTTTTGAACGTTTTTTGCAGAATCGAAATTAAATTGTTAATGGTAATTTAATGTAGTTGTTGTTTTTGTTGCTCCCTTTTTACGGTCGCATGTGACTCTCGTTTCATGTTCATATTGAAAATGTCACTTAACGGAACACATGCATAAATTAATTCTGAGACGGACGCTCTACATTCCACACACACTTGCAGAAAAAAGGCACGTGTTTCCTAAGGATGGAGCAGAGTTAGTGGAAATGGTGTGACGATAGCAGTTAACAGATAATAACAACTTGAGCAGGAGGAGGGCGAGCGGTTCGATGATTAGGGTAATAAATTTATAATGGTTTTAATAGTTAATTAAAATATTGAAAGAAAAAATCGCAAACAAACAAGTGATTACTTAAATAATATTGCCATCATAAAATTAAAAAAAGATTGAAAAAGGGAAAACTTACCATTAACATTAGGATCTGGAAATAAAAAATAAAAAACAAAATTAATTAAAGAAAACTGATTTATTTTGTGTAGTTAAAATAAATACTATTACCGTAATATTAGCTCTTTTTGAACGAATAAAAACTCTGTACATTATATCCACAAATTTTACAAACTATGTGGAGAGCAAGAGACTGTAGGGTGTCGTTCGGAGTAGACTTAAAACTGTAGGTCTCGCCACATAATTGGCCATTACAACCCTTCAGTCAGGATTACGGCCTAGTTTCGCAACACCACTCATGTTGTGTGTGTTCATTTTATACATGAGTGGCATGACCTACAGTTTAAAGTCGAATCCGAACGACAGATTTTTTTTTGAGAAACTTTTAATGGCAATTTTATTTACTCTCATAGTTTTTGCATATTTCGCTTTGATGTCTGACCGGGGATATGAACCCTGGCTTCGCGTCTAATAAGCTAACACACTACCTACTAGACTACGGCGACTTGCACGTGCACCCGCAACTCATGTATAAAATAAACACACACAACATGAGTGATGCTGAGAAGCTAGGCCGTAATCCTGACAAAAGGGTTGCATTTGCCAATTGTGTATGTATGTGAAGGGAAAGGACTGCTTATTCAATTTGTTTCGAAAAATTTTTTTCTTACCATTGACATTTTCAAGGTGAGGCCCTCACCGTGAGGGTTTTGTTTTCATTTCTCAAGAATTCATCACTCTGATTATTAGCGATGGCTTGCAACCCATTTTTAAACATGACAAATCGCTGAGTTAAACGGTGGAAGTTTGCATAGGTGGTCGAATTGGTTGTGTTTCCTGAGATCAGTTTTATTTAATACACTTCTGGAGACGTACCTGGGAAAAGCGCCCTGTAAGAGGATGTAGTGAAAATTTCAACTTTAACAATCTTAATAGCTTACAGCTTACAAAAATATGTCGGCAGCATCGACTACACGAATAACTAATGCAGCAAAGACAAAAAATGTCCGTATTAATCGTATTTGTCGACTAATTCTGAATGAGTTGTTCAATGAGCCTATAATATATGGTCGAATGGCGGTTACTACGCTCAGGCTACTTTTGGATAATATGATGAATAACTCAAATCGTTTCTCACAGTTATTACGAAAAAGAAATTTAAATTTGATCTGCCATTGCCCAATCCGCCAACTGAAGTCTTTCAATCATCTCTTCTCAAACTCCGCTTAAAGGTTCTGACCTACTTGCGAAATTTACTATTATGTTGAGGCAATTTCATATAAAACGAATGATAGAAGTAGACCTGACTATAAAATAGTATTTCTTTCGAGAGTGCAGAGTTTGACTTGGGAGATACTCAGGAGTTTCCCAAAGGGTTCCAAATATTTAACTTTGGTATCGAACACCCATGTTTCTGTTACGCTATTTATCTATTCTGCATACCACAGCCCCTCTTAAAAGAGTACGTATCTTCTAAATTGCTCCGTTTACTCTTACTATTCAGTCTTGTTGCGCAATACTTCCTAAAATCATAGAGTTTATTGGTTCTGCTCAGAGAACAGTTAAGGAAGGATCAATTTTTCAAGTCACCATATCGTCCACAACTCTGGTCTTCGTATCACTTCACCATTTTAGGATTTTCTTATAGCCCCGATTGTATCAACACATGCGAGTCTCTATATCTCGTCATTTGCATTCAAACATCACACTTTGTTTGCCAAGTGCAGAAATTCTAACCAGGGTAACCAAAACGGCTATCTGTGAAAGCTTTTGTGCAGGGAGCAATGTCCTGTAAAGAAACTTGAGTTGTTTTGTACACATTTTTTCAGTTCTGCGTCTGTATACTTTTGTGTTCCAATAGTAGTAGGAGTATCATCTGCATCATCTCATCACCAGCAGCGCTATACAATGTGCCAATGTACGGCTCCCCTAACATGAAAAATGTTTAAATGCCACGTTAGGAAAGAAGCATTTCGTATCAAAAGGAATGATGACTTCGTTAAATGGGATGAAAATTAAACCAAAAAATAAATAAAGCAACATACAGTAGAAAAAAGAAAGAAGCAGAAGTGAATGGTTGTACTGGGAAAAAAACTATAAATGAAATGAAACACAAAGCTTAAGCAAAACAAAGCAAAACAAATCCAACACATATTCAAACAAATAATTTCAACAGAAAAGTGTACTTCAAGCTACAATCTGAGCTGTGAGCGAATCATCACCACCATCATCGACGTCGTTTTGCTCGTGCTAAGCCTTTCCCCTAGCAGAGTAAACCCATTGAGTAAAGAAATGGGAAAAACAAAAACTGCTACAAAAAAGAAAAAATTAGAAATCATTTGAAAGGAAGCCTACAAAAGAATTTTTCTATTTTGCACCCTATTTGCAACAACAACAACACAAGAATATACATACAAATGTAGAAACAAATGGTGCAATTGATAATTTACTTTATGATAAGCTTTTGTTACCAAAACTAATAATCTCGAGGTTCCCAATAAAACACTTAAAGTTTACACTAATGGCTCAAATAGTGTGTGAAGGTTAAATTTGTTAAAGATTGTGATATTAAAAATTTTTGGAGAGCACCTGACTACTGCAGTATTATCCATGCAGAGGACATGGGTATTTTGAAAGCTGTGAAATTATTGTTGAATCGACGGAATTTTCCTTTGCTCGGACAGCCAGGCTACGATTAAGTCGGCAATAAACGTAGTCCATGAATGCCGAGGATTTTTCGGAAAAATTTTGTATCAATCAAAGGTAACTCTTACGAGTTATATGAGTTCTGGAGCTTAGGGACATCGTTGAAAAGTGCATTGCTGATGAGTCATCTAAAGGAGCTCGCACTCTCCTACAAAATTTTCTAGGCATAGTTATTCCGATTGCCACAATTAATTTGGATACAAATTTAGAGAAGAAGACTGCCTTTCACCACATGCACCGTGCTGACCATGAAATGACACTTTCTGACATCCTCCACCAAGTTCTCTAGCATAAAGAATGCTTTAATAGCAAGTTTTAATTTACATTCAGGTTGGTTTCCTCTGGAGAATGCGGGTCTTAGGGTTGAATATTGAATGTGATATCACAATGGTTTTAAATGTTGGCCTAAGTGGGAGCTCTTCCTTCAAGGGGGGTTCCGCAACATTACTTAACCTAAAGTAACTAATCAACATACTAGTCCATATTGGTAGCAGGAATAGAAAATTTTACACAAAGAAAGTTTCCTGTTGAGTAATGCGATTTTGATCCAGTAACAGCAAATCTGAATTCCTCTAAGTTGTCATATTAGTTGTCATATTGCTTTGAAAACACCACTTCTACTGAACAAAGTTTAACGACATTTGACACAAAGTGAGGTGCTTGAATATCTCCCAGTTGAGACCACTTTAATCAAGGTTATTGGCAGGTAGAGTAAGCACGAGTGTTCGCTTTCATTAGCTAAACAATTTGGCCTCGTTACCACATGTCGCACATTAAAAACATGCGCATCATTTGTCAAATAGGACTTTCATTCAAAAGGCAGTTGTGGTGTACGAACGAATATGTTTTACTTCGTATTTTATGATGTTTTTGTTTTTAACATATGATTTCAATATAATTTTTTGTTGCTTTATTTACATGTAATATACTGCATATGCATATGCACATATAGAATTTGTATTATAAAGTATGAATACTAAAGTACTTAAAAACAAAATACTTTTGAACAAAAGGAGAGTGTTTTCGTTTTTCTCTCCTAAGCAAGCGGCTTCAGGAGGATTTATTACTTTTCAAGGTTTCTAGCGAACTCATAGAGTAACCCTATGGAAAACCTCTTCTTTATTAGAAGAGCTAAGAAACATATGATTATGAATAGTTTCCCTTACAACCCTCCAATAACATGTTAAAGCCAAAGTATGTTCAATTTCTGTAGTTCTTGAGTTTTTTTTGTTCCAAGAGCTTCAAATAATTATAAAATAATGGTTATGATAACACAACTGGGAGTATGGAAGTGCAACCTAATAAAGAGTAACTTGTAACAAACAGGATAACATTTCCTAATACAATACAACTACAACTACTACAACTAGTTCGTACTTGTTGTTGTTGCTGCTATTTTCTTGGGGGAACACGTATAAGAAACCTAGCAAGAAAGAATGAATGGGCTGCTATTCATGTTCTCAACAAATTATGCGAAGAGCCTTAGAAGAAACACCAGCTCAACACAACATAGCAACAACAATAAGAAGTGGAAGAAGAAATGATTTTCTTAATGTTCTAGAACACATGTACAAAATTGCAACTCTAGCTACTGCTCCTATAGGTTCTTTTCATTGTGTCAACAAAGACACATCCTTCCATTCACTCTCGCATCCATACTTTCGCTGGCTTCTTTAATTTTTTTTTGTTATTATGCCTACGCATTTTTTACCCCCTTTTTAATTGTTGTTTTATTCTTATTCTGTTTTCCTTATCCTTGTTGTTACTACTCCTTTCTTTGGTTATTCTTCTGCAGTGTGAGTGCGTATATTCCCGTATTTCTGTTGCTCTTCACTTCACTTTACTCTTCGCATGACTCTACTGGTTCCATACTTTCCTCTCACTGTAAACAGGAAATTCTTTGATGTGTAAATAAAATCTACGCATGAACTGTAAAGAAGTAGAGGGGCATTGGGTTTCTCTCCCATGACTCCAAAGACATGTGAATGTGACAAACTGTCGGAGGATTATAGTGTGAAGGTGGTAAAATGTATGCATCAGTACACTTTTCTTGCAATGCAATGACATTTGAATTGTTTCCTAAGCAATCTAACCAATGCTTCTGCCTACACCAACCCAGCACATATGAAATCCCTTCGTTCAAATATTTTATAACTTTAAGATTCATTCTATTGTATGATGTTAACGAAATATTTTAAAGCTACACTTTATGTGCTGAAGGATTGTAACCCTAATTTTCAATTAAAAATATTCTGACGTTTAACGAAACTGATCAAGTCTTTGCCATCTTCGGTTATAGTATCGTCTTGGTTGTAATATTCTAAGGCGGATATTTTTTAATCACAAGTAACACTTGATTCAGTTCAGGAGAGAGACTGATGAATAATAGAAGACAATGGTTTATACCGTATTCCACCACAAATACGAAAAACCTGTCGAATTTGTTTTCAAATGTTAATAAAAGTAAATTTTTAGAGCCAGTAGGGGCACTAAATTGGGGTGCAGAACTTAAAAACTTCCCTTACAAAAAAGCTCTCAAAAAAGCTGCTGTGAGCTTAACCACAGGTAACCTGGTAGAGCAAATTTAAGTCTCTTGCTTAAATAAGAACCAAATTAGTCACGCTGAGACCAACTTGGTCATTCTACATGACTGTTGTGGAAGCCAAAAGTTCGGATAGTGATTCTAAAAGATTTTAGATTGGAAGGTTAATCCAAACTTTAATCGATGGCGGACGGTGGCTAACGATAAACAGTACGTTATAGAAATCGAAACATTTTATAAGAATTGAAGGTTTTGAAATTAGTTATTTAATGCTCGTTCCTGGATCAAAATATTTGCTGATGATTTAGGAGTGAAAACAACTTTCAGAAGCAGTAAAAGCTTTACTAAAAAACTAAGAATTGCTGGTAATGAATCAAACGAGTCTGAAATTCATTAAATCCATTGCAAAAGTGCTTCTGAGGAAAGACACCAACGTTACCATCATTTAAATGCAACACTCATTAGATTCTTAATTTATTCACCTCCAGCTTGGTTTTGCTTGGTATTACGTGAATAGATATTTTCGTGTCCTATTTAATTTTTGTAGCTTTGACTAGTTCTAGATCAATTCTCAAGACTGGTATACAATTTAAGATTACAATAATGCCTTAATTTACAGACGTTTATTCAAGGAAAAGGAAAATCGCAATCGTCTAGAAGGCAATGTATAGGGTCACACATGTCAAACAACTCGAATTACTGACAAAATTTCTTCCGGCTTTTTCTTCTCAGCAGTCTTCTGACAAAAAGCTCTGAGAGTAAAATAAAATTGCCATGAAAAAAGTTTCTCAAAATTTTCGTTCGGAGTCGGAATTAAACACTAGTCTATCGATTAAACGCTAGTCTATCGATTAAATGAACTATTATTCTAGGCGATTAAAGAGTTTCTTCCAACGACAACTATAAATAAATTGCTTTAGGTTTTCAGAGAATATTGACATATGAACTCTTTATGGGGTGCTACAGAATGAATGCAGAAACAAGATCTGAAGTGGTATTCTGAGGTAAAGAGGTGTAGTTAGGTAAGTAAGTTGTAAGCCAAGTGAAGGCAGAAAATCGTTATAATAATCTCTCTCCAGAAATATTTCTTTATTCTTTGGCATACCAGAGTGACTGACATCAAAAAACAATATTGTCGAAATGCCGGGCATACTATTTGTAGAAAGTACATCCAATCCAATAACAATTCATATAAAGTATTTTTATTGTTCAATGATTTATGGCAACCCTAGAATTCCAGAATTTACTATACTACAGCAGTCGTCTGTTTATATGCAAAAATTTGATTAATTATACTGAGACAGTGCTATGAAACGATGATGGTTTGTGGAATGGAATGGAAAAGCCAAATGCCTTCTAGATTTACGCATAATTCTTCTAAGTGAGGTCTGCGTTATTGCTAGGAGTTCGGCTTTTATATGAAAGTTTATCTTGTATGCAACAGCAATTGTAATGAGTGACTACTCGGCTCCTAGGGTGAGAAATACTCGAGCACTCATAAGTCTGTCATATCCGTCTGTATTCAACTTAGTGCACGTTTGTCAACTGGGCCGCAATACAGAAGTAGTGTGGAAGAATATTATTTCTGGTGGTTTTATACTATTATGCAACTTGAAAGAGATATTATATGAAAAGCGTACTGCAGACATTACTTTGGAAGGCCTAATTAATATCTTTAAAGCATTGTTTTGTAGCTGATATGGACACAGAGCACCCGTTATAAAAGCAAGCATGTGTAACTCATCTATTGAGGGGTCTATTGGACGCATTGCCTTAAAGTTAACTAAACCTACCTGGGTAGCCCTGTCGGCTTTTAAAAGTCGGTCGACAAAGAAATTAAAGAGCATAAGAGTTACCACAATAAATGATTCTTTTTTCCTACATAGTCGCCTTCATTGTAAGCCAAACTGCAGCGTTTTTGATTACTTAATACATACTTCATAATGAAAATAAAATCATTTGTTTACCATACTTTGGTAAAATGATTTCCAAATATTTGGTTACACATGTCAACAACCAATTCAAAAAAGAAAAAATCGAAAGAAGAATCCATTAAAGCAATAAGAAGCCTTAACCGCAAGATGACGATGATGATGCCAAAGTCATTAAAAGAAATTATAGGCTTGAAAGAAATATTCACAAAAATAAAAAAAGCACAGAAGAAGGGCATAGAGAGAGAAGAGAAAGAATTCAAAGACCTAACTTTTAATGGATAAACTTAAGCGGGAAAATCAATTAGCACAACGCCTCGTTTAAAGCCGCAGGCCATTATAAGTTGTAGAACCACTATACCACTGCCACTAGCCTTACAACATTGGTAAGGAAACAGTACCCGATTGGGAAACTATCAACAGCAGCTTAGACTTTGGCCGGTCTTGACCACAATTTACTGGCACACACACACAACACACATGGCCTTCCGTTTAAATCGATATGCTGTACAGTCTTGGTTTACTGCTGCATAAGTAAGGTTTTTGCAAAATGATCGTCATTGTGGTTTGCAGTTGAATTGTTTGAAGAGAGTAGCCTGCTTGAAACAGATTGTTTGCAGAGTTGATGGATATTTTATAATGAAATTGCTTCGTCGGAAGTCGGAATCGAAGTTTGTGTATGTTTATGTATGTACTCATGAATATGGAATGCAGTCCATCATCCTCGTAAAACAAAAAAAAAATAAAAGAAGTAAATCGGGGAAGAAGAGCAGAAGAGAGGGGAGGTAGAGATAATAACATACGAGTATGTAAGTAAACAATTGGCTACTGACAGTTTAGAGCACAATAACTATGCCATATCATGTATTGAGATTTATACAATAACCCACTGGGGACCTATATTGGGGATAGAGAGAGTTGCCAGCTTTGTTGATCTAATTTTGAAAAAAGTGAAACGATGCAAAAGATTTTGGAATACTTGCGAGATTGCTCAAGAGGATTGAAATCTGTTACCTTTGGGAAGTCAATATTATTTTGTTTATGTGATACCACAAGCATTGAGCTCGTTATGGATTTTTGTGTTCCTCAATTCCTGCGATAAATGGAGCATATAGAAAATACTTTGCAAGCAGGTGTAAGTGCTGGTATATTTTCCAGAGAGCAGAAGCAAATTTATCGTTGCCTTCCATTTAATCAGTTTTACACGTCGAACTTTATTCCGTACTATATCGAATGTATTCCTTTGTTGAAATCTGTCCACAATGTTGTAAGGCAGTAAATACTTTTTGGCAACTGTTTCGAGGACAGTATTATACGTTACTCTCAGTCGGCGGTAGAAGTTTTATTCTATATATAGAGGTACTTCTAGTTACTAGTTACTAGTATGTTCGATCATGGATACTAAAGACACTATGCACAATAATTCAAATCTACATAGTAATACCATACACCATTCTTAAAAGTGTACATACTGTGCGTCTCCCACAGAGACCAGACTTCCTATGGAGTCTTGAAATGTTGTCTTTCTCCAAGAAAAAACAAAAATTCCTCTGCTCACTACCGTACACTATCAAAACTTACTAGGCCTTGATGTTCACCTTGTACTAACCTTGATATGTTATTGGTTTTTTTCTCAGCAGTACTGCAAAGAACACTTTTTACGCGTTTACCCAACTCTGATGTTCATAGAAAAACATTCTGAATCGATGCAGCATTGCGAAAATAACTTTGGAAAGTCTTGTGGTGCGGTAAGATAATTCGTATTAAAAGCAAGATGAACTTATTGGGAAATTACATTAAAAAGAGATCTGAGTCTTGCATCAGAATATCAAGAAATAATACAACTAGTTAATGGCACTTTTGTCAGGTCACTGTAGACTTAGGGTAAATTTAATCAGAATGTGTACCAACATGTAGATTCTGTGTCAATGAGATAGAATCAACGGAACACGATCCTCCTGGATCCCTGGAAAAAACACTTGGGTGTACGCCAGGCATTGTTGATGTCGAGAAGCATTCTGTGGTTTGCCAGAACAATAGGATTGTGGGAGACATTATAGGGATACACAATAGAGTATGAGGGGAGTACAATACAGCATTCGTCTGCAATACTAAGGCACGTTTTTACCACACAATAAGACGAATTTGTGGATTTATGGGATGTCAATAATGAATAAGGGCTGATGCCCAATCAAAGCATATGGACATTTGATACACTTAATAACGAAAATGAAACATCGAGTAGATATAATGCAAGTGTTTCATTAGAAAGTGAACGAAAATGTGTTTAGAGAAAAAGCTTTAAAAATAAGACAGTTTTTCCTTGTTCTTACTAACTACGGGTAGATCCTGTGTCGAAGGAATAATCACTTGCAGGGTATGAAGCTACTTGGGGGTTCAATAGATTAGAAGTTAAATCGCTAATTTTTTTATTTTTAGGTTGGGATTTGAAACTCACTGAAGTGCATGGTTATCTTTAATTAAAATAAACGACAATTTTTATGCCTTAAGGTGTTAATTTTGAAATATTTTTTCTTCACTTACTTTTAAACTCATAAAAAATTTTCTATTCCCCTTCAACGTCTTGGGTTTTTTTGAATTTTAAATTATTTTTAAAGGATTTCCTCTTTTTCTCATTCCTGAATGCATTGACTGTCTGCCTGTCGGTCTGTTTTATTTCTTCTTTTTTTAGGTTTTTTTATTGAATTTAAAGAAATCAATCATTGGCATGAAATTATTGTCACCTGGTCGTCATGAATTATACACGCTTGATGGACAATTGAAATTGGGCGTAAATAATATCTTCACAGGCTTAGAAGCAGTTAATGGAGGGAAGGTATGAGCCATAATGTGGAATAAACGATTACCAGCCGTACAATTACATATAATTTACATTTTCTTGACAGTAACATTTTTTTTTGACAATAATTACTGTGTTAATTTATGCTTACAGAGGATTTCAATAGGTAAACCTACACATTGTATCTCTTTAAACTCATTAGTAAGTGATTAAGTTAGTAGTAGGTAGTATTTGTATTTAGATGTTATTGTTGTAATCTATTTAATGAATTTATTAATTAATTTAATCAAATCCACAACGATAATGTTGTCTACAATAAAAGATAAGCCAAGTAAACGTACAATGATAACCATGGCATGAGTCATATAACCAGCCATCTATTTGGGATGTATGTGTATGTGGCAAAGTCTCATTATATATTGAATTCTAAGCTATTCTATTGGAAATTTCTAATAGTTTTGAATTTGAATTCAATGTTCAGTTTATATTTTACCATATGCTTATGCTTCAATACACTGACTTTCTTGAGATTTTGTTTTGCAATATGCCACACACTCATTATCTTAAAAGTCTAGTCATGTGGCAATCAAAGAATAATAATTTTCTATTTAGCTAACCCATGAATTTATTTGGGGGAGGGGAATTATTGTTGTTGTGATTGTACTTCAATATCATACAGGATATTACACTGTTTACACAGAAAGATGGTGTTTGAGATTCAAAGTGTTACACAACTGAGGGTTATAAACTCCTTTTTATCATTTCTCCGTTTGCATTATTCAAGAATCAAATCAATGAAGTGGGAAAGACAGCCCGATTATCTAGGTTCGACAGGTTTATAGTAGTATTGTTATCTCATTTGATAAAAAAAAGAACTTGAAATTGATGTTCATGTTCATAGTTTAGTAGGTAGTCTTGGCATTTTAAACGTGAGGTCACGGTTCAAACTCCAGTTTAGACATATCGAACCAAATATAAAACAATATTTCTTCTGCGACTTCCTCTCAGCAGATGCTTGGCAAAACCTCTGAGAGTAGAGTAAAAATTAACATGAAGAGTTTCTTAAAAATCTATCATTCGGAATCGATTTTATACTGTAGATCCCGCCACTCATGTATAAAATTAACACACACAACATAAGTGGTGGAAGAAGTTAGATCGTAATTTTTAAACTCTTGGCGTCTATTCTGGTGTCTCGACCGTCCAGTAGCACTTCCTAGTGAGTGGTTTCTCTTTTGTATTCGCGGTGAAAACTGTGAAGGAGTCTCAAATCGCACTGGTTGTGCCAATTTAAATGCCAGCACTCTATTCTAATATTAGCATTCTGAAAGGTGCGATGATTCTTCACACGACCTAAGAAGCGGAAGCAATAAACAAGTTCATGTGATGGTGAGTAAATACAAAGGGATACTGAATTTTGATATGTATAAAAATGAATGTGTGTTTATTTGTTTGTGGGTTTGTTTAAAGTTTATAGACGGCTAAACGGCTGAACCGTTTTTCTTAAACAATATCTTCCTGTATGTCTGGAAAGAGTTATATGAGTTATATAGTATGAGTGTTATTGTCTAACAAAATATTACGTATACGTCACCCGTCAGCTCTATCTAATCTTCTATATATCGACGCCTCCGTTCTATAACATTTTAAGTTGAAAAAGTGTGTTTTGAGTTATGAGCTCTCAAAGTTTTCACGCGCCATATGACTATTTGCGTATTCAAAGTAGATTTTTCCCTATAACTTCGCAACGGATCGGCGCATCTTAATCAAATTTTGACAGTATTTAAGTTAGGGAACGTAGAATTTAAAAATGCAAGAACATTAAAAACGTTCTAAGTACACTTAGAACGTTATAGAATGGAGGCGTCGATATGTAGGTATATAAAAATGAATATTTGTTTGTATGTAATTAATAGAATCGTAAACTATGCATTTGATCATGTTATGATCTTCAGGAAAGTTGTTGCCCATGAGCCCGGGAAGGTTTCTAAATTGGTATGACCAATATCCGACAGGTGGCGTCACTGAAAATTACTCAAAATTAATTGAATCGTAAACTGTGTATTTGATTATGTTATGTTCTTTAGCAAAGTGGTTGCACATGAGCCGCCGAAGATTTTTAAGTTGATATGACTAATATCCGACAGGTGGCAACACTGAAAATGCATTTAATCATGTTACGATCTTTAGCAAAGTTGTTGCGCATGAGCCGACAAAGGTTTATAAGTTGGTATGACCAATTTAAGACAGGTGGCGCCACTGAAAATTACTCAAAATGAATTAAATTCGACTTCAAACAGACCTACTGCCATTCATGTATAAAAATTAACACACACAACATAAATGGTGTGAGAAGCTAGGTCATACTTCTTACTCAAGGGTTGTAATGACCAATTAAGTAACGCATCTATAGCAGTGCTCTGTATTTTTAAGCCTTTAACGTCTACTTTGGTGTCTCGACTGTCCAGTAGCACTTCGTAGTTACTATTTTCTCTCTTGTTGAAAACTATGAAGGGGTCCCAAATCCCACTGGTAGTGCCAATTTAAATGCCAGCACTCTTTTCTAATATTAGTATTCTGAAATGTGCGATGATGCCTCAGACGACCTAAAAAGCGGAAGCGATGAACAAATTCATATCGTTAGTCTAATTCGCAAATGTGTTAAGTACCTTTTTTCCAAATTTTACAGGAGACTTAAAAAACATTGTAACATTTCCGGTTTTTAAAATTTGTAAACTTTTTAAACGCCATTATTTTTACAAAATAGCTCTCTTTAAATGACCTAGATCACAAATCAACTCAAAAAAATCGAATTAAAGCAAAATATTAGCACTTGGTTTTAATATTTTTCGTAATTTTGTGGATTTAGCGTTTTGGCCAACCACAAAATTACAACAACTTTAAACTACATAATGACATTTTTTGTTGTTGTAAAATATGTATTTTGCATAATGTTACCGTTTTGCATTAAAATCTGAATTTTGGAAAAAAAAGTGGACTTAGCGTCTTTGCGAATTATACTAACGATATGACCCATTGGGTTACCTAGTGTAAGGAAAGCCCCCTAATCATGATGCGTTAGTGGTTATTACTGTGCGTTAGTGGAATATTACTGTGACACTGAAGCGTCCAGAAAGAAGGTCGAAGGTGACGAGTTATTCACAACATTCGACAGAGATCTTATGGCAGCCTGACTATCATAAAATATCAAGATTCGAGTGAAAGGAACACCGTTGGTGAGGATAAATTGAGCAGCCCGGTAGATGACCATTACATCCGTCTGAAATATGCTGCAATAGTCCTGCAGCTGGAGTGAAATGTTCAGGTCCAGTTTCCTAGAGTAGACTTTGCTACCAACCCCGTTATCGACTTTAGAGCCATCGGTGTATACATCAAGGAGCTCCGGGGGAAGATCATGTCAAGGTCTTAGTCCCCCCTGCTCTGAATCAGAAACTGAATACCTCTGTTAAAACAATATTTCGCAGGGAGATAATCAATGTCCAGTGAAGCCACGGGATTAATATCCAAAATAGAGGAGAAACCAGATGGGACAAGGCGCCAACGAGATTGGGCATTAAGTCTAGGCGCAGTGAACAGTCAAAAAACAAAAATAAACTCATTAGCTGTAGTGGTACAGTGAAATGTTTTCTACGAACGCAGTGAAGCACATTTGTTACTTTCAAAACGATCACTATTGCTTACAGCGTTTCAGCTCTTGTGGTTTCTCTTGTGCTTTTGCTGTACTTATTTGCTGTGTTTTACTTTGTAAATAACTGCTTAAAGGTTTTATATGATAAAAATGTGGGTGTATTTGTGAGAAGCATGTGTATAACCCAGAGGAAAATTGTTAGTATTTATTGTTTCAAGCAGTGTTCGAACAAATATTGTTTACAAAATATTGTGCTTTTTGATCCCATTACTCTTCGGAATAATAGAAATATTTCACTTAAAAATTCAAGGAAAATTCTGTGAATTTTACCCATTGCAAAGGGTGCTACAAACCATAAAAACTTGTGCGAAAAATACCAATGTCGGTCGTTTGAAAAAAAGTGCACTGGTTACATTGAAAAATTCTGGTACCTGAATATTCGAAAGGGTCATCTTTTTTGTTAGTGTGTTCGTAAAACTGTCCTCCTTCGTATAGTTTGAGAAGAGTTCGAAGAAAATCAAATTACTTTCTAATTTCGTTACCTGCGTTCCATAAATCATATGTTCTTTTCTTCTTCACAACAACAATACAATGCAGTTTGAAGCTTCAAGTGAACTTACCTTTTTTGTAAGCACGTATATAACATACATACATACATAATTGGTCATTACAACCCTTCAGTCAGGATTACGGCCTCGCTTCTCAGCACGTTTATAAAAGGCAGCTAAATCAAAACTACTGTATCAGTTATCTATTACACGTCAAAGTGGCCGAAACGGTTATTAAAAGTTCTTTTAAAAATTGTTAAAAAAAAATTTTCAAAATCAAGTCTTTTATTTTGAATATAATAATTCGAATGGAATCCTCAAGCTTGAGCCCCTCTTTAATTCCTGATCGTCATATTAATGCCGAAGGATGGAAATCATTAAAACGCGCACCGGAACGATATTCAGAATCGGATGACAATTCTCTGGGTAGTGATGGTGAAGATTTCATAATCGAAAATCGTCACAGTAAACGCCTTAAAGGTTTGGACAATTCATATTTGGAGGACGCCTACTTTGAGTCGCCGGTCATATTGCGTCCCAAACGTAATTTTCAGGAAGTAAATCAGGGAATTTTGTCTCCCATTACGGAGATATCGATTAATTTAAATGAAACTTCCTTGTGCGGCGGGAACAGTTTGCAAGATTCATCATCTACGGCTGCTGATTGCGGTTATGACGAAGGCACAACGCCAGTAAGACGTAAAGACGTTTCCAAAAGGTCTCAACGTTATAAAGAAGATGCCAAAATAGTCTCAGCAAAGGACCAGTACTGGAATGGTGATGCCAATGGCGATATTGTTGACAATGATAAATTAGACGACGAAAAAGAATCTTTAAACAATTTGGATCCAAGTTTTCAAGTCCAACGTTCAACACGTAAACCATCTTCAAATCGTTTGAACTTCGATGCTTCCTTGTTCGATATGGGTATGGAAGAGACATCGTTCTACGAAGATGACCATGTCAGTCAAAATCAGCCCGATCAATCGACTGCTTTAAATTTGCCAAATGATTTAAGTTCTTTGATTAGGGGTCAAACCATTAAAAATTCTCCCATTAAGACACCAGAAATGCGTAGACCTAAAGTAAGACGTTGTTTGAGTATGATGGAAAATACGCAATTGCTTCAGCCAAAGACACCAGAGTCAGTTAATGCCTGCAATGCTAATGCCGCCAATATCACTCCTTTTAGTTCTCGTCTTAATGGCAACTACAGCTTTAAGCGTCCCGAGCCACCATCTACCACCTGCTCACCGATACAAACAAAACGCTACCGTGGTGACGTAAAGAAGAATCTCGATGGCTCATTCATAGGCAGCAACAGTACTAGCAAAACTTCACCTGCCGCCAACTCCCCCTCATGCTTGGCGCTGGCAGACACCAGCAAAAACAGCACGATAACCCACCCAATATTACGCAAAAGTATGTCCATGAACGACGCTGAGATCATGTCGGCTCTAAATCGTTCCGAAAACAAAGACGAACCCGATCTAATTGGTGATTTTAGTAAACCGTACGTTTTACCTCTCATCGAGGGACGTCATCGTGATCTAAAATCTATTACAAGTGAAACTGTGGCTCGTCTCTTAAAAGGTGACTTTGATGATAAAGTAGCCAACTTTAAAATCATCGACTGCCGTTATCCTTACGAATACGAGGGTGGCCATATTACTGGCGCAAAGAATTTATATACTCAAGAACAAATCATCGAAGAGTTCTTGACCAAACAAAAGACTGAACAGCAACAGACCAGAAACGAGGAATCTGGTAGCAAGCGCAATATTATAATATTTCATTGTGAGTTCTCATCAGAACGTGGTCCAAAATTATCGCGATTTTTACGCAACTTCGATCGGGAGCGCAACAGTAATGCTTATCCCGCCTTAGATTATCCCGAAATATATTTGTTGCATAACGGCTACAAGGAGTTCTTCGAAACTCATATTGAACACTGCACTCCTCACGCTTATCGTCCCATGTTAGAGCCCTCCTACAATGAGGTATATCGCCACTATCGTGCCAAAACAAAGTCATGCAATGGTGATGGTTTTGGTGGTGCCACGCAGCGCATGAAGAAATCTCGTTCCAGACTTATGCTGTAAATAACAACATCAACATCATAATTTTTTATTATAATTTAGTTAATTTATCTAGAAATGTTTAGAATTATTCAATTCTTTTCTTTTGTTTTTATATGTTTTCTTATTTTCAAATAAAATAAATAATAAAAAAAAAAAAAATGTTTTCTTATGTTTTCATATATTTTTAGCACACTTTTTTACCTCCATCATCACATTTATAAACCTTGTATATTTTTATTTTTTTTATTTGAATTAAAATTTTTCATTTATGTATGTATGTATTTTTGTTTTCGTATTTTTATTTAGTTGAATTTGTGTACAGTAGTTGAAAATTCTCAAATTGTAATCCTCTGTAAAAACAAACAACATTTTTTTTTAATTGTGTGCATTATATATACTATTAATATGTATGTATGTATATATGTATGTCCGTCCGTTTGTCCGTCCTTTAAATTTTCATTACTACACTTTTATGTAAAAAATAATCTCCGTAATAAATTAATAAGAAACTTATTTTTTAAACTCTAGTTATTTACTAAGAAGTTTCTCTATATATAGTATGTATGCATTGACATATATTTTCTATTTCCTTATAACAGTCATTCTTTATAGTTTAAATTATAATCTACATTTTAAGTCACGTTTAATAAAATGTATATAAAATATTTTCAAAGTTATTATGCTGGACTTAGTTATGGTACCGTTATTGGATAGTAAAAGTCGCCGTAGTCTAGTAGGCTGTTGGCTTATTAAACGTAAGGCCTGAGTTCAAGCCCCAGGTCAGACATCAGAACGAAAGATGAAAAAAAAATATTTCTTCATCGACTTTTTCAGCAGATTTGTGGCATAAATTCTGAGAGTAAATAAATTGCCACGAATAGTTCTTCAAAAATCGGTCTTTCGGAGAATACGTTGAATTGTAGGTCTCGCCACTCACGTATAAAATTAACGCACACATCATGAATGGTGTGAGAAGCTAGACCGTAATCCTGACTGAAGGGTTCTAATGGCCAATTATGTAATGTATGTATTGGGTAGTATAACGAGCAGTTTGAAACTCTACTGATATGAAAAGATTTCACATCCTCTTACGTGCTGAAATGAAAAAGAATTCTTCTGGTAATAGATGAGATATCAATATTGAAAGCATCTGAATGGAATCAGGTGACTAAAGTCTTTAATATCACACAAAAAATTTAATTTAGTTACGTACCATCAGTGATACTTTAAAAATTCTAACGAAAAGCAATAATAAAAATTAATTAAATTTCTTATATAATCGCTCGCTGAAAATTTTCTAAAGCGAACCTAAAATTGCTGTGTCTGAGATTCTCTTTTTCCAAAGACAAAAGAATTGCAGATGTCAATAATTACTGTGCTATTGTCAAAAGATTTTCGTTCGATTTTCGATTTTGCAAAATGATCGTAATTGTGGTTTGCAGTTGAGTTGTTTGAAGGGAGTACCCTGCTTCAACAGATTGTTTACAGAGTTTATTGGTATTTTATAATGAACTTGCCTCATCGGCTTTAAGAAATGAATCGATGTTTGCATGCCAGAGTGTATTCATGAGTGTGGTACACAGTTCAACACCATGAAACAAAAAAAAAAAAATGCAATAACAGAAAAAAATAAGAGACGATGAGAAGAAGAATTGGGAAGTAAAGATAATAATATACGAGTACGTACGTAAACAACTGGCTACTGACGGATTAGAGGCACAATAACTATGACATGCCATGCTTGAACTTTACACAATAACCCACTAGAGGCCTATACTGGAGAGCGAGAAAGTTGTCCGCTTTGTAGATCTGATTTTGAAAGAAGTGAAATAATGCAGAAGATCTTGGAATACTTGCGAAAGTGCTCAAGATGATTGATGTCTGGTAGCTTTGGGAAACCAAAATGATATTGTGTATGTGATACACACAAGCACTGTTGGGCCCGTTATGGGTTTTTGTGTTCCTTAAACACAACATAACTGGAGCATATAGAAAATAACTTTCGGAAATCACTCATTTGATCACTCACTCTTAGGAGTAGTGATTCTGTAAGGCAGTGAATATTTCTTGGCAACTGCCAAGAGGAAAGTGTTATACGTGTCTCTCAGTCTTAGGTAGAAGTTTTATTCCATATATACTGGTAATTCTAATCGCTTCGTAGTATATTCGATCATGGATACTAAAGGCAGTATACACAATAATTCAAATGTATGTACATAGTAACAAAGTAACTTTGGAAAGTCTTGTGGTGCGATAAGATAATTCGTATTAAAAGCAAGATGAACTTATTGGGAAATTACTTTAAAAGGAGATCTAAGTCATGCATCAGAATATCAAGAAACAATACAACTAGTTAATGGCACTCAGTTCTCAGGTCACTGAAGACTTAGGGTACATTTATTCAGAATGTGGAACAACATGCGGATTCTGTGTCGATGAGAAAGAATCAACGGAACACATTTTTGGAACCTGTGTGGAACTACTGGATCCCAGGATTCCGCCAGGCATTGTTGATGTCGCGCAGCATTCTGTGGTTTATCAGAACAATAGGCTTGTGGGAGACTTTATAGGGATACACAATAGAGTATGAGGGGAGTACAATATATCGTTTGGCTGCAACACTAAGGCGCATTTTTACCACACAATAAGACGAATTTGCAGATTTATGGGATGTCAATAAAGAAAAAGCATTGATACCCTTTGCGCATAGCATATGCGCATTTTATACACTTAAAACCGAAAACGAAACATGGAGTAGAAATAATGCGCGTGTTTTTATTAAACTATGAATGAAAATGTGCTTAGCGAAGAAGCTTTAAAAATGAGACAGTTTTTCCTTATTCAAACTAACTGTGGGTGGTTCCTGTGCCGTCGAAATAACGACTTGCAGACCTTATCCACATTTAGAGTATGAAGCTATTTGAATACTTGGGGCTTCAACAGATTAGAAGTAAAATAGTCAACCTCTTTATTTTTAGCACTGAGATACATATGTATTCATTATAAAAAAAAAGAACTTGCAAATTCATAGGACATCAGAAATAAAGAAAGAGATTTATTCAGATTGTAAGACAATTTGGAACTTTATACACTTAAAACCGAAATAATGCGCGTGTTTTTATTAATAAATGAATGAAAATGTGTTTAGAGAAGCTTTAAAAATGAGACAGTTTTTCCTTATTCAAACTAACTTTGGGTAGTTCCTGTGCTGAAGAAATTACGACTTGCAGACTATATCCGCATTTAGAGTATGAAGCAACTTGAATATTTGGGGGTTCAACAGATTATAATTTAAATAGCCAACCTCTTTTATTTTAGATTGGGATTTGAAGTATTGAAACTCACTGCAGTGCATTTTCGTCTTTAATTAACATAAACTACAATTTTTATGGCTTAAGGTGTTAACGTTGAAATATTTTTTTCTCACTCACTTTTTCTGCCATCTTCTTCTTCTCCCCTTCAAAGTCTATGCATTTTTTGAATTTTAAATTATTTTTAAAGGATTTTTCTCCTTTTCTCATTCCTGTTGGTCTGTTTTATTGCTTCTTTTCTTAGGTTTTTTTATTGAATTTAAAGACATCAATCATTGTCATGAAATTGTTGTCATCTGTTGGTCATACAAAATACACGCTTAACGGGCAATTGAAATTGGGCGTAAATAATAACTTCACAGGCTTAGACGCGTTTGTTTTATAGCACCTTTATTGACCATAATTATTGTGTTAATTTATACATTATAGAGGCTTTCAATAGAGAAATCTACACATTGTATCTCTTTAAACTCATTAGTAAGTGATTAAGTTAGTAGTAGGTAGTAGAGTGAACTCGCGAAAACGTGAACACTCGAAAGTGTGAACGTCTCAGAAACGTGAACAAATTTATTTTTCTTCAGAGTATTCTAAAACGTGAACAAAATCTGAAAGCTCTAAAACGTGAACACTTTTTTTTATTCTGTTTTTAAATTGGGAAATCCCCGACTTTATGGTACTGGAAAGCGTAAACATTACGTGCATCTGAATTTCCAAGAATGGAAAAAGTCTTTATAAGTGATTCCTTCACACGCGAAACTAAAAATCTGCCGGTAAGTGGTTAAATTAAAGAAAATTATAGGGGTTTTAAAGCCAGTGACGGATGGCTTCAAACATTTAAGCAAAAGTTTGGTGTTCGCCTTCTTAAAATTTCCGGAGAAAAGCTTTCTGCACAGCCGCAACTTGTTGACTCATTTAAGGAAAAGTTAAAAGCAAAAATAGAAGAATTATGTGAAGATCAACTTTATAATGCTGATGAATGCGAGTTATATTTGAAGCAGTTGCCAGATAAAACATACATATGTGTGATCATTGGAGAGAAATGCTCCAGGCGCAAAGATGGAGAAACGACTAACTTTCATGGGCTATTCAAATGCGTTGGGGGTCTTAACTTAATTTACTGGTATTTGGAAAATCTAAAAATCCACGACGTTTCAATAACTTTACTTATCCAGTGCATTACAAATTCTTCAAGTCAGCATGGATGACATGTAACATTTTTATAACCGATTTCATCAATGTTTTGTTAAAGATGTAGATTTCTACTGACAAAAAAGTGAAAACTTTGTTATAATTTTTGGCTTTAGGTTACTGAGTGCCTGACTAATTATTAAAAAAAAAAAAATTTTAAATAGTGTTTAGCATTTTTAATTACATATTAAAATATTCTTTTTCATATTAAATAGGGTCATTTTTTGTTTTAAATTTTAGTACTCGATAACGTGAACAAACTCGAAAATGTGAACTGCCTTGGTAAAAATTAGTTCACGTTATCGCGAATTCACTGTATTTATATTTAGTTGTTATCGTTGTAATCTATTTAATGAATTTATTAATTAATTTAATCAAATTCATAACTATAAGGTCGCCTACAATTAAAGATAAGCCATGTAAATGTACAATCATAAACATTGCTTGAGTCATATAGCCAGCCATCTGTATGTGACAAAGTGTCATTATAAATTGAATTCAATGCTATTCTATTGGAAATCCTAATAGTTTTGGTTTTTGAATTCAATGTTTAGTTTTATCTTCTATCTTCTAACCATATGCTAATGCTTCAATACACTGACTTTCTTAAGATTTTGTTTTGCAATCAAAGAATAATAATTTTCTACTTAATTAACGCATGAATTTATTCGGGGGAGGGAAATTATTGTTGTTGTTGTTGTGATTGTACTTCAATATCATACAGGATATTACACTGTTTACACACAAAAATGCTGTTTGACATTTAAAGTGTTACACAACTGAGAGTTATAAACTCCTCCTTATCATTTCTAAGTTTGCATTATTCAAGAATTAAACCAATAAAGTTGGAAAGACAGCCCGATTGTCTAGGTTCATCAGGTTTATAGTAGTATAAGTATAAGTATCTGTATAGTAGTATAAAAGTATCATCTGATACAAGAAAAGGACATTAAATTGAAGTTCGTGATACATTTGAGGTGCTGAAGTAAATTGGAGTCGTCGCCGTAGTCTATTGGGCTTATTAGAGGTGAGGTCACGGTTCAAACTCCAGTTTAGACATATCGAACCAAATATAAAAAATATTTCTTCGGTGACTTCCTCTCAGCTGATTTCTGGCAATAGGTCTGAGAGGAAATAAAATTGCCATGAAAAGTTTCTCAAAAAAATATTTGTCGTTCGAAGTCGACTTTAAACTGTAGGTACCGCCAATAAAGAATAAAATTAACACAGACAACATAAGTGGTGTGAGAAGTTAGATCGTAATTCTGACTGAAGGATTGTAATGACCAATTAAGTATGGCATCTTTAGCAGTGCTCTGTATTTTTAAACCTTTAACGTCTATTTTATTGTCTCAACCGTCCAGTAGAATTTCCTAGTTACTGGTTTCTCTTTTGTATTCAAGGTGAAAACAGTCCACGGGTCCCAAATCGCACGGGTTGTGCCAATTAAAATGCCAGCACTCTACTCTAATATTAGTGTTCTGAAAGGTGCGATAATGCCTCAGACGACCTAAAAAGGGAAGCGATGAACAATTTCATGTCATGGTAAGTAACTACAAAGTAGAATATAAGTTTAAGACGCAATAAAAAAATTGCATTATACTCGTAGAAAAGCAACAAAGCTTCGACGACAGTAGTGTTGAACACATCGTTTTAGACAAAAAGAATCTGATAATTCCAAACACATCGGGATTTATATAAGATTTACCAGGGTTTGTATTGCTTGCTTGAAATTAGCAAAAACACCTAAATTTCTGCTGTGGATACAGTTTTTCAGCAATTGTACCCAAAGCAAAAGCAAACAGCACAGTCAAAAAACAAAAATAAACTCATTAGCTGTAGTGGTACAGTGAAATATTTTCTACTAACGCAGTGAAGCACAGTTTTTAATTTCAAAACGATCACTATTGCTTACAACGTTTCAGCTCTTATGGTTTCTCTTGTGCTTTTGCTGTACTTATTTGCTGCGCTGTTTTACTTTGTAAGAGTTTATTATTACTAATAGAAACAAATTGACGAATAGTCATTTAAAAATATTATTAAAAATAAAAAATTATGACAAAGAAATTAACATTGATCAACTCATAGAATTTTTAGATTCGCAAAAGAACTGTTTCTCATTGTAAATGAAATATTTCACCAGGCAGAAAATATCATTATGGAAAGATTTAAATGCATAATAATGTATGTAAATGTTGTGGTGACCAATTTGCGAAACGGAGGACCCTTTGAAATATCCAGGTACCTGCAATATGTAATGATGACTCTTGCTACAAAACCATTGAAAAAAAGTGCACTGGCTACATTGAAAACCACAGTTTTAAAAATTCTGGTACCTGAATATTCCAAAAGGTTATATTTTATGGTCCTCAAATTGGTCACTATAAAATTTCCATGCATTATTATGCATGTAAATCTTTCCATAATGATATTTTCTGCCTAGTGAAATATTGCCATCCTTTGCAATGGGTAAAATTCACAAACCCTGATTGTAGTTTTTTTTTAACACACGCCAATTTTCGATTTTCGTAAATTCTCGAAACAGCAACAGAAAAAAATCAACACGAAGAGTAAAACAA
The DNA here is from genome assembly GCA_930367235.1 of Sarcophaga rosellei. Lineage (NCBI taxonomy): Eukaryota > Metazoa > Arthropoda > Insecta > Diptera > Sarcophagidae > Sarcophaga > Sarcophaga rosellei. Next base: position 61,626,993 of record OV884018.1, on the reverse strand, counting down.
TTCAATTAAAAGAGAATACGAAGCAAAACACAAGTGACAAAATGAAAACAAAAAACTGGAACTATGATCTACTGGAAGCAAGAAAAAGGAAAAGTAACACTAACTACGATTATGAATTATACTCGTCATACAGGGTGTTTAAAACTCGAGCTTATATTGAATTTTATTTTCCAATATACAGCGACTTAGCCTAGCATAATTGAAAACAGTATTGACGCATGGAAATACTTTTTAGATTCAAAATTTTATAGGACTGTACTGCTGCAGAAATTTAACTTGCTTGGTTATTTATTACAGCCTAGTTTCACACCATACAGGTTGGGGGTGTGTTGATTTTAATGATAAACGACGGGACTACATTATTTTGACTCTGGAAGACAAATTTGAGAAAATTTTCATGGCAATTTTTATTTTTTGAGAAGAAACCCCTCCGAAATAAATATTTTTTTTTCATATTTCGTTCGTTTTCGGGATGACTATGCTGTTGAACACTTCTGCATACCAGAAATCGACAACTTTACCTACATACTTATTCAGTCAAGAAAAAAACCAAAATTTTTCTCAGATTTTGTGCAGTAACTCGCCGATAACAGGACAAATGTTGATTTTTAAATGCTCCAATGTTAGCCCAAAAGAAACAAACTAACTGCATCATATCCTTGCAGTTTGGTGGCCGATTATGATAACCAAAACCTAAAATAATTCTCTTTCCACATATTTTTTTTCGATTTTTTCTCAATTTTTATCACAAGATAGCTGAGAGGAAGTCACATTTCGTTTGGTTCGAGATGTCTGAGCTTGAGATTAAACCATGGGCTCGCGTTTAATAAGCCAACATACTACCTATTGAACTACGACGACTTTGAAGATGGTTTATGGGTTCAATTATTCAAAAATTTATGATTCCTGTCACCAATTTAACATCCATTCCGCTAGGAGAACTGCTTAGGAAAATTTTAGCCGACAAAATAATCATTCCAATTCTGTGATGCTCCTAACTACTTTCCAGTATACAAGATCGAAATATTACCCTAAACTAAGGAGTGCTTAAATTCCTCCGCATCGGGCATAAGCCACATTGCGTTCCCTAATTAGGGTTCTAATTCCAATAGAGAAACAGGATCTTCTTACGTATTAATACATTTGATCTTTAAGGGTTGGCATTTAAGAAATATACGCTAATTTGAAGAAAAAACATTGTCATCGAGACTATAAATCTGTTGCCTTCCTTCATTTTTTTATCCAAAAAATCAAAGTCCAAGCCTTGTACATGAAGGCCACTGAGCCAAAGTGAAATCGGGAATAAAACCAATCGAAACAAAAAGAATGAGGATACATACCGAGTCCATTCAAACGCTAATGCCTTCCGCTGACTCCGTTGTAGAAAGGACAAAACATAAAGAACTACAGTTAAAGTATTTAACGAGGTATCAAACGACACTGTGCAAACCGTATAAAAAAAGCCTCATCAGACAAATTTCCTTACAAACAAATCTGCGCCTATTCTCACTCAAAATTTTGTTTTCCATACTGCTATGCAGCTTCGGATTATGGAACACATTGGCCATCACCACATGATGATATGTACAGCAAGAATTGCAATTGAATGGAATCAATCCTATAACCTATTTTCCTAAACCTGCACAATGCACTGCATGAGTAGGGGCCATCCCCTGAGTGCTGGTTTTACAAAAAAAAAAAAAAAATAAAAAAAAAAAAACAAGGCAGCACAAAACCTGCCAGCACCTGAAGACGGCAGATACAATCTGAATTGATCAGAAGTAAAGTTATTGGATCAGGACAGATGCCGATGAAAGACAATTCGTTGCTCAACTTTATTTTACTGTGGAATTATAAGAAACAATATCTCTATTCAAACAGTTTTCATAGGTGTAATCCATGAGAAACATTTGATAGAACGCATGTAAAAACGTAGTCATAGACAATGTACTAAAATAGACGAGCAAAGAAGATCGACTGAACGTAGCTGATTTAAATTCAAACAAGTTCCTGATGTTAGGATTACTTGGGATAATTTTCAAACCGTGCTCTGTTCCTTAATGGAATTTCAGTAACAATAGATGTAGTTAGGCACCTACTAGTTGTAAACATAGAAATTTTTAAGTAATTTCTTACAAAACAGCCGACAAGCTATGTAAAAGCTTAAATTTGAAAAAAAAAAATTTTTGTAAATACCCTCCTAGTAACAGGATATAATCAAAACAAAATTCTTAAACCACAAACAACAACAATGACAATGAAAAATTGAACAAAAGTATTTGTTTTGACTAGACAGAGGCGCCATAAATTCAATTTTACACCGCGTTTGTGGTTACCGGCGGCCGTCAACAATAACAAAAACAATATGAAATAAAATCAAATGAAAAGATTTTTTTGACAAAATCTAGTTTCCATTTTCCAATAGAAAGTGTAAAATTATAACACTTACCTGGTATTTCCAACAGAAAAAATATCCAACTGGTGGTTCTTTGAGGAAAGGGAGCCGGTCAATTACTATTAACACAGCAACAGCAGCATTTAAAAATTTTTTAAAACACACACTTCTATTAAATTTTATTTTTTAATGAAATTTCTTTTTAAATTAATTTTTTTTTTGTTTTCGTTCTTTAGAATATCACTTCACCATTTTTATTTCACTTATTTTTTGTTTTATTCTTCTTATTTCTTCTTTATATTTTGGTCCATTGGTTTTGTAAACATTTGGGACAATTTTTTTCCTTTCCTTGTTATGCTTTTTTTCTATTTAACTGGAATCTTTCTCGCATTTATAACAAGAATCCTAGCTGGGCTTTTTCTAATTGTATTTCTTTTTTTAACTTTATTTGTAATTATTTATTTTTTCAATTTTTTAAAATGACTTTTTACAGACCGTAGTTTAGTTTTAACGAATATTAAATACCGTACGCGAGAGACACAGCAAAAGAAAAAAAATATTGCAAACACATCCCTACACTAACATGGCGAAACTTACACTGAACAGCATAACTAAAGCACAGACAACATATTAGCGGCAGTGTTGTCAGATTTTTTTTTACCTCCATCGCCAAAAGCTATACGCAAAATCGCCAAAAATCGCCAAAATAAATTATTATTAATTTTTTCCAAAATAAATATCGCCAAAGTTTAAAAAATCCTTTATATTTATTTATTTCATGTATTATAAAGTCAATATAAATCTTATAAAAGTCTGTAATAAAAAAATATTATAATTTTACATTACATTTGTACTTTAAGTGCATTAGTTATTAGTTTTCAAAATATTTTTTACAAAAATTAATTGCATAAATCTATTTTGCGTCCAAAACACCACTATGTATGTATATTGATCATTAGATGCAGATTGGTACGACAAAAGAGCATCTGCAATAGATTTTACCCAACCTACAAATTTAAGTCATTACAAGGTTTAAAATATTACATTTGTGTCTTACCTATGGCCCAACTTATATTTTCAAACTCCTTTCGATGTCGACGATCTACTTTAATTTTTTTTGAAGATGCCATTATAACATTTTCGTTTTTTAAATAATGCTTTAATAGTATTTCTTTAATTTTTATTTTTCCTAAATGGTTTTCTTTTCTTTTGAAGTCTTAATTTTTCTATTTACCGTTAACTAATTTGACACTTGTTTGGCATCAATACTGCACATTTAAAGAGGTGTCACACTTAACATTTATCAATACCAATTTTGACAGAAAAGTCCTCATAACAACAACAATCAGTTTTTGTATTGTTTTACAAGTGCACGAAATGACATTTGTATAAACCATAAATATGAACTGTTTTACTTGTTGACATTAATTGTGCCATTCACTATGTAATAATAACATAATATATGAGGGATACCAGAGATGCATAATGTACGAACATTATGTTATTAAATTAAAGTATTAAAAAGGTATTTCAAGAAAATAAAAGTAATTTGTTAAAAATAGCCAAATAAATCGCCAACTAGTCTGTAAATCGCCAAAAAATCACCACGTCGCCAATTGAAAATTTTGATCGCCAAAGGCAATGAAAAATCGCCACGTTTGGCGAGAAATCGCCACATCTGACAGCCCTGATTAGCGGGTAAACATAATGAGAAATGCATGCAAAAAGCACCTACAAACACTCGCCTAAACAATTCTTTTACGTTTTCTTTCTTTTTCCAAAAACACAAAACTTTACAAAAAGCAATAAAAATGCACATGCAATGTTTTACACTCGCAAACACACACAGACACACTATCATACATATTCTCTCGTAAATTAAAAGAGAGAGCCTTTGCAGAGTTTAGGGGACAGTACGCCATGTAGTAAATATAGAAAATCGAAGTTCTTTTTATAATAAATCGAGCACAGAGGAATATTATGACTTTACAAAAATAACAACAACATCATCACACTTATACTTCTACAATAACAAATTTAAAGAGTACGAGTAGTACTGTTACACTCTTTTGTTGTTATAACTCGATTGTTTGCTTTTAATAACTCTATCCCCACTATCCCCTCTCCAAAACACTTGTTTTGCTTAAATAATAATGAATTTAATCGTTTGATTTATAACGAGTCTCTTTCATATCATATGAATTAAGCAAAGTAGAAAAACTAAGAGAGATAATGAAATATTTGAAAGAGTGCACATCATGTAGGTCTCTCTTTTCACACACTCATTTCTGTAAACCGGCTTTTCGTTCCTTTTTCCTGTTATTGAATTTAAGCATATGCACGTTGTTTTGTTGTTTTGTATTTTGGGACATAATAAATGTTATTCATGTTTTGGGAGAATTTTACCTCTTTCAGTATTCATTTTTTGCAAACAAACTTGTTCGTTAACATTTTTAGTGTGTGTTTTGAATCGTTTACAGAGTTGCTACTCCACACTGTTGTTTAAATGACTCATGTTATTTACAGTCCTTAAGGCTGAAGCCAATGCCTTGTCGCCTCTATTGTTCTAATCATTAGAATCTAATCATTAGATTCTAATGGCTCAAGTTCTTATGGCATATGGCGCACTGTTGGTCAAACGGCTCATGTTATTTACATTGACTTTGGCATTGGTTTATGAAAGTGTGTGACATTTTTATGGTTCAGTACCATAATGTGTGGCACAAAAAGTTACAAAAAACTAAATTAAATGAAAAGTGAAGCTGTTGTATGGAGATTTTTTTAAATTATAATGTCTCCTCTATACGTTGCGATTAATTGAACAACATGTTGAATCCAAATTTACTTATAAATTGTTATTGTAGCATCGCTTGAATGAAAATCAAAATTTTTTGGTTTTAACCAACCGGCTACCAACCAGCTGTTCAATATAACAATTGTTTGTACACAATAATGAAGTTGTACAGGCAGTCGCAATGCTTAGGGGCCGCATAAGGCTTTTAGTCATCAATAAATCGTAATTTATAAGTGTTCTAAAGAGGCAAGATATTGCGCAGTGTTCAAATAATGTTGCAAACTGAAAACTATAAGAGAGTTTCAAAAGATCTCAAAGTAACTGAAACATTTCAAAATTTTATTTTTGGAATTAGTATAAATTTTCGCATACTATAAAAATTTAAAAATTATTATTATTTTTATGTTTCTTGTCGGAATCTTTACTCCATGAAGACACTAAATTCTGTCGTTATTATTCCACACTGCGAAACCTAAATAGCTCGCTGCACAAGTATAGTCTGAAGAGTAGTAGTGTTTCAATTCCAACGTGTTTCGTTTCGTAAAACATTTATTCTCTCTCTCTTGTGCTCTCTTGCATTTTATTAATCTCTTTTGAGGATTCTATTAGTGTGTGTATGTGAACATGTGTGTGTTTAGCGAAAAGCAGCTGTTTTTTTGGGGGGATTTGTTGCTATGGTTGATATGCCGGCATGTTATTGTTGCTTTCGCTTATTATATTGTTTTTGTTATTTTCTTCCTACTTTTGTCCTTTACGTTTTTGCCATCGTACTCATTGTTGTTGATTTGCAACTCTCTGGAGAATTGGTTTGCGTTGTGTTTTTGAATGAAACTGTATTGCAGTGTTTAAAAAAAGATAAAAAATATGGGATGATTTTGGGGAAATTGAAGTATACAAAAGTGTAGGTTTAGGTTTAGGTTAGAGGACGTATACTTGCCGATTGAGACAAGTACAGTACCCGAGAGTCCAGATGACCCATTGCACAACGGCCTAAAGGGGAGAGGATAATAAGGGATGGAATTAACTAAAGAATAGCTCACGACTTTCTGTTGATAAGGTAGCCATAATAAAGCAAAATAAAAAGATTTGTGTCGTGAACATGGTCTACTGAGTGAAAAAGTTGTTTTTTTCTCAATCAACTACCAAATGTCAAAAATCCCAAGAGCTAAATTGAAAACAGGATAAAACTCAGACTCACAAGTCTTTTTCCTTAATACTATAGTTCGAGGCTGTCAGCAGATGATGAAGACATTGAGGGCAACCCATCTATCAAGTATGTTTGCCTTCAGAAAGGAAAAGGGAAATGGTATCGCCAGAAAATGAGAATGATTGCTACACTGATTTCAATAAATGTTTCTAGAACGGCGGATAGAGTACATTTTTGGCTTCATTGAGGAGAAACTTCTACACTCGCCATTACGACAATAATTTCTCAAGGAACTTTTCTGAAACAGTGAAATACGAAGATTTAATATGTTAGGAAAACACTTGTTTTAAAAGAAAATGAACAGTTGGATCTTGGATAGCTCCATACTCATTCCCAAAGGGAGAGTCGATTTTAATGCCGAATACATAAAGCGCAACAATAATATTGCGTCATCTGTAGCTATGGGTGGTGTAAACGTTAGGGAATAAAAATCTGTTGATGTTCCTTATATGAAAATTCAGTGAGATGATCGCTTGGACCAGCTCATTTCTAAAGTGACGAAAAATGAAATTCAACCTTTTCATTGTACGTGAATGATCTTCAGGGCAAACTTCGACACTGTAAGGTCAGATTATATGCTGATGATGTTCAGCTTTACATGAGCTGTAAAAACACTGCTGTCGCTGAGTGTGTGAGAACCTTAAACGAGGAATTAGACGTTGTGTACAAATGGGCTACAGCTAATGGTTTACAAATCAATCCAAATAAATCGAAAAGTTTAATTATTAAGAAGAGATTATTGAGTCTCACTTATAACCCTGTTTTGATTTTGAACAATCAACCTATAGATACTGTACGCTCTGCCAAAAATCTTGGTATATATTTTAACGACACCCTAACTTGGTCCAATCACATTGATATAGCATCGTTCTCAATGCTAAGTCGAACGTTCTCAATGCTAAGAAATCTCTGGCAAACTCATCACTGTACTCCTATGAGAATTAGAATGCTCCTTGCTAAAACATACTTAATACCTACTTTGCTGTATGGCTGTGAACTATTTGCTAGTTGTGATAGTGAAAGTAAGAGGAACCTCAATGTGGCCTTTAATAATATTGTTCGATATGTGTATGACCTGCGAAGGTATGACCATGTTTCCTCCTACGTCACCTCTCTATATGGTATGAATTTTGATAATTATTTGAGGGTCCGTATTTTACTGTTCATGCATAAAATTATATATACACGTCAACCTGAACATCTTTATAATCGCTTACGCTTTTCTACACTTGATAGGGGTAAAAGAATTCTTACTTTTGAACGTCGTTCATTGATTTCTAAATATCATTTTTTCATTAATGCCATCAGTCTCTGGAACGCAGTTCCGTACAGATTACAGATCATTGGTAACGCACGTCAATTCAGGAGATATATTGTATGTCATCTTTCACATTGAGGGTTAATATATATAAATTGTACTTTATTAAATTTATATTATTGTATTTATTTATTTTTTGTATTTTATTGTTGTTTAATGTTTGTGATAATTTTGACTATATTAAAATGAACGCTGCAAGATTGTAAATTATTTACTTTTTAACTATTATGACCATTATTAATTTTATGTACTTTTATTGTGGAATTTTTGGACTTTAGTGTTATAATTCAATTAACTAATATATATATATTTTTTTTATTTTCTCTTCTTTTTTTTAAATAATCTGATCATAATCTCTTATTTCGAATTAAATTTAAGATTGTAATTCTCTATCTAAAATTAATTTTAAATTTAATATTGTATCTACAGATCGCTCAGTTTCATACTTTATATAAAACTTAAGTTTTGTGTATGAGACATCTGAAATAAATGAAATGAAACCTTAAAAATTAATTTAATTTTTAAATATTTCTCATGTCTTATGCACTTTATATAATTCAATTTAATTGCATTCAATCAATGCACTTGTCGAGCGTATTCTAATGGCATTCCTATTAAAAACGTCATAAATTTTTAGATTTTTTAAGGATATTACCTTGTTTAAGTCAAAAGTCTATTTGCAAATCAAATTACTTCGGCTCTTTTAGTAATTGAACACAGAAATACTGCTACGAAAATGAAAAAGATTTTCATTCACATTGAAAAGTTCTGTCATTTAAAACAATTCCATTGATGCAACATCATGAATTTTTTGCATAAAAATGTTTATTGGGGTTTTTGATGTCCATTTCATGGGCTATTTAAGATGTCATTGTTAATTTTATCTCATTTACTGTTCATTAGATTTGATTACCTTAAAAAATGCATACGTACACAAGCACACACTTGCACATACACATGTAACATAGTCTGCATCCTTAATTTCACCTTAAAACCCTTAAAAGAGATGCAAAGAAAAGCTATTTAATCATCATCATTATGGCCATCACACATGCAACATTAACGACGAATGATCAGGATGATGTCGTTGAGCACAGCATTCAGTTAAAAGACTCGTATTGTAAATGTCATTCTTTAAGTAATCACTGGCTATTAAAAACATCAATTTTTAGGTTTCTTTACTTCTTTTTTTTGTTCCTCAGGTCTAAAAGAGTACCATTTTACTACACTCTTCAACATATTGTTGCTGTGCTGTGTTGTCTTCCTTTTCTGTGTTCATTTTCGCATTGACTGAACATAACGAAATCTTTGTGACACGAAATGCAATTTTACCAGCATCAAATTAAAATTTCAGACTTTTAGGAGACGCCAAGAAAAACAACAATAACAGCAGTAACAACTGTTACTACGATTACTTTAACAAGAAACTACAATACACTAAGAATTGGTTTTCATGGCCATGCAATTTTATACTCAAACAACCTAACACTGACTCTGACTCTCTTGTATCGCCCATACATCAGAACCATCAGAAAACAGAAACTGCACAAGAGAGCAACAAGAACAACAGCACAAATAGGAGACATGTCCTGCATTTAATTTCAAGTATGAGTCCTGTTGAATGGCGACAATAGTAGTGCTCGTATGAGAGCTACTCGCTTACCCACCCTAACTGTGTTATGGGCTATACACAATATTGTGTGTGTATGTATGTTGCAAGTACAGAAGGTATATGTATGTGGCATGTTTGGTAGACAATTATTTGAGGTCATTTGCAAACTTTGCAGACACTGACACACCCACACATGCAACTTAAATGGAAGTGCCACATAAACATGATTATTTTGAATTCCCCACCCCACTATACATATATGGTGCTTATAGGGGACCTTCTTAAGCATTTAATATTATTTTGAAGGCACTTTTACAATGCAATTTTTACTAAAAAACGTCTTAAAGTTAATAATCCGCTTGGGACTAAAGGGTTTGAATTATTGAAAAGTTGCCGTCATATTTTTTTTTTTGAGCGACTTCTATAGGAGGTTCCATTCCCACACTTGGTCGTAGTCACTACCAGTTTGCTTTCGATATTTGTCGCCTAAATGATTCTGTATTAACTGTTCTCTATAGAATTACTGATGGTTCGAAACGTTCAGGCTATACCTAAGTCACTCACGAACGTCATTTTGATGTCCGTTTTGTGAATTTCCGTGTCAAGGATTTCTCAAGGAAATTTCGATTCATCTAGAACTTAGAGATAGGTATCGTCGGATATTGAATTACTGACGACCCAACAAGGCTGGTTGGTACAAGGCTAATAACTTCGGACCTATTATGGGTCAACGGTGGCCGCAGTTAAATTGATTATTGTGTGGTAAAGTCTGATTTTCTTCTTTCCTCAAATGACGCGAGCATCCACTGAACTTTTACGAATCTCATATTCAATGTCCTATTGGAAGTTATGTCGAATAACCTGGCATTCCCCAGCTAGTTTTTTCAGGCAGGGAGCAGTGACATAAAATACTGTTCACATCTTAACATTACCACCAACATGCCTAATCGTTTTACTTGGGTGTACTTTGGGTGATGCTCTAGATTTGGATGATGTAATCTTTTCCATCAGAACTTCGACTCTTAGCTCCAAAATATGTTTTTCTAAAATGTCATCGGCTTATTGCGTTGTTCTTTCGAAAACGCTAGACAAGATTTAATATTTTTTTTGATCCACCCAAGTAAGTTCTTCTCATTTAGACGTCTTCTTATTGTCTTGGATGGTATACATAAGTACATATCATTATTCATTATCCATGATTATTCATTTTCAAATCGACACCTTTTATGTGAGTGACATGCACTTCAAAAAAGATGTCATCAGTTTTCAGGGTGACAGTTCAGAGCTTTGAAGATCTGTTCGTGGTGATAAACATGTCACCAAAGGAACCTGCGCTTTCATACGGAGATAGGGGGGTTTAAGCCCACTACTAACGAATCGTAACAAGGGGGCTTACCTCTATACTGGGTAATACAATGGGCCGTTAGGCCACTAAGTTAACTTGCTGCGAACGATTAGTTACCTGCTAACCTAAATCGAATCGACGATCTCGACTGGATGCAGTCAGACTGTAGCTAATAATAATTTTCGGCAATATGTATGAGATATTGCGATAATACTGAACCTAACGACATCTGTAATGCTTCCCGACTTTTTAAACTTCTTTAAAATCTAGTCAATAATTTCCTGTTCATTTTGTCCTTGTCGTTTGCATCATAACTTTGAGTAGAGTAGATTTTAACAAGCCTTTGCACATCCTCCTTGATTGTTAAGCGAATTTTTAAAACCACTAAATGGATGAAACGATACAAGTTTAGAAATAGGCCTGTTGCGAACACGTAATATTAAGAAGTTTGATCTAATTTTTTTATATGAGACGTTGCGTCACTAACGGTGTTTCAAATAACACGGCATTGTTGTCATTTGGTGCGTCGAATATTTTTGTAGCACAACTTATCGATGTTGTCAATATTGACAACCACGTAATGGAAAGTAAGTATCTTTCTTTCTCTTTTTGTCTAATTTTTGTTTCTCTAGGACAAGCTGTTACGTTTATTTGAAATGCCACTAGCTCAAATATTTATGAGTTGTTTTCCTATCTGTTCGGTTATCCTCTTTATATCTCGAAAACACACAATTTTTTCTATAACCAACTGTAACTCAACGCATAGCAAGTATCTTTCAAAAATTACATACGGTAGGGTACACATCCCACATTTTTTGGAAACAGTTATTTGGGATCGACCAATGAACAACGCGATAATAATAATAATTAAATTCTTCCTAGTTGTGGTCATTCATTCAAGTATTCTGATTGCCTGGTAAATCTTCGTAGAGCAATTGCTATGTGAAGCCAAAGAGGAGCGCAGCGAGTGTGAAGGACATGACCGTAAGAACATCATGTCTGCATACATCGAAAACAAAACCACTGGTAAACTTTCATAATAAATAATCTGGCATACAAACAATGAATATTTTAGTCACAAGAAGATGTCAACAGAGATCATTTAACAAACGATTCTGATAACCCGAGGAATTAAAAATCATTTTATTTTCAACACATATCGCTGCTCCTACGGCGGCATATATACATAGTATATGGGAATAATATTGAATGTAGGGAACGTAATATGACCATAATTTAAAAACTTTAAATTCTTGAGTTGCTACAAGAACTAATTTTTTATTAAACAGGCGTTGGTTTAGAGATTCCTTAATTTGTTAACATATATATCATAACAATATTCCTGTAAAAGTTGCATAATGTAGGGTATGCACAGTATTTTTAAAAACAGTTATTTGGGATTAATCAAGAAAGAGAAGAGAAATAGTTACACTCTGTCACAAATATTTTTATGGAAACAGTTATTTGGGATCGACCAATGAACAAATAGAAAACTAATTCAACTTTCTCTCTATGTGGTCATTCATTCAAGTATTCTGATCGCCTGTTAAATCTCTATGAGGCAATCGTTAGATGAAGCATCATAAAAGGAGCGCAGCGAGTGTAAAGGACATGAACGTATTTAAAGAACATCATGTGTAAAAAAACCACTTAATAATAAATAATCTGGCATACAAACAATGAATATTTTAGTCACAGGAAAACGTACAAAGATCATCTAACGAACGATTCTTACAACCAGAGAAATTAAAAATCGTTTTATTTTTTTCAACACATATCAGTGCCCCTACGGCGGCGCATATATATATATGGCGTATAGGAATAATATAGAATGTAGAACATCATATGGACGTTTGAATTTATTTCAAAATTTTAAATTGGAAAGTTACTCTAGGAAATAATATTTATATTAAACGAGCGCTGGTTTAGAGATTTTTTAAATTGTTTACATATCATAACAATTATCCTGTAAAAATTACATAATGTGGGGTATGCACATATTTTAGAAACAGTTATTTGGGATTAATGAAGAAGAGAGAAAGAGTTTTGCTACTTTCGTATTTAAGGTTGCCGTCTGTTATTTTGGTTGCAACGCTTCTGAGTCAACGAGAACCCTGCTAATGTCCTTTAATTTCTCTTCTTAACTCCTGTTTATGAAAAATCCACTCGCTTATGCTGAAATGTTTTTGAGCTATTCTCACACAAATTTTCCATCTTCTGTTATCTATCGCCTGGCTTTCTAGTTCAATTTCTCCTGTTTTACGAAAAACACTCAAAGCTCAAATATTTTTGAATTATGTTTGTAAGGCGAGAGATTTCTAGTGTATTAAACGAATGCTGGTGATTTAGACAATTTTTTCAATTACAAATTGTAACTGAACGCATAACAAGTAGATTGCAAACATTACATACGGTAGAGTACACATCACATATTTTTTAGAAACAGTTATTTGGGATCGGCCAATGAACAAATAGAAAAATAATTCAACTTTCTCTCTTTGTGGTCATTCATTTCATTATTCTGATCGCCTGGTAAATCTTCGCAGAGCAATTGTTATATGATGCCAAAAAGGAGCACAGCGAATATAAAGGACGTTAACGTAATAAAGAACATCATGTGTATATCTGAGAGAAAACGCCTGGTAAACATTAATAAGTCACAGAAAAAACCAGAGATCATCTAACCTGATCTGATAACCAGTGAAAAATTGAAATCGTTTTATTCCTTCAACACATATCGCTGCCCCTATGCTTGCATATGTGTATAGCGTATAGGATTATGTAATATAGAATGTATATTTCAACTAAAAACTCGAAATTGTTGAGTTACTCTAGAAAATAATTTTTTATTAAACAAGCCCTGCTTTAGATATTTTTAGTTAACGTGCATAACATAGAAAATAGCCTATAAAAATGGCATAATGTAGGTACACACATATTTTTAAAATGAAAAATATTCAAATTTTAAATTTGGGGTCATTCATTTAACTATTCTGATTGCCTGTAAAATCATCGCTATACGATAGGAAACAGCATAGGATGACGTACACAATGTTTTATGAAAAACACTCAAAGCTCGTACGAATCTCATCTGAGATCATCAAACAAATACGGGAGTCAAGAAAAAAAAAGTTGCCAGAGATCTGTGTCCTGTTCTTGTAAGTCGAGTGATTTTTAGTTTATTAAACGAATGCTGGTGGTTTAGACAACTTTTTTCAATACAAATTGTAACTCAACATATAACAAAAAAATTGAAAAAAATTACATACGAAGGGTACACATATTTTTTGGAAACAGTTATTTGAGATCGATCAATGAACAACGCGAAGAACAATTAAACTTTCTGTCTCTGTGGTCTTTCATTTAAATATTCTGATTGCCTGTTATTAATCGTGCTTGGTAAAATCGTTTAAAGAGTGGTACAGCAGCTAAATAGGTCAAGCATGCCGACACCTGGTAAGCCCCTATAATAAATTTAATGCATCAGGTACCTAATCGGCGTTTGCGATAAGTTTTTGCGAGTGCCGTCACGAAAAATATTTATATTAAAAATTGCATCTGAGTTAGTTTGCGAATATGGCATAAGGTAGGGTACACATCACATATTTTTTTAGAAACAGTTATTTAGGATCGACCAATGAACAAAGAGAAAAATATTTAAAATCTATCTTTGTGGTCATTCATTTAAATATTCTGATAGCCTATTACTAATCGTTGTCTGGTAAAATTATTATGAAAGTGGCTCATAAGCCATGGTGCGCACATCTGCACTTTATAATAATTTTATAATTTGTTTCGAGTGCTTGTTACGAAAAAATTTTATATTAAAAATTACATCTGAGTTAGCTTCCAAATATTGCATAAGGTAGGGTACTCACTCATTTTTTAGAAACAGTTATTTGGGATTGACCAATGAACAAATAGAAAAATAATTAAATTCTCTTCCTTTGTGGTCATTCATCTATCTATTCTGATTGCCTGGTAATAATCTCTGTTTGGTAAAAAAAATCATTACAAGAGTGGCCCAGCAGCTCACGTCTGCACTTGGTAAACCCCCTATCCTTAATACATCAGACACCTAATCGACTATTACTATAATTTCTTTCGAGTGCTGGTCACGAAAAATTTATACATTATTAATTATATGTGAGTTAGCTCCCGAATATTGCATAAGGTAGGGCACTCACTTATTTTTTAAAAACAGTTATTTGGGATTGACCAATAAACTAAGAGAAAAATATTTAAATTCTCTCACTCTCTCCCTTTGTTATCGTTCATTTAATTATTCTGGTCGCCTGGTAATAATCGTTGCTTGGTAAAGGCATTATAAAAGCGGCTCAGCAGATATACAGGGCGTGCATGTCTGCACCTTGCCTTAATACATCCGCCATCTTATTGGCAACTACGATAACTTGTTTCGCGTGCTGATCACGAAAAATTTTTATTTTACAAATTATATCGGAGTTTGGTTCGAATATTGGTGATGGTGGTGGAACTATAATCAGAATCGGTGTTATTAAGAGTTTGCTTTTTATACAAACTCTTGATTAAAATTCATGAAATTGCTAAAATGTATTGGAGTACTTAGACTTTTGGTGTCCACTGTATGTATAGTTTGTTTAACCATACATCATTGGCTATGAATGGTTAAATTTTACAAGTGTTCATTCGCATACATATAAAACTCTTAAAATATAAAAATAAAGATATTACAGTTAAAGAAAAAAGTCTACATACACCACTCTAAGTAGACTTTTTTCCTGGTGATTTTTATCAAATTGAAAAAGGTTTTCTAGCGTATTTAAAGGCAATTACAAAGGTTTGAAGACAAAAAGGGAATATAAAAAAAAAATATATAACATAGAAATTATTTGAAATCTACAAAATACTAATTATTTTTTATTATTACACTGTATACATTTAGAAGTGTATGTAGACTTTTGTCTATGACTATATACTGTATATTCATAAACGATATCTTTAAAAAAGCAATCAAATGCACTTTAAAAAGATATCCTCCTTTCAATGTACAGTTAAAGAAGAAAGTACACGCACAGTCGTGTACTTATGAAGACTATTTTCTAAGGCTGTATACTAAAGTTACAGAAATGGTTTGAATTTTTTGTGTTATTTAGGTTGTTTTTGTTTTGTTCAAATATTTTCGATAATGTTAAGCCTGCCTTAAGTTAAATTCAGTCTACTGTTGGCTTCTTCTTAATTCTGCACGCCATGGTATAATATCCTCTTCGGATCATTTTCTTCGTTTTGTTGCTGCAGATATTGTTGCTTTTGCTGACATAATTGCTGATGCTGCTGCTGCTGTAGCTGCTACAGTTGTTGAGCATCTCATATTATTGTTTGTATGACAATTATTGTCACCAACCATTTACTGATTTACTGTCGTTGTCCACGGCATGAGTGATGCCCATTATATGAACCATTTTCTGCATAACCATTGGTATTCTATTTATTAATATGACTGTATGATACAATTTCCACTTTGTATATATTGGTGTGTCTCTATAAAGAGATATAAAAAACAAAAAAAGTTTGATAAAATATTTTCAAATTTCATATGCACATACAGTCAAAGAATAAAGCCTACATAAACCGCTATATGTAGACTTTTTTCTGTGACTGTATGTCGGCTATTTAATAAGCAAAATCTTTAAAGAAAGCAATCAAATGCATTATAAAAAGATATCCTTCTTTCAGATGTACAGTCAAAGAAAAAAGTCTACGTACAGTGCTGTACTTCTGAAGAATATTTTCTTTGGCTGTATGCTAAAGTTACAGAAATAGTTTGAATTTTATGGTTTTTAACGTTTTCTTTTTTTGTTTAAATGTTATCGATAATGTTAAGCCTGCCTTAAATTAAATTCAGAATACTGTTGGTTTTTCTTAATCCTGCACGCCATGGTATAATATCTTCTTCGGATCATCTTCTTCGTTTTGTTGCTGCTGGCATTGCTGCTGGTACATATTATTGCTGTTGCTGGCATAATTGCTGCTGCTGTAGCTGTTGCTGTTGCAGTTGAGAATCGCATATTATTGTTTGTATCATAATAATGGTCACCATTTACTGATTTACTGTCCATGACCATGGCATGAGATGTCCACTATATGAACCATTTTCTGCATAACCATTGGTATTGTCTTTATTAATATGACTGGATGATACAATAATTTCAGTACCACAACAGGAATTGCTGTTGATATGCTATCGATAGACACCATATGGCACGATTTGTCATTCAAGCGCCATGTATCGGCTACACGATTGAGTGTTATCTACCACTTTGGTTGTATAAATTGATGTGGCTCTATAAAGAGATATAAAAACAAACACAAATTTTGACAAAATATTTTCAATATTTCATATACACATATGTACAGTCAAAGCATAAAGTCTACCTACAGCGGTGTATGAAGGCTTTTTTCCCAGTGATTTTTATCAAAGTAAAAAAGAATGTGCATAAAAAAGCTGGGCATATATAACGGTGTATGTAGACTTTTTTCAGTGACTATACATATATAAAGAAGTATCTATAGCGTAATAAAACAAAACAAGCAAGTCACAGTGGTCGTTTTAAACTGTATGCAGGTATATGATCTTAAAACATAATCTATATTGGCTAGCATTCCAAGAAGTTAGAGGGTATCTAGCTATCGATTTTTGGTCCCTAGCTCTGATTAGTGTAGTTGTAGCTCTTCTATTAATAGAGTATGTATTCGTACATTCACGTACGTCCAAAATATACTTCTCTTGGTATTGATCTTTATATGATAGTTATTCCTTAAGACTGCAACATACATTCAATTCAATATATCGGGTGGGTCATTAATCGGTTTATATTTTAACCATCGATTATTTCGAATATATCAATACTTATGGCATTCTATTCTGTCTAAAAATTCAGTATATTATCTCCACTGAACGAAATGAATCGATTTACGCTTGAACAACATAGGATTAACGAGAAACTCCACAATGATCTCGGGTTTGCCAAAAAAAAATCATCTTTTTGGATAAAGCTCATTTTCATATTGGTGGGTACGTTAATAAGCAAAATTGTCGTATTTGGGGCTCAGAAAATCCACACGCGATCTTACAGGAGCCAATGTATCCATTACGAGTGACTGTTTGTTGCGGCTTGAGGAGCAGGGACATCATTGCCCCATTGAGGACGGCACAACCATTACGGTCAAAGGATTCACCTATCGCACCATCTTTTGTACCCGCTGTTCATAGTATTGATGGGAACGACGCTTGATTTCAACAGAATGGTGCAACTTGCCACACATCTCATGCCGCAATCGTTTGTTTGCGCGAAACATTTAATAGCAGCTGTATTAGCCGAATTGGTGATGTTAATTGGCCACGAAGAAATTGGGACGCTATTAAAGAATAATGGTATGCCCACAAAACAGAGACAATTGAGCATTTGAAGGTCAACATTCGTGATGGCATTGCCGAGATACGACCCTGTACACTCGAAAAAGTGCACAAAAATTAGTGCGATCGAATGAGGTACTGTGAGGCCAGCCGCGGCAGCCATATGAATGAAATAATATTCCATTTCTAACCGGAACAATTGTACTTCACAACGAAAATTTTAAAATAAATCGTTGTAATCGTTTAATTAGTGTAATTATCAAAGGCCAGATAGGATATTAAGGAAGTTCACTAGTACATTGGAGGGGAGGGTAAACATATACATGTACACGAAGTAATGTTTGAAATTTTCATTGAACGAAATGACTTTTGCTAGAAGTTTCGTTTGTATTTCTCAAATTGGGACTAAAACTTATTCTTATCAATATATCTGTTAGGATTTCAATTTGCGAGAGTCAGTTTAAACGATTCAAAGCATTTGTGATTTAGACATGGAAATCAAAGCAACAAGAAAAAAATCGTTAAAATGATGACTGAAGAATTTTTATCAATCTTAAGTTTCAGTCAAAATCATTAGGTGCTATATACTTGAGCAGCAATTCAAATTGTTTGCAGGAAGTAGCAATTATTGCTTCCATTGTTACGAACTGAGATGACTACTGTATCCTTAAATTATTATAAAATATGACAGTTTTTTTAGAGAGCAAGTATTAGCCTTTGTTAGCTATGAACGTTTTTCTTAACATTTGAGTATTTAGTTGAGTTTGACAATATTTGCCATGTACACTAAAATTTCTTTTTCACGTTGAATTCAATTGAACATGTTGAGGATATATTTCAGTGGGAAATCGATATAATTCAACTGCACTTTATTACATCGTAGTAGTTAAGTTTAGAAATTCATCAGCTCTTGGTACCTTCCCTTGGTTAAATTGAATGAATATTTTGTCCCTGGAACTCATAGTGTAAAGCAAAGAAAAAACCTTCATTAGAGTTCATTAACAAAAACGTAGTGCCTTGGCAAATAAATGAATTTCAAGAAATATTTTAAAAACTCTAAGGAACATTGAAGACAAGGAACAAAAAGAAATCTTTTTTGACAAATTGCTTCCATTAATAACGCATTGTTCGGTACACGATAATTAAATGAAACGACCATTTTTTTTTTACATGAAAACCGAAAAAATCATCATCAACATCGCCTTCGAAATTGCCAACATTTTATAACTGGTTGTGAATTTTTTTCCAATTCGATTCTTATTTATAATGGCAAATGGAAAAACATTTTTTAATATAAAAAAATACAAAAAGAAAAAAAGGCTGACAATAAAAAGGAGAAACAATTCCGAAAAAATTTATTTTATCACTTCCAAGTGTGGATTATCAAATAATCACTAAAAACAGATCACATGCCTCATAAAATTATTTCCTCTTTTGCTATTTACTCTTATTGTTGCTGTTGTAGTTGTTCTTGTAAAGCCTCTTGTGCAAGGAGTAGACAAATGTAACAGACAGACAGTAATACACACGATGGAGCTGTATGATCCCAGAAGAGAAGAGTTTCGTAAAAAGCATCAAACGCCATGTGCAAACACAAGAAAATATTCGTAAATGATTGTGTTCAAGTAAAAATACGTGTATTGTACTGTGTATGTGGATATAGAGTTTTGACAATTGAGAGTAAAAATATAGCACTAGTGGAAATAAGTGCTTTAGAAAATGCCTCTGCTCTTTAGAAGAAATTTGCAAGGAAGGAAAACACTACTACAGATGTTTTGTCTCATATTTTCAAATACGGGTCAACTTAGACTCAAGATAAAGAGTCCGCCAAATAACTTTTTTTTTTTGAAAATGCTTAAAAAAAACTACTGAATATCCAGTAGTTAGGTCCGGGGTTTAGTTCAGTTGAAAATGTACATATGGATGTCTGAACAATATTAAGTTCTTTATCACCATCATGTTCGTTGTCTTTATCATTATCATAGAATTTTATTTAAATGCTCATCTAGTTTATGATTTGGAAAGGATTCCTACTTGTATTGTTGTTGTTGGTGTTATTATTGTAAAAGCTTTTAAATGTGCTTTCCCACTGTGATGTTCATTTGTCAGACAGAAAGAGAACTCAACCCAAACACAGGCAACGACAGCAACAATAAGGTTATCCATGTATAAATTACAAAAATGGAATTGTGTGGAATGGATTGTAATGAAATGAAAATAGGGAACAATACAACTACAAATATCAACTACGATTACTACCATAGCAATGGCAACAAACTAAAAATGAAAAACAAAATAATAACTTAGAAACCAAGAATAAATACAAACACAGCAACATTAATCACCTATTGAGGAAGAGACAGAGAGAAAGAGCAGAACAATGACTCGTATAACTGACTATCAGTATTTGTAATGAAGGCAGTCGCTCACTCCGTGAGTGAGTCTATTAAAAATTATACATTTAAATGAACATGTGTAGTGTATCACTATAACGATAAACACCACACCACATTTTTGACACACAATATACAAATAAGTAAAGTAAAGAAGATTCAAATTACATATGTTCAACCCAAATTTTAAATGTTATTCAATGTAATTATAAACCTTGAGAAATAAGGGAAATAGAAAAGTATGACACACTTAATAAGCGGCACACAAACAAGACCACACATGCATCAACAGAAAATGCAATAAAATTAATAACATGGGTCAAAGCACTTGAAAGGGATCATGAATGTTTTGGATTACAGAAATGATCAGAAAGAAATTTATAATTTTAAATCGACTCATTTAAAAAGTAATGAGTAAAACTATTAAAAATATTGAGTGAGGTTTTGACCAATCATCTCGTGGTAATTGTCGCAAGTGAGTCATGCTTTGCAACAAAAAGAGTAAAATATATAGTTTTAAGAATTATTGTAAATATTAGAAATAAGTATAAATAGTGGAATACTTTTGAATAAAAATCAGAAACATTTTGATAAACAAAACTTAACAACGTGTTTCTCAATATTCTCATCCAGCACCTTAAACAGTGCAGGAAGGAATTAAAACTGCTGTGGTTAGGCATAGCATTCAAAACAACCTAACAAACCAATCCTTTGCATATTGATCCTGCCTTTATATGGCAATCCTTTATATGGCGATCCTGCAAACTTGACCCTGCGATCTCAATGCCTAATAATTCGATCCTTGTAAACTTTATTTTTTTAAAGGAAAGAATAAACGTATTTCAAGTTGAAATAAAAGTAGAGTTAATAAAAATTAAGAAGTTAACTTTACTAGACAAAATGGAATCATATTTAACGGAAATTAAACAATTACGTATACTACGGCCCAAATATGAACCTAGCTGTAATAGCCCACCACGGAGCGGCTATTATCATCTATATAGACCACTTGACTACCTAGTGACAACAAATGAATCGATTTTAATCAATAACCATCAGCCCCAATCATATCAAGAGATTGGTGAGGATTTTCGACCAACATTAATTCAAAAAAAAATTTAAATAATTTTCGCAATAATTTTCTTTTTAGTTGTAATTATTAATGTAAACAGATAATTTTAATTAGAAAAGAAGAAGAGTAAATTATTTTTGGTTTAAGTGTTTAATTTCATGAAAATATAATTAAATATTAAAATATTATTAATTCAAAATATTTAAAATAAAATAATAATTTATGAAAATATAATTAATTTTAATAAAATTGTAAAAAGTATTGGCATGTAATCAAAATAACAAAAAAAATATTATATAATAATTGTAAAACTTATACATTAGGCACACAATTTTTTTAGACCTTGTTTGTTCGGTAGAAAATTTATTGTTGTGACTGATCACAGACCACTTGTTTCACTTTTTACTCACAGAAATCCTTCATCAAAATTAACACGCATAAGAATAGATTTATCAGACTATGATTTTGAAATTATTTACAAAAAGGGAAAGATAAATACTAACGCGACGCCCTATCCAGAATAAAATTGGACTCCAACATGTTGAAGAACATGATCCCTGTAGAAGACGACATTACAAAACCATCTAAAATTTTAGTAACGACACGTGGAATGAAAGAAAAAGAAATTAGTAATACAGTAATGGAAAATAACAAGAATGTCATATCCCAAGGCCAACATATAAATCATATGTGGGAATATACATCTGTAAGAGATATAAAGAATATACACGAATTGAAATTTAATATTATTAGAACCGGTATAAATAAAAAGGATGGACCAAAAGATGGTACCATAGAATGTAAAGATAATAGCTTTGTATTAAATATTAATGAAGATCTAGCAAAATACGTTTTGTCTCTAGAGAAGTTAATAATTTACATGCATAAGCAGAATATAAAAAATCTCGCATTATCATGCGAAGATAAGATTTTTGAGCTCATATCAATTGAATATTTAAATAGAAGTTATAATGAGGTGCACCGGAAAATATTGAAAGCGAACAAATACAAAAATTATGAATTGAATATTATATTATATAAACCATTACAACACATTAAAGACAGAAAACTACAAATGAACATTATAAAAGAATTCCACGATTCTCCACTTTCAGGACACTTTGGTATTAGAAAGACAGTACTGAAACTAAAACAACGTTACGTATGGAAAAACATGCGAAAGATGGTTAGAGATTATATTAACAAATGTGACAAATGTATGAGAAATAAACAAACAAAGTACGTTAAAGAAAAAATGGTTATAACTGAAACTCCAAACACTAGTTTTGAGACAATAGAAATAGATACTGTAGGACCTCTACGAATGTCAAATGGGTATAGATATATTCTAACGATGCAGTGTGAATTAACAAAATATGTTGTAGCACATCCAATTGAAACGAAAGATGCTAAAAGTATTGCCAAAACATTAGTAGAACAGTTTATTTTAAAATATGGATTCTTTAAAACATTAAAGTCCGATAGAGGTACTGAATTTAATAATGAATTGTTAAAAGAAGTTTGTAATCTACTTAATATAAACCAAAAATTTTCAGCACCTTATCACCACCAATCAATAGGTTCTGTCGAACGTAATCACCGGGTATTAAATGAATATTTGTTACATTTTGTGGATGATCACGAATGGGACAAATGGATACCATACTACACATTTGCATACAATACAGTACCACATATTGACACAAACTACTCACCTTACGAGTTGATATTCGACAAGTTAGCAACACTACCAACAGACAAAATAGAAAATACAAATAAATGCTATAACATAGACAATTATGCTAATGAAATTAAAATAAGATTAAGAAAATCTTTAGAAAATGCCAAAAAGCTATCTCTAATAAATAGCTAAGCAGAAATCAAAAATAATTTATGATAGAAATACAAATAATAGTAATTTTAAAGAAGGAGATTTAGTATTAATAAAACTAGCATCAAGAAAGAAAAATCAGAGTCCATATAAGGGACCATACCGAATAATTAAAAGACTAGGAGTAAATTCATTATTAAAAGTAGGCACAGAAGAAAAAATTTACCATAATAATCTTCTAAAGTTATATGTAGCAAATTAAATATAAGCATTTCACATTTACCTTTACTTATACTTTATTTTAATTATAATTGTAAAACAATATATTACCTATAAAAATTATTCATAAGTTTTATATTATTATTAATATTTTTATTAACACTAATTATATCACATATATTTTTATAAGATTCAATTTATTTCATTAAAAATCATAAATTTAATCTTAAGGGGGAAGGTGTAGTGTATCACTATAACGATAAACACCACACCACATTTTTGACACACAATATACAAATAAGTAAAGTAAAGAAGATTCAAATTACATATGTTCAACCCAAATTTTAAATGTTATTCAATGTAATTATAAACCTTGAGAAATAAGGGAAATAGAAAAGTATGACACACTTAATAAGCGGCACACAAACAAGACCACACATGCATCAACAGAAAATGCAATAAAATTAATAACATGGGTCAAAGCACTTGAAAGGGATCATGAATGTTTTGGATTACAGAAATGATCAGAAAGAAATTTATAATTTTAAATCGACTCATTTAAAAAGTAATGAATAAACTATTAAAAATATTGAGTGAGGTTTTGACCAATCATCTCGTGGTAATTGTCGCAAGTGAGTCATGCTTTGCAACAAAAAGAGTAAATTATTGTAAATATTAGAAATAAGTATAAATAGTGGAATACTTTTGAATAAAAATCAGAAACATTTTGATAAACAAAACTTAACAACGTGTTTCTCAATATTCTCATCCAGCACCTTAAACAGTGCAGGAAGGAATTAAAACTGCTGTGGTTAGGCATACCATTCAAAACAACCTAACAAACCAATCCTTTGCATATTGATCCTGCCTTTATATGGCAATCCTTTATACATGATAGAGCATGTTATTGACATTTTTGTTTACATTTGTTTTGTATTTTATTTTTGATTTGTGAGTGTTTGCTTGTACAAATATTTATGAAAATTTATCATCATTGTCCTTCATTTACATTGCCAAGTGCACAAATGTTGCTAATGGTTACGACGTGGAGAAATATACTGCAGCAGCAAGTAGGGAATCTCTGGTTTTGTATTTTTAAGCAATGATAGGAAATTTTCAACAGTAGTATACTATTCATACAATTTGATGTGCTACAATAGTTTCCATATTAATTACTAGGCAAATAAGGCAAATTGCCGGATTATTATTATGAAACAGTGTGATGATGATGTGCTAATATAAAGTCATCTGCATTGAAAACTATTAATTAAAGTGAAGTGTACCGAGTTCTGTTGCCTGTGATCTTTTCAATATAAAAGGACCAAACATTTCTCAGACATTTATGGTTCAATTAT
The DNA here is from genome assembly GCA_930367235.1 of Sarcophaga rosellei. Classification (NCBI taxonomy): domain Eukaryota; kingdom Metazoa; phylum Arthropoda; class Insecta; order Diptera; family Sarcophagidae; genus Sarcophaga; species Sarcophaga rosellei. The sequence continues at coordinate 61,602,056 of OV884018.1, read as the reverse complement.
AAAAAACAATTGAAATTCTCGGTTTTTACTTTTTATTGTTTTTGTAATGTTTTCATAAGCAATTCAATTAATAACCAACAACGGAAAAAATTATTTATAAACGATACTCAGACGCCCTTTAATAAGCCTTTTCGTTTGTTTTGCCTAAAAACACTAAAAACTTAAAAAAACTGCAATTAAAACAATACATATTCAAAAAATAATTAAAAGTACAGGAAAGTATAAAATACGATGAGTAAACATTAAAACACTGGACAACCCGACCTTAAGGTATACTACTACTCTGTTAGATTTAAGTCCGCTGCATAAGGTAATAAATAACAGAGTTTTGGATGCTATGGTTAGAGTATTGGGAGTAGTTGTAAGATATTTAAGAACAATACTCTCTATTTGAAAGCTATGAAAAGTAGTGATTTTGCATAAATATCCTGCATTTGTAAGAGCAGCATATATTTTGTGGAGAACCCAACAATAGTTGAGTGTGAACGTTAAAAATCATTCGTTTTACAAAAACGGGGTCTAAATTTTTCCACAAAAATTTCTTTTACTATGCCAATCATCCAAATTAATACCAAAACTGAATACTCATGACGCCTGCGCAATACCCTGTCTTTGATGAGTCCCCCAACCCTTGGGGAGAGATTCTTTTTAGAAGTTGGAAAACATTTTGTCATTATACTTCCCTATATTCCCTATATCGGTTCAGAGACCCATTATTACCATATTTGGACATTACTTGTACCAGTGTAAACAGCTCAAGCCTTTTAAACTTATGCAACAAATAAATACGTTCAAAGAATTGTTATAAAAAAACACCCGAAAAACATAGCAACAGACAGGGTCGTAGCAAAAACAAATTCCTCCAGTCATTCTCAATATAATCAGGCAGTTAGTCAGTCATTTACAAACAGCCAATATAAAGAGATTAAACAACACATTTCGTCTACAATTTTGTTAACCATCCCTTTTATCTCATTTCCATACGGAATCAAAAACTGTAAGAGATAAAAGGACGAGAGAAGAAAGGGACAACGTGAGATCCGGGGATGAAAATTTACAATTCAGAGTAACGATGTAAAAAAAGATTCGAAATTTTAACAAAAAAATGTGAGAAAAGCGCTGAAAAAAAATACAAAAAGAAAACTTCAATGCTGTGACTTTATTCGGTTCATTCACAAATCTAAACAAATACGTGAAAAGGCGGCTAGTGCATGGCTGATGCCCTCATTTCTTTTCTCAAATCGTTATCGCTATCAAGAATGCGGAAGTCTACTATATTGTCTCCAAAGGTTTGTAATTAGTGTTCGGCCTGGACATTGTAGACTAACAAAACATTTGTACAGAATAGAAATTATTTCGAATTGAATAATGTTATTAAACGCAAATAGCATCCTGAACTTCGTCCGGACAGGAGGGTAGACGATGATCTTATGTATGCAACGGCAGTACCGTTTCACAACAATTAATTACAATATATTGGCTGATGATTGCAATATATTTCTGCGATCTTCCAAACCGCTGTTAACAATGTTATTGTCTACTTATACTGATTTCTTATTTTGTAAGGTATAAACTAATCATGATAGGAAATATGGGATTTTACACAACAAGAGCTGCCGTCGTGTAGTGGTTAAAGGGCTTGACTTTTAGCCAAAGCAAGCCAAGTCAGACATCTCGAATTAAACGAAACATGAAAAAATAAAATTTCTTTCGGAAAGTTCCTCTCAGTTTTCTGCTATTAAAGACTCTGAGAGTAAAGACAGTCATTAAAAGTTTTTCAAAAATTCGTTCGGAAGCTACGTTAATTGTTGGCCCCCGACGCACTTGGATGAAATTAACACACAGCATGAGTTATGTGAGAAACTAAGTCGTAATCCTATAATGACCAATTAAATATCTCTAAAATCATTGAAACGGATATTGTAGCACAATTACCATCTTTATTTAATAATTTTGCAAAAAAAAATTGGGAAGATGGGGAAATGCATTGTGAGGGGTCTATAGTCCGTAAAGAAATTAAAACGAATAAGAAAAATATTGTATATCAACGACTACAACGGAAAAATTCATGATATTTTACTTTAAAAAGTTATTATTTAGGGACTTCAAAATTCGTTTTTTATTGCTGCAAAGCCAATAAACGTGATATCAAATAGAATTGTAGTTTTAGAGCAAAAAGAAAAAAAGAGAAAAACATTTTCTTTCATAATATTCTCGTCTATCAAACCAATGTTCTAACCAGACAGTAAAAAAGAACGAAAATGCCATACAAAGTTCATCTATATTTGTGGAAATTCATTTATTACCTCCTATTCATTCCAGCCATTTCAATCATCACATTCATACTGAAAAGCCAGCTAAACAGCAACAAATATTTGTAAACGAAAAACGAATAAAAAATTTTATTTGTTTTCTAAAAAAATGCACAAAAATCTACGAAAAGTTTTTCTTTTTTCATTGTGCTATTTCACGGCAGAAAGAATCTCTCTGCTTTGAAAAAAAAAACTACTGTCTTCTTCAAGCAATCTTATAATGGTCGAGTGTGAAGCTGCCTGCTGTTTGCACGCAAAGGAATATATGTATATACGAAAGGACGATACATGCACACACATCATACACAGTTATACAAAATATAAAAGTTCAAGCTTTTTTAAGTAATTTGTGCTGAAATGAAAAAGAAAAAGAAGAAGAAACAGGCATAATAATAACGAGAAGAATTCTCGTAATACGTGTAGAGGAGTAGTTGGAATAAAAATTTCAGTGATACGATATTGTTTAAGAAAAGGTAACCATGTGTATTAAATAAGAAATAAAAGTTCTTTTCCAACTATTCCGTGAGGACAACTCCCACCTATTACTTATATATGATACAGCTGAGGAAGTAACATGCAAAGCAGAACACAGTTAAAGAAGTTACAATAAGAAATTATCATCTTCCACTATTGCTTTACATTGGTATAGACAAGCGTAAAGTTCATATTCCTTTAAAAACTGAGGAATGACAAAGATTAGTACTTAGGAGTTGACCCACTACGCATGTGCTGAAATGTCATGGAGTTTAGAAAATATATTACAGCAAGAGGGAAAGAGGAAGGTAATATGAAGTAAATTAGTGCTAATTTTTTTATTTTTTTGTGACCTTTTTGTGCAACGGAATTTATAACTGCCTAGCATAGTATGAACATGTTTTTATTACCAGTGTGACAGATTTTCCAAATACCTACGGCCACCTTATACAATTACTATAACGTGTGCACGTTTTGAAGACACGCAAACAGTTGCAAGAGTAATATCATCACTACCAGCCCATTGATGGCAGCCATTATAGTACTACTATACTACTATTAAAATAGTTTCATATTCGTAGTATAAATAGTATGTTGTTGTTTTTGTTGTTGTAGTTGCTTTAATAGTAGTATTAGTATGCACTCGTAGTATAGTATTCATAAAGTTTCTCTACAGCATTGCATTGCATTGAACATGAGAAGTTGAATGAAATTGCTATCATTTAAAGGCTCTCCAATGTTATTACATTTTTTGTGTTGCGAGTCTAGGAAGCTGAGTTTTTTTTTGTTTTGTTTTTTTGTTGAATTTAGGAGAATAAAACACGAGGTTATTTAGTCAGACTCCTTGTATTATTACAGCAGCAGGCTTCTGACATTTATTTTGCCAGTCTGCACTCCTGCCTTTCATTGGTTTTGTTTTCAATGAATCTTATGTATTTTTTCTTGGACTTAATAGAGAAACAGTTATACTTGTAGCACTTAATGTCGCTGTACGTGTGTTTGTATTGGAATTTGGATACTGGGATTATAACTTTTTTATTTGTTGTTCATACACTGAACTTTCTCCCACTAACGGCTGTTGTTACTGGTTTATGTGTATGCGTGGTTGGCTACCTGGATGGGTTGCAGACTGATTGTTTATATGTCTACTCGACGATGTCCTCGCCCAAACGACTAGCTGTCTGTGGCACTGTTGAGATTTAGCTGAGGCAAATAATAAACAAATACTCATTGTTGCTAGTTTGTTCAACTACTAGAATTGCAGTAACATTTGCTCAACCAAATTAAGTCGAGTGTTAGAAACTGTTGTGATTTTTTTCATTCATTCTCCCTATTCCTGCTACTTGTGTACTTATGGCTGCATTTGAAATGCCAGATTTAAGACGGAAATCTGTTGGTGTTCTTAAATTAATGAATTACTGACAATTGACTTTGGGGGATATTTTTTTGTGTTAATAAAATACGATGCCATGGAAACACCAGACGGAATCTTTTTATATATTTTATTTGTTTTTTCAAACAGAGAGAGAGAGCAAATTAATGAAAATAATTTCAAAGAAATTAATTAAAAAGAAAATAACGTCGCATTCTTAAGCTTTTTAAGACCATTTAATCTCTAGAAATTAAGAGGGGACATACTAATTTTGACACTCTCAACAAAGCTATTAAGGCGCATTTATAAGAGTTCGGTCAAATATGTATGTGGTTAAAGTCAAGTACATTCGAAACTCAAATAAATGAATAACGACTAACCATAAAGCGTTCAAACTTTTTAGGAAATTCTCACAACTTTCTACAAATCGGACAACAAAATAAGATACTGCCTTCAATCGTGCGGTATCCCAGAAAATACCCTCAGAAACTTTTACATTATCGCTCCCCCATATACCAAAACTGTGTGTTTGACGATGAATATGCGAATGATATTCTACTATGCTATAAGGATCCTCCTGTCATCCTTTTAAAAGTAGAAACTAAATTATAAACAGTTTTAAGAAGAAATCTTTTAAATTTTAATCACAATCATCTGCACAGTCAATACCAATTTTCTTAGCCTCTGTAAAAATATTAGACAGTCAAAGAAAATCCTTGTAAAAGTCCTTTTATCCCATGGCCAGACTATTAAACATTTTTGCCAAAATTAATGCGAAATAAATTCCCCCAAAAATAGTGCAAAAAGCACAACAGAATTGTGTCGCACACAATATTTTCCAGTCTTTAGCTGTCTATGATCTGAACCTATAGAGCATCTTAACTTTAATGAAGGCATTCCTTTTCTAGCCATTCAATGTCAGGTTTTGGAAAAAAGAAACGAGATAATAACAAGAGAATGTAACGGAAGAAAATTGAAAAAGAAGAAAATAAAAAAATCCGAAAAATGAAGAGAAAACGATATGAAAGATTTAAGTTTTCATTATTAGAATCTCGAGAAATGATCATTTCTTATGTAATGTACGAAATAAGGATTTTAAAATTGTCCATACAATGAAATCCATGGTAAGGAAACAAAGGACGAGTAGGTGAACGCAATGCATCCAGATGCCGGGAAGCTATTGGACGAAATAATTTTTTATAATCAACAGAAAATGCATGTGCTGCACATTTTCTTTTCATTTCGTATCGTCATATATTGTTGTATCTGTATTCAGTTCTTCTGTCCAGTGGTCTTATGATGGTATTTTTGGGAGTAAAACGAAACTGGCATTTAAAAAAGAAATTTCTTAAATTTTTCAGCAAAATACGAAAAAACTAACCAAAAATAATATTCTCCTTTAACAATAGCACTGAAAAACTGACCACCATCTAAGCCGCCATATGGTATTACCATATTATTTTCATTTAATTTTAATAGCTTGAGCATAAGACAACGACAAAGATAGTAAGAGCAAAGACTATAAGCAAAGACTATAAATATATAAAGATGTTGCACACAGTGTATTCAAAATTGACAAAATTTTGTGCTTCTTTATGATGAGGGGGGTAGGTAACAGGGAAAGTTAAATCTTCGTGCTTACTCTCATTTTCTCTGAGAGAAAGAGAACAAAAGAGAGCAAAAAGTAACATTTACATGTATATGGTACATTCACATAAACATATTTGTTTGTTTTTATATTCTTCGTGAAAAAAACATTCAGGTTAAAGAATATTAAAAACTAAAAGAAGTTTTGTTTCGATACAATTTATGTGCAAATAACCTGCGGAAAAGCAAATGCTACCGATTGTGTAATTGTAGGGTAAGAATACGTGTTTTATTGTTGTAGAAATGAAACTATATCGATTCGCACCGAATTATAATGCTATTTTTTACTATATAATCTATTTTTGTGTGGAATGAAGTTGTAATAAAACGAATGTGGAATGCTTCCGTAGTAAAATAGTAACTAGTAAATTAAGCGTCTCCATTCTGTGTTTATAACATTCGTTATTCTCATCGAACCAGAAGGAATGCATTGTATCTTTGGTGCAACTTACGCATTGCTCAACAATAAATGTTTTTATGTTTTTAGTAGCTTTATTTCTTAAAAATATTTTTTCGAAGACTTTTATGTGAATTTTACAAACTTCAAAAAATATGTCAGATGGAGCGCACAAACTTCCAAAGTCGGAATCTTTTGTATAATTTTTTGCGTGTACAAACATTCCTGAAGGACATGACAAAATTTGTGCTGGTTTAATTATGTCCACACGACATTTAACACAAGATATTCGTTGAGCTATGTAACCAACAAAATAACGACTTGATGTTAATTCTATTGGCACATTAATATATTTTTTATTTTCATTGTATATATCTGCGACATCTATTTCAGGGGCATGGGTACTTTCTGATATATTTCCAGTCCTTTCAGTATCTTCTAAAATTGTTTGCAACTCAATGGGTAAAAACATTGCATCGTCGTGTGCACAATTAGATGAGGTGCTAAACTGAGTCATTTTTAAAGATAACAACTTAGCTACAGCAATATTAAGTTCATGAACCGATGGATTTTTGCAGTGTGAACCTTCTATATTTTTACCATAGTAACCAAATGTGAATATAAATTGCAGCAAAATTTGTTTTAAAATAATGCTTAAAATTACTACTAAATTTTAATATTTAATCAATATATGTAATAATTAAAAGATTATTTTCATAATTTGCTAGTTTTGTTTCTTTCTAAATATTTAATTCTAAAAATTTATAATAAAGGTCTTTTATTTCGGTGCGAATCGATATAGTTTCATTCCTACAACAATAAAACACGTATTCTTACCCTACAATAAAACAAACGGTAACATTTGTTATCAAAGGTTATTTGCACATACATTTTGTGAAAACAAGACTTCTTTTAGTTTGTTTGTTTTTTTATTTGGCAATGTATGTATACATCAGACGTCGGCACCAATACCTTTCAGGGAAAGAATATCTTCGGCTTTTTACACACATAGGATACGAACATCAACAATGTTCGTTAAAAAGAGCGTAAAAAAGCATTCAGAAGGAAGTTTTTTTCATGTTTGAATTATACACCCAAAAAATATTTCGGTAGGATTTACTGATATTCATTGAAATTCACTAATAACAATGAGAAATGATCTCGATTTTTTTAAGAATATTTCTCAAGTTAAAAACACAGTCTTTGGGGATTTAAAGCTGTACATTCTTTCTATATTATCCACTACATATTTCTTTTTTATTGAAAGAACATAAAGCTATCCATCTTTGGCTTAAAAATTAGGTCATGTTTTTTAGATAAATAAAAAGAATAAAAAACCCATTTTTTATTAAAAGAAGAAACCGAGAATTTCAAAGCATTTAAAAAAATTTATACTATTCGACAAAATAAAAAAAAAATGAAATACGCCAAGCTAATGACATAGACCATTTTTAACATAAAACATTTTTTGAGTGTCATCCTGAAATAAAATGATTAAGCATCCTCCACACATGTGTTCTTGTCGCAATCTGATCGACAACTAAATGAAAAAACACAAGAATTCGTGTGAGTTCTCTCTGCTTGTGCTTTGAAATGCTGACATACATGCACACACATATGCACGAATATGAAAATAAATTGCTTAGAGAAGAGAACAATACGTTCTCTGAGTATAATAATTCTCTGAGTACAATAAGTGGCAGTAGCCGTACTGCCATCGACAAATTTGGCACTGGCAGTACAATGTATGGCAGTGCAACATCTTTATATATTTATAGTCTTTGCTATAAGAGTATGAGTGCGATTCTAAAGAAGCATTCGTATATGGTTGACTGCTGGCAGTTCTGAAGCGATTGGTTGGTTAGGAATTCCCAACAATAAGCAAGCAGAAGAGCTGGGGGCTGGTATTTGGAAAGGTATCCTCAACGAAAGAAAAGTTAAAGTTGAAGCAATCAACACTTCTATTGGTGAATTATAATAAGAAGAGATCTGACTTAAGAATCAGACTATCCTGAGGTTCTGGCCTTCTGATCAAGAAATAACACAGGTTGATACTTGAATTTTTGACAGGACGCTGTAGACTTCGGGTACATTTATTCAGGTTTGAGGTTGTCTCGTAATCTACATGTAAATTCTGTAACGATAATAATGAGTGTTCTTGGGGCATTAATGCATAACACTTGGATAAATATCAGGTGCTCGGCAGGGAATTGTTATTGACACCGAGCAGCATCTTGAAATTTATCAGGGCAATATGCATGGGATACCCAATTAAGTGAAGTGCATTTGAATGTGTGGTAGCAGTACTAAGGCACCCCTTTACGACAATAATAATACAAATAAAAAATACTGTTTGCCTCACCAGTTGCCTATTGCTACATATGTAAGTAAGTAATAGCTTGTATCAGCAAGCTTTCAATCAGTTTTCGACATACTGAGTTCCGATACAGGGTTTAAATGTAATTGAGTTACATTTGATGCCGAGATATGACACTAGGCCTCGCTGCTGCTAAAAAAAGTCGTTGGAAAATTTTGTTTCGCCAACTCTCTCATCTAGATCTGAAAGCATTCGCCTGCCATTTATTTCTAAAGATACAGAAAGTACAAATGCCACGCCCACTGACATTTCTAAATGAAAAAAAACATAATTAGAATTCAGAAGTGATTTGAAACCCTTTTATTGCCACAAAATAAAATACAAAAACACACGCTACAAAAGTATAAAGAAAATTGGTAGAAGACCTCGACAACAACCCTTCATTTATAAAGACACTGCAAGGGCAACAAATCACCAGCTCTACCACCTCTTTAGAACTCCTACATGAGGCATAATATATAAGTACATACAGGCAGTCAGACTGGCATACAGCTATACAATATTTAATGCTTCTATTCATACATAAAAGTGAGTACAGCCATGTTTGTTGCATGTTTCTTATATACTTGATGAAGACTGTGTGCATATTTACTTTATCATCAAATTTCTTTGCATCACATTGTTCTCCCATGCTGCTGTTAATATTGCTTGTTCGCATGTATGTTGGTATGAATGTGAACCGCAAACTGCTTTTTGTATGTGTGCACATATTTGCATGTGACTCATAATCTTATGCTAAAGACAACAATAAAGCGTAGATACGAATTAAATCGTATACGGTTCAAATGTCTTGCCGGTGTGTACATTGCATGCGTGTGTGTATATTAAGATGGAAATGTTTTCTGCGTGTTTGCTTTGTATTATTATTTGTTAAATATCCTTAAGGATCATGCACGTGTTGTATATTATTGTTGTTGTTGTTTTGTAGATGTGTTCAGGCAAATTTTAAAGTAAATTTTTATTCATGTTTTCTGATTCGTTATTTAATTTAATGAAATACAAGTTTATGTTTGTGTTGTACCAACAAAGCCCTTATCACTTTTCATGAAATCATGTGGTGGTTCTAAAAAGAACCGATTGGTTGCGATAAGTTTATATTGGCTGTTATGTTCTTCTATTGTTGTTGCACCTGAGTGAAAAAGATTTATAAAAAATTTTATTCTTCTCACACTTTAATTTAGCACAGGCTTACAACAACTGATGTGGCGTTAATATTTTAGTTTCCTCGAATCCGACACAGCTTTTTTTAAGCAGCTGATGGTTTGTTGGATTCATCATATCACATACTACAGCAACGACAAGAAATTCTGTCGTAAGCAGCTTTGCATTTCTCAATCAAAATTATAAAATACAGGCTGCTTTCAACATTTTCTCAACCTCTAGCCATAACTCCCTGGACGATGTCAGTAGAGGAATCAAACTCGTACGTTTTCTCTTCCCTTCATTTCGAAGAATTTAAATGTATATATTTTATGGTTTAACGAGATGTCTACCGTGTGCTGAATGTATTTTATTGAAGTTGGTGGAATCCCCCTTCATGGACATCACCTTAAAATGAGGTGAAGGAAAGCCTTCCTATTACAAGTGACTGTACGCTCTCGGTCCAGATGCAAACAGGTGGCTCTGGAGATATCATTACACCTGCGGGTAACATAAATTTTCTATGTTTGGCCCTCTGTAAAAATATTCAGCATTTTCTCTATGACAAGATTGGCGGCTTGGACGAACTGGCATTTTTCGTCTCCAATTGTTCATTTGTCTCGCTATTGGCATTGGTAAAGCCTTCATTTATGGGTTCAATAAGATCCATTGGGCGGTAGCAATACACATTTATGCTGTTTAGAACACGTATACGTATATATATAGAAATCTATAACGAAAATTTTTAAGATGAACTTACTCTGTAGACTACTGTGTGTTGTTCAAAGGCTTGCATGAGAGGTATTCTAACTGCTTCCGTTTTTTAATGACTCTTCCCAATTTAAAAACTTATTTGGCCAATCCTGCCGATTTCGAACTAACGGCACACCATTTAGTATCAAAACAAAACGGTACCCTGCGGAAATTATGTGTAATCGGGAGAAATGGTCAGTCGATGTGCTTTCCAGAATTGGTTGCAAATACCATTTGACATATATTATCCTGCATTAGTCTTCTGATTTCTTTCATCCTTCGACAAACCAAAAAAAAAAAAGAATCCGTTACAACACCTTCATTAATTTCTTTCATAACACGGAACTAACAAATACGAAATTGATTACAAAAAGAAAGAAGTTCTTTTGAGAACTATAAACGTAATTGGAAAATACTATTGTTTAATAATCATAAAATAAAACACAACAAGGAACTCTTGCAATACCCCCAAATCTCCTCTCAGGACTCTTTTAAGCAAAAGTCTATGCCTTCGAAAGATGTTCTTAATTCTACTTTTATAGGAGGTACAAAAGGCAGAACGTAGCAATATCATTTGTCAGTTAGGCCACCATTTAAGCACACGACTCTTATGAGATTTAATAGAAGAGAATACGGGACTGTTTGTAGAGGATGAAACGACTAGGTTCCTTTCTGCTAGATTCTAAATCAAGCGTTGCTAATGGGACTAGAATTGTGCTGTGGAGTGGCCGAAGATGTTTGGAAAGGTAAGCACAAACTTCACTTAAATATTAAGCTCAAATCGCATAGCTTACTGTTTTCTATCCTCCTCTTGCGTTAGTTTTTTGAAAATCAAAAACAACAAAAATAGAATTCTTTCCATTCAATCCTCATGATGGAAAGTTTAACATATAGTCGCCTTTACTAACTATTGTTAGTGTTCGTAAACCAAAGCCCATTTTATGGTATGTTTTAGAGAGGACAATGACTTAGCTTTTCGTATTCTATTATACGTACGTTTGGTTTATCCATTGTTATGTAATTTATTTTGGGATTATTTATAGAATTTTGGCTGAAAACAGACAGTTTGTTTTGTATTTTTAATGATTTTAACAACAAAAATGAAACAGAAAAATCAGTGCAAAAACAAAAATCCCTTTACACTGTCATCACCAACTAAGAAAACATTCTGTCACTGCAGTGTACACATGTCCGAAATGATTTGCGACACTCTATAAAAATAAGTCGATAGTATTAATCCCCAATTCGCGTATTCATATGGATCTTCTCTGAAATGGGAATTGCACACAGTAAAAATGCCAATCAGTTAAGAGGAGAGATGCCATATACTGCACATGTTGCACTCAATCTACATCGGGTATTCCTCTAATGTCGGTCTTAATCCTGTTGCCCAGACAAACATTAGGATGTTGTCCAGTCCGGTGCTAATAGGGATAATATCCAGCCTAATACTTGATGGTTTCAAGGTGTTTCTTTTTGAGGTGCATTTATACTGCACAGGTTCCAAATATGTGGAGTGAACACTATTCTCCTACTTCACTATAGGCCCTCAACTCATATATATAAATGATGTCCCTGTTTCAAGGCTATATAATCTCCAAATTGTTTCATTCACTCTGATTGGCGAACAATTAATGGAGATAGTAGTCAACCATTCAATTTGTCAAAAGAAATCAATGTTGGTTTCAGAAGAAACAGTAAATAATATTTAGAACAAAATTAACACGTTGTGCACTATAGAGAAATGGACTTGAAAATGACAAACCGAATGAACAGGTGCCAAGATTACAAAGACTGCCGCTATTTAAATCCGGTATCAGAGTACACACCTAAGATTGTTCGAGTATGTTGGGATTGACATTCAACGGTTACCCTCATATGGACTCCTGGACATAGCAAAATAGAACTAACAACATAGCACATTTGCAAATTCAGGTATAACGTGAGTTTAGCGTCTCTCTGCAGTACAGCAACCGAACGGTTTCTGAGAAATTTTAGTCATTGGCAAATCACAGTGTTAGTGTTTTTAAGTCACAGGTGGTGCTTGCTAATACGTTACAAACCACAACGGTCCTCAAAGCTAACATACCCCATTCCATTGGCTAAATTCAGCCTGATTTCCGCGCCAGAATTATGGAAAATAGAACATTTCGGATGTAGACGCTTCTAGTCTATACTGAGAAGTTATGAAAATGGATTTGAAAAAGACAAAATTCGTGTGTATCAACACCAAAAACAATTAAGCTCGGCACATAAACCAAGCCATGCTTAAGACGTTACCAGTGGTGTCAAAACAAAAAAAGAAGGAATTAAATACCGACATCGACAATTGGCGACAGATCCATTGATTTTCTGAACCCACTGTGGAAAGCGTTCCATATATCTGGCTAGGACTCTTACTAAGGAAAACGGCAGGCTTACTAAGGAAAACGAAGGAGCATGCATTGAGTATAATCCAAACATGGTGGACATAACTGGAGTGGAATAAAGAAGAAGACTTTTTAGGAAATAAAACTATAAGCTTTGGAGAGATTTCAATGGAAAACATTTGCAATGGAACGAGGAGAATAAATTAATAATCAAAGAGCCTACAATAGTACCTACTTCTCTAAATTAAAAAATTAAATCATTAATCATAACCTCATGAAATAAACATACAATGTATGTTTACAGTAGAATTGATGACCTCGTTATGAGCTCAGAATCTCTACAACATTATTACTGTGTCTAGCTTATACGTATTATAATAATATTGATTGTGTATCGTTGGTCTCATGTAGAAAGGCCCTAACTCACACTTTTTTCGAAATTGATTTTTTTTGTGATTCCAATTCATTTAACACAAATACACATTGGAATTACAAAAAAATCAATTTCGGAAAAAATGTGAGTTAGGGCCTTTCTACATAAGACCAACGGCATATGCTTCCTTTTATTAGCTTATTTAGTCAAATTGTTAAAAATTAAATAATAATTGTAATAAACATGACATCCATTCATATTTTTGTGTTGTATTGTATTGGGTGCCCTTAAATGCTCTAATTTTACTAAGTTTGTTAACGAGTTTAGTTGAGTTTCATTTATTTTATGGCAGTAAATTTTCTATTAAATTAACTGCAGACAATAATGACGACTCAAGCAATAGTTTAAAAGCCATTACTTCATATACAAACAGCAGCATATGGCTGAATAGTCAATTAGATTTTGGAAAACAATGAGCCAAGGGAGGAGTAGCAAATGTACTACAATAGACATCAACAACCATCGACCAATAATAATAACAATAACAACAACCATCATATGAAAAATTAAGCAAAAACTTTAAACTTTTAAAATGGTAACGACGTACTACTACTACTCATCATAATAATTATAATGATAATGACGATTTCAATAATAATTACAATCAATTGGCACTACATACAGATATGATGTCAATAATAATGACAATGATGCTACATTATAAAAGCAATTATTTGGAAAATAAAGTATTCCTGCCACCACATCATGTGGCAAGTAGCGGCTAACAATCATATGCAGTTTCCATATTCAAATGAAGTGAAATTATATTTCCTCTTCGTCTCTCTTCCACTAATTTTAAATGCCAATGAATGGAATTTAATTTTAAATTTGAAACCAATTTTACAAAAACCAAAAAGGAAAAAAATATTTACAAAATGAAGCATATGTATGTACTTTGTTAAATTAAATAAATTAGCTGTGTATGCATGTGCATATGTGTGGTTTTTGTTTGTTTATTGTTATAAAATACATACATACGTGGATGTAAAGTAACTTCTAATCAATGGTTTAAATTTCGTTTTTTCTTTTTGCATACCAGAGCCTCTCATAATATTTTTTTCGCTATTTGAGCAGCGAAATTAGTTGGAATTTTGTGTATTACAAACAACAAAAGCTTTTGAAAATAGTTTTAAATTGCATTAATGAAAAAGTTATCACAACTTTTAATAGTGTTAATAAATAATCGAGTATGTTTTCCGTCAAACAATATATACAGACAAGTCAAAGCCGATAACTCGGAGCACCCTAACTAATGGCTACACTTATAATCATAATTTTTATGTTTAAACAGATAAATTCCTGATAAATTATTCAACGTCTAGTGGCCATTTTTGCTGCATAATTTTTGCAAGTAGAGAACAAAACCAGTGTAATAATTCTAATAATTGATAATTCATTATCACACATACATACATAATTAGTCATTACAACCCTCCAGTCAGGATTAAGACCTAGCTTCTCAAACCACTTATGTTGTGTATATTCATTTTATACTTGAGTGGTGGGACCTACAGTTTAAAGTCGACTCCGAAAGACGGGTTTTTGAGAAACTGTCTGCTGAGAGGAAGTACACGAAGAAATATTTTTTTCATATTCCGTTTTGTTCGAGATATCTGACCTGGGGTTTGAACTGTGGCCACACGCCTAATAAGCCAACACACCACTTGCTAGACTATGGCGACTAGACTACCTATTTCTCATTCAACAATAACACCTGTGTTGGCATTCCTTAACCATCCTAATATTTTCATTTCGTTTCTGTCAATGAATCTGTGTGCCCAAGAATCTCTTGCCGCAAATTACCAAGTAGCGGTCAATAAAGAAGACAGAGGAGACATACGTTCAATGATATCCTTTTCTTTTTTATCATTACAGCATTGTTGTAAAGTATTCCCAGTCCCAGGACGGCTGTATCCAGGGGTCAGTGTTTCACTATTGACATACTCCACAGGGATAGTGTGAGAAGCTAGGTTGTAGTCCTAACTTAAATATTGTAATGAACAGTTGAGTAAGTAAATCGCTGAAGTCACGAATATGTTCACAGAAACATTTAAATAACTGACGGTCTATTCTACTGCTATGCAAAAGAAGCCGTCAAAGACTAGAACACACTTTGAAATGAGCGATACTTTTGAGAGGTGGACACAAATTACAATTGATATGTTTTTCATGAAAGCTACATGCTCCTAAAAGTGATAGTGGAAAACTATGCGTATTATTTTATTGAAATGAACTCCTTTAAATTTAATAAATTTTAATTGACTGGTTACTTTGACTGGTTTGATTTATTGACTAACCAAAACAATTCATTCGAATTGATGGCTCTAATTTAACTTTAACTCCAATGCCGGGTTGTAAATACGCTCGACTAAACATATTTGTGGTGGCTACTTTGCCTCGATGATTGCTGATGTGTAATCCTGTATTTATCTTACCAAACAAATCCATAAATACATAGAATTCAAACGAAATTGTTTTTACATTTTCAGGGTATTGTAAAGAGCGACATATTGTATATAAAACATACAACAACAACAACGATAATATGATTTCTATTTGTATTTACTATGCACCATAAATTATTTATTTGGACGACTTCACATATTCAAATATTGCTCACCCTTTAAACAGCAGGCATTTATTGAATTTAAATTTTTAGAGGAATTTTTTACATTTTTTCAGTGGCTGGCTGAGGGTATAATCGCAAGTGGAAATATTGAATGAAAACATTTATTTATTCCAACGAACACCAGCGAGAGTAGGACAACAAGAATAATTGCATTTCAGATTAGAGTGCAAATACGAATAATTGCTTTTAATTTTTATTTATTTTAGCCGGAATTGAATTTGAATTTAAAATAATTTTTTCATTTAAATCATTGGCGTGACTCTATTATGCCAATAAATAGTTGAATGTGCAGGTTTAAGCTTTAAATAGGAGTGGCAGGAAATAAAGTAATTACCGGTGACAGGAAAACAAACAAATATAAAAAAAACGTTGAAGGGAAGCACAGCTTATATCAAGTAAAAGGTTCATTGAATACATTTGGAATTAATGCGGTACCATCCAAGTTATATTATTTTAAGGACGACAGCCAGAAAGTTAAAGGAATAATCCCATTGTGATGTTCGTTAAATACGGAATGAAGTATAATAATTTGCATACGTACATACATAACTGGTCGTTACAACTCTTCAGTTAGGATTACGACCTAGTTTTTCACATCACTTATGTTGTGTGTGTTTATTTTATAGACGGGTGGCGGGGAGTGGGTTTAAGAATCACACTATCTACTAGCTCTCGTTATCTATGTATATGATTTTCATTTAAAATCGCCAAGAGACATACATTCTGTCTTCTACCTTAATTAAATTAATTAATTATACTAAAATTGCTGGTGGAATTCGAAAGTCACTGTACTAAAGACCAGAATTCTGTAAATGCTATAGTTTCCCTGAAGTCTTTCGTTTTTGGCCTACCAGAAACAAGTGCTTTTAAACCGATGTCTACAACGTCTATTAAGTGAATAGTGAAGTCTAGAAGAATATTTAATTATAAATTGCTGATATCCTGAACACTATTCAGTAGAAATCCTGAAGAGAGAGTGGAATTCAATTGGCCACATACATAATTGCAAAAACAAGCTGTTGAATATAGTCCAATGGAAATCAAGCATGCTCGTGCTGGTCAAGACCGAAGAGAATGGACTGAAGACAAGCTAGAAAAATTGTCCTACATTAAAGAAGAATGGGGTTTATTAGCTATAATCGTATCGCTCTGAATAAGCGGGGTACACGATATACCCCGATATACTTGGGTTACAAGAAGTTTGAAAGTTTTAGCAGAGAGTTGTGTCTCCTGAATAACGGTTTAATCATTATGACAAGATTAAATGCCTCTGTTCAACACTGTAGAATATTTTTATCATCTACTGACTGTGATTCCATTCCGTTCGTTATGAGTTACAACTGGAGAATTTTTATTCCTGAACGAAAGTAGTCTGATAACCTTGTTAACCTTATTTTACTACTAAAATTCAATTGTAATGAATTCTGTCAGTCTGGTAATCTATTACACACAAATTTTATTAAACAAATGAATGAAAAAAATTTATTTTAAAATTTACAAAGAATGGCAGCCATTAAAAGCAATTATCTGAGTGTGTATTTCAATTTCATTGATCCATTGAATGCCTTCATATGGACAGTAAATACAACAACAAGAATATGAATCAACAACAGCAAACACTATCGGCTAAAATATCGGCCTAAAGGCCACATTATTTATGTCAAGCAACAGGCAACAACAATTAGGTTAATGGGATTAAAACAGTTGCCATGATTTATTGACAACAGCCTCATTGAGAACGAAAAAAGAGTAGTAAAAAGGTATTGAAAAAAACAACAACAACAAATAAACGAAAAATGGTCAAAACCTTAAGCTGATAAGAATTTAAAAACCAAAGAGAGATTTAAAGAGAGAAAAAAAGAAAAAAAAACACTCACCGTTGATTAACCCGGATCCTGAATGCTTGAACTCGATGTTGAAGAGACGGGTAGTTTGCACCATCCTTTGCGATTCCAAAAACTGCGAGCTTTGGATACATTGGGTTGGTTATTTAGAACGACGGGTCCGGGATCTTCGGCGGCTCTTATCTTAGCACAATTTAAAATGCGGCAACCACAAGAGGCACGCGTAAGAAATCCCGAAGAATTTTGAAAGTCGTCGTTAATACGCTGTGACTGCTGATGTTGCTGTTGTTGATGAAGATGATGATGATGCAATTGTTGTTGTTGCTGTTTTGTATTCTGGTGTATTTGAAGTAAGTGTTTAATAGAGCGTGGTGAAGTTGTTGCTATCACTGCAGAGGATGAGGACGCAGATGTTGTTGTTGCATTTGCAGTATGACTGTTGCCTCTTTGAAATGAATGACAACTTTGTGTGGAATAAACTAAGACACTTCGTTGATTTTTTACAGCTGCATTGCTGCCAGCAGCTACAGTCCTTGCAGTTGAAAGGTTATTTGATCGTGAACTCTTAAGGGCATTGGTCTTGTGCAGGCGCAGTGATCCAATGTAACTAGCACCACTGGAACCACTAAAACCACTATCTAAATCAGTCGCTAGACAAGAGGATTGCAAAATACCATCACTTACTGTTGCCGAATTGGATAATTGCGCGATAAAGTTGTCTGATGGTGCTCCCGCCAGAGCCGTATCACATATATTGTCGGTTGACGAAGAAGTCAGCGGCAAAGGCTGACCTGAAGCTGTGGTAACATTAACCGCGGGCATTGGCGGCTCTTTGCCTGTGGGACTACTATTGGGCGGACTTTCTGGCATTAGCAAGGCCTCTACGGACAAATTAAGCTGTGCTAATATCTTATGATGTCTATTTTCTACTCTTCTCAGTTCCTCTTCTACCAGAGTTCGATTCAGAGCACCAGACGAATGGGAAGTAGCCCTACGCTGGTGGGGACTGGTTATGGAGTTGGAAGAGGAGGATGTAGATGAAGCGGAAATTTCCTCGTAGAAGTTTTCCGGTGTGGAAACATTACTACATTTAGCTGAGGCCGTCGCGCTGGCTATATTATGGTTTTGTTGTTGCGTAAGTCTTATCTGATATGATTGCCGGATAGTTGGTGATACCAACAATTTGTTCTTTTTGCCTTTCAACAGAAGAGCTCTTATGGAATTGGGTGGCGGGGAAATGAGATCTTCCTCTTCATTTGCTGCCGCCATAAGCTCAGCATGTGGTACGTTGGTATGTTTCATAACGGCACCCGGTTCATAGTAGGCATATGAATAATCGTGTTGTTGCTGTTGCTGCAATTGCAACAATTGTAAAGAGGTGATCTGTGTACATTGACCATGCTGATCCTCAATACTGTGATGATGGTGACGCTGGTGATTTAAGCGCCCCAAAGTCTTGGCTTGCCTTAACAGACCACCACCACAACCCTTAAAAGAGACAAGCGGTTCTGGGTCCACACACACTTCGATGGCATCTAAATCAGCTTCTAATTGTTGTTGCTGGTGTAAAAGATTTTGATGTTGGTGTTGTTGTTGTTGATATTGATCTTGTTGTTGTTGTTGCTCCTGCTGCCGCGTTTGCCTGTTTATAGTTAGTTGCATATTAGCTGTTGTTGTTGCCCCTGATGTATGTCGATATTGAGGTGTCGTCGTACAAGTTGTTGGTGTTGCATTGTGTTGCACATTTTGCTGTTGTTCTTGTCTCACCAAATCACTTTCCTCGTTTTGCTGCTGTTGCTGAAGACCTGATTTTAGTGCCTCAACATTTGTGGTTTGTCCACGTGCTGCCACATGACGTTGATTTTGTGGTTGCTGTTGTGTCGTGTAGTAGTTTTGGTTCGTTATAAACGCTTGGGTTTGTTGTTTGTGCTGTTGCAATTGTGTGTGTTGCTGCTGCTGTTGGTCTTGCAGCTTTAAATTCTTTTGCTGTTGCTTGTTTAGATTGCGTTGACTGCGGCCTAAACCCAAACAAGCCTCCATGGCACATGTTGTTGATATTAATAGATGACAGTTTTTTCAAACTTACGACAACACAATTACTGGTTTTTCTCTGGGTTTTCTTCGGTTCAATTTGGTTAAAAGATTTGAGAGGGATGCGGATTGACTAGATGATCGTTATCAGTAGATGGCTGTAATTGAAAGATTGATAGAAATGGGTTATCAATACAGCGTCTAAAGAGAGACATAGAAAATATTTGTTTTTGAGACTACATTATCTGAAACTTAAATGTGATCTCTTGTGAGGAAAGTTATGTTGATTTCATTCGTGCTTAAGCAATAGTCATTAATTAAAGACTTTTTTATGATATAAATGCGGGCAATTATTTTGGTAGAGTTTAAGAGTTATTGCACCACATACCACGAGTATATAATATTTCTAGAACCCTTTAATTGCATGCAATAAATATTAAACATTCGTTTTGTTAACACATTTCAACACATTTCTTGTAATAAATCATGGCAATTAAAATGCTGAAAATTGAAGACAAAATTCCAAAATAGAGGAAATATTCATACGCTACACCCACCATGCATGGTTAATGCATGATTCATGTCATGTCTTCGTTACTCTCTTTCATACTAAATAAAAACGAAAATTGGGTTCCTATATTTAAGGAATGAAGCTCTCTTTGGTTTCTAATAAGCATAACACATTTTCAAAAATCATTTCAAAATGAATTTCAGTCGCCACCAAATATTCTGACGAAAACAAGATTCGATAAATGCCAGAAAATTTGTGGCACAGCAATCACTGTGGTCAATCTCATTTAAATCATTAGATCAATGATCACTTATGTCCCATAAAAATTATATTCTAAACTTTAAAATTGTTTCATTACATGCTCTGTAGAGTAATATAAAGTCTTCTTGTACTGACCATAGTTTTCTAACGTTTTTCTGCTGAAATTTGTGTCTCTTATAAATGAAAGTAGCG
This sequence comes from Sarcophaga rosellei, assembly GCA_930367235.1. NCBI lineage: Eukaryota > Metazoa > Arthropoda > Insecta > Diptera > Sarcophagidae > Sarcophaga > Sarcophaga rosellei. Next base: position 61,581,314 of record OV884018.1, on the reverse strand, counting down.
TTTATTATAAAATATTTGCACAATCAACTAATGAATCAGCTGCAATCAGTCAAATGACTGACAAATAAATAGTTAAGTGAAATACATAAGCGCGGCATGGTCGACTTAAGAAAAACAGCCGACATTGGAGATTTAACTCAATGGCTCTATGATCCTTTACTAATATGTATCTGTAAGAGAAAGTTGAATAAGAGAAAGTAGAGCATTAAGACAAGAATTAGAATAACAAATCCCTATAGAAGTCGTACTAATCCTATCCTACCCCTAGCCTACATGTCTCATGGAAGTATTTATTGTCCTCATTGATATTCTATAAAAGAAGGTGAAGGGCGAAAAATTTTAATATTTAACTCAAGTCAGAGAGTCAGGCGACTCCTGGCTATTCGAACTCAGTTCAGTTGACACTAATTTAAGAGCTCTGACTTATTTCGGTATTAGTTATGGACTGCATGGTAACTTTCGATTGAATTAGAAGGCTTGATTGTAAGATTAGATAACAAATTAATGATAACCATCCTACTTGGCCTACAGAAGAGAACAAATTCACGGTACCAGACTACTATTTGACATATTTCCCGGCCGTATAAGAAAAGTAAAGTTATTGTCCGGTATTGAGCACGAATTTTAGTTGGGTTAGACTTGGACAGAATATGATACCAGTTTTCTAGGTATTTAGGAACGTAGAGTAGATGAAACGTAATCGGATCAGTGGAATTTTTACAGAAACCGAAGGAATTGGTAACTATGTGTACCGCTTGGCAATAAAGCCTAATAAATAATGATCAGTGCTTTATCTACGACGACACGTAAGAGAAGAGGATAGTTGAACACTTCTTAGGTGGTATCTTCAACTGGTTAACTAGTTAATATAGAATATCACAGAGGTATTGCATAGATTCAGATATGTGATTATGAAGGAAATTGTATTTGTCAAAACGATGTCTCCCGTTCTACTTGAATGAAATTACTCTGTCGAAATATTTAACGATACTAACAGGAAGACAGATTTGCATAAACGTCTACAATAAATTGAAGGTTGCGTGCACTAACTGAACGGCAAAACTTTTTGTCGAATCAAAAACATCCTTTGCTTACCAGTTGGAGCAGCGCGGTGAAACTAAAATTTGACGGCATCTGTACGTCAACACAACTTGCAACGACTCAAAAATTCTAATTAATTTAAGCAAAAATAGAAAATTCCCACCAACAAAGTATAATACAAATTCGCAAAAAAAAGGAAGTTTCCAAACAAACGACAACAACTGCATAAAATAATAAGAAGTTGAAGTAAGTTTTCATAGTTGCCGCCTAAAATGCGCGTTGCCAGTATTCTCTTTTTAATGTAGCACACAAAAAATTGGTTGCAAGTTTTCTGTGGGAGTAGTAATATTTGTTTGTAACATGTTGTCCTTGTTGTTTTTGTTGTTGTTATTGTTGTATTTTAAATAGTTGACATTTATTCAGTCATTTGTTTAACACGCATGAGGCTGTCTACTATACAGTGTATAGCCACTGGCTGGCAGGATGGCTGCCGGGCTGGATGGCTGACAAAGTTGTAAAGTTGCTATGTGGTGGTGGTATATTTTTGTTTATTGTTGTTTTTGTTTGCATTATTTAAAATGGTGTTTTTGATTTCTTTCTGCTGCCGAACGAATCAAACAAACGGCGAAAATGCAACGAAAGGATTCAACAACCAAAGGCATTCATCAGTAACAACAGCAACAACAAAATAATTGACACTTAATATTTTTGTTATTGTTAATTGCAGAGCAACATAATTCTGCAATGTGGCATAAACAACGCAGCACAACGCACTTCTAAAGGCCATGGAGCATGCATAGTTAATGGAAATAGAGTTGTACTGACAACAAGGGTGTGGGAGATTACATTTTGTTGTATTACATTCGAAAAGAGTTGTAATTTAAATGTAATTTTCGTTAAATTTTGTAAGTACTTTGTCATTCTCTCATGCTGCCACACTTCCTCTCTTTTAATTTTTTGATGCGTATCGAGTTATTTGAGGTTTCAACTTTAGTGTGGCACATTCGCTTTGTCGAATGTTAATTAAAAATGTTGAATCTAAAATGTGCCACAACACATTTAAAAGAAAAAAGATGTAGAGCATCTATTGTATTATTGTGGTAAGAAAGACAGTACAGATTTTAAAACAATTGACAACATTTGATGACACAGAAAGTATTTACATTCTTTGGAGCATTTATACCAACACGGATAACAGACTCGACATAATTTAAAGAAAATATATAGGAAGCCTATTTAGGGTGACTTAGACTCTAGAAGAACTTAACAAGAAAATAATCATAAATTATCCAACAGGAAACCTCACCTAATATCGACCAGAGTAGAGGAATACTGTTCATTTAAAATAGGTTCTGTCGATCGACTACTGTGTGTATAACCCCCATGGCAGCTTCGTCCCAAAACGTTGCTAGAAAGCATGATTGGATACACAGTCAGCAGACTATCGCCCCAAACATCACATACTTAAAGAAACAGAGATAGAATCAAATGCACAAAAATGGAAAAAATATTGAGACGATCCGTAGCATGAAACATGGATCAGAAATTGAAATGTTGAACTTACATGCACTTAACGAATCTTCCGGGTCGGTCCTACTGCGGAAATTTGTTTGCACTTGTAAGCTATGACTGCTTAGAAATTCTCTGCTCCAAATGAATTTAAACAGCTATTTTCTGAAAAATCAAGCGATAAAAAAAGCAGAGTTGAACTACTGGCATCAAGTCGAGTGAAGCGCTTATAGAATGATCGCGATTATAGAATGAACATTTGAGAAATAGGAGAAGTTCAAACAATGCCTCCGCAATATTCCATAAAGCCAACTGGGTTAATATTGTGAACTAGGACTGCACTGATCTAATAGAGGAGAAATTGTCAACGACAACATTATAGAATGACAAGATAATGGCACTTATTGGGGAAGACTAGAACTCAATGAGCTAAATTCCTCACTGTACTACATACAATACAAAAACCTCATCATATCAAGTAGTTTATTAAGCGCATTCCACCAAAGTTTGCCCAGATGGAGCGCATCCGAAATGCCAAATTTTCAATGACCCCGACACATAAATGAGGCTTATTTTGACCAATGTCACGACTTATGTTGACTTTGAAGGGTGCTGTAGATTGTTGCTTATTTGCATACACCTGTGACTTATAAAAACTCCAGAAGAAAAGGTATAACGGAGTCAAATTGAACGGTTATGGTTGCGATGACCATACCCTCAAGTTGATCGAGCAGAATATTTATTTTGTCTAAGCTGTGTAGCACGTAGCTTTGTCCTCTTAACAATAGATATCGTTGGTGTTCAGTTCATAGCTCCTCGTTGACAGTAGCCAACGTTGTTGTCAAAGATATGTATATGAATATGGCCGTTATCGACTGCCAAAGTTGGAAAGTCCCTGTTGGAAGACCCGATATAAAAACTGAGGTTGTCGTTTCCAGGCAATGACAGCTGACTAGCATATTGTGTTTAGAACACAAACAAATTATAAGAAGTTTTAGGAAATATATGACGGAAAGAAAAAGTATTCAAACTGGGAGTAGAAGGAATAACTACAATAGTTCTACGAACGGCAATTGTACGTTGAAAAATTATTGACTGTATCCGTAGGTGGGATTTCATGCTCAACAGTTCAGTAGTTGGATAGCTATCAACTCCCATGTCTAAGGAGCAAAGTTTTCTATTTTTTCCAGAGTAGCGTACAAATATATCCTTATTTCTTTTATTTTTTAATTGGAGTGTTATTTATTGAAGTATTTTTTAAGCGACATAATAATTATCCCCATATTTTTTATGAAAATATTTCTCAGAATGTAAATTAAAATTCTATCACTTCAGTTGCAACTTCATTTCAGTCATTTATACTACGTCTAATTTTTTGTCGTCAATTGTATTCTACTGCTGCTGCCAGTCAATTACTGAATAAGAAAAATGTTCCAAGTAAAATATTTTTACAAATTGTTGTTGCACGCGAAGGCACAAACGGTTTCCAAATGCGTTCCTGATTTTAAAGAACACAACTCACCGTAACAAAAGCCAAGCAAATTACGATGCAATAACAAGACTTGGGTGACAAAAGTAAGTCATAGCCATTGCAGGCAGCCACAACAACGATATCAGCAACAGCGCACAATGGCAGGTCAACAAAAACAAGGAAAATGTGTGAGTTCTCTTACTTCTTGTAGTTGAGAGAAAGAGAAGAGAAAAGAGAAAATGCATAAACGCGGCATTTGCAGCATATATGAGTCAAAGTGTACGTATGTTGGTTAAAGTGTATCTCTTGCTCCTCTGATGGGTTATTGTATGGCAAGGAAATATATCTTTTCGTCTGCTCTTCAGTTCTTCTGTTTATTCTGTTCATACGTAGATTTTGTTTTTTATTGGTGTGCAAATAAAATGCCTGTGATGTTGTTGTTCCTGCTGGCCGAGGTATATTGGCGTGTGCTGCAAACATGGTAAACATTTGAGTTGATAATACAATAATGAAGACTATCACTTGCAACATAAAAATACACTTTAAACTTGTAAAACTATTGTTTGGTGACAAAAAATTGTTTTTATTCACTTCCTTTAAGGCTTTGTTGCATATGTTGTTGGAATCTTTTACTATTTTTTCATCATCTCTTTAGAAATTGGTGTTCTATTAGCAAGCCTTTGGAGACCAATGACCCCTTGCCTTTGACTGCTAAACGTAGAACAAAGAAGCTCAGAATATTTTCAAATTACTAAACGGCTATCTTATCCACCTAACTGTTCAGTAGTATGCCTTTGTCGCCTTCGAAGCTCTAATTTGTGTGCCACTATTGTAGTTGGTCACATGACTAGCTAAATGTCAATTTTAGCAGAGATTTAAAATTGAGCCTAAAATATTTTGCCTTCACATTACAAGCAATTAAGACAGCAGCTCTTAAATGTATGGTATATGGTGTCTCTTTGCTAAAACTAATAAAGAAGTCAACTGATGACAAAGAGAATAGAAGGAAACAATATTTTTTAAACATTTACTACCGCATTTATTAAAATCCTGTGGAGTTTTTATTCGAAAGATTTGTTCAGTCTTCCAAGCAGCACTATTCATGCTACAACTACTTCTTCTCATCACTTGTGGATTTAATTCATTACAAACAGTTTATTAATTTAGATTGCTATAGTTGTGAAGTTGCTGTTGCTGCAGTTTGTGTTTCTGCAGCTGTCGCTGCTATTGCAAGTATTTCACAGTCTAGAGAAAAATTCAATTCAAGGAATTTTAATGCGAGAATACAATTGCAGAGTCTTCACAAGCAACGTATTTAAGAAGAACGAGTATATGATGAATGAAAACAAATTCCTATAAATCCATAATGAATAGATACAGTTGACCACTGTGATACCGGTGGTAGTTGTTGAAGCAGATATATTTTTGTAAAATTTCTTTGAAAATATTTTTAAAATCATCAACAATTTGTGATCATTAATTATAACGGTCAGGGAGGGAAGACGATTTTTTTAAGTTGATAACCATCTGTTAATGAGGAGGCTTTAAATATGATCAAAAAGCTTTCAAAATTTCAATTAATTTTCCATGTTGAGCCTAATTGCCGCTACTCTTCGAACTGATACAATACACAATAATTTTCAATAAATTATATCAACGTTTAGGCATTTTTCTTCACTGTGCACAACTACGATAAATAGTCGAGGTCTTTTCCCGGTTTTCTTACAATATAATACAATCAAGTATACTCGATGCCATTACCTCAGGAATTAGGGAACGCAAAAGTTCTGATATGCAGCATGATTATACGAAAGTACTGGATCTATACCCTAATAGTCAGGCCAGCACTGACCTTTGCGGCAACTGATTGAGCAGACAGAACGAAACTGAAAACAGCTGAATTGAAGTTGATTTAGATACAGAGGCTGGCATATCTTACTAAGCAGGAGCAATGAGAACCTGCCGAGCAGCGGCGATGGAGACTTTTCACATGGCAGTGAAGGCCAAAGTTTTAGAATCTGTGGTTAAATAGATAAATTACAAGTCTAATAGCACAACCTGTCAGCTCTCTCCATAACTGTCCCATGGACAGGACCAGTAAACTCTTTGATTTTGGAAAGTACTATCCAACGAGATTTAGTAACAAAAATGAATGGAGTAATCTGGAAGCTGCATACTTTCTTAAATATTTTTCCAAATAGAAGTTTATGTCATCAAAAGAGAGCAACATTATCTGACAGTCGCTCCGCCATTCGAGCGCTCTTATAAGGATAAATCGAAGGCAGTTTGGGGGAAGATGAATCGGGCATCTGCTTAGAATTTTCGACAATGAGTTGATAGATGAGCTTACGAGGAGGGGAGCTTCGGCGACAGAACCTTTATGTGAAGTAAGGGCTGATATTTTCAAAGTAATAAAAGGAGAGGCACAAACTCTTCTGAAACTAAATGGTTTTAAAGCAATTAAAACTTTCGTTGAGAAATTACATTAAAAGGAGATCTGAGTCATGCATCAAACTATCAAGAATTTATTCTGAATGAGATTAATATATAATACTAGCTATACCCTGCGCGTGTTGCTGCGCCACCAACTAAAATAAATTTGCAGGAAAGACATTACACAAATATCCAATTAATTTTGAATCAGGCCTGAGTAGTACGCATTCGATCACTTTCTATGCTCACGGGTCACAGCGGCATGTACTCTAAGATTTTCCAGTGTCAATGCTCGTTGCCCGCCTGATTCTGAGGTTCGTAATGGTCTTTTCCTCCATGCTTAAGGTGTAGGTCGACCAATTGCTTGCCACTTTGGAGGGATGATTACACGGGAACGGCGTGAAAAATGCGTTTAAATTTATTAGAATCTCAGAATGTACTCACCCTAATTTAACCCAACAGCATTTTTTAAAATTTTCCAAAATTAAAATGTTTCAAATTTGTGATTGACATTTTACGGGAATGAGTTATACTAAACGTTATTAAAATCATAAATAATCAATCCTAATATGCTGATGGGTGACGTATACGTAATATTTTGTTAGACAGTAACACTCATACTTTTTATATTTTTTTTATTATTTTTTATTTTATTTTGGAAGATACTGTGAAGATTTCAAGAAAATCGGTTCAGCCGTTTAGCCGTCTACAGACTTCAAACAAACCCACAAACAAAGAAGATAATAAGAAATTATAATCGGAATATATGCTTTGACCATGTAAGGCATTAATAAATAGGGATACCCTCTAATGTAAGAGGGGAATACACCACCTCACCTCGACAATAGTGCAATACTATACATATTGCATTTATTTTTAGATTTGAGTGAAATACAACCGGATAATGTTCTGAACAAGATTCTAATTGTGTGTCTTTAGAAGTGATGAGTGTGCCAAATTGATTCTCATTTGGCGTTGCAAAAATAGTGCCGTAATAATCCCTTAAAAATTGGGAATAGGATTTGAGGCAAACACCAGCTTGTGTCTTGAAACGCTGGTATCATTTTTAAAATGCTTTCGTTTGATATTTTATGTGAGACATGATAGTTAAAAATGTTCTACAAGCATAAGTATAATAGTTAGCTATCAAGCCATTCTGTGGTCAATTAAACTGTAATTAAGAAAACGATCACATTAAATGATGTTTGAAAGGCAAATAAAATACAATATTTTCTTAATGAATTCCCATTAAATCCTATTAAAATACATAATAAGCGTAGAAGATGTCATATATTTCTTCAATAACAATTTCAAACTAAACAACGATCAATGCTCTTTGGTTCAAAATATAGACTTTTGACTGAAAATTTTAATTAAAATGAATGAATAAATTTGTATGCTTGGCCTGGCATTTGTACCTTTCAATTCAATAATAAAGTGTATGTGTCGCATGCAACACAGTTCAATTGTAATTAACGCAGCAGTTTCATGGTCCATTATTAACAAGCAACAACACATGTTAAGTGTAACACAATAAAATTTAATTTATTTGTCGTTGAAGCTTAAACTGCCCCTCTTTCAATTCCCTGTATCAGTCATAATTCTATTTTCAAGCAAAACTTCTCTACAAAAAACATGAAAGGGTTTCGTAATGAAATTCAAGAACACCAATATCAAGAGCTTCATTATTACAAGAGGTTGCAGTTGTAATAGGATTTCAATATTTATTATTATTGTTATTGTTAATGTTGTGGTTTAAGCTTTAAAGTTATGTCTGTAACGTTTTGTTGCATTTACAGCCACATCCGCACATTTAAAAGTATCTGAAGATGTACGCGTACACCCATAGTTTGACTCTGTTAATGTTTCAATAAGTTTTAGTTTTTATGAGCGTTAAGGAAGCACCGTTCATGGACTTTAAGGAACGGGGTAGAGGACAATAACAAAAATAATGAAGAACACAGTCGAAGTATCATGTGTTTTATTAAATACTAGTTGTTAATGATACAGTCTCATAGCCAGTATTGCATTTCGAATTCGATTGAATTGATTAAAGTAAAGAAGACTTACAGAAGTAGAGGAAGTGAGCGTTTAATTCAGTTTAAAACAATTTTTTTTCTGCATATTTTAAACGGTTTAAGTTAGGCTGTCGTCTTAAACATAATTTACTTGGAAATGGTAGGAATTTCTCAGTTAGCCTGACAGTGTCATAAGAAAAGGCTTTTATCCAAAACCGTTCTGACTACGAAATCAGTGGGAAATCTTGTTAGAAATAGACAGAAATAACTATTGACAGGCTCGATTAAATGGCTTGGACCATCATCTTTTTTCTTGGATGAACTTATTCAATTTCTTGGAGGGTAATGCTACCAGGTCACCAATTTATCGCTTATTCTACCGCCTGTTGATGAGCACATTCTTAGACGATTAAATGGTTTTCAGTCACATTCTCTATAGTATTGGAAAAGGCAGAAACAACAATATGTAAACGGTATACCATCTATTCCAAAAAACATGTATCGTTGGCACCCGTATGAGCCCAACAACCTAATAGGAAGCATCAAAAATGCTGTCTAAACTTATCTTTTAAAATGTTTTTGATTTACTTTTAATCTCTTTTTGATTTTAATTTTCAATTTTGCATATAATTGCATAGACCCCAATTAACATTTATAATTTATGACATTTGCAAGAGCTCAGACCAATCAATTGGCTTTTAATAGAAAAAAAAGGAAGAATGATTACATAAAGTTGACTTTTATATTCTACAATGTCAACAGTACGAATGCAAACACAAGAGGGCATTAAAATATTAACATTGCACGAGAGAATGTAAACCGTTCTGTCTAACCGTTCTTATGTTCAACTGTCTGTGCAATGGCTACATGTTGCTGGCTTGCTGTAAAACAATTGATTTTATTCGGTTGAAACGATTATATTTGTCAATGGTATCTGTTGAAAACGTGTGTACAATAGGGGATCGTTGCTATTTGATTGTCAGCTTTTGCATTCCGGAAAAGTGTCGGGCAATTTTATTGAGGTACATTAATGTGTTGTATGTGGATGGCTATGTCAGTCATGTACTCATTCGTACAACAATTAATGGAATTTAAAATTTTCAAGGATTAAATATTCATCAGGATTTTTTGAACTGAGGAAAAAAGCTCTATGAAAGGAATTGAACAACGGCAACAAAAAAATGATTTATTACAGTGCAGACATAAATTTTAAACAATTGTTATAAACACATTACTTTTTTTCTTCTGGCGATATATTAATATTTGCCTGTCATGGATAATAATAAGTCTGGTTTATTCTTTTTCCGTTTAACAATATTATAAATGATGTGTATGCAAGTACAGAATATGAAGTTGTTAGTGTCGTTATACTGAATAAAGAAAAAACAAAGAAAATTTTGTTTCATCGATTTCTATGTTTATTTTAATTTAATTGCGTTTCTTTTTTTCCCATTTTTTTGGTTTGTGGCAAAATTTGCATAAAAGTTATGCAAAAATCCTCTGCAAATACAATTAAAACCATTTCAAAACCATAGTTTTTACAAAACTACTCATGAATGGCAGATGTTTTAAACAATTTAATTGACAATAATTAAGAGATTATGATGAAATACAATATTTTAAAGCTAGTCCTTATTTATAACAATTCTTGGGAATGATTGCCCAGAATTGTAGCAATATTTTTTTTAAGAAACACAAAATAGAGGAATGGCGATTACAATTATATTTTAATGCACTACGAAGGCCTGATAAGCACATGACATTATGAATTTCCCATTTCTGCACTGTAAGCGCAATATTACGGCGAGTAACTAGTATCTGTCAGTTGTCTCTTGTCAAAATTTGAACAAGTTGCGTCATTTAGTTTATGCTTAACAGCCATTCACAGTGAAATTGAATTAAAAAAATTGAAGAAAGGGAATTTCCCAGGGTTAAGTGTTATAAGTACTGTGAGAACCCTGTACCCTGCACCAATAATTTCAATGTTAAATTGCTTTAATTTACTTTTCGTTGTAGCCGGAAGATACCGAACGTTTATAATGTAGAGTTAAGGTCTGTATCTGCACTTAAAACATGTGGTGTTGCCCGGTAGGAGAAGAAAGTCCAAAGTATGGTTTCAGTAACCACAATCACCCACACAGATGTAATAGTGAGACTACTTTGCAGGAGTTCGAGTCAAGTCGTGGTTCTGACTAAATTTTCCAAACACCATATGGACAACCATAACCGTTTGCCAAACATGGGCTCCTTCACAACACAGCACAGACTCAAGGCGAACCCGTCCCAAAGAAATAAAAGACAAAAATTTCAGCCAACATAAAGCTTGGGGTGAAATATTAAGAACCCACATGGGCTACCTTCAAAGGAGTTGAAAAAGACAATTAAACCAAGAAAGTGATAGATCTTACCTGGGCATTAAAAATGTGCACATATGCTGTTCCCATTTTAAAAATTCATGAATTATTAGGCTCCGTTCGCATTATACTTCGGATTTAGTCCCGAAGTGGTAACTAGATATTTTAAAAGTAAAGGCATGGATTAGGGAATGTAAAGATGTAACTACAACGATGAAACACTCTGCCATACAATTTGTCTCACGATAAATGTTTGACGAAAAATTTGAAAAAAGTTGGATTATTCGTGAAAGTAAAGTTATTATTAAGCCAAGGGCAGCGAGGTTATGATAGTAAACCAAATGAAGGCGTGGATGCCTTACATACTCGTGGCAATCCATTGCGTAGTAGATTAGAGAATGCACTTGTTTTCATTCATTGCCGACACAACATATGCTCCAGTCTTTTCTCTAAAATAACAGGTACTACATACGGAATGACCAAAGAACGAGATAGACATATTTTCTAACCTTAAACTAGGCTATAATGCCTGCTCCGGATGGTCTAGTCTATCTCAATAATTTTTTTTTAAACAGAAAAAACTACTAAGAAGATTCAAAAGATTTTCTGTTTGTCCATTTCATAACTCGTATGCCACTTAATTTTCATTTCATTTTGACCTTTAAATAACAAGACTATCAAATAAATTTCGGTAATAAAAAATAAAAAAATAAAAAAAAACATGAAATGAAATCAGCAGCCAACCAATACTTGTTAACCAACTGGTGTTTTAGACAAGTTTTTACAGTTTGTTCTCAAACTCAACTGCAAAGAATTCAAAAGGATAAAAAAACTGAAACAAATTCATTCAAATTTCAAATATTCACCCCTATTCTGCGTTTCGATTCTAATCGAAATTTTCTCCGTTTGGCAATTTTGGTATTCTGCGTTTCGATTCCGTTCAGTTTCTTTCGATTGTATGTATTCTGCATTACGATCGGAGCTCCGTTTCTCTCAGTTGTTTTTTTGTTAACGGAGGTTTTTTCTACTTTTGTTTTTTAAGTGAAAAAATGAAAGTACAAAATTAAAAAATTTAGAAACGATTTAAATAAAAATTATTATTATAATTTTTTGTTTTAAATTGTTATTTTTTGTACTGGAATATGAGTGTTTTGTTATGTATCTATGCAGGTCAAAAACAAGAACACCGGAGCAGTACGAGAAACTGGCAAATATAATGGCGGATAAAGCTGACATAGCTTGTGATTATCACCAGCGTTCAAAGGAAGAAGTAACAGCATTCTGGGCGGAGGTTACAGAAGTCCTTAATGCATTAGGCCTGGATTGCAGTTGTCTCTGATCCTACGCTTTTCAAGCCTTATATCTGTATTTCTGTCGTTGTTCTCCTCTTCCAACAATAATGCAGCTACAATAGACTCCATTTCTCCTTAAATTTTAAATAAAAATTCAACTCACTAAATTATTTCTTTAGAAACAGTTTTTATTAACGTTTTGTCTTTACATATTTAACCACAACACTTTTATTTTCTACTTTTTTTTAGTTAATTTCAGCTTCACTAGATTATACACACTTATATATTTATGCAAAACTTATTTTTACTCTTTTCTTTTTTATTTTATTTCAATATTTTTCTTTTATTAAATTTATAAACAATTTACTTTATTATACATAGAACTTGTTTTATTAAATTTGACATTTGTTTATGAAAATGATTATTCTGCTGTTTCATTTCCACATTCCACATTGATACAAGTGATTTTGTAAACATTGTTATCTTGTTCTTATTCTTTCGATTCCGTTTTTCTGCAGAATACCAATTTTCGATCGTAACGGAACTGAATGCGGAGACGTAATCGAAATGCAGAATAGGGGTGATTGACTGCGATAATGTAGTGGCAGTAACATGGGTTCATATTGAGCTCTAGAGGAACCAAAATTGTAATGAAAACTGCAGCGAAAAAAACAAAAAAAAAAGCAAAAAAAATAAATTCTGATCATAAAACGGTAACCAATTTTAACAAACAAGATAATGGAAACGAAATGAAAATAACCAAAAAAAAAAAATATCTAAAAAATACACGAATTTACTGTGACATTTTCAAAGTCGACAACATGTTGTTGGAGGAGAACGAACAGCCCAAAAGGCAAAAAAATGTTCGAATTGAACAGATAGTGAGTTAAGGTTTTCATTTCATGTTTTATTTTCGTATTCAAATTCAATTATTATAAAAATATTTGGACACACGTTGGCGTTGCAAATAAACAAAAGTGCAGAAGTAAATCTGGGCGATACAATTAAAACCACAAATGCAGTGACTTTACAATAAATTATATGAAGTTTTGACACGTTAAAAGAGAATCAATGATTTTAAAGAAAAATACTGCGTTAAACATTTAATTTCAGACCAGAGACACATTTTCCCTACAATTCCAATATTCTCTTTAGCTCAAGATTGAAAACATTTACTTGAACAATAACGACCACAATGAAACTAATAAAGCTCTTAGTTCGGTGATCAATTAACTTTCTCGCACTGATAATTAGATTACTTATCTTCGGAAAAAGGTAGACTAAGTTTCTGTTCCTATGCTTAGTAATAATTTCCCCAAGGGAGCAATTGATGACGTCCAGACAGCTATTCTAAAAGCCAGAACAACATTCCGCAGTACATGCGAAATTCTGGCACACTTTTTCTAACAACCAAAATTACTATGCATAAAGCCTGTATCAAGTACCATGGGCAAATCTAACGCCAATACGTGCCTGTGTAACATTTTGAAAATCTAGTTTCTTAGAAGAATTATAAACGAATATCTTCCACTAATGGCTCAACAAGACGGTATCAACATACAAATAATACCGCGAAATGCACAACTGAATTGGGAAAATACTCTGTAAAAATATCCTGTGTGAAATTGGAATCCAAAGAAAACAAGTGTCAGCGGAAAAACCGAAAATTCCCTAACGAAAAATAATTACAACTGCATCCAGATAGATAAACTGATTTCGTCACTGTAGCATGCCCTAGAATGATAGGATTTTAATCCGTCAATGCTTATAAACAACGACAAATAAGCTTTACGAATCGGAAAGATAAATACAGGCAAAAACTATGGTCAAAACAAGTGGACGTAATACAATCAAAGCCAGTAAAAGGAGATCCTGGTCACGCGACAGACTATCTAGGTATGAACTGAGGTTGATAATTGTAGGCACAGAGTAAACTTATTCACAATAGGCTATCTTGAGCCCAACGCACAGATTCTGTGAAGATGAGAATTAATCATCATTAAACATCGGCATTAAACTATTAGCCATTATGACCTTAAAGGATTTTTAAAGGACGGGAGGGGAATTTTAAACGATAGAACCTGGAGGAATCCCCTGCAAATAGTATTTTAAGCATACTAACAACTATTTCGCGGATTCGCATTGGATTACTGTTTTAAGATATGTGGCTAATTCAATACATTTTTCGGAATCTGAAAAGTCTCAAGTTAATAGTCTTGAAAATTTTATCCGAAATAAATTTTACTTTTTTTTATCAAAGTTATAAGTCTTTAAAGCCGTTTTGTAGTATTTTTAAGTTTTTGTTACTGTTTCAATTGTTGCTAATGTTATAGATGTTGTTTGTTAAATGAAATGCAATAAAAATAAACAAGAATTTAAAAATATTTAAAACGAAATATTTTTTTACGGCAGGCTAGACTCCTATACTTTTTTGTTGCATTTTAATTTCGCATGTGAGTGAAACTGCAAACGAAAGGCGAAAAAGACCAACAACAACACGATTTTAGTGTTACTGTGTAGAAGTGAAAAAACGCTTTGTGTCTCGACTAGTTGGGCAGTTACAACAAAAAATTTTTGTGTTTGTAAAACAATATGGAAATAATCAAAGGACAAAAAATTTGGGGGGGAAATTGTGGACACACAAGCTGTTTTTTTAGTTGTTAAGCCAACAGATATACAGAAAGGACAACAATACTCCACACCGACAAGGGCTACAATCTTTCATTTCAGAATATAGTAGTCGTAGTCACTCTATAACACAAGAGGGTTCTATGAAATTGCTCTCCAACCCTTAAGTGATACAATAAAAGTTGTTAGTGTTGTAGTCCAAGGGGACAAATATATGTTAAGTAACAACAGGTTCTTCCACTTATTATTAAATTTAGTTTTCATAAAACAAGTTTTGAAAAATTTTTCGTACACACTCCTTATTACCCTATTGAAATATCGTATAGAGAGTATTCTCAAAAAGTGTTGCAGGATTATGTCTCCTTGAATTTCGTTTTTTATAGCATCCAGTATTTGTTTGTTTTTATGTTTTATTTTTCTCGTTAGAGTTGTTATTGTTGACGTTTTTCTTTTTTTGGTTGTTTTAGTTTTGAATTGTAAATTGTAGGTGTAAATAATGACAGCCTAAATGAACATGTAAATTGTTTATGATATTCATTATTAAAAAACACAAGAACAACAATATGCTGTAATAAAGTACCAAAAAAAAGTGAAAAAATTAAATGAAGTGTATAAAAAACACGAGAGATTTATTGAAAAAATATTTATTAAAATAAATTATTTATAATAATAAAAAAAAAAAAAACAAAACAAATAAAACGAAATTTAAATTTTTAATAATATTTTAATAAATAAAAAAATAAAACAATAAAACGAAGATTATTTTTTATTAATAATTTTAAATTAAATGTTTAATTTGGATGAGAAGGTGTTTCGGCATTTACAACCACTACATCTGTTTTCAAAGGATCTATGATATTAGCAGAGGCTGTAAAAGGTTAACGGAATTAACATTAATGCTCCAATAAACTCCTGCCACACTGAATTATTGGATTTTTATCGATTTTATCAACATGTCCAGATATTGGTGTGAATGGCATTGTTTGTTTAACAAAAATGGAATTAAAAAGTATATGTATTGTTACGAAGACGGAATAAACATGAAACACTGAAGTGTTTCTTTCATAACAAAAATTAAATAACAACAGAAAACTTGCGATGTAAAGGATTACAAAAAACAAACCTTAAAAGGAGAACTACAGACACAACAGAAAGACCCCAATGCTGAAATCTGAAATCTTATTTGAAATTCCTTTGTCCATTAATTGGGTAGTGACCTTAATAAATAAATTATTTAATTAAATAACTTCGTAATGATTATTTAAACACAAATTATTTCATGTTGTAATCAGATGTTCTCATTTTATTTAATTACGTTTTCAACTCGCTTGTATTCCAAATAAAAAAGTCAAGCATTTAATTGCAGTTTCTTTTACCTCTGAGACCACACACATACACACCCGGATTGTTGCAAAGTAGAATGTTTTGCATTGCTTGTGTTATAATTTGAAATTTATTTGCAACTTATGTGTGTGTCGTCGTCTTCTTATTTCGATCTTCATTCTGTTGCCTGTCAGAAGCTGTGATCAGTCTGTTAATTTGTTTATTTAATTTCCTTCTTTTTTCTCTTTTACATTTTTTCGTGATATAATTTGGGGTATGATGCAATATTTAATTTATTTTTTATACATTTTCTTATAATTTTTTTCATTAGACGGAAAGCATGACGAGGTTGTTCTGTAGGGACATGATGATTTAATGATATTCATCAGCAGACATGTTTGTAAACCAATGGAAAAGAAGAAAACGAAGGAAGACTGCTGGAAAACAAGAATTTTTTTAGTGTTGTACAGGTACTTAATATTCTTGTTTTTTTGTGTGTTAATGATTGTTAAATGAAGTTATCATCATTAGGGGTTAATGTCTTGTTTTATGATATTGGGTACACCTTAAAAAATAATTATGATTCTCTATCTTACAAAAGGAGAAAACAAAAAAAATCTTAAGTCTTAATTTCATTGTTGTGTTAAATTAAAAAATAATTTGAAATTCAGAACACAGATTCACGCATAACCCTTATCTGTGTCAGTTCAATCTTTACTTGTGCTTGTGCTACAAAAAATTATTTTTATTCTGGGTCCTGGCAACAAGAACATAAATCAGCTACAGAACTTAATCACAAGCTGAATATACAATTAATAAACATGAACTACCTATAACTATAATGAAAATACATTTTTATATAATAATTTACAAATTAATGCTAGCATATAAGCTACGTCTTAAATTACAAACACTACAATTAAAATCAATCAAATCGTAATATACTTTAAAATCATTGCATAATCTACGAAAAGGAAAATTACATCCGTAGTTAGTTCTATAGAAATCTAAGGAAAGAGGACGATAGTGCCGTGAAAATCTTGCAGGAATACTGAAATTCAGGTTACGAAGCAAAAACTCAGAATCGATATCACCTCTAACCAGATTAAAAACAAAACAAACACCTAAAACAGTTCTTCTACGTTCCAAAGTTGGAAGTTTTATCAAACCTAATCTATCCTCATATGGCGGAAATCCATTGGCATAATCCCATCCTAAGCCACGTAAACAGAATAATAAAAACTGCCTCTGTACAGACTCTATTGAATCACTATGACAACGATAGTATGGATTCCAAACAATAGACGCATACTCCAAAATAGGTCTAACAAGTGAAATGTATAGCAGTTTAGTTATATAAGGATCAATGAATTCCCTAGCCCATCTTTTCACAAAACCAAGAACAGCCCGAGCCTTGCCAATCATCATACTAATATGATCATATACATATACTAATATGATAAATACAGTTTTTCTGAACTCCGTATGTGGTCAATCAGGGAGGATGCTTCCATATTTAGCAGAACTGATGGCGGCAGTAATTTAAATAAAAGGTAGCAAAAGAGTAGCACATCATAGGTTGGATTAATTAACTAAGGTGGCTAACACACACACAGTAAGATCCCACCTTAGGCCCCTTGTGATACCACAAGGCAATACTCATACAAAAATTTAGGCCTCTTCATGCCAAAAGCTAGGCACTGACACATAAAGTGAATGATAGTCTCCTCCTTCTTCTCAGAATTCCAAATGGAATTTGAAAATGGACTTTTAATTTATCAGAGTGGATTCCCTCACGAAAGACCTTTCAAACTCCACCTTTATTCACGAATGCCGAATATTTCATAGAATAATTTCGGATCATTTAGGGAAGCTCTTCTAGGAAATCGGGATACCGTTGAAAATTGTTTTGACTAAATTGACTAAAGCTGGTAAAGAACTTACAATCTCCGAGAGCTTACAGGTCACTGATTGTCTTAGTTAAACTCGATATTCTCTTGTTGTTGTACAGTGATGTTTAATTTCATTGAAAGTAAGAGGGTACGTGCACTACTGTTAGGCTCTCCTAGGCTGATATGAATAAGAAGAGTACTGATTGTCTTCTTTCCTCAAATTTCATGATCATCTATCGCAATACTGCGGTTCACATAGGATATGAAAGACATGACAATAGAGTTGGCGTTACTTCAAATGATTTTTGGAATAGCTGAGGATCTTAATAGAATAGTCTTTATTTCATCGCACGGTTTCCTAAAATAATTGATCTCTTTGTTGCAGACTGCATTTTAGTACCACAATAAACTTCACCCCTGGACTAAGTATGGTCTTATCCAGGCATCTAAACTAAGTAGGCTAGCTCATGATGACCGACTTATTAAACATTGTATGTAATAAACTAAAGACAACAACATAAACTTAAGTGCCTACTTCAGACACAAAAGAACAACTTGGCTCACTAATGCTTGTATACGAATGTATTAAATTATTCACAGTTTTCTTAAAGCCGTTCAAAATCCTTCTTCAACTAGCTTTCTTCCACATTTTTTTTTATAAAATTAAAAGTATGGAGGACAGAAAAGCTTTATTTAACAGTAAATTGTTGATTTCTTTTCTATTACACGATGACTTTGTTTTTAATTTTTGTTTTTTATTGCTCATCTTTCTTTTTATTCATCCTGGCTCCCTTAACAGACAGTATAACACAATACAGCACAACTGTTCCGTTCCATTTAAAAAGAAGAAATAACACACAGGAAAAATGCAATATGTTGAACATAATGTTGCACCAACGACAATGCATAATAAGGCAGTGTGAAACATACAATTAATGAGGATATTGCATCACCTCAAGTTATAAAGAAGTAGAAGAAGAAATTCTCTTCTTCTTTTCGTTTTTCTTTCTATTTATTTATGCCTCTGAATTTACTGTGTCGCAAGAACTAATATTTACCGATTCCTTTCACTTTAGTAGGTGACACTATTACAAGCAGGCAACGTACAAAACAGCTACCACTGCAATTTGGCTTAAATAAAGCAACAAGAAAAATATCAACAACAGCAAAAACTTTTCTATTAAATTTTAAATAAGATTTTTTGTTTTTCATTTTTCTGTGACAAGTTGCATGACTGCATAGATTGAACAAGAAAACTACTGTGAAGATGGTTGCCATAAGCCACCCAAGTCGTTTTCTTAAATTCACAACTGCCCTGGATGTTTTAGAATTATTTGGTTCGAATACTAAAGATTTGTAGGAACTATAATCTCAATGGCGGGAGGGAGGGATGCATGCAAACAAGGCAAAGTTTCTGATTGTGGTCAACGTGGCGACCTCCAGGACGATCCTTGTCTTGCTGTATTCAAGTTGACACGCAGCCTCCTCGTGGCCCCTCCTGGATGGCATTCTAGCACCCGCTAGATGCGTGCAGCGAAGTCCAATCCCCTGGACGTTAAATTTGGGTTGTGCGTAGGGCTTGGAACCCACCACGTAAAAATCCCCCTCCAATGAAAACCAGAAATACAGAATCCGATAAGATCCCCTTAAAAGTTGACGACCACGGCAAACGTATAAAGGACTACGATTTACGTATTGGCACATGGAACGTCCGCACCCTTTACAGGGTAGGCGCTTCCGCCCAGCTGGCGGATGCCCTCATTAAATGTAGGACTGATATCACTGCCATACAGGAAATGCGGTGGACAGGACAAGGATGCAAAAGGCTTGCATCTTGTGATGTTTACTACAGCTGCCATGAAGATAAGCACGAATTCGGATGCGGCTTTGTGGTTAATAAGAGACTTCGTCACCTTGTCTCTGGGTTCACACCTGTGAACGAAAGAATAGCCACAATCCGCATCAAGGCAAAATTCTACAACATAAGCCTAATTTGTGCCCACGCCCCGACGGAAGAAAAGGACGATGCGGTTAAGGATGTCTTCTATGCTAAACTCGAGGACGTATATGATAAGTGCCCGGCTCATGACGCCAAAATCGTCCTCGGAGATTTTAATGCGAAGGTCGGGCGGGAAGGTATCTTTGGCCCCACTGTCGGACAGTTCAGCCTCCACGCGGACACTACCTCCAATGGTATGAGGCTGATCGATTTCGCAGCGGCGCGCAACATGGTAGTATGTAGCACCAGGTTTCAGCATCTCGACATTCATAAGGCCACCTGGATGTCCCCCGATCGATCAACATCCAACCAGATCGATCATATTGTGATAGACGGAAGGCATGTTTCCAGTGTGCTAGATGTGCGTACATTCAGAGGTCCAAACATCGACTCGGACCACTACCTTGTCGCAGCCAAGTTCCGATTGCGCATTAGCGCCTCGAGGTCTGCGCGCTCTAGTACATTGCGAAAGCTGGACGTCAAGAAGCTGCGATCACAAGGGGCAACTGAGGCGTTCTCCGCTCAACTCTCGGATAAGCTCCGTCGCTCCCCATCCAATCTCAGCGACATTGGTGGACTGTGGGCCAACATCTCCCACTCTTTGCGCACTACTGCGGAAACAGTCCTTGGTTTCGAGCGCCCACCCCAACGAAATCAATGGTACGACGAGGAGTGTCGCGAGGCTGCTGCAGCGAAAAACGCCGCATACAAGAAAACGCTGCAGTCAGCCGCAACGCGAGCCATTGTCGAGAACTATAGAGAGAGGAGAAGGGATGAGAGACGCCTTTTCAGACGCAAGAAGAGGGAGCAGGAAAGGCGTGAGCGCGAGGAAGTCGAGATGTATAGGTGTAGGAATGATGCTCGAAAATTTTATCAAAAGGTTAAGCGTCTAACCGAAGGTTTTAAGCCCGGAGCGTCTTCCTGCAAATACGAAAACGGAAACCTGATAACAGACTCGCAAGGGGTGCTGAGGTTATGGAGGAAACACTTCTCTACTCTGCTGCAAGGTGATGACGACAACAATTCCGCCTTTAGAGATGATGTTTCGAACCCGATCGACGATGATAGCCCCATAAGGGATCGTGTTTTTGCCGCAATGTCTGAGCTCGGTATACCTGCGAAGCTGATAAGGCTATGCAGAATGACGTTGAGCAATTCCTGCAGCTCCGTCAAGGTAGGAAAGGACCTCTCCGAACCTTTTGATACCGTGCGAGGTTTCAGACAAGGCGACCCCTTATCATGCGACCTCTTCAACTTCGTCATGGAGAGTGTTCTGCGAAAGGCGGGAGTGCATCGCAATGGCACTATTTTTCAAAATGTGTCCAGTCTAGTAAGATGGGTCTGGCAGTAAATGAGGGCAAAACAAAGTATATGTTATCGACAAGTAGAGACGCGCGGCATATTGATTCTCAGATTACAGCCGATAACTATACTTTTGATACGGTCAAGGAATTCATCTATCTTGGCTCCGCCGTTACCAGCAGAAATGATGTCAGTCTGGAGATCAAGCGTAGGATCACTCTTGCCAACAGGTGTTACTATGGTCTCAGTAGGCAATTGAGTAGCAGAGACCTCTCTCGCGCGACAAAACTAACACTCTACAAGACGCTCATCCTCCCCGTGCTTCTTTATGGCGCAGAGGCATGGGCCCTATTAAGAACAGATGCAGCAGCCTTGCGAGTGTTCGAGACGTAGACGTTGTACAGCGTATTAATATCCAGCGGCTGCGCTGGCTCGGCCATGTCGTTCGAATGGAGGAGGATGCTCCGGCGAGACGGGTATTTGATGCAGGAATCTGCGGAAGTCGGCGAAGAGGACGACCTTGTATCCGTTGGAAGGACCAAATCGAGGAAGCCCTGTCATCGATTGGTGTGACTAACTGGCGTAGGCGCGCAAAAAGCAGAGGCGCCTGGAAAGATGTGTTACGGCAGGCCGAAATCCGTTAAACGGGTTGTTATGGCCAATTAAGTAAGTAAGTAAGTATAATCTCAATGGCATCAAATTAAATTGTCTTTGGATTATGAGTTTTTGTACAAATTGCCTCAGTTCCACCTGGTCAATTGCATTGCAAGAAAGTGTTGCAATATGTGGTTGACTGTTGCAAGACTCATGTTGTAACGATTTATTTTACTTTGGAAATTAAAAAAATTAAAGGGAAGCAAAGTTCCCAGAGCAATCCATAACATACACCATAAGCCATAACAAGTACACTTCTTTCATTGGCTAACGGCCCTATTCTAAGGGATTAACACGCGTAAACAATCAGACACTATAGCAATCAATGAAGTAGCCTCAAGATGCCACCGCATCCTACACCAAAGAAAAAATGAAAATTGAATCTGAAACCATTCACTTGATAATAAACTTATTGGAGAGTAGAAAAAAATGCTTTGCCATCATGTGATTACAAGAAGGAGAGAAATAAATAAAATAAGGAGAGAAACGCAATAAAAGAAAGTGGTCACAGCTCCAGGACTGAATGGTATCCAATATAAAGCTCTGAATGTTTTGTTGAGGAGGAGTCTGGACGTATCGGTAACGTGTTAACTGGTAGAAGTAGAGAGTATTTTATGACTTCCTACTTCAAAAATTAAGCAAAATACTTGCAGATATCGAAGTCTATTCTAACGCAAGTGGAAACCCTAATGTTTGCTGAAATAGTTCTTACTACAGCCAAATGCCGTTGGAGTGTCTATACCAGACTGCTGACATCCGTTGAAAAGGCCAAGTAAATCCTCAGTAATCATGATCTTAAAGCAACGTTGCCGATTGATACAATTAACACGGTTACAAATACTGCCAGAAGGACCATGAAGGGAAGAGATAAAGCCAGGATATATTAAATAATTTTAATATTGGACAATAGAAGCATATCCCAGTGTTGATGTAGAGGATGAATGTATCTGAGGATTACATGCGGATATGTAGGATCTATTTCTCCAATAGCATCTTGTGTTCTAAATCCAATAATGATAAAGGGTTAAAAGTCAGTGTTATTCGGGCTACTAAAGAGATATTTTCTAATTCCACTGTTGAAAAATAAAGGCTGACTTAATAAGAGTGCGCTCGCAAACTTCGGAGAATTGTCTGTTGATAAAATCCACCTAATGTGTCAACCATTTGAAGAGAGGTCAAAACATTTGAATAAATGAATTCCAATCCTATTTGCTATCGTCCTTCTTCTCGCTAGCTTCAACCAGTCCTGCTCACTGACACGAGCTATGTCTGGTATAGCTTCTTCCTTAAAATATTGGGATCACGAGTTTAAAAGTATCTTTCCAGCGGTTCTCTTATGAAAGGACCTGTATCTGTAGATATTGCATACTCCAATATCTGGGAAAATGACCACTGATGTCTTAACTGAGTGAAAAGGAAGAGGACCGCTCGAAGTAGTTAACCTAACTTAGCAAGTATTCATTATATCACAGGCAACATAGATTAAATAAGGGTCTGCGGTGTGTTTGTTAAAATTTCATACTGAATTCATACACGTGTTTTCTTTGCCTTTAATGGCAATCCTTTAAAATCTATTATCCTTTAAATATAGCACAGCCTTGCTGTTATTGTTGTTGAATTTTCTTCCTATTGCCATATAATTATGAAACACTTAAAAAGTGCTGCACACTCAGTTGCTTTATTATTATTTTATTTCCTTCAGATTGTTTTTGTTATTTTTATTGGTTCTTTTTCTTAATGATGCAACCATATGTTGCTATTGTTTTAGTTGCCTGTTGCTGCTGTTGCTTGTTTACTTAACTATAAATATTGTCGACAAACAGAAACATACACAAACGTAGTAATTTAAATAAAGCTAGAGAAACGTGCTACAATGTTGGGGAAAGTGCATGTATGTATGTACTATGAGAGAGTGTATGTGGCAAGTACAAAAATAAAGAAAATAAAAATGAGAAGAATGAAAAGTAAACATTGCCTGTAAGCAAGTCGCCATCATCATTATCATCAGCAACAACGACAGCTATAGCTGCCAACGAATATGCAGCAACTGCAACCATTTGAGGCAGTGAAGAAGCAATTGCTTTACTTCCTGCTAATACTTTCAATACATCAATTCGTTAGAAAACTAAAGGAAAACAAACCAGCCAATCAACCAAGCCAAGCCAGAAAGTTGCAAACTTTGCTTGTATTAAATTTCTTCGATTGTTTGTTCAGTTGCAGCACGAATTTATTGTGTAACTCTGCTAAAAGTCAACAAACAAAAAAAAAAAAAACAAAAAAAACAAACAAAAAAAACAAAAATCGGTATAAAAATGAGAAAAAAGGATTTAAATGTACTCAATAAAGTTTAATTTGCTTTATTTTGTAAATTTATCTTACTGATGGCCCCTTTTCACCTTATTCGTCTATAGCATGCCACAACTATTGCCTGCCACAATTAGTTTTCACTTTCCATACCAAACACCACAACCATATGATATTTTAGAAATAGCCCCGTTTTAGTAAATTCCAAAAAGAAAAATCCCTGATGCTACATGTGGTAGAGGATTAGCAATTCTTTTCTTGCCCTACAATACATCCTAGAAGAATTTTGGTAAATGTTTGTAACACAGAAAGCCGATTGTGTTGGTAACACTTTTTAAATCGAATGGAGCCTGTAGTTCAATATCTGCAAGGAGTAGCTTTCAATTTTAAAGATATGTTCGTCAGAGAGTTTCGGGTGTTTGTTAGTAATAAAAATAGAAAATAAGAAAGGAAAAAGTATTGGAGCCACACTAGCCTATTTGTAGAAGTATTCCTATTGCTATTGCAGTGAAAGCTAAAGTCAATTTTACCAATAATTTACAAAGGCCTTGCTCTTGACTGAGCACTAGATGGATTGTGTGGAAGTGAATACATGTGTAGAAAATTATTCAAAGCTGTTGATCTGTGGATAAGATCATATCAGATCATGTTATTATTGTTGCGGCTTAGTACTGCGACCATAAGACCTGGTATCTTTCGAAAATTTCCTAAGCGATTGGTATTATCAGGTAATGTATACAATACTGCATACAATACTATAGAGCAGCATACAGTCCAGCATGACGAATGACAAGTTTTTTTCCTTTTTATTTGATTTATTTCTTTTGATATCCTGTAATTCAAGGATTTTCCATTTAAAACTGTTTAATGTTACATGCAAAGATAACAAAATTGTTATGAAGACACATGAAGGGACGAACTTCTATTTAAAATTTGCCAAGGCAATGAAGAGAAAAACGATATCAAAACTAAGGCAATATGCAATACGATAAAAAAAAATTAATTTCGAAAAGAGAACCTCAAATATCAACGTTATTAAAATCTTATTAGGAAACCAAAAGGCACTTCTATGACTTCTGAGTGGACATTAAAGACGTAATCATACTTGGCATGAAAAATCATTTTAAGGGTCAGACAAATAAATGGAAATTGAGGGAGAATTTATATTAAACATTCAGTTTGTATGTTGACGAAGTTAATTTTGTGGAAAACAAAACAACAACTAATGCAATTTTACTTTCTTCTTGTTCTTTTTTGTTCCTTTTAAGCAACATGTGAGGGTTAGGTTAGGTTGCAACACTTAATATTTCCAGTTCTGTTAATTATCATCACTCTCATCCATCCTGAGAGTTTTATGAAGTCGTGAGTTTTATGCAAATATGGTATGAGAAACCAGGTCGCAATCATGACTGAAGGGTTGTAATGACCAATTATAAATGTATGTATTTATGTAGTCTTTGGCTAGACACGTTTCTTCAACAAATTCTTCTATTTATGTTTCCAATTACAGCTTGTCTTGAGGTCTTCACTTCTTACTCGTTTGTTGAGGTTTTTCTAGTCTCCGGACGTGTGGACTCAGGAACAAGTGTGCTCTTACAACTGCAAGTAGGTAGAGCTTCCACACTGAATGAGGCATTCAGATACATAAGCATAGAACCTTAGGTGCTATGGTTTGTGTTTGTATTATAAGCAAAGTAAATAAGAAATAGTTTATAATTTGCACAATGAGACCGTGCAAATTGCTGTTAAAAAGCTTAATTGGTACTAAAAAACTAGAAGAAAAAATGCAAACTTATGGATTTTAATCCATACAAATTGAAACTTTGAAAATCATTTTTTGTATTTATTACTGTTGTTGTTTTTCTAACAAAACAACATGTTTTCCACAAAGTTGTTCTGCCATTCAATGGTTTAACATGATGTCTGGGTCTAGTAAAGACGGAGGAATTATTATTCACAATCGGTATTAATATGTTGGCTGAATTAGTGTAAAAAAAAAAAAATTTCAAGAGACTGCCACTGGAAATTGGTTTAAACCGATTGTTGATATAACAGTCCTACGCTTGGCCTGGCATTTCATACCATTGGCCGCAATGGTAATAGATAACCAAATAACCAACTATTAGACAAAGGCAACGGCAGTAATAGTGGCAACAATATTTTTATATATTTTGTTTTGTGGTGGCCATAAGCCAGACATTGTTAGTTTTGCTAATGTTAACGTTTTAACTTGAAAAATCCTGACTTGGCTCTTCGTTCCATATATGTTCTCTGGCCACTGCATACTCCCGTTGATGTTGCTTTATTGGGTGTTTGGAAAAGAGTCATTAAATTTTTTTTGTAAGTAATAACACCATTTTGCCACTATCAACTATAAACGAAATTTCTAGGGATACAAAAAATTTTTTTATCGCCGTTCTTGTTATTGTAATTTTTACATGAATTTATATTTTACATAAAAAAAGGAGTTTTTTTGAACATTTCATTACACAGCATGACGGTTTCTTTGTATTTTAATTTATTTTTGGTTTGATGTTGTTACTTTGACAGCAGAAAATATGGCATGAACAATACAACGTTAAAATATTGAACGAAAATGGACTTATTTTTAAAAAAAATATATTTTTTAATTGTTTAATTGTATCATCATTGTTTGTTTAGTTCTTGTTTCTATCTTTGCATATTTAAAATTAAATTAATTTATCAAATGGTTTCAGGAAAAAAGTTTAGTTCTAATATCATAGTACTCTCATCTCAAAGTACCAACTATTGCAGGAAGGAAACTTATTATACCTTCATGTCACCAAGAAAAAATTTAAGGACTTATCCGAAATGTAGGCTGAATCTTAATTCAAAAAAGTTGACACAGATTATTACTCTCTCTTTCTCGACCTCACCTTTATAATACCCATCGGCCAGGGGCCTTTTGATTCTAACAGACTTAGGATTTCAATCAGGCACAGTATTAATAATAAAAAAAAATTTGATTAGAATTCCATAAGACCATAAAATAAAAAATATTTTTAAATCCATTATGTTGACTTTATTCTTATATGCGAATATCTCTCTATCTTGATTCAAGCAAAGTGCAACAAGTCTTTTTTATTTTATTGTTTTTAATATTTTTTTGTTTGTTTGTTTTTCTTGTTTGCCAATATTCGAAAACAATGAGTTCATTAAAGAAAATATATTCCAAGCAAGTGGTCGTAAATTAAATTAAAAGAATAGGAATAAAATGAAAAATCGAATTCTAACAAAGAGTATGGAAAAGAGGTTGCAATCGGCAAATACCGACTGCAGAATAGTTTATAGCATAAGGTCGTTATTTTTTTTTTTAATAATAGGAACATTTAAGAAACTTATTTTTTTTGTCGTAAGAAGTGTTAAGGTTTTAAATCATCGGTCTTTATAAAGGACGGATGTATGATAGGAGAACGGATGTATGATAGGAGGACGGATTTTGAAACAATGACATCTTGTGATACTTTATCACTACGAAAAAGTTACTACTTTGTAACCTATTGTTGCAAAGTATATAACGTGTCCAGTGAAATTGTTGTGAGTTAATGCCTGACCTATTAGTGGTGTTTGATACAAAATTTAGTTCACTCTAGTCTTTCAGTTGAAACGGTGGATGGCATTTTGTAACGGCTCGAAATCTGGCTACATTGCAACTTAAACTCATTTAAAAACGACTGGCTGTCTACTGAAGGAATCTCGACGCTTGTGTGTTTCATGACTAGGATTTGTACTTCTTTTACTTATCTTGCCTTCAATTTCATACTGAAACAATAATAAATTAAGAAATCTTAAAAAATTATGAATAATTAAGTTATTTATACCCAAAACCATTGGCTTTGATGGATAATTTTAAGTCGTCGCCCTTTTCACCAAAGCTGATATAGCATTGTTTGTTATGACCTTCAGTTTTAAAACCTCGGCAGAGTATAGGGTATAGGAGAGTATAATAAAGTTATTGTTTAAAAGCAATTACATTTTGGCACAAAATCTAAAAATTCAAATAAAAACTTATACCAACAACTGAATTGAATCCAATCAAGGAACACACGTTCACTCACATGAACTTCTATGTTAACTTTATATGGTAAATAGTTTTAAAGTTTACATTTTTTGAACAAGTTTTTGAGAAAAAAAAATAATTTTAAAAGACTAAGGCCCGTTTTCTCAATGTGTCGAAAAACTGCCAGTTACCAAATGTCGACATAAATTTATTAGACTGATAAACTGTCCGTCAACAATTTTGGTTTTCTCAACATACCGACAAAAACATTTTTTTTATTTGGCAATACCTCTCAAAATTGTTGTGAAAGTTGGGAACCCTGTCTTCAAGTGACAACTTATTAACATAAATCAGCTGTTTTCCAATAGTGAAAAAAATAACACAAAATAAATCTTTTGAAAAAGTCATTATCACCCATGTCAGCCAGGCAGTTAGGCCTGGCATGATACACTCTTTCCACATTTAGTTGGAACTCATGTTCTTCGAGTTCATCCTCCATCAAATTAATGTTTATTACTCTATTAAACATTTTTTCTAAAATCTATTTTATTTTTTTCAAAAACTCAAGGTATTGCCACATAAAAAATATGAACAGCAGTCAGCTGATTGAATTTATCTGTACAACAAATAAATAACCTGCAGATGAGGGCTGGTTAGTTTTGCGACAAAATAGAAGCAAATGAGACATTGAGAAAACCAAATTTCTTTAATCTGCAGTTTTTCGTTGGGGAAAAAGATAATTGCCTAATGAGAAAACGGCCCTAAACAAATGAACAAAATGCAGTGAGTCTTAAAGTTTTATTTTCAATTTGCCATTTTTGGTTTATAGAATTGTAAAGATGCACTCAGTACAAGTTTTAATCAAACATAAGTTATCGCCGTTGTCGATTATATAGTTTCTTGAACCAGATTCGAGATTTCGACAATAAATATCATGATTACAAATAAAGAGCACGCAGAATTTAATTAAAAATCCCTAATTGGTTTAGCTTGGGAATCTCTTACTAATTTTTCGCCAGACGATATTAAACATTGAATTTTTTATTATTTTGTTTAACAAAATTTGTTTAATTTCTATGGAAAACATACACACAACACGTACCCTCTTGACCTATGGAACGAATAAACAGCAACCGTTTTATTCATTTATTCGAAATCTTTCTCAGTGGTTGGTGGTCGGCATTTTATAAAAAAAAGGTTTCTCCTGTGTTACGGAATATTTTGTTCTTCGTTTTGTTAGTTTTTCAAGTATCATAAAAGATCCTAAATTAATTTGAAAAAAGCAACAACATCAGCAACAAACAAAAAGCGGTAAAGTCTGTTTTATGTTGAGACCAAAAACAGTGCCAAATTACCAAAACCACACTAAACGATAATATTTGGCAGTGAATGAAATTTAAATTGCAAATGCAAATGCGAGCTGAGGCTGCAAATATTCATTACATGAAATGAAAATACTATACACACACACATATATGTAACATGACTTTACACTTGTTTATTATGCTACCAACTTCTAAAGCCCCCTTCACACTATCACACAAGTAATATGATCTGTCAAAATTTTATGTAGGAGAGTACGGATGGGATCGTCTAAACCAGTGTTGCCGTTTTTGGTTATTTCTAACCAAAATTGGTTATTTTTTTGATCAATGTGTAGATGTGTAGTTATTTTTGTTTTTGGTTATTTATTTTCTTATAAAATAGCTGTTGTTTTGTTCGTTAAAATTAATTAATTAATAAGAACAACATTTTTATTTCCTATTGTTTGTTTCTTTTTTTATTAATTATAATTTAAATTTGAAAAAAATAAAATAAAGGTCTGCGAATTTAAATTTGGTTATATTTTTTCTTATTTGGTAATTTTTTCACAAATGTTGGTTACAAAATTTTTTTTTCGTGGCAACACTGGTCTAAACATAATATGTAATGAAACTATCACACATTGAGAGAAAATACGGATGAAAATTTGACAGTCGTATGGCTCTCTTCATTTTTTGAAATGTTTCAAAAAACAAGAACATTTCATTAGATCAGGGATGTATTTTTATGTAAACAAAACAAAAAAGTGTAAAACACATGTGCAAAAACAAAAACAAAAAACATTTTTGGCACAAACAATTATTCCTATTTTGTAAAAATATTTTTAGAATTATATTCAATATTTAATTAATAATTTAATGGATTTAGAAAAAGTTGTTGATTTGTCTCCAGTTTTACGCCGTAGTAGCCATTCCCGGCATTTTAATTTCAATAGAAACTTTAAGCAAATTTTTTCACTTTGTGTATGATTTTTAACAGCTGTTTTCGTCTTACTTTATTATTGTCTTATACCAATCGTGTAAACACAAAAAAAAAATAATCATACGACTATTATTCTCTTTTTTGAAATACGGATGGAATTTCATTTTACTTTTTCATCAGACTTTACATATTACTTATGTGATAGTGTGAAGGGGGCTTAAGTGGTACTAAAAAAGAAAAACAAATTTAAGAACGACTTTGAAAATGTTGCACATATGGATTAACAGAGTTTTAAAGGTATGTAATTTAAGAACGCCCTAAAACCGATTTGCAACGGTATCTGAAATGGCGATTGATTGACAGGAAGGAAGGAAAACTTGTTTACATTTGGAAAAAGTTCTGGAAACTTAAAAGTGATCGCACAAAATAAATATAAATGAAAGAATTTTATTACAACCTATTGTTCTAACCTGAGATCAAAGGAATTGATATATTCAGGCGATACATTAGGGAGCAGCAAGTGATTCGAGTCAAGGCATCTCAATCACTAAACAGTGGCAAAAATTTTTTTTTGCAATTTCACAGAATGAAGGTACCTTAAAGACATCTTATGAAAGGCCGATGTACATCAAGTAGAGTGATTAGTGACAAGAAAATTAGTACATGACCATCGGACCTGTAATTAATAAAGTAAGAGGTAGAAAGGAACCTTACTAGGCATACATACGTAAATTTAACCCGAACACGTCTAATAGGATTCCGCCTACGACAGTCCGCTCAGTGACTAACGACACCAAATGCAATAAAAGATAAAATGTCTCGAGCCAATACCTCACTCTCAGAGAATATTTGGACTGAATCTTACGGAGAGGAATGTAAACATTATATACAGTATGTAAATAATGTAAAAAAATTAAAACTTTTGTATTTTAGCTCTGAAAGATCTGGTCCCTGGATACTTAAAGTAATGATAAAGAATAAAGAAAATAATAAATAAAGAAGATAATAAAGAAAAAACACATGTATACATACATACGAGTAAAATTTTTTATATGGCACGATATAGAACTAAAGGCTCATTAAGTTTATATTTATGAAATACATATGATTTTTAAGGCTTTAGAAAATTTTTAAATGAGATTTTTATTATAAGGTCTAATTAATTAACAGCAGCTGTTTACATTAAATATTTTACAAACATATATAATATTATGGAAAAATGTAAAGTGTCTAAACACTAGCTTTTATTTTATTATTTTACAACTACTTTGTAAGTTTTATTTACAAAATTTTACAATAAAATTTTCAAATTAAATTGAATAGAATGAATATATAATTACATGGTGTTCACATGTAATAATATGCATATAGTTTACATAATAAATCAGTGTTTGTGCTAGCAATATATAATATTTTAATAAATCAGAAGAATTTTGCAAAATTTCCATGAAAACAAAGAAATTTACAATTGATTTACATCATGTAGAGAATGGAAATTTATAATGTAAAATGTATAAAATGTAAAAAATTTGTTTTATTACCCTATAAACTATTTATTTACAATTGAATGCAATTTTAAAATTAGAACTAAATTTACACTTTGTTTACACCATGTAGACAATATAAATTCTCACAATAATAAAAAAAAATTGTATAGAAAAAAATAAAGTTCACAAATGCCCAAAATTAAATTACCTACATCTGGCACATCAAAAATAGTTTACGAACATAATAAGAATATCAGCGAATAAATTGTGTTATGAAGCCACCGTGGCCTCATACTTGTAAATTTATCATTAATTTTGACCATGTAAAGTATGTAAATTATAGACTAAAATGCTTTGCTCTAAGGAATTTTATCGTAATATTTTAAATGATGTCGTAAAATGTGCTCCTTCCGTATAAGAGCTGAAATGTGAAATATACCAGCAAATAACTTTTATACACCACAAGCATACATATTTGCGTAAAAGTTATAAGATTTGCTTCTAATAACACATGTACGAGTAAAATATTTGTTTCCTGCACTATAAAAAATTCTTTTTATAATTTATCCCTTTTCACAAGTATTACAATTTAATTAAATTGCGGTGTTAAAACTATACATTACGCCATCATAGCCTTCTCCCTCTTATCTATTCACTTACATATGTTTTATGCATTTTACTCGCTAGTCAAATAAAGAAAATTTATTTTCTTCCTCTTTCCTTCGTTATGTATGTATCCACATTAGAGAACATACATATAGTGAGTGAGTTGGCAGTGGTGGCATTTTCGTTTTTGTGTAAAAGAAACTTTTAGTGAATAAAAGATGTGATGCAAAAAGAAAGTGAAAATTGCAACACATACTGCACATACGGGAACAAGTATAAGAGTATGTCTACAGATAATATAATTTAACCTCACATTTTGTCGACTTCCGTTTAGTGTCCTACTTCCTTGGTGGAGCAAAGATGAGTAAAAAAATGTAATAGACTGGGTATAGTTTGAGTATATAGAAGATCAAAGAATGTTACAAGGATAGACAATTAATTTCAAATTTTAAGGGAATAATCAATTTAAAAAAGATTTCTTAACACAAATTAATTGGCCAGGAGTTTTTTAAACTAAGCTTCATGCAATTTTAATGTGCATCAGAATAAACCTACAGAGGGGTATTAGAGGTTGTACTGACAGCACGGACATTGTAGAAGAGTCGACCGTGAAATCGCAGTAGCCTATTAGGTAGTGCGTTAGATTATCAGAGGTCGACTAAAGAACATCTGAAAATATACAATATGCATAAAACTATGACAGTGCGAACTAACATGGAAGGGATCAACATGGAACTGCAGTATGGGCCTGTTCGTAAATGCATCTCTGTGCTGCATAATATGATTATTTTGCGCTCACACTGCTAATCACATATTAATGATGCTTCGCTTTGCTGATTTATTCGTTTGCATTTACGAACGAACAAAAACTGCAGTAATGGAAAAATTATTAATAAATTTGATTTTTGAACTGGACGATAAAACAAATGACAAAATGTTGTTAAATGCACAAAAAAGTGTACTTTGTGCACAAAAGCTGCCAAGATTTGCATTTATGAGCATGATGCGCATAATATGCAGCGGAGTAATGCATTTACGAACAGGCCCTATATCATGTGTATAGAGGAATCTTTGGGGAAGTTGGATATGCCCAACAGAGGTTATAAAAACACAATATTTGAGAAAATCTTTTAAATCTATTCTGTATCAAGAATAATTGTACATACATATATAATTGGTCATTACAACCCTTCAGTCAGGATTACGACCTAGCTTCTTACACCACTTATGTTGTTTGTGTTAATTTTACACATGAGTAGCGGGACCTACAGTTTAAAGTCGACTCCGAACGACAGATTTTTTAGAAACTTTTCATGGCATTACTTTTGGAGTTTTTGCCAGAAATCGGTCGCTGAAGAAATATTTTCAAATTTTTGTTTTGATATCTGACCTGGGCTTTGAACTTATGTCTAATAAGCCGACACAGTACCTACTAGAAGACGGCCACTTCTAATTGCGCAGTCCTTCGTTTAATCGTGCAGTCCTTTAAATCGCTGTTGAATTCATTAACAAATAATCACCGGTTGTTACACACGCTGTCATCTTTTTCTTTCAAGGTGTACTCGTACATTTATTGGTACATGTTTATTATTCGTTTTTTTTGTTGATTTTTTTTCCTTGTACGTTTTTCATTTTTTTAAATATTTTTGATTCTCTTTAAAAACATTTTCATTTTATGTGTTTAGCAAAACTGAAATTAAATTGTTAATGGTAATGCCTTTTTATGGTCGCATGTGACTCTCGTTCCATGTTCATGTTGAAAATGTCGGTTAACGGAACACATGCATAAATTAAAATCGAGACGTACTCGCTGCACTCCACACTCACTTGCCGAAAAAAGGCACGTTTTTTTGAGTAGAGTGTAAATGGTGTGACGATAGCAGCTAACAGACTATAACAACTTGGTCAGTAGAAGGGGGAGGGGTTCGATGATTGGGGTAAAAAATTTATAATGGTTTTAACAGTTAATTAAAATATTGAAAGAAAATATTGCAAAAAAGTGATTTCTTAAGTAATATTGCCATCATAAACTTAATGATTTAAAAAACATATAAGATAAAAACGAAAACTTACCGTTAACATTAGAGTCGCTTGGTTTAGATGCTAACATGACTGGAAATAAAAGATAAAAAAACTTATTTATGAAAATTTATTTATTTTATTAATTACAATAAATATTATTACAATAATAATCGTTTTTATTTTTTGAACAAAAAAAACCCTGTAAATTATATACACAAGTTTTACATACTATGGAGAGAGTGGGAATCTAGGCACAGATGATCACACTGCTTTATTTGAAGAAAGATTTAACAGCTGTTAAGTTCCGGTTAGCCAAACGTCCAAGAAACGTACATTCGTTCTTATCATATGAAGTATTCTAAAAATGAACATTAGTTGAATGGACGTTTGACTAACCAGGGCTTTAGTTGTGTTTTTGTTTGGTTTGATGTAACATTTCAGATAGACTTGCGCTAGAGCAAAGCATGCAAATTGCTGAAATTTTAATCAAAGTAACAGTTTTGTTCGTTAAACTTATTGTTGCGTAAAAATTCAGAATTGTAACATATGATATGAAGATAATCCACAAGCTTTTGTTCAAACACCATAACAAACCATTTGGGCTGGTGGAGCCATTGGTTCATAAGTCTTGAGAAACGATGATAATCAGAATGTCACAGTTAATGGTGAACGGTATAAGAATGAAAGAGTAATTTCATGTATTGATACAATAATGCCCACCAAGACTGTGTCTTTTCGAAACGGTATACAACTCTCGCGAACATCTGATTTGTTGCCTTATCATGACGATATTCCTGGTAACTGAAAAGTGGATGACCTGGTCATATTTTGCACAACCATCAAACTCTGAGATGAATTCTCTACTTTAGGAATCGCTTTAAAGACCTACAGGTTCAAAATTGACAATAAAGTTACGAACTTTGCCAACGGCTGATGGATGGGTTCGGATACAGGCAAAAGGACGAAGAAAATCTAGCCAAACCTAGAGATAGTGCTCACTTAAATCTTCTAAAACTCCAAAGGAGCGTGATCGATGTGATTATTACAGTCATTAGTGGGCATTGCGTTATGGGCCTTCAAGCAAGGCTCAATGAACATATGCCCGATACTATGTGAAAGAAGAAAAAAGCACCACGTTGATGTCCATTACATGGAGAATTTATGTACCAATGTTGGACAACGGTATTCTAAGTTGCTTCATCAGAAGTTCCGGATGGATTAGTTGAGGTGAAATGTTGCATTGTAATATCACAATAGGCTCTATGTGGTCTTATTGATCTATCCAATCCCTTTGCAAAAACAGCCACTTCTATCTAGCAACCGAGGTCCCTTCTAATGAATTTAAGTAAAACTTCCCGCAATTTATTTGCTGTAGTTTTCAAAACAAAATTCAAAAAATTTTCGGATTGAGGATAACTTACTGATTTTCATAATCAAAGATACCAGTTTTAAGTTACGCACCCCAATTCAGATGGCTCAAATATATTCTTCTTATTGCATTAAAATTTTGATTAATTTTCAATGTTATCCATTGACCATCGATAAAAATAGACATTCCTAAAAAGGAATATCTTGATATTTTTGGCCATACATGCTACGATTAATAAGAATCTCAAGGTACCATAAGTATATTCATGTTCACTACTGTAAAATTAAATAATTTCCCACCGCACAAAAATTTAATCCTTTGTATTAAAAGTTCACATTTGTTAATGCCGCAAATTCTAACCTCATTATAAGCACAGGCAACAAACTTAAACATTTGAATTGCTTTAAGCAGCAGCACCTACATTTGGAGGAATTTGTAAACAATCGAACAGTACAGAACAGAAAACGGAAGAGTGTTGCATTAACATTTTAATGCCACTAAAATTGAGTATGAAAATGTTGCAATTTGCAACGCTTTTAAATACGAAAGCTTTAGGCATTAACAAACCATTGTTACTGCTTGAATATTTCAACAGACAGGCATTCCAGCAGCAACAACGTAGTAAAGGACATACACACAGATATACACACATATGTATACTTGCAACCTCCCTCTCACCACTCGGCGGTAGTGATACCTTTAAAATTACAACATTAAATATGAACGTACATATTCATATTTATATGTACATTTAAACTTACCATTTATTTTCGTATCCAAATTTTTTTAAGCCTTTTCTGCCATTATACTTATTTTGAAAAATTGAATTAATGTAAAGTTTATTTACGGTGAAATTTTTTTGGGGAAGAAAATTGTTAATGGCAACTATGTAAAAGTGGAACCAAGAGGACATACATAATTGGCCATTACAACCCTTCGTCAGGATTACGGCCTAGCTTCTCAACACCACTCATGTTGTGTGCGTTAATTTTATACATGAGTGGCGGGACCTACAGTTTAAAGTCGACTCCGAACGACAGATTTTTTTGAGAAGCTTTTCATGGCAATTTTTACTCTCAGAGTTTTTGCCAGAAATCTGCTGAGAGGAAGTCGCCGAAGAAATACTTTTTGTATTTTGTTTTTGATGTCTGGCCTGGGATTCGAACTCGGGCCTTTCGTCTAATAAGCCAACACACTACCTACTAGACCACGGCGACTTCGGAACCAAGAGGAAGGAATTGTTAATAGGACGAAAATCGTGATACCATTTTAATAATTTTTGAACCAATGTTTAATTTTTTTCATTAAAAATTAACTCGATATCACTTTCTGTATCCCGATTTTCGTTATCTACAATATTAAATATCTCATTAGAACATTGTTTTTCCTGTTCTTCACTTTTATTTTTATATTTTAATAACATTTTTTCTTTTTCTAATTTTATTAAACGTTTAATATTTCTTTTATCCATGTTTTTTATTCACTTTTTATTATTTCTTACCACTGAAAAAAAGCAACCGACACTTTCGAAGCTTAAAAACAACTGATGAACACTTTTTTTGGCATTTTTTCCAAAGTAGACCTTGTTTTTGTAACGGTTTTGTTACTCAAAATTTAAAAAAATACATGTTGTTGCTTCCCTTCTCAAAGAAGGGAATTTGCAATGGATTGTGGATCTTTTAGAAAGGAACGCATAGGTCAGCTAGAAGGTCTTATAAGTATGGCTGCTTAGCATGAGTAACTCAAAATGTAAAAAAGTACATGTTGTTGCTTCCCTTCTCAGAGAAGGGAATTTATAATGTATATCGGATCATTTAGAAGGGAGCACAGAGGTCTATTGGAAGGTCATTTTAGTAAGGCTGCCTAGCATGAGAAACAAAATCCAAAAGAAGGGCTAAAGAGGCCTTATAAAAGGCCTGCGAAGCGAAGGCCTCAAGAATTTTACCACTGGGTTGCTTTGAGTGTATGCATGCATGTGTGGTTGTAGGTTTGTAAGAAAAAAAAAAAAACAGAAGCATTAACGTTGTAAACCGAAAAACGAGACCAAAGTCAACATTGTTACTGAGAAATGGTACGGAGGAGAATAGAAAAAAAGCCCATTTATTCCACTGTAAGGGTTTATGAATATTTTATTAGGCGCAAAATTGATTATGTTTTAAAAACTTCATACGAAAAATAAAATAAAAATTACTAAAAGGAAACAACAAGCACAACTTAAGTCCAAGTAGACTATTACTAGTTGAGCAATTCAGTTAGTTAGGCAGCCAGTTTGCTGCACAATTAATTCTGGTTGGCCACTGAGGCTTTTATGTTGCCCATGTGTTTCTGTTACTTTATTCATCTGCCTGGCATAAATGATTTAAAAGCTGATTTTAGCTGAAAATTATATTTTGCAACACCGTTGAGTTTCAAGTAGTGACCAGTTTATTTATGTGCAAAACATATTGGTCAGCAACAAAAAAAAAAAGAAGGAAAATGGAAAAAAATTTTACAATTTCGTACAAAAAATTGAAATGCGATTAATTATTATAGTAAGTAATTCTTTAATAATAAGTGATTTAAAAATTGTTTACGGTATTCAAAAATAAGTTCCAGTCTTGTTGCACTTTCAGCAAATAAATCACAAAATATATGCCAGCCTTGTATTCCAAAACCAAGACATCTGTTTCTATGTTATCTAGTGGAGCTAGATCGACTGGCTATGCTGCAACTTGTAGTTGTTGTTATTCCTGCTGTTGTGAAAAAATGATATTAACATATTATCTCTCTCTGTTTATGTGTATGATATGTTGGTATACCTTTTTTGCCAACAGTGCCATACAAGTTCACAATGCTACAAAGTAACCGCAGCCATTAAGGGTTAAACTAGCTGGTGCATCAGAAAATTAATTCTTTAAGAAAAGAGAAAATTACGAAAAATATTTTTAACATTTGCCACACCGACACAGCAACTTTAAAATAATTCTTTAAATGGTTAGGGGACAAATGCATGCGTTTAGGGGACAAGGAGATCAGTTTATAATTAAAAATGAAAAGTTATTTTCGTTTTCTTTTTCTTTTTTGTTGTTGTTACACAACATAGTATAGAGAAATTTGTCCAAAAAGCTCAACTGTGTCTGACACAGTTTACCAACTATTTTGGGAGCATAATACCATTGAAAAGTTGACAACAATATTATGGTTGTAGCAACATAGTTTTTCTTCCTCAAAATAACTTCACCACAACATTTTGCGTCTACGAACAGATAATTTTCTTCCTCGTTGCGTTTCGGCATTAAATTTGTTGGCATTTCATAGTCTTGCAAAGTTTAGTTAATTAAATGCAGCATTAGGGGGAAGAAGATTAATTAATTTTTTGTATAAAAAATCAGGAAATGAATTTTTAAACAAGTGGATTTAAACATTATTTTAAACCAGAAACAGCAAAATAAATCAAAACGATATTTTAACTAATCAACGCACTTAAACAGAGATGCAGATGAACCAAGTAATGTGGGTAAATGAGTCGATACTGAATATCAAAACTACTTCCATATGAAATACCACGGCATGACTGTTTTCCACAAATATGCTGTGATAAATTTAATTAAACGCACTGAAAAAATGTTCAAAATATTTGATATGTTTTTGGAATGGAGGTGACCATCTTCTACGAGTAGAGGTAGCAATTGATAATTTTGGATTATGGATTATATTATATTTGGAATATGGTACTGGTTATAGCCTCAACGAGGATATTTTGATAAGATCAAAATAAAAAAAATATAACGGGCGTTTTGAAGCCTCAAAACAGATTTTTGACGGATAAAGGTGGTATAAATTGCTCGAAGCCCACCTTAGGCGGCTGACGGCATCATTGGTCCACATTTATTTGAAAACGACATTGTCTAGGCTTTCACTGTCAACAGCGAGCACGATTGATTGATGGCTACCAACTTTTTTTGTCTTGAATTAGATAAAATGGAGCTTAACGGTAAGTTATCATAGAAGAACAGTGCTACGTCATGAGATGTGCTTTCGCTGGCCAGTAATAGGTTTAAGCTTCATAAATAGATGTAGACTTCGATGAGTCTATCCAACTAATGACAATCGGACAATTAGGCAGCGTTTTCCCTTGATGACTTTCGTAAACAATTTGCAAGATTGTCATTAAATGGTAGCTTAAAAATGGTAACAGTTAGGCTTAATCCCCTTGATCCTCTATTTTAATACACACATGTAAGTTTAATTCATATAAAAAAACCACTTCACATCTTGAAGTTCTTTAAGAAAAATTACTCCGAAAGCAATTAAAATTCATTTTTAGTTCTAATTTTACACTCCTTTCTGTTGCTTTTTCCGTCATTTTCTGGTTTCTGCTCATATGCCTGAGAGAGCCTGGGTAAATGAACTACAAATACAATCTGGGCGATAAGAAATCACATGACAACAGCAACAACCATAAAATAAAGAAAAAGAAATTAAAAGGATACAAAACAAATTTTCCCCCATTTGAGAGAACAAATATGACCAAAAGGAGCAACAAAACAGAACTGGAAGCAAATAATAAACAAAAACAAAATAAAATAAAATCAAATAAATACAAAAATAAACAAAAATTAAAAGAAAAATGAAAAGAAAATTTCAAAAAATTTAAATTCCCTATGAAAACTTTTTACTTTCGACGAATCAACAGCCAACAACTTCCAAACAACCAAGGCAGCAAGTGTAAATAAAAATCACGTTCTAAAGTTTAGAATCTAAACACATGTTAAACTCAGCTGTGTTAGTATGTTGCAACAACCAAAAGGCAATAGTAGAAATAGCAACAGCAACACTAGTAAGCAAATAAGACACAAGCATGTTAGAAAACTTTAAGAGCCAGTGTAGAGTGTAGAGATAACTGCAGCTGAAGAAAGTAAAAAAAACCAAAAAATTAAAGTCAATGTACCACATGCCACATACTCGTCTGAAACAAAGCAAGAACGTATAGATTCCTATGATTGTATCAAAACCCTGCTGGTGATGCTGTTGTTGCTGCAACTGCTAGTTTATGTCCCATGTATTGTACTAATGGGCTTAAAAGCATTTTGCATACTAACTTTACATAGTTTGCTCGGGTGATCCTTTTTTCTACAACATTTCGTTCCTTAAAAAATAGTGAGTGGAGAAGACAGGCATTATCATAATGTTCATGCAAATCACAGCCACATCATCATTATTATCATCATCCATGTATAGCAGATGAGCATCTTATTCACACTCACACAGGAGTAAAAGGAAACAATTTTTTGTATCCTTTTTGGAAAAGTTCGTGTGAATGAAGAAATGAAAAGCGATAAAAATGCGGCATTAGCAGCAGATGGTGAATCTTGAACCATGGACATACATTTTGAACAATAAACGTCAGCAGTCAGAGTGGAAGAAACAATGTAAATGACAACGTTACCCATACCTTATAGTCTATACTCAGGACCACGAATATAATCTGTTTAAGTTTCATGTTTGACGAGGTCAACTTGTATAATGCTTGCTTAAGCTCGCAGTCGTTAAGAATTTAAAGATATGGAGTGCAGAGTCATGGGAGATAAATTAAAACGAAGTTTACTGCGAGAGAGGAAAGGAAACTACAGCTCTTTTTAAGGAATCGAGGTCCTCTTCCACTTTATAATCTGAAGCATATACATACATACGTTAGGTTAATTAATTTCCTATATAATGGGGGAGCATAATGTCTACAAACAGAAGAAAAAGCGAGAATATAAATAATCATTTCCAGAGGAACACATTTGTGTACGAAAATTACAATTTCAAGCAATTTAAACCTGCGTGCTACGTGAATCCAGAAATATTTTATTCAGCAACTAATAGTTAGGAGACTTTGTTGTAGAACACAGATCTGGGTCCATCTACAGAGCAGAGACAAGAGATGAAACGAAGTGAATGTGGGCTTAGAATAGGGGAATGCTAGAAAGGCTCACATTACATCTTTAAACAGTTTTACAACCTACAACGTAGAGCATAAAAAAATTATTTGCTTTCGTTGTAGTCGTTGACATTTATTATTTTAAGTGTAGGTGTTTGACAGATATTGTAAATATCGCTGCATTGACACATTGGGACAGCTGATCACTTGATTTGTCAATTTTTTTGAATACTTTTTACATTCAAACATCACACGGTGTTTGTTAAATGGAGGAATTATAACTAGAGTAACCAAAACGGCAAAAAAGCTTGATGTTTTCTATTTCATTTTCTCAGTTTTCAAGAGCAAAAAATTGTATTTTCTTTTGGTTTTGTTTATGATTTTCTGTTTTTTTTTTTCTAAATGGATATGTTTATGCAGCATTGGCTAGTATGCATTACAGAATTATGGAACTTTAAAGGCTTTTGAGCAGGAAGCAATGTCCTGTACAGAAACTTGAGTTGAGTTGTAAACTTTTTCTTTCTGTTCTGCTTCTGTACATTTTTGTGTTCCAATAATAGTAGTACGAGTACCATCTGCTTCACATCATCACCAACGTCCCTATAGAATGTGCCAATGTACTGCTCCCCTAACATGTAAAATGTTTAAATGCCACGTTAGAAAAGAAGCATTTCGTATCAAACGGTACGATGACTTCGTTAAATGGGATGAAAATTAATAAAAAAAAAAGTAAATAAAGCAACATAAAGCAGAAAAAAGAAAGAAGCAGAAGTGAATAATTGTACATGGAAAAAGGACTATAAATGAAATGAAAGGCAAAGCTTAAGCAAGCAAACAAAGCAGAGCAAAACAAATCCAACACATGTTCAAACAAATAATTTCAACAGAAAAATGTACTTCAAGCTACAAGCTGAGCTGCGAGCGAATCATCACCACCATCATCGTTATGCTGGTGTACTAGTCGCTAAGCTACTCCCCTAGCATAGTAAAATGATTGAGTAGAGAAATGAAGAAAAACTGTTAAAACTCAGAAATCATTTGAAAGGAAATCTACAAAAGGATTTTTTATTCTACACCCTATTTGCAACAACAACAACAACAACAACATAATAATACACATGCAAATGCATAAAGATACATACATACATATGTAGGCAGCGAATTCTATGATTTTATTTTGCTTTTAAACTCAAGTTGTGCAATTGATAAGTTAATTTATGATAAGGATTTGTTAACAAAAGCTATGAAAGCTGATACAGAAAACCAGGCTTATATATTTATTTACTTACTACAATTGCAAATTAAAGTATAAATAACAGACTCTATGCTCGATGTAGTGTAATAGATCAGAATCTCTAGTGGGAATCGAACCCACGACCCTCAATCTAATAATCTCGTACACTGTCCACCCCAGGCTTAAAAAATTATAGTTTCTTTCTTCTCCTATTTAATCAGTGTAAGTCTAATATTACCTTCTCAGTAATGATCTCACAACTGAGTTACGTCTAATGGAAGTCAAATTTTCTGCCAGATTTGTGAAAGCATCATCGGAAACTCCACAATGCAATATCTGGTCTTGAACAAAATTACAAAATTGTTATCAAGACTAGGCGATAGACGCTAAAATTTGTAGAATGAGATAGGAACCTGCCTTTCCAGCAGATATTGGATAGGATATAAATCGATGGTATTTGTGTTGAAATCAAAGCTCACTTAAGGCAACAAATCCGCCTGTTATACCACCACAAGCTGACTGAAAAATCCCGATTAATCGGTCACGATAATTGGTGCAGAAACGACTTCCTCAAAGTAAACCAAAAGCCAGACTGAAAGTTGATAGAATCCACCAATAGATATTAATATTAAGAAGTTGTTGAGTATAGTCTTCTTCGTCGGTACAGAAGTAATTAGCAAGTAAGCAAAGTCTCTTTACGTGTCTATCCATTTCTCAATAGCCTGTGAGAGTAGATTTAGTAAGAGAGACAATTCAATAGCCTTTTTGTCTGAAAAGGAGAGAGAGACTTGCGTTTACCTTATGAGTCAGTATCCTGATCTTGTCATGAAAAGATGGAGGTTTTTAACCTCTTGCTTTCTGACATCCTTGATCGAGTTCCCTAATATTTATAAAGGAGATTTAAATTGGATGAGAGTTGGTTTCCACTTGAAAATTCCTGATCTTCGGATTGAATATTGAATGTTATATCACAATGAGCCTTAATGATGGCTTAACTGGGAACTCTTCCCTCAAGGAGGGAATCTTATGGCATAACAATACGAGGTAGATGATCGCCGAGCGTAGCAGAAACATGAAATTTTACAAAAAGAAAGTTTTCTGTCGAATTACGCGATTTTGAGACGGTATAAGAAAATCTACATTCTTCTTGGTTGTCATACTGCTTTCGAAACACTGTTTGTGTTGAACAAAGTTTAATTACATTTGATACTAAGGGAGATGCTTGAATATCTGCCAGTTGAGACTACTTTAATCAAGATTACTGGTAGATAGAGTGAAAGAGATTGTTGAATACGGAATGTATCCCCTTTCATTAGCTTGACAATTTGGCCTCGTTATCATATGTGACACAGCAAAAACATGCACGTATTTCGTCGAATAGAACTTTGATTCAAAAAGGCAGTGGAGATGTACATATGTACTTAATTTTTTATGTTGTGGTTGTTTAAAGTATATAATATTAATAAAATTTTGTTGTTGTTTTTTTTTTGCATATAATATACTGCATATGCATGTGTACATACATAGAAAACATAATATCTATTATAAAATACATATAAATAATAATAATAAAGTACTTAAAAACAAAATGACCCACACCTAGTTTTGAGCAACGAAAAAAATCTTTTTCTCCCCTAAACAAACGGCTTTAGCGGATTTATTA
Source organism: Sarcophaga rosellei (assembly GCA_930367235.1). Lineage (NCBI taxonomy): Eukaryota > Metazoa > Arthropoda > Insecta > Diptera > Sarcophagidae > Sarcophaga > Sarcophaga rosellei. The sequence continues at coordinate 61,536,543 of OV884018.1, read as the reverse complement.
CTTTTCAGGGTTTCTAGTGAACTCATAAAGCAACCCTATAGTAGACCTCATCTTATTGTATAAAAGGGATATTATGAGAGTGCATTGCCTACATAACGTACGATTATGAATAGTTTCCCTTACAACCCTCCAATAACAAGTTAAAGCCAAAGTATGTTCAATTTCTGTAGTTCTTGAGTTTTTTTTCCAAGAGCTTCAAATAATTATTAACGACGACAATAGTATTTTGGTAAGTGAACTGGAGGTATGGGAGTGCAATGTAATAAAGAGGAACTTGTAACGAACAGGATTACAGTGCCTAATACAATACAATTCCTACAACTAGTTCGTACTTGCTGTTGTTGCTGTTATTCTCTTGGGGGAAAATTTTAAGAACACGGAACGTATAAGAAACAAAAACAGGAAAGAATGAACGGAATTCTGCTCATGTCCTTAAAAAATTATGCGAAGAGCCTCAGAAGAAACACAGCAACAACAAAGACTTTTTTAATATTTTAGAACTCATGTACAAAATCGCAGCTCCAGCTACTGCTCCTATAGATTCTGTTCCTTATGTCAAAGGAGAGAGGGAGATTACAGAGTGAGTATCCCTTATGTCATAATGACCGAGGGAGGTTTGGGGGTGACCACTTAACTATTTCATAAATTAAAAGTGAAATAAGTGGAAACAAATGCAAAACATTATAAGAATCGTCAAGTAAAAATGTACAACAATTCGAAACAAGCAAAGTTAACTTAAAAGTCATTTATAAGGAATATATGTAACCCAAACATCCAACCATTCATCCATCCACTCACTCACCCATCCATACGTTTGCTGGCTTCTTTCATTGTTTTTGTTGTTTTGCCTACGCATTTTTGTGCCCCTTTTTATTATTATTATATTCGTATTCTGTTTTCCTTATCCTTGTCGTTATTACTCCTTTCTTTGTTTTTTTTCTACAGTGTATTTTCCTGCTTTTGCTCTTCACTTCAATTTACTCTCTGCCTTACTCTATGGTTTCCATTCTTTCCTTCCAGCGTAAATAGGAAATTCTTTGATGTGTAAGTAAAATCTACGCATAAATGGTAGAGGGGACTTTGGGTGTCAGTCATTTGTTTTTGATTCCAAAGACATGTGTATGTGTCGGAAGTTTGGGTTTGAAGGTGATGAAATGCATGCAATGCAATGACGTATGAATTGTTTGCTAAACAATCTAACCAAACCCCATACATACAAAACCGTTCATTCGTATATTTTTAAAATTTTTTAAATTTAATTTTATACATGAGTGGTGGGACCTAAAGTTTAAAGTTTACACCGAACGACAGTTTTTTTGAAAAACTTTTCATGACAATTTTATTTACTCTCAGAGTTTTTGCCAGAAATCTGCTGAGAGGAAGTCGCCGAAGAAATATTTTTTTCATATTTTCGTTTTGATGTCAGACCTGGGGTTTGAACGGTGGCCTTACGTCTAATAAGCCAACATACTACCTACTAGATTACAGCGATTACAGGTAAACAAATGACTTCTATTCTACACACCTTTATTTAATCTAATATGATAATAGAAGATCAGAAGTTTATATTCGCAAACACGGGAAACCTGATGGGTTCTACAGAATGCTAATGAATGTCAATTTTAGTGGCAATAAAAAGTGAACCTCAGAAAACTACCTTAAGTTTAACCACAGATATCAGATCTTTTACACATCGTTTGCGATCTTGTAAAGTTAGATTTGCTACTTACTTACTCAGTTGGTCACTACAGTATTATGACCTAGCTTCTCACACCATCCACGTGTGTACGTTAAGTTTATCCATTTACTGCTTACTCACATTATTTTGAAGCGAAACAAGTTCCAATTCCTTACAGTAGACTCTTAGGGCAACTGCCTTTCCCAAATAGAGCAAATTCAAGTCTTTAGCTTTCTTGATCGAATAATGGCTAACGATGGTCAATACATATTTCAAATAAATTTGAATGGTACACTAGTTAAACATGAATCAAGATATTTACAGGTGACTTAATTCGAGTGAAAAAAATGGTCATAAACCGAAGAAATATAAAGGCCTGCTTTTCGATACGAAATAAACATTTTCGAATCCTGACGTTTTACAATCGTAAGATTCTACCTTTTTTTTTTTACAAGAAATGTGTTTCGAAACCTTTGTGAGAATAGTTACTTTCATGTGTTTTTACGCAATTTACAGCTTTAGTGGGTGCAAAGTGAAATGGATATTGCAGACTTTACTTTGAAGAGTCAAGTTAACTTATTGAAAGTGATGTTTATTTTCGAATTTTGCACTGAACACCATTATAGGAGCAAGCTTAGTTTACTTGTCTATTGAAGGATCTATTGTTATTATAGACGGAATGCAATCGATCTAATTGCCTATAGTTAATTACACCAACCTGTGTGGTCCTACTATCAGCCTTTAAAAGGAGGACTTTGTCTAGCAAACTCCATCTATTTTACATAAGGAAGCCACAATTCTTAGCCGATATTAAAAAAGACTCATAAGAGTTGCCACAAAGCCAGCTACATTATATCACAACACACTTGTAGTGAATGTGATTGCGTCTTCTTCTTTATTATGAAAATAAATTGATTAGTTTACCATACTTTGGTAAAATGATTTCCAAATATTTGTTTAAACATGTCAACAAATAATTTAAAAAAAGAAAACCGTAAGCAGAATCCATTAAAAACAACGTTTACTGCACTTCATTTTATTGTCTTCAAAAAAGTCCCAACCGCAAGATGACGATGTTGACGCTGGTGCCGATGCTGATGACCATGCCATAAAAAGAAATTATTGGTTGGAAAGAGCTACTCACATTAAAAAAACCCAGAAGATAGTGAGAGAGAAAGAGTGAGAAAGAATCTAAAGAACGAACTCTTAATGGATGAACTTAAGCGGCAAAATCAATTAGCACAACGCCTCGTTTAAAGCCGCAGGCCATTATAAGTTGTAGAACCACTACACCACTGACACTAGCACAGCAACATTGGTTCAGAAAAAGAACCAGATTGAGAGGCTATCAGCAGTATCTTAAGCTTTGGCCGGTCTTGCTATGGAAACCACAATTTACTGGCTGGCACACACACAACACACATGGCCTTCTGTTTAAATCGTTATGCTACACAGCCTGTGATTTACTGCTGCATAAGTTACGCTTGCTTTTTGCAAAGTGATCGTAATTGTGATTTGCAGTTGAATTGTTTGAAGAGAGTAGTCTACTTGCAACAGACTATTTGTAGAGTTTATGGATATTTTATAATGAACTTTAAGAAATAATGCACCGTTTATATGTATGCAGTCCATAATCATCGCAAAACCAAAAAATTAAAAGAAGCAAATAGGAGAAGAAGAGCAGAAGAGAGGTGGTGTAAAGACAGTAAGATATGAACGTACGAACACCACTGGCTACCGATAAGTTAGAGGCATTACAACTTTGCCATGCCCTGTATTCGGATTTACACAGTAACCCACTGGGGACCTACATATTATATTGGGAAGCAAGAGCCGTCCGTTTTGTTGGTCTAATTTTGAAAGATATGGAATGATGCAAAATGTTTTGGAATATTTGTAAAGTGGCTAAAAATAATGAAAAAACAAGTTGTCAGTTGTAAAAGTAGAAATTATATCATAATATATTCCTCATTTGCTTTATAGGAGTTTTAACACACCTTTAGCCAATAAATCATTTAGAATTCCATTTGTGGCGTAAGAAGTTTTAAAATTATCGACTAACCGCTTCCAGGCGGTGTGTGATAGAGTGTTATATTTACTCACATTATATGTGGCAGATATCTATTTGCAGGATCCTAATTTCTCAATGTATTTCCTTAGCTTCATAAAGGTCTGGAAAAAAGGTTGTCTACTACTTCCGATTTAGACTTTGGTGCATCGGATTTAGACTCGGTGATGGCAATCCAATCATAGTGCCTACAATCCTAGTTCTACGTTATCTCTAATTCGAGACCACTAGCTTGTTATCACAACAACATGCTGTGAAGGTAACACGTCGACTGTGGTCATTTCTCCGTGTGACTCCCATGTTGAAAACAGCCATTAAGGGATATATTATGTAATTATGCGCACCTCTCATCTGTTTACTACTACCGAATACGAAGCCGAGCTTAGAATTTCAACTCTGGAATGTTTATAGTTTTCTGTTTAGGTATTCCTTCTTGGATTTCGATTATCTTTTCACCAGTAGTTTACGATTCGTTTCTTATTTTTCTTCACATGGAAGTATCACATACAGTTCTTAGAATCATGTTTCTTTCGGTGACAGATTTTAAAAGCAGACAGTGGAGCCTTCAAATATTATCTTTTTACAAGAAACGATAAGTTCCTCTGCTAACTATCGTAAATGTTAAGCCCTGATGTTCTCTATGTACCAAACAGGACGTGCCAATGGGTCTTCTCTTAACATCACTGGGGCGGATATTTCTTATATGCTTGTCCAGCTGTGGTGTACGAAGGATAACACTGTGAACAAAGGCAGTATTGTGAAAGCCGTTTGAAGTCGCCGTAGTCTAGTAGGTAGTGTGTTGGCTTATTAGACGTAAGGCCCGAGTTCAAACCCCGTGTCACACATCAAAACGAAATATGAAAAAAATGTTTCTTCGGCGACGTCCTCTCAGCAGATATCTGGCAAAAACTCTGCCTTGAACAGTGTCTCAAAAAATCTGTCTTTCGGAGTCGACGTTAAACTGTAGGTCCAGCCACTAAAGTATAAAATTAACGCACACAACATAAGTGGTGTGAGAAGATAGGCCGTAATCCTGACTGAAGGATTGTAATGGCCAATTATGTATGTATTGTGAAAGCAACTTTTGGAGGTCCTGTGGTTTATTTCTAAGTGCCACTTAATAAATAAAAGCAGTAGATTAAGACAAGTTTCGGAGTTTCTTTTTGCGATAGGATAATTCGTATTAAATGCGAACTTTTTGGAAAATTACAACATGAAGACATTTGAGTAATCATCAGACTATTAAAAAATAACCAGAGATGATAACCGGTCTTTTGGTCTGTAGGTTCACAGTATACTTATTTAGAATAAGGATAGTCTCGAGTCCAACATTCAGAGCACATTATTGAAACCTGTGAGTCAATAATGCATCTCAGATTGATTGACATGGGTACATACCAGATGCTAGGCAGCGAATTAGCATTTTTGTCGACGAGCAGCATCCTGAAGTGTGTCAGGCTATTAGGCTTGAAGAAGACATTATAAGCATGCCCATAAAGTATGAGGGGATTACAGTATTGTCACAGCACTAAAGCAGGTTTTCATCACGATAATATGATAATGAAGAAAGAGATTTATTCACATTACAAAGCAATTCGAAACTTTATATATTTAAAACCGAAAACGATAGATCAAGTTGAAATAATGCGTGTGCTCTTATTAAGAAATGGATAAAAAAGTGTTTAGAGAAGCTTTAAAAATGAGACAGTTTTTCCTTATTCAAACTAACTGTGGGTGGTTCCTGTGCCGGGGAAATAACGTCTTACGGACTGTATCTACATTAAGAGTATGAAGCTACTTGAATATTTGGGGGTTCAACAGATTAGAAATTAAATAGCCAACCTCTTTTATTTTTAGGTTGGGATTTGAAACTCACTGGAATGCATTGTTGTCTTTAATTAACATAAACTACAATTTTTATGCCTTAAGGTGTTAACGTTGAAATATTTTTTTCTCACTCACTTTTTCTGTCATCTTCTTCTTCTCTCCTTCAAAGCCTTTGCATTTTTTGAATTTTAAATTATTTTTAAAGGATTTTCATCTTTTCTCAATCCTGAATACACCGTCTGTCTGTTTGTTGGTCTGTTTTTTTTTGTTTCTTTTCTTACGTTTTTCCGTTATTGAATTTAAAGACATCAATCATTGTCATGAAATTGTTGTCATCTGTTGGTCATAAATAATACACGCTTAACGGGCAAATGAAATTGGGCGTAAATAATATCTTCACAGCCTTAGAAGCGGTGCATGGATGGAAGGTATATTAACGTATAATTTTTTTGTTTTATAGCACCTTTATTGACCATAATTATTGTGTTAATTTATACATTATAGAGGCTTTCAATAGGGAAACCAATACAGTGTATCTCTTTAAACTCATTAGTAAGTGATTAAGTTCGTAATAGTTGTTATTGTTGTAATCTGTTTAATGCATTTATTAATTAATTTTATGAAATCCATAACGATAATGTTGGCTACAATTCAAGATAAGCCAAGTAAATATATAATCATAACCATGGCATGAGTCATATAGCCAGCCATCTGTATGTGACTAAGTGTCATTATAAATTGAATTCAATGCTATTCTATTGGAAATCCTAATAGTTTTGGTTTTTGAATTCAATGTTTAGTTTTATCTTCTACCGTCTAACCGTATGCTAATGCTTCAATACACTGACTTTATTAAGATTTTGTTTTGCAATCAAAGAATAATAATTTTCTACTTAATTAACGCATGAATTTATTCGGGGGAGGGAAATTATTGTTGTTGTTGTTGTGATTGTACTTCAATATCATACAGGATATTACACTGTTTACACACGAACATGCTGTTTGAGATTTAAAGTGTTACACAACTGAGAGTTATAAACTCCTCTTTATCATTTCTACCTTTGCATTATTCAAGAATCAAATCAATGAATTTGGAAAGACAGACCGATTATCTAGGTTAATAGTAGTATTCTTATCTCATCTGATCCAAAAAAAAATGACTTCAAATTGATGTTCATGTTAGGTTAGGTCGGAGTGGTAGCTCTGATATCACAAAGCTCACTTGAGCACGCATAGCGGCCCGTTGTAATGCCACGGGTGAACGCAGTCCCTGTACTAACCAAGTTCCAGTATTCAGGGAAAAATGTGTGCAGCTGACTACTTAGATATTCTACAGAATAAAATGCTTCCGTTTGCCGAGGCGGAAATGCCACTTAAATGGGAATTTGTGCAAGACAATGATCCGAAGCATTCCGCTAGAAGCGTCAAATTCAGGAGACATGGTATTCAATTCCCCCTGACGCCTGTGCGAATCTTATGGGATCTAAGAATCCTCGCTGTCAGGAGGTAATAAAAATGAAAGGTGCTTCAACCAAATATTGAAATAATATCTGGAAATGATGGTAATTTTTAACAAAATATACATATTTTTAGCATAACATAAAGTGTCCCTATTATTTTTTCCAGGCCTTTTTCAAATAAATTATATTTTTTTAAGAATTTGGCAGAACTAGTCACTTATTTTTATTTTATTAGTTAAAGGTATTCAAATACCTTTAATATAATGTATATACTTTGTAATATTTATTTAAAAGTAAACAAAAATAGAAGAATATATTAAAAAATTTAAGTGTCCGTATTATTTTTTCCAACACTGTATATCCAGAACTTCCGGGGGGACGACCGTATTAGGATTCCAGTCATCCCTACTTGGAATCAGAGAGTGGAAACATCTGTCAGGACAATATTCAGCAGGGAAATAGTCTATGTTCACAGGGGCCACTGGATCAACCTCCAGAATAGTGGAGTGACCAGAGGGTACGATGTGCCAACGAGAGAGAGCATTAAGTCTAGTCGCAGCAAACTTGGCTACCTGCTTAGCGAGAAGCACAGTAGGAAGCCAGTTTAGCATTGCGAACAAGGCTTTCGTGGGGGTGGTGCGAAGAGCGCCAGTTATATAAATGGCAGCAGACCTTCTGACCTTGTCAAGAAGTCTGACGTTGTATTTCTTGTCCAGGGCAGCCCACCAGAAAGCAACACCGTATAAGAGGTTGGGTTCTATGACCGTGGAATATATCCAACGCATGATCCTTGGGCGAAGACCCCATCTGGTTCCGACCGCTCTACTGCAGCAGTAAGCAGCACATGCCGCCTTGCGTGCCCTAGCAGCCAGATTCGCCCTCCAGTCGAGTTTGGGATCTAGGATCAGGCCCAGATATTTAACCTCGCGACTCAACATGAGTCTGGTCCCACCTATGCTGGGAAGGGAGAAGGTCGGAATTTTATATTTCCTCGTAAAAAGAATCGTATCGGTCTTAGAGGAGTTAATAGACAGTCCAAAATCCCTACACCAGTCCAGCACGATTGACAGCGCCAAGTTCAACTTATCCGACAGTGTCTGCGGACAAATTCCCGACGCAGCAATGGCAATGTCGTCAGCGTAAGCTATGGCCCCATTGCCAGAGTGTTCCAGCCCCCTCAAGAGTGAGTTGACTGCAAGATTCCAGAGAAGTGGAGAACTCCGCCTTGCGGTGTGCCTCTACGAACCATTCTCTGGCAATTCGTGGCCCCCACTGTGGAGGTTACTATGCTCGATTTGAGGAGAAGCTCAATGAACCTGACCAGATTCTGTCCCAGGTTCAGAGAACCAAGAGCCCTAACTATGGCGTCCGGGTCGACGTTGTTAAATGCACCTTCAATGTCCAGAAAAATGGCCAAAGTGTATTCCTTAACGTGCATGGACTTTTCTACCCGAGAGATAAGAGAGTGAAGTGCAGTCTACACTGATTTACCTCTCGTATACGCATGTTGGGAAGCGGATAGAAGCGCTGGATCAATCGCGGTCCTGATATGAACATCAAGAACTCTTTCCAGCGTCTTCAGAAGAAAGGAACACAGACTTATGGGTCTATAATCGCTCGCCCCAGTGTGGGACGGTTTCCCAGCCTTGGGAATGAAGATCACCCTACATATTCTCCAGCTCCAAGGGATGTAAAGGAGCCTGCGACTAGCGTTATAGATGGCAAGCAACCAAGGGAGGATTATCTCCTCCCCATGTTGAATGTCACCCGGGATAATACCATCCGGTCCTGGTGACTTGAATGGTTTGAAAGACATAACAGCCCACTGCACTTGGCCAAGGGTAAGGGTCAGGGGGGAATAGTTCCCAGATGGTGGTTCGATAACCTGATAAAAGGCCTGGCCACCAAGTGTGTCACTTCCTGGAAAGTAAGTGTCAAGGAGAAGCTCAAGCGTCTCCAAACTGGAAGTAGTCCAGCGTCCGTCAGGTCGTCGGATACAGTCAAGGGATTTGTGAGTGGAACTTAGAATTTTACGGAGACGGCCCGTTTAGGCAGAGGATTCTACGCTCGCGCAGTAGTTCCTCCACGATGCCCTCTTCGCTCGCCTTACAGCGTATTTAAGTCGGAGTCGACTTCAAACAGACCTACTTCGCCTCATGTATACAAATTAACACACACAACATAAATGGTGTGAGAAGCTAGGTCATACTTCTTACTCAAGGGTTGTAATGACCAATTAAGTAACGCATCTATAGCAGTGCTCTGTATTTTTAAGCCTTTAACGTCTACTTTGGTGTCTCGACTGTCCAGTAGCACTTCGTAGTTACTATTTTCTCTCTTGTTGAAAACTATGAAGGGGTCCCAAATCCCACTGGTTGTGCCAATTTAAATGCCAGCACTATTTTCTAATATTAGTATTCTGAAATGTGCGATGATGCCTCAGAAGACCTAAAAAGCGAACAAATTCATATCGTTAGTCTAATTCGCAAATGTGTTAAGTCCCTTTTTTCAAATTTTACAGGGGACATAAAAAACATTGAAACATTTCCAGTTTTGAAAATTTGTAAACTTTTTAAACGCCATTATTTTTACAAAATAGCTCTCTTTAAATGACCTAGATCAAAAATCAACTCAAAAAATCGAGTTAAAGCAAAAAATTAGCACGTGTTTTTAATATTTTTCGTAATTTTGTGGATTTAGCGTTTTGGCCAACCACAAAATTACAACAACTTTAAACTACATAATGCCATTTTTTGTTGTTGTAAAATATTTATTTTGCATACCATATGTGATATGTTACCGTTTTGCATTAAAATCTGAATTTTGGAAAAAAGTGGACTTAGCGTCTTTGCGAATTATACTAACGATATGACCCATTGTGTTACCCAGTGTAAGGAAAGCCCCCTAGTCATGATGCGTTAGTGGTTATTACTGTGCGTTAGTGGAATATTACTGTGACACTGAAGCGCCCAGAAAGAAGGTCGAAGGTGACGAGTTATTCACAACATTCGACAGAGATTTTATGGTAGCCTGACTATCATAAAATATCAAGATTCGAGTGAAAGGAACACCGTTGGTGAGGATAAATTGAGCATCCCGGTAGATGACCATTACATGCGCCTGAAATATGCTGCAATAGTCCTGCAGCTGGTGTGAAATGTTCAGGTCCAGTTTCCCAGAGTAGACTTTGCTACCAACCCCGTTATCGACTTTAGAGCCATCGGTGTATACATCAAGGAGTTCCGGGGGAAGATCATGTCAAGGTCTTAGTCCCCCCTGCTCTGAATCAGAAACTGAATACCCCTGTTAAAACAATATTTCGCAGGGAGATAATCAATGTCCAGTGAAGCCACGGGATTAATATCCAAAATAGAGGAGAAACCAGATGGGACAAGGCGCCAACGAGATTGGGCATTAAGTCTAGGCGCAGTGAACAGTCAAAAAACAAAAATAAACTCATTAGCTGTAGTGGTACAGTGAAATGTTTTCTACGAACGCAGTGAAGCACAGTTGTTAATTTCAAAACGATCACTATTGCTTACAGCGTTTCAGCTCTTGTGGTTTCTCTTGTGCTTTAGCTGTACTTATTTGCTGCGCTGTTTTACTTTGTAAAGAAATGCTTAAAAGTTTTATATGTTTTATTGTTCTGTTGATAAATAAATGTAAAATGTTGAGAGTGTTCGAGTTCGATAGTCATTTAGAAATATTATTAAAAATAAAAAATTATGACAAAGATATTTTTTTTTTTTATTATGTCCTTTATTCAATTTACTTATTTAGAGTTAGATAACATTTTATGAGATTTTACATTAGTATTACAATAATTGTATCATTTGTTTTAGGGAGGGAGGGAGGTATGCATGCAAACAAGGCAAAGTTTCTGATTGTGGTCAAGTTGATACGCAGCCTCCTCGTGGCCCCTCCTGGATGGCATTCTAGCACCCGCTAGATGTTAACTAATGCGTGCAGCGAAGTCCAATCCCCTGGACGTTAAATCTGGGTGCGTAGGGCTTGGAACCCACCACGTAAAAATCCCCCTCCAATGAAAACCAGAAATACAGAATCCGATAAGATCCCCTTAAAAGTTGACGACCACGGCAAACGTATAAAGGACTACGATTTACGTATTGGCACATGGAATGTCCGCACCCTTTACAGGGTAGGCGCTTCCGCCCAGCTGGCGGATGCCCTCATTAAATGTAGGACTGACATCACTGCCATACAGGAAATGCGGTGGATAGGACAAGGATGCAAAAGGCTTGCATCTTGTGATGTTTACTACAGCTGCCATGAAGATAAGCACGAATTCGGATGCGGCTTTGTGGTTAATAAGAGACTTCGTCACCTTGTCTCTGGGTTCACACCTGTGAACGAAAGAATAGCCACAATCCGCATCAAGGCAAAATTTTACAACATCAGTATATAGCACCAGGTTTCAACACCTCGATATCCACAAGGCCACTTGGATGTCCCCTGATCGATCTACGTGCAACGAAATCGATCATATTGTGATTGACGGAAGGCACGTATCCAGTGTACTAGATGTGCGTACGTTCAGAGGTCCAAACATCGACTCTGACCACTACCTTGTCGCAGCCAAGTTTCGATTGCGCATTAGCGCATCGAGGTCTGCGCGCTCTAGTACATTGCGAAAGCTGGACGTCAAGAAGCTACGATCACAAAGGACAGCAGAGGCGTTCTCCGCTCACCTCTCCGACAAGCTCCGTCATTCCCTCTCTAATCTCAACGACATTGGAGGACTGTGGGCCAACATCTCCCACTCCTTGCGCACTACTGCGGGAACAGTCCTTGGTTTCGAGCGCCCACCCCAACGAAATCAATGGTACGGCGAGGAGTGTCGCGAGGCAGCTGCAGCGAAAAACGCCGCATACAGAAAAAGTCTGCAGTCTGCCGCTACGCGAACTATTGTCGAGGACTATAGAGAGAGGAGAAGGGAAGAGAGACGCCTTTTCAGACGCAAGAAGAGGGAGTAGGAAAGGCGTGAGCGTGAGGAAATCGAGGTGTATAAATGCAGGAATGACGCTCGAAAATTCTATCAAAAGGTTAAGCGTCTAACCGAGGGTTATAAGCACGGAGCGTCTTCCTGCAAAGACGAAAACGGAAACCTGATAACAGACTCGCAAGGGGTGCTGAGGTTATGGAGGAAACACTTCTCTACTCTGCTGCAAGGTGATGACGACAACAATTCCGCCTTTAGAGATGATGTTCCGAACCCGATCGACGATGACGGCGTGGAGATTCCGTCGCCTAGCCATGAAGAGGTCAAAGTCACGATTATGCGTCTTAAGAACATTAAAGCGGCGGGTCCTGATGGCCTCCCTGCTGAATTGTTTAAGACCGGATGTAATGAGTTGGTAGGGCGCATGCACCAACTTATTTACAAAATATGGCTAGAGGAAAGTATGCCCAACGATTGGAACCTCAGTGTCCTCTGTCCTGTCCTGAAAAAGGAAGACCCTACGATATGCGCCAACTACAGGGGTATAAGTCTTCTCCCTATCGCATATAAGGTTCTTACAGGTGTATTGTGTGAACGATTGAAGCCACTCGTAAAAACACTGATTGGACCTTATCAGTGCGGCTTCAGACCTGGCAAGTCCACCATCGACCAGATCTTCACACTACGCCAAATCCTGGAAAAGACCCACGAGAAACAAGTCGACACACACCATCTTTTTGTCGACTATAAGGCAGCCTTCGATAGCCCCATAAGGGATCGTGTTTTTGCCGCAATGTCTGAGCTCGGTATACCTGCGAAGCTGATAAGGCTATGCAGAATGACGTTGAGCAACTCCTGCAGCTCCGTCAAGGTAGGAATGGACCTCTCCGAACCTTTTGATACCGTGCGAGGTTTCAGACAAGGCGATCCCTTATCATGCGACCTCTTCAACTTAGTCATGGAGAGTGTTCTGCGAAAGGCGGGAGTGCATCGCAACGGCACTATTTTTCAAAAGAGTGTCCAGTCTAGTAAGATGGGTCTGGCAGTAAATGAGGGCAAAACAAAGTATATGTTATCGACAAGTAGAGACGTGCGGCGTATTGATTCTCAGATTTCGGCCGATAACTATACCTTTGAAACAGTCAAGGAATTTATTTATCTTGGCTCCGCCGTTACCACCAAAAATGATGTCAGTCTGGAGATCAAGCGTAGGATCACTCTTGCCAACAGGTGCTACTATGGTCTCAATAGGTAATTGAGTAGCAGAGACCTCTCTCGTGCGACAAAACTAACACTCTACAAGACACTCATCCTACCCGTGCTTCTTTATGGCGCTGAGGCATGGACCCTATTAAGTACTGATGCAGCGGCCTTGAGAGTGTTCGAGAGAAAAGTCCTACGTAAGATCTTCGGTCCAGTGCGTGTTGGCGATGATTTCCGTATCCGATTCAACAGTGAGCTCTATGAGCTCCTCAACGACATTGACGTTGTACAGCGTATTAACATCCAGCGGCTGCGCTGGCTCGGCCATGTCGTTCGAATGGATGAGGATGTTCCGGCGAGACGAGTATTTGATGCGGGTATCTGCGGAAGTCGGCGAAGAGGACGACCTTGTATCCGTTGGAAGGACCAAATCGAGGAAGCCCTGTCATCGATTGGTGTGACCAACTGGCGTAGGCGCCCAAGAAGCAGAGGCGCCTGGAAGGATGTGTTGCGGCAGGCCGAAATCCGTTAAACGGGTTGTTATGGCCAATTAAGTAAGTAAGTAAGTGTTCGAACAAATATTGTTTACAAAATATTGTGCTTTTTGATTCCATTAAATTACTCTTCGGAATAATAGAAATATTTCACTTAAAAATTCAAAGAAAATTCTGTGAATTTTACCAATTGCAAAGGATGGCAATATTTCACTAGGCAGAAAATATCATTATGGAAAGATTTAATTCAATTTGAGGACCATAAAATATAATCCTTTGAAATATCCAGGTACCTGCAATATGTAATGATGACTCTTGCTACAAAACCATAAAAACTTGTGCGAAAAATACCAATGTCGGTCGTTTGAAAAAAGTGCACTGGCTACATTGAAAAATTCTGGTACCTGAATATTCGAAAGGGTCACCTTTTTTGTTAGTGTGTTCGTAAAACTGTCCTCCTTCGTATAGTTTGAGAAGAGTTCGAAGAAAATCAAATTACTTTCTAATTTCGTTACCTGCGTTCCATAAACCATATGTTCTTTTCTTCTTCACAACAACAATACAATGCAGTTTGAAGTTTCAAGTGAACTTACCTTTTTTGTAAGCACGTATATAACATACATAATTGGTCATTACAACCCCTCAGTCAGGATTACGGCCTCGCTTCTCAGCACGTCTATAAAAGGCATCTAAATCAAAATTACTGTATCAGTTATCTGTTAGACGTCAAAGTGGCCGAAACGGTTATTAAAAGTTCTTTTAAAAATTGATAAAAAGAAATTTTCAAAATCAAGTCTTTTATTTTGAATATAATAATTCGAATGGAATCCTCAAGCTTAAGCCCCTCTTTAATTCCTGATCGTCATATTAATGCCGAAGGATGGAAATCATTAAAACGCGCACCGGAACGATATTCAGAATCGGATGACAATTCTCTGGGTAGCGATGGTGAAGATTTCATAATCGAAAATCGTCACAGTAAACGCCTTAAAGGTTTGGGCAATTCATATTTGGAGGACGCCTACTTTGAGTCGCCGGTCATATTGCGTCCCAAACGTAATTTTCAGGAAGTAAATCAGGGAATTTTGTCTCCCATTACGGAGATATCGATTAATTTAAATGAAACTTCCTTGTGCGGCGGGAACAGTTTGCAAGATTCATCATCTACGGCTGCTGATTGCGGTTATGACGAAGGCACAACGCCAGTAAGACGTAAAGGAAAAGCAAACGTTTTCAAAAGGTCTCAACGTTATAAAGAAGATGCCAAAATAGTCTCAGCAAAGGACCAGTACTGGAATGGTGATGCCAATGGCGATATTGTTGACAATGATAAATTAGACGACGAAAAAGAATCTTTAAACAATTTGGATCCAAGTTTTCAAGTCCAACGTTCAACACGTAAACCATCTTCAAATCGTTTGAACTTCGATGATTCCTTGTCCGATATGGGTATGGAAGAGATATCGTTCTACGAAGATGACCATGTCAGTCAAAATCAGCACGATCAATCGACTGCTTTAAATTTGCCTAATGATTTAAGTTCTTTGATTAGGGGTCAAACCATTAAAAATTCTCTCATTAAGACACCAGAAATGCATAGACCTAAAGTAAGACGTTGTTTGAGTATGATGGAAAATACGCAATTGCTTCAGCCAAAGACACCAGAGTCAGTTAATGCCTGCAATGCTAATGCCGCCAATATCACTCCTTTTAGTTCTCGTCTTAATGGCAACTACAGCTTTAAGCGTCCCGAGCCACCATCTACCACCTGCTCACCGATACAAACAAAACGCTACCGTGGTGACGTAAAGAAGAATCTCGATGGCTCATTCATAGGCAGCAACAGTACTAGCAAAACTTCACCTGCCGCCAACTCCCCCTCATGCTTGGCGCTGGCAGGCACCAGCAAAAACAGCACGATAACCCACCCTATATTACGCAAAAGTATGTCCATGAACGACGCTGAGATCATGTCGGCTTTAAATCGTTCCGAAAACAAAGACGAACCCGATCTAATTGGGGATTTTAGTAAACCGTACGTTTTACCTCTCATCGAGGGACGTCATCGTGATCTAAAATCTATTACAAGTGAAACTGTGGCTCGTCTCTTAAAAGGTGACTTTGATGATAAAGTAGCCAACTTTAAAATCATCGACTGCCGTTATCCTTACGAATACGAGGGTGGCCATATTACTGGCGCAAAGAATTTATATACTCAAGAACAAATCATCGAAGAGTTCTTTACCAAACAAAAGACTGAACAGCAACAGACCAGAAACGAGGAATCTGGCAGCAAGCGCAATATTATAATATTTCATTGTGAGTTCTCATCAGAACGTGGTCCAAAATTATCGCGATTTTTACGCAACTTCGATCGGGAGCGCAACACTAATGCTTATCCCGCCTTAGATTATCCCGAAATATATTTGTTGCATAACGGCTACAAGGAGTTCTTCGAAACTCATATTGAACACTGCACTCCTCATGCTTATCGTCCCATGTTAGAGCCCTCCTACAATGAGGAATATCGCCACTATCGTGCCAAAACAAAGTCATGGAATGGTGATGGTTTTGGTGGTGCCACGCAGCGCATGAAGAAATCTCGTTCTAGACTTTTTTAAACCCTTGACCCCCCTAACCTTACTTTTTGTATGTAATATGTATGTATGTATATATAGTTGTTATATTAAAAAAACTAAATATTAAATTAAATGAAATGATGAAATATTTTATTGATAACTTTTGAAAAGCGCAGGATAAAAAACGTGGTGTCACGACAGAAGAAAAAATCTGAGTAAGTAATGTTGCCGGATGAAAAAGTCGGGTTGCCGGATTATTGACACTCTTGCGGCTAACTTTCAGCATAAGCCGCTGGTAATTTTGGGTCGGGCTGCCACAGTACTCCCCTCTGAGAGGTGATATGATGGTGTGTATTAACGTTGCTGATGTTAGCTTCCGAAGCACAGAATGTTAGCTTTAAACGATCAATGGAAACTTTGCTTTCTTTTCCAGCAATGTTTATAATGTAATATTTAGATGTCCGTTTAACTACTTTAAATGGGCCGCTATAAGGAGGTGTTAAAGAGGGTCGCACCGAATCGTCTCGGATAAATACTAACTCGCATGACTTCAGATTAGGATGTACAAAAATTTTATTATGGCAGTGCCAGGCCGCGTCGACTGGTCGCAAACTCTCCATAGTATGTCGAAGTTGTTGAATCAGCTCTGCTTCAGAATTACAAGAGTTTTCTATTAAAAAATCGCCAGGTAGACGTAATGTAGCACCGTAGACTAGTTCTGCAGGCGTTGCTCGAATGTCCTCTTTGTATGTGCATCACAGACCCAACAAAATTATTGGTAAATATGTTGTCCACTCGTTAACGTTGTGGCATAAAATCGCTGATTTTAAAGTGCGGTGCCATCGCTCAATCATGCCATTTGATTGCGGGTGGTATGGCGTAGTTTTCAAATGATGTACTCCAAGTATTCGTAAAAGTTCCTTAAATAGAGTGCTTTCGAACTGGCGGCCTAAGTCGGTCGTGATGTCTATTGGAATACCGAACCGAGATATCCATTCTTTTATAAGAGTTCCTGCTACGGTTTTTGCAGTCATATCAGGTATCGGGAACGCATCAGGCCATCGAGTAAATCGATCCACAACTGTTAAACAGTATCGATTGCCTTCCGACAGAGGAAAAGGGCCGACAATTTCGATGTTCAAATGGGCAAATCGTTGGCTTGGGATACTACGACGGACGAAAGCAGTCTGGGTATGTCGCGTTATCTTATTTCGTTGACAATGCATACAATTTCGTGCAAAAATTTTGCCGAAAGATGTATCGCAATATATTGGTTTTGAGGCATTCGGTGGGATGAAGGGCTTGAGTATCAATGAGTTTTTCACACTTGAATTCAATATGGACTGGAATTCTTCGTCAGTTGACTGAGCTGCGGCTAGGTCGTCATAGTTGATTCCTACTGTGTTAATTGCCTCAATTCTCGATAGCAAATCAGCTGCAATGTTTCTCTTACCCTCAACATGACGTATATCCGTAGTGATTTGTGCAATAAAATCCAATTGCCTTGCTTGCCTATCCGATGCTCTCTCTGGTTTTTGTTTAAATGCGTACACTAATGGCTTATGGTCCGTATAAATATGGCAGACACGTCCTTCAACCATGTATCTAAAATGGCGTACTGCCATGTAGACCGCCGTCAATTCTCTATCATATGTACTGTAACGCATTTCTGCCACTGAAAATTTCTTGAAAAAATAGGCAAGTGGCTGTATAACGTTTTCGACAATTTGGTTTAACACAGCCCCAGCAGCGAAGTTCGAAGCATCGACCCACAATGTAAGCTCGGCTTCTGGTATTGGGTAAGCTAGCATAGTGCACTTTGCAAGTTGTAGCCTGCATCTCTCGAAAGCATCTGTCGTGTCGCTGGTCCAATTTAATACTGTCGTATCATTTCGTTTGTTGCCGTTAATCATATTAAATAATATTTGCTGAATATCAATTGCCTTGGGTAAAAAACGCCTATAGAAATTTAGCATGGCCAAAAATTTCTTTAATTCTTTTACCGTCTTGGGCCGAGGCAAATTAAGTAGCGCATCAACTTTTTCAGGTAAAGGCCGAATACCATCGTTTGTTACTAAGTGCCCTAAGAATCTCAGTTCGGTTACGCCGAATTCCGATTTGGACACGTTGATTGTCAAATTATGCTCTCTAAATCGATGAAAGACTGTAGTGAGATGTTTTATGTGCTCATCCTTTGAAGGTGATGCAATAATAACATCGTCTAGATACGCAAAAACGAATGGTAAGCCTCTTAGAACCTCGTGAATTAAGCGTTGAAAAGTTTGGGCTGCATTTTTCAGACCAAAAGTCATATGCGTAAATTCGAAAAGTCCAAAGGGCGTTGTAATGGCACTCTTTGATATATCGTCGGGATGTATTGGAACCGGATGAAATGCCTTTTGCAAGTCTATCTTTGAAAAAATAGAATTTCCGACAAGCACCATTGAAAAATCTTGTAGATACGGAATTGGATAACGATCATGCACTGTGATAGCGTTAAGCGCGCGATAATCGCCACAAGGTCTCCATGTTCCATCAGGTTTTCGAACCATATGAAGTGGGCTGGCCCAATTACTACTCGACGGGCGACAAATCCCATGTTTTATTAATAACTCAAATTCATTACGTGCAGCTGTTAGTTTCTCTGGTGATAACCGTCGTGGTCGCGCAAATACAGGTTGACCAGTGGTCTCTATTCTATGAAGTAACTAACTTTCAGCATAAGCCGCTGGTAATTTTTGGTCGGGCTGCCACATATACTATTAATATGTATGTATATATGTATGTCCGTCTGTTTGTCCGTCCTTTAAATTTTCATTAAGAATTAGTTTCTATAAATTTAAAAAAAGGAAGCAAGTTTAACAATTTATAATATACTGCATAACCATATTGGCATCAGTTTAATTCAGATCCTAGATTCTCTTGATCTCCCGTTTTAAGACTTGCTATCGCATACGCTTGTTCACGTGTTTGTTTACGTCTAATAATTGAAAATAACTCCGCATAAAAGAATTAGTTAAAAAGGCAAATCCATTCACTAGAAAATGGAGTCGAAATATACACAGAATGCTAATGGAAAATTGTTTAATTGTACAAATGGACAATCTCCAGCAAATAGTAAAACAAATGGAATACAACAGCAAACGACACAACCAGCGTTAACTAAACTACAATTAGAACAACAGCGGCAAGCGTTACCAGTCACGAGCTGCCGAAAGCGGTTAATACGAGAGGTCCACAAGTCCGATATTCTTCTTATAATGGGTGAAACTGGTTCGGGTAAAACGACTCAAATACCGCAGTTTCTATTAAGTGCTGGATTCGGTAACAAAGGAATGATTGCTATAACACAGCCCCGTCGAGTGGCTGCAATTACGGTGGCAAAACGTGTAGCTCAAGAACAGCACTGCCAATTGGGTGAACTCGTCGGTTATACAGTACGTTTTGAAGATTGTACCTCACAAAAGACACGTATTCGCTTTATGACTGATGGCTTTTTATTGCGAGAAGCCTTGGCTGATCGATTGCTGAGCAATTATACCGTCATAATGCTAGATGAAGCTCATGAGCGCACGGTAAGCACTGATGTTCTGTTTGGAGTGGTTAAAGAGGCACAAAGGCAGCGCAGACTGCGTTGTTTGACTCCATTAAAAGTTATAGTTACCTCGGCTACAATGGATATTGATCATTTTGGTAAATATTTTGGCGTAAAAGGCATGTATCTGGAAGGTCGGACGCATCCTGTAAAAGTAATGCATGCCAAAGAATCACAGCCAGATTATTTACATGCCACTTTGGTGGCGCTGTTTGATATCCATCGTAATACACCAACAAACCATGATGTATTGATTTTCCTAACGGGTCAAGAAGAAATTGAAGCAATGGCACAACAAATTCGACAGATTGCTAAGACCAATCTCAGTAATATTGCTGGGGTGCGGGTTTTCCCACTTTATGCCCAATTACCACAAAATAAACAATTAGAATGTTTTCTACCAGCTCCAGCCAATGCCCGCAAAATAGTTTTGGCTACAAATATCGCAGAAACGTCTGTCACAATACCGGGTATACGTTATGTTATAGATGCCGGCTTTGTAAAACGACGCATTTATAGCCCCAGTACCGGCTTAGATGTACTAAGAGTAGTACGCATTTCCCAGGCACAAGCGTGGCAACGTTGTGGTCGAGCTGGTCGCGATGCCCCTGGAACATGTTATCGAACATATACGCAACAGGAAATGAATGAATTTGAAAAAATGCCAAAACCTGAAATTTTACGAAGCAATATTTGCTCGACT
The DNA here is from genome assembly GCA_930367235.1 of Sarcophaga rosellei. Classification (NCBI taxonomy): domain Eukaryota; kingdom Metazoa; phylum Arthropoda; class Insecta; order Diptera; family Sarcophagidae; genus Sarcophaga; species Sarcophaga rosellei. The sequence goes on along the minus strand of OV884018.1, from coordinate 61,515,976 downwards.
GTATTACAGCTATTGGCGTTGGGTATCGATTGCAAAAGTTTTGATTTTCTAGATAAACCCTCACCGGAAGCAATGGATGATGCATGCCGCAAACTAGAGTCTTTGGGTGCTGTACGAAATGCCTCTACCATACCTGAGCTTACACCTTTGGGACGAAAAATGGCACAGTTTCCTTTGGATCCACAGTACAGTAAACTATTATTGGCAGCTCCGAAATTTGGTTGTATGGAGGAAATGTTAAGCTTAGTAGCAGTACTCTCCAGTGAAAATGTTTTCCTTTCAAGTACAGAAAAGCAAGAACAAGCAGCTTTGGCTCATGCCAAATTTCATTCAAAACATGGCGATCATTTAACGTTACTGAATGTTTTCAGTGCCTTCCAGAAGACTGAAAAAGTTAAGTTATGGTGTCATGATAACTTCCTCAATGCCCGTAATCTAAAGTATGCCCGTGATGTGCGCAGTCAACTGTTGGAAATTGTCAAGCGTTTAGCTTTGAAAGTGAACAGTTGTGGCAGCAATTTCGATCAAGTACGAAAGTGTTTATTAGTTGGCCTCTTCGATAATATAGCTGAACTACAACGTGACAATTTCTATTTAACGATTACGGGTAGTCAACGTGCCAAAATTCATCCGTCTAGTGTATTTCATGGTAAATATCGTCCGGATTATATAATTTTCTCTGAAATTGTGCTCACCGAACGAAATTGCTTACGTCAAATAACGGAAATTTCACCAGAATGGGTAGCCGAAGTTGTACCACAATTTAGTCATCTTAGTCGCATTAAAATAGCATCATAATCAATAAACCAATATTTCTATAACGTTTTCGTTTCACACTATTTTTACTATTTTATTAATTATATGTATTTTATTTATTGCTAAGCTAAAGTAATTTAAATCCAATCCGTATGAAATCAAAACAAACTACACTTTTATGTAAAAAATAATCTCCGTAATAAATTAATAAGAAACTTATTTTTTAAACTCTAGTTATTTACTAAGAAGTTTCTCTATATATAGTATGTATGCATTGACATATATTTTCTATTTCCTTATAACAGTCATTGTTTATAGTTTAAATTATAGTCTACATTTTAAGTTACGTTTAATAAAATTTATTAAAATATTTTCAAAGTTAGTATGCTGGACTTAGTTATGCTACCGTTATTGGATAGTAAAAGTCGCCGTAGTCTAGTAGGTAGTGTGTTGGCTTTTTAAACGTAAGGCCTGAGTTCAAGCCCCAGGTCAGACATCAGAACGAAAGATGAAAAAAAAAAAAAATATTTCTTCGTCGACTTTCTCAGCAGATTTGTGGCATAAATTCTGAGAGTAAATAAATTGCCACGAATAGTTCCTCAAAAATCTGTCTTTCGGAGACTACGTTGAATTGTAGGTCTCGCCACTCACGTATAAAATTAACGCACACATCATGAATGGTGTGAGAAGCTAGACCGTAATGCTGACTGAAGGGTTCTAATGGCCAATTATGTTATGTATTTATTGGGTAGTATAACGAGCAGTTTGAAACTCTACTGATATGAAAAGATTTCACATCTTCTTACGTGCTGAAATGAAAAAGAATTCTTCTGGTAATAGATTGCCCAGTTTATTCCTTTCCAATTAGGGGCGAATACTTCAATGAGATATCAATATTGAAAGCATCTGAATGGAATCAGGTGACTAAAGTCTTTAATATCACACAAAAAATTTAATTTAGTTACGTACCATCAGTGATACGTTAAAAATTCTAACGAAAAGCAATAATAAAAATTAATTAAATTTCTTATATACTCGCTCGCTGACAATTTTCTAAAGCGAACCTAAAATTGCTGTGTCTGAGATTCTCTTTTGCCAAAGACAAAAGAATTGCAAATGTCAATAATTACTGTGCTATTGTCAAAAGATTTTCGTTCGTTTGTTTAAAACATTGAGTCAAAGAAATATTTTCTTAGAAACAAAATTAATTCGTAAGTTTGTTAATACACTCAGAGAAATTAATTCAATTCAACAAGAATTTTTAATTGAAGGTAGTCAGAGACGTATTTGTATAATAATGATTGCAGTGTTCATATGTACATATAAATAATAAAATATTAAATTAATAATAAATGATGAAATAAAACAATAATTTCCTTTAAAAGAACTAATGATACTGTATGGTTTAAATGATTTTAAGTATCCTAAGAAATGGACGTAATCTTCTTGTAATAAAAACTGTTTATATGGCGTGTATGTGTATTTTACAATATATTTGTTTGGTAATATTACGATTCTATTACAGCATTACTGTCCATTTAATGCTACTAAATAGACTTTAACGAGGGCAAGTAGGAAAGTAACTAATGAAATCAGTTAGGATTCAGCATTATGTCATGGAAAGTTTAAACCAATGTAGGTTAGGTTAAGGGGTAGCTTACCGTTCGTAGGCAAGTTCACGTGATGGTTATATCGTTAGTCTAATTCGCAAATGTGTTAAGTCCCTTTTTTCAAATTTTACAGGAGACATAAAAAACATTGTAACATTTCCAGTTTTTAAAATTTGTAAACTTTTTAAACGCCATTATTTTTACAAAATAGCTCTCTTTGAATGACCTAGATCAAAAATCAACTCAAAAAAATCGAATTAAAGCAAAAAATTAGCACGTGTTCTTAATATTTTTCGTAATTTTGTGGATTTAGCGTTTTGGCCAACCACAAAATTACAACAACTACATAATGACATTTTTTGTTGTTGCAAAATATGTATTTTGCATAATGTTACCGTTTTGCATTAAAATCTGAATTTTGGAAAAACGTGGACTTAGCGTCTTTGCGAATTATACTAACGATATGATGATAAGTAACTACAAAGGGATACTAAATAGACTATAAGTTTAAGACGCAATAAAAAAAACTTGCATTATACTCGTAGAGAATCAACAAAGCGTCGCGGACAGTAATGTTGGAGACATGTTTTAGACAATAAGAATCCAATAATCCCAAGCACATGGGGGATTTATACAAGATTTACACGTTCGGAAGCAGATTAAAAGAAACCAGAATATGATACAGTAGAGCAGAGTGAAGTAGAGTAAACCATATCAGAGCAAAGAAGAGCAGAATAAACAATAAAGATAGATCAGAGTAAATAAAAGTTTTCAATAGTTACGATTTATTTAATCAACAATTCAAATAATAATCATTGATTTCGAATAACTGGATTACAACTTTCGTTTCCAAAAAACCACTATGTGATCCACCCTATACCCGGCCAGTTTTCAAAATAAACATTATGAACATACTAAAGAAAAACAACAACAGTAAAACCTAAGACCAAAACTAATTTCACATTGACAGAACAATTCTGCACACACAAATACTTTATAAATTACGATCTCCACTAAAAGCTTCAAGTCTTAACGTCTTCCTTATCAAAATCCATAAATGGTTTAAGCCGTAAATGTATTAAACAAGTATTTGGGTATTTGAATAGCTTTGTATGTAGATAAGTTTTAGTCATGTTTTGTAAACCTTACTGCTTACAAATACGTTTAAATGCACATTATAATGGCAACCAGGCAGAGGCATTATTAAATCGTTGCTGCTGCTGCTGCCTGCTATTCATACACAAATTCGTTTGAGCAAGCAGACAATTGTTATTTGCATTAGATGCTGCATGCAGTCCTTTTAATGTTGATATTATCGTTATTGTTATTACAATTATTATAAATATTATCGTTCTTTGATTTTGTCTGTGAAATCTTGTTATTACTTTCAACTGTATTACATATGTGTACACCATTTCCAAAATGGTATTCGAAATATTTTTCTTATAGGATTTTAGAATGATTTCGCCTAAGCAGTATGACAAGATATACCGGAGAGATATTTTAAAGGTAAAACCAATGGTACGACGAGGTTGTACAAGTCAAAAATTTGAAAAATTGTTTTCATGTGGAGTTAAAGTTAAAGTGACAAGTGTTCACTTGCCATTTTGTAACTCTCTGGTTTGCTTTATGTCTTAAAGGCTTAATTGTACAGCATATTTAAACATAGGATTAATGGTGCTCTATACGGAATGTGATTCTCAGAATGAAGAAGGAAATATTTTGGTATGCCCATTATCATAAGGGACATGTACAAGATGCTATACAAAACGAAACAGTGACGTTCTGCCTTAAGACAACGCTGATTTAATTAGAGTTGCCAAAGCAGTTAGTAAAACTTATTTTAGGAAAAAGTGCCAACCTTACGAAGGACACAATTTAAATTAAAGATCGCTAATAATGTCCTTCGATTCGTGATGGAGGCAAATGAATAATTAAAGTAGTGGACTTTTATTCGGAGAATCGTGTCCATGGAAGACAAATTCAGTTGCATCAAAACAAGAGATAATGGCTATAGTGGCATATACATATGTAAGTATTAAAATTACAGAAACAGGGCTCACACAAAAAAGGATTGTGTGTCATCAAGAAAACGCAAAAAGTCACACATTCATAAACTACTGCGATAGCCAAAATTATTGAATTAAACATAATTGGAATATTTCCTACTTTAGAATTTTGTTAAAATAGAATCGGTTGATGTGAACGAGGGGTATCATGGAAATTTTGTATTCATTTGAAAGACTTATTGATGACACTATATGTCGTTTATAATATCGATAGGTTCAACTTTTCATAACTTTAGCGCATAAATCAGACAGAAATTGCCCTGCAGCTATGGTTTCGTTGTCTCTGAGGACCGATGTCCAAATTGTCAAATTACAAAGTGAACTTAACGACGGAATACGTACGAATTCGTGTTCAGTTCTGGGGTTTGAACTCAAAGCTCATCTCTATTAACGCAACTCTCTACGCACTTATTATTATAAGCACAAATGAAGACATTATGTAGGTGGAAAAACAATTTCGAATATTATTTCATTGAAAATGTAAATATTTGTGATTATTTTCTCTGTTTTTAATAAATTTTTTGCTTTAACGGACAAAACTAACAAATAATTTTGCCAATTAAGTAATGGAAGAGTTTTAAATATCAAATATTGTTGACAGAGAAATGGTGCAATTAAAATTGTGTTCACTTGTGTTGCTTACCTTAAAATTATCCGTTAATTAGTCTTTCGTTGTTGTTATAATAATTAATGAATATCTGCAAGAGAAAATACATTTACCGGAATTAAACAAACATACAGTTTTGAAATTAAATATTGTATGTAAAATAAGAAATAATGAGAAAATGGTCCAAGTGAAAATAGTACAAAGTCAATAGTACGAGATAGTGCTTGAATTGAAATTGACAGTCTTGTAAAGTAATATGTTAGTTAAACAAAAACAGCAGACTTCAAATTACATCTCTTTTACATTTAAATATACAGTCAGTCGTACGAAATTAACGCTCATTATGTTAGCTTAGTCTTTATAAAAAATTATTCATTTTTCAGTTTCAAAAGTAAAGTAAAATAAATGTTTAACCTAGTTTCCAAAGGCCTTGATTGAAAATCTTGTATTTTGTTGACAATTTAGTCTCGATTCTCTAGCACTTCCCAACCAAAGTTTTCAAGTGTAGAATTCGAAAAATGAAATCGAAACCAGAGAAAAAAATTATAATATTTGTAATAGACACGTTACATGTTATGTCAATTAAATGTTGCAGCCCCAGTATGCAATGCAACTAGGCAACACGTATCACAGCTACAAGATGGCAAATGCTTAGAAAATAACCATAAAGGGCAACTCACCAATGGCGGTGGTATTAAATGGTTACAACAATTGTAAATATCAGACGAGAGCACATTTTGATCAACATGAGTGTGTATTTCTGTGTAATACATTGAATTTTATGACAAGGCTTTGTGGCTTTCAATGGTGAGAAGACAAGAAGCACACATGACAACTGTAACACCTATTGACGACACCAGCAACATCATTGTCTTCATCATCATTTTTATTATAGAAATACCAACAGTCAATGAGAAACATAGTGAGAGCAACTTACTACAAATCAAGTGCCAATGAAGATGATTTTGCCAACAGAATGAGTGTTTATTACGTACATGCAACAAATAGTTTTCAGATTTTTTTCTGTAGCCTGTATTTGCAACAGAATAACGATTATGTTTAGATAGCAAAACACTCACTAATGCAGGGTACAGATTTAATACGAATACCTTTGAGTAACTGAACACGCCGACAGGTGGCAATTATTTCGGTAGATTGCGTTAAAGCATTTGAAGAAATTTAATGCAAAATTACAATCTCTTGAAAAGAGTGATTTTTTTGCAGGAAAGTCATGATACTCATATGTCAATGGCCTCATTTAGGATTAAACTGGATACATTTCTTAACAGTTAAGTTCTTTTAAAATAGAAGCGAGCGATCCTGACTACGGTGATCTAATAACTGTACTTGTTGTCACTAACTATTATGTTGAACCAACTGCTTGCAAGTTTGTACTTTCTTGCCACATTAGAGTTAAGTAAAGTTCTAGGAGATCTCTGCTTAACATCGATTTATTTATATTTCTATATTACCTTATGTTACAGACAAGTAACCACAGAGAACCGCTAAGAGATACCAGGTAATCTTTTCGATCAAGGAAGTAGGGCTTTGAACCAAAATAGTTAAGCGATGACTCACAAAAGTAGTATACTGATGGATATGTAATGCTCATCGAAGTAGGAGTGGGAAAAGTGAAGACCAAGTCATGCAAGTCAAGAACTTCAAGCACGTTTTATGAAACAGGACACTAGGGAGTAACAATCTCGGATGTTCAATTTGACTTAAAGGTACTTATGTAGGGTCTTACTGTGGTTACTGTGGAGTGTCAAAACACGTTCTATAATCTCACCACTCGGAACAAAATTACTTTGCTTTGGGTGCAACCACATATGTTCACAATGGAAATTTTTATTTTATTTTTTATTTTTTATTTATTCTCGATTCAGTTGGAGCGCTAGGAGAATGGATTTTGTTCTGCAACTAGACAGAAATAGATTGTGGTCACTTTCAGTGGAATTTAGAATCATGTCATACGGATCGCCTGCTTAAGATGAACATATCACAAACAAGCATCTAGCAGGTTTAAAACTTGATCACTAACATTTTATAACGTAAGCATAGTTAATACTGGCTGATATACGCATAAGTTCTGCCCGCAAACGGCTTTCTGCCATTTCCATTACGATGCTTTGATTTATAAAAACGGTGGTTGACGGATGCACTATGGATTAAATGGAATCATAATAGTGCAAAAGGTTATTTCGGGCCTAACGTCAAATTCGTTTTATTTCATTTTCCATTTAGTCTTTGTTTTAACGCTATATCCGTGATATGTTGCGTTGTCCACTTACAATCCTTATTGTCAACATGAGCACCTTTTGGCTGTATTTCTTTTCTATACTAATGGTGTATACAGTAACAATACCTTACTATTTTTAAGTCCTCCTACAGTTAACAACATTCTGCCAATTTGGATTGCCTTGTTGCAGGTATTGTTCAAGTGACTAAATTTTCTAACGATCGTTAATCACACACATATTGGATTTGTAGATTTTCAAAGATTTCAGATTGTTCTCAATAACTCGAAACTTTATCGTTTCTTTCTTCCGTTGCAGGCAAAAATCATTCCGACTAAATAGAACTTAACCATTCTAGTAGCACGACTTCCAAGTGCCTTGCTGGTTCAACTACAGCAAAATCATCGATAATCTCTCAATATCTCTACAAAGTGTCATATAATAGCGATCGTAGGATATATAGTTTAAGGAACTCCTGTAGTAATGAAATGTGACAAATCTAACCGAAAAATTAATCGGAGTCCTTTTTAAATAATGCAAGTACTTAGGCACATCTCAGCAATTACCATATGACGTAATTCTAATTTCTCAGAACTAAAAGCGTTTTCAAACTTCAGGATAATACGTTGGAATCTCTTAAACTTGTGGATATACAAGGTATAGTTCCATCTGAAATCTAAGTTAATCTGGGTACATCTGCTATAGGAGGAAAACGGTAAACTAGCTTCTCATTTAGGCTAAAATGGGTTACTCGTTCCATTTTAATATTATTATTTTAATACCATTTGACCACTTGGGTTACATTTTCAAAATTGATTAGAAAGTTGTATTAGAACCACAACCCCAAATATGCAACGATGCCGGTTAGTTTCATTCAAAATTCATATTTTTGATTTGATTTGCCTATAACAGAACAACAACAATTACAACAATGAAGCAAAACCCCAAATTGTCACATCGCGGTTGCACAATTCGTAGAGCAATATACAGTGGCAAAGCAACACTTTTCATAAAAAGTGTAAAGTAAACATTCCACGATAACGGCAGAAACAAGACAAAAACACACAAGAAAACTGAAATAGAAGTAGAAGACAACGACGATAAATGCTGGCAACCAGAAGAGCTTGGAACTCCAGAAGCAAAATAGTTGTCTGGAAAAAAAAAAATAGTGGCAATGTAATGTCATAACAACTAGTGCTGTTGTTGTACGAACGAATAGACAAATATCGTTACAACACATGCTATACATGCTGGCAACATAAGGGGAATACATGAGAATGCTAAATATGTGCTGCAGTTGTTTGCACAATAAAACGGCGAAGCATTGTGTTTAGGTAATTCAAAATAGTGGCAATAGTTGGCTGGAAGAAGAATTACAATTAATTTTAACTGACTTAAGCTCCATATTTTCATGTTGCAACATCACACTGCAAACAAACAGACAATAAAAGGAAAATCCTTTTGAGAACTGATATGACAAGCAATGACATTTCTATTGGCCGTGGCTGTGTGCATCATCTGTAACTGTAATGCCAACAGTTGTGACTTATTTGGCACCACTATAATGGAGCATCTGTATTGTTAGTTTCATACTGACAAAACGAGTGCGGCAAATATGTTCAATATTCGAGAGTTAAATTTTTGTAAACATCACTACCATCATTATTATCAACATCATCTTCAACTGTATCTTGCATGTTTGTTCATCTCTCAACGTATGTTTACTTTTTTTAAAACTTCGAAAGACTTTTTTGTTGTTCTTTTCTCTTTCACCATTAAACTTTTGAACTTTAAAGCTCAAACCGTCCAAAAACCGATGTGTTTTACATTCAGTGCCTTTCAAGGGTTTCCCAAAAACATTTGGCTGTTATTCGAATACTACGCTGCTGTTACGTACACTGCTACGGTTACAGTCACACACTGCAAGCAGTTGAGTATTATGTCCAGTCGGTGGGAATATGCTGCAGTTTATCTGAAGCAATTAAATAACTGGTGTGAGCCAAACTATCTTCGTATATGCCCCGATAAAAATGGATTGTACTCTCAGGAAAGTCCATCAATTTGTACTCTCCAGGTTTTGAAGTGGTGAAACTAGGCGTCGCATCCAAGATTTGCTTCGGGCTTAAATTTCAATTACTACGTGTGCTAACAACGTCTGCAGAAGAACAGTCTTAGGTCTACCTGTTCTACGTTCACTGTGCCTTTTTGATAAGCGGAATCAGCCGATACATTTACGTGTGGCTGTAGTAAGAAACTTTTAAGTCTCATTATAGAAATTGATAAGATTGCCTGCTTTCCTTGTCACCGTTGTGTTAGGCACAATTGCAGATGACTTTGAACTGCGTTATCAATTGAAGAAACGGAAGAAAATATGGTGGAAAAAAAGTCCCATTTTAAGGATAAGTATCACTGGAATATAAGGTGATAAAGCATAGAACCACACCAACAGAACGGGATTAAATTCTTATAAACGGGAGAAATTTGAAAATGTTTGAAAGTACCAACTACTTGCCGACATGCAAACCCTGTAATGAGAATACGAATACCACAATTGCAACATGTTTGTTCGTATATTTTCTTTGCTATATATATTATATATTATAGTACGTGCAATGAAAGTGAATTAGTTGGCGAAAATAAACACAAAATATAAGAAGAAGAAGTCGAGAATTTTTAACGATACTGTTGGAATGACATTGGGTGTTTCTAGAGCCCTACACACCAAATACATGCGCCACCAAAGACTGCAATAGCCGTTAAATTTTCGTTTTCTTCTAGTAAAAGTTCTCAAGTGTTTTTCAATAACAATACGTTCGTCACTCGTTCTTAGCGTTTACTCCACTCGATATTATTATTGCAGCCTTAGTTTGTCATGAAAGAAAACTTTTTCTCATTTAAAAAAAGGCTTAAGCGGTAAGAGTAAAATAAAAGCAAAATAAGTTGCAACGTTACAAGTACCAAATACAACAAAAAGAAAGAAAGTAGGAAACTTTGGCAATATTTTAAGTTAACCCAAGAGCATGTGTGTGTTTGACTTTCAAAGAGATATTGTTAGAGGGTGATGGTGGTGTGGGTATTGGAAAAGTGGGAATTAGCAAAACTGTCAAAGATTACCATAATGGGAGACTTAAAGAAAATGAGTAAATAAGCTTAAAAGACACTAACAACACATCATTTCAGGACATAACAGTAAAAAGTTTTGTAACCTAAAACCTCTAACTCATCAATAAGGCCAATAGAGTATTACACGGTTTCTAAGACGCTAGAAAATTGTGTTTTTAAGTTAATGAACTTATAAGCTTGGCCTTTTCTAAGGGAAATGTCAAGCAGAAGCAGATTACTTTAATAGCTTTCTTTTGTTTGTATTACTCTTTAGGTAGTAGAGAATGGCATTTTATTGATTTGAATGCCGAAAGGTAAAGTTTTAAAATGGGGAAAACTTTTATCGTCAATGGATGAAGACAGACATTTATTTAAACGTAACAAAATCATACGACGTATACTGTGGTTTAGTATGAAAATTTCATTTTGAATAAAAGTTTATCTAAAAAAACCCTGAGGTTACACCACTTTCTCTCTAAGTAAACTCTTGAACGGCTGAGATGTGCAATACATACAGAGGTGTACATTTGACTTCTTGGATTGAAGTCAAATGATTTCGACTGCATTTTCATTATTTCATAGGCATGGAATAAAAAATTGTAACGGAATGTACTTTTGTCACAACTTCTTGACGATTTTCGCTATCAAGAGTTTTAAGGCTGAGGTGTTTCGAACATATTCTGCGTATACTGCAGGAATGAGCGGCTTCTAAATTTAATCATCAATTCGGTTAAGATAGGTTAGGACAAATGACGAATCCTCCTTGGAGTACAACGTCCCAGAGCTTAGGGCCATTGTGATACCACAATTAACAATTAAACATTCCGTAAGGGAAATCAACCCGACTACAGAATCAAGCTTAATATTGCAAAAATTTTTAGATTGAAGAATTCCGTTATGCATGTCAGCAAACGAGAGTCTAACGGCATGTATTAAAAAGACAAAAGTGCTGAATTCATTCGTCAGTCTTTTATAAGCGAAAGGAAATACATTTAGGCTAAATGAGTTTCGAGATTCTATAAGATCTGATAGTCTTCAGTCTACAATTCATTATTTTAATCAATCTGAGTGTAAAAGCTACTGTCACTTGACGCAGATTACACACGAGTTAATCCGTCTTGTCCGTTGTTAAAGAGGCCTAAATCAAGAAAAACAGATAAACACACACCATTTCTCAAGAGATGCCAAGAATAGCCTACTGTCTGCCTACTATTACACAAATGTGTTCAGGCGTGTTGATCCGAAATAGTTGAGAACAGACTTTCCTAATTGCAGAGGCCTCCCACTTGATTAAGTCGAACCTATTACAGGCGTGCAAAGAGCTACGGAGTAACTTGGAGTGATCATATACCCTAGAATCCCTTATTTAGTTAAATATTATTGCAACATAATTATGTATTAGCAATCACTTTAAGTGTGGCCTCCTCGTACACAAAAACTCTTTCAAAGGATCAACGACTTTTAAACTAAGCCGCTAAAAACAACTGTAATTAAAATTGAAAACTTCAGAAATTAGAAAATCAAGTTGAAAACTAAATTAACCACATGTTCGAAGAGCGATTAATTCTAAGGATAAATACTGTTGTTGTAGTTGCAATAACATACACACAACGTACTTAAGAAGTCAACTTAACACAATTTAAATCCAATTAATAACCAGAGAGTAGCACAATTACAAATACAACAACCACAACAAAACAAAAACAGCATATGCAAGGGAATGAAATAACAGGATTAACTCACAGAAATGACTGAATAACTAAAGGAATGAATGACGAAAGATATTGACTGCAGTTTGTATGCAGCGTGGAAAGTGGGCATCAATATGACAAACCTAAAACGCCGTGATTGCGTAAAGAGTGAAGCAAAATTCTAAACAAAACTAAACGCATTGCGTTGAAGCTGAATTGGAATGGAGGGCTTTTTAAAGATTTATTCCGTAATTATTTTTGCATTGTTTATCAGAAAAGTATAAACCCTTATGCGTCCAGCGTTTGACTAAAAGCATGCGTTGAAGTGGGGCTTTAATTAACATTACTATACGCACCAATAATCTACGCAACTTATTCCCCCTCTTCCCTACCATTGCCTCTATTTCCATGGAAATATTAATGAATTCCATTTGAGCTACTACTTCCCCACAAAATTTTGAAATGCTTTGTGCATACGATAGAGTGAAGTAAAGGCATTAATTTTTATGGCGTTTTTACTGCTGCTTTGACCGATTGCCAAGGCCGCGAATAACTAGTATCACTGCCGCCATGTTTAAATGACGTTATTAAGTAATGACAACATCAGCATATAACATCAACATATAAGCATTAAACGCAGTTTTCAGGCCAAAAGGAAATATTCTGTGATTGTGATTGAATATATTGAATGATTGCAACAAATAAATATTTTTAAGTCAGTGAAATGTGAAACCAGGCGTCGATTCACATGATAATTTATCGATTTATTTAAGGCCATAATAGATGAGTTGTAACCCGAAAACAACTCAAGATCTTTCTCTGACTTTCGGAAATCACGACCCTTATTCAGGGCAATTATGCAGCAGACTACCTGGTTCGTCATAAATAAAGAAAAATATCGAAGACAAATGCTACATTTATGACAGAAATTGTTCTAGAATCAACAGGCATTTCTAAAACGTTACAAGCACCAGCATGAACTCAAGATACCCACAGTCACTACTTCATTACTACTCCATCACTTGATTACTTCAATGTAATCATTGATTTGCTTTAGATGCTGCTATAATCATTCGTCATCTTAAACGTCATCATCATTGTAATCGCCTTAAACAAATCGAATCATCTTTGAAAATCATGTTCAACTGTCACTTATCGATAACCAAAAAGGCATCGAAGTGAAATGCAGCTCAACAATTATGGAATAAATTGAAAGCATAGATATTGGCCATGGAACAGTCAGTGTGGCAACAAGCACTTGTCAATTGTGGCATAAATTTTATTATGGAATCGAATGGAAAATTGATTTCAAACATGTTTGGGCGTTTAGGTGGCAAAACACTACAAAAAAAGAGAAAAAAATTGAAAGAGACACAGATACCCCGGTAGCACTAGAGAAGAGAATTTATAACAAAGTTTGTCAATTATGTACATCAACCCTTTTTATAGAGACATGGTTTTGTGAACCACATTTCCTGCCTTGTGCTTGAGCCTTGGCTTTCACCACCACATTCTCTAATCGCCCTTGCTCTCCTCTCGTTGATGCTCGTACAGCTAGTAACAAATAAAAGTCAAGACAGTAAAAAATTGTTTTAAAATTTCCTTTCATTGTGTCTATTAAAAATTATTTCTTTTCTTCTCCCTTTTGTCTTTGCCTCAACTACAATCAGCAGCTTGCCTCTACTTCATAAGTTGTCTAGGTGGCAATGTGGTTTGATGGTGTATGTTGCATAATTGTTCTTCATTTAATTTTTTTTTGTTCTCATTCTCGTTGTAATTGAAATCCAATTAAACTCATATTTGTTGCTTTTTTAATGTGTTTATGACCGTTTGTTCGTACGTTGTGTAGAACTTGCAATCCTTTTTTGTTTTCTTTCTTTTCACTCTTTTTGTTGCTCCTGCTTCAACTTCTTCATGTTTTGCCTCTTCATGGTGGTCAAGTATTTAACAGTTGTTACCCACCACTATTAATCTCAGTTTTTTATATAGCCAGCGAAAGACAGACATTTTGCAAAATGACATGATGCATAATGTTTTCAACCTGATACTTTACACTTCTATTCAGATTAACGTTTTAAAGATTGTTGCTAGTGATAATAGTTAGCTTGAAAGGCTTTTATGGTAGCAAGAAGATTTTAGCGAATCATTTATACCAATAGGAACTTCCGGATTTTGACAGTTGAGAACGGGCGACTTGTTGTAGCTAAATCTGTCAACTTAGCTGTCATCTATTTAGTCTGTTTTGCCAAATCACAGGCCATGGATAAAGCATTCAACAATATGCGCAAATAATAATATTTTTTATCAAAATAAGTCTTCTGTTCGGACAAAGTGCCATACCGTTCATGCGTTCACCCGTGGCATCACAACGGGCCGATATGCGTGCTCAAGTGAGCTTTGTGACATCAGAGCTACCACTCCGACCTAACCTAACCTATACCTTAAAACCGCAATTTGGCAAGTTGTGCGTCGGGACCTAGGCTAGCACCCATACAGACTTCAACTGGCCCAGGAACTGAAGATGGACGACCATAGACAATGATGTGTTTTTGCTGAATAGGATCTGGGGACAGTTGGAAACTGATCTTAATTTTCATCGAAAAATCATTTCAGCGATGAGGTCCATGTCTGAATGCATGGGGGCATTAACAAACAAAATTGAAAAAAATTTGACGATACTAATTCACATGACAACAAAAAACATCTAATGTATCTAGGAAAAGTCACTATTTAGTGTGGATTTTGGGTTAGTAACGATATCGGTCCATACTTCCTTGAAAACGACTTTGTCTAGGCCGTCACCGTTAAAGGCGACTAGTGTAGGTCGGTGATTACTAATTTTCTTTGGAATGAATTGGGAGACCGGATACTAACGAGTTATGGATTCAACGAAAAGGGTCACGCATTTATGATGTGAACTGGCCACGAATGTCGTGCGATTTGACCGTATTAGAATTGTTCTTGTAGCATTTTCTTAGGTCGCAGCTTTATGCGAACCATATTTGTTCTTTAAGTTATTTGATGCAGTTTATATCGTCAGTTGTCCACGATCTGGCGATATCCGTCACATTTAGCTCTGCATCGAATTCCACCTTTCTTATTTTTAAAGGATTCCTAATGATTTCATTCTTTTAATGTTCTGCCTAAACTGGATCCGTTTAGAAGAATATATGCTCCATACAATATCGTATAAATGATCATTCACTTAGCTTTAACCACAGTCCAAACAAGTGTTTCTTTTCTTTTTTCATTCCCCCTACACCGACTACATGGTAAATGCATACGATGCATGCAGGGAGAGAAGAGAAAACGCTGGTGCAATCTCAAACTCATAGACGAAGTGACCATGTATAAACGATTGGTGTAGTGTACATAAAAAATAAGTCCATAAAAAAAAAAAACAACAACAAAAATCCGGAGTGTATGTTTAAACCATAATTTGCTGATGTTGTTCCACATATAATAGAGCTTCAGATTCCAAGTAAAAGCAAACAATTGTGAAAATATGTACCGTACGAACATAAACGGTAGGAGTACCAGTACCAACACTTGCAACAGCATCACTACACAACAATTCTATAACCGTAGAAGGCAGAGAGCAAACAACAAACATACCAGGCTAAGAGCTCATACTTCTCTTCCCTCAGCTATAGTCTCTGGCGCGATCCGGATTGTACGTTCGTTCATATAAAAAATTTAAATTCTACTCCAGTTTTAATAGTTTTATGCTGTTTGCTTTGCCAAGCCCCAGCCTGGTTTTTTTAAGGTTGCTGCAACATATCCAACCGGCAGCTGTAACATTAAGTTAAAGTGGTGCAGGGGTGTGTACTGTTAGTTCGTTTGCATTGGAGTTGGCAGTTTTTGTTTTTGTAGGGGATTATTAAAGATTTTGTAAAAGTTCTTGTTGCTTTAGTTCAACTATGAAAAGCAATTAGTTGTTTATAATAAACATTAAAATAAACAATACAAACTTCTATAATAGACGCCCCCTACCTCTGAATTTCCCATACTCCAGTCTTAGTTTTGGTTTGTTGGGAATTTAAAACTTTTTTTTCTCTCTCTCTTTCTCTATTTTCATTTCATTTACTCAATTTCGAATTCTTCCAAAAGTTTTAAGAGGATTTTGTGGAATTTTAATTGCAGAGAGTCAATTTTTTGTGACCAAATGTTGTATGTCCACAACAACAATAATCCTGAGTAATCAAATCAACATTCAGATGGCAATTTAATACAAATTTTCTTAAGCTTCTTCTACAACTACAATTGAGGAGAACTTTAAAACCAGTATCATGGAAGATCATTAGGAAGCTTTAAGTTCACAACTGAGCTCTATTGTGAGTAAGAAACACCTTAACCAAGATTTTATTAACGTACTCTAATCGAAGTAGATTCAACCGATAATCCAATTTTTTTATTTTATTCAAAAAGATATGATTTATCGAGGTCATCAAAATAATTTGGGTTGTAGGCTGTCGTCTTTGGTGCCATTCTTTTAGGTTGGAAAACAAGAAATAATCCTTCGTGGATAAGAGAATGTTATGCCGTGCGATAATGAGAGAATTGCAAAAAGCCATCATTCAAGGCATAAGGGAAAGTAATGGAATGTAGGGAGAAATCGCGCAGATTAATAATAATGGCCAATTAAGGAGATAATAATGACCACTTTTCCGTGCAGAAAGTGACACATAACACAATAATGTTGTGGGATATTAAGATTTCATCAATTAATGTCTAGAATTTTAGTTAATAAATTCGTAAAACAAATGACTTAAATTAATTGAATTCGTCATTACAGCTCTTTAGTCAGAATAAAAATCTAGCTTCCCACTCCCCCATATTGTGTGTGTTAATTTTAGCCATGAGTTGCGGGATCTATACTTTAACATCGAGTCCGAACAACAGTTACAAGCATCTTTATATAGAGATATATGATTTCTTTCGAGATCTTTCGTTTAATAAGCCTACGCATTACCTACTGGACTATGGCGTCTTCAAGCAAAAATAAAAGATTAAAGAGTAAGGTGGGAAATATTATGTGTGGGGAAAATATTTAGGTGAGGAGATATCCTTGGGGATACCATTTTGCTGACTGTAATTTTGTTAAACTGTACGGTAGCCGATGTGAGTAAAGGAAACCAATGAAAGGATACCCATAATAATATACCCAAGCCTACAAGTAGTTCTGTATCGATGTATCACCATTTATAATATCCATCGCAAAAAAGAGAGGTGCTCGATTGAAAACAAATTGCTAAGGATTGAGGGATATACTGAAGCGCTGAACCTTATTATGATTCAGACCCAAGACGTAATAGAGTGCAGAAAATGTAAAAAAAGTAACTCGGTAACTCGGTCAACGCGTGCTTTATTTCATTTCTGGTGAACGAATATTGCCCAGCAGAATTCAAACGATTTGTAGAGTGCCCTCTTAATACATTGCTCACCTCTATTGGCCAATGCGTGATGAGCCCATAACAACGCTTTGCTGACTATATCTTTGAACTTAAAAAGGATGTGAAGCATTCAACAGGGAATACATCTCGTAGCATAACTAAATGCCCACAAAAAGGGAAAAAGGACAACAACATGCACTATGATCATAAATGCGTTTAAACGTTAAACGTTATGACGGCACGTTGTGTATAGCTGCTATTAAAAGATTCAAAGCGAAGAGAATAATAATGATGACGATGTGAATATGCATGAGACTGAGACTGAAGGTGGCCGTAAAATAAGTTCGTTTAGTAAAATTCGCATCTTGTTAGTGCAACTGGTCTACACTCGTCTATAGCAAACCATGTCAAGTACAAGTAAGAGTACGGAGCAGTGCTCTGCTTCATATTGGTTGGAACTGGTTGTGAATTTTTTCTTCGCATTCTTTCTCGACTTGTTGTATGCTAAACAAGCACAAAACTTGGCACCTGGCCTGACTACACGTTACTTCATATTCACTTCAATTCAATTGTTTGCATCCAATAATAAAGTGGGACTGTGCTGTATAAGGGAGGCAATGTATGATTGCCTGTATAAAGCGAAAATTGGTTGCGGAGTAATAAAAATATAAAAAAGATAAAAACAAAAATCGTGTAACACGATCGTGAACTTGAAATTGCATTCACTTTGAAAATATTTTCCTACAGTTCGCTATTAAAAACAAAATTTATGGAATTTTCTTTCTCCATTTATTGTTTCATTTTTGTTCTTTTTGTGCTTTTGGTTTTCGTTTTTAATTTTTTTGAGGCGTTTTTAAATACTCCTCTTGTTCTTGCATAAAAAGTTCGCTATAGCAACAACAGTGTTTTAACATAGAAAGGGTATTTCATTTGTATTCTTGTTTCTACTAGACGCAGATCTACTTCTTTAATGCCATTTACACTTTGAGGTTTTTTCGCGAATATTAAAAGCATTTTCTAAAGTACCGTGGTTTTGCTAGGCAAATTAATTATGCCTCTATCATATAGATTCTTGTTCCTATTTGAAAATCGGTGGTACTGGGATGATCTCGTAGTCAACACCGATGTAATGTCAGTGTGTGGGCGTCCCATAGCAATCAGTTTCATTACTCAAGATTTTCTTGCAAACCAGACAACGGAAATGAAAAGAAGATGATGACCATAGTTGAACCTGTGAACAAATCTAGGCTTTAAAGGAATATGATGGTTAGGCAAGTTAAATGTATGAATGTAGGGAAGTACGTATACCCGCAAACTGTCTGCGAGACTAGTTGTGTGCAGATGTTCATAATTTGACGAACTTCGAATGAAAATGGAAATCGTGTTCGGCTAGTATCGGATGGCTGACTATGCCTTAGAAGAACTAGAACGCTGTGTAGACTTTTATTAAAACAGTGAACATACTACGAATAATTGAGAAAATCTGAAGCGATGACGCCAACACAGACCGTATGGAAGAGTAGCTGATGCTGCAAATGGAGATGAATTAAATCGTTAAAAATCCGACAGACTTTAAGGGAATTTGGAATTTTTACCAACAATCCATAAAGTAACTTTTGCTCTGTCCCAACTGATCAATCATTTATCGAATTTCCTCGCACAATTTCATTTTTAAGCCTTTTCTGCCAAAAACATAAAATAAAAAATAGCAACAACAGTAGCTCTTGGAAGTAAACGAAGAAATAAATCGTAAAAAAATATTATTTCGTGAGGATTTTTTTTTTTACAGATTTCCGATTTAAATTGCTTGAGTATTTTACAGATTTTTATTATCATGATATTTTTGACTTCTCTTCCTTGTTCTTTCGTTTTTATAGTTTCAATTTCTTTAACAGTGTAGACTTCTTTGTAGTATCGCTTATACTTCCACGTTATATGTATATGCACACAGAAAAAAATCATTGTAAAACGCAGAAAACAAGGTTAAATAAACATTTTTCAGCTATGATTTTGCTTCATAGCTGTTTCATGTTAATTCAACATGACTTTACAGTAAACCAAAAATAACTATTTTTCATTTAAAAACAACTTGAAAACATTATAAAACAACATTGCCACTTATGTTGGATCAAAGTCAGATCACGTTAAATTTACTTTAAGATACCACTCAAATCAACATTAATTAGTATTAAAATAACATGATTCTCACATTGAATCAATATGATCTTATGTTTAAATTAACATTAAATCATTTTATTTCAACTCTGAATTTCATATTGAAATAAGATGCAAACATATTATTTCAACATAAATTTTCATGTTAATTCAAAAGGATTCTAGTTTTGAAATAACATGAAAATCATATTGACTTTCTGCTTATATTAAGCCCGCCCAATATAAAGAAGTTATTTTTGTTTTTATATATATCTTTAAATAAAATATAACGTTTATTAATTTTCATTTTAAAAATACATTTATTAACGTAAAATAAAAATGTATTCAAATAATTAAGTATATAAGTAATATTTTAATATAATTGTTAATATGCTTACGATTAATGTGAGCTTTAAATGATTTGAAACATGAAATTTTTTTAGTACAATTATCTTGATTATACTGTATTGTACTAGCTGAATTAAGAAAGTGGACAATTTGATAATGTTGTATTAAGTTATTTAGGAGAGATATTTCTTTGTTACAAATAAAACAAATCAACATTTTGAAATTAATAATTAGGCTTTTAAAAAGTTAAACAAGGAGTAAATGGTTGATAATTTTCTATCATTAATAGGTTTAATTTCGTAAAAGTATTCTGGAATAAAAAGCCAGGGACTTTGGCAACCTTTTGGATATTCTAAAGACAATGTATTAATCTAATTATTTTAAAACAAGTATCTAAACTTTTCAAGGTTATAAATACTATGACCTACAACTATTACGAAAGGTTGAATAGTTAAATTTCTATTATAATATTTCTCTTTAAGTTCTGATATTACCTTTTCATAATCATTAATAGTGGTAAGATGAACAATAAAACTCTCGTTGGCGTCTGGTATAGAAATCTTTTTTGTATTCTTTCCTCCTTTATCCGAAAAACGTGCGGGTGATAAAATAACTGAATTTAGCAGAATAGTATGTATATAATCTAATGAATCTAGAAATAAGGTGGTGATTTAAAATATGAATTTAAGAAATAAGTATATATAATTACTTTGTTCAGTAGTATTCTTTGAATTTGTAAAAACTTCCTTAGACCTTTTGTCTTTAAGATATAAGCTGTAATAGCTTACAATTGTTTGACTTTTATTTGGGTGCAGTAGTTCGAAATTGATATTAATCTATAAAGAAAATATAAATGACAATACACAAATATGAATTTGTTTATAGATGTATATGTTTACTACCTCAGTTTTTCTCCAACAAAAAAGTTTTTCTCGGAAACAAGCACGAATACCAATAGGGGTTATGGCTTCCTTAATATCTTCCTTCGATAAATACCTTAAACTATCAAATGTAATTTGTGCATCTAAATAAATAAATATTATTTACAATTGTCAAATTATTTTACAAAAATCCTTAAATGCAATTACTTACCTGTCAAATGTGGTTTTACTTCAATTAAGCTAAAAGTGTGCAGTAGCTCTGGAATATTAATATAATATTACCATCTTCGTCACTCAAGAAATTCATGTTTCCTTCATTTGATACAATTTCTTGCACAACACTTGATAAATTATCATTATGATTCTTTGGCGAAGACATAATAATATATTTTAACATAAAAATTTAATTTAACTTACTGCAAAAAGACGCTTTTATAATACACCGCAACACTTATTCAAGCTTTACTTAAATATGAATGAAAAGTTTTTTATGTTCCAAAATAGCGGTACTTTTTGCAGAATTCAACATGATTTCTTTTCATTTCCACTTTTTTTCATGTTAATTGAAAATTCAACAATTTTGATTTAACAGAATACAATGTAGATTCAACATGAATCAATGTCAATTTTAAATTCACTGGTGTTGATTTAACATAACAAAATGTTAGTTTAACTTGAACCAATGTTATTTATAATTTATATAAAACCTATTATTTGCAAATGTTGTTTTAACATGAACCAATATTGATTTAACATGAACAGTGCTGTTGATTTAACATGAAACAATTTTATTCGCTACTCGCTAATCAATTAAAATTGTCACATGTTGTTTCAATATGTTTCTCAACATCGAAACATGTAAATATAATGTTGAATTAACAATGGCCCATGTTATATCAACTAAACGCAATGTTGATTTTACGTTAAAAACTTTTGTTTTTACTATAAAAATACATTATATTAAATCAACATTGAAAAATGTTATTTTAACATTATAAAATGTCAAATCAGTTATTTCTGAGATTAAATTAACATTTTTAATTTTGATTCAATATGAAACAATGTTAAAAATACATTTATTAAAAATTTTTTCGAAAATTTACTATGATTTGAAATCAACATTTTTCCATGTTAATTTTACATTGGGTTTTTTTTCTGTGTGTGGGCACTGATATCCAATGCGGTAGTCTTACTTAACCACTTTGCAACGTATGTATTTAACACCAAAGATACATACCACTATGGGTAGTACCACCTTCTTTTTCGTTGTTATAGTCGGCATTGCATTATTTTTGTGGTATTTATTTGCGGCAAATCATGATCATGAAGAGCGGATCGCAAGTTATGGTCAGTTTTCTTTTTTCTTTAAAGTTTGTTGTTGGTGTCGGTGTCTGCAATTTTTAGAGCGGCTTACATCTGGAGAATGTAACAAGCAGAACTATAACTCACGACTCACATGTTACATAAGTTATATTAAAAAATAATAATTCTTTCTAAACGCGAACTTAAAATGTCTTCAGAGATAATTATTTCCCATTTTTAAATTCCTTAATTAATCCACTTCACAACATAAGTCTCTAGTTCTGCAGCTTTGTAGCCTTTGGTCGGCAGATGTGTTCTGAATTTTGGGAATTCCACTCCAGTCCGGATCAAACAGAAGCCTTTAATGGCTTTTATAAACTAACTTATCCTTGATTGCAAGTTCTACGCCATAATAATGCAGTAAAACTTCCAGAGAGAAATTGTTTTCTGTCTCCTATTCCCATGTAAGTTTAGGCAAAAAACCACTAATTTTCAAACTACTCACACAGAAAGCACATTCAAACACAAAAATTTAGCGTAAATCTTTAAAACATTTAATTACAATTAATTACAAGTCCACTGCATGTTAAAATTCAATAAAAGTTTTGCAACAATTCCATTAAATCACAAGTATACCATATTCTCTTTGGTTTTTGTTATGCTAAAGAATCAAATCAAATTTTCATTACCGCCACTCAAAACATGACAAAAATCGTTTGAACTAACAGCAAGGCAGAGTTTCAGTCACTCATCTACTCATGTACAATCAGTCTGCCAGCCAACCACCTTCACTATCATCAGGTAATGAATAATAAAGTAATGCAATGCAGTTGTAGGCAGCGTAAATAGTCTTATCCCAAAGTAAAATAAAAGAATAAAGAACTACAAAAGGAAAGTTTTGTCAGGACAGACTATGTGAACACTGTATAATACAGGTGAGGAAATCATTCGGTCTTTTGAATTAAATTCTGTTCCAAAATAGCCAGTACACGTACCGACCACCATGTACGGATGGTTTCTCTGAATGTTAATTTATACCCAATATCTTTACCATTAGTCGACAGAGTTGATCTGACATTTTACATGAGTCCTGGGACCCATAGTTTAATATCGATTCCGATTTAATAAGCTTTTCAGTGAAATTTTATTTGCAAAGAGCTTTTGTTTCTTATTGCATTTTGTTCCAGATGTTTGAGCTGCGGTTTGAACCAATGAGACTTCATTTAGATTTAAATTTTATATTAATTAAGACGAGAAACATTACTTTCTCAATGAGTCAAAAAGATCAACAAAAAAGTTACGACTGCGTAGCGTACTACAGAAAAAAACAGAATGAGAAACTTAAAAATAAACGTAGTCTCACGTTTTCCTTTATCCATCTTTCGTCTTTAGAAAAGCTGCAACTGTTTTACTAAAAAGCAGGAGTAAAGTCACGGAAAAAAGAATTTTATTTTTTCTTCTTAAAAGGCAAACAATGCCTGTCTAGAAATGGTTAAAGAACGCATGGCTAAAAAAATTGAAGAGTGCGATGATATTGTGAAGTACTTTGCGTTGACTGGTTCGTTCATTCTCTTCATTAGCCTACGGTGTTTTAGAAACACATTCATTCATTTAAAACACCTCTTAAAAGACTAAAAGTAAGGGAAGGGAACTGTAACAATATTTTTCAAAAGCCTCAAAAACTGTATTATTCTTCACAAAGAGAAAAAGGAAAAAAGATCAGAAAAATAATTTCGTTAGTTTTCTTGTTTGTCGGTCAATCTGTCTTTCCTTTTGGTAATTTCTTTTCTTTCCTGTACAAAAAATAAAGTGTCGGAGAAATTCTGGCAGATTTTGGCATTTTAACTTCAATGAGAATTAGACACAAAGTAGAGGCAACACTTTGGCTAACCTTTTCAGAAGCCAGCATGCGGAAGAAAATGAAATACTTTTGTGAACGTTTTCATCGTGTGTTTCCAGTATTGCACAATATTCGTTGAATATTATACGAGGAAATAAAAAGAAAAATAAGAACATCTATAATAAAAAAAATATATTTGGTTTAGAGAAACAAATGTAAGAAAATGCGGCAAATAGAGGTGACTTGCCATCGATTTAAATAATTTTTCAAGAAGCCAGTCTTCTAACTTCTGTGGTTTATGTATGACGAATAGGACACTGAAGGCCGCTGGGGAATAGAGGACAATCAATTACATAGTTTTCATCAATAAGTTGAGTTATCCAACATAAATAGATGCTAGATCAGCCTGAACAGTAAATAATTCTTCTCCAAGAAAACTTTCCTTGACCTACAAAACGAAGTTTTATTAAAGACAGTGACAGTAAATTAAGTGGAAGAAAAGCGTGAACAAAATGACCATAAGTCCTAGACAAAGTGTGCTTTACTAAAGATATGACATTCCCAGACTGAATAATATTTAATTACATGACAAAAAAGAAGAAGATAGGGTTTTAAAAACAGCACAATTTGCCTCAAAACAAATAAAACCAGACTTACTAGCGTTATGATACTTTATCTCAACTCAGGATGCAATATGCAGGGAAAATAAAAATAATAAAAATAAATAAATAAAAGCAAATATCATGGAAATGAAGTCCAAGTTCCGAGTTTCTATTTAATAGACCAACATATTGTGCGATGAAAAGAAATTTGTAAGACACCAAAGTAAAACCGAGAGCTTCAGACAAATTTGTAATGAAACTGACTGGAACCCTTACAGAACACATAAATAATGTCACAAATAGGAGGAAATAAATATTTCCAGAGATTTGGTTCAGTGATTGAAAATATTTCATATAAACACAAGCAATCCAGATATCAATCTGGATGAAGGCGAAAAAAAACATATGAAAGGCTTCTTTCATCGTACACCGATCCGCACAGAAGACACAATCAACAATGAACACATAAAGCTAAGGCGAAACCATATCTTTAGAAAGAATAATCAAGTGGAAATGTTATTATTGTAACTGTCGTCGTTGAGAAGTGGGTTAGTACTGCGATCATAAAATCTATGTTACTCTTACTCTTTTAGTATTAACAGTACACTTACCACTGTAGAATTGTGTTTTAAGATACTCTGTTTTCATTTGTACAAAGTCAAATTACCTGAAAAGAAAGGAAAAAGTAAAGAACGTTTAGTATTGAAAATATAATAGCAAACAATAATAAAATTAGAAAAGCACGACTTAAATTTCTACGTTACATGAGTTAACAGAAATCAAATTACATCAAATATAGTAAAGAAAATAATAACAATAACAAATCATCAGTAAAGCTCTAGAAGTTGCCAGACTGAAGTAAAATAAAAAATATAATTAGAGGACGACGTCAACTCGTAATGTATTGGCATATTAGTGATTGAATTATCTCGAACAAAACGAAATATAAAATATTTCTTTCGGCATCTTGCTCTCAGCAGTCTTCTATCTAAAACCCTTGAGAGTAAATGAAATTTTCATGACAAGTTTCGACAAAATCTGTCAGATTAAAATACCGCCACTCAGGGATAAAACTAAGAAATAAAACATGTGAAGTGTGAGAACGTTATTCGTAAACCTGAATTTTAATGACCTCTTAAGTAATTAAGAAGTTTGAGGAAATCCATTTTCTTAATTTCTGACAATACCACCTAGAGTTTCTGTGGCAATAACTTAATGGTATATTTTCAAAATAGCAACACAATATCGAGGAAGTGTTGCATATATGACCTGAATGGAATAATAATTCATTAAAAATAATGAATTTTTATATCATGGTTTATATAATTTATCCAGAGAAGGCATCATAAGATTTCCTAACAAAATCTTCAGAGAAAAGGGCAAGAAAAATTTTATGGGGCAGTTAAAAATGTACAGTCGACTCCATGCGACAGATTTGAGAAAATTTTCATGGCAATTTCAGAGTTTTAGCCGGAAGACTGTTGATAAGAATATTTCATTTCCAGTTATATTGGAGTAGTATGGAACCCAGAAAGGCGAAACTTTGTTGCCGTGGGTATGTGTTTTATTCAGGGACGTAACGGTTATAAGAAAAATGACGAAAAACTCTCATTTAACTGTTAAAATTGACAAATAAAAATATCGGTTGTATTTAACCATTATTTTAAGATATATTTAATTTTGGTCAATGTAACCAATTTAAGTGAGATTTATTTTTATTTTGGTTACGAATAACCGTTATAGCAACCAAAATATTTTGATGGTTACCAATAACCATTATCACAATTAATTAGATTTTTTTGGTCATTTTAGATCATCTATCAATACTTTATTCAATATTTTAGACATGAAGAATGGAAATCCAAAAACAAAATTCATATATATATGCTCAGTAATAAGTAACGGTAACTTGCGTAAAATTGTTTTTAAAAAATCTGTCCAAATTGACAGCAATACACTAACCAAAAAGTTAAACTATTTTTTATAATGGTTATTGGCAACCAATTTTTTTTTCGATTGTTATAACTGCTATTCATAACCAAAAAAATATATTTCTCACATATATTGGTTGCGGCGACCAAAATAATATACATCTCATGATAACGGCTAAAAATTCCCTAAAAAAAATAAAGGGAAATTTTGCATAACCTTTTTTTCTAAATGAAAAAAATAACAATTATTTTTAGTCCCTGGTTTTATTGAATACATGGAAATGATTTCAACTGCTTAAAAAGTGGTTGGTCAGCCTTAAAAATGCCATTAAATTTCTTCTGTTTTTTTGGAAAACTGTTGTACCAACTATGTTTCCATTTAAGCCTTTGAATAAAAGAATCCTTAAATAAAAATGAAAACAAAGAAATCAAAAAACTTAAGATTTACCCATATTCACATGTCATTATCGTCTGTCTCTCTACCTACTCGAAATATGATATTTTTCTTACCACAATTTGTGGCCAATAAACAACAGTAAAAACAAAAGCAAATAAAAAATCAAGGAAAGAAATACCTGAGTGGACATCTTATTAATGTGTCGTCAGGAATCATCAAGTAAAAGTATATCACGTCCTTACAAAAATCAAAAAAAAATTTAATGTCTTGGAAGAGAAACCTGTGTCGATTAATTCCCCATTCTTACGTATGAAAGCTGTACGAGAGATAGAGAAGGATAGAAAGGAGCAGTGGTTATGTTGCACCTTTGCCAACAAGTGTAAATAATTTAATGGGTACGAGTGTAAATGGCCACGACAACACCAACAACATCCATGATAAAAAATTTTAACATCTGTTCTGTTTTTAAAAGCACCTCAAAATTGCAACGTTTCTTATCCTTATAAAGTCAATGTTGTATAAGTATTTGGTATTGCTGGTGATGGTGTAGGTATTGGTGTTCATATTCGTATTCAATGCCTCTTGTAAGCATCTTATTCTTTTGCTCATCTTTTATTCTTTGGCTGCTTTTGGTACTATTTGCTCTTTTCTGCTCCTTTTTTTTGTGGTTTGTACTGTGGTTTTGGTGGGTCAAGTTTTCAAGTATACATGAGTGGATGTGTGCATAGTGTGGCATTTTGTAGAATTTAATTTGTGTGGTCTCTGCACTTATGCAACATCAGCTAAATTAACCTCAACAATGGGAGTAACAACACCAGTTAAATGGTATTCGATTTATACCCTACACAGGCATCATATTGTTTTACACAAAGCGAATCGTTTTCTGTATTTTTTTTAGGAATTTATTATATTTTCTTTATTATCGTTCCAACATTTTTTACCATCTCCCTCTGTATGGCAAAGGAATCCAAGCAATCTAAGAAAGATTATTGTGAAGTGACGCCTTTTTTCGTCAGTTATTTCCGAGTCTTTTTAAACCCAGAAGTCACCAGGAGAGCCATTGCTTGGGTTGCACTGATCGACATTTAAAAACTTCCCATCCTTTGGAAACCTATGACATAGAAGGGATACGACACTAATTTATTATGTTGCTTTGGGCGCAATACAGATTGATATTTTCTGAGATAATTTCGAATCATTTAAAGCATTAGATCCGCTATATAAGAATGTTGTAAGTCTAGTTTGACGCCAGGCATTTAAATGTAACAACGAGAATAGGATATTAAAAATGACAGCAATTTTTAGAGATCTCTGTATACATACATACATATTTACATACATAATTGGCCATTACAATCTTCAATCGGGATTACGACCTAGCTTCTCACATCAGACCTTTAGTTTAAAGTCGATTCCGAACGCCAGATTTCTGGGAAACTTTTCCTGGCAATTTTATTTACTGTAAGAGCTTTAGCCAGAAATCTGAGAGGTAGTCGCCGAGGAAATATTTTTTTAAATTCACTTTTTTGGATATGTCTGACCAGTGGTTTGAACCGTAACCTCACGTCTAATAAGCCAACACACTGCCCACTAGACTACGGCGAGTTAAATTTTTCATTTTTCCTTTCTTTACTTTTCCTAAGTTGGATTATTTTTTTTTTTTTTTTGATGATTGTGTTCATAATAATTAGAATGTGGTTTTTGGTTTTGTTTTTGCATTCATGTAGATTTTATTTTAAGCCAAATAAATTAAATGCCATGTTTTGCACTAAACTGACCAAAACTAACTCTCTGTAATGAAAAGTTTTAATTCTAACAGAATAAAAACAAGCTACCGGGTGATTAGGCAACTCTTTGTATCCTGATCCAACCAAAAGACGCCAGATCCATTGCAAAATCTAGATCATATCATACAGTACAGACTAAATATTTTGTGATCTACAATCAACCAAAAGCCATACACTACAATATGAGGCATCTATGCCGTGTCTGTCTTCTTATTTTTCATCCTATTAGACCGTTTAGAAGACATGTGATGTGCGGGTGGTTCTTAACAGAATAAGCAACACTTCTTCTTCATAATTATTTTAATTAATATTTTAATTACAAATTATTTTAACTAAAAATTGGTAACGTGTTTGCTTGTAAATTTAATTTAATAAAATTTTCAATAAATTTCTGCATTAAATTGCAGTTCCATGTCGTTTTATTTCATGTGGCTTCCTTTTTTCATTTCATTGTTAAACAACATAATTAAGGTTAATTTTACTACACTTTTATTATTGTTATTATATTTGTTGTATCCAGTGGCTGTTGTTGTTGTTTATATTTTACAACAACATTTCAGCTGTTGGTCATAAAATATTTTATAATTGAATTCGATGGATATACTTTCGCTGCCATTTTTTGCCAGCCATTTTTATTGTTTGGCTCGAGGGTAATAAGATCAAAACGAGAAGATACCTCTTTTGTGTGGAGCAATAAAGCTTAAAACTATCGTTTTAAATAAAAATAAATAAAATGGAATAAAAAAATAAGAAAATTATAATCGCGTGCCCTCATTAACTAAATGAGTAGTAGTCGTAGTCAGTCATTTCGGCAGCAGCAAAATTTTGCTTCTTCATCATAATCCTTCATGATGAAAGAAAATGCAGGGAAAAAACATGCCATTATTAAAACCGCAAATTATTTAATTTCTTCGTTTTATTCGTTGGCAGTTTCATATTCTTAGGATTTTTTATTTTTTTTTTTTGGAGCCACAGAACTTTATTTTCCTCTAGTTTTGCTTTGGTGCTTGGATGGATATCATTGCAGTTGGATTTTACTTGTGCCATTTATTTAAAACATTCATTATGACAAGTAAACATATTACTTGAGTGTCTGGAGATATAAAAATAAGAAATATTATAACGTTGTAGATATCATCGTCAATTCCATTGGATAGCACTGCACTTCTTTTGCAACAGCGGCAGCCCTAAATTGTTAAACAATACAAATGAGTGAATGAACGAGGGCATAAGAGTATGTGCTGCACTTTTGCAATATAGAAGGGGATACAGCTGTCAGTATGATTGCATATTTATCTTTAAGGCTGTCCAAAATGCCTGTTCTAGACTGTATTGTGCTGCTACGCCTGCTGCTTAGCTGTCCATCTACCCATTCTAGAATTCTCAGTCTCAAATAGTAGTCTTAGCCCCATCCCCTGTTATTTATTTAACAAAATAAAATAAGAATAAACAAAAACAATCCCTATGTTGGAGATAAGACTAGACGAGACGTTTTGTACTGAAAACAAAAATTCAATTATTGCATAAAATTAAACCGCCAGTAAATCGCTACGACGAACAAACAAAACACAAATCAACCTGGCCAAAAACCAATGCCAAACAACAAGATTAACATGACATTTTACTTCTGATGCGCAAGCGTGTATGTTTTTTAACAAGAGACAACGCCAGCTTGTTACAGACACCCGGCATAAACAAACTGAAGAGAGTTGTCAGCCATATACCAGCTATAATGCTATGAAAAATGGGGGAACTTGCATACACAACAGCTAAAAGTCAAGGTCAAAAATAATTGTGAGTTTGGCAGCAAGAATTTCAAAATTAATGGACAATGAAATGAAATCAAAATGAACATCAACACACAAATGAAACCCAGAAATAAAACTGAAGCATTTATGATTTTATTCATCTACACATACTATGTCTACAATTTTCAGCTTTGGGTCAGGTGGTAATTTTTTGTGGAATGCCAACGCAAACAGCAATAGTTCCCCTTGGGCGATACTGACCAGTTGAATCAATACTTTACTGGTGAATAAATACTGACCCCCATTGGCAATAATTCATACAGTTTGTGTTTTGTTTTTCTCCTCCCATGTTCAATTTTTATCACAATGTTTTATTTTCATACATTTGTTGTCGAAGAGTCAAAGTCAATACACAAATGGTCACCTCTCAAGTGATACACAGGATTTTTAACAGCAATAATAGCAACGGCGAGATTGATATAAAAAAGAGTTAAATCTTGTTATTTAATAAATATTGGGTGACATAAAAAGTATGATTTAAGTTAGGAAAATGATGCCAACGAAAGGGAAGATTGGGGGAGTCAAAGATTCTTCTCAAACCAACAGCGTTTGAAACAATCAAAACTTTTACTGAGAAATTACAAAAGAGGCGATCTGGGTCAAGTAGTAGGCTCTCCAGAAATAAACTAAGGTTGATAACCAGTCTTGTGACAGTACAATGTAAACTCAGCGTACACTTATTCAAAATGAAGATTGTCTCTAGCCTAACATTTAAATCCTATAACGATGAGAATGAATCATCAGAGCACGTCCTTGTAACCTGTGAAGCATTAATGCATGCCAGAAGGAAATATTTGTGTGCAAACCAGTTACTGGGAAGGGGAGTGATATAGTTGGCATCCTGAAATTAGTCAGGGTATTAGGTCTGGAGGAGATATTATAAAGATACTCTATAAAGTTTGTAGATATGTATGAGAGAAGTGTCACCTCACTAACAATAATAACACAGCCTGATGAGACTATTAGTCACGAGCTTTACTATTCACAATTTGAATATTGAAACGAAGCAGTGAAGGAACGGCAACCAGAATTGTCCAGCGAAAAAGGGATATGGTGTATGATTGGGACACACGGTTTTAGTGATTCAAAGGAAATTTACTATATTTCACACTGCAACGTTTTGATTTGTCTACCGTACAGACAGAACTTCCCAGTGTCCGGATACCATTCCTGTCATAGTCTGCAACACTGTATAGGCAGCAAACAATATTGAACTGAAGAGCAACTCAAGATCAAGTTGTAAATGGATGGAGATTAGCTACCAAGCCGTTGATAGTGCCAGAACCCTTCTGTGGAGGGGATGGATGTTTGGAAAGGAATGCCCAACGAAAGAAAAGGTAAATAAAGTCAAAGATTCTTCTCAAACCAAGTGGCAATCGAAACTTTTGTTGGAAAATTACAATAAGAATAGCCCTGAGCATTTGTGGAGTGCTTTAAATGTAATTCAGTGATAGCTTTATGAAGCTGCTTAGGGAAGGTCAAAAGGATATAGAAAATAAGGGCAAATCTGTAGTTGATTTCAACTAAATGACGATGGAGAAGATTCAAGAACTAAGATTTCAAAAAACCTACTGTAAAGAAAACAAACACGCAGAGACTTTCTATACCATTTAATACGTTTTAAAAAATACTCAGAAAACATGTACCATGCATGAACACATACACTTGTATATGTATGTATGTATATTTATGTCTGTATTTTCTGCTTACATGGTACTGAAGCAAATAAAAATTATTTTCTGTGCTCCAAGAAGGGAAGATAAAGAAGCAAAAATATTTTTAAACGGATTACAAAAGGATCAGAATTGTGTGTGTAGAATAAATTTATAAAAATAACACAACAAATACATAAAACAAGGACAGCGCCACAACCATAAAAATGGCAACAACAATCAATAAGCATCACCCAGTGGATAGCCAAAAACAATGCCATGAATGGAGAAGCAAAAGGATTGAAAAGGATAACAGTTTACGGTTTTCTATTTTTGTTTTTGCACTAATCGTATTCAAAATAGTTGGCATTGAAGATGAAATAGATTTTAAAGAACGACTAAAACTAATCTGGCGAAGGAGTAGTAAATACCGTATACATAACGGGCTACACTGTTCCGAAAATGTGTCGCCATTTTTGGAATTTCACAGGATACTTGTAAATATATCTCCTATATACCGTTCTATCTTCTTATGTTTTGACGTATAAAGTGCTTTGCAAACAATTGGTAATACACAGGTCCTGAAGACTGCAGTCGGTAACTGGTTTGAATCGATATGTTCCAGGGAAGACTATGTGACTGACAGTTTGGTATTGGCAATATAATTATTAAAACCCACAAATGACAATATTGGGAAGATTGTCCATATCTTTCCTACAATGTGGGGACAAAATTAAATGTTTTACAATTCAAAAAAAACTTCAAAACTTCAAATTTCGA
Organism: Sarcophaga rosellei; assembly: GCA_930367235.1. Taxonomy (NCBI): domain Eukaryota; kingdom Metazoa; phylum Arthropoda; class Insecta; order Diptera; family Sarcophagidae; genus Sarcophaga; species Sarcophaga rosellei. Next base: position 61,483,029 of record OV884018.1, on the reverse strand, counting down.
CATCGAAGAGCCCAGATAAAATCTTCTGTAATATCAAACTGGCAAAGCAGATCACATCATGTCGGGAAAAATGGGAACTACTAACGGATAATCTCTCACCAGTTTAGAAACCAGTTCTACTCGAAAGGCGATGAAGGAAATCAAACTACTTGAATGTCATTTATATGACACTGAATTGATTAAAGCCTATTTTGATTACACAGCCTTATTTCAATGATTCTAAACTTGCACGTGATTGATCTTTAATGCGCCCTTTCTATCCTGACAGATTACATGATGGTCTTATTAAACACTTGAATAATTCCATACACTTTTACTGTAGATAGGCAGAGCGATGTGTATATTTGATATTATAATGTGAGGAGAAGAATCAAGCATACTACTACTCTTGAGTTCGACATTTATTCACATCCTTTATAAATTGTTTTTTGGAACTGTTTCAGCATATTTTTGCAGTATTAACTTTCAAACGCTTGCTAATTGAAACAATCGATCTGAGAGCTTCAACTGTGTACATCCAATGGCAATAGATCGAGTATATTTTTCTAAAGTAATGCTATGGATGGATGGCTTAAAGAAAATATTTAATAATTAAATACGAAAATACTACTTAATATGTCATAACGATTTAAAATATAAAATATGCCAAAATATGCTATTTTAATATGTTTTTAGTGATTAAAAAATGCAATCAAAAGCACAGGCAATTTTATATAAAATATGCTGTTGTTTATTGTACTTTGGTTAATTGTAATCTGTTAATTAAAAAAGGCTTTTTATGAGTATTAACCGCTTTTATATTTATAATCTGCAGTTTTAGTTTTTTTTACAATTTTTATAACAAATTCAATTTAAAGTTAATTTTTTTAATAAATTCATAGTAAACAAATGACTGCATTTTATGGTCGTAAATATTTTTTATGTGCGTTCTTAATAGTCGTTCGTTTAATTATTTATTTGTGCCGTTTAACCGTATGAATGAAATTTGTTTTCATTATTGCGGTCATTAATAAAATAAAAATTGTTTTTATTAAAAAAAAAAAAAAAAATAAATAAACACGCAATGGGCTATAATACTATAATAATATATAAAATAATAATAATATAATAATATTGGCCATTACAACCCTACAGTCAGGATTACGGCCTAGCTTCCCATACCACTCATGTTGTGTGCGTTAATTTTATATGTGAGTGGCGGAAACTACAGTTTAACGTCAACTCCGAACTACAGATTTTTGAGAAACTTTTTCATTGCAGGTTTATTTTACTCTCAGAGTTCTTGCCAGAAATCTGCTGAGAGGAAGTCGCCTAAGAAATATATTTTTTTTTCATATTTCGTTTTGATGTCTGACCTGGGATACGAACCCGGGCTTTACGTCTAATAAGCCAACACACTACCAACTAGTCTACGGCGACTTCCTATTAGATGAACATCCAACATTTGGGGAAGAGTGCTACTAAAAGAATTCGAAAAATATATTGTAGACGGAATGAAAGACGACTGAGTAGAATATGCAAATTAAATTGCTGAATTATTTTTTTCCCATACCTATTAATATCTTTCTACGTCTGGTACCAATATGATACAACTGATCTGGTATCAACATGATATGATACAAACATCCAACTTTTCTCTTCAACATTTGTACCAAAGTCATATTCGTAAAGATTGTAAGAGTCAGGGATTATTTTTTTTGCTGTGCCACAAGCCTCAGCACAAAAACAATATGTGATTATTCACTCTCCCTGCAATTATTTTAATGCAATAATTTGTTGAGCCAATCATCAAGCTGTTAACGATGATTATTTTTAAATCAAAACACAAAATTAATCAAGAAACGATATGCGAATGAAAACTGAAATTCTTTTCAAGCGTAAATACAAAAACAAATTAATTCCTTTGGATTTCTTTTTCATTTCTTACATCTCAACAGAATTGCATTCAGGAAACAAAAACAGAAGAATTGAAGACACGATTGCAGCAGCAGATGAGAAAATAATTTCGTAACATCAAAAGAAAACGAGCAGCAAAGAAAAAAGAATCGAAAAATATTGAGAAATTATTAAATGCAAATCAAGCATTTACAACTCCACACTGCGCAAAGGGGAGATAATGAGAAACAATTCCATTAAATACTGCAGAATGCAATTCATTATGAAAATTTTAAATGAAAATAGCAAAATAAAGTTGCCAAATTTTATTTAAAAACGGAATTTTGAGTCATTTAAAAGAAGAGGGGAATTAACAAAAAATACTTCCAGTGACATTATTGTCATTGCATATGCTCTAGGACCGTTTAAAAAGTTCACAAAATACTGCAAGCAGCAGAAGAAAGCCGTAAATTAGCGACATAGGCTGTATTTCAGCTACTTCAACATATTGCATTACCCACGGTTATTACGTACATGATTGCTCATAAGTTGAATAGTTCTCCTTTGTTTTATTCGGGAAACTGTCAGCCTCTCTGTTATAGTGACTGAATGGAGTAGTCAACTTTAAATGCAGGTTCTAACTTAGAAGAACAACAAATTCACTTCATGTTTATCGAATTTAAAAATTAAGAGGTTTGAATTTCTTAAACTCTCTGTCTAGGAAGATCCCTAACCCCTGTTAGATGATATTATTAACAATCAACTTAGAAAGGTCAGACAATGCCACTTCTAGAGCTAGCATATGACTTAACAAGACAAATTCTTTTCTTCTTCATCTCATTCATGATCACAACCATAAGATCTTAGAATCTACTGTACTATCCTAATCACCTTCGTATTTGGAAAAGCATAGAAACAATAAGAAGATAGTGGTGCGACGGCCCTTCACTTTACAAGAGAAGGGACAATACATTCATAAGTTTTCTAAAAATTTTAATTTTTCGTCGGTTATTGGTAATGATGTTGTTAAATTTAGTAGAAACGTGGTCAGGAAAGAGATAACGAGTATAGTGTAGATCGTGGCAGCATAAATAAAGTTAAGGAATGTTGAAAACTAGCACACACTAAAATATAGAACAACATAACATAACATAATTTAATGGCATCCCTATTACGAACAATTGCTTCCACATGCACTTCTTCTGTCTTGCCATTAACGTTCAACTTTAAAATTGACTACAAATTGTTTTTGTTGTTGTTTCCTTTTGAATATTTTTTCTCATTCTTATTAATTTTAACTGTGAATAATGGGTTTACTTAGTTATCATTGCTGCTGCTGTTGTTGTCATTGCTGTTACTGTAGCTATTTAAGACAAGCAACAAATTAAAAACGATTTAAACTGCAAACATGTGCAAAGAAAAAAGATTTTCAATTATTGTAAATCAAATAATTATGATGCCTTATAGAAACGTTTACGGCAACTACTGCGTCTGCCGCTTATCCTACTGCTACTACTGCCGCTGTTGCAATTGCTGTTGCTCATACCAATGATGTTAATGCAGATGATGGAATTCTTATACTGCAATTGTTTGCCGTTAAGGAAGTCTCAATTGCTTTAAATATGACAAGACGACAGTGAAGCAGATATTAGCAATACTAGGAAGAGAATACTATTGGTTCAGTATGACTTTTTTTCTGTTTCATTTATTTTTTAATTAAAAAATTAACGACTTTATTAATGACATGGTATTTGAGGAACAATATTTCATATACGACGGTTGTTTGTCCTTAATTGGTCATTACAACCCTTTAGTTACGATTACGATCTAGGTTCTCACACCACCCAAGTTGTATGTGTTAATTTTATCAATGAGTTGGCGAACCTATCCCACTTGCTTTGATTCTTTCGCTGCCTACGATCTCTAGAACTACAGTCCAAAAATTTTAATTTCTCACACATTAATGAATAGCAAAAACGAACAAATATCGGGCGCTGAAAAAAACATTTTTAAAATGGAACCTTCCAACTATGAAGGAAAGAGCAAAGCAAAGAGCTGTAAAGTTATGATTGCTGATGCAAATGCCTTCCTCCAGAAGAATAATAACAAATAAACGTTATTTAATGGAATATTTTAAATATCCGGCCGCCTCCTAATACTCTGTCCCCTTAATTCTTTTTCATTTCATGCCACACAATCAAAATCGTGCATGTCAATCGTTAGCAATGCTACGATTGTTTATGCAACAATTGCAATTTGAATGCCATTATTGACAACGTATTCATAAACAGCCCAAAAACCAAAACAATCGCGTTCTATAGAGAGAAGGAAAATGACAGCGACAATTCAAAATACATTTAGGAACGCATGTATGCATACAGGTCGTTGCATCAATAATAACAATAACAGTAATAGCATTACAAGAAATCCTTTAAATAAACAACATCGAAAAGAAGTAACCAGGATCCAACCAACCATCGAAATGTATATGAAACTTGAAGGATAGCTAACTAGCTGGATGGAAGGTTGAGTCCTTATCATGTTGCATTGTACAGTTAAATGAGAAAGCATTCAGTTGTATAAATAAGTGCAAAATTTGCTATGCCATGCCAGTTAATCAATTTTTTATTTATTTTTTCGTTCTTTCTTTCATCGTTTCTCACTCATTTTATTTACAGTTCTCTATTACTATTGTTACCAAAGTAAAGAGCAAGAGGGAGTGAGATCTTTAACTGTTTTTGCAGCTTGAGTTACTAACTGGCTGGCATTGTTAAGATTTAACGCGCGTCCAGTTTGGCATCAATAACAATAGAATGAAAAAAGAAAACAAACAAAAGGAACGAGTCCTGTTAAATAAAGAATCAACATGATTTTGTTGTTATTTTTTCAGCTTTTTTATTGCTCTTGCATAGTTATGTAGATGACTTAACAAGTACCGTTTAATCCACATGATGCATGTGGCAATACATAAATGTATAGATATTGGACATATAACTATTGTATGCAACAGGTATGCTAAGTTTATTGGCTGACTGGGACCTGTTGGTGCAACGCAGGCATACTTCAAACCAGAAAGTCAATCGTACTCTTATAGAGTCCATTGTAACTCTTAACTCCCTTCTAGATTCCGGGAAATCTAATTTTTCTGTGTTTGGGACTTCAGGCCCTTCTTTATATAAGTCAAAGGGCAAATAATAACTTCTACCTTTGTATCCAGAAAACATAATTTCACAAATTTACGGCTGGCAATATAAGTTAACCAGACTTTTTTAAAAGTTGTAGGAACCAATCATAATTATTTAAGATATTGAATGAAATCTTGGTTGGGTCAACAATGACGCTTAATTACAGGGCAAGGTCAACTAGGACACCACTGGAGAAACAGAATGGCTTAATAATAAAATACAGTCAATGCAACAACCCCAGATATATTCTGTGGCAATGACAAATGACAACCGAGAGCATGCTACAGTAGACTAAGCGCCTAATTAGCTGGAAAAACTTGATGTATAGGGATAGAGAAGGAGATGGTGTTTCTTAAAGGTTGTAATGATCAATTATATACTATGTATAGAACGATTGTTGTATCACAGAAAACTGAACACTACTGCCTTAATAATGCATCGCCTTTAATCACTGTTGGACTCAATACATTGGATGCTATTTGAGAAATATTTCCTGGATATTCGAATCACATATTCCTCTACGATTTTTGTATGTGACCATATTTGATATGTTGCAGGTCTTAATGAGCAAACGACTGGCAATTTTTTCAAAATTTTTGTTTTTTTTTATAAAGAAGAATATGTATTTTAAGTTCCTTTTCTTAAATTTTTTATGAATAGACCTAAAATACTATAAAAATATGATTGTTTTTATGACGAAGATTTGTGCTAATTTAATGTCCATGGCTGTATGTCAAGACACTTAAGTAAAATTTTCCAAATATAAGAATGACAAAGGCCAACAAGTTGAGCAGAATTTCGACGTCGTTCTTTAGGATTTCGATCTACAGCAGCAATATTCAATTTTCTTCATGTAGCTGCTTTTGAACCTGGCAGAGTAACTGCGCGAATTTTTAGCGCACTTCATTGATTATGTTGGAAGTAATACGGACGAAGTGTTGATTTTTTATTTTTCTTCAAATTTTTAAAATTTGCAAGCGCTATGCTGGCTTTGGACTTTACTGAACAAAATTAAATTGTTTATAATTTTTTAAGCCCCACTGTTGCGTTTTATAACTTGATTTACAATAGAAATGAATTGCAATACAAACCTTTTAAATATTTTATACAACAATCCTTACGTTCTGCATGTCATTAACGAAGCTATATTTGTCGGCGACAGCATTTATTTGAAAGACAAGAAGACACGAATCACTTTCTTTTTTAACAACGATAGCAATAATTTAATTTAAATCATGCGCATACACTTTATTACACATTTTTTACGCGTTACTACTCGGCACTTTTTCTTTTCATTTTAGTTCTCAAATTTTTCTAACTTGAAAGCAACAGATTTTTGTTGACATTTTCACGTTATCTTGAATGGTATTCGAATTTTTTTTCTTTTTTTTATTATTTCTTTATACTACTTAGAGATTTTTGTGCTTCATTTTCTAGATAAATTTTCGATGTTATAACCACCATTTATGTAATTTAAATTTTTTTCTTTTTTTTTTTTTGGATTTTTTTTTTTTTTTTTTGTTTTTTGTTTTTACTTTTTGAAATTTTTTACCATTGCAATCACTTTTTCACTTCGTTTCTTTACAACTCTACTTGTGCTGTTACACTGTGCCTGCCGAGGTAATGGTTGGTATTCCTTGCATTTTTATTTTCTAGTTTTTCAGTTGGTATGCCAGTCAGTTGTTTGTTGGTGTCTGTCAGACGGTGTCAATCAATTTTAATTTGATATTTTTATTATTTATTATTTAGAGTTCAGCTCTCTGGTGGTAACATAGCTTAGCTGCGATTTGAATTCAAATTTGAATTCGTATTTGAATTCATTTCGTTTGATTTTATTTTTCTTTCATTCACTTTTAAAACATTTTTATTCATTTAAACCGTGCACTCGTGCTCGTATTTGCATTTTTATGTAAATTTTAAACATTTTTTATTCTTATTATTTACAACCAATTCTGTCTATTTCTAACGACCGAACACTTCAATTCAATTTCAAATGATTTTCAATTGCCTTTTAATTATTTTTTCTTAATTTTTACTTAATTTTTGCATTCAAGTAGTTTGGTTTTTGGTTTTGTTTGATTTTGCCGTCAATTAATTGCTTTCGGTTAGTGGGTTTTTCAGCTACTGTGAGAATTTTATTTCATTTTGCCTCATTTTTAATTAATTTTCTGCTAAACGTGGTTTGTTTGTTTGGCTCAGATAGAACACCGTTGTACACCGCATTTATCTGCAAAGATAAGAGTGTTGATTGTAAATAGAGAAACATTAATTCTCGCTTAAATATTCGAGTTTTTTAAATATTCTGTTTGTCAATTATTATTAAAAGTTATCCGTTTCGAACAACACTTATGGTTAATTAAAGACATTACAGCCAGAACTTGCAAAAAAAAAACAAAAAAATTTTTCGAAATCATTAGACAAGCAACGGACAGGGTGACATGGTGTTGACCTTATTAGAAAAATTCTTTAAAGAATCAAATATACAGTTTAAGATATGAAATTTAAGCCTTCTTAATCCTTTTCTTGTTTTGCTTTTAAAGTACATGTTTCAATTGTTGTTGTTATAACTATTTATTATTGTAATCAAAGACTGTTATTGTTTGTGGATTTACTAATACAGTGAATACCCTTTTATTTTTGCTTTTTTAATATTTAAAGCACGTTTTCAATTGTATGTACAAGGAAACAGATTTATTCACTCCCTAACACACCCACAAATTATGTTTTAATAATGTAAAGTAATGCGAAAATGAATATGTATTAAGATATTATTATTACCCTGCCGGAAACTCAACTAACTTTTAATGCATTATAAGTTAGCTTTTTCTCAGCTAGTTGTGGTTGACTCTTAGATTATTTTTAATGGGGCCAACTGACTATTTTAACATGGTGGTGTCATTGGCAGTAGTCAATTGTCCGACTCTGCATAACTTTTCAACTAACTTAAAGTCAGTTATATAATAGTTAACTTAAAGTTAACAAAATTTTAACTAACTTAATGTCAGTTATATAATAGTTAGTTTAAAGCTAGCTAATTTTTAACTAACTTAAAGTTGGTTATTCAAAGGAAGCTTAAAGTTGGCTAATTTTTATGTAACTTAAAGTTATATAAATTTATATAAAGTTCGAAAAAAACACAACTATTATTGAAAACATTTTAATTTTTTAAGTGTTTTATTTATTTAATATAATAAAAACAAACAAAATATATATACTTATCAAAAACAAAACAATTAGGAATTTCATTCATAAAATACTTATAATTAAATTAAAATATACGCTAAATTAATTTTTCTTTTATTTTTTATACATTCTGCGTGAATGTGCTGTTTTTTGATTACTTTCAACGCATTTCTGATGTCTTTTTCGGCATCATCAGACCCAATCGATCGACAAGCATCTATTTAAACTATAATATATGTAATTGGAAATATACATTTCTTTTTAATGTATTGCTTACCTGTTAAGGCTTGAAAGAAGGCTTGGAAATCTTTTAGTCGCTTTTTTCCATGCACTCCCTCAACATTAACTTCCATACATACAGTGGTCGAAATAACATCCGTGAATGTTTTTGGATGTTATCTGAAAATGAATATATTTAATCAAATTTAAATTCATTTAATATGAATTTACTTACTGTTCATTTCTTTAAACTTTTCTTGAAAAAATTCTTTAATATTTGAACATCCTTGGCAACATTATTTTTTAGTTTATTTAAATTATCTGAATTATTAGTTTTTAATTTGTTTAAAAATTAATTTTTTTCTTTTTTAAAAAGTCTTTTTAAATTTCCTTTACTTGTACCACTCATTTTAAATAATGAAAATTATATAATTTTTAAAGCTACAATAGCACTTAAAAGCACGCACTGGACTGATTTTAATTTCACAATGTAAAAGAATTCAAATAGTAAAAAATAGAGAATAAAAAATAACGGTTTCATTTTCATTCATTCATTCATTTCATTTCAATTAGCTATTAGTTAATCTAAAAATAGTTCAGAAAAAGGTGGAATTGAAAAAACAATATTATCAGAAATAGCATAAACGTTTTAAATTATGGGGAAATTCTGCATAACATTGTAGTTAGTTTACAATTAGTCTAAAAACAAAATCATCAAAAGTCTGATCTGGTAAAAGAGAGAACAGCGAGAAAACAAATCTCACGCACAAGAAGCTCTCAATAATAAATAAACGTTTCGTATTTGGGTGAGTTCTGCATAACATTGCAGTTAGCTTATAGTTAGTCTAAAAGAGTTATATAAAAGTGTGTTATTTTCCTAGTCGAATACCAAATTCTAAGGAAGTGCTGCATTAAATTGTAGTTAGATTATAGTCATTCTACAAAAGTTAACTTAAAGTGGACTACTTTCGTAGTCGACTACAAAATTGCTGGCAGGGTATATTATACACATACAAACACCCACCCATACATACATACACAAACATGTATCTTAAAAAAATTGTACAAATTTCGAAACGAATATTAATACATACAAAAAGAGAAGTTATATAAAGAGAGATGATGATACAGACAGAAAGAGAGGAAAAGAGAAAGCACAACAAAAAATTTACTTTTCACAAGAAATTTTAACAATTTTTCATTCTTTTCAAATATATACTTTTCCTGCTTGTGTGTCTTGTTGTTTTTGTTTTTTTATTCCACTTTAAAAGGCACTTAAGCATTATGCATTTTTAACGTTTCTTCTTCTTAACTTATCAGCAACGGAGTGTAATTTTTCTTTAAACACTTAAGGATAAACACAAGCATATTAAACGTGTACTCAGTCACACATACACTTACAAAGGTTCTTGGTCTTACTTACTAACACATACCAAAAGCTTGAGACATGTACATATCCAAAATAATTTCTTTACTCTTTTTTCTTCTTTTTCGTTTTAAAAAGTAGTATTTTCGTAACACTGGAACCTATCTTTACATGGTTTGCTGTAGGAAATCATAATTCACTTTGCGTCGTGGTTACGTTGTTTGGTTACGTTCCAAACAAACGCGATGCAAAGTGAGGTATTGGTGTAGTAAAATATTGTATTTGTTTGCATAGAATACACAAAAATGTTTGTTGGTAGAAGAGTGTTTATTGTGATTGTAAATCATATTGTTTACTGGTGTCCTTTGATGTTCAACGGTATATGTATGTACATGGACAGTAGTTAACTAAAATAAAAGTAAAGTAGATTTGGTAAAATAAAAACAAAAAGAAAATCTACAAAAAAAAAATAAATTATAAGTACATTAACAGCATTTGTAATAATGAGTGCCACGCAACTCATTCTACTTTGGATATCCTACACGAGCGATTTGAGGGCATGGCCATCTGAAAAGGAGATGATGTGAATCACCGAGATTGAGCGTTTTGACTATATTGACTTTTCATGTTAAAAATACCATCTGTCAAATTTAACCAGTGTAGTGCCATCCCTATATACTACTGTATAATTTAGTACTATAAAATACAACCCTTAAGATGTATAACAATTATAAATACAACCCTGTTTCATTAGATTTAAGAGTGTATATAATAGAATAAAGAAAAGCGTACGACGCAGTCGTGAAGTGAAGTTCGAAGAATACACTTGTGTGTTTTATTTTTAAATAAGCGAATTCTTTCTACATGGCGATCCTGCCAGTACAAATTTGTGTGTTCTAACAAATTTGTGTTTTTTTAATAAAGTGTAACGGGTATTATAACGGGAAAGAAAGAACAACTTATTGAAACATTAGCAAGCAACATGCTGCAAAGCTAACCAAAAAATAAATAATAATATGAATTTGATTTAAAAAAAAAACTTGCCTAAAAAACAATAACTAACGATAATTTACCCGCGATAACAACAACAACATCAAACAAACGAATACCACCTTTTAAAAGAAAAAATTTAAAAAAAATATATATATAAAATAAAAAAAAAAACCACAACAACAATGTATTTATTCATTTTAACCACGTTAAAATGAAAATTAATACCAAAAAAAAAAATTTAAAATTCCCAAAATTATTTCGTTAAACAAAAACAAACAAAAATTTAACAAACTAAAGAAAATAAAAATGCTAACGGTATTTGAGCATTAAAATTTGAAAAGAACATGTCAAGGAAGACAAATGGGTATGTTAAAAACAAAGTTAAAAGATTAAGAATTTCTTTTTGAAAAAAAAACAACAAAAAAACGTTTTACATATTTCATAGAAAACCTTAATAACACGGAAAAAACTAAATAACAACGGTGCCTAAAAAAAAAGACATGCATTTTCTTAAAAAAAAAAAAAAAAACCGCCAAACTAACCTAAAACTATATAAAAATACAAAGAAATACAAAAGAATTTTGTTGTTATCAAAATAATTCGTTAACTTTAACATAAAAAAAAATATACTCTAAAAAAAAAAAAAGTTTTTCTGTTTTTCGGTATTGTGCCTGCATTTATGCACTTACATATATTTATGCCAACTGTACTTTATTGCCAAGCAGAATTATAACGGTTTTCGTAAAAATACGCTTTGCAAGAGAAAGATCATGTTGCTATGCATGTAAACTGTACTTTTTTTCCTCTTTTTTCTTTTTTCCACGTCGAATTGTAACGGTTTTCTGGTCTTATGAAATCACACATTGACATAGAAACAAACATCAAGCATAACGGTTTTTATGAATTCTGTTTTTTTTACAAATAAAATAAGAATATAATAAAGTTGAAATAATAACGGAAACCAAGCACAAACAAAACAAAAACAACAAAAAGAAAATGCAAAGAAAATAATACAATAAGCCAAAAATTATAATACAAAAAAAAAAAAAAATAGAAGAAAAAAAAAATTCCAACCTAAAACCACAATAACAATATGTACAAAAAATATGAAATGTGATGCACAATACAACAAAAAATTCTGTCTTATAAGAAACAGTGAAAAAAAAAAAGAGAACACATAGTGAAGACAAAAACCAGATAAGACAGAAGTGTGAGACAACTGAAAAAAAAACATCTAAATTAACAGTTGAAAAAAAAGGCTCTCGCTAAAAATAAAATAAAAAGGAAAAAGAAAAATACATACATTTAAATAAATAAATTCATAAACGAAAAGTGTTCTAAGAAAAAGAAAAAAAAAAACAATAACAAGAATATAAAACATAGACAAACTTTGAAATAGAATATACATACATACTACATACAAACAAAATTGCTGAAAAGAAAAAGAAATAACAAAAGAATGGTGAAATTACAACACAACATAGAACAATACAACACAGAACAGCACAACAACAACACAATGCACAACAACACAACGCAGAGCAACACAACGCATAACAGCACAATGCAGAACAACACGACGCAGAACAACATGACATACAACAAGGCCGCAGAAGAATACCAAAACAATGAGGGATGGTGAGAAATTAACAGAAATAGACAACAAACAACATAAAATTCTCATATTCAGAAATTTGTTATATATAATTTACCTAAATTAAAATCAATTAAAATAATTACTAATATGTACATTCTTATTATACGTAATATATATATAAAATAATATATATATATATATAAAAAAAAAAAAATGTAAAATATATAAAAAAAAATATACATACATAATATACATATATTATATATATATATATTATACAAATATATACATATATATATATATATATATATAATATATAATATATATATATTATACAAAATATACATATAACATAATCATATTCACAAATTCATATAAATAGATAATTCATATATATAACTTCTTATTTCTAAATTATTCTCATTGGAGCAACTACTTACACATATTTGAATATAAATTATTTTACCAAAAATTAAAATTACAATAAAAATAATATGTTAATACCGTTTAAATCAATGAAAAGCTTTTGCTCTTTAGGAAAGGAAAAGATTTTTTAATTATTTCTTAAAAATTAAATTTTCAAAAAAATTATTTTTTCAAACAAATTACATTTTTTTTAAAGTAAGCCAAATTAAGGCATGCTTATAAGGTGTAAACGCGGCTAATTCCTTTTTTAATACCAAGGAAAAATAATATTTGAATCACAAAAAAAAAAATTTTTTTTCGACTGCACCTTATAGGTTTGCTTTATTGCACACATTGAAAACGTAAGCAAGATTTTTAACGTTCACAAAAATAATATTGAAAGTATCTCATTCGATTAAATGCATGTGTTTAATATTGGTAAATGTCTTCAAGTCAATTTGACATTAATGAATTTAAAGAATTATTTTCAAAATTTAATAACATAAAGAAAAGAATCATACAAAATAGGCCAATAACGAGCAAGGAAAGTAAAAGGGAAGAATATATAGAGCTGTTAATAATATCTTTTAATAATATTTTGGATTACACTGAACCTTTTTTTAATGATATACAGGCTATTTTGCAAAGGGAAATATATAATAAAATAGAGCGTTGCAGGGAAATATTATTTAAATGCTTCTGTAGATTGGATTGTAGGATCAAAGTTCCATTCGGTGACAACTTGTTTAAGAAAGTGGATAGGAAAATTTTGGTAGAATCTGTGTTTGAAACGGAGATTAATAGGAGTGACTCAGAGTCCGAGGTTGGGTGTAAGGAACAACTAAATCTTTATTTAACAAATCTAAATCCTAAGAAATCGGGTGATCTAAAAATGGCGTCAATAGAGGAAAAGACAAAGTTTATCTCGATGTGTTCAAACATTATACGCGAAAACTATGACGGAAACCCCCTTACATTAAACTCTTTTTTGGACAAGGTAGACTTGGTGGCAGAAATTATGACAGAGAATTTGGAAAAATGCTTCATTTCCTTTATAAAATCAAAATTGGACGGCAAGGCCAGGGAAGTGTTACCAGAAAGCATCACTAGCATTAATCAGATCAAAGAGGCCCTAAGGAATAGAATTCGCCCTGACAGCTCAAAGGTGGTAGCCGGAAGAATTACAGCTTTAAGTATAACGCAAAACAATTATGCCGATTTCGCAAAGAAGGTAGAGGATTTGGCAGATGCTTTAGAACGCTCGCTCGTCATAGAGGGTATGACTAGGGAAAAGGCACATGAGATGACAATGGAACAGACGGTTAGTGTATGTAGAAGCAATGCTAGGTCAGATATGGTTAGAGCAATTTTAGCGTCGAGTACTTTCAAAGAGCCAAAAGATGTTGTGGCGAAATTAATAATTGAGGAGTCTACCACTGAGAAACAGGCTCAGGTTCTTTCTATGCGGTATAATAGAAGCCGGAATAATTTTGAGCATAGGTGTAATTTTGAGCATAGACATAATTCTGAATGCAGGAATCCGCGAATGGATAGATTTGCCCGACGTAACAATAACAGCTATGAAAATAGATCCAATAGTAACAGCTCTTATGGACAGAGATCTAACGTGCATACACGTGACTATAGTAATCGTGGAAGATATAGCCGGCCCAATAGAGGTCGTGGTAATGGGCGCAATGTGTCTGTGAGGACTTTAAACTTGGACGCCCCTCAACAGACATTGTTGAGGGAGGAAGAGGATCAGAATTAAAATCAGTTTATTGTTTTAACCTACATTACACCGACTTCATAAGATTAAATTGCAGTGACATAAAAGGACCCTCTAGCTTTCTCGTGGACACACAGGCAGATATTTCGCTAATTAAACTATGTCGTTTGAAACCTGATACTATCTTGAATAGAAATCAAATTATTAATATAACTGGAGTGACCTCAAACGCGATATCCACCTTAGGCACAATTTGTACCAACTTGATTATTTCAAATTATATAATTTCAATTGTTTTCCATGTTGTTAGCGACGACTTTAATATACCATCAGATGGCATTCTAGGCAGAGATTTTCTTAGAGAAACAAAAAGCAAAATAGATTATGAGAATATGGACATTACAATTTTCGTTAGAGATGCACAACTACGAATTCCAATACTTCAAGGTCCGCGAAACTTTACTTGCATAATCCCACCAAGGTGCGAGGTTTATAGAATATTTAATTTGGAAAACATCAGGGAGCCCATGTTCGTAGACTCGCAGGAGATATCTGAAGGAGTTTTTGTAGGAAAAGGCGTTATAGATTCGAACAATCCGATTTTGCGTATAGTGAATACCACAGACCAAATAAAATGCATTAGAAATGACAGGATTAACCTTGAGAAGCTTCGAAATTTTTATGTATACACGATTAAGGATAATAAGGTAAATGATGACCGCATCGACAAATTAAGGGCTATACTTGTGGATCAGATGCCACTCGATGTTCAGGACGACTTAATGCCATTGTGTTTGTCATATGCCGATATTTTTGCTCTGAAAGAGGACAAAATGTCGATTAATAACTTTTATGAACAAAAATTTAAAGTGGTTGACCAATCTCCAGTATATGTGAAGAATTATAGACTTGCTCATAGTCAAAAGGAAGAAATTGATAGGCAGGTTAAAAATTTGCTGGATAATGATTTAATAGAACCCAGCACGTCAAACTTTAATAGCCCCTTAATTTTAGTTCCTAAAAAGAGCGTAGATAAGCAGAAAGCGTTTAGGATGTGCGTAGATTACCGGGCAGTGAATAGAAAACTTATTGCTGATAAATTTCCCCTACCGCGCATTGACGACATCTTAGACAATCTAGGCCGAGCAAAGCATTTTTCGATCATTGACTTATTTTCTGGTTTCCACCAAATTCCAATACATCCTGATTCGCGCGACATAACGGCATTCAGTACGGACAAGGGATCTTTTAGATGGAAAGTACTTCCATTTGGGTTAAATGTAGCACCCAACTCATTTTCGAGAATGATGGCAATTGCATTCTCTGGTCTCCAACCTAATAAGGCGTTTCTCTATATTGATGATGTAATCATCATCGGTTGCAGTAGAAAACATCATTTAAATAACCTAAAGGACGTTTTTGACATTATGAGGTCACACAACTTAAAAATAAATCCCTATAAGTGCAATTTTTTCCGGTCTGAGGTTACTTTCCTGGGGCATAAGTGTACCGCAAAAGGTCTCCTTCCGGACGACAAGAAAATTGAAGCAATAAAAAACTATACTACTCCTTCTGATAAAGATTCTGTGAAGCGATTTGTTGCGTTTGCCAATTATTATAGGCGTTTCATCCCAAATTTTGCTATAATAGCAGCACCTCTGAATAAATTGACAAGGAAAAATACAGAATTCGTCTGGAATGAGAAATGTCAGGAGTCTTTTGATAGATTAAAACTTGCTTTAATAAGCCCCAAAATTCTGCAATATCCTGACCTTACGAAACCTTTTCTTATAACGGTTGACGCATCAAAACATGGATGTGGAGCCATTTTAAGCCAAAACTTCAATGGAGACGACCTACCCATTTATTACGCCTCGAAATCTTTTACAGAATCGGAGCAGAAGAAACCCATTATAGAATTGGAATTGTTGGCAATACATTTCGCGATTACTCAATTTCGTCCATATGTTTACGGCACATCTTTCACGGTACGATCGGATCACCGGCCTCTTGTCTATCTCTTTAACATAAAAGACCCATCCTCGAAATTAACCCGTATTCGTTTGGAATTATCAGAGTACAATTTTACCGTAGAATATATCAAAGGAAAGGAGAATGTTGGCGCTGATGCATTATCTAGAATTTCGATAAAAGATCTCAAGTGTAAGGATAATCAGGTATTGGCTATTATGACGCGTGCAAAGTCGAAAAGTAAAGCAATTGGGGTAATCGAGCATGAACAACCCGCGAAAAGTTGTGGTAAGACAATGGTTTACGACAAATTCTCTCATGAATTTAGTAAAGATATGGCGAGAATTAAAACGGAAATATTGAGTTATGATGAGAATTATATTAGATTGTGCATACATTTTTATAGAAAATTTAGGAAACTACTGTCGGTAGACTTTGAACTTGTGAACGAAACGAACAGATTAGACTGTCTGCTTTCGAAGCTACAAAAGGAGGCTAACAAGTACAAAATTTACAGGGCAGAGTGGAGGAAAAATGATTCATTTTTTAAAATTTTTACAATTGGGAACTTGAAGGAACAGGGTAATAGAGTATTAGAAACTTTGGAATTAATTCTTACCGAACCAGTCGCTATAATAGGAAATGAGAATGAGAAAAAGAAACTGATGCAGATTTACCATAACGACTCGCTACTTGGAGGACATTGCGGTCAGAAGAAGTTGTACGCAAAATTAAGGACAAAATACTATTGGAAGAGAATGACAAAGGACATAGCGAAATTTGTGAGGAATTGTCCACAGTGTAGACTAAATAAAGTTCGACCATCTAATATAGAGAAACTAGTTCTTACACCAACACCAGTTAAAGCTTTTGACATAGTTGTTTTAGACACAATAGGTCCTTTACCCCAATCTGCTTATGGAAATAAGTATGCTTTGACACTGATGTGCGATTTAACAAAATATTTAGTTTCAATTCCTATACCGGACAAGTCTGCTGCCACTGTCGCCAGAGCAATTTTTGAAAATTTCATATTAATTTATGGAAGAATGCAGGTAATAAAGTCGGACTCAGGAACCGAATTTAAGAATGAACTTTTCACTGAACTTTGTAAAATATTGAATATTGAAATAAAATTTTCTGCCAGTTATCACCACCAGACGGTAGGCACCGTGGAACGCAACCATCGAGTATTCAATGAATACATTAGGGCATATGTGGATGAGAATAAGAACGACTGGGATACTTATATTAAATATTTTACATTCTACCACAATACAACACCAAATTCAGTATTCGACAACAAGTACACGCCTTTTGAATTAGTATTCGGTAGAGATGCATCCATGCCTAATGAGACACAGACAAATTTGGATCCTGTTTATAATATTGAGAACTATGGAAAGGAGGTAAAATATAGGTTACAAAGAACAAATATATTGGCTAGACAACTAATGGAAAAACATAAGGAACGGAACAAAGCCTTTTATGATAGATTTGCAAAACCAATACAATTACAGGTAAATGATGTAGTCTTTTTACAGAAACAGCCTTATGATAAACATAGTAACATTTATGAAGGTCCATTTATAGTAAAAGCGTTAAAAGGAGTTAATGCAATAATTTTTAATGAGAAGACAAAGCAAGAGAGAACAGTCCATAAAAACAGAATAAGGAAATAATATAGAAATTTGTATATTCTTTTATTTTGACACATGCATACATATGAAAATTTACTTTGCTTTTACTTTTTACTGCAAAGTTAGCTCAAAAATCGGCAAACAAGTACAAAAAGAAAAAATATATCAAAAAGATAACAATTTTTTTTTAATTGAATTTAAATTTCATTTTGTTTGAAAATAGAAAAAAAAACGAAAATTTATTCGAATATACACTCCCAATCCATATAAATACAATGAATATGGCTCTGAATGACATTCATATTTTTCCCGGGGGATCATGAGACAAGCAAGCCTGATCAACTTGATTGTTTCATTATTCTCCGGCATATTGTAGTGTAAAGAAGAAGAAATTATATATTTCTTCTTGCTGGAAAAAGGGGAGGTATATGCAAATAAATTTTGAATACTCTATATAACGACCATGAAATAATACCTAATATTACATATAATTATATTCTACAACCATAATATTCATCTTTATATTTTATATTAATGTTACCATACTGTAAATACTTTAATGTTATATTTATATTTAGATTACTAAATCGTAACTAGTTATATATATAATATAATATAATATAATAATTCTTTTGTAAGTACTGAATATGAATAAAATGTAAACTCTATTATTTAAGAATTTAACATAATAACGTTATTATGTTGCTCCTTATTACCATTATTAGAACTTTAGATATTTAATTAATTCCTAATCTTTAGCATAACGTTTATATTCGAATATAATTTTATAAAGGATTATATATATATGAAAAAAAATTGTCAAGAAATATATATGAAAAAAAAAAAGTCATAAAAACTTTTTTTAAAAGAAAAGGGAGGTGTAGTGCCATCCCTATATACTACTGTATAATTTAGTACTATAAAATACAACCCTTAAGATGTATAACAATTATAAATACAACCCTGTTTCATTAGATTTAAGAGTGTATATAATAGAATAAAGAAAAGCGTACGACGCAGTCGTGAAGTGAAGTTCGAAGAATACACTTGTGTGTTTTATTTTTAAATAAGCGAATTCTTTCTACACCAGACTTATGAGCTAGAATCATGGAAATTCAAAGGCACATTTCTCTCGTTACCTAAACTGAAATGGCAACACTGCTCCGGTCAACAGGCAACAAGTCATTGGAGTCTTGTGTTCGGCAGTAATTTCAGCAGACTAGTGAAAAGAACTGTGTTTCGTATGCTCATTACTTGATTGATTAAAGTTAAACTTAGTAAATACCATGAGCAGGCACTCTACATCAAAGAATTTTAATGATTAAAAAGAGATTTACTAAAGCAATTGCAATAGAGTTGAAACATTGTTGCAGAACATTTTTTAAATCATAGCTTAGAGGTGACAATGACTTAGAGGTATCAATTCCAAATGATTAGTTTTGCACACAAAGGCAATCGTGGAAGAACATCGCAGAAACCACATGGCGTTTGTAAGTGACAATGAAGACTAAGATAAGTTTGACAGCCAATTAAATCCAGACGTTATTATAGTTTGTTTCATTGACCAAGGTTGCTGACTGATTCTTGTAGATTTAGCCTTTGAAAGGAAAAATTTCAAAATAGAGAAGAGGAAGAGAAGGTTCCAACTGCCGTGTTCTCTAAACGATATCACCGCAGTTACAACAATGATTTTTGGATTTTGCCGGATTTTACCACCCGACAGGTACGTTTATTGATAGGAGAGAGTCCAGAGTTCAACTGAGATGTTAACGGCTATTTTATTAGGGCAAGGCGGGCTGTGTAACTGCCCACGTAATACTAAAGGTAGAGGGAAGGCTGTAAAGTTTAGTTTAGTTTTTCAACTTTTCCGCTCGCCAGCTATGTATATTATTATTATGTATTAGAGACACATACACTTCATATATTATGCATTGCTGTACCTCCATAATCATATCCTCAGTTACTTTTGGGTGGCACAATTATCAACAGCTACTGTCCAGACATGGTACTTAGAGCTTTCGAAACTTTAATTAATTAAATTCGCAGAAATAAAACAAAAGAACGTGAATTCTAATTTAAAACGCCTTGCTGAGGGTTTATCAAATTAAAATATTTTTCACATTTAGCATCCTTTCACATGTATGTATGGGATGATATTCGATTTCTATCCCTTCTGCCAGCTTTTTCATAAAAAACTAATTAAACTAAAATTATAAGTCACAGTCACATTCATACTCACATAAATATGAGTACATAGTTAGCCCTTTTCAAATATCCAACTTTTTCTGCTTTCTCAGTCAGTTAATTTTTTTAATAAAGACCCCAGCCAAGACAAGATGAAGTTCAGGCTTGGGGAAGTGTTTCACAAAACGAACGAAAAACAAAATCAGTGTAAAAAATGGAATTCGTTAAAATGATTGCAGAAATTAGAAAAAAGATTCCCCGTGGTAGCCATTGCTTGTACAATAATTTTGGGTGTATTAAAGCAAAACCGCCATACGAGGATTTTGTGGTTTTCATTTGGAATGGTTGTGTTGAGGGGGTACTTTTATAAATTGAATAAAATTCCTTATTTATACCACTTTAGAGCAGAGTAAGAGCAAAAATAACTAACTCTTTATTTCAACAAGGATGTCCTTTGCCACAGCAACTTTATTCATCGATTTTATTCTTCTTTTTCTATTTTTCCATGTTTACTACTTTTTGTGAAATTTTTTTCCTGTTTTTTGTTTTCAATGTGTAGGAAATTTAACTTTCATAGATTTTTAGACAGAAGCTGTAAATGCCAGGACAAACATTCAATTCCAAAAATTAAAAGGCAATGACAATACACAGACGGAGTAAGAAAAATTTATATTGCGGTTTTGTAATAGACTATAAATGTTGATAAATGCTTAGCTAAAGGGTTATGCATTATATTAAGACAGTGCCTTACACACAGACACAGCAATAAAAACAGTTTAAGG
Organism: Sarcophaga rosellei; assembly: GCA_930367235.1. Lineage (NCBI taxonomy): Eukaryota > Metazoa > Arthropoda > Insecta > Diptera > Sarcophagidae > Sarcophaga > Sarcophaga rosellei. Next base: position 61,461,900 of record OV884018.1, on the reverse strand, counting down.
TTTGGTCGAGAAAAATAGCCAATGTAACGATTGTTAGGGCTTCTAGAGCTTATTTCTCCTTATTCTCTCCACTCATATATTGCCACATACGGTTACAAATAAAATCTCAATTATTAGAAGGATTTTATTCACTTAAGTGGTCGTTATAACCCTTAAGTCGAGATTACAACCTAGTTTCTCACACCACCCATGTTCTTTTTGTCAATTTCCTTCATGAGTGGCGTTACCTAAAATTTAAACTTGACTCTGAACGACAAATTTTTTTTAAACTTTTCATGACATTTGCCTTCAGAGTTTAAGTCAGAAGACTGCTGAGTTGAATTGCTAAAAAAAATATATTTTCATTATTCGTTTTGTTCGATATGTCTGAACTATTGAAAGTAACAAGGAACAATCAGATAATCTCAATCTCAAACTATATCTCTAATGATGAACGACAAACCTAGAGTAGATCCGTATGTTGATCCACAAAATCGTAACTTTTTCAAATCTACTTACTATAACAAAAGGCCAACATTGTGCCCATCAACAAGCAATTGTCAGTTTATTCCTGTCGAAGTTTGTACAAGCTGCGTTACACAAGAAAGAAGAGATAACAAATGTGTAACAGCCTTAGGGGCTTTAAATTCTTATGTAAACATAAAAAGCCTGGAATTAAGGAAACAACGGGTTGGGCTTTACACTATGACTAATAGCTGGATTGCATTCATTTAACTTGAGTAGACATTTAGCACCTTGTCTCACAATTTTATGAATGACAAAAACTCCCTTAACATCGTATATAAACTTTATAAGACCAAAGTAGTTTAACTCTGGTCCTTTGACCTGTATAACGAATTGCATCACCAAAAGCAGAATGAAGTCGTCTTCAAACTAATAAATTTAAATAAAATTTTAAAAATTTCCCCTTTTTTTCGTTGTGCTATTGTAGTACTTTAATTATTTCCATCACTGTTCGACCATCCATTTCATGCTGTCGTAATAGTTTAACTTGATAAATAATTGAAATTTAAAACGAATTGATACTACCAATACCACTAACAAGAGGCAATAAGAAGTGTATTCATATGGTGGTACTTATTCAAATTATTTATTAAACATGATAATTGAAATCAATTAGGACTTTGGGGAAAAAGCTTGTGACTTGTTCAGACTCATAAAGTAATAGAGAAATTAATGAAGACAACTACAGTATTTTAAAACGAATTTTTTTTAAATTTATGCTGTATGTGTAGGGTTAACAGTCGTTATTAAAAAATTATAAATTTTGGATGTTCATTACATTTACAGGTAAGCATCAGGCAGCTAGAGCTTAATTAGTGGATTGAAATTCTTTTTCATTTATATTTACTTTGGTTGCGCGATGATTGATATTCTGTCTTAGACAGTTCTATCCTGATCCTTGGTTATCTATATTAGGATCAAAGATGTGAATACCCTACATAGCATACGATAACTTTCTTTATCATATGCAAGCATCGCAATGGTGCAATTATTTGGATCGAAGTAGAGAAGTTGGAGTACTAACTTCCTCCAATACGGTGTATCTAAACTAACCTAAAACAAGTGGTCTTTAATCTGACCTCTGACCTCATTAAACCTTGTTACCGAACAAGCAAAACTTAATTTGTTTGTTAGTTTTTCTATCTCCGTATTATAACAGCTTCAAAGGCAAGATGAAAAAAAGAAAACTTGAAAAAGATTTTTAATTTCCACAGGCATATCCTATCCCTAAGGAAATGTTGTTCAAAGTGTATTTAATAAAATGAATATTTAAATATTTTATTTCTACTACTCTGAGCTGAATTTCAATTGAATTTTACTCTCTGCCTGCTGTACATTAAATCAATTTCCCTACCAACCACACACAAAATTCTAAATAAGTTATTCAACACTCTACCGAGTGTTGCCTGGCGGGCTGTGCAGCAGTTGTAATGAAATCAAAATCCTTTAACACTACATTTCCATCAAACGGTGGGTAAATATTTATGTTTTACTCTTACGGTATACGTAATGTAGGGAGGGGTAGAATGGATATGGGGAGGTGATGATATGGTTAGATTTTACAGCAGGCTTGACCACTGCTTCTATTGCTGCATAGAACCACCACCCCGCCCCTTTATTGTTGAAAGTAAAAATCAGTTTATAAAGCAAAAACCTATAAAACTAAATAGAAAACCTCAAATATATAGCAATATCAACAACAAAACTAACTACAACAAAAAAATATAAACAAAACTATCAGAACTAACACTAGGAATGGCAGGAGAGCAATGATTCCATAGAAATAAAAAACGAAAAAAACCGAAACCGAAATAGAAGTGAATTTATATGGGGCCTTACCAACAGAAGAGTATCGGCAAACGGTTGCCAACAAAACAATCAGGAACCCCATCAACATTATCATCAGCAGTAGCACCAGCACCAGCAACATCAGCATATTGGTTGCATGAATATTTCAACGTAGTTTCACTCATACTATACGAGTACCGTTCAAAAACGAGTTGTACATATTTTCAATTCTAAACTTTGTCTGTGTGTTTGTTTTTGTTTCCATTTTTAATTCTTCTGGTTACATCAAGGGATTCATTCCCATCGTGATCAACTTCATTAATACAAACCACATTGCCATCATCATTATCATCATAATTATCCTTATATTCCTCATGGCTCTGGGATAGCAGTATGCAATTACTTTTCTGTTCTTTGGGGAAGATGGTCGTTTGATGTTTTAATTTTCATATCAACGCAAAGTTTGTTTATTATTATCAAAACTAGGAGTTTAATTCAACAAGGACAATGAAAGACCAAGACCACCAACGCAGTGGGACGCAGAAATAAGGAGAAGTTAAAGAGCGAATTTGAGGTGCAATTATTGTAAAACGTCTTCAGTCAACGACCGATCTGCTTAAGAGAAAAAGTCGAATGATTTATTAATCAATATTACGCATTGTATAAGTACAATTGGCAATTGTTCGCCTCAGTCATGACCTACTTAGGCGTCAGCAATAATCATGATAATGCTTTCCCAATTTAGGATTCATTGGGGCTATGGACTCTACTAATCTAAATCGGAAATAATGTCCTTATTAGACAAAAACCGAAGCGAGAAAAACCTTAGTGACTTAGTGAATAATTAAAAGCGATGAAATGCAAACACAGACGAAGTGAGAATCCTTAATCATTAATTGAATAAGGAAACGATTAGAACTGCTTAACCAAGGTAATATTTTCCTCACTATACACCCTAAAAGAATTGAAAGAAGCTTCTCGCAGCTCTCGGAAATTTGTACATCAGTGCACTTTTCTGCCTCGTTCCATAAACTGCATAATGTATGTATCGAATCATTTCGTACAACTAAAATTAATTTCAACCTTCAGCCTTGTAAACGAAAATAAATTAACAAATCATTGGTTGAGCTTTTTCAAAGGATGGAAAGCAACTGTCACCTTCTCTTTATGGTACATTTGCATTTTAGCGGCCATTTCCTTAGCACACTTAACAGAGTGTCTTCCAAAAAGAGTGCCTCATAGCGCAATGAATGTACACCCTCATCAGCAACACAACATTTAATCATGATAGATGACTACGAAACGGTATGAACGAGATTTAAAATGTCAAGCCATATAAAATAAGATGAAGACCCAACAGGAATAGTAACCATTTTAACTGTCTTAACTAGTCAGTTGGAATTCGACAAGTTACAGAGACTGATATAACCGAGGCAAAGAAAAATCTTTTCTGAACTTAAGGACTTTGCATAATATAGTGAAGACAACAACCATTGAACTATGGATAAGTTTGGTACGAGAGTTTTAAAGGGCTGCGTAATCGCTCTAAACAGATAAGATGACCAAATATAAGTTTGGGGAATGCATCGCTTTGAATGGAGGCGATTTGGATACGACCTACTCCTTTAAACAACGGATCATTCTGGTCTACTGCTAGCTGTAAAAGAACGTTACAGTTGGTTACATCCATGAGTGGTGGAGCATACAGTTTAAAGTCAATTCCAAACAACAGATTGGGAATTTTATTTAATCTCAGAGTTTTTTAAACTCTCTACTAGACTACGACAACTTCTAAATGTGCTGACAATCTTGACAAGTCCTTGCACAGCAGGTTATTTCAGTGGTCACGTTTGAATCACCACTTTTGCTATCACTTTTGACTCTTTTTACCCGTTCTTCAGTTGTAAAAACGATCCATACACGCGAATCGCAAATCTTTCTCTAAACAAATGACGATGATTTTAGATGAAAGTTATTTAACAGACTTGTTAATACGGCGGTTTAAAAAACATTAATTGGATAACTCCATATCGAGGCGTTAATGTATTCAGAAGAAGACACAAAATTGAGGCTCGTAAGACATCAAGGTTTGGGGAGATATTATAGGGACATACTTTACTTACCATCCATTGTATGGTGGCAGTACTTCAGTATCTCTCTTACACAATTAACAACCATTGGCATAACCATGCAATTCAAATTTTGTTTAGACATGCGAGTTATCGGTTTCACTCATTAAGAATTTAAGATTCTGTATAGCATGAATTTTCCATTAGGTTATCCTTGTGATTGCCGCCTTCATGTCCTAGTTAAGCGAAAAGACGAGTTGATTGGTGCCAAAATATTACAACCTTAACTTTAAGGTTTTGAGACACTTTCATAAAATTCCCAAAGGACAATATCAAATGTCACTGGCGGCTAATATAAACGATAGATGGAATTATGGACATTACGAGCGAATATGCTATGAAAGTAACAGCAACAATAACAACATCATCAAGCATATACCAAATGATGAGAGTACTTGTATAAAAAATGGGCAAAAAACAGACGTTAAAATAACGTTGAACGATGAAAAAAAAAACTTTCAAACGACGTTGACTCTGCTTATATTTTAAAACTTCTTTTATTTTCCTCCAAAGACCAGTTTATAAAGTTAAAAAGACGCGGTCATTCCAAGCAGCTCTCAATGCCTAAAAGCATGGCAAGCCATACCACAAGAACAGCCAAAATAACAATGCCATGAAGTCAACATAGTTGAGGCACGATATGTTGCAATAAATGAAACACAAAGTGAGAATCAAATATCCTCGTCATCATCGAAAAGCAACTAGCGAATGCTTTGGTAGAAGCAGAAGAAAAATATTGCACAGCAACAAAAAGCCAACAACACCTTTAACAAATGGAACAACAACAACAAAGGATCTGATTCCTTAAGCGTTTGCAACTATAAAAATTCATTACAAACAAACAAACAAACGGAAAAAGGAAAAACTTTTCCTTTTGCTGTTGTTTTCTTAATTGTTGTTGTATTTTTGTCAAAGAAAATGCATTTGTTTGCAAGCCAAGCCTAAGGGAATCTTTTCTGAAGTGAAATCGTAGAGAAAATTCTTTTAGACACACACAGACTCAAATCTATAGAAATGTCTCTTGCATCTTGATCAGATGTTGGATAGTCGCCTGGCTAGTCGTTCACTTAGAAGTTTTAACCAAAGTTACAATAACAACAACAAAAAGAAAAACAATAAAACAAAAGTTATTTGGTTTTTCTAAATTGCATAAAATCTTACAAAAATATTTCAAAAGTATTTGCAATTGTTGAGCATTTGAGAGCAAAAGAGCAGCAAAGACTGTCAATGATAAAAATTTTAAAAGTTTAGAAATTAGGGTGACCATATCAGAAATATAGTTATATAGCTGTGACATGACATACATCAAAGCAGAGGCGAGATATGTACATTCTTCAATGCCAAAAACATACTACAATTACACACAACAATTCCCAAGTCTATCCGTGGTTTCGTGGTAAACTGATATTTGATCACCACCTAAACAGGATTAACAATATGCAACGCTGATCCTAAGAAGTACTCTTTCTTTATCAATTAGCTAATCTTATGAGTGCCTCATATCATATCATGCCACTGACTTCCATTACTTGCTTAAAGATTGGTTATGTCATGGAAATTCTCAGAAAAAGTAAAACTCGCTACATATGTAGTGTTGGGAGAAGCGCCCAAGCCCTTAATTCAATTTCGTAGATTGTAAACGAAAAGCACAATATTTTCAATATGAATTCAATTATTTATTTATTGTACTTTAACGTTAAAATTCCTGAAATATATTTATAATTTAAGTGACTTATTTTATTCAAACTTTAAAATATACAAACTTTTTCGTGTTGAATAAAGGGCAAAAACTTCCTTAAGTCTTACGACACGATATACATATATCCATATATCCAAAGAAAATGGCGCGTATTGTAAGCGCGTGGAAATATGTATATAATGATTTGTTCTAGAAACTATAGATGGGACTTAAGGGATAACTTATTACTATGACATTAATCGATAAATAAGTGATGCCTATTAGCGATTAGACTGTGGCGTTAACACCCCCCCACAGTAAGGCGAGATGTTTTGAAGACTTACTCCTTTTTTCCAGCCACGTCTAGGACCGCTAATTTAACAGCTGGCCTTTCCAATACTCCACACGCCGTCATGACTTTCGCCTTTCGTACTTGACCGTCCTCTGACATGGTGACCTCAATTATTCTACCCTTCGGCCATACATTTCTGGGATTTGCTGGATCAACCACCACCACCAAATCTCCAACTGCTAACGGCTTAGCTTTTTCGCACCACTTTGTTCTGCAAGTCAATGTAGGCAAATACTCAGCTACCCATCTCTTCCAGAATTTTTGGGCATACAACTGCGAACGTAACCAGCTTTCCCTCAACACAACACCGTCGTCATCATATGAGACAAGAGGCTTTAAGCCATTTGAATTGCCTAACAACAAGTGGTTAGGTGTGATAGCTTCGTCATTTTCACTTTCTAGTGGCACATATGTAAGAGGGCGTGAGTTGATTATATTTTCAACCTCGGCCATCATGCTTTGTAATGTCTCATCATTAGGAAACCTTTCCATTTTTATTCTGTAAAAAACATTATTTACTGAACGAACCATTCGTTCCCATGCCCCTCCCATATGGGGGGCTGAAGGTGGATTAAAGTTCCAATTCGTATTAGTGTTTGTGAAGTTTCGAACTAGTTCATTCTTATCTACTTCACTTAGTACTTCACGCAGTTCACGATCAGCCCCGACAAAATTCGTACCGTTGTCGCTATAAAACTCCCTTGGCTGTCCTCGGCGGGATATAAATTTTCGTACTGCCATAATACAGGAACTCGTGTTAAGCGAATGTACAATTTCAATGTGGACCGCTCTTATAGTCAAACAAGTAAATAGTGCACCATATCTCTTTTCTTTGTGACGATTAACAGTAACGAACATAGGACCAAAGTAATCAATACCTGTGAACGTAAAGGGTGCAAGAAAAGCTCCAAGACGAGCTCGAGGCAATTTTGCCATTTGAGGGCACACAGGCGATGCGTTTCTAATTTTGCACATTTGGCACTGTTTTATAATGGAATTGCATACGATTCTTAATCTTGGAATGTAGTATCGTTGTCGTATTTCATTTACGACAGTCTCATGACTACTATGTCGATATAAATTGTGATAATGCCATATTAAAAGGGCTGTTAAGTGGCAGTTTTTAGGTAAAAGAGCTGGATGCTTTAATTCATAGGAAACATGGGCATTACCAATTCGTCCACCTACCCGTAGAATACCTTCGTCGTCTACATATGGAGACAATTTATACATAAAATTTGACTTTGATAATTTTTTATTTTCCGAAAGAATTTCAATTTCGTTGAAAAATATGATTTTTTGTGTATCCTTAATCAAAACTATTTCCGCTTTATGCAATTCTTCTTGAGATAGTTCTATTTCATTTCGATTTGATACTTTATCTTTGAGGCGATAAATAAATCGGATGACAAATGCAACAGCTCTTAACGCCCTACACCAACGAGAAAAACGCTCAATATTTATAAATGGTTCGACATTTTGTATGGTTAAATTACACTCCTTCAGCTCGATATTGGTTCTTGTAAAGTCTTCGGTAACAGTTGGCCATTCATGTTCTGGGGATTTCAAGAATGCTGGGCCATTGAGCCAACGACTTGTAGTGGACAAATCAGGAGCTTTTGAACATTTCGTTGCTTCATCAGCCACATTCGTTTTAGTTGATATCCAAAACCACTCATTTATTTCAGAAATATCTAGAATTTCACCAACTCGGACAGCAACAAACTGGTGATACTTTCGGTGGTCTGATCGTATCCAACTTAAAACTGTACTCGAGTCCGACCAAAATACTTTTCGGCTAATATTAATAGAGTGATTTTGAACGATATAGTTGGCAAAATGAGCGCCAATAACGGCTGCCATTAATTCTAACCTAGGAATAGAAACAACTTTTAGGGGAGCTACCCTAGTCTTTGATCCTACCAAAGAAACTATAACGTTGTCGCCATCTGAAATTCTAAAGTACGCTACAGCAGCGTACCCATTTTCGCTTGCGTCTACAAAAGTGTGCAATTGCACGTCTTGTCGATTATAGGTTTTCAGCGTTTTTAGATAACATCGAGGTATGTTTACACTTTTTAGAAACGGTAAAAAAATTAGCCAATTTCTCCACTTTTCCTGCTGTTCAGTTAAAATTGGTTCGTCCCATTCAACACCACTTCTCCAAATTTCCTACAAAATGATTTTTAAATACATAAGAAAATTTCCAACAAGTCGCAAGGGATCATAAACGCTCATTAATATCTTCAAAACTTCACGTTTTGTTGGTTCTTTATTTTCAAGAAAAATTTCATTTTTTAAAATGTTTGGTGAAAGTTTAAATGTAATCATGTCATTGGCTGGAATCCAAAACACACCAAGTATTTTTTCTGTTTCCGAACCGACTACCATACTTAAACAGATATTACTCGAAGGTATTTCAGAATTTAATGCTTTCAAAACGTCGTGATTATTGGAGCACCAATTACGGATATTAAACCCGCCTTGACTGTGAATGAACCGCACCTCCTTTGCCAGTTTTATGGCTTCTTCGGGAGTATCTGTTGAAGCAAGGAAATCATCCACATAGTGGTTGTTTATTATAGCGTCTGTTGCTGATGGATATCTGGTTTCATATTTCGACGCATTTAAATTTTTGACATATTCTGAAATACTAGGTGCGCATGAGGCACCAAATATCATAACTCTCATGACGTATACCTCGGGTTGTTTTGTTTCATCGCAGCCTCGCCATAAAAATCGTTGGGCATGACAGTCTTCATCGCGTATATAAATTTGGTGAAACATCTGTTCTATATCACCACATATTGCAATATTTCTTTGGCGAAAACGAAAGAGGATGGCTTGGAGAGAAGAGAGAAAATCTGGTCCTTTGAGTAGCATAGCGTTCAGTGAAATACCATTAGCCTTTGCAGCAGCATCCCACACAATTCTAGTCTTTTTGGGTTTATTTTTGTTAAACACTGGAAATATTGGTAAATACCATACATTCTCATTACTAACTTGACTAACATCTATTTTGCTTATATATTTTTTCTTTAAATACTCAGAAATAGTTTTTTCAAAAACATCGAACAAATCTTTATTATTTCGCAAAGTTTTCTCAAGACAGAGTAGTCTCCTCTTAGCCATATCATAACTTTGCGGCAATGTAATACTATCGTACCGCCACAATAAAGCTACTTCATAGTGGCCGTCACTCCTTTGTTTAGTATATTTCTCTAATATATTAATTGCTCTTTGATCATCTTTACCAAGCACTTTAGTAACATTATTTATTCCAGTCATTTCTATCGAATAAAACTGTTTGAGTAATGTACTTAGTTTTTTATCATCTTCTTGTTGACATTCACAAGAATGAAAATTATATTGTTTTTGAGCCATTTGTCCAATAATCGAGTTGCCACAGATTAGCCAACCAAGACGTGTGCATATAGCAGTGGGCTCATCTTTGTTGCGCTCCTTGACTCTTGTTGGTACACATAATTTTAAATTATTTAGACCTAGAAGTAAATTTGGGACCGCATTTTTAAAATTGTCTATAGGCAATCCCCTAAGATGTGGAAATTTCTCACACAACGTTTTGTAATTTAAGCTCTGACTGGGCAGTGATAATTGTTTTACCGTACGAGCATGAATATAAAATTTGGTTTTATTGTTGCCAGAAATTTGCATCCTGACTACCTTTGAGTCCTCTTCGTTACGAATCATATTGCCCGTCCATTTTAAACACAAAGGTTGTTGTTCGCCGTTTAAATTTAGTTCATTTATTATTTGTTCATTAATCAAACTAATTGACGAACCCTCGTCTATAAAAGCAAAAGTTTTAATACTTTTATTATTATTGCCATATATAGTAATTGGTATAATTTTAAACAAAATTTCGCTACTTAATTCACCACTGTGAGCTGCATGCAAATTAATTGTATTGGTTTTATTTTCGTTTGTTTTGATTGTTATTTTCTCGTCATCTGTTGATTTGTGTAACAAAGTGTGGTGTTTTATTTGACACCCGGGTTTTGCACATACAATTTTGCTGTTACAAGTACCATTGTGACGTTTTAAACACTGTTTGCATAAATTATGTTTTCTTATCAGATTCCATTTTTCGTTTCTGTCTGCAGTCAAGAATTTTTCACACTTATCAACGCTGCTGCAGTTGGCAGAACATATTGCGCAGTCTCTTTTACTTTTAAATTCATGCGCGTGCACATAAGCATGTCTTGTTCTGCGTGGATTCTGTTCTGCTAACGACGATGTGTAGCTGCCGCTATCTATATTTATGCTGCTTGCTGATACGCCAACTTCAAAAATCCAATTAGCGAAATCTGTCAAACTTATTTTCTTATTACTTTTTTTCAATTTTATTTTTTGTTCACCCCAGTTCAGCTGTAAATAAGAAGGCATTTTCATTATTAACTCGTGTAATAATGAGGAATTATTAAGTTCGTCAAGTAACCCGCAAGCTCTTATTGTTGTTTCAAGGCCTTTTACTTCAACTGCGAATGAGGTAATTGTATTTAATTTGTTTATATTGAGAGGAGGCAATAATTTAATTTTGTTTTTTAGGGAGTTCAATATTTTTTCTGGTTGGCCGTAAAGTAATTTTAGAGTTGAAATGGCACATGATGCGCCATAAGGGTGGATTAATATATGTTGGACAGATCGTAATGCGTCTCCACGTAGTGCCTTTTGAAGCCGGATCAGATTTTCTGCGTCGGTTAGACCGCAAACTGAAGTAGACCAATCGTATGTTGAGATAAATAAAGGCCACTCTTCGGCCAATCCAGCAAATATTGGCAAATCTTTAGGTACTGATTGGCGTGCATTTATTTGTTGCTGTGTTAATCTTCGATCATTGTTTGTGCTTGGCCGGAAGGAAAACATTGGATGAGTGGAAAATGTTGATTCCATATTAGCAAAATTAGGCGGAGGTTCTACTTGACTTGTACACGATGGAGGCATTAAAATCGCCGGGTCCGAATTAAGTGGAGGCTCTGTCACATGGTGGTTTTCGACATTTGTATTGTTATTTAAAGTGTGATTTACATTGGTAGTAGTAGAGTGTAAATAATTATTATCAGTGTTATTAATAAAAGAGGTTAAGTTTTTGTTGGTTGCCGTGGTTGTACCTGCAGGTTGAGTTGCTGTTGAGTAGACTAGGTTTGTACTTACATTTTGAGATGTAGCAAGTGGAAAGGACGAATTTGGTAAATTTGTGGATGTAGTTTGATGAGGAAATGTAGACTCATGCTGATGTTCTTCATTGGTCTTATTTAAAATTATTGGTTCTGTTCTCATGGTTCGCTGTTGTACTGCATTCGATTGATTGTTTAACCAATCATGCACAGAGGTGTTAACTGTCTGCGCGTCGTCACGGTCATCCTCTATCCGCCCGAGAATTTCATATTTCTTCTTTAGGTATTCTCTTTCAAGTTGAGTTTCTTCTTGTAAGCGTCGGAGTTCTAAAGCATGAATGCGGGATTGTGAGGAGACTGATGAACCGCTACGGACAGAGGCAGCTGATTGGACTGGTCTCGGTGTTTGCGTAGAACAATTTTTACAAAGCCAGGTGAGATTTTGTTGGGTATTAGTGACGTTTTCACAAACGAAATGAAATATTAAATTGCATTTAAAGCATTTTATAGCATTAGTGTTGTTTGATGGGTTGTTGCATATATGACAATTCGCTGAAGAATTAGATGTTGATTCACTTACTTGATGGTGGTTTGGTGGTTGACCCTGTAGGGAAGAAGAAGAAGGATCCATTTTGTTAGGACTTACGGTTGTTTCAGCCAGATGGTTGTCTTCGGATCCTCCACTAAGGGAATTTATTGATTGTTTACACTACACAAACGATTTGAAGAATGCAGCCAGAATATGAATACGCCGAATAGAAATTTTACGGACCAGAAAAAGAATTTTAAGAATGTTGGGAGAAGCGCCCAAGCCCTTAATTCAATTTCGTAGATTGTAAACGAAAAGCACAATATTTTCAATATGAATTCAATTATTTATTTATTGTACTTTAACGTTAAAATTCCTGAAATATATTTATAATTTAAGTGACTTATTTTATTCAAACTTTAAAATATACAAACTTTTTCGTGTTGAATAAAGGGCAAAAACTTCCTTAAGTCTTACGACACGATATACATATATCCATATATCCAAAGAAAATGGCGCGTATTGTAAGCGCGTGGAAATATGTATATAATGATTTGTTCTAGAAACTATAGATGGGACTTAAGGGATAACTTATTACTATGACATTAATCGATAAATAAGTGATGCCTATTAGCGATTAGACTGTGGCGTTAACATGTAGTAAATGATTAGTTCTGGTTGAAAAATAGAATGAATTCCTCAATACATTGAGTGGTTTTTCGAAACTCTTTAATGAAATTTGATGGCCACTTGGCAGCTTTATAAAAACGACTGTAAACATGACGTTAAACTGTCTAAAAAGCTATGTGATCTTATGAGTTGCATCCACAGTAAATATTTTAATTTTATGAGTCCACCTCTTTCCATACGCTTTTTCCAGCTCAAGTTCTACTCAGTAGTAAGGCAATGAGATTTAAATGCAAAATTTATAAATCGAATCAACTTTATGGTCAAGACAAACAAAAACAAACCATAACATATCAACTGATAGCAATGAAGAACAGAGTAATACGATGATGATAATAATTTAAATACAAAAGAAAAATGAAAATTGTTAACAAAAAATTTATTTACAATAACAGCAACAATAATATAATTTAAATTGAAATTCTAAAATTTATTCTTAATATTTGACTTTTTGACAAACATATGTAAACAGGAAACAAAAGCATACAATAGAGCCTTAGTAGAGAGAATAATTCAAACCACAAGGATAGAAGACAACTTTTACAAACCAAAAAGATGTTGTGTCACCTAACAAGGCTTCGAGTACCGGAACTTTCATTAAGAGCTTCGAATCTTAAAATTCAAATAATACAGACTGTGTGAGTGGGAATATCATCGACATTTTTTATTTATTTGAAAGATCAATTGTTGACATATTGTTAGGAATAGAACATCGCTAAAATGTCCGCCACAGCTTCTTCAATTTTGCATAACACTATGGCGTATAAATCAAACTGAATTGTGGCCGATGGCATAAAAGCCGCTATTGCTTGTGACTTATTCGCGTGCAACTTCGGCTAAATTCGCACAAAAAATTCTCACAGTGAAAAATCCAATGACGTTGGGGGCCTAACTAATCTGACCACGGCCTCAAATCGCTCGTGCAGAATATACAATCAAATATGAGTTGGGTTGCAGGTAGTCTCGACCTATTAAAACCACGTGTAATTGAATTCAGGACAAATAAAAATAATATAAAATAAATAAATAATTATCGATCCATAGTGCTTGCCGTGGACGGTGATGACCTGACTAACGTCGTTCTCACAGAAATATGGACTGATGAACCACCCGCTTGCTCTAAATTCACAATAAACATTCACTCTTTTAGGTTGTATTGGACGCTTTTAGATCTCTTTTAATTTGGAATCGTTCCAAATTTTTTTTTGTTTATGTACCAATTCACAGAGGAATGGGCCTCATCGCTAAAAATGATTTTTCAACTAAAATTAGGTTCCGAAGGGAACACCTATTTTTAAAAAACAGGTTTATTATTATCATGTGTTGTTGGATGCTATACCCGCCCATGGTGATATACACAACAAATTGAATAAATGTCTACTAATTTGATAGATCTAACCTCAACAATTTAGCCCAGTATTTCTGAAACAGGGATAATAATCTCTTCAAGTCTATTAAGAACATAGAACTATCAGAAAGCGTCTCCTTCAGCTTCATATTCAGTTTCCGTTTGTGTGTTTTTAATGAAGTTTTTTCAGCGCAGCAAGTAGGGCAGACAAATATCATAATCTAAAATTGACGTACTCTATAAAAAATTTATTGATTTTGTAGTATGTATGTACAGTGGTAAGAAATCTTACAGATTGAATTGTACTGCTTTCCTGCTACTGTGGCACCCTCTGATCTTCTTGTGGTGTTCATTATAGCTGTCACACAGACACGGAGACGGAGCTGGCACAACGGAAAATTCAATAAAAAACGAATTGAATCACACAAACTTTATTCACTTACCAACGAAAGATGGAGTAATGAACCATCTAACAGATAGACCAGGCAGATCTGATCCGATATGGATATAAACAAATCAATTTTTATTTTAAACTTTTAGAAATCTCATGGTAGTTTTAAAGGGAAATTGGCCGGTAAGCGTTCGGAAACTAAACACATATCAACTTCTGCAGGTTATGTAATAACTAGTAAGAGGAGAAGACGACATTCCATCTTCTCTGTAATTGACAATCTAAGAAGTATAATTCTTGAGCAAGCAGAACTTGTTTACAGAACGTGTCCAGACAAAGACGATTTTGTGATGACTGAGAATTTTATGAAAGAATTGGCGTTCACGCTGTCCTGCTTAAAACTCTATAAATGTTTTTCAGTTTTTTTAACTCAAATCTAAAGATTGTGCTAGAAATCCGTCAACTTTATTACTCTTAAAGGGAAATATCCACTAAGAAATAACAGCTTACAGAGAGTCTACTTACTGAGCTTTGTTGGTTTACCTTTTCTATAATCCACTGTATTTTCTGTTACACCAACTCTCTCTTTATCCTCCTTTCTCTAATTCTTTCTGTCTTTCACTAAATTTTTTGCTTATTGTTTTACTTTTTTGTTTTTTTTTTACATCTGTTGTTTTTCACTTTTTTTTCTCTTTGAGTTTTGGTTTTTTCTTTTTGTTTTGTGTATATTAAATAAAGAATAAAAAGACAGTCGTTCATGCTATGCTACTGGATATTTTTTGGCTAAGAAGGATAAAGACAAGTTAAAGCTTTGTGTTGGTGTTGTTGTTGTTACAAATCGTTTTGTTTATACCTTAACATTTCGATTGTTTTAAAAGCAGAAAAAAATTAAACAAAATAAAGCAAAAAAAACTGAAGCAACAGCATTAATCTGGTTGTTGGCTTTTAAAATTTCCCCTCTTTTTCCGCTACACGCGCTTTATGTATCCACGTCATGATTGTGTTTCCTACACAGAAGCAATCCTATTGAAGGCTAGAAATTTAAACTTCAATGTTTTCAAAAATCGTTTCTATTTATTTCTGCCTTTTTCGTTGCCGTTATTGTAGCTGAAAGTACGGTAAAAAAGTATAAAAGTTGATTGGTGGGGGTTTTCTTTGCCTAGTCGAAAAGTGCACTATGGTCAGTGGAGCTCATAAATTTGATACAAATTGTTTAATGGTTTAAGTACATTACACAGCATTTGGTACTTAACGATCCTGGCTTTATTGATGTCTTGCTTAAACTTATGCGATTAACACTTGGTTTGCGTCTTCAATGAAGGGAAAACATCTGACGATTACTCACTCACTTGTGTACAATGATTGTGTGGAAGTTTTACCTCATTTAATTTACGACCAAGACCAGGTCAAGCTCAAGTACTGCTTTGCTTCGATTGCTATACTCTTCTCCTTTCATAAACACAACCCAACTTAAGAGCTCAACCCTTTAGCTAGGATTACAACCTTGCTTCTCACACCACCCATGTTATGTGCATTAACGTTATCCAGGAGCTGCGGGGCCTTTAACTTCGACTCTGAACAGACTGAAAAACTTTGCATGGGAATTTTATTCATTCTTCAAATTTTTTTGGAGAAGACTGCTGAGAAGTCGAGGAGAGAAAAATTGCTTTTTTATTTAGTTTTGTTTGAGATGTCAAGCTATGGTTGAAACAAAGATCTCTGATTTAATAAGGACTACCTATTAGACTCAGTCGACTAGACTAGGTAATAATTGCTGATGATCTTCATTGAAAATTATGAGGCCAGAACTGCGTAACATTCCACATAAATCTCTTTCCAAACATTTTATTGCACATCCGCTCTCTTCGTATATTCAAACGCAATTAGCTACACAAACGGATCATCATCGTGGAGTTTGTTATAAATTAAATAGATTAGATGTGAGCCCTCAGCTAACATTATTACATTACAATTACAATACATTCTTGATATTGTAAGGAACTCTATGTAGCCCATAGTGCTTTTAATCATGTTCTAGTCGTGTAAGTAGTCGTCTTAATATCTTAAGCTCAAACCACAAATATGACTGGAGATTGAAAAAGTTCTTTACATACCCAAATGTTATTTGATGTAACTAACAGACAATAAAAGCAACAAAAAAAACCAACAACAACAACAGCTACAACAAGCACATTTAAATATAAAAAATGTGGATCTTGTGTTTGTTTTCTAACACAGAAAATTGAATTTTTTCTCTGCCCAAACCGAAAAACAAAAGAAATCGAAAAGCAGACAGTAAAATATTAAAAAATCTCATTTTCATCCACTTGAAATATTAGGCTTCATTTCAGCTGCCATCATTTTTCGAATACACCGAGCAACAGCTATTGAAAGTGAATTTATTTCCTTATTTTTTTCCTTTTTGACCAATTCAAATACCCACTAATTTAGTTGTTCTCATTGGGCACTTCTAACACATGTCAGAAACCATGGACACACACATAAAAAATTGCATTCAATTCTTTTGCATCAGCATACCGTCTCCTTTATTTTCTTTTCATGTATTTTGTTGCTCCTTGTGTTCTTACTGTTCTTTAATTTCAAACGTTTTCATTTTCAAGTTCTATTCACTACGGAAACGCATGTTTAGCAATTTCTGTAATAATTTTTGTTTTTGTTTAATACCCTACGCTATGCTTAGGAGAGGCCTTTTGGAGGCCATCTAGTTAGTCTAACGAGTTTGTTTATATCGAGACTTATATTTGAATGTTATAGAGCAAAGTAGCCGTAGTCTAGTAGGTAGTGTGTTGGATTATTAAACGCGAGGACACGGTTCAAATCAGGTCAGACAAGTCGAACAAACTGGCGGCTTCCTCTCGCCAGATTTCTGGCAAAAAAAACTCTTAGAGCAAATAAGATTGCTTTCAAAACATCCACTGCCTCTATTCGAAATAAAACACCCAGGGGAATGGTGTCATTTCATCTAAAAGAGTTGTCCTACCTTTAACAAAGCTTTTTGAACAACCAGCTGACCCCTCAGATAACCACATTAAATTCTTCATTGACTGGTCGACCAACAAAAGGTGCTCCTTGGATGTAATAGAACCGAGCAAACTATATGTAGATTTCATGCTTAATTACAGATCTTTCCCTTTTTTATAGTAAAAAGCATTGAGTGTGAAAATAAATTCGGATTTGTAAACACAAGACGCAATCCACAAATTTTCAGTTTTGTTCTGTAGCAAGTTCCTGATATTGTATATCTGGGTGATTTCTTCCTTGACTAGTTTTCGTATTTTCTGTTAACTACTTAACATTGCTCTGTTAACTCTAACATTAGTTCTGTTAAATTTTGGTTTTTGTCTTTGCTAGTTAAATTTAAATTGTTTAACATTATCCATCTGAACAAGCCCACTAAGTTAGGAGCTAATTTTAGGACAAATACTAGGTCTATGAGTACCCTACGACATTCGAAGGAAGATTCGAAGGCCTCTTAATATAATCAGCAATATAGTCACATATAGAGTGATATGATATTGAGAAAATTAGCTCTGAAACTAAAAATTGTTTGCTGAAAAATTTTCTAGAAAATCAATGGTCACATATGGGTCCTCTTCCGTACCGTGGTAGTGGGTTGTCTATGATAATTGTGCAATTAGAGAAAATTAGCTTTCTCTATCTCCCAGCAACAACAAGAAAAAATCTGCCAAAAAAGTTACAGCTTTAACCTTTCTGTTGCCTTGCCATTCATTTGTTCATCCATTTATTGTAGTTTTAAGCTCTAAAACATGTCTGGACTAAGAGGCAGTATGAATTCTAAAAAATTTTCTATTTCATTTGACTTTTAAACTCCACACAAAAAAATGCGAACAACTTGCACATTCACTTTTGTCTTCCTTTCACAGGGTACAGGGTGATACAATTTGCTGGACTTTCTGTCTATATAAATGAATGAATGCCGCCATAAGGAACACTCTTTTTATTTTACACTATGCCTCACTTCCATCTTGATTTTCTATGTTTTTTGTGGGGAAAATTTCAAGGATATTCTTGTTAAATGAATGAAAACAATCGAAAATCTAAAGAAGGCTATAAAATAGAGAGATTTAAACTGCATTTTCCATAAAGAAAATCATGATTAATGTTAAGAAATTCAAAGAAAATTTCATTCATTTCAGGACATATTTTATGAACTAAATTTTAAAGAAACTTAACTGAATAAAATACGAAACTTAACAGGCATTACAAAGCTTATTTGTTATATCTGGATCTTCCAACTTCTAATTTCAATCGGTCCGAAATATAGTCCAAAGGGAGGTTTATAAAAGCATAATTCTGTAAAGCAATTTATTTGTGTAAATGAGACTACACCGAATAAAAAGTAGACTTGTGGGGGAAAGGGACTTAGTGGAGTGGATAGTTATGGTACATATCAAGGATTCTAAAACAGTTTTCGATAATTAATATTTCTTCTCTACCACCTCTTCTAACTGATGACATAAATCACACCATAAATTAATGAAACTTTATTTTCCAATATTTTTTAATTAACACGTTCACGCCGGCGCTTAAATTCATGGTTCGCTCTATCCAGTGGTGTTGTGCTAATTTTTTTTTTTACCGGAACGCGTTCCGGATCGGGTTCGGTTCAAACCCTTGTTTATAAAAATTCATATAAAAACACGTCAAAAATTAGAAAAAAAATCAGCAATTCTTTTTAATTTTTTTTTTCAAAACGTCAGCCAATTCTCGTTATCAGAAATCATCTTTAGTGCCGGAACGCGTTCCTGTCCAAAAAGGAAGTACCGGAACGACGTTCCGGAGCGTTCCGGCTCGACAACACCCCTCTATCGGATGGCAGCTGTTTAGTAACAATACAATGGTATCGTTTAAAGTTTTGTGTATTTTTTCGGGACTTCGTCCCATCCTCATTAAATCTTTTGAATTTTTACGGTGAAATAGAACAGTGTGACTCTCAGGTATTTTTTTTTTCGACAGTCGAACTGTTAAAGATCTACATATTTGGTATTACGTGTGTGCTAATAGCATGATTAAGTGCGGGCCACCGGTGGTACACGCCACCCGATGAGGCAGTCTAGTGCGGGCTACCGGTGGTACGCGCCGGCGTGAACGTGTTAAATTGGAACATTACAGGAAAAACATTTTCACTTTCAGTCCATTACTTATGTTCCAGTTCATATTCATTTCAAAAACTAAATAAATGTGTCAAGGTTAACTTGGTAACACTCGCTGTAATTAATTTTATTAACAGGAGAGCAACGAATATAAAAGCAGGCAAAAACGACAAAAAAAATCGACGCACAAATAATAACAAAACAAACACTTCAACTCGATGAAATTGTAATTATTTACGACAAAGAAGACAAGACAACACAAGACCAGTGCTGTCAGATGTGGCGATTTCTCGCCAAACGTGGCGATTTTTCATTGCCTTTGGCGATCAAAATTTTCAATTGGCGACGTGGCGATTTTTTGGCGATTTACAGACTAGTTGGCGATTTATTTGGCTATTTTCAACAAATTATTTTAATTTTCTTGAAATACTTTTTTAACACTTTAATTTAATAACAATGTTCTTACATTATACATCTCTCGTATCCCTCATATATTAAGTTATTATTACATAGTGAATGGCCCAATTAATGTCAACAAGTAAAATAGTTCACATTTATGGGTTATACCAATGTCTTTGTCATTTCGTACACTTGTAAAAGAATACAAAAACAACAAGCTGATTGTTGTTGTTGAGAGTATTTTTCTGTCAAAATTAATATTGAAAAATGTTAAGTGTGACACCTCTTTAAATGGCCAGTATTGATGCCAAACAAGTGTTAAATTAGTTAACGGTAAATAGAAAAATTAAGACTTCAAAAGAAAAGAAAAATATTTAGGAAAAATAAAAATTAAAGAAATACGGTTACTCTACTATTTTGTACATTAAGGTTACTCTTCGTTCACCCTAATTGGTTACTGTTCGTCGAATCGACGAAGCTCATTTAATCTTTATCATATAATTATTTTACGTTTGACCAAATTTCGCTCTTGTTATAAACAATATTCATTGATTACGACAGCTTGTAGTGAGTAAACGTATCTGGGCCACGCATTTTTTGATCCTGAATGGTCATTTTTGTTCAGCCGAAGAAAAAAATGTTGTTTCGTCTACTGACTGCAAGCTTTTATTATCCAATAACGATAATTGCGAAACTTGGTCAAACATAAAAGACTTATATGAAAAAATGTAAATGAGCTTCGTCGATTCGACGAAGAGTAACCGCCCAGGGTTAAAAAACGAAAATGTTATAATGGCATCTTCTTCTTCAAAAAAAAAAAAAAATTAAAGTAGATCGTCGACATCGAAAGGAGTGGGAGAATGAAAGTTGGGCCATAGGTAAATACACAAATGTAATATTTTAAACCTTTTAATGACTTAAATTTATAGGTTGGCTAAAATCTATTGCAGATTCCCCTTTGTCGTACCAATCTGCCTGCAGCTAATGACCAATATATGTACATCGTGGTGTTTTGAATGCAAAATAGATTTATGCAATTAATTTTTATAAACAATATTTTGACAACTAATAACTAATGCACTAAAAGTACAAATGTAATGTAAAATTAATATATTTTTTATTACAGACTTTTATTAGATTTATATTGACTTTATAATACATGAAATAAATAAGTTATAAATGATTTTTTAAACTTTTGGCGATATTTATTTTGGAAAAAATGAATAACATTTTATTTTGGCGATTTTTGGCGATTTTTCGTGTAGCTTTTGGCGATGGAGGTCAAAAAAAATCTGACAACACTGCACAAGACAGGTACATAAGTAAACAACAGCAACACAACTCTTGTTTCTAACGCGAGCTGCGTGGATGAAACGGGAAATCGGAGAGAAGAAAAAACAACAACAAACGACTGTGGTGTTGTTTGACCATAGACCACTGAATAATGATGATGACAATTATTATAACGATGCACAACACGACGAATATTCTTGTAAAGAGACTGTTTTCGGCCGAGTCTTTAATTTTTTTTTTTAACACACGAAAATTCTCGATTCTCTAAAGTTCTTGAAAAGGCAACACAAAAAAAAACAAAAGGAAACATATTTCAAATAAATAAATAATATTTCAATTAAAAAAGAGAATACGAATGAAAAACAAAAGTGACAAAATGAGAACAAGAAACCGAAACTACAATGGAATAATGAAAAGTAAGAAAAATGAGGAGAAACAGTAACTACGATTATGACAGTTATGAAATATACCTATTGGTCATACAGGGGGTTTAAAACTAGAGTTTATATTTGAATTTTATTTTCCCATATACAGAGAAAAGAATTTCGACGCATGGGAATATTTTTCAAATTCGAAAATTTTATAGAAGTGTATTGCTATTAAACTTCTCACTTAATCGCTTATTACAACCTAGACATTTCAATTGTCTGATGCTTCTAATTACTTTTCTTCTACAAGATGAAAATATTTCCCTAAGCTTGGGAGTTCTCAATCTCTTCCGTCAAGCATGAGACACATTGCGTTCCTAATTAGGGTTCCAATTCTAATAAAGAACCAGGTTTCTTCTTACCAATAAATATTATGTACGTTTGATCTTGAGAGGTTGGCATGTATCAAGCAAGAATCATCATCGTGGCTATAAAACCGTTGCCTTCCTTCATTTGTTGATCCAAGCAATCAAAGGCCAAGCTATGCACAGGACAGCAAAAATGGCAATTGAAAGCATAAAATTTGACAGCATCTGAAGACGACTGATAGAAACGAAATTGCTCACAATTAAAGTTTTTGGATCATGTCGGATCGCGATGGGAAAATTACGTTGCGCCACTTTGTTTCTCTGTGGAATCGTAAGAAACGGTGTTCCTCTTCACACAGTTTTTAAAAGTGAAATCCGTAAAAGGCATTCGAGAGAGAACGCACGTTAAGTGAAAAACTGCGTACTTATATAGAAGACAACTTTAGAAGTGAAAAATAAGTTGACTGAACGTAGCATATTTAAAATCAAACAAATTGTTGATGATAGGATTACTTGGGATAATTTTAAAGCGGTGCTCTGTACCTTAATGAAGTTTCAGAAACAATATAGGTAGTCATGCATAGGAGAGTTTAAAACAAAAAAATTTTAAAACAATTTCTTACGAAATGGCCGACAAGCCCATGTAGCAACTTAAATTTGAAATTTTAAAATTGAATTGAAAAAATTCCCCAAAAATTTTGTAAATGTCCTCCAGCAACGATATCAAAATAGAGTTCTAAAACCACAAACAACAATAATTTCAATGAAAAATAAAGAAAAAATATTTGTTGTGACTAGACAGAGGCGCCATAAATTTAGTTTTACACCATGTTTCGTGGTTACCGGCGACCGAAAACAATAACAAAAACAATGTGAAATAAAATCAAATGAAAAAATTTTGTTTTGCCAAAATCTACAGTTTTTAAGAGTTATTTTCTAACGGGAAGCGTAAAATTATAACACTTACCTGATATTTCCAACAGAAAAAATATGCAACTGGTAGTTTTTTGAGTAAAGGGAGCCGGTCAATTACTATTGCATCACTTTTTAATAGAAAAACAATGGCGGCAACAAATTTCAGGAAGCAACAGCTTTCCTTCCAATATCACTTCACAATTTTTTTATATTGTACTCTTCTTATTTCTTCTGTATATTTTCGGCCATTTAAAATATTTTCTAAGCCTTTTTTAATTAACCGGTTTCGGACTAATTTTTTTTCTTCTTGATGAGTTTTTTTTTCCTTTAACCAGAATCTTTCATTCACTTATAGCAAGAATCCTAGCTTGCCTTTTTCTATTTGTATTTTCTTTTTTTAACTTTATTTGTAATTATTTTATTTTTTCACTTTTTTACAGATCGTAGTTTAGTTTAAACGACGAATATAAAAACCGTACGCGAGAGATAGCAAAAGAAAAAAAAATATTGTAAACACTTCCTTACATTAACATGGCAAAACTTACACTGAACAATATTAAAGCACAGACAACATGTTAGCGGGTAAACATAACGAGAAATG
Source organism: Sarcophaga rosellei (assembly GCA_930367235.1). Taxonomy (NCBI): domain Eukaryota; kingdom Metazoa; phylum Arthropoda; class Insecta; order Diptera; family Sarcophagidae; genus Sarcophaga; species Sarcophaga rosellei. The sequence goes on along the minus strand of OV884018.1, from coordinate 61,438,277 downwards.
CATGCAAAAAGCACCTACAAACACTCGCACATACAGTTCTTTTACATTTTTCTTTGTTTTTTATTCCAAAAACACAAAACTTTACTAAAAGCAATAAATGCCCTTGCAATGTTTTACAAGCACACACATACTAGTAATGCATATGGTCTCATAACTAAAAGAGATTTTTTTTTACAATTTAGTTGCCTTTGCAGAGCCAATTTTGAAGAGTACGAGTAGTACTTTTACACTCTTTTGTTTTTATTGCTCGCTTGCTTTTAATAACTCCATATCTGCCTCCACTGCCGCCTTACAAATCAAGTCAATGGAATGATATGCAGTGATATGTATAGATATGGTCTTGTGTTGCTGTAATACTAAAAAAATTAATCGTTTGCTTTCTAGCGAGTCGCTTTCGTATAATATCAGTTAATAACTCGCAGTGTTGCCAAATTTTTTTCAAAATTTCCCGTCAAATTGGGCTTTAAAAATCGCCAGAAATCGCTAAATTTTTACAAACCCGTCAGAAACCCGTCAAATAAATAGTTTGAAAATATTAAATTAACATTAAATAAAATAAAATGCAAATAATTATTTTTATTATTCTTAAAGAGGCTGCGGCTTTATGTTTTTGGGGTTCTCAGTTATTAATTAAATCGCTCAACTTTCCCGATAAAGCACGTTTGCAATAGTTTCAAAAAGTTTTTGTAGGATCGTTTCGAAACTTTTGTGGGTACTGAGGTGCCATAACTTTTTAAAGAGAATATTTAATTTAAATGTACATTTTAAAATTATATTCATATAATTTATGTTGTAACAATTTTATCTTTTTTTTTGTCACGTACTTACTTTTTTCTATTTTTTCTTTCTTCTGCTTTCTTATTTGAAACAACATTTTAAGCTTCACCTTCATTTGAAATAGATTTTAACTTTATGTTTTCGATTTTTGCTTTGTACTTTTTCTACATATTAACATACATACATACATACATAATTGGTCATTACAACCCTTCAGTCAGGATTACGGCCTAGCTTTTCGCACCACTTATGTTGTGTGCCTTAATTTTATACTTGAAGAAGGATCCACCGTCTAACGTCGACTCTCAACGACAGCTTTTGGGAAACTTTTCCTCTGCTTAGAGGAAGTCGCCGAAGACATATTTTTTTTCAAACTTCATTTTGTGGTCCTCGAACCCGGGCTTTACGTCTAATAAGCGAACACACTTCCTACTAGACTTCGGCGACTACTGTACTTTTTCTACTAACCGTTATTCTACTCTTGAATACAAATATATGGTTGCATTTTTTATTATTTATATCATATAATTCAACCTTGGAAAAACCACTAAAAAACGCTAAAGCGCTGTAAAAAACTCCAGATTTCACGCTAACCGCTAAAAAGCATTTTTTCCCGTAATTGGCATTGCAAAAACGTCAGATCTGACGGGAAAAACGTCAAATTGGCAACAATGATAACTCGTTAAATACTTCAGGCAAAGTAGAAAATTAAGAGAATGAATGCAAAATTTTTAAAGAGTACACATTGTGAAACTCTCTTTTTTCATACACTCATTTCTGTGAACCGGCATTTCGTTCCTTTTTTCTTCCTAATCACATCTGTTATTGAATTAAAACATGTGCATGTGGTTTTTGTTTTTATTATTTTGGGACATAATAATTGTTTATATTTGAGAGAATTTTTTCTCTTTCTCTCTCTGTGTTAATTTTTTGCAAACAAACTAGTTCGTTAACTTTTATCGTGTGTTTTAAATCGTTGAGTGAGTTGCTTGTCCTCACTGTTGTTTAAGTGGCTAATGTTATTTACAGTCGTGAAGACATAAGCCAATGCCTGTACCCACTGTTGTTGTAATGGCTCATGTTATTTATTTTAATTTAAAAGCAAAATTTTTTATTTTGTTTTTTGGGACATAATAAATGTTGTTTATATTTGAGAGAATGTTATCTGTCTGTATGAGTTCATTTTTTATTTTTTGCAAATAAACTAGTTCGGTAACTTCTTTCGTGTGTGTGTGTGTTTTAAGTCGTTTAGTGAGTTGCTTACCCCGCTGTAATTGAAATATCTCATGTTATTTACAATTTTTAAGGCCGTGTCAGATAAAACTTTGTTGCTTTGCGTGACGTTTATAACTTTGAGAGAAAAGCGTAAAGCAAAAGGTGTATGACACAACCAAAACTTTGACAACACTCGCGTTGTTTGTTTATCTTTTAAAAGTGGTTGGCGCGTAAAGGCCGCGTCAGATAAAACTTTTGCTTCGCGTTGCGTTGCATATACGCTTTGACATTTGAGATAAATGTACATGTTCATATGGCACTTGTCACATAAACTGCTTTTAACGCAACGCAAAGCGAAAAGTTGGGCATCTCTCATCTTTTTGCTCGCTTTGACAATCAGCTGTTGATTATTCAGTAAATATTTTTGGCAAATTTGAGCGCAAATTTTATTGTTTCAATATTTTTCTTTAAATTTAAAGCTTTTTTGTTATTGTTTTGTTTTTATTGTATTAAAAAAAAGAGAGGTAAGTGAATTTTATATTTTGAGTGTGTGTGTCTAAAGTCTTTTAATGAGTTGCTTACCCCTACTGTAATTCAAATGGCTCATTTTATTTACAGTTCTTGAGGTTGCCTACCCCTACTGTAATTCAAATGGCTCATTTTATTAACAGTTCATAAGGTTGCTTGTCACCACTGTTATTCAAATGGCTCATGTTATTAACAGTTCTTAAGGTTGCCTACCCCTACTGTAATTCAAATGGCTCATGTTATTTACAGTATTTGAGGTTGCTTGTCACCACTGGCGTTTAAATGGCTCATGTTAGTAGCAGATCTTCAGGTTGCTTGTCACCACTGTTGTTCAAATCGCTCCTGTTATTAACAGTTCTTCAGGTTGCTTGTCACCACTGTTGTTCAAATGGCTCATGTTAGTTACGGTCCTTAAAGCATTGGTTTATTTCAGTGTTAATAGTTTAGGACCACAATGTGTGGCACAAAAAGTACCTAAACTGAAAAATAATAATTTGTAACTGTTGTATTGAATTTTTTTAAATATAAAGTGCCCCAACACGTCGCGATTGGTTGTAGGACATGTTGCATCAACGGTTGATCATCTGCTTTATGCATTTCAAGTTTTCAACCAAATTCACTTATAAATTGTTATTGTTGCAACGTATTTGGCGTCGTTTCAATTGAAATGAAGATTTTTTTTGATCTTCTACCAACCGACGACTAACCAGCCATTCAAGATAAGAATTGTTTGTACAAAATAATGAAGTTATGCAGATAATCGCAACATGTAGGGGCTGTATAAGGCTTTAGTCATCAGCAGTTTGTAATTTACATATGTATATGCGGGTGAGAAAGGCAATGTATAGCGCAGAATTCGAATAATTGTGCAAAGTAAAAACTATACGAGTGTCTTTAAACAACTCGAAGGAAATTAAACATTTCAAAATTTGCTTTGAAACTCGTGTATTTTTGTGTATTTTACATTCGTCCCACAGGATGGTATTTATTTCAATAATGATTTAATTCAGTGGGAAGACAACGTTAAGTACTTGGGTGTAGTCTTGGATCCAAAACTTAAATTCAAGGACCATATACAGCTATGGATATTAAATTAGCACAAAACTTCGTCATAAAAACAATCATATTTTTTTATAGTATTTTAGGTCTACTCATAAAAAATGTAAACATAGGAACTTAAAATACATATTCTTCTTTATAAAAAAAACAAATATTTTTACGATATTGCCAGTCGTCTGCTCATTAAGACCTTCAACATATCAAACGCCAGATTTCAGCTGGACAGTAAAATAGCACAAATTAAAATTTCTGGAATAAACATGAGGTGCTTTAATAAATAGTCAAAATATTAATATTTTCAGCTTATTTGATTAATATTTAGTAGAGTAGCCCCTATTTTCAAGCGCCGCGTGGCATCTACGGGACAATGTTCTTCTGGAAAGTTCTTTGGGAATCGAGTACCAAGTGTCCCGTATTCCAATGCACAAATCGTCCAAATTTTTGTACTTTTGTTGAGCAATTGTACATTTCACATCGTTCCAGGGGGTTTTCAATCGAGTTTAAGTAAGAACTTTGCGCTGGCCAGTCTAAAACGGGAATGTGCTCTTCATAAAACGAATCCTTTGCCTGCTTTGATGTGTGTTTGGGGTCATTATCTTGCATAAATATGAATAAAACTGACATGTATTTAAAAGCTTATGGTTCAATTTTTTTCTTTATATTGTCCAAATACTGATAACAGTCCATTTTTCATTAATTTTTACAATGGGACTTATACCGTGCCTTGAAAACGCTCCCCGCACCATTGTGTTTCCTCGAACATGTGTTATGGTCCTTTGAGCTTAGCGTGGATTGAATGTCTGACATTTTGGCCAATGAACAACTACTCTACCATCCGGTCCCATACGATTTACCTTTGTTTCATCACTCCAAAATATTTTTTCCCAGAATGGGAGGTCTTTAGCTTTGTGGATGCGAGCAAACGTTAAACGCTTGAGTATATTTTTCTTTTAATAGAAGTGGCTTCTTTCGGCAAGAGCGTCCAAAGAGATTTTTGTGATTAAGACGTCGTTATAGGAGCCTGTCCGATAAATTTAACCTGAATTGGTAGTTAATTTCGTTCGAAATATCGCGTGACGACATGAAAGGCTCCTTCTTTGACTTCCGGACAATAGCACGGTCAACATTTTCGGTTTGTTTTCTTGACACGTGGCCTTCAATTGTTGTTTTTAGCGACATTATTATGTTTGCTTTGAAGGAAATGATGACGTTATAAATCATTTTTTGCTAGCAATTCGAAATTTCGGGAATTTCAGCCAGCTTTTCCCATCATGCCACAAGTTAACGATAATTCGCTTCTCCTTTGGAGAGCAATCTTTTCCACGTACCATTTTTTTTCAAAAATTACTTTAAATGCCACAAAATTAAAAGAATATACCGTAAGAATAAAAATACTCGAACAAAACTTGTACCTAAAACACTTTTAAGCACGTTGTGCTAATTTACTGTCCAGCTCGAATTTAGGTACCGATACAAATTAGCAGTCAAAACAAAAATTATATACGATAATGGAAATATTTTTTGTTAAACAACAGTTAGATGTCTTCGTGCAACATTGCAGACCAAAACAATTGGCCTAATTACGATACAAATCAGAAAAAAATCACAATCAATGTATATATGGATTTTGTGCTAATTTAATGTCCATGGCTGTAGGTTATATAGTTAATAAAGTGAATTTACTAACTCGTGTATTATATCCGCTTATTAATCGTAATTCAAAACTGAACATTAATAACAAGAAACTTATCTTAAAATCCATTTTCCATCCGACGATGTTTTATGCTGCCCCTGTTTGGGCTAAAATAGCAAAATGTCACATAAAGAAACTTCAGGTTTCTACAACTAAACTTTTTTTAATCTTTCTTGGTATTTTTCGACTAATCGGCTTCATGTTCTAGTGAAAATTGAGCTGGTAGAAAATAAACTTGACAGACTATTACAAAAGTTTTACCGATGTTGTTCGTATTCGGAATATCATTATATTAATGAGTTAGTTCCATCCTAAGTAGTATAGGGTGTTTTTTTATAGAGGTATAGAACTTTAAGTTGCAATAAAACAACGATGGATTATTTGATTGACATGAATTTTATTTATCCGAAAGATAATCTTGTGGCATTACATTTTAAATATGATTTCTGGCATATGACCGCCACGGCTGGCGCGGATGTAGTCCAATCTGGACGTCCAATTTTCGATGACTTTTTCCAACATTAGTGGCCGTATATCGGCAATAACACGACGAATGTTGTCTTCCAAATGGTCAAGCGTTTGTGGCTTTACCGCATAGACCAATGACTTTACATAGCCCCACAGAAAGTAGTATAGCGGTGTTAAATCACAAGATCTTGGGGGCCAATTCACAGGTCCAAAACATGAAATTAGGCGGTCACCAAACGTGTCTTTCAATAAATCGAAATAAAATTTCACTATTTGCAAGCGTTGTTCAGGCGTGAGTCTATTCATGATGAATTGCCAAACCAAACTGAGAATAAATCACTTGACAGCTATTACATCGGTCGTTATCTTGAAAAGTAATGCCAACTTAAAGTTCTATACCTCTATAAAAACACCCTTTACTAAGTGGCCAGTAAGTTTTTATCTAAACAATAAAATTAAATTCAAATAGGTTTTGTGCACTTTTTTTCCTCCAAAACTCATTATGTCGCCCATTAAGTTTGTGTATAATTTACAAATATTTTTATGCTGTAGAGGATATAATCCTGAACTCATTGTTAATAATTTAAGAACTATGTATGTATATGTAAATAATGTTATTGCAAATAAATGAATTGAATTGTGTATTTTATAAGAATTAAAAAAATTTGTTTTCTTCAAATTCTTTACTCCATGAACATACTAAATTTCGTAGGCAATATTCCACACTGTAAAACATATGTAAGTAGCACGCTGTAGATGTAGTGTAGAAGCAGTAGTGTTTCGTTTCAATTCCAATGTATTTCGTTTTATGAAATATTTACTTTCTCACTTGTGCTCTCTTGCATTTTATTAATCTCTTTTGGCGATTCTATTAGCGTATGTGAATATATGTGTGTATGTGTGGCGTTTAAGCAGCTGATTTACTTTTTTGGGGGGATAAGTTTCTATGGATGATATGCCGGTATATGTTTTTGTGTGCGCTTATTGTTCCTTTTTCTTTTGTTTTTTCCCTGCTTTTGTCCTTTACGCTTTTATCTTCGTACTTGTCGCTTATTTGTAACTCTCTGGAGAGTTGGTTTGCCTTTCGTTTTAATGTTTTGAATGAGACAGAGTGGCTGTCCGTACCAAAAAGTAAGTATTTCACGTATTTTTTGGAGGAAATTTAAGTGTTAAGGAAATTGCGAAATCGTTTATTTATTTAAAAGAAACTAAAAATGAATTTATATTTATTCAGAGAATTCACAATAATAAAGACACTGTTGGCACATGGATAATTGTATTTAAAATCGATCATTTGCAGCATGGCATAGCATGTAACATGGTAACTGGTAACTGAAGATGAACTCGTAACATTTTGCTGATGAAGTTGCCATAATAAACCAAAATGTTAAACGGCGTCCACTTATGAAATGAGCGGAGATACTCTTTATCAACCCAGAATGTGAGTCTATGTTATGAAAAAGCACAATTCCTAAAAGCGAAGTCGAAAAGTAAGAAAAATTCAGTCAACACACATATACATATAATTGGTCGTTACAATCCTTTAGTCAGGATTACGACCTAGCTTCTCGACTGAGAACTTGATTGACTAAGCCTATTGTTTCCTTTATATTATGAGGAAGCATAGAGGAAAACCAATACAAGACCGCCAGCAGGCGATGAAAATATCGAAGGCAACTTGTCGTATTTTACAATTTCACAACATTTCAACCTTGAGAAAATGCTGTCGTTATGGCAATCCTCACAATCTGCCATTCTAGATACATTTATTGGAACCAGTGCAGTAAAGATTGAAAACGCCATAGACGAGTAGATAGGGTGTTGGCTCTTTAGACGAGAACCCGCGGTTCTTCCTTAGTCAGAAATCTCGCATCAAACTAAATATGAACAAATAATTCTCCTCAACATTCTTTGAACAAAACTTTGAGAGAAATTGCGGAGAAAAGTTTCTCAACTCTGTTGTTCGAAGTTGACGTTAAACTGAAGATCACGCCATTCATGTATAAAATTAATACACGGTAGAAGGAGAAACTATACAACTTTTCCGGCACTTATGAATCTAAAGCAAGGGAGTTCAATAGAGCCTATACTTATTACAAGCCAGGACTTATAGTTGAATGATAAAATAGGCACTATCCATATTATAACGGGACCTTAAAGTTGGTAATTTAACCTACAAATTTACTTATCCGTTTACTTTAAACATTCAAATTTATTCCAATTCAATTATTCTCTTTGTAGATTCTAATAGCATTCATACTTCTAAATTCCATACAGTTTTAGATTTTTAAATACACTACCTTTTTATCAGTCAAAAGTCTATTTGAAAATCAAATTACTTCCGCTCTTTCCATAATTGACAACAGAAGTACTGCTACGATTGAAAAGCCTTATCAACTGAACCAATTCGGCAATTTAAAACTTCTAACTGGCTTGGTGATTGTCTGTCTATTAGTGCAACAGCCTAAACTTCTATACTTAAAATTTTTTTATTGTTGTTGTTGCTGGTGTTCATTTCAGGGGCTGCTTAAGATGTCCTTGTTAATTTTATCTCATTTACTGTTCATTACCTTTGATTACCTTTAAAAATACAAACGCATACATACTCACACTTACACATACGCTTATATAACATAGTCTGTATCCTTAATTTCACCTTTAACCATTGAAAGAGAGACAAACAAATACTATTCCATCATCGCACATGCAACATTAATGATGATGATGATCAGAATGATGTTGTTTTTTATTACCCAGCACTAAAAGACTCCTATTTTTAATTCACTCTCCAATACATTGTTGCTGTGCTGTGTTGTCATCCTTTTCTGTGTTCATTTTCGTACTGACTGAACAAAACGAAATTCTTGTCACATGAAATGCAAACAAAAACTGCACAACAAAGCAACAATAAATACAACTACAACTACGAGGATTGTTCTGCATTTATGTACTTCAAAGAGTGAGTCCTGTTGAATAGCGACAATAACAGTGTTCGTACTAGAGCTGCTCACTTACCCACTCATACTGTGTTATACATGTGTGTTGCAACAAGTGCAGAATATTTGTGTGGAATGTTTGGTTAACAATTATTTAAGGACATTTGCAAACGTTGCAGACACTGAAACACCCACAATATACGCAACTTAGATGGATGTGCCACATAAACATCATTATTTCAAAATGCCCACCCTCATTATATATTGGGATTGTAGGAGAACTCTTTAAGCATTAAATATTATTTTTAAGCACTTTTAAAATGCAATGTTTACTAAAAAAAAAGAGTGACTGGTGGTTATCACTTCGCTCAAAGGGTTTCCCCTGAATTATTGAAAAGCTGCCATCATGTTTTTTTCCTCGACTTCTGTAGGAGGTTCCATCCCCACACTTGGTCGTAGTCACAGCCACTGATACTGATGGTTCGCCACATTCAGGCTGTGCTCAAGCCACTTACGGACGTCATTTTGTATTTCCGTGTCAAGGATTTCTCAGAGAAATTTCGACTCCTCCAGAACGTAGGGCACATTTCTTCAAATGGCGTGGTTATCTACTGGACTTTTGCGAATCTTATGGTCACTGCCCTATTGGAAGTAATGTCGCATGAGCTTCCCACGCTAGTTTTTCCAGTGGCGTAAAATACTGTTCACACCTTACCATTACAACCAACATTCCTAATCGTTTTAAGGATGTACTTTGGGTGATGCTCTGGACGTAATGGAGGACGAAATATTTTCTAAAAATGTATCTAAAGAGGCAAAACTTAGGCTCTTAGCTCCAAAATATGTTTTTACGCTGCGCAAGATTTAATATATTTTTTTTGTACCACCCACGTCAGTTCTTCTCATTTAGACATCTTCTTATTATCTTGGACGGTATACATGCAGAGAACGGCAACCGTTGATTGGAAACCAACCATGATTTAATTCACTCAACTGATCATATATGCCTTAATACTCGTTCTGATTATTCATTTTCAAATCAATCGGTACAACACATTTTTTGTGAGTGCCCTGCACTTCAAAACAGACGGTCTGACTGATGTTTTTGAGTGACAAAACTTTTGAAGATATGGACGTGGTGGTAAACATGCCGCTAAGGGAACCGACAGGTTTCATACGGAGCTCGGGGTGTTCAAACCCTCCACTAACGAATTGTACATCTACTCTGGGTATAGACCACTAACTGAACTTGCTGTGAACGGTCAGTTACCTGCTAACCTAAATCGAATCGATGAACTCGACTGGATAGAGTCAGACTGTACCTACTACTAATTTTCGGCAATATGTATGCGACATCTGTAATGCTTCCTGTCTCCCTAAACTTCTTTAAAATCTAGTCAATAATTTTCTGTTCATTTTGTCCTTGCCATTTAAATCATAACTTTGAGTAGAGTAGATATTAACTATCCTTTACACGTCCTCGTCGGTTGTTAAGCGAGGTTTTAAAACAACTAAATGGATAGCCCGATGCAAGTCTAGAAATAGGTCTGTTGCGAACACATAATATTAAGAAATTTGATCGAATTTCTTTATTTGAGACGTTGCGTCACTAACGTTGTTTCAAATAACACGGTATTGTTGTCATTTGGTCCGTCGAATATTTTTGTAGCACAACTTATCGATGCTGTCAATATTGACAACCACGTAATGGAAAGTAAGTATCTTTCTTTCTCTTTTTGTCTAATTTTTGTTTCTCTACGACAAGGTGTTACATTTATTTGAAATGCCACTCGCTCAAATATTTATGAGTTATTTTCCTATCTGTTCGGTTATCATCTTTATATCTCGAAAGCACACAATTCTTTCTAAATTGGAACTCAACGCGTAACAAGTATCGTGTAAAAATTACATACGGTAGGGTACACATCACACATTTTTTGGAAACAGTTATTTGGTATCGACCAATGAAAAGAACGAAAAATATTTAAAATTTAAATTTGTGGTCATTCATTTAATTTCAATTTCTTTTTATTGTATTGGACGGTATACACGCAGAGAATTGCAACCGTTGATTGAAAAACAACCATGATTTAATTCACTCAACTGATCATACATATATGTCTTAATACTCGTTATTTTATTTCAAATCAATCTGTACAACACCTTTTATGTGCGGGTCCTGCACTTCGAAACAGACGTTTGACTGATATCTTTGAGTGACAGAAGGTTTGAAGATCTGCTCGTGGTAGTAAGCATGCCGCTAAGGGAAACGGCCGGTTTCATAAGAAGCTCAGGGTGGTTCAAACCCACCACCAACGAATCATAAAAAGCCCCCTTGTTTTACTCTCAACTTGGTAATACAATGGATCATATATGTATGCCACCAAGTGAACTTGCTGTGGACAGTAAGCTATCCTAAACTACAGTCAGATTGTAGCTAATACTAATTTTCAGCTATACATATGTATTATATTGCCATACAATTCCTTTAACGATTTCAGTCTCCTTATGAACTTCTTTTAATAATTTTTTGTTCATTTGTCGTTTGAATCGTAACTTTGAGTAGAGTAGGTTTTATCTGTCGTATTTCGTGTTCCTCAGTTGTTAAGCGAACCGACAGCCTTGCCTCTAAATGGATAACCTGATACAACTCTAGAAATAGGTCTGTGATTTTTTATTAAACAAGCGCTGCTTTAGATATTTTTAGTTTACTTGCATAACATAACAAGTAGCGTGTCAAAATGGCATAATGTAGGGTATGCACATTTTTTCGAAACAGTTATTTAGGATTAATCAAGAAAGAGAGAAATAGTTAAACTGTGTCACAAATATTTTTATGGAAACAGTTATTTGGGATCGACCAATGAACAAATAGAAAAATAATTCAACTTTCTCTCTTTGTGGTCATTCATTCAAGTATTCTGATCGCCTGTTAAATCTCGATGCGGCAATCGTTAGATGAAGCATCATAAAAGGAGCGCGGCGAGTATAAAGGACATGAACGTATATCAATGTGTACATACTCGTATATCTAAAAGAAAACCACTGGTAAACTTTAACCCTATGCACTCGGCACCGTTTCGATCGTTAGCTACCAACAACTCGACGCCACTTTTTAACGAGAACGTACATTCTGGAAACGTGATATTATACAGTATAATTTTAGAACCAATCAACTGGTTGTAATGAAATTTGTTTTAAATGAATTTGTGAACATTGAAGAACACATACATATTTAAAAAGAAGATCGAAAATTGTTTCTATTCGCTTCAATACGAACTGAGGTCATGTACATTTCTTCTCTCGGTGATCGTATTTCTTTATTATCGTATCAAGTTTCACACTTTATTGAACCACACCCTTGTAGCTTTGGACGCCTACTCCACTATATCTACAATTTGCTCAGCGGATCAGAGAAATGTATAGTACGTAGTGAACTCACTTCGCACGTTCTTGTTCGACTTGTAAAATGGTTGATTTATTTATCATGTGTCTTGTTAATTTTATCATATTTCGATTAGTTTTTGTGTGCCATTTTAACAGAAAACTACAAGAGAACAAGCATATCTCCAAAAAATTGCGGTGGAAAAATTTCATTGTCCGTAATCGCTACCAAACTATCGCGTCCCGTCAGAAGGGACAACCAAGTGCAAAGGGTTAATAATAAATAATCTCACATAAAAACAATGGATATTTTAGTTGCAGGAAAAAGTCAACAGAGATTCTGATAACCTGTGAAAAATTTTAAATCGTTTTATTTTTCGCAACACATACCGCTGCCCCTACGACGGCATATATAGTATAAAGGAACAATATAGAATGTATTGGCAATATAATATGGCCGTTTCAATTAAATTCTAATTGCTGAGTTAACTAGGAAATAATTTTGTATTAAACAAGCGCTGCGTTAGATATTTTTAGTTTACTTGCATAACATAACAAGTATCCTGTAAATATGGCATAATGTAGGGTATGCACTTTTTTTGGAAACAGTTATTTGGGGTTAATTAAAAAGGAGAAAAATAGTTAAACTCTCACACATATTTTTATGGAAACAGTTATTTGGGATCGACCAATGAAAAACTCGAAAAATTAAATTCCCTTTTTTGTGGTCATTCATTTAACTATTCTGATTGCCTGTTAAACCTTCGTGAAGCAATTGTGTTATGAAGCCAAAAAGGAACGCAGCGAAAGAAGGACGTTAAGGGACGTTAACGTATATAAAGAAGATCGCGTGTATATAGATATCTAAAAGAAAATAATAAGTCATAGGGAAAAATGAACAGAGATCGTCTATACAACGATTCTAATAACCCGTGAAAAATTGAAATCGTTTTATTCCTTCAACACACATCGCTGCTTCTATAGCGGCATATATGTATGTATAGTGTATAGGAATAATATAGAATGTATGGAGAATATAATATTTACGTTGCAATTTAACTCAAAACCCTAAATTGCTAAGTTACTCTAGGAAAAATTTTTTTATTAAACAAGCGCTGCTTTAGAGATCTTTTAACTTGTTTACATATCATATCAAATAGTCTGTAAAAATTGCATAATGTAGGGTACACACATATTTTCGAAAACAGTTATTTGGTATCGACCAATGGAAGGAGGAAAAATATTTAAATTTTAATTTGGTGTCATTAACCTGTTAAATCTCAATCGTTATTCCTATACAATCCGTAAGCGCTCGGGTTAGTGTAACGTCTATGGAACCCACGAAAAGCAATGAGATCGAGTACCAACATTTACATTGCTCTTCATAAGCTAAAAACGAGCGTATGTTCCGTTCCTTTTCATGGACGATTACCGATCGTATTATATTTTGGGTCAGCGTTTATAGTGCTGTTCATATGCTAAAAACGTACGTACCATTCCGTTACGTTCCGTGGACGCTTCTCTAAGCGAGGTCTTATAAAAACGAAATTCAACAGCAAAACACAACTTGATGAAAGAGAGTTTTGTTATTATTATTGTATTGAAGGGTGACATCCGCCATCTTGGTTTCGACTTATTTAAGTCAATGATATTTCCAATATTAGGAACGCTACTAATGTCTCTTACTTTATTTTCTTATCTCCTGTTCCTATGACAAATGTGTTATTTCAAAAGAACGAAAGAAATTTTACGTGAAAAATCACTCACTCCACTCACTGAAATATTTTTGAGCTATTTTCATTAAATTTTTGAACGTCTGCCTGCTTTATGAAAAACATTCAAGTATTTTCAAATTATGTTCATATGAATCTCGCTTGAAATCACAGGAGACAAGAGACAGGAGAATTGTAAAAAGTCGCCAGGGATTTACAATTATTGACACATAACGAGAACGCTGCCAAAATTGCATAATGTAGGGTACACTGATTTTTTTGGAAACAGTTATTCGGGATCGACCAATGAACAAGGAGAAAAATAATTAAACTTTCTTCCTTGGTGGTCGTTCATCTATCTATTCTGATTGCCTGGTAATAATCGCTGTTTGGTAAAATCATTATAAAAGTGGCTCAGCAGATATACAGGGCGTGCATGTCTGCACCCAGTAAATCCCTACAAATCAGACACGTATTCGAGTGCGGGTCACGAAAAATTTTTATATTGCAAATTATATCTGAGTTAATTGCGAATATTGCATAAGGTAGGGTACTCACAAATTTTTTGGAAACAGTTATTTGGGATCGACCAATGAACAAGGAGAGAAATAATTAAACTTTCTTCCTTTGTGGTTATTCATCTATCTTTTCTGATTGCCTGTTACTAATCGTTGTCTGGTAAAATCATTATAAAAGTGGCTCAGCAAATATACAGGTCTGGACCTAGTAAGCCCCTATAAAAGATTTAATACATCACACACGTATTACGATCACTTGTTTGGAGTGCTGGTCACGAGAAATTTTTTATTATAAATTACATCTGAGTGAGCTTGCGAATATTGCATAAGGTAGGGTACTCACACATTTTTTTGAAACAGTTATTTGGGATTGACCAATGAGCAAATAGAATAATATTTAAAATCTCTTTGTGGTCATTCATCTATCTATTCTGATCGCCTGGTAATAATCGTTGCTTGGTAAAATCATTATAAAAGGAACACAAATCTAAATATACAGGGTGTGTTAGAGCAAAAAGAAAACACCGAGTAAACAAACTAATTGATGAATATTGTGTATGATGGAGAGCCATCTATTAGGCAATGGCTGACCGCTGAGTAGTTATGAGTGAAACAATTTCTTTCGTTTTTATAAACTTTGGTCAACGCAGTATTTATGACTGAAACAAGGTATTCTTTTTTTATAAACTTTTTATTCATATTTATTTATTATTAAATAATTGTATAACAAATAATAAATATTTATGTAACAAATAACAATATTACTAGTACAATATACAGTGGAGAGCAAAAGTCTTAGTACCCCCGAATATATTTTGACAATTTGAAATAATTTGTGTGTCTTTAGACGAGTCAAAATATATAATTTTATGTTCGTACGGAGGTACTTCATCAGTATGGCGGAAAAAGAAATGAAGAGCTTGATCGAAACGGTTAAACATGGCGGTGGTGATGGTGGCACTACAATGTGTATCGGTATTATTAAGAGATTACTTTTTATACAAATTGTTGGTGAAAATGCATGAAATTGCTGAAATGTATTGAAATGCTAAGACTTTTGTTGTCCATTGTATGTATATTTTGTTTAACCATACATTACTGGCTATGAATGGTTAAATTTTACAAGTGTTCATTCGCATACATATAAAATACTTTAAATATAAAAACCGAGATATTACAGTAAAAGAAAAAAGTCTACATACACCACTCTATGTAGACGTTTTTCCTGATGATTTTTATCAAATTGAAAAAGGTGTTCTAGCAGTTTTTAAGGCAGTTACAAAGTTTTGAAGACAAAAAAGGAATATAAAAAAATTAAACATAGAAACTATTAGAAAACTACAAAAAGAAAATTAGCAGTAAAAAAGTCTACATACAGCAGTGTACATACAGCAGTGTATGTGGACTTTTTCTGTGACTGTGTATTGTATATTTAAAAAATAAAATCTTTAAAGCAAGCAATCAAATACATTTTAAAAAGATATTCTCCTTCATGTATCCTCCAATGTATAGTCAAAGAAAAAAGTTTACGTACAGTGGTGTACTTATGAAGACTATTTTCTTTGGCTGTATGCTTAAGTTACAGAAATGGTTTAAATTTTTTGTGTCTTTTAGGTGTTCTTTTCAAATGCTTTGGATAATTATAAGCCTGACTTAAATTAAATTCAGTCTACTGTTGGTTTTTCTTATTTCTGTACGCCATGGTATAATATCGTCTTCGGATCAACTTCTAAGTTTTGTTGCTGCTGACATTGTTGGTGTTGTTGTTACTGTTGCTGGCATAATTGCTGTTGCTGCTGCTGTAGCTGTTGCAGTTGTTCAGCATCCATATTATTGTTTATATGATAATTATTGCCACCAACCATTTACTGATTTACTCTGACCATGACCATGGCATGAGATGTCCACTATATGAACCATTTTCTGCATAATCATTGGTATTCTCTTTATTATTATGACTGCATGATACAATTTCAGTACCACAGGAATTGCTGTTGATATGCCATCGATAGACACCATATGGCATGATTTGTCATTCAAGCGCCATGTATCGGCTACACGATTGATTGTTATCTTCCAATTTGGTTGTATAAATTGATGTGGCTCTATAAAGAAATAGAAAAACAAACAAATATCTTTAATACATATATTTTCAAATTTCATATGCACATACAGTCAAACAATAAAGTCTACATACGGCTCTGTACGAATATTTTTTTCCCGGTGATTTTTATCGAAATAAAAAAAGGATGTGTATAAAAAAGCTGGGCATAAACAACGGTGTATGTAGACTTTTTTCGGTGACTATACATATATAAAGAAGTCTCTATAGTGTAATAAAACAAAACAAGCAAGTCACAATTGTCGTATTAAATTGTATGTAAGGAAATGATCTTAAAACATAATTTGTATTGACTAGCATTCCTTGAAGTTAACGACGGGTATCTAGTACTCGATTTCTGCTCTTTAGCTCTGATAGTGTAGTTGTGGCTCTTCTATCAGTAGAGTATGTATTCGTACCTTCACGTACGCCCAAAATATACTTCGTGGTTTCAAAAGTAAACGTAAATAAAACACATATAAAATATTTTTTTCATGATATTTCTTTTTTATTGTAAAGTTTGAACGTTGACATTATGTGTGAAACACTACATTATTTAAATGACCTCCAGGCGAAGTGTTGCAAGCATTGATTCTTTTGAGGAAATTTTCGACCACTTTTTGACACATATTGGGCGGTATCTCAGCCAGTAAAGTCCAATCACACCTTCGGACCAAATAATTTGATTATGGCCTTGAAACGCATACATGAGCTGGAAGTTTTGTTTGTCTTTCTCAAATTGGAACAAAAACTTATTCGCAATATATCTGTTAAGATTTCAATTTGCGAGAGACAGTTTAAACAATTCAAAGGACTTGTGACACGGAAATCAAAGCAACAAGAAAAAATCGTTAAAATGACGAATGAAGGATTTTTATCAATCTTAAGCTTTCAAAATCATTAGAAGCTACTACTTGAGCAGCAATTCAAATTGTTTGCAGGAAGTAGATACTAATTCTCCCATTGTTAAGAACTGAGATGACTACTGACTGTATCCTTAAATTATTATAAAATATGCCAATTTTTTTTGGCAAATTCTAGACCAAGGCCCTATTCCACTAAGCTACAAGTTCACAATTACAAGTGTTTTTGCCTGTAAAATTGTGAAATTGTAAATAATTGTGTTTCATCAAAATACAATTACAAGTTTGTGGCTACAAGTGATTTTTACAATTTACAAGTCTACAAGTCATATTTCTACAAGTCGTTATGTTTCACTAAAATAAATTTTCACTTGTACACTTGTAGAATTCTAGAAAAAAAGCTTAGGGTCGACGAAGACTCTCAAAAAAAATTTAAAAGTTACAAGTGAATGATAAATTGAATTAAAATTTGATTTTTAACTATTTTTTATAAAAATTAGTTCAAATAAACATAAAATCAAATAATTTAAATATTATTTAGCATTTATTTATTTATTTCGTTTGTTTTTATTTATTTATTTTTTTAAATATGTGAATATAATAAAACAAACTATATCACAAACAATATCATTGCAGTCCTCTAAAGTGATACTCACTAACTTCTGCAATGACACTTGCTCACCATTAGGCTCCTGTGGTCGGATGCCATCACATGTTGGGGACTACTTTCCAATAACCTCAAAACCAGGGTGTCCAGCTCCGTGAGCTTTTTGGCCTTTCCACCACCCGCCCCAGTTTTTCGGGAGATGTCTCTCTTGGCCTTAATTAAAAAAATATTATAATATAATGTTATCACTTTATAAAGCCAACTTACCAGTGTCGTCCTTTTGATGTTTGCCCAAAAAACATCACGCACGTATTTGGCGTCTTTTCCACTTGGCACCAGTCCAAGTGCAAGACACCTCATACGCACGTTTTCCCACTCTTCCATTTTTATCTTTTTGGTAAGTTATCGCTAAACTTACCAAAAAACCATCTTTGGCAGCTAAAATCTGACGCACCACTCTAACTTTATTGTGTGGATTTGCCATTACAAAATAATAATTTTCAATTTTTTAAACACAAACTATATATGTTTTGATTGATTAGTGGTGTGATAACAATCAAAACAAATTATCGATATACATTAGAGTATCCATAATTGCAAAAGTATTTAAAATAATTGTTGAAATTTTCATATATTTCATTAGTACTCTAATATACATATATTCACACATATATTTCATTTATCAAAATATCTTTGAAAAAATATTTTATTTTATTGTGATTGTAATTGTAGCAATTGTAATTGTAGGAATTGTAGTTTACAAGTACAAAAAGCTACAAGTATTGTGAAAATTTTCATGAAACACAATTCATTATCACTTGTAAGAATTAGAATTGTGATTGTAACTTGTAAACTTGTAGAATTGTAGTTTAGTGAAACAGGCCCCAAGTATTAAGCTACGAACGTTTTTCTTAACATCTGAGTTTTTATCTGACTTTGGCAATCTTTTCTGTATTTATCACTCTCCACTAAAACTTCTTTCTCACATTGAATTCAATGGAACTTGTTGAGGATATACTGCAGTGGCAAATCAATGTATTTCAGATGCACTTTTAGTATTCAGTTCTTATAGAAAAATATTGCAAAACCCTTCCTTAGTTTTTAACAATAACAAAAACGTGGTGCCTTGGCCGACGAATGATTTTCAAGAAATATTTTCAACACTCCCAAAAACATTGAAAAGAAGAAACAAAAAAGAAATCTTTTTTAATTGAATGACATATTGATTCCATTTATAATGCATTCGGTACATGATAATTAAATGAAACGACCATGTTTTCTTTGGAATGAAAATCTAAAAAATTATCATGAAGATTGCCTTCGAAATCGGCAACTCATAACATTGGCAACATTGAATAACTGGTTGTGAATTCTTTTTCCACTTCAAATCCATATTAATAATAGCAAATGGAAGAACGTTTTTAATATAAAATATACAAAAAAAAACTGTCAAAAAAGAGGAGAAACAATTCCGAAAACATTTATTTTTACACTTCCAAGTGTGGATTATCAAATAATCACTAAAAACAGATCACATGCCTCATAAAATTATACTTTTTTTGTTATTTTTTTGTTGTTATTGTTGCGGTTGTAGTTGTTCTTATAATACCTCTTGAGTAAGTAGAGAAGATAAATCGAACAGACAGACTGAAATACATACGTAGGAGCTGTATAATCCTAGAGTAGTATGAAAATCATGGAACGGCATGTGCAAGCACAACCAAATATTCGTAACTGTGTATGTGCATATAGAGTTTTGGCAATTGAGAGTAAAAATATAGCAGTAGTGCAAATAAATGATTTAGAAAAATGAATCTACTTTTTAGAAGAAATTAGCAAATTTGCAAAGAAGGAAAACACTGCTACAGATGTTTTGTCTCATATTTTGAACGATAGCTTTTGCGTTATTGAATAATATTTGTTCAACTTAGCCTCAAGATGGTTCCTGATGGAAATTAAAAATGTGTTTGTTTTACAAATCCTTTCCTGCAGCAGCTCAGAGCTTAGCACACGCTATAACAGACGAGGTTGAATATAAAACATAAGTCAGACTATAAATCTTATCGGACTTGATACAATATAGCAATATATGTATGTACATAGATGACAACATAGCTTCTACCAATATTAAGAAAGCTTATAGATTTGGCAGAAATTCGATTTGGGTATTATAGGTTGCCTTAGAGTAGATGGCGGGTCCTCCTTTATGGATAAGGTCCCACCTCAGGCCAACAATTAGATCCATTGTAATACCACAATTAATATTTAAGCCAAGGGTACAACATTACTTAAAAAAACCAATCCCACTCCAGAATAATAATATATTGAAGCATTCTTAATAGTGCAGAGTTTGGCACAGATGACAAAAAACGAAAGGTTCCCTGTTTATGACAGGCACCGTCACATAAGATGACAGGTAGTCTCAGACCCAAAGCTCCTGCAGATGTTATTTGTGAGAATTGTCGCGCAATAAGCCAGTAACCCGTGAGAATTATGCTAAAGTTGGTCATGTGAGGTAAGGACAGAAGACAATCCACCCCGTTTTTGATCCATACAAGTCCAGCATTGTCTTATCTTCAACGGAGGACAACGAAACTGAGACTTCCCGTAAAACGAGTGGAAATTAGCTAGTCTAACTGAGGCAATTGGAAGACCTATTCCCTGTCGGAGATTATTAGCTCTTTTCCAGCTCTGGAGCACAATTTCAGCAATGTTAAGAGTCCACGTTGGACTAGAGTTTAATTGTATTGAACCATTGCCATTAGCTCAATTCTCTGCTTTATTACAAGTTCAGAGGGAAGCCAATTGTGTGTGGCAAATAAGAACAGGTAACATGCGTGTCTGGCTATCAGTCCGCAGTCGCCGACAACAAAGCAAAATTATTTCCACCAAGGCCTGATAGAGCCAGTTTCTGATAGTGGCAATGCAATCGATGTGTAATTTGCTTTGCAAAAATTTATTAAGTACTCTACGAATTGTATTCTCATCCGAATTTGTTGAAAAAAGAGAAGAATTCGTTCAAAGAGACCGTTGTATGTCGAATCACAGTATTACAATCTATAAATAACAGAATATTACAGGCCATCAACTACGACTCAGTGATACACTGCATTACAATGACGATTTTGGTATTGTTTCTTAAGGAGCTTCAGCGGTATTTTTAATTCAGATGCGAGATTGTGAAGTGAAGAAATGATCAAGTTAAACCAGCTGTAAAGAGATCAAATTGATCTTGACGTTTTCTTTTGACTGTATCTGAATTCCTAACTGTGCCTAATGATGCTTCATTACCATCAAGTGAATCTATATTTGAATCTCTGTGTCATATACAGTACAACACATGCTTTACCTATTATAGGGATATAACCAGGCATAATTCTCCATCATCACCATCATTATAAGCATTGTGGTATACTCAAGATATTAATAGTAAAATAATAGGAGGTCAATGGAGAACCAATAGAGCTCACATATTTCTATTTAGACAAGTATTATGAGCTTATAAAAGTGAACACACAACAACCACAACAGCAACAAGAACATTTTTCTGTACATTTCTTCTAAAACACTTACAGTTACTCAAGCAATTGACTCGATGTTATTATTGTTTGTATTACTTTTTGTTTTTCTTGTATTTATTATGGCTTAAACAAAGTGGAAGAAATTTGAAATCCTCAAATTCAACCAGAATAATAAATCCATATGGATTCTTTAAAATCATTGAACCATCCACATATAATGAAGTTCCAAGCCAAACATTAAGCAAAACCAATAGAAGATGAAGAGTTCCAGTAATACGACACAACTCATCTTTAAATCATAATGAATGGGTACGGAGCGAACAATTGAGAGCTGAATTGAACAGAATCGTAATGGAAACAGAAATAATGTAAAAGTTATACAAGAAAAAAAAATTGTTTTCCTTTGTACACAGAACCATTAATCTTTGAAAAGCTTTAGAATGCAGAGGCTTAAAAGTATGCAATCAATAAAATGAAGATGCAAGGAATGTGTTCACATGGAGAGAAAGAGGAAATTACAATTTCTACAAGAGTCATTATGCGAAAAACCAAATGCGAATGCGATGCCATTCGTAGCGCACAAAGACTGTAAATGCAGGCAGTAGAACAAATACATTCGATGTTGTTGTATATCATGTGGATTGTTGTCGTTTAAAATTCGGCAGCTTTGCTTATTCACGAAATGAGTTTCTTCGCTGATAATGATTTTTCGATGACAATCAGGATCGGTTGTCAACAGATCCAGAACATAGCGAACATTAAATTTTCTAAGGGTGCAGACACAAGTCACGGCGCCTACGTTATCAGGTTTTAGTGTTAATTTGATAAACACAGTTTGTCAAAGTTTTACAAGAAAAAATACATCAGTTTTTCTTTTCTATCTATGAAAAGCATTGGAAAGCACCGATTTAAATGTATACAAGTGCAATATATATTCGTCAACTGGTTTGACAGCTCTGGCTTCAATTAGATATCAACTGTCGAATTTCGAATGTCGCTGTTGGAAGACATATGAGTGTGTATATAATCAATTATTAAAAAAAATTTTATTCATTAACGTTGGAAAAAGTTGAAGTTATCACTGAAAAAACTATTCCTGAAGAAACCTCGAATTCCGTAGTCTAGTAGGTATGGTGTTGGCTTATTAGACCCAAGGTCAGATATCTCTAACAAAACGAAATACGAACAAATATTTCTTCGGCGACTTCCTCTCAGCAGATTTGTGGAAAGTTGCTCAAAAAAATCTGTCCTTTGAAATCGACTTTAGGTCGTAATCCTAACTAAAAGATTGTAACGACCATTTATGTATGTATGTATGTCAAATTTTTATCCAAAACGAGTGTTTAATTTTCAATTGATATACAAATCCTGAAGTGAAACACTGTTTAAGTGCGTGCGGGTAGTATGCTAGACTACCGTTATTAGCGTGATGGTAGTGGGTTTGATTCCCACCAGAGACTCTGGACTGGTACACTACACTGATTACAAGGCCTAAGTTACTCAGCTCGTAATAATTAAATATAATTTGTAATTGTATTGGTTGTAATAAATTAATGAACAAAATAAAGTGCGATACTTTGACCTTTATTTTCTTAAATTTCAAATGCGCTGTCGAAATAGCGACAAAATTATTTTAAATCTACACAACCGATTGAAATTTTACCGCAACAGGAAACAAATTTCCCACTTCCCTACTACGTGGCCGTAAATAATAACCTACAGTTACGTTATGATACTCCTTAACACATACATCCCTACAAAAAAGAAAACTAAACATTAAAGTTGAATATTTATGGATGCATTGTAATGATTAGACTCAGTCCAGTTGGGTCCTGAGTTTAGTTCAGTTGAATATAACAATATTAAGTTCAGTATCATATGTTTCATTATCATTATTATCATCATCATCATATTTGTATCATAATAGAAATTTATTTCAGTTTTCATTTAGCTTAAGCCTTAGAAAAGAGTCCTATTTTTATTGCTGTTGTTATTGTTGTTGTTGGTGTTATCATTGTAAAAACTTTTAAATGTCCTTTTCCCACTGTGATGTTCATTTGTTTCAGACGCAAAGAGAAATCAACACAAACACCGACAACGACAGCAACAATAAGTAAATCCCTGTATAAATTACACAAAAATAGAATTGTGTGGAATTGATTGAAATGAAAATAGGGAACAATAATAATAACAACTACAACTCCTACTATAGCAATGGAAGCAAACTAAAAATGAAAAAAAGCAACAGCAACATCAATTAAATATTGAGGAAGATACAGAGAGAAAGAGCAGTACAACGACTCGTATAACTGACTATCAATAGTTGCAATGAAAGTAGTCGCTCACTCCGTGAGTGAGTCCATTAAAAAGATACATTAAATGAACATGATAGAGCAGGGATGGCGAACCTTTTTTTGACTGCGTGCCAATAAATATTATTTTTATAAAATGAAAATACATGCGTGCCAATAAAAATTATTTTTATTAAATGAAAATACATGCATTTTAAAAATTATATATAGATTCATTTCTATAATATGCTGACATATTTTTAATGGGATTTTTGTTGCTGAATATTTCTCGATAATGCATCAATATCCGGATCATAGTTTGACAATTTTAATGAAATACAAGCCTCCCCACATTCATCGGTAAGTCTGTTCCGTACATCAGATTTTATATTATTCATAATCGAAAATAGACTTTCACAGCTATACATTGATGAAAATATTGTTAGAATAGTTAAAGACAATTTCTTCATCGCATTAAATGTTTCTGGGAGCGAATATCATGTCTTCAACAACATATTATTCATGTTTTCGTATACTTCTTCATTTAATCTTTTTTTTCATTATTTTCTATTTCTTGCCTCAACTCTATAAATTTCTGCTTCCAAATAGAACTTGATTGAAACTCTGCCAACTGCATTTCTAAATTCACCAACTTTAACCATTCTAATTGATCCATTTTAGCAGTTTCGAAATCAAACTTAGTCAGTACATATGTATGAAAATGAAAAATATACGTGCCAGCGAAAATTTATCTGCGTGCCACTTTGGGCACGCGTGCCATAGGTTCGCCATCCCTGTGATAGAGCATGTTATTGAAATTTTTGTTTACATTTATTTTGCTTTCTTATTTTTATTTTGTGTGTGTTTATTTATGAAAATTTATCATCATTGTCCTTCATTTACATTGCCAAGTGCACAAATGTTGCTAATGGTTACGACGTGGCAAAATATTGTTAAGCCGACAGAAGGGCATACTTGCGTTTGTATTTTTAAGAAATGATAGGACATTTCCCTCTATACTGTATTATTCATACAATTTAGTTTTCCACAAATGTTTTAATATTGATTACTGGACAAACTGTGAATAATGTGCCAGTGTAAAGAGCTTCTGCATTCAAAGCTAATAACTATAGTACGTAGGGAAAAAACAGCGTTTTAAATACGATGACGTTGTATAACTTAAAAAAAATTTAGGGCTTTGGAAAATATTGTTTTATTTTGTAACAATTCGAATTATTCTAGCGCATCGACTTCCGCTGCCTGTGATCTTTTCCCTTTTTTTCGGTAAAAAATGGATTTCACCACAAAAGAACTCTTTTAAGAACAATTTATTAAAAAAAATTTCAATGCTCATGCAATATATTATGATTTTCTCATTTACACTCGAAATTAGACTTTCCTCTTCGTACACTTTAGCTGCAAATATTTCGATTCGACGGCGTGCTTCCCATGGGAGTAGCCAAACTTTTTCGAACGCAAACCGTTTGCGATTTTCAAAAGCATTGGTTTACTGAATCTATCTAACACTGTAACATAAAATGGAGAATAACTTTTTTGTAGTAGAACACGTATTCCATAAACCGATTTCTAATATTTGAACAATGGAAGTCCCATGATCATGTGTATATGTATTGTGTATTCTGTTAAACATATAACATTGCTCTGTTAATATTAACATTGAAGGTTTAGTCGAATTCATCTACAAACACAAACTTGAAACTTTCGGGAATTTAAAAAATTGGGTTAAATGGGTTCTGTTAGGGATCCTTTGGACTACAGTTCACCTCTCAAATTTCTACAATGTCCAACATCCTCCCTAGACAAGTAATAAAATTAATGGGACCCATTTAAAGCTTTGTTAGAAAATTCTTCTGCGTAAATCTTGCTCTTGGTGAAATCAATAGCAGATTGCTGAAGTAGATTTACGCAGTTGTTTATCAATTTTTTAGGATTTATGTGAGGAATGAATGACAACAAGTTATCTAAAGGTTCGGTGCGCATTTAACATGCACACGTTGTCAGGGATTGGGATAAAAAAAATTGATGTAGGATGTACAGCCATGGACATTAAATTAGCACAAAACTTCGTCATAAAAACAATCATATTTTTTATAGTACTTTAGGTCTACTCATAAAAAATGTAAACATAGGAACTTAAAATACATATTCTTCTTTAAAAAGAAACAAACATTTTTACGATATTGCCAGTCGTCTGCTCATTAAGACCTTCAACACATCAAACGCCAGATTTTAGCTGGACAGTAAAATAGCACAAATTAAAATTTCTGGAATAAACATGAGGTGCTTTAATAAATAGTAAAAATATTAATGTTTTCAGCTTATTTGATTAATATTTAGTAGAGTAGCCCCTATTTTCAAGCGCCGCGTGGCATCTACGGGACAATGTTCTTCTGGAAAGTTCTTTAGGAATCGAGTACCAAGTGTCCCATATTCCAATGCACAAATCGTCCAAATTTTTGTACTTTTCTTGAGCAATTGTACATTTCACATCGTTCTAGGGGGTTTTCAATCGAGTTTAAGTCAGAACTTTGCGCCGGCCAGTCTAAAACGGGAATGTGCTTTTCATAAAACCAATCCTTTGCCTGCTTAGATGTGTGTTTGGGGTCACTATCTTGCATAAATATGAATAAAACTGACATGTATTTAAAAGCTTATGGTTCAATTTTTTTCTTTATATTGTCCAAATACTGATAACAGTCTATTTTTTCATTAATTTTTACAATGGGACTTACACCGTACCTTGAAAACGCTCCCCGCACCATTGTGTTTCCTCGAACATGCGTTATGGTCCTTTGAGCATAGCGTGGATTGAATGTGTGATATTTTGGCCAATGAACAATCACTCTACCATCCGGTCCCATACGATTTACCTTTGTTTCGTCACTCCAAAATATTTTCTTCCAGAATGGGAGGTCTTTAGCATTGTGGATGCGAGCAAACGTTAAACGCTTGAGTATATTTTTCTTTTGGTTGAAGTGCCTTCTTTCGGCAAGAGCGTCCAAAGCGCTTTTTGTGATTAAGACGTCATTATATAAGCCTGCCTGATAAATTTAACCTAAATTGGAAGTTAATTTCATTCAAAATATCGCGTGGTGACATGAAAGGCTCCTTCTTTGACTTCCGGACAATAGCACGGTCAACGATTTCGGTTTGTTTTCTTCACACGTGGCCTTCAATTTTTGTTTTTAGCGACATTATTATGTTTGGTTTGAAGGAAATGATGACGTTATAAATACTTTTTCGCTAGCAATTCGAAATTTCGGGAATTTCAGCCAGCTTTTTCCCATCATGCCACAAGTTAACGATAATGCGCTTCTCCTCTGGTGAGCAATCTTTTCCAAGTATCATTTTTTTCAAAAATTACTTTAAATGCCACAAAATTAAAAGAATATACTGTAAGAATCAAAATACTCGAACAAAACTTGTACCAAAAACCCTTTTAGGCACGTTGTGCTAATTTACTGTCCAGCTCGAATTTAGGTACCGATACAAATTAGCAGTCAAAACAAAAAATATATACGATAATGGTAATATTTTTTGTTAAACAACAGTTAGATGTCTTCGTGCAACATTGCAGACCAAAACAATTGGCCTAATTACGATACAAATGAGAAAAAAATCACAATCAATGTATATATGGATTTTGTGCTAATTTAATGTCCATGGCTGTACATACCTACATCCACAAGACCCTAATGCTTTAAAGTCAGTTTCTATTCCCAGTTAATTGGCTTTCAAACCAAACTGAGTATCTGCCCAAGTGATTTGAAGGAAAACTGTATTATACAGCAGTTAAATGCAGTTCAACTATCCTGCATGAGGAGGCTTTGTGTCAGTTGCTCAAAACAATAATCAAAAAAAAACAGGCAATAAATAAGGAATGAAAAAAATAATAAAAATCATTTTAAAACAGAACCAATATTTCTTAAACATTTATGGTTCAATTATAAAAAACAACTGAAATTTTAGGATTTTCATTTTTTATTGTTGTTGGTTTCCAAAAGCGAATTCAATTAATAAAGAACAACAGAAAAAATTATTTATAAACAATACTCAGACACCCTTTAACAAGTTATTTCGTTCGTTTTGCTTAAAAACACAATAAAAAAACATAAAAATCTGTTTAAACAATAAACAATGAAAGTTTATAAAACAATTAAAGGAAAGGAAAGTATAAAGTACAAGAAATAAGCATTAAAACACTGGACAAGCCGATCTTGAGACATGCTACTGCGGTATTACATTTAAGTCTGCGCATAAGATAGTAAAGGCCATATTTTTGGAGGCTATGGTTAGTATAATGGGATGCAACACGAAATTCATTAGGGGATCGCTGCTTCCTTAGCTGAAAAATGTTTCGCAAAGAGACTTATTAATAAAAATGCATAAAGTGTTTTGGAAGCTGCATACTCTTTTAAAAGTGGAACCATTTTGTGGTATACAGATAAGTCGAGAAAAGCTCCGAAGGCAAGAGCGGTAGTTTTTGTACCCTGAATGAAGTATTTCAAGCATATGGGGTAACCCGTGTGAATTATGTAAGCGAAAGTCTATTTTTCTCAAGCTTGGCTAATCAGCCGAATTAAGTCCCAAAACGCAATATCCGTAAAGCCTACGCAATACTCTGTACTTGATGAGAATAGAGAGACTTTTCAAAAGAGGAAAAAAGCAGAATGGAGAACGGTTTCTATAAATAGTGGTCCTCTGATTTTCAATCCCGTTCAAAAAATTCTTAATTCGAATATCGCCTAGTCACTGAAAAAGTTAATGATGGAATCAAATATGGAGAGATAGTGGTGACACTAAACATAATCGTTTGCAGTTATTGTAAAGATACAGCATAACCAAACAAAGTTAAATGGCTAAGCGCTACGTTTATGTAAGACGTACAGATTGTAAGTCACAAACTCTAGAATGAATCAAAATTAATCAACCAATTTGCGCTTCTTTCATGCATAAATAAGATAATAAACTTAAGAATAAGTACTTCGTTAGCCGGGCATACAACTTTCTTTCAAATATTAAGAAAATTCAAAAGAAAAGCGTTTTGAAGTTAAATTTGGTCCTTAAGGCTATAATTATGCAGCAAAACATAAAAAACACTTGACTTACACCACAAGCACAAAAAATTTCTAAAAAAAATTTATAATGCTTGAAGTCGCATCACTTTGGCTGTATATGAGCGTTGTAACATGAACATGTTTTCATAAGAGAAACAAAAATATTTAAGGGTCAGAACATAAAAGCTTAAACAAATGGTAATTCAATCATCTTTATAACGGTATAACGGTAATTTACATTGCCAAAGAAACTAAGGCATGTCATTTGCTAGTGTAAATCTCTTAAAGGGATATGAAACTGTTGTAGAATAGAGTGAATATGAGGAGAATAGATTGTAATCATGTACACTAATGATATTATTTTTCTTAATTGGTCGTTACAACTTTTTGGCCAGGTTTACAGCCTAGCTTTTCCCACCACCCATGTTGTGTGCTAATTTTATCAATGAGCGTTGGGAACTACAGTTTAGTGTCGACGCCGAACGGCAGATTTGTGACACTTTTTATGGCAATTTCATTTATTCCCAGAGTTTTTGCAAGAAATCTTCTAAGAGAAAGTCCCCGAAAGAGATATTTTTCACGGTGTTTGACCACGGACCTTTAACGAATTAGCCAATACTCCAGGCTTCGTCTACTACTGGATACTATTTTATTGTAACCTTCACTTTGTAAACAACATTTTGACAGTTTTTCTTTTTTCCTCACAAGGGTTCATCCGCTGATGCTTAGTTAGGTGATATGTGCCTATAAACACCGATTGACGATGTCCAGTTTACATAGAATATTTTAGAATTTTACCGATTTTGAATACAATTTCAACTCAGTGTTCTCCAAATATGTGGACGTACCTAAAACAGTACAGGTTAAAAATAATTTAACCATATGCCTGCATCTAAGACTATTTATCAAAGTCCGCCAACCGTTGGGGAGAGATTGTCGACTACCCCAAACTTTCTACTACGATATACTATCGTATACTCTCTTCTCTTTAATTTCGGATTTCTATTCACTATTTTCTACTTTCTTCTCTTTTGCACTCTTTCACTCTCGCAAAAAACATATTCCTCCATTCATTCACAATACAGTCAGGCAGTTAGTTAGTCAGTCAGTCATAAACAGCCAATCTAGAGAGATCAACACATTTCGTCTACATTCGCCCTTTTTATCTCATTTCCATACGGAAGCAAAAACTGCAAGGAAAAACGGGCGAGAGAGGTAACGTGATTTCGAAGGAGGAAAATTTACAATTCAGAGTATTGCTCTAAAAAAGATTCGAAATTTGAATAAAAATCTGGCAAAAAATAAAAAAATAATAAAAACGAAATCTTGAATGAAATGTTGTGACTCTATTGGGTTCATTCACAAATCTAAACAAATAAGTAAAACGAAAACGAGCTATTGACTACAGCATGGCTGATGTTGTCGCTTTAGCTATCAAGGAAAAATAGTCTGGAAATAGTAAATAGCATTCTGAATAGGCATTATAAACTCACAGAATATTTGTAGAGAATAGGGATCTTTTCATACGCAATATGTAGATTCTATGTTTAAATCAAATCAACCGAAAAAAATAATAATATTAAGGAATGTTGTACATGAACGACTGCAAAGCAAAAACTGTCATGATTTTTTACTCGAAAAAGTTCTTATTTAGGGGATTGCCATAAAGCCTATAAACGTGAAATCTATGGGAATTCTACTTATAGAGCAAAAAGAGACATTTTCTTCCATAATATTCTCCTCTATCATACCATTGTCCTAACCAGACAGAAAGACTCACAAACAACAAAAAAAGAACGAAAATGCGATACAGAGTTCATCTACATTTGTGGAAATTCATTTATCACCTCCCATTTATTTCAGCCTTCTCAACCATCACATTCACACCAGCCAGATAGGCTGCAACAAATATTTGTAAACGTAAAGCGAACAAAGAATTAAATTTTTTTTCTAAAAAAGTCAAAAGAATCTACTAAAAAGTTTTTCTTTTTTCGTTTTACCATTTCACGGCGGAAAAAATGTCTCTGCGTTGAAAAGGCTACTTTCTTCTTCTATGCCATCTAAAAATAGTCGGGTGTAAGAGTGGTTGCTGTACGCAAGGGAACATATGGATGAAAGGACAACACATATATATAAAATATAAAAATTCAATCGTTGTAAGCGTGTAATTTTTGCCGAAATAAACAGCAAAAAATAAAAAAAAAAAGAAGAAGCAATAGGATGTAGTGCAGGAAAATTACGAAATGAATTCTCGTAGTACGTTTAGAGGAGTAGTTGGAATAAGAATTCCAGTGGTACGATATTGCTTAAGAAAAGGTGGCCATGTAAACTAAATAAGATATAAATCATAAGTTCTTTTGCAACTATATATTCTGTAGGTAGAACTACTGCATGCTCTTAAACACGGTCTTCTGAAAATGGTTTTCACACGTAACTTTTGGCTGGATTTTAAAGAGAAGCCTTGCTAACTCTTTACCCCTGCAGTAGTACAGCACTTGGTATACTAGACAGTAATAGTTTTGCTTTAGCCCAACTTCATTTAACATAGCCAATCATTATACGCAAATAATTAATAGACTTCGAAGAGCTAGCATCTCTTCGAATTCTTAGTATTTCGGTCCTATATATGCGGTGTGTGATTTTTAGATCCAGTGGCTCTTATTAGAGTTTAACGCCATATTCATCACCTTTTAAAATAGTTGCCTGTAAGTCGAGCTATTTTCGCTTGCACGCTAGGCTTGATATCATCGGTGAATGAATACCATAATGTTTACGCCAATCTGAAACTAGGACGCAAGAAGAATTTAACCTACAGTTGCTCCAGATGCTCTGTTGAATTTAAGGTCTGTTGAATTTAAGGGAAGATGGAAAAGTGGGAAGACCTAGGAAGGAAGACAAATGAGTTTGAGAAAATCTAAGCTTTTGTTGTGTAATTACAATTGAGTTACTCCTGAGCCCTACCAGAAATAGCCTGAGTAGACTCAAAGCACCCTATTTAGGGATCGCTTTAATATGTGTATTCTGTGATAACATTAATGAATCACCAGAACATATTTTTAAAATCTATGCTATGGGTTAATGAATCTGCGAAAGAAAACCTTTGAGATTGATAAGTATTAGGCAGTTTTTTTGAGTTTGTCAGGATTGACGGAAACATTATATACGGTACAAAGGTTGAGGGCAATACAGTAGGTCCTATGGTCTAAGTACTCTAGCTACTCTACACGACAATAACACATTATCGGTGAACTCTACGATACATTGTTTCCCAGCCTTTCAAGATCTTCCACAATAACAGCTTTAAAATAAATAGATTAAGAAGACGCAGCAAGCAAAGCAGAACATAGTTAAAAGAGTTACATTAAGAAGTTATCGTCCTTCACTACTGCTTTACATTATGAAGTTATAAAGAAGCCTAAAGCCCATATTCCTTTGAAGTCTGAGAAACGGCAAAGACGAATACTCAAGAGATGGCCCACTACAAATGTTGTGGAATTTCATGGAGTTTAGAAAGTATATTACAGCAAGAGGGAAAAAGTGAGTAATATGAGGTAAATTAGAGTTCATTTTTTTTTGATTCCTGGTGACATTTTTGTGCAACGGAATTTATAACTCCCTATCAGTTTCCTTTTTTCATGTGACATATTGAGTCCTAACATCGAGCTGTAAATAATAATTGTTATTATTATTATTGCTGTTGTTATTATTATTGTTGTTGTTTTTTTTTTATAAGAGAAAGCATTCAACCGAAAAATGTGTTTTCATCATTGTTCCTCCATGCTGCTGTTAATATTGTTTGATTGTATGTATGAACGTATCTATCGGAACCGAAAACTGTGTAAATCTTTTTGATCTTGTATGTGTGGATGTGTGCATATGTGTATGTGTCTCATAATCTTATGCTAAAGACAACAATAGAGCGTAGATACGCACCAACTCGTATACAGTTCAAATGCCTTGTCTTCATGTACATTGTATGTGTGTGTGTATACAAATTAAGATGGAAATGTTTTCTGTGTGTTTGTGTTGTATTATTATTTGTTAAATATCCTCAAGGATCATGTACGTGTTGTATATTATTGTTGTTGTTGTTTGTAGATGTGTTCAGGCAAATTTTAAAGTAAATTTTTAGTCATGTTTTCTGATTCGTTATTTAATTTAATGAAATACAAGTTTATGTTTGTGTTGTACCAACAAAGCCTTATCACTTTTTTTGAAACCATGTGGTGGTTCTAAAAAGAACCGATTGGTTGCGATAAGTTTATATTGGCCGTTATCTTCTTCTGTTGTTGTTGTTGCACCTGAGGAAAAAATATGTAAAATTTATGCCAAGATTTATATAAAATGTTATTATTCTTACATTTTAAATAAGTAGAGGATTACAACAGTTGGTGCGTAGTTAACATTTTATTCACCTCGAGTTGAATCCGGCTCATTCATCATTTAGTTGGACCTACAATATCCTACAGCAACAATAGGAAATCCCTCCGTAAGCAGTTTTGATATCAGCCTCTAAAAAGTCATATAATACAGACTGCTTTCCAGATTACTCAACCTTTTAGCCATAACTACGACCTGGACGTAATTAGCAGGCTTTCTAGCGAAATCAGTAGGTTAATCAAAATCGCACATTGCCGCCTCTGGGCCTCTTGAGGCTCTTATTTTCAGACTCCAATTATTTTGTTTTACCCCGGTGTTGTGTAAAATTAATTTCTTCTTACATCTTAAATAAGCACAGAATTACAGCAGTTGGTGGGACATTAATATTGTATTTACCTCGAGTTGCACGGTTTGTTGGACCCATCATATCATATACTACAGCAACGAAAGAAAATCCCGCTGTAAACAGCCAATACCGGCTGCTTTCAATATTTTTTAACTACTTAACTACTAGTACGTAGTTAGCCGGCTTTCTGAGGATGTCAATAAGGGAATTGTACTTGCATTCTCCGGCATTGATTTTGTCGAATGAAGACGTATATAAGAGTATGTATATTGACGTCCAACGATATGTCTGTCGTGTGCTGCATGAATTTTACTGATGTTGATAGGATATCCCTTCATGCATATCGTCTTAGAATGAAGTCGAGGAAAGCCTTTTCTTCCAAATAATTGTACGCTTTCGGTCCACATGCACACAAACTGCTTCGCAGACATAATCCCACCTTCAATATTCATTTCCGCGGAACATCAATTTCTTATTCGGTTCAAAATGTTTAGCAATTTTCTCAATAAGAAGGTTGGCTTGTGCGATCTGACATTTTTTCGGCTTCAATTGTTCATTTTGTGTCCGTATTGTCTCGTCATAGGTAAAGCCATTATTTAAGGGTTCAACAATATCCATAGCGCGGAAGGAATACATTTTTTGCTGGATAGATCACATATACGTATGAATATGTATGTATAGAGAAATCTACAATGAAAATTTATGAGATGAACTTACTTTGTAGACTAGGGCATGTTGCTGAAAGGACAGCTTGAGAGGCATTCTAATTGCTGTATAAACCTGCCATGGATAAAACCCTTATACCGAATTAATTTTCTCTTCGAATCCATTTCTCTACTACACGTTTAGTTTGCTTTGTTTTAAATATTCTTAACTGTTTATTCTGAAACTGAGATTGATTTGTTGTGACAAATCGAGTCCCATAACAGAGTGAGTGGAAGAATTTCGAGGCTATGTACCCTATGTAGAGAGAAATCATTCTGCAGAATATGGATGAGTCGAAAGCCGGTAATGGATAATCCCACAAACATAGAGATCACGCGGTACAAGGATAACTCGCTAATGGCATCCGGTCAAGCTGAATATGCTGTGCAGGGATGCTAGGAAAAGCCTCTGAGGGATTCCAGGTCATGTAGGACTTTACGACAATGTGCAGCCAGATGAGTTTGCGAGGCAGAGGTCTTCCACACAGAAAACTTGCAAAGTAAACGTTTGTTGCTTAATTGCTACGAGAAGATTTTTAAATGATTTATTAATAAAAATAAACATAAGTGGCCTTTTGACTGCGAGTTTTAGAACGAAAGAACGCTTGTTCGGGGTAGAGATCGTCTCAATCTGAAAATGTAGATCCTTATAAGAGGAGAATAATCGTATGCATTAATGCACCACAAAAAGAAATCCCTGGAGACTTATCAAGCATTAGGCTTGATCTTATGTTACTCAGACAGAACTGGACAACATTTTAATGTTAGTCTGGGCAAAAGTATTGGGAGCTACATTAGAAGGATACTTGATATAGATTGAGGAAAATACTCGCAGTACTATGGCATCTATGCATACATAATTGGTCATTACATCTCTTCAGTCAAGACCATAACCTAGCTTCTCACACCACCCATGTTGTGTGTTAATTTTATACATAAGTGGTGGAGACGCCAAACGACAGATTTTTAAGAAAATTTTCGTGCCAATTTTATTTACTCTCAGAGTTTTTGCCAAAACTCTGCAGAGAAGAGCGCTAAAAAATATTTCATCATATTTCGTTTCGTGTTTGATTCGTGGTCTTATACTAGAATACGACGACTTCATTATTGATGATCAATTAATTAAATCAAATCTTGATTGTGTATGAAATGCACTGACACCTCATTATGAACTGAGAATCTGTACAACATTATTACTGTAGCCAACACACATATATTATAATAATATTGATTGTCTATGTGCTTCTCTTTTATTGGTTTATTTTATCAAATTATTTTCAAATTGAGTATCTAAACGCTACAATATTACAAATTTTGTTCACAACTTTATTTGAGTTTCGTTTAGTTTTTCCATTAAAATTTCCATTACATTAGATGCAGACAATAATGAGAGTTAATTAATAGTTTAAATGCCATTACAGGTAGCAGCATATTATGTTGAATAGTCAATTAGATTTTGGAAAAACAATGAGCCAAGGGAGGTACGTTACTATGACGGACATCAGCAGTCATCAACCATTAACACTCATATGAAAATTTAAATAAAATGTTGAAACTTTTAAAATGATAACTATGTACGTTATATTACTCATCATCATAATTATGACGGTAATGATGATTTCAATAATAATTATAATCAATTGCCGTTATGATGATAGTAATAATAATGACAGTGATGATGCTACACTATAGATGCTGTCGACATGTTTGAACAACCAAGTATTGTTGCCACCACCACATTATGTGGCTGATAGACATATGCAGTTGCCATATTCAAATACATTTAAATGATATTACCTCTCCGGAATGGAATTTAATTTTAAATTTGAGGCCAATTTTATAAAAACCAAAAAGGAAAAAATATTTACAAAATGAAGCATATTTTGTTAAATTAAATAAATAAGCAACTGTATGCATGTATGATTGTGTTTGTTTATGATTATAAAACACATACGCACGTAAATGTAAAATAACTTCTAATTAGTGGTTTAAATTTCTTTTAATTTTTTTTCTGAAATCATACCAGGCAGGGCATCTCTCATAATTTTTTTGTTATTTCAGCAGCGAAATTAGTTGGAACCCCACAATGGAATTTTGTGTATTAAAAACAACAAAAGCTGTTAAAAATAGTTTTAAATGTCATTAACGAGAAAGTTAGAAAAATTTGAAACAGT
The DNA here is from genome assembly GCA_930367235.1 of Sarcophaga rosellei. Lineage (NCBI taxonomy): Eukaryota > Metazoa > Arthropoda > Insecta > Diptera > Sarcophagidae > Sarcophaga > Sarcophaga rosellei. Next base: position 61,401,922 of record OV884018.1, on the reverse strand, counting down.
GTTAACAAATAATCGAGTTTTGTACTTGAAACAATGCATACAGTGGCACGCTATTGGCAAGCCAAATGCGATCACGGAGCGCCCTAACTGAACTTTTTACCATCGACGGATGGAATAACTGGTGACCAATTAATTCTGCGTCCCATTCTTAAAGGCTTTTGGGAAAATTGATAGGATAGACTAAACTAAAGGCCTTTAAAATCATAGATTGCATGGGTCCTGTAAGGTCCCATTGTTATAACAATAGTACTTATTCCGTCATTCACCTTTGTCAATGAATACTCTACATTTTGTAGATTTATTCGTTCCTGATCTAAATCAATTCCGAGTAAAAAAAACCCGTCATAGGTCAAAGAACACCTAAAAATGCGCTATACTTTCAGAATTGCGACTTGATTTAGAAAAGAGAACAAATAAAAGCCTTAAACCGTGTAAAAAGTAGATGTTTTTGTAGAAGCTGACGGAAAACAATGCTTTATTGTTTTAATGGAATGTACATTCTTTTAAAACTGAAACCCTTTAAATTTAAATAAATTTGATAAATTGGTTACTTTTTAATTGGTTTGATTTATTGGATAACCAAAAGCATTCATTCAATCGAATTGATGTCCCAAATTTAACCTTATCCATAACACCGGTTTGTAAACACGCGAATGGCTAAGTTATTTCCCAATTTATTTAAAATTTAATTGAGATATTATTGTTGTTAATTTTGTTGACTTAGTGCTATTTTCGAATTCATTTGAATGTTCTATTTGACATTCTCTATTGATCCCACAATTGGGTGTGAACTGGATTTTTATTGTTAAATGGGCGTTTTACAAGCGAGATTTTGTTTTTTATTTTTCATTTACAAATATTTGCTGTTTTTCATGTTTGATTTTAATCCCCTAAAACCTATAACAACAACAATAATAACATTTTTATTTGTATTTGCTATGGACCAAAAATATTTATTTGAACGACTTCACATATTCAAATACTGATCCCCTCGCTTTTGACAAGCATTTTTTGGATTTAAATTTTTAGAAACTTTTTCCACTTTTTTCAATGGCTATCTGATGGTATGATCGCAAATGGGAATTTTGATTAAAAATATTTATTTTTTCCAACGAATACAGGAGATTAGGAGTACGAGTATTAATTGCATTTCAGATTAGAATGTAAATACGAATAATTGCTTAAAAGTTTTATTTATTTTAGTCGAAATTGAATGTGAATTTAAAATAATTTTTTCATTTGCATCATTGCCGTGACTCTATTATGCGAAAAATAGTTGAACGTACAGGTTTAAGTCTTAAATTAGAGCGTGGTAGTCATTGGCAGGAAATTAAGTCATTACCGGTACCGGATAAACAACGAAAATTTAAAAAAAAAAAAAAACAATGAAGCTTCTCAAAGCCAATACCTTTTGTAAATTTTAGTTGAATACATTGCGACTTAATATAATAACATATAAGGTACGTTACTTTAAGAACGTTAGGCCCTCATTTAATGGCTGTTAAATACGGGATACATACATACATACATAATTGGCCTTTAGTCAGAATTTAGACTTAGCTTCTCACACCACTGATGGTACATATGTACATAATTGGCCATTATAACCCTTCAGTCAGGGTTACGGCCTAGCTTCTCAACACCACTGATGGTGCGTGTGTTAATTTTATACAGGAGTGGTGGCGGGGACCTACAATTTAAAATCGACTCCGAACGAAAATTTTTGAGAAACTTTTCATGGCAATTTTATTTACTCTCAGGGCTTTTGCCAAAAATCTCCTGAGAGGCAGACGCCGATGAAATATTTTTTTTCATAATTCGTTTTGGTGGAGATGTCTGACCTACGGTTTGAACCGTGGATCCACGTCTAATAAGCCAACACACAACCTACTAGAGCGTGTACTTCGAGGGTAATTTACAGCAGCTCCGAATCAGTTTAGAGTATCAACGAATCTATCAGTAAGTTACTAAGCCGCAAATCAAAGAAATTATTTACGATTCTATTACAAGTTACTACGAAATTATTTATTCGGTTCGTTATTTCTTTGCAGCCTAAATTTATCAAGTTTTTCAAGATAAGCAGGAGCTCCTGTTTGCCTTGAGAGAAGTGTTGTAATTTTGCTGATTGAATCCTACTCTACTATAAATAGAATATACTTCGAATTGCAGTCTAGTGCAGCCATCTTGTAACCTCTAAAGCATATTATCTGATCATTGTAAGCTTTGAATATTTCATGTGGATTTTGCGTCCAGAAACATACTTCGGTTGTTTTTGTGTACGCTCTTAAACATCGCGACCATCAAGTAATGTAATGAGACATCATTCAGTGTGCAAAAAGCTGTATGCAAGAATAATAATAATGCATGATATCCCGAAGAAGTACCGAAAATTTTCGAAGCATTTACGGTAAATTAACCCAAGGAAGAGAGATGGACACAAAGTAATATTGTATGATAGATTTCACGTAGTGTGGTGATAACTGATATACCTGATAAGCAAAACTGTGTACTACAACTCGTTATCTATATCACATCCAAGGAGCAGAGACACAGAAGGTATTTGCAAAGACCTCGATGTTTGTCTTCTTAAATTAATTCAATTAATGATTCGGTTTTATTGGAATTCGAATGGCACTGTATTAAAGACGATACATATACATATATATTATGAAAACAATGGAGAATTATGTGAGATTATTGTTTTACCGAAATCTTTTTGTTTTGTAGATCAGAAACAAGCCTTTATAAATCGATGTCTATAATCTGACAATAATAATAATATTGTAGCCTTGAAAAATATCGTATCAAGATCTCTGGTGATATCCTGAACACTAATCAGTAGAAATTCAAAGCTGAAAGAGAGAGTGGAATTCAGTTGCCCGTCAATTGCGAAATGAGCTGAGTGGATTTCAACGGGATTCGACACAAAGATAATTTAAGTCGGTTTAATGAAGAAAAGGTAGGAAATTATCCAATTAATTAAAATTAGTAGAGAAGAATGGGGTTTATTACTTATGGTCCTATCTATATGAACGACCAAGACAAATCGGCTATAGACATGGTTACAAGAAGTTTTAAAATTTTAGCAGATAGATGAGTCCCCTGAATAACTGCTGCTGCCATAATAGTTAAGATAGGGAAAAGGAAGATAAGGTGGCCGATTTCTAGTCTATTTTAATCATCTACTGACTGTGATTCCACTGCCTTTATTATGAATTATAACTGGAGGATTTTTATTCCTGAACGAAAGTAATATGACAACCTTGTTGACCTTATTTTACTACTATAATCCAATTGTAATAAATTCTGTCAGTCAGGTAATCTATTACACACAAATCTTTATTAAACAAACAAAAAAAATTAATTCTAAAATTTACAAATAATGGCTGCCATCAAAAGCAATTATCTGTATTTCAATTTCATTGATTGATTTTGGATGCCTACATATAGACAGTAAATACAACATCAAAATAAATATGAAGCAACAACAGCAAACACTATCGGCTAATATATTGGCTAAAAGGCAACATTATTTATGCCAAGCAACAGGCAATAGTAGTTGGGCTAATGGGATTAAAATTGTTGCCATGATTTATGGACAACAGCGTCAATGAAAAGAAAAACAACAACAAATAAAAACCAATAAATGGCCAAATTCTTAACTTGATAAGAATTACAAATACCAAAGAGAGATTCAAAGAGAGAAAAAAAGAAAAAACACTCACCAGTTAATTAACCCGGATCGTTAACGCTTGAACCAGATGTTGAAAAGCCGAGTAGTTTGCGCCAACCTTTGCAATTCCAAAAACTACGTGCTTTTGATACATTAGGTTGGGTATTTAGAACAACAGGACCGGGATCTTCGGCAGCTCTTATTTTGGCACAATTTAAAACACGGCAACCGCAAGAAGCACGCGTTGTTGCTGTTTTGTATTCTGGTGTATTTGAAGTAAATGTTTAATAGAGCGTGGTGAAGTTGCTGCTATCACTGCAGATGATGAGGATGTAGGTGCAGATGTTGTTGTTGAATTTGCACTTGCATTATGACTGTCGGCTCTTTGGCATGAACGACAACTTTGTGTGGCATAAGTAAAGGCACTTTTTTGACTTTTTGCAGCTACATTGCATTCAGCTGCTGCATTCCTTGTAGTTGAAAGGTTATTTGATCGTGAACTCTTAAGTGCATTGGTCTTGTGCAGGCGCAGTGAACCAATGTAACTAGCACCACTGGAACCACTGAAGCCACTATCTAGATCAGACGCTAGACAAGAGGATTGCAAAAGCCCAGCGTTTACCGTTGCCGAATTGGGTATGGGCGAGATAAAGTTGTCTGATGGTGCTCCCGCCAAAACCGTATCATATATGTTGTCAGCCGATGAAGAAGTCAGCCGCAAAGGTTGACCTGAAGTTGTGGTAACACTAACCGTGGATATTGGTGGCTCTTTGGCTGTAGGACTACTATTAGGCTGACTTTCTGGCATAAGCATGGCCTCTACGGACAAATTAAGCTCGTCTAATATCTTATGATGGCTATTTTGTACTCTTCGCAGTTCCTCTTCTACTAGAGTTCGGGTCAGTGAGCCAGCCGAATGGGAAGTGTCCCTCAGTTGGTGGGAATTGGTCATGGAATTGGAGGAGGATGATGTAGATGAAGCGGAAATTTCTTCGTAGAAATTTTCCGGTGTGGAAACGTTACTACATGTAGCTGAGGCCGTGGCACCAGCCATACTATGGCTTTGTTGTTGCGTAAGTCTTGTTTGATATGATTGCCGTGTAGTTGGTGATACTAACAATTTGTTCTTTTTGCCTTTCAAAAGAAGAGCTTTTATGGAATTGGGTGGCGGAGGAATAATATCTTCCTCTTCGTTTGCTTCCGCCATTAGCTCAGCCTGCGGTATGTTGGTATGTTTCATAACGGCACCCGGTTCATAGTACGCATATGAATAGTCGTGTTGTTGTTGTTGCTGTTGCTGCAATGGCAACAGTTGTAAAGAGGTGATCTGTGTGCATTGGCCATGATGATCCTCAATACTGTGATGATGTTGATGTTGATGATTTAAGCGTCGCAAAGACTTGGTTTGCCTTAACAGACCACCACCACAACCCTTAAAAGAGACATAGGGTTCTGGATCCACATACACTTCAATGGCATCTAAATCAGCTTCTAATTGTTGTTGCTGTTGCTGGTGTAAAAGATGCTGATGTTGGTGTTGATGTTGTTGAAATTGATGTTGTTGTTCCTGCTGCTTCTGTGAGTGCTTGTTTATCTTGCGAAAAGTTTTGACATTCGCACTGGTCACGATACCAGGTGTGTTGGCGGGACTTACGGCGGAGGGTAAAGTCGGGGTAACCTCTATTGTTCCCGTTTTCTTTTGAAATGAAATCGTTTGTGGCTGTGTCTCTTGTTGAACAGCACTGCCAGCACAACCTGCACTGTCATTTGCTGTCGATAACGATGGTTGCTGCATATTAGCTGTTGTTGTTGTTGCTGCTGCCGATGTATTTCTATATTGAGGTGCCGTCGCACATGGAGTTGTTGTTGTATTGTGTTGCACATTTTGCTGTTGTTCTTGTCTCACCAATTGACTTTCCTCGTTGTGCTGCTGTTGCTGCAGCCCTGGTTTCAGTGCCCCAACATTTGTGGTTTGTCCACGTGCTACCACATGACGTTGTTTTTGTGGTTGCTGCTGTGTCGTGTAGTAATTTTGATTCGTTATAAACGCTTGGGTTTGTTGTTTCTGTTGCTGGAATTGTGTGTGTTGCTGTTGGTCTTGCAACTTTAAATCCTTTTGCTGCTGCTTGTTTAGATTGCGTTGACTGCGACCTAAACGCAAACAAGCCTCCATGGCACATTTTTTTAATTTGAATTGATGACAGTTTTTTGCAACTTACAACAACACAAATACTGTGTTTTCTTTCGGCGTTCTCTGTTTCGTCCTGTTCAATTGATTAGAGGGAGGATGCTGCGTGATTAAATGTTTCATACTGACCAGATGATCGATATCAGTTGATGGCTGTAATTGTAAGATTGATAGAAATGGGTAATCAATGCAGTGTTTAATGAAAAAAAAAACAATTTTTTAAACTAAATTGTCTGAAACTTAAATGTCATATCTTGTGGAGAAAATTAGTTAGAATATCTTTTAGCCGTGCTTAAACAATAGCCATCAATCAAAGAGGCCATGCGGACAACTATTTTATGATATAAATGCGGGCAATTATTTTGGTAGAGTTTAAGGGTTATTGAAACATACATACCACGAGTATATAATATTTCTAAAACCCTCTAATTGCATGCAATAAATATTAAACATTCGTTTTGTTAACACATTTCAACAGATTTCTTGTGATAAATCATGGCAATTAAAATGCTGAAAATTGAAGATAAATTCCACAGGAAAAGAATTATTCGTACGCTACACCCATCATTCACGGTTAAGGCATATGGTGCTGCTGTTAATGTCTTTGTTATACTCTTACATACTAAGTCAAAATGAAAATTGGGTTTATATACTTAAAAGATAAGGCTCTGTTTGGTTTCTAATAAGCATAACACATTTTGAAAAATCGCTTCAAAATTAATTTCAGTAAATATGTGACTCAGCAGTCACTGTTGTCAATCTTATGAAAATCGGTGCATAATTCATAGCTAATGCTACATAAAAATAATATTTCGAACTTCAAACCTTTCACGTAAAGTATATGTTATGCTATGTATAATAAAATCTTCTTGCAGTTGCCATAGTTTCTGCTGAAATTTGTTTCTCTTATAAATGAAAGTAACATTCATAATAAAATATTTGCACAATCAACTAATGAATCACTACGACTATTAGTCAAGGGACTGACAAATAAATTGTTAAGCAAAATACACAAGGGCGGCATGGTCGAGTTAAGGACTACATCCAGAGAAAGAGAAATAACTCAACGGAATTGATTTTTAAAAAAAATTGAAAATGAATTGAAACTGATTAGGATAATTGTTTACAATTTGTCTACCCGAATTAGTGTGAATATTGGCTATATGATCTTGAAATATTAGAACGGTTCAAATCCCCTTCAAACAATTCATCCACAAGTGTCTTAACATTAACGACGAATGTCATAGGAAGATCATGCAGTGCCATCTCTGAGAAAACTGTTTCTTACTTCTAAACCCATTACAATAACGCAATAAATGTTCACAGAGGGCGTTGTTTTAAGACAATGTGAGATGGCAACTCTATCATTTTAGAACTTGTTTCAGTAGACTTCATTAATGAGAATGAAATAAAATAAATGAAGCGAATAAATAAATGAATAAGAGGAGGATCTATGATCCTTAAAGGTTTTAGTAATCTATATCTATAAGAGAAGATTGAATAAGAGAAAGTGGCGCGTTAATACAAGAATAAAAATGACAAATTCCCTATAAAAATTATGAAATACTTGAAGACAAAATTGAGCAATTCTTTTGCTATGTAATACTAATTTTGGACAAAACCCTATATGAAGACCTATCGTAATTGGAGTAATCTATCAAACTGATTATTGGAAGCTTTACAGGCTCCATAAGAAACAGTGACGGAGTGGATCAAGTATTGTTTAATTTTGATTCGAAATATGTTTCACCTCTAAGGAAAATTAAGTCAAATCACAATTTGAAATTACGGAGAAATATTGTGGCAGTTTCAATTTATTTAAGCTCTATGGGCTTAAAGTTGAACTAAAGGACATTTAATGAAAACGAAAAATTTCTTCATTGTACAGGTGTAGTATTGTAGATCTTCCACAGGAAAATCAGCCTGCACCTCTCTCTTAGAAGTCTGTTAAGCCTGTTAAATTTCGATTACGATTAGTAATCAATTACATTACTTTTTAAAAAGAATCGTAATGATTATACGATCTATGAACAATTTTTTCGAATTACTAATTGATTACGATTACCAAATAATCTAAAAATAATCAGGATTACTGAGAAATTACGAAATAATTAAAAAGAATCTAAAGTAATCAAAAAGTAATCAAATTATTTTCAATGATTATTTTGAATTCTTTTTGAATATTTTCAGTATTTGTCATTCTTTCCAAAAAAAAATTTTTTTAAACATTTTAAAAATTCTTCGGAATTCTTTTGTTTTTGTATTCAGTTGTGTTACAATAGCAGTACATTTAATTATGAGATTAAAAATAACTTTTCGACTATTCCCCCTTTTTGATTTTAGTACTGACGGTAAGCTAATGACTGCATTACTTTCCATTTTGTTGGATTTTTAACGACTTAAATTTGAAGAAGATGAAATTAATACCAGTCTTTCTCACCAAGAACATATTAAACCCGACCGACAGTCCACTATGGGAGGGTTGGGATGCATGCAAACAAGGTAAAGTTTCTGACTGTGGCCAACGTGGCGACCACCAGGACGATCCTTGTCTTGCTGTATTCAAGTTGACACGCAGCCTCCTCGTGGCCCCTCCTGGATGGCATTCTAGCACCCGCTAGATGTTAACTAATGCGTGCAGCGAAGTCCAATCCCCTGGACGTTAAATTTGGGTTGTGCGTAGGGCTTGGAACCCACCACGTAAAAACTTTCTCCAATGAAAACCAAAACAATAGCCTCTATAAAGATCCCCTCAAAAGGTGACGACCACGGCAAACGTTTAAAGGACTATGATTTACGAATAGGCACATGGAACGTCCGAACCCTTTACAGGGCAGGCGCTTCCGCCCAGCTGGCGGATGCCCTCATGAAATGTAGGACGGACATCACTGCCATCCAGGAAATGCGATGGATAGGGCAAGGATACAAAAGGCTGGCATCTTGCGATGTGTATTACAGCTGCCAGGTTGATAAGCACGAATTCGGATGCGGATTTGTGGTTAATAAGACTCGAGACTTCGCCACCTTGTCTCTGGGTTCACACCTGTGAACGAAAGGATAGCCACAATCCGCATCAAGGCAAAATTTTACAAGATCAGCCTTATTTGTGCTCATGCCCCGACGGAAGAATAGGACGACGTGACTAAAGATACCTTCTATGCTAAACTCGAGGACGTATACGATAAGTGCCCGGCCCATGACGCCAAAATCGTCCTCGGGGATTTTAATGCGAGGGTCGGGCGGGAAGGTATCTTTGGCCCCACTGTCGGACAGTTCAGCCTCCACGAGAACACTACCCCCAATGGTATGAGGCTGATCCATTTCGCCACGGCACGTAACATGGTAGTATATAGCACCAGGTTTCAACACCTCGATATCCACAAGGCCACTTGGATGTCGCCTGATCGACCTACGTGCAACGAAATCGATCATATTGTGATTAACGGAAGGCACGTATCCAGTGTACTAGATGTGCGTACGTTCAGAGGTCCAAACATCGACTCTGACCACTACCTTGTCGCAGCCAAGTTTCGATTGCGCATTAGCGCATCGAGGTCTGCGCGCTCTAGTACATTGCGAAAGCTGGACGTCAAGAAGCTACGATCACAAAGGACAGCAGAGGCGTTCTCCGCTCACCTCTCCGACAAGCTCCGTCATTCCCTCTCTAATCTCAACGACATTGGAGGACTGTGGGCAACATCTCCCACTCCTTGCGCACTACTGCGGGAACAGTCCTTGGTTTCGAGCGCCCACCCCAACGAAATCAATGGTGCGATGAGGAGTGTCGCGAGGCAGCTGCAGCGAAAAACGCCGCATACAGAAAAAGTCTGCAGTCTGCCGGTACGCGAGCCATTGTCGAGGACTATAGAGAGAGGAGAAGGGAAGAGAGACGCCTTTTCAGACGCAAGAAGAGGGAGCAAGAAAGGAGTGAGCGTGAGGAAATCGAGGTGTATAAATGCAGGAATGACGCTCGAAAATTCTATCAAAAGGTTAAGCGTCTAACCGAGGGTTATAAGCCCGGAGCGTCTTCCTGCAAAGACGAAAACGGAAACTTGGTAACAGATCCGCAAGGGGTGCTGAAGTTATGGAGGAAGCACTTCTCTTCTCTGCTACAAGGCGATGACGACACCAATTCCGCCTTTAGAGATGATGTTCCGAACCCAATCAATGATGACGGCGTGGAGATTCCGCCGCCTAGCCATGAAGAGGTCAAAGACGCGATAATGCGTCTTAAAAACAATAAAGCGGCGGGTCCTGATGGCCTCCCTGCTGAATTGTTTAAGACCGGATGTAATGAGTTGGTAGGGCGCATGCACCAGCTTATTTACAAAATATGGCTAGAGGAAAGTATGCCCAACGATTGGAACCTCAGTGTCCTCTGTCCTGTCCTGAAAAAGGGAGACCCTACGATATGCGCCAACTACAGGGGTATAAGCCTTCTCCCTATCGCATATAAGGTTCTTACAGGCGTATTGTGTGAACGATTGAAGCCACTCGTCAAAACACTGATTGGACCTTATCAGTGCGGCTTCAGACCTGGCAAGTCCACCATCGACCAGATCTTCACACTACGCCAAATCCTGGAAAAGACCCATGAACAACAAGTCGAAACACACCATCTTTTTGTCGACTATAAGGCAGCCTTTGACAGCCCCATAAGAGATCGTGTTTTTGCCGCAATGTCTGAGCTCGGTATACCTGCGAAGCTGATAAGGCTATGCAGAATGACGTTGAGCAACTCCTGCAGCTCCGTCAAGGTAGGAATGGACCTCTCCGAACCTTTTGATACCATGCGAGGTTTCAGACAAGGCGATCCCTTATCATGCGACCTCTTCAACTTCGTCATGGAGAGCGTTCTGCGAAAGGCGGGAGTGCATCGCAACGGCACTATTTTTCAAAAGAGTGTCCAGCTGCTTGAGTACGCTGACGACATTGACATCATAGGGCGTACCAAGCGAGATGTTACTGCTGCCTTTAGTGCTATTGAACGGGAGTCTACCAAGATGGGTATGGCAGTAAATGAGGGCAAAACAAAGTATATGTTATCGACAAGTAGAGACGTGCGGCGTATTGATTCTCAGATTACGGCCGATAACTATGCTTTTGAAACAGTCAAGGAATTTATTTATCTTGGCTCCGCCGCTACCACCAAAAATGATGTCAGTGTGGAGATCAAGCGTAGGATCACTCTTGCCAACAGGTGCTACTATGGTCTCAATAGGCAATTGAGTAGCAGAGACCTCTCTCGTGCGACAAAACTAACACTCTACAAGACACTCATCCTACCCGTGCTTCTTTATGGCGCTGAGGCATGCACCCTATTAAGTACTGATGCAGCGGCCTTGAGAGTGTTCGAGAGAAAAGTCCTACGTAAGATCTTCGGTTCAGTGCGTGTTGGCGATGATTTCCGTATCCGATTCAACAGTGAGCTGTATGAGCTCCTCAACGACATTGACGTTGTACAGCGTATTAACATCCAGCGGCTGCGCTGGCTCGGCCATGTCGTTCGAATGGATGAGGATGCTCCGGCGAGACGAATATTTGATGCGGGTATCTGCGGAAGTCGGCGAAGAGGACGACCTTGTATCCGTTGGAAGGACCAAATCGAGGAAGCCCTGTCATCGATTGGTGTGACCAACTGGCGTAGGCGCGCAAGAAGCAGAGGCGCCTGGAAGGATGTGTTGCGGCAGGCCGAAATCCGTTAAACGGGTTGTTATGGCCAATTAAGTAAGTAAGTAAGTGTTCGAACAAATATTGTTTACAAAATATTGTGCTTTTTGATTCCATTTATTACTCTTCGGAATAATAGAAATATTTCACTTAAAAATTCAAAGAAAATTCTGTGAATTTTACCCATTGCAAAGGATGGCAATATTTCACTAGGCAGAAAATATCATTATGGAAAGATTTAATTCAATTTGAGGACCATAAAATATAACCCAGGTACCTGCAATATGTAATGATGACTCTTGCTACAAAACCATAAAAACTTGTGCGAAAAATACCAATGTCGGTCGTTTGAAAAAAGTGCACTGGCTACATTGAAAAATTCTGGTACCTGGATATTCGAAAGGGTCACCTTTTTTGTTAGTGTGTTCGTAAAACTCTCCTCCTTCGTATAGTTTGAGAAGAGTTCGAAGAATTTCAAATTACTTTCTAATTTCGTTACCTGCGTTCCATAAATCATATGTTCTGTTCTTCTTCACAACAACAATACAATGCAGTTTGAAGCTTCAAGTGAGCTTACCTTTTTTGTAAGCACGTATATAACATACATACATACATAATTGGTCATTACAACCCTTCAGTCAGGATTACGGCCTCGCTTCTCAGCACTTCTATAAAAGGCATCTAAATCAATACTACTGTATCAGTTATCTGTTAGACGTCAAAGTGGCCGAAACGGTTATTAAACGTTCTTTTAAAAATTGATAAAAAAAAATTTTCAAAATCAAGTCTTTTATTTTGAATATAATAATTCGAATGGAATCCTCAAGCTTGAGCCCCTCTTTAATTCCTGATCGTCATATTAATGCCGAAGGATGGAAATCATTAAAACGCGCACCGGAACGATATTCAGAATCGGATGACAATTCTCTGGGTAGCGATGGTGAAGATTTCATAATCGAAAATCGTCACAGTAAACGCCTTAAAGGTTTGGGCAATTCATATTTGGAGGACGCCTACTTTGAGTCGCCGGTCATATTGCGTCCCAAACGTAATTTTCAAAATGAAGTACGTTTTCAGGAAGTAAATCAGGGAATTTTGTCTCCCATTACGGAGATATCGATTAATTTAAATGAAACTTCCTTGTGCGGCGGGAACAGTTTGCAAGATTCATCATCTACGGCTGCTGATTGCGGTTATGACGAAGGCACAACGCCAGTAAGACGTAAAGGAAAAGCAAACGTTTCCAAAAGGTCTCAGCGTTATAAAGAAGAGAAGAAAATAGTCTCAGCAAAGGACCAGTACTGGAATGGTGATGCCAATGGCGATATTGTTGACAATGATAAATTAGACGACGAAAAAGAATCTTTAAACAATTTGGATCCAAGTTTTCAAGTCCAACGTTCAACACGTAAACCATCTTCAAATCGTTTGAACTTCGATGCTTCCTTGTTCGATATGGGTATGGAAGAGACATCGTTCTACGAAGATGACCATGTCAGTCAAAATCAGCCCCATCAATCGACTGCTTTAAATTTGCCTAATGATTTAAGTTCTTTGATTAGGGGTCAAACCATTAAAAATTCTCCCATTAAGACACCAGAAATGCGTAGACCTAAAGTAAGACGTTGTTTGAGTATGATGGAAAATACGCAATTGCTTCAGCCAAAGACACCAGAGTCAGTTAATGCCTGTAATGCTAATGCCGCCAATATCACTCCTTTTAGTTCTCGTCTTAATGGCAACTACAGCTTTAAGCGTCCCGAGCCACCATCAACCACCTGCTCACCGATACAAACAAAACGCTACCGTGGTGACGTAAAGAAGAATCTCGATGGCTCATTCATAGGCAGCAACAGTACTAGCAAAACTTCACCTGCCGCCAACTCCCCCTCATGCTTGGCGCTGGCAGGCACCAGCAAAAATAGCACGATAACCCACCCTATATTACGCAAAAGTATGTCCATGAACGACGCTGAGATCATGTCGGCTCTAAATCGTTCCGAAAACAAAGACGAACCCGATCTAATTGGTGATTTTAGTAAACCGTACGTTTTACCTCTCATCGAGGGACGTCATCGTGATCTAAAATCTATTACAAGTGAAACTGTGGCTCGTCTCTTAAAAGGTGACTTTGATGATAAAGTAGCCAACTTTAAAATCATCGACTGCCGTTATCCTTACGAATACGAGGGTGGCCATATTACTGGCGCAAAGAATTTATATACTCAAGAACAAATCATCGAAGAGTTCTTGACCAAACAAAAGACTGAACAGCAACAGACCAGAAACGAGGAATCTGGCAGCAAGCGCAATATTATAATATTTCATTGTGAGTTCTCATCAGAACGTGGTCCAAAATTATCGCGATTTTTACGCAACTTCGATCGGGAGCACAACGCTAATGCTTATCCCGCCTTAGATTATCCCGAAATATATTTGTTGCATAACGGCTACAAGGAGTTCTTCGAAACTCATATTGAACACTGCACTCCTCATGCTTATCGTCCCATGTTAGAGCCCTCTTACAATGAGGTATATCGCCCCTATCGTGCCAAAACAAAGTCATGGAATGGTGATGGTTTTGGTGGTGCCACGCAGCGCATGAAGAAATCTCGTTCCAGACTTATGCTGTAAATAACAACATCAACATCATTATTTTTTATTATAATTTAGTTAATTTATCTAGAAATGTTTAGAATTATTGAATTCTTCTCTTTTGTTTTTTTTTATGTTTTCTTATTTTCAAATAAAATAAATAATAAAAAAAAAAAAAAAAAAATGTTTTCTTATGTTTTCATATATTTTTAGCACACTTTTTTACCTCCATCATCACATTTATAAACCTTGTATATTTTTATTTTTTTTATTTGAATTAAAATTTTTCATTTATGTACATATGTATGTATTTTTGTTTTCGTATTTTTATTTAGTTGAATTTGTGTACAGTAGTTGAAAATTCTCAAATTGTAATCCTCTGTAAAAACAAACAACATTTTTTTTTTAATTGTGTGCATTATATATACTATTAATATGTATGTATGTATATATGTATGTCCACCGTTTGTCCGTCCTTTAAATTTTCATTACTACACTTTTATGTAAAAAATAATCTCCGTAATAAATTAATAAGAAACTTATTTTTTAAACTCTAGTTATTTATTAAGAGTTTTCTCTATATATAGTATGTATGCATTGACATATATTTTCTATTTCCTTATAACAGTCATTGTTTATAGTTTAAATTATATGTAGTCTACATTTTAAGTCACGTTTAATAAAATTTATATAAAATATTTTCAAAGTTATTATGCTGGACTTAGTTATGCTACCGTTATTGGATAGTAAAAGTCGCCGTAGTCTAGTAGGTAGTGTGTTGGCTTATTAAACGTAAGGCCTGAGTTCAAGCCCCAGGTCAGACATCAGAACGAAAGATGAAAAAAAAAATATTTCTTCGTCGACTTTTTCAGCAGATTTGTGGCATAAATTCTGAGAGTAAATAAATTGCCACGAATAGTTCCTCAAAAATCTGTCTTTCGGAGAATACGTTGAATTGTAGGTCTCGCCACTCACGTATAAAACTAACGCACACATCATGAATGGTGTGAGAAGCTAGACCGTAATCCTGACTGAAGGGTTCTAATGGCCAATTATGTAATGTATGTATTGGGTAGTATAACGAGCAGTTTGAAACTCTACTGATATGAAAAGATTTCACATCCTCTTACGTGCTGAAATGAAAAAGAATTCTTCTGGTAATATATTGTCCAGTTTATTCCTTTCCAATTAGGGGCGAATACTTCAATGAGATGTCAATATTGAAAGCATCTGAATGGAATCAGGTGACTAATGTCTTTAATATCACACAAAAAATTTAATTTAGTTACGTACCATCAGTGATACTTTAAAAATTCTAACGAAAAGCAATAATAAAAATTAATTAAATTTCTTATATAATCGCTCGCTGAAAATTTTCTAAAGCGAACCTAAAATTGCTGTGTCTGAGATTCTCTTTTTCCAAAGACAAAAGAATTGCAGATGTCAATAATTACCGTGCTATTGTCAAAAGATTTTCGTTCGATTTTCGATTTTGCAAAATGATCGTAATTGTGGTTTGCAGTTGAGTTGTTTGAAGGGAGTACCCTGCTTCAACAGATTGTTTACAGAGTTTATTGGTATTTTATAATGAACTTGCCTCATCGGCTTTAAGAAATGAATCGATGTTTGCATGTCAGAGTGTATTCATGAGTGTGGTACACAGTTCAACACCATGAAACAAAAAAAAATGCAATAACAGAAAAAAATAAGAGACAATGAGAAGAAGAATTGGGAAGTAAAGATAATAATATACGAGTACGTACGTAAACAACTGGCTACTGACGGATTAGAGGCACAATAATTATGCCATGCCATGCTTGAACTTTACACAATAACCCACTAGAGACCTATACTGGAGAGCGAGAAAGTTGTCCGCTTTGTAGATCTGATTTTGAAAGAAGTGAAATAATGCAGAAGGTCTTGGAATACTTGCGAAAGTGCTCAAGATGATTGATGTCTGGTAGCTTTGGGAAACCAAAATGATATTGTGTATGTGATACACACAAGCACTGTTGGGCCCGTTATGGGTTTTTGTGTTCCTTAAACACAACATAACTGGAGCATATAGAAAATAAATTTCGGAAATCACTCATTTGATCACTCACTCTTAGGAGTAGTGATTCTGTAAGGCAGTGAATATTTCTTGGCAACTGCCAAGAGGAAAGTGTTATACGTGTCTCTCAGTCTTACTTAGAAGTTTTATTCCATATATACTGGTAATTCTAATCGCTTCGTAGTATATTCGATCATGGATACTAAAGGCAGTATACACAATAATCCAAATGTATGTACATAGTAACAAAGTAACTTTGGAAAGTCTTGTGGTGCGATAAGATAATTCGTATTAAAAGCAAAATGAACTTCTTGGGAAATTACTTTAAAAGGAGATCTAAGTCATGCATCAGAATATCAAGAAATAATACAACTAGTTAATGGCACTCAGTTCTCAGGTCACTGAAGACTTAGGGTACATTTATTCAGAATGTGGAACAACATGCGGATTCTGTGTCGATGAGAAAGAATCAACGGAACACATTTTTGGAACCTGTGTGGAACTACTGGATCCCTGGATTCCGCCAGGCATTGTTGATGTCGAGCAGCATTCTGTGGTTTACCAGAACAATAGGCTTGTGGGAGACATTATAGGATTACACAATAGAGTATGAGGGGAGTACAATATATCGTTTGGCTGCAACACTAAGGCGCATTTTTACCACACAATAAGACGAATTTGCAGATTTATGGGATGTCAGTAAAGAAAAAGCATTGATACCCTTTGCGCATAGCATATGCGCATTTTATACACTTAAAACCGAAAACGAAACATGGAGTAGAAATAATGCGCGTGTTTTTATTAAACTATGTGTTTAGCGAAGAAGCTTTAAAAATGAGACAGTTTTTCCTTATTCAAACTAACTGTGGGTGGTTCCTGTGCCGTCGAAATAACGACTTGCAGACCTTATCCACATTTAGAGTATGAAGCTATTTGAATACTTGGGGGTTCAACAGATTAGAAGTTAAATAGTCAACCTCTTTATTTTTAGCACTGAGATACATATGTATTCATTACAAAAAAAAAAGAACTTGCAAATTCATAGGACATCAGAAATAAAGAAAGAGATTTATTCAGATTGTAAAACAATTTGGAACTTTATACACCTAAAACCGAAATAATGCGTGTGTTTTTATTAATAAATGAATGAAAACGTGTTTAGAGAAGCTTTAAAAATGAGACAGTTTTTCCTTATTCAAACTAACTTTGGGCAGTTCCTGTGCAGACTATATCCGCATTTAGAGTATGAAGCAACTTGAATATTTGAGGGTTCAACAGATTATAATTTAAATAGCCAACCTCTTTTATTTTAGGTTGGGATTTGCAGTATTGAAACTCACTGCAGTGCATTTTCATCTTTAATTAACATAAACTACAATTTTTATGGCTTAAGGTGTTAACGTTGAAATATTTTTTTCTCACTCACTTTTTCTGTCATCTTCTTCTTCTCCCCTTCAAAGTCTATGCATCTTTTGAATTTTAAATTATTTTTAAAGGATTTTTCTCCTTTTCTCATTCCTGTTGGTCTGTTTTATTGCTTATTTTCTTAGGTTTTTTTATTGAATTTAAAGACATCAATCATTGTCCTGAAATTGTTGTCATCTGTTGGTCATACAAAATACACGCTTAACGGGCAATTGAAATTGGGCGTAAATAATAACTTCACAGGCTTAGACGCGTTTGTTTTATAGCACCTTTATTGACCATAATTATTGTGTTAATTTATACATTATAGAGGCTTTCAATAGAGAACCCTACACATTGTATCTCTTTAAACTCATTAGTAAGTGATTAAGTTAGTAGTAGGTAGTAGAGTGAACTCGCGAAAACGTGAACACTCGAAAGTGTGAACGTCTCAGAAACGTGAACAAATTTATTTTTCTTCAGAGTATTCTAAAACGTGAACAAAATCTGAAAGCTCTAAAACGTGAACACTTTTTTTATTCTTTTAATCTGTTTTTAAATTGGGAAATCCCCGACTTTATGGTACTGGAAAGCGTAAAACATTACGTGCATCTGAATTTCCAAGAATGGAAAAAGTCTTTATAAGTGATTCCTTCACACGCGAAACTAAAAATCTGCCGGTAAGTGGTTAAATTAAAGAAAATTATAGGGGTTTTAAAGCCAGTGACGGATGGCTTCAAACATTTAAGCAAAAGTTTGGTGTTCGCCTTCTTAAAATTTCCGGAGAAAAGCTTTCTGCACAGCCGCAACTTGTTGACCCATTTAAGGAAAAGTTAAAAGCAAAAATAGAAGAATTATGTGAAGATCAACTTTATAATGCTGATGAATGCGAGTTATATTTGAAGCAGTTGCCAGATAAAACATACATATGTGTGATCATTGGAGAAAAATGCTCCAGGCGCAAAGATGGAGAAACGACTAACTTTCATGGGCTATTCAAATGCGTCGGGGACTCTTAACTTAATTTACTGGTATTTGGAAAATCTAAAAATCCACGACGTTTCAATAACTTTACTTATCCAGTGAATTACAAATTCTTCAAGTCAGCATGGATGACATGTAACATTTTTATAACCGATTTCATCAATGTTTTGTTAAAGATGTAGATTTCTACTGACAAAAAAGTGAAAACTTTGTTATAATTTTTGGCTTTAGGTTACTGAGTTCCTGACTAATTATTAAAAAAAAAAATTTTTAAATAGTGTTTAGCATTTTTAATTATTAAAATATTCTTTTTCATATTAAATACGGTAATGTTTTGTTTTAAATTTTACTACTCGATAACGTGAACAAACTCGAAAATGTGAACTGCCTTGGTAAAAATTAGTTCACGTTATCGCGAGTTCACTGTATTTGTATTTAGTTGTTACCGTTGTAATCTATTTAACACATTCGCGGACAAGACGGATATGCCGTCAATTTTAGTTCAAAATTAAGGGACAGGTCGGCATATACCGTCGCCAATGTTATTTATCCTTGGGACAAAACGGTAGCTCCCGCAGTAAAGTTCATGTTAAATTATGGTTTGTTAAAATGAGTGTCCCAATAAATGCTCTTTTGTGTGCCTTAGGAGTAAAAGTGACGGTCATAAAAACTTCTAAACATATGATATGATCCCCGATTGAATATCTTCAGTTAATCAAAAGATATAGACTGCCCCACAATGAGACAACACAGAATTTAACTGTCCGCGAATGTGTTAATGAATTTATTAATTAATTTAATCAAATTCATAACTATAAGGTCGCCTACAATTAAAGATAAGCCATATAAATGTACAATCATAACCATGGCTTGAGTCATATAGCCAGCCATCTGTATGTGACAAAGTGTCATTATAAATTGAATTCAATGCTATTCTATTGGAAATCCTAATAGTTTTGGTTTTTGAATTCAATGTTTAGTTTTATCTTCTACCGTCTAACCATATGCTAATGCTTCAATACACTGACTTTCTTAAGATTTTGTTTTGCAATCAAAGAATACACCTATCCCCCGTTTTACACGGTATTCGTTTTACACGTTTTCGATCTTACACGGTTTTTGAAAATAAAATTTTTTTAACGAAATTATAAAGACTAAACTATAATTTGCTTATATCTACAATAATATTTTCTGTAGTGTAGTATTATTAATAACAAATAGTATTAAAAACTGTAATACAATGGTAACACTTCACTATGAAGTAAAATTCAATGTATATAAGATATAAGTAATTTATATTCAATTGTAATTTAGATTTTCTAGAAATAAACATCAGAATACATTACAAATTGGCGACGAGAAAACGTTCAAAAGAACCTAAAAAAAAATTTTTAATTTTTTTTAAGTCGTTTTACGCATAATTGAAAAAAATTTTTTTTTTTTTCGGGCAATTAGTTCTTTTTAATTAAATTGTTTTACAATTAATTAAATTTTTTTTAAAATGCCGACTGATACTACAACAGAAGCTCCAAAGTCATCGATTACGTTGCTTCAAACATCCAACGTTCCAGAATTTTCTCCGGACAATGAAACTTTTTCAATTTGGAAGGAAAAGTTGGATATCCACTTCTGTGAAATTAATTGCACAGAAGAGAATCAAAAGAAGGCAGCTTTATTGAAGTCGATTGGTGCTGCTCCATACAGTGTGTTACATAGTCTGTGCAGTCCCGACTCACCGATTTCAAAAAATTATGATGAGATCTGCAAAATTCTAAGCTCTCATTACACACCGCCAACAATCATCTTTAGAGAGAGAAAAAATTTTTTTTCGTCTGTTAAAAATGAAAGCGAAAGCGTAGCTGAATGGTTTGCCAGGGTCAAAAGTCTAGCTTTAAATTGCAAGTTTGGTAACAATTTGGAAGCGTTTGTGTTAAATCAATTCATCATTCATTTGCCAAGCAAAATTTTTGAAAGGCTATGTGAGGAAGATGAGGCACTTACGGTTGCTGAAGCGCTAAAAAAAGCTATGATTATGGAGACAAAAATGATGTCAAATCCCGCAAAAGAAGACATGGTTAATCTTGTCATGAAGTCACGCTTGAGGCCAAAAGGTAAGATAAAAAGCAATCAATCTTTCAATTCAAAAGTCAGCAGTGGCGTTGGAGGTGATGGACTTGGAGCAGGTAACAGCAGTGGCGCAAGTGAAAGTAAACAAAAACACAAAAAAGTATGCTCACACTGCGGTTGGCACAACCATGAGTCTAGATTTTGTAAATACAAAAACAGCAAGTGCCATTCTTGCGGTAAAATTGGGCATATGGCGCCTATATGTTCGAAGAAAAATAGAACTGTAAACTATGTATCAGATTCTAATTCTCCACAAAATAATATAAATAACGATTTATTTGGTTTATCTATTTATAGTGTGTCTTCAGAATCTACTAGAGGCATCTACTATTTGGAGGTTTTGTTTGACGGAATTCCGATGAAAATTGCTTGTGATACCGGTGCCTCTTGTACGTTGATTCCACTTTCAATGTATGAAAGAAGTCTTGGTGGTAAAATATCAAAGTTAAGATCGTGTCAAATTCCTTATGTTGATTATAGCGGTAAAAGAATTTCTCTTTTGGGTGAGTACGATGCTTTAATATCGTATCGAGGTACCGAACACAAGATAGTTGTAGTAGTTACTAATACAAAAACCCCTCCATTACTCGGACGTTCTTTTCTAAGAAAATTTAAATTTGACTTAAAGCCTATATTTTTCAAACCTAGACCGCTACCTTTTGCTTGGAAAAGTAAAATTGAATGTCACCTTCGAAAATTAATCCAAGATGGAGTTCTCGAACAGGTAGATAATTCAGAATGGGCTACACCTTTAGTTCCAGTTTTAAAACCTAACGGTGGTTTGAGGATCTGTGGTGATTACAAGGTTACACTAAACAAATGTTTAGAAAACTTTATTCATCCTCTGCCTAGGATTGACGAAATTTTTGCTTCATTGGAAGGAGGAAAACTATTTACTAAACTTGACCTTTCCAATGCTTATAATCAGTTAGTATTAGATGATGAATCACAATTACTGTGTACTTGGAGTACTCATATAGGATTGTTAAAAGTCAAAAGGCTTCCTTTTGGAATTAAAACCGCAGCAGCTATTTTTCAAAGGGTTATGGAAAATTTATTATCAGGTATTCAGAATGTTGTAGTCTATCAAGACGATATAACTATTACGGGAAAGAACAATTTTCAGCATATAGAAACTCTTAAATTAGTATTAAAGAAACTTCATTTAGCAGGACTTAAATTAAATTTAAGCAAATGCGAATTTTTTAAACCTAAAATATGTTTTCTTGGTTTTACCATCGACAAACATGGCTTAAGTAAGTCTGACGAACGAATTTCAAGTGTTTCGTCGGCACCTATACCAAAAGATATCTCTGAACTTAGAGCTTTTATTGGAATGGCGAATTATTATTCGAAGTTTATTTGCAACTTTAGCCAGAAAATGTTTCCTCTATATGAGCTTCTTCGGAAAAATGTTCCATTTCATTGGTCAAAAGAATGTCAAAAGGCATATGAATTGATTAAAGCTGAAGTGACATCCGATCAGGTTTTAGTTCATTTTAACCCAAATTTACCTATAATTCTAACTACCGATGCTAGCAATAATGCAGTGGCTGGTGTTTTGTGTCACAGAATTCAAAGAAATTTGAAGCCAATTGCTTTTGTTTCAAGAGCTTTATCTAAAAGTGAAACAAATTACAGTACTTTAGAAAAAGAAGCTCTAGCGTTAATATTTAGCGTAACTAAATTAAAGCAATACCTCTTGGGTAATCGATTTATTCTGCGTACGGATCACAGACCGTTATTGGGCATCTTTGGTGAACATAAGAGCTTACCAATCATGGCTTCAGCTCGTATTCAAAGATGGTCATTAATTTTATCAGGCTTCAATTATTCCATTGAATACATTAAAGGTAATTTAAACATAGCTGATGGACTCTCCAGAATGCCACAATTTTTGTCGGCTGAAGATAAAATTGAAAGCAATTACATATATTAATTTTATAGAATCGGATAGTGATTCCACTTTTTATTTAAATTTTAAGGACATAGCTAGAGAGACACGCCGTGATCCAGTTTTATCAAAATTAAGTGCAGCCATTCAAAATGGCACTGTTCATTTGTTAAAAGGAGATGAATTCATTCCTTTTCGCAACAAAGCATATGAGCTCTCAGTTGAATATGATTGTATCCTTTGGGGGTACAGAGTAGTTATTCCAAAGAAGTTACAAGATTTTGTTCTCAAGGAACTTCATGCATCACACTTGGGAATTGTGAAAACAAAGATGTTAGCTCGTTCATACGTTTGGTGGCCAAACATTGACCACGAAATAGAAAATATGATAAGAGATTGCATCCCTTGCCAGGAATTGCAACAAAGTCCTGAGAAATCTCATTTAATACCATGGAATCCTACCAATTCAGTATGGAGTCGTATCCATATAGACTTTGCCGGTCCCATTAAAAACTTTTATTTTTTAGTAGTGATAGATTCTTACTCTAAATGGGTTGAAGTTTTCAAAACAAAAGAAATAACTTCATCTTTTGCTATCACAAAATTAAGGGAACTATTTTGTAGGTATGGGCTGGTTGACACTCTTGTTAGTGACAACGGAAGACAGTTCACGTCTGAAGATTTCAAATTTTTTTTGAAAACAAATCATATTAAACATATTCTTACTGCTCCTGGACATCCAGCTACTAACGGTCAAGCAGAAAATTTCATAAAAACACTTAAAAAGTCAATCTTAGCAAGTCTTAAAGTTGACAAAAACTCTTGCTTAGACATTATTTTGAACAGGTTTTTACTTGACTATCGCAATACTGTACATTGTACCACTGGTGAATCGCCTTCCAAGCTTTTTCTTGGAAGATTTTTAAAAACACGTTTAAGCAGATTAAAGCCACCTACAACAAGGCAAGTTATTGTTGACGCTCAAAATAACAACGTTACAAATTACAAAGGTAAACGCGATGCCATGTTTTCAACAGGCCAAAATGTCATGATAAGAGATTATAGAAATCCTAACAAACCTAGCTGGACTCAAGCTACTATTAAAGATAAACTCGGTCCTCGATCATATTCTTGTATCATTGCTCATAATAACAGAGAAATTAAGCGACATTCAGATCAAATTAGAAACAAGAACTTAAATCAAAATCTTGAAATTGGAAGAAACGTTCAAGAGGAGGTGAACAGTCATGAAAGTGGAAGTTCCATTCATGTTGAACGTGATTATACCTTTCCAACTACAGATGAGACTTCGAAAGCTGCATCTAGTAGAGTTTTGAGACCACGCAAAGAAGGTATTTGTTATAAAAATTAAACAAATAAAAGCTTAAAAAATTAGCATTACGAAATTAAAATTAAAATAAGAAAATTTAAAATTACATATACTTTGAATTATATAAAAACAAATTTTGTTAATACTTATTATACATTTTTAAACGTACCTATGTACCTTTCCGATAAACATATTGTAATAATTAATAACCTATAGTGTAATTGAATTATCATCCTAGTTATTAGTTATTGCCTGTTTATAATATATCATATTTCTTTTGGGGGAGGACATGTAGTGTAGTATTATTAATAACAAATAGTATTAAAAACTGTAATACAATGGTAACACTTCACTATGAAGTAAAACTCAATGTATATAAGATATAAGTAATTTATATTCAATTGTAATTTAGATTTTCTAGAAATAAACATCAGAATACATTACATTTTCATTGTTTTACTGGCAAAATATTTTACTGTCAAAATACAACACTACAAAATGTATGTTACAGTTACGAATACTCAGTAGTCTATATCTATGATGGAAATAGATAAGATGGGAACTCCCCGTTTTATGATCCAAACTAAATTTTATGTGTGTATAAGCTAGATTGTTTGAAATACCAAAACAAAGAACATCATTATTTTTAAACTTTGTTTTAATTAGTGTCTATAAATAATTGATAGCGTAAATTTATTCAAAGTGAGCACATAACGTTCAATGTGTTTATTAGTCATCATATTAAAAACTGACAAAAAGTGCTTTTTTATAGTGATTTTCGTTTAGCACGGGTTTTCCATATAAGAGTGAATTTTTCGAGTTACACGGTTTTTTATGGAACCTATCTTCCGTGTAAAACGGGGGATAGGTGTAATAATTTTCTACTCAATTAACGCATGAATTTATTCGGGGGAGGGAAATTATTGTTGTTGTTGTTGTGATTGTACTTCAATATCATACAGGATATTACACTGTTTACACACGAACATGCTGTTTGAGATTTAAAGTGTTACACAACTGAGAGTTATAAACTCCTCCTTATCATTTCTAAGTTTGCATTATTCAAGAATTAAACCAATAAAGTTGGAAAGACAGACCGATTGTCTAGGTTCATCAGGTTTATAGTAGTATATAAGTATCTGTATAGTAGTATAAAAGTATCATCTGATACAAGAAAAGGACATTAAATTGAAGTTCGTGATACATTTGAGGTGCTGAAGTAAATTGGAGTCGTCGCCGTAGTCTATTGGGCTTATTAGAGGTGAGGTCACGGTTCAAACTCCAGTTTAGACATATCGAACCAAATATAAAAAATATTTCTTCGGTGGCTTCCTCTCAGCTGATTTCTGGCAATAGGTCTGAGAGGAGATAAAATTGCCATGAAAAGTTTCTCAAAAAAATATTTGTCGTTCGAAGTCGACTTTAAACTGTAGGTACCGCCAATAAAGAATAAAATTAATACAGACAACATAAGTGGTGTGAGAAGTTAGATCGTAATTCTGACTGAAGGATTGTAATGACCCATTAAGTATGGCATCTTTAGCAGTGCTCTGTATTTTTAAACCTTTAACGTCTATTTTATTGTCTCAACCGTCCAGTAGAATTTCCTAGTTACTGTTTTCTCTTTTGTATTCAAGGTGAAAACAGTCCACGGGTCCCAAATCGCACGGGTTGTGCCAATTAAAATGCCAGCACTCTACTCTAATATTAGTGTTCTGAAAGGTGCGATAATGCCTCAGACGACCTAAAAAGGGAAGCGATGAACAATTTCATGTCATGGTAAGTAACTACAAAGGGATACTAAGTAGAATATAAGTTTAAGACGCAATAACAAAAATTGCATTATACTCGTAGAAAAGCAACAAAGCTTCGACGACAGTAGTGTTGAACACATCGTTTTAGACAATAAGAATCTGATAATCCCAAACACATCGGGATTTATATAAGATTTACCAGGGTTTGTATTACTTGCTTGAAATTAGCAAAAGCACCTAAATTTCTGCTGTGCTTATAGTTTTTCAGCAATTGTACCCAAAGCAAAAGCAAACAGCACAGTCAAAAAACAAAAATAAACTCATTAGCTGTAGTGGTACAGTAAAATATTTTCTACTAACGCAGTGAAGCACAGTTGTTAATTTCAAAACGATCACTATTGCTTACAGCGTTTCAGCTCTTATGGTTTCTCTTGTGCTTTTGCTGTACTTATTTGCTGCGCTGTTTTACTTTGTAAAGAACTGTTTAACACGTTCACGCCGGCGCTTAAATTCATGGTTCGCTCTATAGGACGGCAGCTTAGTTTAGTAACCTACAATGGTATCGTTTAAAGTTTTGCGTATTTTTTCGGGAATTCGTCCCATCCTCATTAAATCTTTTGAATTTTTACGGTGAAAATAAAACAGTTATTGATTATAATTGTTATTATTTATAATTATAACTGTTAAAGATCTAAACATTTGGTATTACGTGCGTTCTAATAGCATGATCAAGTGCGGGCCAACGGTGGTACGCGCCGGCGTGAACGTGTTAAAGGTTTTATATGATAAAAATGCGGTTGTATTTGTGAGAAGCATGTGTATAACCCAGAAGAAAATTGTTAGTAATTATTGTTTCAAGCAGTGTTCGAACAAATATTGTTTACAAAATATTGTGTTTTTTAATCCCATTTATTACTCTTCGGAATAATAGAAATATTTCACTTAAAAATTCAAAGAAACTTCTGTGAATTTTACCCATTGCAAAGGATGGCAATATTTCACTAGACAGAAAATATCATTATGGAAAGATTTAAATGCATAATAATGTATGTAAATGGTGTAGTGACCAATTTGAGGACCATAAAATATAACCCTTTCGAATATTCAGGTACCTGCAATATGTAATGATGACTCTTGCTACAAAACCATAAAAACTTGGCGAAAAATACCAATGTCGGTCGTTTGAAAAATTCTGGTACCTGAATATTCGAAAGGGTCACCTTTTTTGTTAGTGTGTTTGTAAAACTGGCCTCCTTCGTATAGTTTGAGAAGAGTTCGAATAATATCAAATTACTTTTGAATTTCGTTACCTGCATTCCATAAATCATATATTCTTTTCTTCTTCACAACAACAATACAATGCAGTTTGAAGCTTCAAGTGAACTTACCTTTCTTGTAAGCACGTCTATAAAAGGCAGCTAAATCAAAAATACTGTATCAGTTATCTATTAGACGTCAAAGTGGCCGAAACGGTTATTAAAAGTGCTTTTAAAAATTGATAAAAAAAATTTTCAAAATCAAGTGTTTTATTTTGAATATAATAATAATTGTCCGAATTATACTGCATAACCATATTGGCATCAGTTTATTTCAGATCCTAGATTCTTTTGATCTACCGTTTTAAAACTTGCTATCGCCTACGCTTGTTCACGTGTTTGTTTACGTCTAATAATTGAAAATAACTCCGCATAGAAGAATTAGTTAAAAAGGCAAATCCATTCACTAGAAAATGGAGTCGAAGAATGCTAATGGAAAATTGTTTAATTGTACAAATGGACAATCTCCAGCAAATAGTAAAACAAATGGAATACAACAGCAAACGACACAGCCAGCGTCAACTAAACTACAATTAGAACAACAGCGGCAAGCGTTACCAGTCACGAGCTGCCGAAAGCGGTTAATACGAGAGGTCCACAAGTCCGATATTCTTCTTATAATGGGTGAAACTGGTTCGGGTAAAACGACTCAAATACCGCAGTTTCTATTAAGTGCTGGATTCGGTAACAAAGGAATGATTGCTATAACACAGCCACGTCGAGTGGCTGCAATTACGGTGGCAAAACGTGTAGCTCAAGAACAGCACTGCCAATTGGGTGAACTCGTCGGTTATACAGTACGTTTTGAAGATTGTACCTCACAAAAGACACGTATTCGCTTTATGACTGATGGCTTTTTATTGCGAGAAGCCTTGGCTGATCGATTGCTGAGCAATTATACCGTCATAATGCTAGATGAAGCTCATGAGCGCACGGTAAGCACTGATGTTCTGTTTGGAGTGGTTAAAGAGGCACAAAGGCAGCGCAGACTGCGTTGTTTGACTCCATTAAAAGTTATAGTTACCTCGGCTACAATGGATATTGATCATTTTGGTCAATATTTTTGCGTAAAAGGCATGTATCTGGAAGGTCGGACGCATCCTGTAAAAGTAATGCATGCCAAAGAATCACAGCCAGATTATTTACATGCCACTTTGGTGACGCTGTTTGATATCCATCGTAATACACCAACAAACCATGATGTATTGATTTTCCTAACGGGTCAAGAAGAAATTGAAGCAATGGCACAACAAATTCGACAGATTGCTAAGACCAATCTCAGTAATATTGCTGGGGTGCGGGTTTTCCCACTTTATGCCCAATTACCACAAAATAAACAATTAGAATGTTTTCTACCAGCTCCAGCCAATGCCCGCAAAATAGTTTTGGCTACAAATATCGCAGAAACGTCTGTCACAATACCGGGTATACGTTATGTTATAGATGCCGGCTTTGTAAAACGACGCATTTATAGCCCCAGTACCGGCTTAGATGTACTAAGAGTAGTACGCATTTCCCAGGCACAAGCGTGGCAACGTTGTGGTCGAGCTGGTCGCGATGCCCCTGGAACATGTTATCGAACTTATACGCAACAGGAAATGAATGAATTTGAAAAAATGCCAAAACCTGAAATTTTACGAAGCAATATTTGCTCGACTGTATTACAGCTATTGGCGTTGGGTATCGATTGCAAAAGTTTTGATTTTCTAGATAAACCCTCACCGGAAGCAATGGATGATGCATACCGCAAACTAGAGTCTTTGGGTGCTGTACGAAATGCCTCTACCATACCTGAGCTTACACCTTTGGGACGAAAAATGGCACAGTTTCCTTTGGATCCACAATACAGTAAACTATTATTGGCAGCTCCGAAATTTGGTTGTATGGAGGAAATGTTAAGCTTAGTAGCAGTACTCTCCAGTGAAAATGTTTTCCTTTCAAGTACAGAAAAGCAAGAACAAGCAGCTTTGGCTCATGCCAAATTTCATTCAAAACATGGCGATCATTTAACGTTACTGAATGTTTTCAGTGCCTTCCAGAAGACTGAAAAAGTTAAGTTATGGTGTCATGATAACTTCCTCAATGCCCGTAATCTAAAGTATGCCCGTGATGTGCGCAGTCAACTGTTGGAAATTGTCAAGCGTTTAGCTTTAAAAGTGAACAGTTGTGGCAGCAATTTCGATCAAGTACGAAAGTGTTTATTAGTTGGCCTCTTCGATAATATAGCTGAACTACAACGTGACAATTTCTATTTAACGATTACGGGTCGTCAACGTGCCAAAATTCATCCGTCTAGTGTATTTCATGGTAAATATCGTCCGGATTATATAATTTTCTCTGAAAATGTGCTCACCGAACAAAATTTCTTACGTCAAATAACGGAAATTTCACCAGAATGGGTAGCCGAAGTTGTACCACACTTTAGTCATCTTAGTCGCATTAAAATAGCATCATAATCAATAAACCAATATTTCTATAACGTTTTCGTTTCACACTATGATAAATCAATTGCAGGTTTTTAAACAGTTTTTTTTATAGAATTTTTACTATTTTATTAATTATATGTACGTATTTTATTTATTGCTAAGCTAAAGTAATTTAAATCCAATCCGTATGAAATCAAAACAAACTACACTTTTATGTAAAAAATAATCTCCGTAATAAATTAATAAAAAACTTATTTTTTAAACTCTAGTTATTTACTAAGAAGTTTCTCTATATATAGTATGTATGCATTGACATATATTTTCTATTTCCTTATAACAGTCATTGTTTATAGTTTAAATTATAGTCTACATTTTAAGTCACGTTTAATAAAATTTATATAAAATATTTAAAAAAAAAAAATAAATAAAAAAAATAAAAAAAAAAATAAAAAAAATAAAAAAAAAATATTTTTTATGCTGGACTTAGTTATGCTACCGTTATTGGATAGTAAAAGTCGCCGTAGTCTAGTAGTATTAAACGTAAGGCCTGAGTTCAAGCCCCAGGTCAGACATCAAAAACAAAATACAAAAAGTATTTCTTCGGCGACTTCCTTTCAGCAGATTTCTGGCAAAAACTCTGAGAGTAAAAATTGCCATGAAAAGCTTCTCAAAAAATCTGTCGTTCGGAGTCGACTTTAAACTGTAGGTCCCGCCACTCACGTATAAAATTAACGCACACAGCATGAGTGGTGTTGAGAAGCTAGGCCGTAATCCTGACTGATATAACTGCATTAGAAAGCTCAAAAACAATAGACGGACTATTTATTGCAGAAAATTTGGAAAAAAGGGAAGACACTTGACGACGACTTAAGACAATTAGAATCATTGTTGTATCATCATGATATTTAGCTGCTAATGTGACGTACAGATGATTACAATATATTTAAAAAGACGATCTTACAGAAGCAATTCCACATTTGGGGCTTAGAGTAGAATTCAGGGAGAAGCTATTTATGTGGCGTAAAAAAGAAGTAAAGTTTGAAGACTTGACATGGTAATACATATTTACAAATGTGTTTAATTATTTATTTCATTGCAGTTTGGAATAGATGATGACACCATATCCAACCCAAATAAAGTTGTAGACTGGCTAAACAAAGATTATTGAAATGCCCCTTCTCCCTCTTCTTCAAATTCATCAGTAAAGCGTGTTCTCAATAAGGTAGTTAAGAGATTAGTTCTTACACGTTTTATATATAATAATATGTATGCCTATAAATTTAATTTAAAAGGATTTGAAAACTATACTAAACTGCACATCTAAAGGGCAATCATGTTTGGAAGTATATAAACAATCCCAAAAACTTTCAGATAACAACTGAAAAGATTTTAGTGGAATTGTTTTGTTGTTTATTTGTCAAGTTTTTCCCGGTGAAGCAGATGCAAAAGTAAATCAAGTTCTTTTTAATATTTGAAATTATATTCAAATTATTTCAATTTTGACAGGAATACTATTATATTGAACGTCAAGGAAAGAAAAATCCAAGCGGCAAGTTATATTCTAAATATGTTATATTCTAAATATGCAAACGGGCAAAAAAATCTGATGAATTTTCAGAAAGACTTCAATGTGATGAAGTACACAATCAAGACGCTGAAATAGACGATACCATTTCTGTGGTCTCTTAACAGAGATAGCTCAAACTGGCAAGATGTGTGTGAAAAATGGAAGAAAACATATACGTTAAGGCAAAAAGATCTAAAACGACTAAGTAATGTCGACTTTTTAACAAATTGGCCGAAATATTCAGATTCCCGAGCTCCACAGCTAGTAAGTATAATCAATCAATTAATTATTAATCAATTATCCAATACATTCATATACTATTAATAATGGAAAAACGTATGTATATTCGTCCAAAAATGTTAATATGAATTATTTTTTGTTTTTCAATAAAATTTATAAGCAAATATAAAAAATTGTGTTTTTGGATATAGGAATTCTGTTTTCTGATAAGTAAGTGTAAATTTAACAAACAAATAATAGCAATTGAACCACTGTACTACTACAGAAGCAGTGGTAAATCAAAGTTAAACGTTGTTATTTTAAGAATGCACAATCTCAAAATAAGATTGCACCACTTTGATATATAAATGTTTAACTTTGATTTAAAAATGTTTATATTTTGAAGTAACATATAATATTCTTAATTTAATATTGACCTTTTTCGATTTAAAAACCCCAAATTTTTGTTTAGAGGTTGGACAAGGTTAACCCAAGTCCGAGCAACTTTAAATCTAAGTTGTTTCAGCTTTGATTTCAGACGTAAGTTGTTTTTATGTTGAACGTTGTCGATTATAAAATTTTCCACCTTGGTTGTTTTTCATAGCTGCTTTTTTGTTGATTTAAGGTGGTTTTTGTTGATTTTAAGTTGTTTTTTCTCTGGGTGTACTAGACTTCGGCGACTTCAAACGCATTGGGCTATTCTTGATCGATACCGCCTATAAAATACATACTTCAGAGCACTATACACAACGTTTTAAAATAAATCCGTTCACAGAATAATATGAATGATCGCTTAGAACATCCAACATTTAGGGAAGACTGCTACTAATAGAATTCGAAATATATATTGTAGACGGAATGAAAGACGACTGAGTAGGATATGCTAATTAAATTGTTGAATTATTTTTTTCTCATACCTATTAATACCAAGTACATATTTTTCTACGTCTGGTACCAATATGATACGATTTATCTGGTATTAACATGATATGATACAAATTTCCAAGTTCTATCGTCGAGTTGTGTATTACAGTCGTATACGTAAAGATTCCAAAGGTCAGCGATATATTTTTTGCTGTGCCACAAGCCACAGCACGAAAACAATGTGTGATTATTCACTCTCCCTTCAATTATTTTAATACAACAATTTGTTGAGCCAATCATCAAGCTGTCAACGATGATTTATTTTAAATCATGACAAAATTAATCAAGAAACAGTATGCGAATGAAAATTAAAATTCTTTTCATGCATAAATACAGACACAAATGAAATACTTATGATTCTATTTTCATTTCTTGCATCTCAACAACTCCCTCTACGTAATTAAATAAACAACAGAAATGCATCCAGTAAACAAAAACAGAAAAAGTGAAGACATCATTGCAGCATCAGATGAGAAAATAATTTCATAAAATCAAAAGAAAAGAAGGAGCTAGAAATAAAAAAGTAAAAAATATTGAGAAATTAATTTGCAAATGAAGAACAGAATTCCCGGGTTAAATGTAAATCAACACTTGAAACTCCACACACAGAGCACTGCAAATATTGAAGATAACGAGAAACAATTCCATTAAATATTGCAGAATGCAATTCAGTATGAAAAATTTAAATGAAAAAATCAGAGAGAGTAACCAGAGTGCATTTAAAAGAAGGAAATTCAAATTATTGAAAACGAATGTTGAATACCGTACAAAAGAGTTAATCGGAGTACAAAAAGTTAAATCAGTTAAATAAGGAGAATAAGGCCCCACTGCGCTGGCACCTAAATCATGTGATAACACAGGGCAATGAATAGGAAGATGAACTCACCAACCAGAGGTGAGCTCAAACGCCAGAGACTGCAGACTCTTCTAAATCCCAACACTTTTAAGACAATCTAAGCTAATGCTGTTTAATTATAATTGCAAGCGCATTGAGTCTTGTAAACATTCTTAAACATTATTTGAATAGGCAGAAATTACTGCAGGATGTGGGGCCCTCGGCTATGCGGATGTGGTTCTTACAATTTCGGGCAGATTTTAAGACTCTATTAGAGATGGGATGCGACTACCTCTGTAGGAGGTCAGCGAGTGAGCATCTGGTCGCGGTTTGGATGCTGCTAATCACGGAAAAACGGTGGCGGAACTCTTCACAAGAAAGTACAAGTCGTCACCTTTTCCTGGCCTAAAACTGCACACCACACATCTGACACTCAAAGATGAGGCGCATTTTTGGAGCTCGTTATGGTTAGGGAACTACGTCGGAAACCAACCATCATTAACGTCTCCATTGCCCTCTACATAGAAATGGTCAGACCAATCTTAAAGCACGGTTGTCTAGTATAGTTGGAACAAATTGAATGTGATATGATCTGATAGTTACGACTTACGCACTGAACATAAGTAGGCATTGAAGATAACTGTATGCCCCCTTTGGCTTGATCTCTATTGTAGTGGATTTCTATTTAACATTTGTAGGCGTCTCTGGGCGAATAGATAGAGGTGTGGATCAAATACTGATCATGAAAGGATTCCGAAAAAAAATTGGGACAATCGGGAACAAAGATTACATAATACTGCGATACAACATAGCAATGATGTTCACGATAAATTAGCACGATTGCCTTAATACGAAATTAAAAATAAATAAATATTAACACAAACGTACTTCCACTGACATTATTGTCATTGCAAATATTGTGGGATCATATAAGAAGTTCACAAATCACTGCAAACAGCAGAAGAAAGCGGAAAAGTACGACATACATAAGCGGACCAATTGAAAAACTGTTAAATAAGAGCAATTCAGCTAGTTCCACGAAATGTATTGCCGATAAAAGGTTAGCAACTGCTTCTTCCTGTCCTTACGAAATACAATCTCTTTCAGACAGTTGGTGGAATGATGCACAAATGCAACCAGTCATGCCTTCAGGGCAATCTTCCGGATTTTTAGTGCAATTTCATGAAGCATTGTGCAAGAAGTCATGAAGCATTGTTAAAAATACCAAAGCAGATACTAGAGACCTCTAGTTCAGTTACTTCAACATACTGTATTTGTATGGTATTAACCGTGGTTATTAAAGTACATGGTTTCCCATGAGTTACTTGCATAATTTTAATTTGTTTTACTTAGGAAATTGCCAGCCGATATGCGTCTGGAAAATAGCATACTTGAATATAGAAGAACATAACATAACATAATTTAATGGCATCCCTATTACGAATAATTGCTTGCACATGAACTGCTTCTGTCTTGTCATAAACGTTCAACTTTAAAATTGACTTGTAATTGTTTTTTTGTCGTTTCCTTTTGCGTATTTTTCCTCTTTCTTATTAATTTTAACTGTGAATAATGGGTTCACTTAGTTATCATTGCTGCTACTATTGCTGCAGTTGTTGTTGTTCTTCTTCTTAATATTGTTGCAGCAGCTATTGAAGACAAGCAACAAATTAAAAACGATTTAAACTCCAAACATGTGCAAAGAAAAAAGATTTTCAATTATTGTACACCAAATAATTATGATGCCTTATACAAACGTTTACTGCAATTACCGCCTCTGCTACGTCTCCTACTGCTACTACTGCTACGACTAGTGCTGTTGCAATTGTTTTTGCTCATGCCAGTGATGTTAACCCATATGATGGCATTTTCCTAATGAAGTTGTCTGCAGTTAAACAAGTCTAAGACGCACTAAATATTCTGCCAAGACGACAGTGAGGCACATATTAACAGTACTATGAATAGGAGAATACTATTGATTCAGTATGATTTTTTTCTGTTTTTCATTTCTTTTTTAATTAGAAAGTTAACAATTTTATTAATGACACAGTATTTGAGGAACAATATTTCATATACGAGGGTTGTTTGAATTTTATGAAGCAAAAAAGTACTTACTTACGACTTAGCCTTTCGCAGGCGAGACGCACAGCTTAGTGTTGACTATGAACGACGGATTTGAGAAATTTTAAATAACAATTTTATTTGGTTTTTGGAAGCAAAGTGCTGATAGCAAGTCACCAAAGAAATATTTTTTAATATTTCGGTTTGTTCGAGATGTCTGAGCTAGCATTTGAACCACGGGCTCTCGTATTATAAGCCAACAATCTTTCTACTAGACTACAGCGACTTGTGCTTATCTGGCAAATGAAAAATAAAGATTTCAAAAAAATAATTGTATGATGCCTTTTGATAATCACAGATGCGATGAACATATTTTAAGAAGCCTGATTGCGATTACAAAAATTGAACAGTGGATATCTCTTTCGGAATATTGCGAATTTAGAACAGAAACTTGAGGAATTCCTGCCGCAATTACTAATAGCTGATTACAATTATCCAATAAATAATTGCTGCTGACTGATTGCTGACTATTTCAATAAATTGTTCGGGTATATTCCAATGCCAGGATGGGCCACCTTTCTGCTGAAATAATTAACGTTTTTAATATCCAAGCAAACAAAGCGATAACAAGTCCTAGTTTAGTTTCATTCCATCGGGGTTCTGCCCATATTTGGAACGTAGCTTTTCGAACGAGATCCCTATCCTCCATATCATTAAAATTTGAATACAAAAAATTGTCCACTAATTCTTCGGAAGTGAGATCGAATGCGCTAAACTGCACGCGTTAGTACAAAAAACAAACGTTTAAATCAGTGGGATTTGGGTTGGCGAATCTTGCCCTCTTGCTTTAATTCTTTCGCTGACTCTGATCTATAGAACTACAGTCGATAAGACACAAAAATTTAAATTTTCACGCAGTAATGAACAACAACAGCAAACAAATAACGGACGTTTAAAAAATGAATTTTAAAATGGAACCTTATAACTATGAATGAAAGAGCAAAGCAAAGTTCACAGCTGTGAAGTTATGATTGTCAATGCAAATGTCTCCTTTCGAAAGAAGGTGAAGCACAAATAAAAGTTATTTAATGGAATATTTGAAATCTCTGGCCGGCTCCCAATACTCTGTTCCTTTATTTCCTTTTCATTTCATGACACACAATCAAAATCGAGCCTGTAAATCGTTAGCTATGCTACGATTGTTTATGCAGCAATTGGTATTAGAATGCCATTATTGGCAACGCATTCAAAAACGGTCGAAACCAAAAGACATTTCATTCTATAGAGAAAAAGACAATGCTGACGAAAATTCAAATATTTAATGTGCATGCCAAAATCGTTTAAGATTATATGTTTTCACACAGGTCGTTGTATCAGTAACAACAACAACACAGCAAGAAATACTTTAAATAAATAACATTGAAAAGAAGTATGCAGGGTCCAACAAACTATCGAAATATATATGATACTTGACGGATGGCTGACTAGCTGGATGGAAGGTTCAATGATGATGATGCATCATCATCATGTTGCAATGCACAGTTAAATGTGAAGGCATTTAGTTGTATAAATATTTGCAACATTTGCCATACCAGTCGCAGAGAAGAGCACGAAGGAGTGAGATCTTTAACTCTTTTTTTTATTACTTGTTGCAGCATTGGGTTACTAACTGGCTGGCATAGTCAAGCTTTAACGTGTGTCCAGTTTGGCGTCAACAACAATTGAATGGAAAAAGAAAATAAATAAACAAACCAGAGAAACGAACGATTCCGTTAAATAAAGAATCAACATGATTTTGTTGTTATTTTTTAATTTTTTTTTTTTATTACTATTGTATAGTTATGTGGATGACTTAACAAGTACCGTTTTATCCACATTATGCATATAGCAATAGTTATTCTATGCAACAGTTTATTGACTGACTGGGACCTGTTGGTGCAACAAAGGCAAATTTCGAATCTGAAAGTCAATTGTAACTCTTAACCGCATTCATTTAAGCTTTCTTTTTTTAAATAGGGGACTTTCAACCGAAAAATTTAATTTTAAATTTCGATTCTCGGATTTCGTGCACATCTTTGTATAAGTCAAAGGACAAATAATAGAATTGAACGAAGTCTTGATTGCGCCCAACAATGCCGTAAATTAAAGTGCTCGAGAATTAGAATTCTAAAAGTTAATAAATCTAGAAAGACTCCTGAATCCAAATTAACATCAGCGAATGCCATTGCATAGTCAACAAGGTAACCTCTGGAGAAACAGAATGGGTTAATGATAAAATACATAAAATATAAGAACCCTATACATATTATCTGGCAGCGACAGATGAAAACCATATAACTCCAGAACATGCTACAGTTGACTAAAAACCTAATACACCAATACCCCGGTTTGCGTCGCTAATTGGGACTGAAAAAATGAGACGCAAACCGAAACGACGCAAACTGAAGCAGAATTTTCAACTTTCAGATTGAACTTCACTCCACGACATATAATTCGAAACTAATAACTGTAAACAACGCACACCTGCAAATTTGCTTTCTACTAAACGGGAAATCCCCTTTTTCTGCTTTAGCTTTGTAAAAACATTTTCATATCAACGACGCAAATCGAAGCATTTACGACGCAACGTCGAAGCCATGCGACGCAAACTGAAACAAAAACGACGCAACATTGAAATTCCAGAAACTTAAAAAAAGACGCAACTTCGAAGCGACGCAAACTGAAGCGACGCAAATCGGGGTATTGGTGTACTGGAAAATATCTGGAAAAAATTGAGAAACTGTAACTATGGAATATATTTTTAATCAATGGGATATGATGCTTAATTAAGAACCATATAGAACGGTTGTTTTAGCACAGAAATCTAAGCGCTAATGCCTTAACAATGATTCACTTTTAATCCATATTGGACTCCAATGCAAGTCTTGAATCTTTTAACCTGGTGTGTGTACGTACATATTCTATCTACTTAAAACCGTTTTTTTCGACGATATTTCATTTGCTTTGTTTCGAGTTCATTTAACCAAAAAATATAGCAAGTTCTAGAATAATATGGTTGCGATCTGTTAGTTCAACTTTTCCTGAGAGGTAAATTCACCATCCCTTTCTATTATCTGCGTTTGTGCTGGTATGCTTTCTGGCGGGTCACAGTCTTCTAAGTGAAAGATCCTTTCGATTAAAATTTTAAAACGCAAGCATTGCTGTCAAGTACTTCAACTAAGGCAGCATGCTTGACAAGTTTTTATATATAGATATAGAATATCCATCGGGAGTATTTAATCTATTAATTTTTGTTGTAATTAGTATCGTCTTTTTCATACTAATTACGGAAGCTAACTTAGAAGACGGTAATACCGGCGGCTCCATCTTTACCTATGAGCGTATTCAACACACGAAAATTACGTTTGCGTCGCGCATATTAATTGAAATACAAAATTTTGCAATTTTCATTTTATCTCGCTGTCTGTCTGTTATTTAATAAATGTATTGAAATGAAATGTAAAATAAAACACACAGGAAAAACACATCAAGAAATTGTTGATTCAATATTTACGCTCAATGATGCTGCAAATGCTACATGACAGTCGCCTGGGTGACTGAATGTCTGACTGGTTGGTTGGCTGCCTATCCGGTTTGGTTGACTTTCCATCTTTGTGCTACTGCACCTTTTTTGGCGGAGTTGAATAAATAATTTTTCAAAGATTTACTTTCAAGCAGACATGGAGCCATAACATGCCCATAGCACGCATACATATGTGTCCCTAGAAGCATGTTTCTGTGTGCGTGTGCGTATAAGATTTGGTGCACATGAAATTTTATTTGAACTTGTGAACTTAAATGACGTCTCGCACAAAGCGGCGTATATATGCATGAATAGCGAATTCATTTCTTTTGCTTGTTTTTATATAATGTGCTTGTACGCAAACGTTTCCTTGGCATTGTCCATTCAGAATCCATCATTCGTTGTCCATTTCGTTTATCTTTATTTCATTTTTTTTTTCTTTCTTGCTGTTATATTCCGTGATGACGTTTGTTTATTGCAATCAACAACATGGTCATCATCAATTGTTGCATCATCAAGCCAAAGAACGAAGCAAAAAAAATATTAAAACCTAGCTTGACAAGAAGTTTGTTGTATTTAATTTTCTTGTTTTTGTTGTTTCTTGTTTTGAAGTTTGTTTATACGTTTGATTGTTCGTTTCGCTGATAGTCTCGTTGTCACGGTCATTTCTGTTGGATTTTTCGTTTCACAGTTTTTTACTCCTAGCTTCATCAGTAACTTTGAAAACATTTTCGTTTAGTTTTCTTACACACATATAAATACTAGATTTATCTTCGTCACATGTGCGTACAAATGCTGAAAGTTTGGACAATTTGACATGGAAATGTTAAAAAAGAATTGAGTGCAGAAAAAAGTTCTGAAACCATTAAAGCAGCAGAGAGAAAGCATTTTATTTGCAGGCAGTATTCTTGAAACTTTAAAAGAACTCATCAAAAATATGAAAATTAGAGTTGAAATTGTTTCCCGGTAGGACCAAGAGAACAGTATTGAGAACAGTAATCGGGTTTTTATTTTAAATAGCATACCTCCTCTTGTTACGTGTATTTTAGTGATTTAAAGCAGTGATGCTCAAAATCGAAATTTCCTATCACATGTGATAGGCAAAGAAAAATCTGCTGACGCTCCGTTGGCACACGTACACTATAAGCTTACTTGTGTGGTTTCTTATAATGATCGTGTGTTTGTTGCTTTGTTTGTTGTTTTGTGTTGTTCTCAGAGAACAAAATCAATTCAGTTGACGTTTAGCACTTGATGAAGCAAGACCACGCTACGCAACTTTTTTGAATGATTTTTTGTTTTTTGCAAATACACGCAGCAAAATGTTTGATGAAAATTGGGAATATGATTTTTTTTATAGAGAATATGGATGGTAATGCACAATGTATTGTGTGTTATCGCACTTTATGTCGTAATTTTTTTTTTTATAAAAAGACATTACGAGGCTAGATATGGATTTTTCGACAACATTAAAGGAAATGCAATTAAAAGCAGATTTTTTTTTTAAATTCATGGTTGACGAAACTGACGTACCAAACTACAATAATTTACCATGTAGTAACGAGCAATTGTCGTTGCCTCTTAAAAAGGCATCATATACAGTTGCTTTGGCTTTAGCAAAGCAGGACCGTCCATTCGATGATGGGAATTTCTTCTTGAATTGGACGACAGACGTATTGAGTTGTTTTAGCGAAAAATGTGTTTTGTTTTTTGTAATAACATACACACAACACAATAAACCAATTTTTTTCTTTTTTTATTATTTTCCCAGTGTACAATTCTCAAAAATTAAGTCGAATTTTGTTCTCCGCTGCTTTACCAACACAACCAAACCTATGATAGTATGTGTTTGAGCATCACTGATTTAAAGTAACATGGGAGTCGGGTCACTATAATTTAATTTGACCCATGACCGTAAGCTATCAGCTGCAGTAATTCTAGCGAAGAACATTGAGAATTTGACTTCGAATCGTCTACGTGAATTTACTGAACATGATCAATGAAAGGCAAAAACTCTTCTCAAACCAAGCGGGCTTGAAATATTTAAAATTTTGTTTGGTAGAAAAGGAGACCTGAGGCTTTCATCAGACTATTCAGGAATAACCTGCGGTTGATCAGAGCACATTTAATCAGAATGAGCATTGCCTCGAGTCCAGTATCTAGTTTCTATGATCATCAAAACATGGGAGGCATTAATGCGTCCCAGGAGTAAACGTCTAAATCTAAGAAAGGAATTGTCATTGTTGACTCCCATCAGCATTCTGAAATCTATCAGCGCAGTACGCTTGGACGAAATATTAAGGGATACGCTATAATTGCACGCTTATGGCAAGTACATTTGATC
Source organism: Sarcophaga rosellei (assembly GCA_930367235.1). Lineage (NCBI taxonomy): Eukaryota > Metazoa > Arthropoda > Insecta > Diptera > Sarcophagidae > Sarcophaga > Sarcophaga rosellei. The sequence continues at coordinate 61,360,999 of OV884018.1, read as the reverse complement.
CTCTAGGTGCAGTACTAATCTGCCAAGCTTCAGAGTGATTCATCCATGATCTTTATCGCCCATTATTGGGAAAGTGATTCAATTTTCAACACGGACTCTTTTATAAAAACCGTTTTCAAACAGCCAATATAAACTGACTGCAAACAAATAAAATCATGGTTACGACTTAAAAAGCAGTAGCAAAATTAATATTTACTTTTAGGCTGTGAAAAATCAAGACTTTTTCAAAGTTCAGTTATCTACCCATAATAATCAAACAGGTTAAACACTGCTTAGATTTCTTTAATTTCCTACCATCTCGCAGTTGCCGGCAATCTGAATGTACTGGTGACAGGTTTTAGCCCGGAATTCTCATCTAGTGAGGTATCTTTTTAGTTTTGGTTAATATTTAAAGTTCCCTTAACAATTTAATTTAAAATACTATAACGCATCCATGTGAAATGACTCCATGCAGGTATGTAAGTAAAAGCGTATTAAGTTTTTTGTTGTTATTTTCTAAAGTTCTTAAATGAAAAAAGGAGGAAAAATTCTTAAAAAACTGGTTACCAACTAAAAGTTTCGCCATAAAACTTTTATTAGAAACTTAAGCTACTTCGTTATAGAAAAGAAGACACAACCGAAAATAAATTGCGTATAAATACAAATATTGATCATAAATTACACTTAAAGAAAATTATCAGAAATAAAAGTAATAAAAATGCAATTTTTACATAAAAACATAAAAAAATAATTATTAAAGGCTGTGTGACCACACACAAGAGACGGCAATCGTTAGGTTTTCTAATCAAAATAAACACGTATTAAAAAGCTTTTTTTTTAAAATAAACTGATTTTTTTTTTTCAAATCGTAATAAAATAAATTTTCTTAGAAGTTTCCAACAGTAAGAATATAGAATAAAACAAAAATCATCATAAACAGAATCATTAAATTAAACCTCCGTGGGTATTGAACTAACATGTCTAACGTGTACCATACTTTCGCTGGTTATTAAAATCCTCAAATATTTATTGCAAGCAAAACGTTATTTACAGAAATCCTCAACAAAACTCATAGAAAAAAATTCGTAAATTTATCGAAAGTTTTCTTCTAATTGAGATACTATTTTGTCCGTAATTGTGTAAAAAGAAATTCGATTGAATTTTGTTGGAATTTAAATTATTGCTAGAGATAATTTTGTTCAAAGAATTAAAAAAAACAATTTATTCATTGTGAAATAAAAAATATACTTTAAAAGCTGTAATAAAAAATAAAAAATCTCAAAAATATGGAAATGCTACTTAAAAAGTAAAAAAAATACCACTGAAAACCCATTAGTGTGGTAAAAATAATAAAAAATAGTTAAGAAAATTGGAAAAATATATAAAATCAAAAAATTATAACAAATATTAAAAAGTATGTTTCCTCTACTTGGTTTTAATGGAAAATATGAGAGAGAAAAAAAGAACTTCAATAAGCTATGAGGAAATTATAATTTTATAAAAAGCCTCTTCATTTTGAAACAAATAAATTGTAAATCGAAAATAAATACATAAATTGGAAATGCATTTATGTTTACTTGAAATTTGAAGAATAAATTACATTTTTATTTGGCAAATTTATTAAACAATACATTTCACTTCATTTAATCACACCACTTCACATCACATCACACAAATAATGTTCAATTCGTTCACTTACTTTTAATTTCTACACGCACTTTTTAATTAACATCACAAGCACAGTGTTAATACCACAATACACAACAATGCAACTGACGACGTTGATTTAAGAAGAAAGATATTAGGACACATAATATGAATGAATGAAGAAAAACACAAACAAACATGTTTGTATGAATGTAATTTGCTGTTTAAAACGGTTAATTTCACTTCATTGTAATAGGATTTGTTTTTGTGAAATTTTTGTGTAAACTCTGCAAATGAGAAATCAATCAAATGTTCTCAGAGAGTGTTAAGAAGTAATAAATGAAATTTTTGTTGCAAATTTCAATGTTATTGAACTTCTTTGAGGTTGTTTAGCAAGGAATTACATTCATAAGGGTTTCAAAAAATTTAATGTATGTAAAGTAAATAAACATATGATAAAGGCTTTATTGTTTTTATTCTTGTTGTCCGATATAATAACGTCATGGAATTTATTGCAAGTAAACCGGACATAATTGAAACCCTAAACGACAAAAAAACTGCCGAGACATTCTTATCCGTTCTAGCCCATAATAATAATTGCAACAACTGCTCTTTAATACTAAAGGTGGTGTCACATAAGATACTAGTCGAAATGCAGTGGAAAGTAGATCAACTTGGAGCCTACGAATGAACCATCTACAACGTAGCCACGGCCAACCTTTACGTAAATATTGATGTAGTGTCGGTAAAGAGATGTAAAATCCCTCTTTGCCTGATTTGTACTCAACTCCGATCCTTATTTACAGACCTTTTTCAAACTTCTATGTAAGGGACCTTTGAAACTCTTCTACACCAAGCTCTTTGCGGATTCCAGCATTGCAATATATTATGTTTGAGACTGAACGCAAGACTATGTGACTAGAAAACTTAGATAATAGTCAATACTCTAGTATTTTCTGTTTTATATGACAATTGTGTGCGGAATTTTAAAAGTTCGTTAATTTTCAAACAAAATTAAAGACGACGGGCAAGTATTAAATATACTGGTTTTGTTGCTGTTTTCGTGATGGTTTTTAAGCATTGTTTACCAGAAATAAAGGAAAACGAACTGAATTTAGGCCGACAAAAGAAAAATAAATAAAAATTGTCACTTACCCTTAATTAATATGCTGTATATGAAGGCACCAACAAGTTGTTGTTTATTGTTTCCATTTTCAAATTATCAATCAGCAGCAACTGTTGCCAAAAAAATATTAGCCTGTGGAATACACGATTCGCAGAAAAAATATCGTTCCTTTAACATTAACTGGGCCTCAACCAACAGATGCACAAACAACATTGACTTGTAAACTTGCCAAGCAATAGTGTGGTGTAGGTGTATGTGACTGTTTTACAGATTTCAGTTAAAATTTTCCTTAGATTACATTAGGGAAAGTAGACATCAATAGCACATACAGTCGCTAACAAAAGTAATTTGAAATCATCAACAATTTGTATGCAATTTTCGCATATTCTATTTTTTGTCTTGTAGCTGCTCTTGAACCCGGCAGAGTAACCACGCGAGTTAGCGCACTACGCTGATTATTTTGCAAACAGATTTTTTTTATCTTTCTTCAAGTTTCTACAATTTGCAAGCTTTATTCTGGCTTTGGACTTTACTGAACAGAATTAAATTGTTTATAATTTTCTAAGTCCCACTGTTGTGTTTATAATTTGATTTACAATGGAAATGAATTGCAATGCAAACCTTTTAAATTTTGTATGCAACAATCCTTACGTTCTGCATGTCATTAACCACCAGCAACATTTGTGACGGCGACAGCATTCATTTGAAAGACGAGAAGACATGAAGCACAAGCTCTTTTAATTTTGTTCTTACTTAAAAACAACAGATTTCGCTTGACATTTTCATGTTTGCTTCAATAGTATCCGAAATATTTAATTTTTTTTTATTATTTTTTCGTACTTCTTCTTCTATAAGTTGCCAAATGATGAATGAATTTTTATTTCTCTTTTTTTTAAATTTTTCAACTTGAATTTTTATTTGAATTCTTGATTTTTTCACTTGCAAGCCATTGAAAGCATTTTTTCGTTTCGTTTCATTATAACTCTAGTTACGGTTCGATACTGTTACACTGTTCGATGCGGAGGTAATTGTTGGTTTTCCTAGCATTTTTTTTTTTCAGTTGGTACGTCAGTCTGTCAGACAGTGTCAATCAATTGTTAATTTGAGTTTTGTATTATTTATTATTAATAGCTTAGCTCTCCAGTGGTAACATAGGTTAGCTGGAGTTTGAATTCAAATTTGAATTTGTATTTGAGTTCATTTTATTTGATTTCATTTTTCCTTTATTCACTTTTAAAGCATTTTTATTCATTAAAACCGTGTACTCGTACGCGTATTTGCACTTTTATGTAAATTTTTATATATTTTTTTATTCTTATTATTATTCAGAAACCAATTATATGTATTTTTATCGAACGAACACTTCAATTTCAAATGATTTTTAATTGGTTTTTAATTTTTTTTTTCAATTTTTACTTTATTTTTCCTACAAGTAGTGGCTTGTTTGCTCGGCTCTTATTGACACAATTGTACACCGTACTTATCTGCAAAGATAAAAGTGTTGTTTGGTAGAATAAGTAAAGAAACATTAATTGTTGCTTAAATATTCAAGTTTTTCAAATATTCTGTTTGTCAATTATTGCATTACACTATTGGCCGATCGTAAAATTAATATACAGAACATTGTTGAAAATATAGGCATTTTACGTGGATTAGAAGTGTCAATTCCAAGTGCTTAGTCCTGAACACAAAGGCAACCGTGGAAGAATATTGCAGAAATCACATGGCGTGTGTAGGTGACAAAAAAGACTAAGGTGTGTTTGACAGCCAATTAAATCATAACGTTTGTTTTTTGGAATGTAAGATTTATTACAGTTTGTTTCAATGATTATAGACTGCTTAATTGAATACTTGTTGTGGATATAGCTTTTGAAAAGAAAGGTCTTAAAATATTTCGAAAAATACTTTTAGAAACAAATACACTTCAAATGACGTCTTGCCTTTGTTTAATTTGTCATTTCTTGTGGATTGCTGTACTCCAATAAACTTAATCCCAGTTTCTCTTGGACGGCACAATTACCAATTGCCACTGTTCGAACATGGTACTTCATACTTTGGAAACCTTAATTCATTGATTTTGCTAAAGAACCAGAATTCCAATTTAAAACGCCTTGCTGAGGATTTCTTAAATTAAAATATTATAAAACTTTAACATCCTTTCACATGTACGTAAGGGGTGAAATTCAATTTCTAACCCTTCTGCCTGCCGTTTCATGAAAAACTAATTAAATTTAAATTATGTCACAGTCACATAAATATGAGTATTTAGTCCCTTTTCAAATATCCAACTTTGTCTGCTTTTTCAGTCCTCCTTTTTGTGGCTCTTTTTCCTATTAAAGACCTCAACTTGTTGATCCCCCATGATGATGCTGCAAATTTCAAACATGTGAATTTTAGAAACAAACAAAAAAAAGGTAAAAAACAGTTCACTTACATTTCACCACATATTTTAAACGTGAATTAGAATCTAACGAATGTAATGTTCCATAAAACTACCAAAAACAAAATCAGTGTATAAAAGGAACCCGTTAAAGAGATTGGATAATAAAGTTTATCCCCTTTCTATCAGCCATGGCTAGCATAATAATTTTGGGTGTATTAAAGTGAAACCGCCATACGAGTATTTTGTGGTTTTCATTTAGAATGGATGTGAAGAAAAAACGTCCTGTGCTGTTTCATTTTGAGGGAGTACTTTTATAAATTGAATAAAATTCATTATTTATACCATTTAAGAGCGTACTTAGAGCAAGAATAACTCTTTATTTCGACAAGGATGTCCTTTGCCACACAGCATTGTTTGTTCATTGATTTTATTCTGCTTTTCTATATTTTTTCTGTTATTATTTCTATTTATTGTTTTCAATGTGCAGGAAATTTAATCTCCATAGATTTTGAGACAGAAGCTGTAATTTCCAGGACAAACATTCAATTTCGAAAATTAAAAGGCTATGGCAACACACAGACACACTCAGACACTTTCAGAATAAGTAAAATGAATGTTGTGGCTTTGTAATAGACTATAAATGTTGATAAATGCTTAGCTAAAGGGTTTTGCATTACATTCAGACAGAAACATACACACAGACACATCAAAGAAAATAGTTAAAGGGTTGGTCGAGTGTTAGAGGTTCTAGAGTTTATTTCTCTCCACAAATATATCGTTACAAATATAAATCAATTATTAGAAGCATTTTACTCATTTCATTGATCGTTACAACCCTTAGCCAAGATTACAACCTAGGTTCTCACACCACCCATGTTGTGTGTGTCAATTTTAGCCATGAGTGGCAGGACCTGCAGTTAACTTCGGACGACAAATTTTTGAGATAGTTTTCATGACAATTTCTTTGCGAGTTTTTGCCAGAATTCTGCTGAGTGGAATTGCCGAAAAAATATTTTTTCATTATTCGTACTGTTCGAGATATCTGGACTATGGTTTGCACTATATTGGTTCTTTAATGTCACGGCCCTCTATTGGAACCAACAAAGGACAACCCGATAATATCACGAAATAAATCTCTTATGATGAACGAAAAAACTAGAGTGGATCCGTGTGTAGATCTATAAATTCGTAACTTTTTCAATTTTTCTTACTTTAACTGTTGAACAGCTGTTGACAAGCTGTTTCATTTAATTTAATAGTCATTGATAGTCGATTACAATAACTACAAAACTGTACAGGAAACAAAATAAAAAACAAAAATTGCTACTAAAAACATTCATGCATCATCTTCAACGCCGTACCGTAGGCTTTGGTAAATAGTAACCCAGTTGTATGCATCTGCCTCGCAAGGCATAGCGAAGATTTAGCACTTTGTCCCAGCATGTTTTTGATAGAAGCGTGAAAAAACGCACTCAATTCCGCATAGAAACTTTATAAGATCAAGATGTATTTAATTTTGTTTCTCTGACCTCGACAATAAATTGAAGTCACTTCTTGAAACATCATCGAAAGCAGAACTACTTCGTCTTCTAATATTAATAAATTCAAATTAAAATAATTAAAATTTCCCAATTTTTTCAATGTACCCCTGTGGCCCTTTAATTATTTTCATCACTGTTCGACCATCTATTTTATGCTGTCGTAATAGTTTAACTTGATAAATAATTGAAATAAAAACTAATTGATACTACCAATACTTACAACAAGAGGCAATAAAAAGTGTAATCGTACTTATTTAAATTATTTGCTAAAATTTATAATTGAAATCAATTAGGACCTTAGGGAAAAAGCTTCTGACTTTTTGTGACTTATAAGATAATAGATACGTAAATAAAGATATCGAAAGTATTTTAAAACGAGAATTTTTGTAAATTTAAGCTGCGTATGTGTAGGGTTAAAACATAATACATTTTGACGTCAATTACAGCTTTGACAACTCAGCGTCAGACATTTAGAGCTTAACTAATGGATTGAAATCTCTTTTCATTTACATTTACTTTGGTTGCTCGGGCACTGATATGGTGTCTTAGACAGTCTATTCTAATTCTTGGATATCTAATAGGGATTAAGGTTGTGAACACACAGCAGTCCAAGTCATAAATAACATACGGTAACTTTCTTTGTCTTATGCGAGTATCGCAATAGACCCATTATTTGGACTGAAGTAGAGAAGTTGGGTTTATTAACCACCTCTTATACAACGTACCTAAGCTAACCTAACAAGTGATCTTTAATCTGACATCTGACCTCATTAAAACTTGTTGCCTAACAAGAAAAACTTAATTTGTTTGTTTGTTTGTTAGTTTTTCTATCTCTCTATTATAACTTCAAAGCAAAGAAAAAAGGAAAACTTGAAAAAGTTTTTTTAATTTTCGCCCAGCATATCCTATCTCCAAAGAAATGTTTTTCAAAGTGTATTTAATAAAATGAATATTTAAAAATTTTATTTCTACTACTATGAGGTGCATTTCAATTGAATTTTACTCTCTGCCATACTGTACAAAATCAATTTCCCTACAAACCACACACAGCATTCTAAATAAGTTATTCAACACTCTGCAGAGTCTTGCCTGCCAGATTATGCTCCAGAGTTGAAATGAAATGAAAAGCCTTTAACACTACATTTCCCTCAAGCGGTTAGTAAATATAACATGTTTTACTCTTACGGTATTCATATTATAGAGAGGGGTAGAATGGATATGGGGTAATGTGGTTAAATTTTATAGCAGGCTTGACCACTGCTTCTATTGCTTTATAGAACCACCACCCCATCTCTTTAATTTTTAAACTATAAATCAGTTTATAAGGCAAAAAACCTTTAAAACTAAATAAAAACCTCAAATGTACAGAAATATCAACAACAATACCAACAATGACAAAAAAAAATATAAACAAAACTTACACTACGAATGGCAGGAGAGCAATGATTCCATAGAAATAAAAAACAAAACAAAAAACCGAAATAGAAGTGAATTTATATGGGGCCACACCAACAGAAGAATATCAGCAAACATTTCGCAACAAATTCATCAGGAACCCCATCAACATTATCATCAGCAATAGCACCAGCACCAGCGTATTGGTTGCATGAATATTTCAACTTGGTTTCACTCATTCTGTAAGAGTACCGTTCAAAAACGAGCAATATTTTCAATTTAAAACAGAGCCCGGCAGCTCTTGCTATTGGTCAGTTGTGCGAGAGCGAAAAATAAGAAAAGAGAAAAATTTATACTCTTAAATTCACTACAATGCAGGCATGGAAACTTTAAATTTTTAAGTGGTGGTATTTTAATTAAAAATATTAGTTTATTAAATTAAAATTTGTAAAATTCGTTTAGACTTCTTTGATTATATTGATTTAAGAAAGCATTTTAGATTAAAATTTGTTTTTTTTTTTGGAAATATACATATTTAATAGAAAACTTTCTGGGATATTCATACTGTACATCCCTGCATTAGCAGAAACATGCGACAACACAACCTCTTTCAATGGATGCTCAAATGAGACTGAGTGTATTTTTGATCGTGAGAGAACATTGTTGTAAATTTAATAATGGCTGACATGCACGCGTGCATAGGTTTTGCCGGGCTCTGATTTAAAACTTTGTTTGTGCGTTTGTTTTTGTTTCCATTTTTAATTCTTCTGATTACATAAAGGGATTCATTCTCATTGTGCTCAACTTCATTAGCACAAACCACATTGCCATTATCGTTATCATCATAATTATCCTTATATTCCTCATGGTTCTGGGATAGCAGTATGCAGCAATTATTTTTCTGTTCTTTGGGGAAGATGGCCGTCTGATGTTTTAATTTTCAAATCAACGCAAATTTTGGTTATTACTGTCAAAATTAGGCTTGGCATTGTCGTTTAATTCAACAAGAACAAATGCTACAATTTTATCAATCGTTTTCCCAATTGAAATCTTCTAAAAAAAAACTCAAGTCTGGATTTTAAATTTCACGGGTATTGCAGCTGCTAACGGTCTAGCGAAGGCAGGCACCAGATGTGTGTATCGGATTTTCGGTCGCTCTTCCCAGTCAAACTGTACCAGGGGGTCTTGTAACTAGAGTGCCGAGACTACTAGGGCATTTTAGCTAATTTAGTTGTGGGGGAACCAGCAAAAACGGTCACCAAATTTCTTAACGTAGATATGGTCCACTTAGTAGGTGCCTCAAGCGTCTCAAGTGGGTTATAACAGAACAGACAAGTGAGACGAAATGAAATTGTAAGATCTTCGACTGATTAGATAAATTAGTCACAAATTTAATAAAAATCGTAAACATCCTTCAAGGCGACTATATTCGAATGGACGCACACTCTGCTTGTCAACGCCATTTAAATGTTCGCTTAAACAATATCAATGGCTTAGAAATTAAATTCGAAAAACTTACTAATCATGTTTTCTTAACTTCCATAACAAATTCGTATTCTTAAGAATTGAAGTTAAAACGAAAAGAGAAGAGTGTAAGTGTTAGTATGAGTAGAGCAAATAAAATTTTACACCTGATTAAATTTTCATTCGAATTTAAATTACAATTATATTGTATTGAGGCTTGATATAAATTTTTTTGTATTTATATTTTTGTTGTTGTGGTTGCATTAGTTTAAATAACTTCTTCCTGAAATAATCGATTCTATCAAACTCAACAAAGAGAATCAATTAATTCATGGCATATATTTATTTGAAATACAGACAAGCATACAAAATAACTAAAGATATTAAAAGCGAAATAATAGGAGGAACATAATTTTAATCTGCCTTCAATCCATTAAAGTCAATTCGTTTTAGGAAAATAGTTTCCCAAAGAAAAAAATAAAATTTCATGAATAATTAATTGCTGCCTTAGATTGCGGAAAGAAGGGGCCTATTTAACAGTGAATTTATTGAATAATTAAAAGCGATGAAATGCAAACACAGACGAAGTAAAGTGAGAGAGAATGCTTAATCATTAATTGAATAAGGAAACGATTTAAACTGCTTAACCACGATAATATTTTCCTCACAATACATCCTAAAAGAATTGAAAGAAGGTTCTCGGAGCTCTCGGAAATTTGTGCATCAGTGCACCATTTCTGCCTCGTTTACGTTTCATAAACTGCGTAATGTACGTATCGAATCATTTCGTACTACTAAAATTAATTTCAAACTTCAGCCTTGTAAACGAAAATAAATTAACAAATCATTGGTTGAGATTTTTTAAAGGATAGACATTAGACTGTAAACATCGTAGCTGCGAAAGCAACCGTCACCTTCTCTTTATGGTACATTTGCATTTTATCGGCCATTTGCTTAGCGCACTTAACAGAGTGTCTTCCGAAAAGAGTGCCTTATAGAGCAATGAACATACACCATCATCAGCAACACAACATTTAATCATCATCGATGACTACGAAACGGTACGAACGAGATTTCAAATGTCAAGCCATAAAAGAGTAAGATGAAGACCCAGTAGGAATAGTAACCATTGTCTGTCTAAACTAATCAGTTGGAATTCGACAAGTTACAGAGACTGACATAATCTAGGCAAAGATAAATCTTTTCTGAACTTAAGGCCTTTGCATAAGATAGTGAAGACTACAACCATTTAACTATGGTTAAGTTTGGTACGAGATTTTTTAAAGGGCTGCGCAATCGCTCTAAACAGATAAGATGACCAAGTATAAGTTTCGACAATTCGCTTTGAATGGAGGCGATTTGAATGCGACCTACTCCTTTAAACAACGGATCATTCTGGTCAACTGCTAGCTGCAAAAGAACGAAGATAATGTTGAGTGGTGGAGCATACAGTTTAAAGTCAATTCCAAACAACAGATTGGGAATTTTTATTTAATCTCAGAGTTTTTTAAATTCTCTACTAGAACACGACAACTTCTAAATGTGTTGACAATTTTTCCAAGTCCTTGCTCAGTAGGTTATATCAGTGGTCACGTTTGAATCACCGCTTTTGCTATCACTTTTGACGATTTTTAACCATTTTTCAGTTGTTAAACGATCCATACTCGTGAATCGCAAATCTTTCTATAAACAAATGACATTTTAGATGAAAGTTATTTGACAGACTTGTCAATATGGCGATTTAAAAATCACAAAATGGATAACTCTATATCGAGGCGTAAATGTATTCAGAAGAAGACACCAACTTCAGGCTCGTAAGGCAACAAGGTTTGGGTAGATATTACAGGCACATATTTTACTTACCATCCATTGTATGGCGGCAGTAGTTCAGTATCTCTCTTACACAATTAACAACAATTGGCATAACAATGCAGTCCAAATTTTGTTTAGACATGCGAGTTATCGGTTTCACTCATTAAGAATTTAAAATCCTGTATAGTATGAATTTTCCATTAGGTTATCCTTGTGATTGCCCCATTCATGACCTCGTTAAGCGAAAAGACGAGTTGATTGGTGCAAAATATTACAACCTTAACTTTAAGGTTTTGAGACACTTTAATAAAATTCCCGAAGGACAATATCAAATGACACTGGCAATGGCAGCCAATGTAAACTATAGATGGAATTATGGAACATTACGAGCGAATATGCTATAAAAGTAACAGTAACAACATCATCATCAAGCATATACCAAATGATGAGAGTACTTGAAAAACACCAGATTAAAAAAATGGGCAAAAAAACAGACGTTAAAATAACGTTGACTCTGCTTATATTTTAAAACTTCTTTTATTTTCCTCCAAAGACCAGTTTACAAAGTTAAAAAGACACGGTCATTGCAAGCAGCTATCAATGCCTAAAAGCATGGCAAGCCATGAAGGCAACATAGTCGAGGCACTATGTGTTGCAACAACTGAAACAAAAGATAAGAATCAAATATCCTCGTCATCTTCGAAAAGCAACAATCGAATTCTTTGGGAGAAGCAGAAGAAAAATATTGCACAGCAACAAAAAGCCCACGACACCTTTAACAAATGGAACAACAACAACAAAGGATCTGATTCCTTAAGCATTTGCAACTATAAAAAATTCATTACAAACAAACAAACAGGAAAAGGAAAAACTTTTCCTTTTTTCTCTTTTTCCTTTTGCTGTTGTTTTCTTAATTGTTGTTGTATTTTTGTCAAAGAAAATGCATTTGCTTGCAAGCCAAGACCAAGGGAATCTTTTCTGAAGTGAAATCGTAGAGAAAATTCTTTTAGACACTCACACTTAAATCTATAGAAATGTCTCTCTCATCTTCATCAGATACTGCTGGATGGTCGTCACTTGGAAGTATTAAAAAAATTTACAATAACAACAACAAAAATAAAAAATAAAAACAACAAAACAAAAGTTATTTGGTTTTTCTAAATTGCATAAAATCTTACAAAAATATTTCAAAAGTATTTGCAATTGTTGAGCATTTGAGAGCAAAAGAACAGCAAAGACTGTCAATGATAAAATTTTTAAAACTTTAGAAATTAGGGTGACCATATCATAAAGATAGTTATATACATAGCTATGACATGGTGTACAACAAAGCAGAGCCAGATGTGTATTTTTCAAACAAAAAACATACTAGAATTGCACACAACAATTCCCAAGTCTATCCGTGGCTTCGTGGTAAACTGATATTGGATCACCACATAAACAGGAGGAACAATATGCAACGCTGGCCCTAAGAAGTGCTCTTTCCTTATCAATTAGCTAATCTTATGAGTGCCACAAATCATGCCACTGACTTCCATTACTTGCTTAAAGATTGGTTATATCATGGAAATCCTCAGAAAAAGTAAAACTCGCTACATATGTTTACGATCAGTTCTGGTTGAAAAATATAATGAATTCCTCAATACATCGAGTACGAGTATGGTTGTGATTTTTCTAAACTCTCTAATGAAATTTGATGGCCACTTGACAGCCGTATAAAAACGACTTTAAACATGAAAGCTCTCTGCAAAGCTATGTGATCTTATGAGTTGCATCCACATTAAATATTTTAATTTTATGAGTCCACCTCTTTCCATACGCTTTTTCCAGCTCAAGTTCTACTCAGTAGTAAGGCAAAGACCATAAGTTATCTCGTATAATTGATTCGAACTGAGCTTTAAATGCAAAATTTATAAATCGAATCAACTTTATGGTGAAGAAAAAAAAAAACAAACCATAACATACAAACTGAAAGCAATCAAGTACAGAGTAATACAATGATGATAATAATTTAAATGAAAAACACAAAAGAAAAATGAAAATTGTTAAAAAGAATGTATTTACAATAACAACAATAACAATAAAAAATAAAATATAATTTAAATTGAAATTCTAAAATTTATTCTTAATATTTGACTTTTTGACAAACATATGTAAACAGGAAACAAAAGCATACAATAGAGCCTTAGATGCTTTATTGCTCCCTTTGATGTTTAATTACAGATCTTTCCCTTTTTTATAGTATAAAGTGTATATAGTGTGTGAAAAGAAATTCGGATTTGTAAACACAAGACACAATCCAAAAATTTTAGCAGAGCCACATTTGGCAATAACAGAGCAAAATTAATCGGATATTTGGGTGATTTCTTCCTTGACTAGTTTTCGTATTTTCTGTTAACCACTTAACATTGCTCTGTTAACTCAAACATTAGCTCTGTTAAATTTTGGTTTTTGTCTTTGCTACTTAAATTTCAATTGTTTAACATTATCCATTTGAACAAGCCCACTAAGTTACTAAGAGCTAATTTTAGGACAAATACTAGGTCTATGAGTACCCTACGACATTCGAAGGAAGATTCCAAGGCCTCTTAATATAATCAGCAATATAGTCACATATAAAGTGATATGATATTGAGAAAATTTGCTTTGAAACTAAAAATTGTTTGCTGGAAAATTCTGTAGACAATCAATGATCACATATGAGTCCTCTTCCGTAGCGTGATAGTGGGTAATCTATGGCAATCAAGCATCCCCCACTTGGTACAATACAATTACTATTGCTGAATGTAAATACCACACCATCCAAGATTAACTTTTGCTTGATCTATATTACATTGCAGGGGTTTAATGTACTCGATTTGACGGTCAAATAAATTTCTAAACCAAGTATTTTTGGTTTTTTTGTTTTTGTTCATGAAACTGTAGCTGGATTTAAAAGGAAAAACAACAAGAAAAAATTTCCCAAAAAGTTACAGGTTTAACCTTTCTGTTGCCTTGCCATTCATTTGTTCATCCATTTATTGTAGTTTTAAGCTCTAAAACATGTCTAGACTATGACGCAGTATGAATTCTAAAAAATTGTCTATTTCATTTGACTTTCAAACTCCACACAAAAAATTGCGAACAACTTGCATATGCACTTTTGTCTTCCTTTCACAGGGTACAGGGTGATACAATTTGCTGCACTTTCTGTCTACATAAATGAATGAATGCTGCCATAAGGCACACTCTTCTTATTTTACACTATGCCTCACTTTCATCTTGATGTTCTATGTTTTTTGCTTAATTTTTTTTGTTATGTGGGGAAAATTTTAAGGATATTCTTGTTAAATGAAAGAAAACAATCGAAATTCTAAATTAGAGAGATTTAAAGTGCATTTTTCATAAAGAAAATCATGATTAATGTTAAGAAATTCAAGCAAAATTTCATTCATTTCAGGACGTATTTTATGAACTAAATTTTAAAGAAACTTAACTGAATAAAATACGAAACTTAACAGGCATTGCATAGCTTATTTGTAATATCTGGATCTTCCAACTTCTAATTTGAATCGGTCCGAATGCTAGTCCAAGGAGAGGTTTATAAAAGCATAATTCTGTAAAGCAAGTTATTTGTATAAATATATAAAATGAAATAAAAAGTAGACTTGTAGGGGAAAGGAACTTAGTGGAGTGGATAGTGGTATCAAGGATTCTAAAACAGTCTTCGTTACAGTCGGACAGTGGAACCAGACATATAGGCGACGATGATAATTCTTTTCTTTAAATGAGCAACAAAAAGTTTTGTATATAAATTAGGCAAAACTGTCGCTTCGCAATCTCTTTGTTGATGACTTGTATTTTTGATTATGACTTGCATTCTTGGAGATGATGACTTCGATTTTTTTTGTTCGAGGAATTACATTTATTTGACTTTGACGTTGATAAATAAATAATTTCGATCCTACATACATCTCTGGTCCCAGGTAGCTTAAAGCAAGGAAAGCTGTTTTGAAATCATTGACACCATGGATATCTAGCCCAAATCCCACACAAGTCCATTTTTATCCCATTTAGCCCCATTTATACTCCCTTGAAGAAAATAATTAACTTCGTAGCCTACATTTATGTTTTGGAATGCTTGATACCATATACATACATACATATATAGTGGGAGCAACTTCCATTTTCCCATAATATCGATCATCCTACTCGGACTTGGTTAATGCAAAAAAATTTTATTTAAAATGTTTCAATTTTTAAAACAATTTTCGAGATTCCATTCTACATTTTGTTTAACACTTAACATAGGCTCTTTTAAAAATTGTGGCTTTTGACTTTGCTAATTTAATTCAATTATATTTAGACATACATATGTATTATTTTAAGTTATGTTAAATAAATGATAAAATATTTTATGAAAAAGCTGACAACAATGCTAGGACGTCTCTTTTAAATGAATAACTTCATACAAAATGTTTTCGTAGTACACACGAATCCTTGCTATAATTTTGTCTGTAATCAGTTGATAAGCTATGATGATAATGCAACGCAATTCTTAAACGAAATTCCATATCGAGAATTAATATTTCTTGTCTATCACCTCTTCTAACTGATGACATAAATCACACCCGAAATTAATAAAACTTTATTTCTTAACATTGTTTAATCAAATTGGACCATTACAGGAAAAACGTTTTCACTTTCAGTCCATTACTTATGTTCCAGTTCATGTTCATTTCAAAAACTAAATAAATGAGTCAAGGTGAAATTGGTAACACTCGCTATAATTAATTTTATTAACTGAAAAGCAAAGAATAAAACACAAATACTAACAAAACAAACACTTTAACTCGATGAAATTTTCATTATTTATGGCAGAGAAGACAAGACAACATAAGACAGCTAACATAGGCAGACAACAGCAACACAACTCTTGTTTCTAACCAGAACTGTATGGGAAAATAGAGCAAGACCACAGGGAGCATGAAGAGAAGAACACAAAACAACAACAAACAACTGCAGTGTTGTTTGACCATAGATTAGTGAATAATTATGATGACAACAACTATAAAGGTACACAGAAAGAGAATCGTAATTTTTTTTTCAATTTTCGATTTTCGTAAATTCTCGAAACAGCAACAGAAAAAAATCAACACGAAGAGTAAAACAATTCGTTTAAAAGAGAATACGAAGCAAATACACAAGTGACAAAATGAAAACAAAAAACTGGAACTATGATCTATTGGAAGCAAGAAAAAGGAAAAGTAACACTAACTACGGTTATGAAATATACTCGTCATACAGGGTGTTTAAAACTCGAGCTTATATTGAATTTTATTTTCCCATATGTAGCGAATTAGCCTAGCATAATTGAAAACAGTATTGACGCAAGGAAATACTTTTTAAATTCAAAATTTTGTAGGACTGTACTGTTGCTGAAATTAAACTTCCTTAATTGGTTGTTACAGCCTAGTTTCACACCAGCCATGTTGAGGGTGTGTTAATTTTATTGATGAGCGACGGGACTACAATGCGCCTCTGAAACTGAAAAACAAATTTGGGAAACTTTTTGTGACAATTGTTATTTTTTAAAAGAAAATTAATTTTTTTTTCATATTTTGTTCGTTTTCGAGATGAAAACCCTCCTACATACCAGAAATCGGGAACTTGACCTACATACTTATTCAGTCAAGAAAAAAACCAACCACTTCGAGCACTTTTTTAGCACATTTTGTGTAGTAACTCGCCGATAACTAGACAAAAATTGATTTTTAAATGCTCCAATGTTAGCCTAAAAGAAACAAACTAACCGATTATGATCACCGAAACGTAAAATAATTCTCTTTCCACATATGTTTTTTCGATTTTTCTAATTTGTATCACAAGATAGCTGAGAGGAAGTCACATTTCGTCTGGTTC
Source organism: Sarcophaga rosellei (assembly GCA_930367235.1). Taxonomy (NCBI): domain Eukaryota; kingdom Metazoa; phylum Arthropoda; class Insecta; order Diptera; family Sarcophagidae; genus Sarcophaga; species Sarcophaga rosellei. The sequence continues at coordinate 61,343,751 of OV884018.1, read as the reverse complement.
GAGATGTCTGAGCTTGAGATTAAACCATGGGCTCGCGTCTAATAAGCCTACACACTACGACGACTTTGAAGATGGTTTATGGGTTCAATTATTCAAAAATGTATGTGTCACCAATTTAACATCCATTTCGCTAGGAGATCTGCTAAGGAAAATTTTAGCCGACAAAATAATCATTTCAATTCTGTGATACTTTTAAATACTTTCCCTCTATAATATCGAAATATTTCCCTAATCTAATAATTTCGCAATCTCCACCACATCGGGCATAAGCAACCATGCGTTCCCTAATTAGGGTTCTAATTCATATAGAGATCCAGAATTTTCTTTAGGGATTAATAATTTTGGACTTTAAAGGTTGGCACAAATCAAGTAAGAAATTGACGTTAATTTGAAGAAAAAACATTGTCATCGAGACTATAAATCTGTTGCCTTCCTTCATTTTTTGATCCAAAAAATCAAAGTCCAAGCCTTGTACATGAAGGCCACTGAGCCAAAGTGAAATCAAAAAAAATGAGGATACATACTGAGTCTATTCAAAAGCTATTGGCTTCCGCTGGTTTTCGTTGAATACAGGGCAAAACATCAAGAACTACAGGTTAAGTACTTAACGAGGTAGCAAACGACATACACTGCAAACCATATAAAAAAGCCTCATTAGACTAATTTTCTTACAAAGAAACCTGCGCCTATTCTCACTCATAAATTTTTTCTTTATACTGCTATGCAGCTTTACATTATGGAACACATTGGCCATCGCCACATGATAACACAGCAAAAAAGGAAATTGAATGGAATCAACAAGGCAGCATAAGACATGCCAACACCTGAAGACGACAGATAGAAACTGAATTGATCAGAAGGAAAGTTATTGTATCATGACCGACGCCGATGAAAGACTTTTCGTTGCTCAACTCTGTTTCACTGTGGAATTATAAGGAACAATGTTTTTATTCAAACAGTTTCCATAGGTGTAATCCATAAGAAGCATGTGATGGAAGGCATGTTAAGAAGTACTGAAAGACCGTGTACTAAAATAGGATTCAAATTTCCCCATTTCCACAAATAGATCAACTGAACGTAACTGATTTAAAATCAAAGAAATTGCTGGCCATAGGATTACTTGGGATAATTTTGAAACCGTGCTCTGTTTCATAATGGAATTTCAGTAACAACAGGGGTAATCCGGCATATAGGTACCAGTTCTAAACGTAGAAATTTTGAAGTAATTTCTTACAAAATAGCTAACAAACCCATGTAAGACCCTAAATTTGAAATTTTAAAATTCAATTGAAAAAAAATCGGCAAAAATTTTGTAAATGCCCTCTAGCAACGGTATCAAAATAAAATTCTTAAACCACAAAACAACAACAATGATAATGAAAAATAAAGTAAAAATATTTGTTGTGACTAGACAGAGGCGCCGTAAATTCAGTTTTACACCGTGTTTCGTGGTTACAGGCGGCCGTAAGCAATAACAATAACAACAATATGAAATAAAATTAAATAACATTTTTTTTTGCCAAAATCTAGTTTTCAAGAGTTACTTTCAAACGGAAAGTGTAAAGTTATAACACTTACCTGGCATTTCCAACAGAAAAAATATCCAACTGGTGGTTCTTTGATGAAAGGGAGCCGGTCAATTACTAGGTATTAACAACCCTTTTTAATAGAAAAACAATGGAGGCAAAAAATTTAACACAGCAACAGCAACATTTAAAAATTGCTGCATTTACTCTAAAACACTCAGTTCTTTTAAATTTTTTAATGAAAAAACTTTTTTGTAAAATTTTCTTTTTTAAACACTTTTTGTGGTTTCTGTCTTTCCAATATCACTTCACCATTTTTTTTCTTGTGCTCTTCTTATCTCTTCTTTATATTCTACACGTTTGGGACAATTCTTTTCCTTTTGCTTCGTTTTTTTTTTGCATTTACACAGAATCTTTTGTCCACTTATAACCAGAATCCTAGCTTGGCTTTCATTAATTGTATTTCTTTTTTTAACTTCATTTGTAATTCCATATTTTATTTTTTCACTTTTTTTTTACAGACCGTAGTTTAGTTTAAACGACGAATATAAAACCGTACGCAAACCGTCACACAAAAAAATATTGCAAACACATCCCCACTTTACAATAGCGAAACTTACACTGAACAGCATGACTAAAGCACAGAGAACATGTTACCGGGTAAACATAACGAGCAATGCATGCAAAAAGCACCTACAAACACTCGCACATACAAGTCTTTTACGTTTTCTTTCTTTTTCCAAAAACACAAAACTTTACAAAAAGCAATGTTTTACACTCGTAAACACACACACACAAACTATCATACATATTCTCTCGTAAATTAAAAGAGAGAGCCTTTGCAGAGTTTAGAGGACAGTATGCCATGTAGTAAATATAGTGAATTGAAGTTCTTTTTATAATAAAACGAGCACTGAGGAATATTATGACTTTACAAAAATAACAACAACATTACCATACTAATACTTCCGCAATAACAAATTTAAAGAGTACGAGTAGTACTGTTACACTCTTTTGTTGTTATTGCTGGATTGTTTGCTTTTAATAACTCCATATATGTATATCCCCACTATCCCCTCTCCCATCCGTTAACATAATATGCAGATGTATGTGTGCTTGTGTTGCTGTAATAATAATGAATTAAATCCAGTGTTGCCACCTTGTGTGTAATTACACATATTGTGTGTAATTTTTAATTGTGTGTGTAGCATGTGTGTAATTTTACTTTTTGTCCTACCTTTTTCTTTAATCGCTAATTTTTAACTGTCAATTTATTAACACCGATTTGTTTTGTAAATTTATTGCAATTTCCAACATTAGCTTGCAAAAACAAGCACCTAAATCCTTCTCTTTTGTGTGATTTTTCATCTTAAAATAGAAAAATATTTTGTTTCGTTTGTGTTTTAAATAAAAGTTAGAAATGTTATATGTATATTATTTTAAGTACGTACAGGTAGTGGGTAGTGTGTAGGCTTATTAGACGTAAGGCCCGAGTCCAAACCACAGGTCAGACATCAAAACGAAAAATATGAAAAAATATTTCTTCGGCGTCTTCCTCTCAGTAAATTTCTGGCAAAAACTCTGAGGGTTAATAAAACTGCCATGAAGGGCTTTTCAAAAATCTGTCGTTCAGAGTCGACTTTAAACTGCAGGTCCCGCCACTCACGCACACAACATAAGTCGAGTGAGAAGCTAGGTAGAAATCCTGACTGAAGGGTTATAATGAACAATTATGTTTGTATGTATGCAATATTTACAAAAACAGAATTTTGTGTGTAATTTTCTTTCATATGTGTAATTTCGATGCCAGTTGTGTGTAAGTCATAAGGCTGTTGGTGGTAACACTGATTAAATCGTTTGATTTATAACCAGTCTCTTTCGTATAATATGAATTAAACAAAGTAGAATAACTAAGAGAGATAATGCAAAATTTAAAAGAGTGCACATCTTTTAAGTCTCTTTTTTCATACACTCATTTACATAAACCGGCTTTTCGTTGCTTTTTTTTTCTTCCTGAAGCAAACCGTTATTGAATTAAAACATGTGCATCAGTGTTGCCATTTTGGAAATGCAGAAAAGCGTCAAACTTAAAGCAAAAAAGGGTAAAAAGGGTAAAATAATTCAGAAAAATAGGGTAAAAAGCGTCACAAGGAACAAAAAAAAATGGAAATAATTTTCAAATACTTATAATATCTAGCTTTGCGTATAAACCATCTTAAAAGGGAAAAAACGCAAGCAACATTAAATACAAATAAAATATGATTTATTTAACAAAAACTCAAAGTAACAAAAAATAAATTAATATAATTCAGTAGTTAACAAAAAGTTAAAATAAAATAACTAAAAAATAAAAATATTTCATTATAATTCAAAAAATAACGAAGACTGAATAAAATAACATAAAAAATTAAGAATTTTACAAAAACTTTAAATAAAGCTTCATTTTTTAAAGTAAAAAAAAAAACAAATATGAAAATAACGTTTTATAGTAAAACAATTTCATCTTCAAATATATCGGCCATAAAACTGTTTTGATAAAATATTGAGATCGTTTATATGTTTGATTTGAATTTATTTTTAGAAAAACATTAGATGGCAATTTGTAATTGTAACAACAAACATTTTCTTTTTTAAGACCGTATTTAATGTACAACAAAGAATTAGCCGAGTTTAAGGAAAGTCGATTTCTTATCTTTGGTTTGAAAAAATTCATTAAGCTAAATGTTTTCTCGACCTCAGCATTCGAGTAAGGTAACGATAGTATGTGAATTACAAAGTCTGCTAATTCTTGGAAGAGATTCTCCCCCAAAGAGTTTTTAGAATTGTATACCTCTATCCAAAATTCATCAGTTCTGTCTTTATTTTTCCAATTTTGATGTATAAGGTTCTTAGGGCAAATTTCTATTTTATTTATTACATTTGAATCAACAATAAAGTTTTTCACAAAATCGATAATATCCGCTTCGATATTTTTAAAAATATTATCCACACTAAATAGCGATATTTTTTGAAGTAATTTAAAATTTGCAGGAAGTTTACGTCTTACTTCAAGAACGAGTTGTTTTGTAAATTCGATTAGGTTTTTATGTTGTTGCAGAAAAAAGGATTAAACCTTCACACAAGCCTTTGAATCGTTGTATTCATTGTATTGTTGGAAGAACATACAACAGTGTATGATTGTTGTTGATAATTTTCATATAAAAATCCGATACACGCATACACATTTTTTTCCTATGTTTTTGGAAGTTGTATTAGTTTCGTGCTATCAAATTGTGTGAATGCCACGAAATACACAATACGGCATAGCATTGAGCGTTCACAAACAAACAAATGTAGTCAATACAACATACAGCATACAAAGTTGTGTGAATTGCCTAATAATCACATAGTTGTATCAAAAAGCACCAAAAGCGCCACAAAAATGAAAAAAGCGTCAAAAATACCCTTTTTTCAAAAAGGCGTATTTCGAAAAAATAAAAGGGTAGCGAGATTAAAAAAGCGTCAAAAAATACCCGAAAAGGGTCAAAATGGCAACGCTGATGTGCATGTTGTTTTTGTTTTTATTATTTTGGGACATAATAATCGTTGTTTATTTGAGAGAATTTTATCTCTGTGTTTTGCAAACAAACGTATTCGTTAACCTTTTTCGTGTGTGGCTTTTAAATCGGTTAAATAAATTAATTAAACAGTGAAGACAACATTGTTTAAATGGCTCATGTTATTTACAGTCCTTGTGGCATAATCCAATGCCTTGTCCTCACTGTTGTTCTAAGGGCTCATGTTATTTACAGTGCATAAGGCATTGGCATATTTCTGAGTGGCACATTTAAAATGTTCAACAACAGAATATGCAACATAAAATGTGGCCCCAACACGTTGCTATTAGTTGCACAACATGTTCAATCAACAATTGGTTGCATTCTTCATGCGTTTCGTTTTCCAACCAAATTTACTTATAAATTGTTATTGTAGCATCGTATTGGTCATCGGTTGAATGAAAATCAAAATTTTTTCATCTTTAACCAACCGACTAACAACCAGCTGTTCAACATAACAATTGTTTGTACACAATAATGAAGTTGTACAGGTAGTCGCGGCGTGGTAATTTATAAGTGTGCTAAAAAGGATACATGTTGCAAAATAAAAACTATAAGAGAGTTTTGTATTTTATAACAAATTAAAGTAAAAATGTTTTATTTCTGATTCTTTACACCATAAAGATACTAAAATCTGTCGTGTTATTACACACTGTAAAACATAACCAGCACGCTGTACAAGTCTAGTATGTTAAGTAATAGTGTTTCAATTCCAGCGTGTTTCAATTTGTAAAACATTTATTCTCTCTCTTGTGCTCTCTTGCATTTTAATAATTTCTTTTGATGATTCTATTAGCATGTGTATGTTAATATGTGTGTGTTTGTCGCAAAAGCAGCTGTTTTATTTTTTTGGGATTTGTTTATATAGTTGATATGCCGGCATGTTATTGTTGTTTTCGCTTATTATTTTGTTTTTTTTGTTTTCTTCCTACTTTTATCCTTTACGTTTTTGCCATCGTACTCATTGTTGTTGATTTTCAACTCTCTGGAGAATTCGTTTGCATTGCGTGTAATTTTTTGAATGAAACTGTGTTGAAGTGTTTAAAAAAAGGTAAAAATTGTGGGATAATTTTGGGGAAATTAAAGTATTACAAAAATGTACGTTTAGGTTAGAAGACGTGTACTGAGGCAAGTACAGCACCCGAAAGTCCAGTTGACCCATTGTACAGCGTCCTACAGGGGAGAGGATAATAGGGTAGATAGGAGAGGAAGGACGGAAAATGTAAAAAAAAATTATTCTTTTATAACTGTAGCATTTTGGATTAACTAAAGAATAGCTCACGACTTTTTGCAGATGAGCTCGCCATAATAAAGCACAACGAAGAGATTAGTGCCGTCAACATTATTATATATGGTCTAGTGAGTGAAAAAGTTGTTTTTATTTCAACGAATTGCCTAAATGTGAATTCATGTCATGAAGAATTAAAAATCCTAAAAGCTAAATTGAAAACTTGATCAAACTCAGTCTCACAGGTCTTTTTCCTTAATACTATAATTCGGTCAATCTCAAATGGTTCCTCATGGTAGCATTAAAGTCGCAAATATAGTAGGAGAGTCGATTTTAATGCGGAATACATAATGTTGTCTATTGACACTTTGCGTCATCTGTAGCTATGGGTGGTGTAAACGTTAGGGAGTAAAAACCTGTTGATGTTCTTTATATGAAAATTCAGTAAGATAATCGCTTCTACCACCTCATTTTGAAAGTGTCGAAAAATGAAATTTAACCTTAAAAACTAATTTAATTTTGAAATATTTCTCATGTCTTATGCACATTAAATAATTCAATTTAATTGCATTCAATCACTGCACTTGTCGAGCGTATTCTAATGACATTACTATTCTAAATGTCATAAATTCTTAGATTTTCAAGGATATTATTGGCAAATGAAATTACTTCGGCTCTTTTAGTAATTAAACATAGAAGTACTGCTACGAAAACGGAAAACATTTTCATTCACATTGAAAAGTTCTGACATTTAAAACAATTGCATTGATGCAACAGCTTGCATTTTTTTTGCATCAAAAAGTTTATTGATGTTGTTGTTTTTGCTGGGCTATTTAAGATGTCCTTGTTAACTTTATCGCATTTACTGTTCTTTACCTTTGATTACCTGCCTGTCTGCATCCTTAATTTCACATTAAAACCTTCAAAAGAGAGGCAAAGAAAAGCTATTTCATCATCATCATTATGGCCATCACACATGCAACATTAACGACGAACGATCAGGATGATGCCGTTGAGCACGGCATTCAGTTACAAGACTCGTATTGTAAATGTCATTCTTTAAGCAATCAGTGGCTATTAAAAACATCCTTTTTCTCTCTACAGAGTCCTATTTTTGTTTCACCCTTCAATACATTGTTGTGTTGTGTTGCGCTGTATTGCCTTCCTTTTCTGTGTTCATTTTCGAATTGACTGAACAAAACGAAATTCTTGTGACATGAAAAGCAACAAAAACAATAACACAACAAAAACAATAACACAAACAGCAACTACTACTACCATTACATTAATAAGAAACTACAACAAGAACTGGTCATTAAAGTTAAGCAATTTTATAGTCCAACAACTTGACTCTGACTTTTTTGTATCTCCCATACAGCAACAACATAACTTCATTACAATCATCAGCAAGCAAAAACTGCACAAAAGAGCAACAATAAATACAACTACTATTAAGTGGATTGTTCTGCATTTACTTCAAAGAGTGAGTCCTGTTGAATGGCGACAATAGTAGTGCTCGCATGAGAGCTACTCGCTTACCCACTCTAAATGTGTTATAGGCTTTACACAATGTTGTGTGTGTATGTGTGTTACAAGTTCAGCATGTATTGGTTTGGTAGACAATTATTTAAGGTCATTTGCAAACGTTGCAGACACTGACACACCCACAATACATGCAACTTAAATGGATGTGCCACATTAGCATGATTATTTCGAAACTCCCACCCCCATTATACATATAGGGGTGGTTATAGGGGATCTCCTTAGCATTAAATATTATTTTTAATACACTTTTAAAATGCAATTTTTACTACAAAATGATCTGCTCTAGGTTATCACTTCGCTTGCATCCAAAGGGTTTCCTCCGAATTATTGAAAAGCTGTCGCCATGTTTTGTTTTTTTGAGCGACTTCTGTAGAAGGTTCCATCCCCACACTTGGTCGTAATCATTGCTAGTTTCCTTCCGATATTTGTCGCAAAATAATTCTGTATTAGCTGTTCTCAACAAAATTACTGATGGTTCGCCACATCCTGGGTGCAGTCAAGTCAATCACGAACGTCATTTCTATGTCTGTTCTGTGAATTTCCGTGTCGAGGATATTTCTCAGGGAAACTTCGGTTCATCCAGAACGCAGAGATATTGTCGGACATTAAATTACTGACGAATTAACAAGGCTGGTACAGGGCTAATAATTTCGGGCATATTACAGCTCAACAGTGGCTTCAGTTAAATTAATTATTGTCTGGTAAGTTCTGATTGTCTTCTTTTCTCAAATGGCATGATTATCCACCGAAATTTTGCGAATGTTATAGCTCACTGCCCTATTGGAAGTCATGCCGAATGATCTGGCATTCTCTGGCTAGTTTTTTCTGGCAGGGTAGAGTGGCGTAAAATACTGTTCACACTTTAACGTTACCACCAACATGCCTAATCGTTTTCAGGGAATACTCTGGGTGATGCCATAGACGTAATGGAGGACGTAATGTTTTCCATCAGATCTGATGGGCAAAACTTTGACTCTTAGCTCCAAAGTATGTTTTTGCAAAATGCCATCGGTTTATTGCCTTTTTCTCTCGAAAACGCTAGACAAGATTTAATATTTTTTATTCGATCCACCCACGTAAGTTCTTCTCATTTAGAGAACTTCTTATTGTCTTGTACATACCAGAGAATTGGAACCGGTGATTGAAAAACAATCATGATTCAACTGATCATATATGCCTTAATTCTCGTTCTGATTATTCATTTTCTAATCAATCGGTACAACAGCTTTTATGTGAGGGCCCTGAGCATCAAAACAGACGGCTGAATGATGAGATAGAACGTTTGAAGATCTGGGCGTGGTGGTAAACATGCCTCTAACGGAACCGACCGATTGCATACTGAGTTCGGAGTGATTCAAGCCCACCACCAACGAATCACAACAAGCCCCTCAACTGGGTAATACAATGGGCCATATAAGCCGCCAGGAGATCTTCCTGTGAACGGTAAGCTATCCTAAACTACAGTCAGACTGTAGCTAACACTAAATTTTGAGAATAAATATAGCCATAATGTGCAGTCTTAACGACAGCTATAATGATATCAGTTTCCTCTCTAAACTTCTTTAAAATCCAGTCAATAATTTTCTGTTCATTTTTTCCTTGTCGTTTGAATCATAACAATGAGTAGAGTAGATTTTAACTGTCCTTTGCACGTCCGCTTCGATTGTAAAGCGAGGTTTTAAAACCACTAAATGGATAACCTTATACAAGTCTAGAAATAGGTCTGATGCGAACACGTAATATTAAGAAATTTGATCTGATTTCTATATTTGAGAAGTTCCGTCACTAACGTTGTTTCAAATAACACGTCATTGTTGCCATTTGGTGCGTCGAATATTTTTGTAGCACAACTTATCGATTTGGTCAATATTGGGAACCACGTAATTGAAAGTAAGTATCTTTCTTTCTCTTTTTGTCTAATTTTTGTTTCTCTAGGATAAGCTATTACATTTATTTGAAATGTCACTCGCTCAAATATTTATGAGTTCTTTTCCTATTTGTTTGGTTATCCTCCTTATATCGCGAAAACACAAAATTTTTTCTATAACAAATTGTAACTCAACGCATAACAAGTATCTTGTACAAGCTACATACGGTAGGGTATACATCACATAATTTGTTAGAAACAGTTATTTAGGATCGACCAATGAACAAATAAAAAAATAATGCAACTTTCTCTCTTTGTGATCATTCATTCAAGTATTCTGATAGCCTGTTAAGTCTTCGTGAAGCAATTGTTATATGAAGACAGAAAGGAGCGTAGCGAATATAAAGGACGTTAACGTATAAAAAGAACATCATGTGTAGAAGATATTTATTTATTTCTATATAAAAGAAAACCACTGGTAAACTTTAATAATCATCTAACCAACGATTCTGATAACCCTTTAAAAATTTTAAATCGTTTTATTCCTTCAACACATATTGCTGTCCCTATCGCGGCATATATATGGTGTATTTAAATTTAACTAAAAACTCTTAATTGCTGAGTTACTCTAGAAAATAATTTTTTATTAAACAAGCGCTGGTTTAGAGATTCCTTAATTTGTTAACATATATATCATAGCAATTAACCTGTAAAAGTTGCATAATGTAGGGTATGCACATTTTTTAGAAACAGTTATTTGGGATTAATCAAGAAAGAGAAGAGAAACAGTTACACTCTGTCACAAATATTTTTAAGGAAACAGTTATTGGGGATCGACCAATGAACAAATAGAAAAATAATTCAACTTTCTCTCTTTGTGGTCATTCATTCAAGTATTCTGATCGCCTGTTAAATCTCGATGAGGCAATCGTTAGATGAAGTATCATAAAAGGAGCGCAGCGAGTGTAAAGGACCTGAACGTATGTAAAGAACATCATGTGTAAAAGAAAATCACTTAATAATAAATAATCTGATATACAAACAATGGATATTTTAGTCACAGGAAAACGTACAAAGAGATCATCTACCCAAAGCTTGTGATAACCAGAGAAATTAAAAATCGTTTAATTTTTTTCAACACATATCGCTACCCCTATGGCGGCATATCTATGGCGTATAGGAATAATATAGAATGCAGGGAACATAATATGGATGTTTGAATTAATTTGAAAACTCTAAATTGTTGAGTTACTCTAGAAAATAATATTTATATTAAACGAGCGCTGGTTTAGAGATTTTTTAACTTGTAACAATTATCCTGTAAAAATTACATAATGTAGGGTACATACATCTTTTAGAAACAGTTATTTGGGATTAATGAAGAAGAGAAAGAGAGAGTTTTGCTACTTTTGTATTTAAGGTTGCCGTCGGTTATTTTGGTTGCAACACTCCCGAGTCAGCGAGAACCCTGCTAATGTCCTTTACTTTCTCTTCTTAACTCCTGTCTATGAAAGATCCACTCGCTTATGCTGAACTATTTTTGGACTATTCTCATACAAAATTTCGATCGCCTGGCTTTCTAGTTTAATTTTCCCTGTTTTATGAAAAACACTAACTCAATTGGTCAAATATTTTTGAATTACGCTCGTATGAATCACATCTGAAATCATTACAAAAACAGGAGACAAGAAAAAACAAAAAGTTACCAGAGATATTGAAGTCCTGTTTTTGTAAGACGAGCGATTGAACTCACGTCCGTCTGTTAATATGAAAATCACAAACAAAAACATTAAAAAAAAACACAGGGGACAGGGCAATAATATAGGTGGCTAAAAATTATTTGAAACCTATACATTGCAAAGTTATTCTAGGAGATAATGTTAATTAAACGAATGCTGGTGGTTTAGACAACTTTTTTCAATTATAAATTGTAACACAACGCATAACACGGAGGTTGCCAAAATTTACATACGGTAGGGTGCACATCACATATTTTTTTGGAAACAGTTAATTAGGATCGACCAATCAACAAATAGAAAAATATTTAAAATCTTTCTGTTGTGATCATTCATTTAATTATTCTGATTGCCTGTTACATCTTCGTGAAGCAATTGTTATATGAAGCCAAAAAGGAGCACAGCGAGTGTAAGGACATGAACGTAAAGAACATCAAGTCTGCACACATTGAAAACAAAACCACTGGTAGGTAAACTTTCATAATAAATAATCAAACATACAAACAATGAATATTTTAGTCACAGGAAGATCTCAACAGAGATCATTTAACAAACGATTCTGATAATCCACGGAATTAAAAATCGTTTTATTTTTAACAGATATCGCTGCTCCTACGGCGGCATACATACATAGTATATGGGAATAATATTGAATGTAGGGAACGTAATATGACCATTTTAATTTATTTAAAAACTTTAAATTGTTGAGTTGCTCCAGGAAATAATTTTTTTATTAAACAAGCGCTGGTTTAGAAATTTCTTAATTTGTTAACATATAAGTATATCATAACAATTTCCTGCAAAAGTTGCATAATGTAGGGTATGCACATTTTTTAGAAACAGTTATTTGGGACCAAGCATGAAAAAGAAAAATAATAAAACTCTCTTACACTCAACAGTTATTTGGGATCGACCAATGAACAAATAGAAAAATAAATCAACTTTCTCTCTTTGTGGTCATTCATTCAAGCATTCTGATCGCCTGTTAAATCTCGATGAGGCAATCGTTGGATGAAGCGTCATAAAAGGAGCGCAGCGAATATAAAGGACGTATATAAAGAACATCCTGTGTATATCTAAAAGAAAACGCCTGGTAAACTAATAAGTCATAGGAAAAAGTCAACAGAGATCATCTAACCAACGATTTTGATAACATGTGAAAAATTGAAATCGTTTTAAGCCCTAGTTATGCTACCGTAACGGAACGTAACCGCAACAGTAAGAAACAGCTGATCGTTTTTGTTATGTATAAATCAATACGAATGGTTATAGAAATGTAATGTAACGTAACCGGAACGTAAGAATCTGTAAAAAACAGAATTTTCTTACATTTTTACGTGACATCTGCTTAGCAGTGTTAACAACATGTCAATATTAAAAACCACTAAAACTGAAAATTTTAATTATAAACAGAATTTACATTTTGTATGCATGCTATGTTTGTCTGTATGTGGAATTCTCTTTAAATAAAACTTCCCATATTTTAGAAACCCAAATTATAATTTATTTCATTATTAACTTTTATAATTTAAAATAAAAATAAACACTATTTTACTATAATATTATTTATGTAGGTAGTGTTTATTTTTATTTTAAATTAAAAAAACTTTATTTATCGATTTTTAACTAATTAAAGCGTTCGAAAAGCATTTCAGTTTCCAGTTTACTTTTATTAGAGAAGATAAAAACGTTTTAACATTCGTACAAATTTGGTTTCCGAAATACCTGACCTGTTTCTGTAGTATAAACCATTTCACTTGCTTGTCTATTAATATATGTAGAAAATTCAATCAAAGGCACTTAATTTTGTGTTTTTGTTTGAGTGAAAGTGAAATTATTTGGCTTACAGAAACAGTACATAAAACTTTTAATAAGTACCTTTAAATAAATATAAAATCGTTTAAAATGAACCTAAAAACTCTGTGGTGATAACATTGGTTAACAGATGGATTAAAGAGAAACTAAAGGCGCCATATTGAAAGTGATAAAAGGAGTGAAAGCAAAGTTTTCAAAATTTGGAATTAATATTAAATTTATTTAAAAAACAATAATAAAATATAAACTCAATCCAAAAAAGATGTCTTCTATATCCATATCTGAATCTCTGTCTTTTAGTTTTTGCAATTTTTATTTCCTTATTTGTTTTTGTTTATTTCTGTTTTGTTTTGTTTACATAAAAACATATGACACGTTTTTACGATCTATAATTGCACTTACATTTTTACGTTCCGTACACGTTACATTACGTTCCTGTTACATTCCGTTACGGTAGCATAACTAGGGCTTTATTCCTTCAACACATATCGCTGCCCTTATGGCGGTATATACATATGTATAGTACATAAAAATAATATAGAATGTATGTTTCAATTTAACTGAAAACTCTAAATTGCTAAGTTACTCTAGAAAATAATTTTTTTATTAAACAAGCGCTGGTTTAGAGATTTTTTAACTTATTTACATATCATAACAATTATCCTGTAAAAATTGCATAATGTAGGGTATGCACATTTTTTACAAAAAAAATTATGGGACCAACCAAGAAAAAGAAAAATTATTAAACTCTTTCACACAAATTTGTAAAGAAACAGTTATTTGGGATCGACCAATGAATAAAGAGAAAAATAATTAAAATCTCCCCCTTTGTGGTCATTCATTTAAATATTCTGATTGCCTGTTAATAATCGTTGTTTGATAAAAAAAAGTCATTACAAGAGTGGCCACACAGGGTACGCATGTGTGCACTTTGAAACCCCCTATCCTTAATACATCAGACACCTAATCGACTATTACGATAACTTGTTTCGAGTGCTGGACACGAAAAATTTTTGTATTAAAAATTATATCTGAGTTATCTTCCGAATATTGCATAAGGTAGGGTACTCACTCATTTTTTAGAAACAGTTATTTGGGATTGACCAATGAACTCAGAGAAAAATAGTTAAAATCTTTTTTTCGCTTTCTTTGTTATCATGCATTTAATAACTCTGATCGCCTGGTAATAATCGTTGTGCGGTAAAGTCATTACAAGAGCGGCGCATCAGCCATCCATGCTGAGCACGTCTGCACTTGGTAAACCCCTATCCTTAATACACTATTACGATAATTTGTTCCGAGTGCTGGTCACGAAAAATGTTTTATTATAAATTATGTCTGAGTTAGGTCACGAATATTGCATAAGGTAGGGTACTCACAGTTTCTAGAAACAGTTACTTGGGATTGACCATTGCACAAATAGAAAAATATTTAAAATCGCTTTTTGGTCATTCATTTAATTATTCTGATTGCCTGGTAATAATCATTGTTTGGTAAAGGCATTATAAAAGTGGCTCAGCAGATATACAGAGCGTGCATGTCTGTACATAGTAAACCCCTATAGTAGATTTAAGTCATCAGACATCTATTACGATCACTTGTATCGCTGGTCACGAGAAATTTTTATATTACAAATTATATCTGAGTTAGCTTGCGAATATTTCATAAGGTAGGGTACTCACTCATTTTATTGAAACAGTTATTTGGGATTGACCACTGAATTAAGAGAAAAATAGTTAAATTTTGTCTATCTCTGCTTTGTGGTCATCCATTTAATTATTCTGATTGCCTGGTAATAATCTATGTTTGGTAAAAAAAATCATTACGAGAGTGGCCCATCAGCCATGCAAGGTGCGCACGTTTGCACTTGGTAAATCTCTATCCTTAATACATCAGGCACCTAATCTACTATTACCATAATTTGTTTCGAGTGCTGGTCACGACAAATTTTTATATTAAAAAATATATCTGAGTTAGCTTCCGAATATTGCATAAGGTAGGGTACTCAATCATTTTTTAGAAACAGTTATTTTGGATTGACCAATGAACTAAGAGAAAAATAGTTAAAATCTCTCTCTCGCTTTCTTTGTGGTCATTCATTTATCTATTCTGATTGCCTGGTAATAATCGTTGCTTGGTAAAATCTAAATATACAGGGTGCAAGGAACACAAATCATAATATACAGGGTGTGCAAGTGCAAAAAGAAAACAGCGAGTAAACAAACTTATTGATCAATATGGTGTATGATGGAGAGCCATCTATTAGACAATGCCTGATCGCTGAGTAGTTATGAGTGAAACAATTTATATCTTTTTTTTATAAACTTTGGTCAACGCAGTATTATGACTGAAACAAGGTACATATTCTTTTTTTATAAACTTTTTATTCATATTTATTTAATATAAATTAATTGTATAACAAGTAACAAATATACATACGAGTATATATAACAAATAACAATATTTTTAGTACAATATACAGTCGAGAGCAAAAGTCTTAGTACCCCAATATATTTTGACAATTTGAAATAATGTGTGTGTCTTTCGACGAGTCAAAATATATAATTTTATGTTCGCACGTATGTACTTCATCAGTATGGAGGAAGAAAAGAAATGAAGAGCTCGATCGATACGGTTAATCATGGCGGTGGTGGTGGTGGCAATATAATGTGAATCGGTGTTATTAAGAGTTTGCTTTCTATACAAACTGTTGGTTAAAATTCATGAAATTGCTAAAATGTATTGGAGTACTAAGACTTTTGTTGTCCACTGTATTTACTATATATTTGGCTTTAAATGGTTAAATTTTACAAGTGTTCATTCGCATACATATAAAACTCCTTAATTAAAAATAAAGATATTACAGTCAAAGAAAAAAGTCTTCATACACCACTCCATCCATGTAGGCTTTTTTCTCGGGGATTTTTATCAAATTGAAAAATATGTTCCAGCGTTTTTTGAGGCAGTTATAAATAAGAGTGTTTGAAGACAAAAAAGGAATATAAAAAAAAAAATAAATAAACATAGAAACTATTAGAAAACAACAAAAAAAAATTAGCAGTCTACATACACTGCTGTATGTAGACTTTTTTCTGTGACTTTATATCGTATATTTAAAAAACCAAATCATTAAATAAAGTAAACAAATGCATTTTAAAAACCTATCCTCCTTTCAAAGTACAGTCAAAGAAAAAAGTCTACGTACAGTGGTGTACGATTTTCTTTGGCTGTATGTTTAAGTTACAGAAATGGTTTGATTTTTTATGTGTTTTTTGTTCAAATGTTGTCGATAATGTTAAGCCTGCCTTAAATTAAATTCAGTTTACTGTTGGCTTCTTCTTAATTCTGCACGCCATGGTATAATATCTTCTTCGGATGGTCTTACTCGTTTTGTTGCTGCAGCTACTGTTGCTGTTGTTGTTGCTGGCATAATCGCTTCTGATGTAACTGTTGCAATTGTTGACCGTCTCATATTATTGTTTGTATGATAATTATTGTCACCAACCATTTACTGATTTACTGTCCATGGCATGATTGATGCCCACTATATGAACCATTTTCTGCATAACCATTGGTATTGTCTTTATTAATATGACTGGATGATACAATAATTTCAGTACCACAGGAATTGCCGTTGATGTGCTATTGATAGCCACCATATGGCATGATTTCTCTTTCAGGCGCCATGTATCGTCTACAGGTTTAATTGTTCTCTTCCACTTTAGTTGTATAAATTGGTGCGACTCTATAAAGAAATAGAAAAACAAACAAATATCGTTAAAATATTTTCAAATTTCATATGCACATACAGTCAAACAATAAAGTCTACATACGGCTCTATACGAATATTTTTTTCCCGCTGATTTTTATCAAAATAAAAAAGGATGTGTATAAAAAAGCTGTGCATAAACAACGGTGTATGTAGACTTTTTTCGGTGACTATACATACATATATAAAGAAGTATCTATTGTAATAAAACAAACCAATCAATTCACATTTGTCGTTTTAAACTGTATGTAAATATATGATCTTAAAACATAATCTATATTGGCTAGCATTCCAAGAATTTAAGCTCTAGCTTCTAATTGATTTATGGTATTTAAGTAGCTCTGATTCACTTAGTGAATAATGCCTCTTCTATGAATTGAGTATGTATTCGTATGTTCACGTATGTCCAAAATGTACTCACGTCGGTACTGCTCCTTATATGATAATTGTTCCTTAAGACATTCAATTCCGCTTTTCCATTTCCTTCTCTTCTAGACCTATATTACTTTTGTGTGTATGCCCTTTACGACTATTTTTAGGTTTGACAAACATTTCTTAAGGCAACCAAAATTAGTCGTCTTCCTAATCTAAAGTAGTGTTTGTTGACTAGACACATTCTGTTTGGACTTTAAATATTTGAATTTGGAGTTCATTTAATAGATTTGTTTTGTTTATTAGTGAGTGTGTTCCAGTGTTGTTGACTTGCACGATCAACAACAACCAGTCACTGTTGTATGGTTTAAAGCTCTTGACTACTGGCTACAGTCCTAGACATACCTGAAACCAAGAATTAACAGCCATTATTACTTAAGGTATGCCATGAATTTTAACTCAGTGTGTGAATGTTGTTCTGGCATTAGCGTGTGAAGATGACTGTTGGCACCAATGCAGGCGATAACGATGATAGTAGTACGATTTGTGATGATGGCCCAGTTAGTGGTGCTTGTTGCCCAGATGTGTTCATAAATTCACGTATTTGCCTATTAATTATTTGTTGCCCACAGTTGACTATAATTTTGTCTACAAAATGTGGATTTTATGCAGAAAATTCTATTTCATTAAGACTGGGCATTATCCTGCCTAATATCGTATTACCAGACTCCCTATGTACTAAACTAACTAATAAACTAAAAAAGAGAAGTGATGAGTGAGTTGAGCGAATAAGGAAAAGGGTGAATAAGTTGGTGCAAATAGTATGTCTGCTGGTTGCTCGATTACGTATGAATAAACAATTTTATTTCCGTGTGTGTGAGTAAATAGTTTTCATACTGAATTCACTTCTGCATATGCGTTTCGTTAGTGGCAACGATTGTGACAATAAAGATGGTGATTATGATGATGGTGATGATGATAGTGATGGCTTTAGTGGCAACACATTTCTTTGTTGCTACTTAAGGTTGACAATATCGTCATTATACTCGGCGTGCCAACTACTACAACTCTACAGTCGTTTTCGTACTTGACATCCTTGTAAATTAATATTTAACGAGTGTTTAAACGAAATTATGTCAACAGGCGGAGTATTATTTTATAATATAAGGATTTCATTTCATTTAAATTCATTTTATTTAAACAAAATTTAATTGCCGCTATTAATAACGCATTGCAAACATCGTCGGTAAATGCGTTGAAAATTATCTTTTGTAGCCATTTTAAATATCAATGTATTGGCACAAACAACTAACAGTGGATGCACACAACGACATTGAATGCCATTGAAACTCGTACGGCAAAGAACAATAAATATTGCACAGCTTGTTTGTATTGTTTTTATGGAAAAACGTCAAAAATTTCATTCTCCTTGTATTTTCACCACTCCTCTGGGAAGCATATGTCTTATGTGGTTCTCCTCCGTTTTTCTCTAGGTGCTCTGTGATTCACCTGGTTCTTCGGCTTTGAGCACCTTCTACGCAACAGCGTTGGACTTTCTCCTGATGGTATGGCCGATCCTCTTCCATTTCCTATATTTAATTTGTCAAGTTCTAGAGATTTGTATTTCTGATAGTGTTGAGCCTGTGGCAACGCTGTAGTATTCATTTTATTCATTTTTATATTTGTTCATTCTCTTCCATTCGAGAATCGATAAATTTATTTTATATATATATATGTATGAAGTGTAGTTGTATTGGTGAAGCATACAATCTTCCTTGTATTAGTAGATAGATCTTTCTAGAAATTTAATTGATGTATACACATGTTTTAAGAAATAAAAGTTAGTAGTTGACACTAGTTAAAAGAAAGCAGACGTTTTTATTTAAGTCGCTACAATTGGTGACCCCGTAAAATGAACGACGCAAAGCAAAGCCAAAGCGTTAACTTGGGTCAGGCATCAACATCTGGACAATCAGGTGTATCTACCAACCCCTCTGCCATTAACCACGAAGGCAGTGCATTTGTCAACAGAGTGTCGGTCAAAGTGCCACCGTTTTGGCCCGAACAACCTGAAATTTGGTTCGCACAAGTTGAAGCCCAGTTTAGCATCTCAGGAATTAATAATGATGTCTCCAGATTTAACACTGTAGTGGCCGCCATTGAAAGCAACGTTTTGGCTCAGATATCAGATGCTATTTTAAATCCTCCTGATCAAGGCAAGTATGACAACCTAAAGTCTTGCATAATAGAGAGATACTGCGATAGTGAGCAAAAAAAGATCCAAAAACTAATATCAGAGATCGATTTGGGGGATAAACGCCCTACACAATTATTAAATGAGCTAAGTGGCCTAGCAAAAGGAAAAATAAATAACGATTTCTTGAAGTCACTTTGGTTGCAGAGGCTTCCAGCGCAAACTCGAGCCATACTGCAGGCATCAAATGCAGATCTACCAGAGCTGGCAAAATTAGCAGATAAGATCTTGGAAGTATCTGACTGCCAGCAGATAGCAGCCGTAGCCAAACAGCAGACACAAGAAAGAGAGACCGAACTGCGGATACAACGTATAGAACAACAACTAAATCAATTGGTGAGTATGAGAGCAGGACGAGTCCGAGGAAGAAGCAGCCACCGCAGCAAAAGTAGGGAGCGACGAGCAAGAACACCTTCCGGCCCCTCAAATCAATGCTGGTACCATGAGCGATTTGGAAAAAATGCAAGGAAATGTAGACCGCCTTGCAACTTTTCATCCGATTTTGAAAAAAACTGACATCATCACCATACTCCACGAGCGTTATTGGTGATCACTCATTGCAAATCGCTCGTCTCGTAATTCATGACAAAAATACCAACATAAAATTTTTAATAGATACAGGCGCCGATGTGTCTGTTATTCCTCCTAGAAAAGACGATAGAAACAAAAAATATTCAACACCAACATTTTACGCCGCAAATGGTTCGCCAATAAAATCATTTGGTCAACGCCGGCTTAATTTGTCACTAGGTCTACGCCGCAGCTTGAAATGGAATTTTTACGTCGCCGATGTTAACACTGCTATCATCGGCTCTGATTTTTTAAAAGCGTACGATTTGCTAGTAGATATGAAAAGAGGAAAATTAATTGACAAGAAGACTATGTTGGAAACAAAGGTAAAGTTTGAACAAAATACAGCAATTAAAATATTAACACATAAAACGGACAGTAAATTCGCAAAATTGTTGAGTGAGTATAGTGATTTAGCTGTTTTAAATTCTAATAAAATGCCAATAACAACAAACACAACACATCATATAGTGACAACAGGCCCACCAGTTTTTTCTCGGCCAAGGCGACTCGTTGGCGAAAGACTCGAGGCAGCAAAAAAAGAATTTCAGTTCTTAATGGAGAAAGGCATTTGCCGACCATCGAACAGTCAGTGGGCAAGCCCACTACATATGGTAAAGAAGACAAACAACGATTGGAGACCGTGCGGCGATTATCGAGCCCTCAACTCAATTACAGTTCCCGACAGGTACCCTATCCCATATCTTCATGACGTCACCAATATCCTACACTGTAAAAAAATATTTTCTGCCATCGATTTGCAACGTGCTTACCACCAAATACCCATCGAACCAGCAGACATACCTAAAACGGCAATAACAACACCATTCGGCCTATATGAATTTACGTACATGACGTTTGGCCTGAGGAACGCTGCTCAAACTTTTCAGCGATACATCGATGAAGTGCTAAGGGATTTAGACTTTACATTTGCCTACATCGATGATATTTTAGTGGCTTTAACAGATGAAAAACAACATGAAAAAGACTTACGCACAGTATTTGATAGACTGCGAACAGGTAATTTGTTGATTAATGCAGATAAATGCAAATTGGGGCGAACTGAGCTTGAGTTTTTAGGTCATACTATAACTAGCGAAGGGCTACGTCCGCTTAAAAGCAAAGTTGAAGCGGTCTGTAATTTTGTTAAGCCCACTATGGCAAAAGATTTAAAAAGATTTTTAGGAATGTTAAATTTTTATCGTCCGTTTCTGAAGAATGCAGCTAAACACCAAAGTATACTTCAAAATTTGATAGTCGGAAATAAAAAAAACGATACAACGAAAATTGTGTGGTCAAAAGAAGCTTCAGATGCATTTAATGCCTGCAAAGACAATTTAGCTAATGCAACTTGTTTGAACTACTTGTCACCGCACAGTAATCTTACACTGACCGTTGATGCATCGGACTCTGCTGTGGGTGCAGTACTACACCAGATCGTTGATGGTGTAAACCAACCATTGGGATTTTACTCAAAGCAGCTCACTGATGCGCAACGAAAGTATAGTGCGTACGATCGCGAATTAACAGCTGTTTACCAAGGTGTAGAACATTTTAAATATGCCTTAGAGGGGCGTACATTTACGATTTATACCGACCACAAACCATTAGTGTTTGCATTTCAGCAAAAAAGCGAAAAAGCTCCACCAAGAAGAGTACGACAGCTAGACTTTATAAGTCAATACTCCACCGATATCCGTCATATTAGAGGTACTGATAACATCACCGCAGATTGGCTCTCTCGCATAAATAATATTACAACGGACCTAATTGATTTCAATGCAATGACAATAGCTCAAGAAAACGATACCGAATTAAAGTCTTTGCTAGCGTCAGGTAAGGACTCATCACTTAAGCTCACTCTTTTTCCCATTCCAGATTCTAAAAAATTCTTATATTGCAATATTAATGGCTCATATATAAGACCATATGTGCCCGTAGAACAGAGAGAAGTCATAATGCGAAAATTGCATAATTTAGCTCACCCCAGCATTAGAGCTACGAGAAAACTTGTAATAGAGCGCTACGTATGGCCTGGGCTATCAAAAGACATTGGCAAGTTTGTTAGGGGTTGTCTACAGTGCCAGAGGGTAAAGATTAATAGACATATGTCCGCTCCCTTAAGCGACTACATCACGACCGACAAGCGTTTCCAGCATGTGAACATTGATTTAATTGGGCCACTTCCAACATCGGCCGGAAATAGGTATTGTCTTACATGTGTGGATCGATTTTCAAGATGGCCGACCGCAATTCCCATACCAGATATTTCAGCCCAGACGGTTGCGAAAGCTTTTATAACTGGATGGGTATCGCAATATGGAGTACCAGAAAGAATCACCACCGATTTAGGAAGGCAATTTGAATCCAGCCTTTTTCAAGAGCTTACGAAGACACTTGGCATACGACACCTGCGTACAACAGCATACCATCCCCAAGCAAATGGTATGGTTGAGAGATGGCACCGATCGCTTAAGAACGCCATTAAATGTTACGCTACAAAAGATTGGACTTTTGCCCTCCCACTTGTTCTTTTAGGACTTCGCACTACGGTTAAACTAGATATCCGCGCTAGTCCAGCTGAATTACTGTACGGTACACAGCTACGTGTACCAGGTGAGTTCTGGGTTCCCAGCAAGACTCAAGAAAGTCAAGTGGAATTTGTCCAACAATTACGACGTGTAATGAGTGACCTACGAGCTCCTAGCCCATCATGGCATTGTAACAAAAAGCATTACGTCGACCCAGATTTAAATACGTGTAATTTTGTTTTCGTGCGAGTAGATCGAGTGCGCAAGCCTTTGGAACCAGTATACGAAGGCCCATTTGAAGTCGAAAAACGTTATAAAAAGTATTTGATTATAAAAAGAGGCAAAATAAAGGACAAAATATCGATAGATCGAATAAAACCAGCAAAAATATATTCCAGCGATTCTGAGGAGTTTTTGAGTAAGCAGCCGGCACAGACAATTCCCGGAAAGATGGCAGGCAATGAAAAAATCAGTCGATTTGGAAGACGAGTTAAATTTCCTGACCGATACGGATAGCCTTGCACTACCCGGGGGGTATTGTGGCAACGCTGTAGTATTCATTTTATTCATTTTTATATTTGTTCATTCTCTTCCATTCGAGAATCGATAAATTTATTTTATATATACAGTGTATCACTAAAGTGAGTATGCAGCATGAAAATAATTAAATATCCCAATTTTTTTTCCAAAAATATGCAGAAAAATATATTTTTTTTACACTTGCAATAATATATAATAATGCCTTACACAAAAACACAAACATACCTCAAAATAATTATCCCTTTATCACATCTCGTTATCATTTCTTAAAAAATAGAAAAAATCACATCACAAAAGTAAGTATGCACTTTTTAAAGTTTTGAGCTGCACTAAAACTAAACGCATTTTAATCGCGGAAAAATTGAATAATTGTTATTATAAATAAATATAAATACATAAATAAATATAAAAAGATTAAATAAATAGATTAAATACCGAAATTTTTTCTTAACTTTTATTATGGCCCCTCATGGAAAAGAACTTTCACAAGATTTAAAAGATGTAATTATTAAACTTTATAAAGAGCAGAAAAGCCAACGTGAAATTGCAAAAATTATTAATAAAAGTAGCTCTACAGTGCAAAAAATAATAGAAAAGTATAATAAGAAGGGCAATACAAATAACAAGTCTCGACCTGGGCGTCCAAAAATCTTCAATGACAGGGAGAAACAAATTATCACCAGAAAAATAGAAGTAAATCCCAAGATGAGCACTCCAAAAACTATGTCAGAAATAGAAAAAGAGACTGGAAAAACCTGTAACCCACAAACCATTCGTCGAGTTCTGTATGCCTCTGGTTACCATGACCGTAACATCCGCAAAAAGCCATTTGTGAACAGCAGTAATAGAAGAAAACGGTTGGACTTCGTAAAGGAGTACGAAACCAAGGATGAAAATTTCTGGAAATCAGTTATATTTTCTGATGAGAGTAAATATAATATTTTTGGCTCAGATGGGTGTCAAAAAGTGTGGAGAAAAGTGAACACAGAGCTCGATCCAAAAATATGGCTGCCACAGTAAAACATGGTGATGGAGCGGTTATGGTATGGGGGTGTATGACAGCATCAGGTGTTGGAAATCTTGTGTTTATCGAAGGAACAATGGATAAGACGGTGTATTTGAACATTTTAAAAAACAACTTGCATCAAAGTGCAGTTAAATTGGGACCAACAGGATCATTTGTATTCCAACAAGACAATGACCCTAAACATACAGCCCATATCGTTAGAGATTATCTTTTGTGTAACACGCCAAAACAACTAAAAACTCCTTCGCAATCACCCGTCCTTAATCCAATAGAACATCTGTGGGATTATCTCGAAAAAAAAATCAGAAGTCATGTCATTACAAGTAAAGACACCCTTAAAACTGCAATACTTCAGGAGTGAAATAAAATTCCACATTCGGTTACCCAAAATCTTATAACATCTATGCCATCGAGATTGAAGTCAGTCAAAAAGGCATAGGGCTATCCAACAAAATATTAAATATCAGCCTGACTTCAAAAATTTAATCATAGTGTCAATTTTTGTGAACTGCATACTCACTTATGTGACCTGAATTCTAACCATTTTGTTAATTATATTGTTATTAACCAGTAATGAATTAGAAACATTTTTGTTCCTTATTATTTTTCTTAAGTTTACATGTAAAATAAATGAAAAAATATAATATTTGTGTTTTTATTTCAAATCTTAAGCAATTTTTCCAATAATTTCAAATATATATATCGCTGCATACTCACTTTAGTGATACACTGTATATATGTATGAAGTGTAGTTGTATTGGTGAAGCATACAATCTTCCTTGTATTAGTAGATAGATCTTTCTAGAAATTTAATTGATGTATACACATGTTTTAAGAAATAAAAGTTAGTAGTTGACACTAGTTAAAAGAAAGCAGACGTTTTTATTTAAGTCGCTACAAGCCCAAATATGCACCAGAATAGCTTGCCATGAAATATCCTTTTAAGTGACTGTCAAATTGTATTGTCTTTGAAGTAAAAATTCTTTTAAATTTTAAGTACAATCATCGTGTGCAGTCAATAACAATTTTCTTAGACTCTATAAAAATATTAGACAGTCAAAGAAAATCCTTGTTAAAGTAATTTAATCCCCTTGCCAGACTAATAAAAAAATCTTGGCAGAGTTAATGCGCAATAAATTCCCCCAAAAATAGTGCAAAAAGCACAACAGAAATGTGTCACAAACAATATTTTCCAGTGTTTAGCTCTCTATGATCTGAATCTATAGAGCAGCTTAACTTTAATGAAGGCTACTCTCTATTATACCTTATATGAGCATTCATTCCCTTTTTAGAAATGCAATGTCTGCTTTTAGAAAAAAGAAATAACAAGAGAATGCAACAAACGAAAATTGAAAAAGGAGAAAAAGAAAAATCCTAAAAATAAAGAGAAAACGATGTGAAAGATTTAAGTTTTCATTATTAGAAGAATTTCATTTCTTATGTAATCTACGAAATAAGGATTTTAAAATTGTCTATACGTTGGCATCCATGTTAAGGAAGCGAAAGACGAGTGTATAAATGGAATGCAGCCGGATGCCGGGATGAGATTCGACGATATAAATTTTTTATAATCAACAGGAAATGCATGTATTACACATTTTCATTTCATTTCGTTTCGTTTTATTTCGCTGCGTCTACTCTCAGTTCTTCTGTCCAGCGGTCTTATGCTTGTATACTTGGGAGTAAAAGGAAGGATGATAATGATTTTTAATAAGAAATCCTTATCAATTACAAGGAAAAAAAAGAAACTCCAACAGCAGATGTTTTATACTGGTATTTAAAAAAGAATTTTCTTCAAATATTCCACCACCAAAATATGACCACCATTCCACCCGTCTTGTGGTATTTTCACACCATTTTCTTTTAATTTTAATGGCTTGAATTTGCTTTTTCTCTCCAATGCAAGACAATGCCAAAGAGACGGTGTGAGTAAGACTTTGGGTGTAAATAAGCATTCGTTTATGGTCGACTGCTGGCTGGTAATTTTTTAATTTTAATGTTATCCTTGAGCAAAACTTAATTTTCTTCATTTTCCACATTTTGTAGACGTTTGTTGTCCTTGCTCCTGTTGTTTTTTATTTTCGTTTAGTTTGTATTCTTCAGCTATTTCCTATTTTCATTTTCTACACCATCTTTCTCTTCTCCGTTTTTCACTTTGGCCCTGACATTCAATGTTGTTTTCGCCGTCTTTAAAGGACAGAGTAAAAATGTGACCAACTATAAAATGACACACCAATTAAAACCTTAAACTAAACAGAGGGTCCTTCGTTAAGCGCTTACTATTTTTAAGTAGAAATCAAACAAACTCTGTGTGAGATATCATCGACATTTTTTCTTCGGTTGGAAGACCTATGGATGCCATTGCATGTGGAATATAACTCCAAATGTCCATCACAAATTCTGAAATGTACTAGTTTTCCGCGACTCTGAACCATAAATCAGGTCGAATATAATTGATGGCATGCTTTATGCCAGCTTCGGGGGTCGTTGTGGTTTGTGGTTTATTCGTTTACACCTGCCACTGCGAAAACCTCACAAGAAATATTCAAATCGTACGTGCTCGGTGGCTAGTTCACATCATCTCCTCATGACCTCAAATAGCTCGTGAAGAATATCAGATGAGTCTTGAGTTCCGTTTCAAATTGTTCACAAAATTATAAAGTTTAATCTCCGCAACATCATATAAAGAGGTGTGTTGGCATAATATTGACAATGAGAAGCTGTCATAGAAGTGCTGTTGGATTTAAGTCCAATGCACATTGTACTGAAGGCCAAAGATTTGGAGACGAATACAAGTCTAATATGGAATTCATTAAAGAATTTCATTACCTAAGGAATCGATTGTCTTACAGCTCCCTCCCTACTGTCCGATGGACAGAATGAATGTACTCCATGATTTTGGGTATTGAATAGAGTACACTGGAAACTGCGTACTCTCTTAAAAGTGGGATTATTTAATGTCTACAGATAGTTCAGAAATGGATGGCATAAGAAGAGGAGTTTGTGATCCTAGAATGGAGTATTTCCAAGCGGATGGCATAGGCCATCGAAATATCTGTTTAATTGAACTCGAACAGGAGGTGCAAACGACAAGACAAGCAATACTATCTGTTAGGCAGGACACCAATTGTGGTCTTGACTCTTATGAGGTTAAATCGAAGATAGTATGGGACTGTCTAAGGAAGCTGAAGCGGCTAGATACAGAGAAGAAGGTTACCCCCTACTGGGTCTAAGGTCTTGTGGGAACTCCCGATAATGAGCAAGCCAGCAAACTTGCGAGGATGAATGGAACCAAAACCCTTCTGTGGAGACTCTTCTCAAACCAAGTGGATTCGATGCAATCAAAACGTTTGTTGGCAAATTACAATAAGAGAACTGAGTTATAAATCAGTTTATCTAAGAATAACTTAAGTGTGGCAACCGCTCTTATAACAGAATCAAAGTACACATACTAGGAATGGTAGTTGAATCGAGCCCGACGAGTTAATTCTGTAACAATGAGAATCAATCATCGGGGAGAATATTGAATGCATCCCTGAAAGAAACACCCGGATAGTATGACGCTATGCTGAAAACGGCATACTGAAATTTATCGGGGCCAAAAGCATGGAGAAGACTTCTTCTGTTGGTTTATTCAGCTTCAGCTGTATGTTGCAGTAGTTGGTTGCATAATTCCCTTAAACTATTATGCTCGGGTTTTTTGTTTTTGTTTTCCACTGTTTTTCTACTTTAAATTTAAATACATCGAGTTGGTTTCGTTGATTATACTCACAATAAAAATAGTGAACTTGTTTTTCCCAACTTTTCCTCGTTCCTTTTTTGTTTTTTATTTTTAATTTTTATCATTTGCAAACAAAACTTTTCATCCTGATTTCCAGCACTTTAATTCTGACAGACTTAACTGCAGCTGAAGCAAATGTGAATACAAATTAAACGAAAAAAATGCTGGAGTTTCAGTTCTTGGTTGGCATGAGTGCAGATGCAAATGCATTCAATGCACTGTTGCTCGAATTGCCAATCCTACTTCCGATTCCTATTCGTCTAGGCTTACATATGTATATAAGCGTGTATATATGTATAAATGGCTGTATATGTAAATGAGTATTTGTTTATTTGTGTCTGAAATAATGAATGAAGTTGTAAGATGAGTATGAATATGCACTGCATTGTTCATAGTCTTTTACTATTGCCGTGATTGTCTTTTTTTTTAATTTTATGCTTTCCTTTCCTCCCCATCAACCATTTTTATTATTTTTGTTTTTGTTTATATTTTGACTTGAAGTACACTTTTACGCGCTATAGTTATTCTCGTAATGAACACATACATTCAGGTCCTACTCCCACTCCTACGATTACATTACATACATAATTTGCATAAATACTGTCATCAGACCGAGCCGTTTGCTGCCGTATGTATGAAATCATTGTATGTATGTATCTGTGTCTAAATTACAATGAATGGAAGAAAGCATAATTTAAGGAAAATTTTTCTACGATTTCATAATAAAAGTGCATGCCTAACTTTTACTAAATAAATAGGTGGAAGAAAAAGTAATTTCGTAAATGTTTCTCG
The DNA here is from genome assembly GCA_930367235.1 of Sarcophaga rosellei. Classification (NCBI taxonomy): domain Eukaryota; kingdom Metazoa; phylum Arthropoda; class Insecta; order Diptera; family Sarcophagidae; genus Sarcophaga; species Sarcophaga rosellei. The sequence goes on along the minus strand of OV884018.1, from coordinate 61,314,802 downwards.
CAGTTTATTTAAATTTCATTGATTAAATTTGATAATATTTTCGTAATTATTACACTCAACTCACCTAGAATCTCTTCACTTCTTATTCTTTTTCTTTAATTTTTTCTCTTTTTTCCTATTTGTTCATAATTTCTTTCTCCACATGGCATTTGTTGTTTTTGTCACTTTGGCTTCATTATTTGCATTTGTCGTCGGCTGCTGAAAGTTAACAACCTTTAATTGTCAACAATAATTCAACAGTTTTTTTTTTGTTGCTCGAGCCATAAGTAGAAAATTGCTTAAAAGGAAGGGAAATTACGCAAATTGTTTGTAAAAAAAGAACCAAAACCCTTGCAAGCCTCTCATAGCCACAATTATGATTGCAGAGGTTTGGAGTATATTTTTGTATGTATTTGTATTTCAAAATCTGAAGCCCTCTATATAGGATTGAATCAAAGGAATTAATAAAGAATTCTAATTGACAAATAACACTGAACAAGAAGGGGAAGCAGAAGGCGTAAAATGTAGGAAAACAATTTTCCACTTAGCGACAGACACCAACATTTGCAACATTGTTGTTTTTTCTTGTAGCCTTCATTCCATGTTTTTTGTGAATGAAAAAAATTATGGAATATAAGAAAACATAAAATTAAAGGTATAGGCAGGGATTTGATGTGATCATGTGTGAGTTTTTTAAAAGTCATGACAAAACAATAATATCCAATAATGTTGAACCAAGCGAAAGCATCGATCGTAGCTTACAAACAAGCACAACAAGCTCTTGATCAATTAAACGTAAACGTCCAGGTCTTCTATCAATCTTTGCAACCAACGATGTTCAACTGAAATGTAAAATGTATACTCCTATACTATTTAGAGGACCAAGGAACTGTCCTCAGAGCTCCATAAATCACTCAATGTTTTTAAAGAAGTTTTAGAATCTTCTGGCTAAGAGTTACATTACATAAGCGCGTGAATTACTCTAAATTTAACTCGAGATAACAGCATATAAAACAGCTTTTTTAAGAACAATTTTTTTTTATAAATTTTTAATTTATAAATTGCTTAGAGTATTATCGTCTATTTCTCTGTGTGCATTGTTTCGTAAATTGTTTATATTTTTAGTAGTTGTTGTCTTTTTGCATGTTAATTTCAATTCGTTGCACTTAAAGCCCAGGAAAAAATTGAAATCTTTGTCATCATCATCCAACTCATCATTCTTTTTTCAATATATTTAAAGTTTCTTTTCTTTACAATTTTCTTTGTGTTCCATTCATCATTAAAAGGGTACTTTTCATACCTTTTAAGTACTTTTTTGTAGTTCTTTTTTTTCGATTTAAAGTGGCGCTGAAATTTAAAACATTCAAGATTCTTTTTTTTCGTTTTTTTTTCATCAGGTATGTTGTCGTCGGCTTTTGTTATTTGTTGGAATGTAAGAAACCAAATTAAATAATTTATTGTGTATCATCCGTACAGACTTTCAGTCCGTCTATGGTCATTTCCAATTCTTTTCAGACCAATATACAAAAAAAAAAAAAAAAAAATTGAGGGAAAGATGAGAACAATAGAAAATCGTGCTGAAATATTTGTCTGATCATATCATCTACATTGTATTGGCTTTTCGATTTGGCCTTCGCGCTTAGTTCACTGTAAGAAATGAGACGAACGAGCTTAACACAATTCAGAGAACTCAAAACAGATTTGAAAATAAAGTTTGAACAACGATTCATTGCGAAGTTTCCAGTTCAACTTGTAAGAGAGGTAGACGTAACTTTAAAGCTCGAAATGAGTATATTTTGAACAGCAGAGATGTTTTATTGCTTTTATATCTTTAGTTCCTTTAAGGAGTATAAAGTTATGACAAAATATCTCTATCTTGTTATTCATTGCCTTGTTCCTATGTCTTAACTAAGTTTTTCCAGAACGCTTTTTATCAAAAGCTTTAGTTTCATCGCGAGAAATAAAACAGAGAGGAATCCACACATGGCACCAAATAGAAACATCTCATGCACATCTTTCTGTGAATTCCTCTCTAACGCATTTCTTGTAGTGATTTTATTCATTCATTTGATTCAACTCTCCGTAAAGAGAAAGGGTAAGGAAGTATTCGTGTGGGATAGCTCTTATTTATAATTCGTGACATTGAAATTTCTATTGAAAGAAACGAACTATTAAAAGGGGAATTTTCGACTTCCACTATAATACCGAAAATTTCAATAGATCGGCAACTGACTCCTGCAGGGCACCACAAAGCAAATATAGCCCATACTTGAGAACAGACACACTAAGTCATTCACAAGGCAAAGTAAAAGATATATACACAGAAAATGGCTGTTTCTGGACTAGACACTGAACGATTGGCGGCCATACCCCTCGAATGGAAATGACCGTCTAACAACAATGGTAAACTGTTCTTAGACTCCAATTGATGTCTATCAGGTATTTCAATCTGATGTCCTGGGCATGATGGATACGCAATGACATATGGCTATAAGTGATATGGTATTGACCAAAACGGTGTATTCACTCACGTAAATCAAAGTGTACAGAGTCTTTTTGACACCCGCTGAGATATGAACGAAAGAAAATGAATGAAGGTACAAGGGAGAGGATAGAAATTGTACCTTCAAAGTAGCTTTGCAGACTCTAGACAGGGTCTTTTGGAGATAGGAAAAGGATTATTACTGAATAATTTATTTCAAGAATATCACGTTAGCGTCCATCTAACCATCAAGCTATTTATGATCCTTTACTGGAGAGAATCATTTACCGGTCAGTTAAATCCGACACATTTAGAGGCCCTCAAAAGTCGTCGACAACTAGCAACAGAAAAACGTTGAGTCTCTTATGAAACTTAAACTGTTTGTGAGATATTCATTCATCATGACCCGTTTAGAAATTTGACTGTTCTTGTTGTCGTTATTGTTGTTGCTGCTATTGTTGTTGTTGCTTAACATTTGAATGCAATAAAATATATTTTATTTTCGTTTTTTGATCCTTCAAATAGAAATTGAACACGTTGATAAACGTGTCACAAGTTTCACACAAAACTTGTGAAGTACTTAGACAGAGGAAGTAAAAAAAGCGTCATTTTGCCTCTCTATCAACTGCAGTGGTTTGTTAGCACGACCCTAAGTATATACAAAAACTAAGAAGGAATTGAATATTCAAAATTTGTCTTCAAAATTCTTCATTTTTTTGTTTCCTGTTTTGTTTAGATTATAGGTAGCGGAAGTTTTAAATTGACAAGATTTGATAAAAACCTTTTTCAATCCAAACGAAATTTCGGTCTGGAATAGAAAATCTACAACAAATCATGGAACGAAAAAGTTACAATCCTATAAGATAAACTTTAATAAAACATCGATGTATTTTTTACGACGCGTCGAAGTTAAAAATCTAATACAAATTCTGTATACATACATCGATGGGTGTAGTAAAACGTTTTGTAAATAATGTTCAATAAAAATAGTTCAGATGAGGTTAAGATAAATTACGGTAACGGGCTTCCAAAGGTCTAATCTTGACAATGATGGTTTGTCCTTTAACGACGCTTCAAGGTCTGTTTAATTTATCACCGTTGCGTAAGTAGTGAGAACCTGAACCATGAAGTCAAAGAATGTATAGTGGACAGTCTAAGTGTGAATAATTCATAGGATACAAGGAAACTCTCTTGTTGCTTACCGCGAATGTTTACACCATTGAAACATGGGCTCAATTAAATTTGTGCAGTATGTTCAGAGGAGGGAATATCGCATATGCATAACTACGAGTACGGGTCTCTTTGTTGCATGTTTCTTATGTAGTTGAGGACTGTGACACATTTACTTCTATTACTTGTTGTTAGTGTAGATGTTGTTGTTGTTGTAAGGAAAATCATTCAATAATAAAATTTGTTTGCATCACATGCTGTTCTTCAACGCTGCTGGTAATATTGTTACATGTATGAATGTATGGATCTGAACCGAAAACTCTGTAAATTCTTGTGATTTTGTATGTGTGCATATATGTCGGATAATGAACAATACAGCATAGATTTGAACCAAATCATAGTATTCAAATGTATGCGTGTACATTGTGTGTGAGTGTATATTGTGATGGAAATGTTCTCTGTGTGTTTTTGCCGTGTATAATTACTTGTAAAATATCCTTAAGGATCATACACGTGTATAACATTATTGTTATTCTCTTCTTTTTGTAGATGTCTTCAGGCAAATTTTAAAATTACTTTTTTAAAGTGAGTTTTTATTCATGTTTATTAATTCGTTATTTAACTTAACGGAATACAAGTTTATATTTGTGTTTCACCAACAAAGCCTTATCACTTTTTCTTAAGTCATATGGTGGTCCTGAAAAGAACCGTTTGGTTACGGCATATTACATTGGAACATAATATTCTTCTGTTGTTGTACCTGAGCAAAAACCATGTTAAATTTGTGTCAACATTTCAACAAAATTCGTTTTACATTTTAAATCAGCAAAGAATAACAACTGTCGGTGTGCTGCTAACATTGCAGCTGCTCGCAGGTCATTCAGCAACTTACGGTTTACTGAATCCATATCAGCAACGACATTATAGCAACGAGTGCTGCTCTGTTATCAGGGTGTACAAAATTTATTTTGCCACTTTGCAGGCAATTTCATATAACAGAGGCTGCTTTCAAGATTATCTCAACAATGGACGTATTCAGCCAGTTTTCTGGCGACAGCAGTAGTTAATCATACTCGTAACTTTTCTTTACAGTTTATTTGGGGGAATGTAAGCACATAAGTTTTCTTATTCGACGACATGTCTGACGTGCGTGTGCTGCAAAAATTCTGTCGATATTGATACATTCCTTTTATTCATAACGATTTTTTTACACCAACGTTATAAAGTTTTAAAATGAAGCCGTTTCTTGTACAAATAATTTTACGCTCACGATCCAGATGTATGTAAACAAATGACATTTGGGATATCATTCCGATTCCGGACCATCTCTAAAAATGTTCAGTATTTTTTCAATTATAAGTCTGACGTATGATTGTGATTGTTTGTTATGGTTATAAAATACATAAAAACATGAATGCAAAATAACTTCTAATTAGTGGTTTAAGTTTCTTTAAATTTTTTTCTTCAGGGCATCTCTGATAATATTTTTTGTTTGTTTTTCAGCAGCGAAATTAGTTGGAAAACTCACAATGGAATTTTGTGTATTAAAAAAAACAAAAGTTTTTTAAAGTTGTTTTAAATGTCTTTAACGAAAAATTTAGCAAAATTTGAAACAGTGGTAACAAATAATCAAATTACTTCAAACAATGCATACAGTGACACAAGCCAAAGGCGATCACGGAGCACTCTATCTGGTGGCTATACTCTTTTTACTTGAACAAAGTTTTTTTCACAAACCGTTGGACGCTTATTATGAAATATCGACCATCGACGGATAGAATAACTGGCGACCAATTAATTCTGCGTGCCATTTTTAAAGCCTTTTGGGAAAATGCGTAGGATAGATTAAATTTAAAGCCGTCTTAAAAATTATGGATTGCGTGGGTCCTGTCTCGTTGTTATAATAATAGTACTTATTCCATCATTCATCTTTGGCTAGACACGTTCAGTCAATGAATTCTGGATGCCCAAGAATCCTTTGCCACAGGATTCAGTGTATATTTTGTAGAATTATTCGTTCCTTGTCTAAATCAAATCTGAGTAAAAAAGCTGTCATAGCGCTGCGACTTGATTCAGAAAAGAGAACAAATGAAAGCCTTAAACCGTGTAAAAAGTAGAAGTTTTTGTGGAGGCTATACACTCTTAAGAGTGCTAATGGAAAACAACGCTCATTATTTTAATGGAATATACATTCCTTTAAAACTGAAACCCTTTAAATTTAAATAAGTTTGATAAATTGGTTACTTTTTGATTGGTTTGATTTATTGGTTAAAAAAAAAGCATTCATTCATTCGAATTGATGCCAAAAATTCATTCGCATCTCGGAAACCGGTTTGTAAACACGCTCGACTAAACATATTGGTGGTGGCTACTTTGCCTGGATGATTTCTTATGTGTAATCCTATATTTTACCAAACAAATCCCTAAATAAATAGCATGCAAATGGAATTGTTTTTACATTTTCAGGGTATTGTGAAGAGCCGGGTCGGGCGGTAAGGTGGGAAAAGTTATTTGAAAATGTATTTTAAATTTAATTTATTGTTGTTATAGGTGTTTTTTAGGTGCTGTTTTCAAATTCATTTGAATGTTTTATTTAGCATTCTCTACTGATGCCTCAATTGGGCGTGAATTGGATTTTCATTGTTCGATGGGATTTTTACAAGCGACATTTTCTGTTTTTGTTTTTTCTAACCTTTCATTTACAAATATATGCTGTTTTTCTTTATTGTTGTAATCCTATTAAACATATAACAACAACAACGATAATATGATTTTTATTTGTATTTACTGTGCACCATAAAATATTTATTTGGACGACTTTACATTTTTAAATACTGCTCACCCTTTAAACAGCAGGCACTAATTGGATTTAAATTTTTAAAAGATTTTTTCCACTTTTTTTCTGTGGCTGGCTGAGGATATAATCGCAAGTGGAAATTTTGAGTGAAAACATTTATTTTTTTAAAGAACGCCAGCGAGAGTATGAGAACAAGAGTAATTACATTTCAGATTAGAATGTAAATACGAATAATTGCTTTAAATTTGTATCTATTTTAGTCGAAATTGAATGTGAATTTAAAATAAATTTTTCATTTAAATCATTGGCGTGACTCTATTATGCCAATAAATAGTTGAATGTGCAGGTTTAAGCTTTAAATAGGAGTGGCAGGAAATAAAGTAATTACCGGTGACAGAAAAACAAACAAATATAAAAAAAAAACGTTGAAGGGAAGCACAGCATATATCAACTAAAAAGTTCATTGAATGCATTGCGATTTAATACGGTACCATGCGAGTTATATTCTTTTAAGAACGACAGACAGAAACTTCAAGGAATAATCCCATTGTGGTGTTCGTTGAGGAACGAAATAACAATTTACATACGTGCATACATAATTAGTAGTTACAACTCTTCAGTCAGGATTACGACCTAGTTTTTCACACCACTTACATATGTTGCGTGTGTTTATTTTATACACGGGTGGCGGGGAGTGGGTTTAAGAATCACAATCGTTATCTATATTATTTTCATTTAAAAGCGCCGAGAGACTTACCCTCTGCCTTCTTCTTTAATTAAATTAATTAAATACGGAATTCGAAAGCCACTGTTCTAAAGACCAGAATTCCGTAAATGCTATTGTTTCCCTGAAGTCTTTCGTTTTTTGTCTACCAAACACAAGTGCTTTTAAACCGATGTCTACAACGTCTATTAAGAATAGTGAAGTCTAGAAGAATATTGAATCAAGATCTTTGAACACTAATCGGTAGATATTCAAACTTGAAGAGAGTGGAATTCAATTGGCCACATACATAATTGTAGAAAAAAGCTGAATAGAATAATAAAACAATATAGTCCAATGGAAATCCAGCGCGAGTGAAAACTGAAGCGAATGGAATGAAGACAAGCTAGAAAAGTTGTCCTACATTAAAGAATAATGGGGGTTATTAGTTATAATCGTATTATTCTGAATAAGCGGGTTATATCGAGTATAGACTTGGGTTACAAGAAAGTTTGAAAGTTTTAGCAGATAGTTTAGCAGATAGTTGAGTCTCCTGAATAACGGCTTAATCATTATGGCAAGATTAAGATGCCTCTGTTCTATACTATAATGTATTTTTATCATCTACTAATTCCATTCCGTTCGTTACGAGTTACAACTGGAGGATTTTGATTCCTGGACGAAAGTAATCTGACAACCTTGTTAACCTTATTTTACAACCAAAATCCAATTGTAATGTATTCTGTCAGTCTGGTAATCTATAACACACAAATTCTTATTAAACAAACGAAAAAATTAATTTTAAAATTTACAAATAATGGCAGCCATTAAAAGCAATTATCTGAGTGTGTATTTCAATTTCATTGATCTATTGGATGCCTATATATGGACAGTAAATACAACATCAATATAAATATGAAGCAACAACAGCAAACACTATCCACTAAAATATTGGCTAAAAGGCAACATTATTTATGCCAAGCAACGGGCAACAATAATTGGGTTAATGGGATTAAAACTGTGCCATGATTTATATATGTCGTCATTGAGAAAAACCAGCAGTAAAAAGGTATTAAAAAATAAACAACGACAAATAAACAAAAAATTGACAAAAGCCTAAGTTAAGTTAAGGTAAGAATTTCAAAAATCAAAGAGAGATTCAAAAAAAGAAAAAAGAAAAAAACACTCACCAGTTAATTAACCCGCATCGTGAATGCTTGAACTGGACGTTGAAAAGCCGGGTAGTTTACACCAACCTTTGCGATTCCAAAAACTATGCGCTTTTGATACATTGGGTTGGGCATTTAGAACAACGGGACTGGGATCTTCGGCGGCTCTTATTTTGGCGCAATTTAAAATACGGCAACCGCAAGAGGCACGCGTAAAATAACCCGAAGACTTTTGAAAGTCGTCGTTAATACACTGTGACTGCTGATGTTGCTGCTGTTGATGATGACGTAATTGTTGTTGTTGCTGTTTTGTATTCTGGTGTATTTGAAGTAAATGTTTAATAGAGCGTGGTGAAGTTGTTCCTAACACTGCATTTGATGAGGAGGCAGATGCAGATGTTGTTGTTGCACTTGCATTTGCATTATTACTTTTGGCTCTTTGAAATGAACGACAATTTTGTGTGGCATAAGCAAAGGCACTTTGTTGACTTTTAGCAGCTGCATTGTCACCAGATGCTGCAGTCCTTGCAGTTGAAAGGTTATTTGATCGTGAACTTTTAAGGGCATTGGTCTTGTGCAGGCGCAGTGAACCAATGTAACTAGCACCACTGGAACCACTATCTAAATCAGCCGCTAGACAAGAGGATTGCAAAACACCAGCACTTTCCGTTGCCGAATTGGGTATGGGCGAGACAAAGTCATCTGCTGGTCCGCCCAACAGGGCAGTATCACATATGTTGTTGGTCGATGAAGAAGTCAGCCGCAAAGGCTGACCCGAAGCTTTGGTAAAACTAACCGCAGGCGATGGCAGCTCTTTGTCTGTGGGACTACTATTGGGCGGACATTCTGGCATAAGCATGGCCTCTACGGACAAATTAAGCTCGCCTAATGTCTTATGATGTCTATTTTCTACTCTTCTCAGTTCCTCTTCTACCAGAGTTCGATTCAGAGCACCAGACGAATGGCAAGTAGCCCTACGCTGGTGGGGATTGGTTATGGATTTGGAAGAGGATGATGTAGATGAAGCGGAAATTTCTTCGTAGAAATTTTCCGTTGTGGAAATATAACTGCAGTTAGCTGAGGCCGTAGCGCCAGCTGCACTATGGTTTTGTTGTTGCGTAAGTCTTGTCTGATACGATTCCCGGGTAGTTGGTGATACCAACAATTTGTTCTTTTTGCCTTTCAGCAGAAGAGCTCTTATGGAATTTGGTTTCGGGGGAATAAGATCTTCCTCTTCATTTGCTGCTGACATAGGCTCAGCATGTGGTATGTTGGTATGTTTCATAACGGCACCCGGTTCATAGTACGCATATGAATAGTCGCTTTGTTGGTGTTGCTGCAATTGCAACAGTTGTAAAGAGGTGATCTGTGACATATTAGTACATTGGCCATGTTGACCCTCAATACTGTGATGATGTTGATGCTGGTGATTTAAGCGCCCCAAAGTCTTGGCTTGCCTTAACATACCACCACCACAACCCTTAAAAGAGACATGGGGTTCTGGGTCCACACACACTTCGATGGCATCTAAATCAGATTCTAATTGTTGTTGCTGTTGCTGGTGCAAAAGGTGCTGATGTTGGTGTTTTTGTTGAAATTCTTGTTGTTCCTGCTGCTGTTGTGTTTGCCTGTTTATCTTGCGAAATGTTTTGACATTCGCATTGGTCACGATACCAGGTGGGTTGGCGGAACTTACGGTGGAGGGTAAAGTCGGAGTAACCTCTACCGTTACCGTATTTTTTTGAAATGAAATCGTTAGGGGCTGTGGCTGCTGATGAGTAGCACTGCCAACACCCCTTCTCCTGTCATTTTTTGTCGATAACGACAGTTGTTGGATATTAGCTGTTGTTGTTGCAGCCGTTGTATTTCGATATTGAGGTGTCGTCGTACAAGGTGTTGCATTGTGTTGCACATTGTTCTGCTGTTCTTGTCTCAACAAATGACTTTCCTCATTGTGCTGCTGTTGTTGTTGCTGCAGCTCTGGTTTCAGTGCCCCAACATTTGTGGTTAGTCCACGTGCTACCAGATGACGTTGATTTTGTGGTTGCTGTTGTGTCGTGTAATAATTTTGATTCGTTATAGTTGCTTGGGTTTGTTGTTTCTGTTGTTGTAATTGTGTTATATCCTTTAGCTGTTGCTTGTTTAGATCGCGTTGACTGCGGCCTAAACCCAAACAGGCCGCCATGGCACATGTTGTTAATTTGAATGGATGACAGTTTTTTCAAACACAAATACTGGGTTTTCTCCGGTGCAATCTCTTCACTCGATTATAGGGGGGATGCTGGGTAATTCAACGTTTCGTATTGACCAGATGATCGTTATCAGTAGATGGCTGTAATTGAAAGATTGATAGAAGTGAGTAATTAATAGAGCATCTAAAGAGAGACAGAGAAAATATATATTTTTTTAAAACTAAATTGTCTGAAACTTAAACGTGATCTCTTGTGGGGGAAATTAGTTTGATTTCATTTAGACGTGCTTAAGCAATAGCCATCAATCAAAGAGGCCATGGGGGCAACTATTTTATGATATAACTTTGGGCAATTATTTTGGTAGAAATATCGCATCATACATACCACGAATATACAATATTTCTAAAACCTCTAATTGCATGAATATATATTAAACATTCGTTTTGTTAACACATTTCAACAGATTTCTTGTGATAAATCATGGCAATTAAAATGCTGAAAATTGAAGACAAAATTCCAAAAGAAAATAATTCTTCATACGCTACACCCATCACGCACGGTTAAGGCATATGGTACTTCTGTTAATGGCTTTGTTACACTCTTACATACTAAATAAACACGATAATTTGGTTCCTATAGTTAAGGAATGAAACTCTGTTTGGTTTTTAATAAGCATAACACTTTTTCATAAATCGTTTCAAAATTAATTTCAGTCGCCACCAAAAATTCTGACGAAAACAAAAGTCGATAAGTGCCAGTAAATTTATGGCTCAGTAGTCAATGTGGTCAAGCTCATGAAAATCATGAGATCAATGATCTCTTATCTCCAATACAAATTTTATTCTAAACTCTCAAACTGTTTCATTAAGTGTTCTGTAGAGTAACGTAAAGTCTTCTTGTACTGACCATAGTTTTCTAACGTGTTTCTGCTTTAATTTGTGTATCTTATAAATGAAAGCAACATTCATTAGAAAATATTTGCACAATCAACTCATGAATCACTGCGGCTATTAGTCAAAGGACTGACATATAAATTGTTAAGCAAAGTACACAAGGGCGGCATATACGACTTAAGAAATACAGCCAGAGAAAGAAAAATAACTCAACGGAATTGATTTATAAAAAAATTGAAAAGAAATTCCAACTGATTTTTTACAATTTGACTGCCTGAATTAGTGTGAATATTGGTTATTTGATCTTGAAAAATCCCTTCAAACAATTCATCCAGAAGTGTCTTAACATTAACGAACTTCATAGGAGTATTAGTGTCATCTCTGAGAAAACTGTTTCTTACTTCTAAGCCCTGTACAATAATGCAAACAATTTTCAAGGAGGGCGTTATTTTAAAGCAACGTCATATGGCAACTCTATGATTTTAGAATTTGTTTCAGTAAACTTCATTAATGAGAACAAAATAAAATAAATGAAACGAATAAATAAATGAATAAGAGAAGGCTCTATGATCCTTAAAGGTTTTAGTAATCTTTATCTATAAGAGAAGGTTGAATAAGAGAAAGTGGAGCTTTAATACAAGAATAAAATTGACAAATCCCTATTAAAAATTTTGAAATAATTGAAGACAAAATTGACCAATTCTTTTGCTAACGTAGTAGTAATTTTGGATAGAACCCTATATGAAGACCTATCCTAAGTGAAATAATCTATCAAGTTCACCAGTGGAAACTGAACGGGCTCCGTAAGAAACAGTAACTAAGTGGATCAAGTATTGTTTAATTTTGATTCGAAATATGTTTCACCTCTAACGAAACTTAAGTCAAATCACAATTTGAAATTACGGGGAAATATTGTGACAGTTTTAATTTATTTAAGCTCCATGGGCTTAAAATTGAGCTTAAGGACATGAAATGAAAACGAAAAATTGCTTCATTGTACCGATATAGTATTTTAGATTTTCCACAAGGAAAATCAGCCTACATCTATCTCTTGGAAGTATTTATCATACTCTTATAAAAGGAGACGAGAAGCGAAGATACTTAAGTAGCTCCTCATTATTTGAACTCAATTTAGTTTAGACTAATCTAAGAGCTCTAACCTTTTTCGATATTAGTGATGGGCTGGGTGATAACTTTGGAATGAATTGTACGATAACGATAACGATAACCATCCTACTTGGCCATCAGAAGAGTTTAATATAAATTCACAGACTTGAACCAAATATGATGCCAGTTTCACTAGGTATTTAGGAATGTAGAGTTTAAGGAACGCATCCAGACCAATGGAAGTTTTTACAGGATGCTGGTCAGTAGATGACTGTGAACGCCGGATTGGGAATACAGCATAATAAATAATGATGGAGTTTTAGTTACGATGATGCGTAATAGGAGAGGATAGTTGTACACTTCTTGGGTGGTATCTTCAGCTGCTTAATTAGTTTATATATAGAATGTCACTGAGATATTGTGCATAGATTCGGACATGAAATTACGACTGATATTATGAAAACGGTCTCACCCTGGTTCTACATGACTAAAGTTACCCTATCGAAACATTTGACGATACTAACAGGAAGACAATTTTGTATAAATGTCTACAATAAATTGAAGGTTCCGTGCACTAACTGAACGACAAACTTTTTATCGAATCAAAAATATCTTTTGCTTGCCAGTTGGGGAAGTGCAGTGAAACTAAAATTTGATGGCAGCAACTGCTGTACGTCAACACAACTTGCAACGACACAAAAATTCTAATTAATTTCGTAAAAATAGAAAAATTACCATAAACAAAATAAAATAAAGCTCGCCAAAAAAAGAATATTTACAAATAAACAACTGCATAAAATACTAACAAGTTGGAATAACTTTTCATAGTGGCCACCTTTGAAAGTGGGTGTTTAAAAGCGCGTTGCACAGCATTTACTTAAATGTGGCACAAGAAAATTAGTTGCAAGTTTTCTGAGGAAGTCGAATTGTTTGCTTGTAATGATTTATTTTCATCTTTGTTGTTTTTTTGTTGTTGCTATTGTTGTATTTTAAATAGTTGACATTCATTCAGTCATTCATTTAACACGCATGTGGCTGTACAGCCACTGGCTGGCAGTATGGCTGCCGGTGTGACTGACTGACTAAATTGTAAAGTTACTAAGGTGGTGGTATAGTTTTGTTTATAGTTGTTCTTGTTGGTGTTTTTGTAAATGGTTTTTTTTTTGTTATTTTTGATGAAAACTGTGGTTTCTATCTGTTGTTGCACGAATCACACAAAAATGAATCAACAACAAACAGCATTCAGCAGTAACAACAGCAACAACAAAATAGTTTACACTTAATCTTTTTGTTATTGTTAATTGCAGAGCAACTGAATTTGTGAATGTGGCACAAACAACCCAGTACAACGCACATCTAAAGGCCATTAAGTATGCATGGTGATTATGAATAGAGTTGCACCGACAGCAAGGGCGTGGGAGATTACATTTTGTTGTATTACATCAGAAAAGAGTTGTAATTTAAATGTAATTTTCGTTAAATTTTGCAAGTACTTTGCCATTCAACCATTCTGCCACAATTCCTCTCTTTTAACTTTTTGATGCGTATCGAGCTATTTGAGGTTTCAACTTTAATGTGGTACAGTCGCTTCGTCAAACATTAATTAAGAATGTTGAATTTAAATGTGCCAGAACAAACACATTTAAAAGAAAAAAGATACAGAGTGGAGTGAAAATCTCTTAATGCGACAATTTCATTGCGTTTTTCTACGCTTTCCCTGTCTATTGTATTATAAAGGATATAAAAAAAGTTTGTTTCAGATGCCTTTGTTGCACAATGTAATGTTTATCGACGATAAATTAACGCCACATTACAGATATTGAAACAATTAACATCATCTGATGCCACAGAAAATATTTTAACATCCTTGAGCACTTGTGCCAGCGAGGGTAACAGACTCCACATAATTTAAAGGAAATGAATAGGAAGCCTCTAGAAGAAGGTAACAAGAAAATAATCATAAATTATCTAACTGAGAACCTCACTTACTATCGACCATAATTGCAGATCCTTGTTCATTCAAACCAGATTCTGTCGATTGGCCATGGTGTGAATAACGTTATCAGCTTAGTACCATGAATGCATGATTGGATACACAGTCAGAAGTCTATCGCACCAAACATCAAATGTTTAAAGAAACAGAGACATAATCAGAATTAAAACGTGGAACTTACAATCTTCTGCGTAAGCCCGACTGTGAAAAACTTTTTGCACATGTAAGCTACTACTGCTTGAAAACTCTCTGCTTCTGTTTTCTGAATAATAAATCCACCAAAGAAAAAAAAGCAACGTTGGTATACTGGCATCATAAAATGATCGCGTAGTATCTGCAAGGTTACGAAGAAGGGCAGGGAATGTCAAGATTACTGGTTTGTCGTCTTATTTGCTATAACAGCGTCTCTCTAGTACGCCATGGAGTCAACAGGGTTAATATTGACAATAAGGATTCTCCTGATTAAAAGAGGGAATAATATCAACGACGAATGTTACAGGAAGACAATGTAATGCTACTTTTTGAGAAAGACTATAACTCAATTCGGAAAGTTTAACACTGCACTCCATGCAATAAAAAAACCTCATCATATCAAGTAGTTTATTAAGTTCTTCCCGCCATAGCTTCCCCAGATGGAGTGCATCCGAAATGTTATGGTTGCGATGACCATGCCCTGAAGTTGATCGAGCAGAATATTCAGTTTGACTAAGCGTAGCGTCGTCCTCCTAACACCAGATATTGTAAGTGCCCAGTTCATCAAATTCACCACAAAAGAAGTTGTTATTGTTACAGTGCTCCTGGTTGGCAGTAGCCAATCTTGTTCTCAAAGATATATGGATACGGAGGTTGCCGTTTCCAGGCAATGACAGAAGACTGCCATATCATTATTGAATTTGCTTAGAACTCAAACAAATTATTAGAATTTGGGGGAAATATATGGCAGAAAGAATAAGTACTTCATCTGCGAGTACATAGAATAACTGGAAAATATCTCCGAACGGCAATTGCCTTGTTCAAAATTTTTTTGAAAGTATCCGTAGATGGGATTTCATGCTCAACTACCTTTGAGGAGCAATCAAACTCCTATGTCTAAGTAAGAAAGGTTTTTATTAAGGCAGGTTATTTATTAAGGCATTTTTTAAGCGGCATAATTATTATTCCCATATTTTTTATGAAAATATGACTCAGAATGCAAATTAAAATTCTGCCACTTCAGTTGCAACTTCACTTTTATTCATTCATACTACGTCTGTCCTTAAGACTCCTTACATTCGATTAAAATTAAGACATGTTGCTGCCAGTCAATTTGAAAATAATAAAAATGTTGCAAGTAAAATATTTTTACAAATTATTGTTGCAGCAACTCGAATACTCACGCTGAGACACAAACGTTTTTCAAATGCGTTTCTGATTGAATAAATGAAAACAACAATAATACAACAGAGAGCAACAGAACACAAGCAAAGTTCGACGATGCGATAACAAGACTTGAGTGACAATTGCAAGTCATAGCTATTGTAGGCAATACAGCAACACAGACAACGACGACAACAACGTTGGTGACCGTGCGTACAATGAGACGCCAACAGAAACTAGGAAAATATGTGAGCTCTTTGCTACTTGTTGTTGCTGTAGTTGTTTGACTAAAAATTCGTTTAATTAGCAGCAATTAATCCATTATGTAGTTGTAATTCATACTTGTCAACAACAATATGGCAGAGATGACAAAAAAAATACAACTACAGCCACAACAAAAAGAATGACTACAAAACAAAGGCAACAACATAGTGAAAAGAAGCATGAACCAGCAGCAGCAAATCATGTTGTAGTTAGGATGCCGGTGTTGCTGCCGCCTGTTGAAAAGAAAAAGAAAATTGAATAAAACAATGCAAGAGAAAATGCATAAAACACACGCCTTCGAATACATGCACTTGCAGTATTTGCCGCATATATGAGTCAAAGTGTACGTATGTTGGTTAAAGTGTATCTCTTGCTTCTCTGATGGGTTATTGTGTGGCAAGGAAATATATCTTTTCGTCTGCTCTTCAGTTCTTCTGTTTATTCTGTTCATACGTAGATTTTGTTTTTTATTGTTGTGCAAATAAAATTCCTATGTTGTTGTTGTTCCTGCTGGACGAGGTAAGTATATAGGCGCGTGCTGCAAACATGGTAAACGTTTGAGTTGATAATACAATAGTGAAGACAATCACTTGCAACATAAAAATACGCTTCAAATGGTATTGTTATTGTTGTTATTGTTTTATAAATGCATGTTGAACAAGCTAGTTATTATTGGGTGTGGTTATTCATGATTGCGTTGGATATTTTGTACATAATATGTGTATGTGTGCTTTTTAGAATGTGAGAAAACTATTGTTTGGTGACAAAAAATTGTTTTCATTCACTTCCTTTGAGGCTTTGTTGCATATGTTGTTGGAATCTTTTACTATTGTTTCATCATCTTTTTAGAAATTAGTGTTCTATTAGCAAGCCTTTGGAGACCAATGACTCCTTACCTTTGACTGCGTAATGTGGAACAACGAAGCTCAGAATATTTTCAAATTACTAAAGGGCTATCTTATGCACCTAACTGTTCAGTAGTATGCATTTGTCGCCTTCGAAGCTCTAATCTGTGTGCCTCTATTATTGTTGGCCACATGACTAGCTAAATTGCAATATTAGCAGAGATTTAAAATTTGTTGCAACCGATCCAAAGACACACAAACACATGTACTGTGAGCTTAAAAATATTTTGCCTTCACATTACAAGCAATTAACACAACTGCCCTTCAACTCCCTAATAAGGCTCATTAATATTTTTAGCTGTTCTTTAGTTCTTCCTTCTAAAACTAATAAAGAAGTCAATTGATGATAGAGCAGAGCGAAAAATATTTTTTAAACATTTACTACCGCATTTATTAAATTCCTGTGATGATTTTATTCGAAAGATTTGTTTGGTCTTTCAAGCAGCACTACTTGTGCAACGACTGCTGCTCCCCATCACTTGTGAATTTAATTCATTGGAAACAGTTTATTCGTTTTGATTGCTATGGTTGTGGAGTTGCTGCTGCTGTTGCAGTTTGTGTTTCTGCAACTGTTGTTAGTATCACAAGTATTTCACCGTCTTGGGCAAATGCAATTCAAAGAATTTTAATGGGATAGTACAAATGGAGAGTCTTCACAAGCAAAGTATTTAAGAAGCACGAGTATATGATGAATGAAAAACAAATTCTTATAAATCCATAATGAATAAATACAGTTGATCACAGTAATATTGGTGGAAGTTGTTTAAGCAGATATCTTTTTGTAAAATTTCTTTGAAAATATTTCTAAGATCATCAACAATTTGTGATCATTAATTATAAAGGTCAGGAAGGGAAGGCGATTTTTTTAAAAGTTGATAACCATCTGTTAATGAAGAGGCTTTAAATATGATTAAAAACGTTCAAAATTTCAATTAATTTTCTATGTTGAGCTTAATTGGCACTATTCTTCAAACAAAATGCTCGATGTCATTACCTCAGGAATTAGGGAACGCAAAAGTTTTGATATGATTGTATGGAAATACTGGATCTATACCGTAGTAGTCAGGCCAGTACTGACCTTTGCTCCAATTGTTTGAGCAGGCAGAATGAAGCTGAAAACAGCTCAAATTGAGCTGCTCAATTGAAGTTGGTGTAGATACAGAGGCTAGAGTATCTTACTAAACAGGAGCAAGGAGAACCTGTTGAGCAGCTGCGATGGAGACTCTGCACATGGTAGTGAAGGTCAAAGTTTAGAGTTTGTGGTTAAATAGATAAACGACAAGTCTAATATGAAATTTATTTTATTGAGTTATCTTGTATTCTAACGCAACCTGTCAGCTCTCTATAACTGTGCCATTGACAGGACCAGTAAGCCCTTTGATTTTAAGAAGTACTTTCTAACGAAATTTAGTAACAAAAATGAATGGAATAATCTGCAAGCTGCATACTTTCTTAAATATTTTTTCAAGTAGAAGTTTATGTCATCGAAAGATAGCAACATTATCTGACAGTCTCTCCGTCATTCGGGCACTCTTATGAGGATAGATCGAAGGTAGTATGGGACTATCTGGGAAAGATGAATCGGACCTCTGCTGGGAATTCGCGACAATGAGTTGATAGATGAGCTTACTAGGAGGGGAGCTTCGACGGTAGAACCTTTCTGTAAAGTAAGGGTGGATATTTTAAAGGGTATGCTTAATAAAAGCGAATATAAAGAAAGGCATAAACTCTTCTGAAACTAAGCGGTTTTAAGGCAATTAAAACTTTTGTTGAGATATTACAATAGGCGATCTGAGTCATGCATCAGACTATCAAGAATTTATTCTGAATGAGAGCCTTCTCCAGCTATATGATAATAAGAGATTATTTTCGGAATATATGCTTTGAATTTGTAAGGCATTAATAAATAGGGATACCCTTCAATGTATGAGGGGAATACAACAACTCACCACGACAATACTACAATACTATACATATTGCATTTATTTGTAGATTTGAGCGAAATATAACCGGATAATGTATTGACCAAGATTCTAGTTGTGTATCTTTAAAAGTGATGAGTGTGCTAAATTTATCCTCATTTGGCTTTGCAAAGGTAGTGCCTTGATAATCCCTTATAAATCAGAAATATAATATGTGGCAAACACCAGCTTGTGTCTTGAAACGCTGGTATCATTTTTAAAATGTTTTCGTTTGATACTTTATGTGAGACATGATAGTTAAAAATGTTCTACAAACATAAGTATAATACTTAGCTACCAAGCTATCCCGTGATCAATTGAAGCTTAAACTGTTGTTAAGAAGACGATCACATTAAAGAATGTTTTAAAGGCAAGTAAAATACAATATTTTCTTAATGAATTCCCATTAAATCCTATTAAAATACATAATAAGCATAGAAAATTTCATATTTTTCTTCAATAACAATTTCATACTAAACAACGATTTCTAGTCAGTGATCTTCGGTTCAAAATATGGAGCTTTAGCTTTGATTGAAAATTTTAATTAAATTTGTGAATAAATTTTATGCTTGGCCTGACATTTTTACCTTTACAATTTAATAATAATGTGTATGTATGTGCAGCATGTAACACAGTTCAATTGTAATTAACACAGCAGTTTTATGGTCCACTATTAACAAAAAACACATGTTTAGTGCAACACAATAAAATTTAATTTTTTGATCGTTGAAGCTTTAATTGCCCCTCCTTCCCTGTAGCAGTTATAATTCTGTTTTTAAGCAAAACTTCTCTACAAAATAACATGAAAGGGTTTCGTAATGAAATTCAAGAAGACCAATATCAAGAGATTCGTTATTATAAAGGGTTGCAGTTGTAATAGGATTTTAATATTTATTATTATTATTGTTATGGTTTAAGCTTCAAAGCTATGTCTACAACATTTTGTTGCATTTACAGTCATATCCACACATTTAAAAGTATCTGGAGACGCACACGTACAACCATAGATTGACTCTGTTAATGTTTTAATGAGTTTTAGTTTTTATGAGTGTTAATGAAGGACCGTTCGTGGACTTTAGGGAACGGAGTAGAGGACAATAACAGGAATAATGTAGAATATAGTCGAAGTATCATGTGTTTTTTTAAATATTGGTTGTTAATGTCTCATAGCCAGTATTGCATTTTGAATTTCAATTTGATAGAATTGATTAAAGTAAAGAAGAATTACAGAAGTAGAGGGCGGAACGTTTAAGTCAGTTTAAAACTATTTTTTTCACATATTTTAAACTGGTTAAGTTAGGCTGTCGTCTTAAACATAACTCACTTGGAAATGGTAGGAATTTCTCAGTTCTCAGTGTCATAAGGAAAGACTTTTATCAAAATCCCTTCTGACTACGAAATCATTAGGAAATCTTGTTAGAAATAGACAGAAATAACGATTGACAGACAAGATGAAATGGCTTGGGCCATAATTTTTTTCTTACTAAAATCTTGGATGAACCGATTCAATTTCTTGAAGGATTATGCTACCAGGTCACCAATTTATCGCTTATTCTACCGCCTGTTGATGAGGAAATTCTTAGACGATTAAATGGTTTTTAGTCACATTCCGTATAATATTGGAAAAGGCAGAAACAACAATATGTAAACGGTATACCATCTATTCCAAAAAACATGTATCGTTGGCACCCGTATGAGCCCAACAACCTAAACAAACAAAGCAACAAAAATGCTGTCTAAACTTATCTTTTAAAATGTTTTTGATTTCCTTTTTTTTATATTAATTTTCAATTTTCCATGTAATTGCATACACACTACTTAACATTTATAATTTATGACATTTGCAAGAGCTCAGACCAATCAATTGGCTTTTAATAGAAAAAACAAAAGGAAGAATGATTATATAAAGTTGACTTTTATATTCTACAATGTCAACAGTAAGAATGCAAACAAAAACTGGCATTAAAATATTAACATTGCATGTAAAGTGACTGTCTGTCTAACCGTTCGTATGTTTAACTCTCTGTGCAATGATAATATCATATTTTTGTTTGCTGTCCCCTGTATTTTTTGTTGTGCTTAAAACAATTGATTTTATTCGATTGAAACGATTATATTTGTCAGTGGTCTGTGTTGAAAACATGTGTACAATAGGATCCCATTATTATTTGATTGTCCGCCTTGTCATTCCTGAAAAGTGTCGAGCAATTTTATTGAGGCACCATAATGTGTTGTGTGTGGATTGCTCGGTCACTCATGTTGTTCTGACTTGTACAACAATTAATTGAATTTAAAATTTTCAAGGATTAAATATTCATAAGGATTTTATGAACTGATGAAAACTTTTATGAAAGGTATTAAGCAACGAGGACAGAAACAATTTATTACAGTACAGACATAAAGTAAACTTACACTTCATGCAAGTGCTATAAGTAGATTACTTTTTTCTTCTGGTATTGTATTAATATTTACATATCATGGATAATAACCATTCATAAGTCTGGTTTATCCTTTTCGTTTAACAATATTATAAATGATGTGTACGCAGCGCAGAGGAGGGAGTTATAAGAGTCCTCATCTATACAATGCTATTAAATAAAAAATTGAAAGATATTCCGTTTTTTTTTTTATCAATTTTCTTCCCTTTTTTCTTATTGGGTTTGTGGCAAGATTTCCATAAAAATTATGAATTACTTTAAGCATAGGATTAGAAAAATAAATAAAAAGTAATTAGAAATAATGGCCCATAATCATAGTCAAACACTAAAGTCGGTTCTTTTTAAAAAACAACTTTAATATTTAAACCTGTTACTAACTGTTTCTTAACTATAGTGAAAATTAATGATAGTTTTAAGTTGAATCAGCTTTAAGTGGGTGATTAGTATAATTTTTGAAATCTTGCATAAAAACTGGTGTAAATACTGTAGAAGTGGCATCTCTGCACAGCTGATGCAACAAAAGCGCAAAAAGAATAACAAAATATAAATTGTTATTTTGAAAAAAACAATTGCATAAAATTAATCCGTAGAAAATAAATAAAATAAAATAAATTTTTCAACACTTTTTCCACAATTTATAAAAAATTTAACACAATTCATACAACTTTTGCTTTTTGTTTGTTTTGATTTTGTAAATTTGGATAAATGACAAACAGCTGATGGAGTTAAACTGCTATAAATAGCAGATGTTTCAAACTATTTTATTGGCAATAATCATAAGATTATGATGAAAATTTTAAGTAAATTTTTTATAACAAGACTTAGGTAAAAATGCTCAAAACTGTTGCAATATTTTTTTTTTTGTCATGAACAGGTTCAGCTTAGAAAACTACAGCAGAGGAGAAATCGGTAGACCCCTAATGCGCTTCATATTGAAATTATGGAGGAAAAGTTCGAATTACTCGCCAATCATGCATGGGTATGTAGAACTGACTGTAGCGTCGCAAATGCTTGATGACCAAAACTCAATCTTATAGGAACGAACCCAATTGTAAGCATGAGTAGGCGGGAAATAAAAGATGTTTTAGAAGTACTATTGAGGTATGACCTCTTTAGACAAAAAATTGGCAGATTAAATAGGGATATCACTAATTTTTGTAGGCTACATTAGGAGCAAAGGTAACACCTGACATTTATTATATTTCAATCAAAAGGTCAACCAATGGACCAGATTCATACTCACTGAATATATTTCTACCGCGAAAATAGCCACAATAACCGTTGCTATTGAAGATCTATCTCAACAACCTTTTTAAAACAGAAATGAGTACACATATCCAAATTATCAATTTTATAAAACGAAAACAATAAATTCCTAAATCCAAATAATTATTTTTGATATTAGAATTCATTATTTAAATCGTTTTCCACTTAATTTTCATTTTGACCTTAAAATAACAAGCCTATCAAATAAATTTTGGTAAAAACAAACAAGTAAATAAGATCCAATCAGTACTTATTAACCAACTGGTGTTTTAGTCGAGTTTTTTCAATTTGTTTTGAAATGGAATTTAAAGAAAAAAGAAACCAGAAAAAAACAAAACCAACAGCATATCAATTTCAAATATTGACTGCGATAATGTAGTGGCAGTAACATGGGTTCACATTGTGCTCTAGAGTAACCAAAATTGTAATGAAAACTGCAACGCAAAAAAAAACCAATAAAATAATTCTGATCATAAAACAGCAACAAATTTTAACAAGAGTTTTCATGGATATCCATTTTGGCATAATTTTTAACAGATAAGATAATGGAAATGAAATGAAAAATAAAAATTATATGAATTTACTGTGACATTTTCAAAGTCGTCAACATGTTGTTGGAGGAGAATGAACCACGAAAAAGAGGAAAAAAATTGATTCTTCATTTCATATTTTATTTTCGTATTCAAATTAGTTGAACATATTTCCAAATTTCTGTAACTGTGTTAATATTTGGAAACAAGTTGGCGTTTGAAAATAAACAAAAGCAGAGAAACATATCTCGCCGATACAGTTACTGCCAATGCGGTGGAAAACGTTGCAAAAAGCAGACGAAACATTTTATTGACAGTACAAGAAATATAGATGCTAACAGTGCATCGCTATTTTTATAATCAGCGGCTCAATCCAAACATAAGTATGTATATGGGAGAGTTGAAAAACTTAGGCAACAGCTTAAGAAATGGGGTAATTGTACAGTAGAAGAAAGAGGGAGAGTAGTCAATTACAACAAAATCCACGTTTTGTTCGGGAATTGATATTTCTGGAAGTTTTTTCCTGGAATTGGAAACGTTGAAATGGAAAAAATATTGCTGCCAACGGCGAAAGAGTAGATAGGATTGGAATTTAAAGAAAGAACATGCAACATCCTTAAATTTAATTTGAGCTCGAATTGGACTCCATCTGCAAGAATTTTAAAAAATCTACTTGTGAAAAACTCCATATTAGTCGAGAGAATCGCGTAGTCTCGTAGGTAGAGTGTTGGCTTATTAGACGTGAGACCATGGTTCAAACTCCAGTTCAGACATTACCAACAAACTGAAATCTGGAAAAATATTTCTTTGCTGACTTTCTCTTAGCAGGTTTCTGGCGAAAACTTTGAGAGTAAATAAAATTGCCATGAAAAGTTTCAGAAAAATCAGCAGCACACTTCCTGACTGAAGTGTTGAAATTACCAATTATGTACGTAAGAAGTTAATGAACCTTCTAAAATCATCATTTCATTTCTAATTTGATCAGAAACATAATTATCAAATGCTTTACATTTTAAACTTTCAACAATTTAAATGAAAATTTCATCCGCCAATATATTTAAAGTTTTCATGTATTGTCGCCTCCAAATAATCGCAAGCAAGCCTTTAAAGCCCTTTTGTAACATTTTTTTGGTTTTGTTGCTAGTGTTGCTAATATTAATGTTGCTGTTGTTTGTTGAATGATATGCAATAAAAATAAACAAGAATTTTAAAATCTGTTTTAAAACGAAACTTTTTTCTGCAGGTTAGACTCCTATACTTTTTTGTCGCGTTTTAATTTCACATGTGAGTAAAATTGCAAACGAAAGGCAAACAAAAAAGGTGACCAACAACAGTATGATTTTAGTTTTATTGTGTAGAAGTGAAAAAAACGCTTTGTGTCTCTACTAGTTGGGCAGTTAAAACAAAACAAAAAATATTTGTGTTTGTAAAACAATATGGAAACAATCAAACGATAAAAAATTGGGGGGAAAATTGTGGTCACGTATGGATTAGGATCATTTATTGGAACATACATTCACTTTGTGTTATAATTACTAATATTCACTGGATGTAGTAAGTAATGTAGGAAGTATTAGGAAGTAATTACTAACATTCAGTGAATTATGCATGCACATATGCATATATCCAGGATTCCATTCGACGCCAATTAAACGAAAATCTTTTTAATACTCTTGTATATACACTTTGCAGGATTCTGTCACATATGGCTTAATTATCTACGGTGATTATGTAAAACATCTAAGTCCTACTAAAACGTATTACTCTGTTGAAATATGGTACAGAGAGCATTCACCAAATATGTTTCAGGATTATGTCTCCTTAAATTCCTCTCCATATACTATCCACAGTATGTTTATTTTTTATGTTTTATTTTCCTCATTTTAGTTGTTATTGTTGACGTTTTGTTTTTGTTTTGGTTGTTTTAGTTTTGAATTGCACATTGTAGGTGTAAATAATGACAACGTAAATGAACATGTAAATTGTTTATGATATTCATTATTAAAACAATAATAGCAACAACAATAACTATAAACATTTAACAATAACATTTAAAAAAGAACAAAAACAATATGTTGTAATAGAACAACAAAAAAAGGGACAAAATTAAATGAAATAAAAAACGTTGGAAATTTATTGGAAAAATATTTAAAATTATTATTTAGAGCAAAAAAAAATTATAAAAATAGGGAAAAACGAAATTTAGACTTGTATTTAAACAAATTTAAAAAGAAATCAGATCTGGAAAAAGAAAGAAAATGTATTTTCAATAATTTTACATTAAATGATTAGAATGTGAAGGCGTTTCGGCACTTTCAACCACCGCATCTATGATATTGGCAGAGGCTGTAAAAGGTCAACGGAATTAACAGTAATGCCGCAATAAGTTCATGCCACAACGAACAACTGGATTTTTTTAATCGCTTTAATTAACTTTGTCCAGATATTGTAGGCGTATTTTAAGAGCGTGAAAGAGCTATTTGTACAACAAAATAAAAAAATTAAATTCGATACGTATGTACAAAGTATTATCAACAGTAAATAAAACTGTCATGAATAGTTTTTCAATTCTGTCGTTCTGGGCTGTCCCACTACTCATGGAAAAAATTAACACACACAGCTTGGTTGTAATCTTGACTAAAAAAAAGTTGTTATGATTAAGTAATTAATGAGGATTGTTATTATTAATTTCGATTGGTACAAACTATTGATTGAAATGCTTCCATCGCCCTTTGTTCGACGATTACAAGGAGGTTGGTATTGAGATTTAAAACCTTTTTTTTCCCTTTAGCAGTGATGGTGCTTATCTGAAATTCTTTTGTCCACTAAATTGGCAATGAATAAATTAATTAGTAATTTAATTAACTTTATAATGACCATTTAAAAACAAATTATTTCGTGTTATAGTCATGTAATCAGATGTCTGTATCTGTAGCAACTCATTATTTGATATCCTCATCTTATTCAATTAAGATTTAAGATAATTTATTTGGAACTTATGTGTTTATTTGGAACGTAGTCGTCAACTGATTTGGATCTTCAGTCTGTTGCTTGTCAAAAGCTGTCGTCAGTCTGTTAATTTGTTTATTTAATTTCCTTCTTTCTTTCTCTTTCCTTTTCCTTTTTTTTGTGATATAATTTGGGGTATGATGCGATTTTTAATTTATTTTTTACACATTTTCTTTTAATATTTTTCATTAGACTGAAAGCATGACGATGTTCAGCAGGGACATGATGATTTGATGATATTCATCAGCAGACATATTTGTAAAACAATGAAAAAGAAGAAAACGAAGGAAGAAAACAAGGATTTTTTTGCTGTTGTAAACTTAATATTCTTGTTTTTTGTGTTAATGATTGTTAAAAGAAGTTATTATTACCAGAGGTTAATGTCTTGTTTAATGATGTTTTCTGCACCTTAATAAATAATTATGATTCTCCATCTTCCAAAAAGAGAAAAACAAAAAAAGACAATTTTTTAGGTCTTCATTTCATTGTGTTTAATTAAAAAATAATTTGAAATACAGATGAGAAATTGAGAACACAGATTCACGCATAAGCCTTATCTGTGTCAGTTCAATCTCCACTTGTGTTTGCATACATCAAATAGATTTTATTCTGGCGACTCTCCATTCAAACTCTACCTTTATTCACGAATGCCGAATATTCCATAGTATAATTTCGGGTCATTTAAAAGTAACTCTTACATAGGTTCTAGGACATCGAATACCGTAGCAAATTGTTTTGCTATTGTACTGACTAAACACTATAAACACTATAAGCGAAACCATTGTATATAATAAAGGGAACAACATAAACTTAAGCCCCCTACTTCAGGCACAAAAGAACAACTTGGCCCACTAATGCTTATGCACGAAAGCATTAAATTATTCACAGTTTTCTGAAAGCCGTTCAAAATACTTCTTCAATCAGTGTTCCTCCATATTTTTTTTTTATAAAAGTATGGAGGGCAAACAACCTTATTTTACAGGATATTATTGATTTCTTTTCTATTACACGATGTTTTCGTTTTTAATGTTTTTGCTGTTGCTCATCTTTCCCGTTATTCATACTGGCTCCCTTAACACACAGCACAATTGTTACGTTCCATTTAAAAAGAAGAAATAACACACAGGAAAAAATGCAACATGTTGAACATAAGGTAGCAACAACGATAGTGCATAATAAGGCAGAGAAAAGCGTGTGTGCAACAGAGTAAATGTAAAGCATTAGGATTTAATGAGGATATTGCATCACCTCAAGTTATAAGGAAGTAGAAGAAGAAATGCACTTCTTCTTTTCTTTTTCCTTCTTTTCCTGCTCTTACTTTTTTTACTTATACCTCTGCAATGATAACAGATAACCAAACAACCAACCGTTAGACAAAGGCAATGGTCGCAGTAGTGGAGCAATATTGTTATATTTTTTGTTTTGTGGTGACAACAAGCCAGACATTGTTAGTTTTGCTAATATTTAACGTTTTAACTTGAAAAATCCTGACTTGTCTCTTCGTTCCATATCTTCCCTGGCCATTGCAGACTCCCGTTGTTGTTTCTTTTTTGGGTGTTCGGAAAAGAGTCGTTAATTTTATTTTTTTTGTAAGTAATAACACCATTTTGCCACTATCAACTATAAACGAAATTTCTAGGGATACAAACAATTTTTTTATCGCCGTTCCTGTTATTGTAATTTTTACATGAATTTATATTTTACATAAAAAAAGAAGTTTTTTGAACATTTCATTACACAGCATGACAGTTTCTTTGTATTTTAATTTATATTTGGTTTGATGTTGTTACTTTGACAGCAGAAAATATGGCATGAAACAGCAACACAAGGACATCAACTATTCGCTTTGACATGATACAATACAAAGTTAAAATATTCAACGAAAACGAACTTATTTTGAAAAAAAAAATACATTTTTAAGTTGTTTAATTGTATGAACATTGTTTGTGTAGTTGTTGTTGCTGTCCTTGCAGTATTTAAAATTAAATTAATTTATCAAATGGTTTCAGGAAAATAGGGACATTTTTGTTCTAATTTCTTAGTACTCTCATTTCAAAGTGCCCACTATTACAGGAAGGAAACTTATTATACTTTCGTGTCACCAAGAAAAAATGAAAGGACTTATCCTTAATTCAAAAAAGTTGACACAGATTATTATTCTCTCTTTCTCGACCTCACCTTTATAAAACTCATCGGCTAGGGGCCTTTTGATTCTAACAGACTTAGGATTTCAATCAGGCACAGTATTAATAATAAAAAAAAATTTGATTAGAATTCCATAAGACCATAAAATAAAAAATATTTTTAAATCCATTATGTTGACTTTATTCTTATATGCGAATATCTCTCTATCTTGATTCAAGCAAAGTGCAACAAGTCTTTTTTATTTTATTGTTTTTAATATTTTTTTGTTTGTTTGTTTTTCTTGTTTGCCAATATTCGAAAACAATGAGTTCATTAAAGAAAACATATTCCAAACAAGTGGTCGTAAATTAAATTAAAAGAATAGGAATAAAATGAAAAATCGAATTCTAACAAAGAGTATGGAAAAGAGGTTGCAATCGGCAAACGCCGACTGCATAATAGCTTATAGCATACGGTCGTTGTTTTTTTTTTTTTTTTGGAATAATAATAGGGACATTTAAGAAACTTATTTTATTTGTCGTAAGAAGTGTTAAGGTTTTAAATCATCGGCGTTTGTAAAGGACGGATGTATGATAGGAGGACGGATGTAAGGTAGGACGGATTTTAAAAAAAAATGACATCTTGTGATACTCTATCACTACGAAAAAGTTACTACTTTGCAACAATAGGTTGCAAAGTATATAAAGTGTCCACAGAAATTATTGTGAGTTAATGCCTGACCTATTAGTGGTTCATTCAAATCGACTCCAGGCATATTGATACAAAATTTAGTTCACTTTAGTCTTTCAGTTGAAACGGTGGAGGACATTTTGTAACGGCACGAAATCTGGCTACATTGCAACTTAAAATCATTTAAAAACGACTGGCTGTCTACTGAAGGAATCTCGACGCTTGTGTGTTTCATGACTAGGATTTGTACTTCTTTTATTTATTTTGCCTTCAATTTCATACTGAAACAATAATAAATTAAGAAATCTTAAGAAATTATGAATAGTTAAGTTACTTATACCCGATTAATACCAGGAATAGGTTTAACTTGTGACGTCTGAAAACCATTGGCTTTGTTGAATGATTTTAAATCGTCTCTTTTTATACCCAAGTTACTATAGTATCGTCTGCAGTTCATAAAACTCGTCAGGGTATATGGTATAGGGTATAATAGAGTTATTGTTTAAAAGCTATCATATTTTGGCACAAAATCTAAAAATTCAAATAAAAACCTATGCCAACAACTGCATTGAATCCAATCAAGGAGCACACGTTTACATAAACTTCTATGTTAACTTTATATGGTAAATAGTTTTAAAGTTTAAATATTTTGAACAAGTTTTTGAGAAAAAAAATATTATAATAAATACAAAAAAGTAAACAAATGAACAGATTCTACAAAAGCCAGTGAGTCTTAAAGTTTAATTTCCAATTTGCCATTTTTGATATTTAGAAATGTGAAGATGCAGTAAGTACAAGAGTTAATCAAACACAAGTTATCACCGTGGTCTATTACGTAGTTTGTTAAACAAGGTTAAAAATTTCGACAATAAATATCATGATTACAAATAAAGAGAATGCAGAGTTTAATTAAAAATCTCTAATTTGTTTTGCTTGGGTATCTCGTACTAATTTCTCGACAGACAATATTAAACATTAGAAATTTTTTTTATTATTTTGTTTAACAAAATTTGTTAAATTTCTATGGAAAACATACACACAACACGGCGGTACGTGACCTATGGAACGGAAAACAGCAACCGTTTTATTCCTTTATTCGAAATCTTTCTCAGTGGTTGGTGGTCGGCATTTTATAAAAAAAAGGTTTCTTCTGTGTTACGGAATATTTTGTTTCTTCGTTTTGTTAGTTTTTCAAGTATCGTAAAAGATTGAATAGAAAAAACACAACAACAACAATAACAGCAATAAATAAAAAGCGGTAAAGTCTGTTTTATGTTGAGACCAAAAACAGTGCCAAATTACCAAAACTACACTAAACGATATTATTTGGCAGTGAATGAAATTTAAATCGCAAATGCAACTGAGGCTGCAAATATTCATTACAATAAATGGAAATACTTAAACACTAACCAAATACTTATATACACTCATATATAGTATACCATGACTTTACACTGGTGTATAATGCTACCAACTTATAAGTGCTACTAAAAAACAAGAACAAATTTAAGAACGACTTTGAAAATGTTGCACATATGGATTGACAGAGCTTTAAAGGTATGTAATTTAAGAATGCCCTAAACCAATTTGCAACGGTATCTGAAATGGTGATTGTTTGGCAGCAAGGAAGGAAAACTTGTATACATTTGGTAAAAGTTCTGGAAACCGAAAAGTGATAGCGCAATATAAATAAAAGAATTTTATTACAACCTCTTGTTCTAACCTGAAACCAAAGGAATTGATATATTCAGACGAAACATTATGGAGCAATAAGTGATACGAGTCAGAGCATCTCAACAACAAAACTGTGGCAAAAAAATGTTTGAAAAAATTCACAGAATCAAGGTATCCTAAAGACAAAATGATTCTTATGAAAGCCCGATGTACATGACAAGAAAGCTAGTACAGGACCATCGGGACATGTAATCAGTAAAGTGAGAGGTAGGAAGGAACCTTACTAGGTATACGAAAATTTAACTTGAAATACTCTAATAGGATTTCGTCTACAAGAGTCCGATTCATGAGAAATATGAATGTTAATTAAGCGAGTGAAAAAAGCCCACAACCAAGTCCAAAAAACCCTGCACAACACTGAAAAATGTCACAAGAGAATATTTGGACTGAATCTTACAGAGACGAATGTAAACATTATATTTAATTATTTACAGTGTGTAAATAATGTAAACAAAGTAAAATTTTTTTAATAAAATTAAAAAAAAAAATATTAACAAAATTCAACTTTTATATTTCAGCCCTTAAGGTTCTGGTCCATAAAAATTTCCTAAAATAAAGTAAAGATGTAACAAATAACTTCTGTCCCTAGAGAGGGTTTTCTCTTCCTCTTAATTTTACCAGACACTTTATGTGTATTAAAATGCATTGTAATATTTTTAGAATGTTCCAAAAATGGCAGAGTGCAAACAGTGATATGTATGTATGTTTGTGTACAGATAAAGTGCAACATTCAACAAACATATAAAAAAAGGAAAATTGTCTGTGTTAAAAGCAAAAATCATATTTTGAAAACATAATTTATCATCGTAAAGATGAAATAAAAATGGTAAAAATATCTTCTACATCCATATCCACATGTAATTGGATACTTTGAATTGAAAACAAAAAAATATATTTTAGACATGTAAACATACATAAGAGTAAAATTCTTTATATGATACGATATATAACTAATATAACTACAGGCTCATTACGTTTATATTTATGAAATAAATGTGATTTTTAAGGCTTTAGAAAATGTTTAAATGAGATTTTTATTATAAGGTTTAATTAGTTAACAGCAGCTGTTTACATTAAATATTTTACAAACATATAGTATTATGGAAAAATGTAAAGTGTCTAAAAACTAGCTTTTATTTTATTATTTTACAACTACTTCGTAAGTTTTATTTACAAAATTTTACAATAAAATTTTCATATTAAATTGAATAGAATGAATATGTAATTAAATGGTGTTCTCATGTAATAATATGCATATACATAGTTTACATTATAAATCAGTGTTTGTGCTAGCAATATATAATATTTTAATAAATCAGAAGAATTTTGCAAAATTTCCATGAAAACAAAGAAATTTACAATTGATTTACATCATGTAGAGAATGGAAATTTATAATGTAAAATGTATAAAATGTAAAAAATTTATTTTATTACCCTTTGAACTATTTATTTACAATTGTATGCAATTTTAGAACTAGATTTACACTTTGTTTACACCATGTCGACAATATAAATTATTACAATAATCAAATAAAAATTGTATAGAAAAAAATAAAGTTCTCAAAATTAAATTACCTACATCTGGCACATCAAAAATAGTTTACGAACATAATAAGAATATCAGCGAATAAATTGTGTTATTAAGCCACCGTGGCCTCATACTAGTAAATTTACCATTCATTTTGACCATGTAAAGTATGTAAATTATAGACTAAAATGTTTTGCTCTAAGGAATTTTATCGTAATATTTTAAATGATGTCGTAAAATGTGCTCCTTCCGTATAAGAGCTGAAATGTGAAATATACCAGCAAATAACTTTTATATTTTTATATTTGAGTAAAAGTTATAAGATTTTCTTCTAATAATACATGTACGAGTAAAATATTTGTTTCTTGCACTATAAAAAATTCTTTTTATAATTTATCCCTTTTCACAAGTATTACAATTTAATTAAATTGCGGTGTTAAAACTTTACATTACGCCATCATAGCCTTCTCCCTCTTACCTATTCACTTATGTTTTATGCATTTTACTCGCTAGTCAAATAAAGAAAATTTATTTTTTTCTCTTTCCTTCGTTATGTATGTTCTATGTATTAGAGAACTCACTAGTTGACAGTGGAGGCATTTTCGTTTTTGTTTAAAAGAAAGTTTTAGTGAACAAAAGATGTGATGCAAAAAAGAAAGTGAAAATTGCAACACATATTGCACGGACGGGGACAAGTATAAGCGTATGTCTACATATAATATAATTTAACCTCAGATTTTATCGACTTCCGTTTATTGTCTTACTTCCTTGATGAAGCAAAAAGGGGGAAAAAAGGATAATGGACTGGGTATAGTTTGAGTAAATGAAAGATTAAAAAATATTACAAGGATTTAGAATTAATTTAAAATTCTAAGATAATATTTAATTTAAAAAAGATTTCTTAACGCAAATTAATTGGCTATGAGTTTTTCAAGCTAAGATTCATGCAATTGGAATGTGCGTTGGAATAAACCTACGGAAGGAAAATAAGAAGTGTGCACAAAATTCTACGCACGCATAATCACGCTGCACTTATAGCACGGACATTGTAGTCAGTGCATATTGGTATGGACTGAAGTGGAGGAGTCGTGCCTGAAATGCAATACAACACTTATGCATAAGATGATGCTTAGAAAACTTTGAAGCTTCTCAATCTCACTCATTCGTCGTACTCCAGCACACTATACGGCAACATCCTACCATTACATAGCTAGTGCATTGGAATGTGCGATCACAATATAACAGATTTGCTTCTCGGAATCGTATATCTTATGTACTCCTAGGCTTTTTAAAAACAAATCTGATCGTGATGAGTGGTAAATTGACCAACGAATTCTCTCAGACTTTACATAAAGATTTTTTTCATGTAGTAGCACTATTCCGGCAGAAGTTACCCATCTTTTGTATTTTATTACGTTATTACATACAAGTCCAACTTTCATGAACACTGCTTATATGTTCTCTTCCGCCAGGAATTATTTTTCCAGTTTTCATACAACTACTATCCTACTCATCATAGGGGTCTTTGAGATTTAATTTAAAAACTTTGCCATAAATTTTTAATTATTTGCCTTAAATGAACATTAATTCAAATATAGGTTAAAAAATTGATTTTTATGATGGCTTTGTGTAAAAAAGAATTATTGAATTTTTAAATTTACGGTAGGGTCCTTGACTTTGGCGTATAGATCCTTAGATTTAAATGCAAGACCGTTCATCACATTGCTTTCTGGTTCTTGAATAATTTATCATTTAAAAATGAAAATTCTGTTTCTTCGATTGCAGCATAAACAATGATTATGTTGAACATATGATTTGCAATTGCAATTGAAATAGAGTCGAAATCATGGTAAACCCAGCTGCCTTTGCTTTTCTTTAGGAAGCCAAGCTAAATAACTAAAACAGATGTATTAGATTGAGCGAAAATTCTGTATAGAATTGGAATCTTAAAATATTCCTTTAAATAAATCAGCAGCATATCATGTTGATTTTGAGTCCCTTAAGATTCATTTTGCTTTCATTCCCATGCAATCTGCAGATTCCCTTTCCTTTCACTTCACATTGTACCAACAGATGAAAGGCCTACAAAACTCTTTAAGAAATCGTGAAAATCTTGTATCCTTATCTATCTGTTTGTTAGAAAGTGGTTGTATAAACACATAAACGTTCCGTATCTTCTGCTTTTACCCTGTTCATCATTAGTATATCAGGCCTGTGCAAATTTTGAGTTCCAAAGCAGGTTCATTTTCATTGTGAACGTACGTGTTTAAGTGTTAAAATCTGATTTTCATGTTTAAGAAAACCTAGGAAAGGGAAAGTTTCAACAAAATCGAAATCAAAATCACAATTTATTTCAATTTTCATTTAAAATTTTTAAGTGAATTTATGCAATTGTTGTTGTTGTATTTTTTCCTTTTTTTTTATTTTATTTTGTAAAGTTGTAAACCAATAAATCGGGCAGATCCTTAACGAAATGAAGTCTTAAGCAACTAAGAATAATTAAATAACTTTGCCCAGATACTTTCATAAATTTTGCTGATTCTTAACGCTGTGAAAGGAATGTCAGATCGCTCCATAGGCAGAGATATCATGCTAGATAAAATTTAGCATGGTGACGAACAGTAGAATAACTCTAAATGTATTTAAAAAATGTGAAGTGATCTCCTAATTGAACTTCGACATTCTGCTGGCAAATAAGTCGCAAATAAATCGATCTTTATAGGAAATTAATTAGAACTTAATAAACTGCTTGTCTGTAACAGATTACTTCAGATATTTCTCCAGGTAAAGGGGTTCAGAAGCCAAAGTATGGAAATTAATGATCTGAGTGAGCAGAAATCTATTTATTTATCTCATACCAAATAGTTAGGACACTAGAGGAATATTGACTTCTTTAAAGAGAAGGTTTAGATTGACAAGAACAAGAAGACAATCTTTTTAATACACTGGCTAGTGAAAAATTTTAAGCTTTCCTTACATTGGTGTTTAAAATCTTTTATTCATCCTCATTTTCATTGGGTATGTCGAATCGTCATCGACTGAAAAGTTTGCTGGGTGCCCTGGTATTCTAACGGGTACTGTGCTAAACTATTAGCGTGAGGGTCGTGGGTTCGATTCCCAACAGAGACTCTGGTCTGTGACACTACACCGAGCATATGGTCAAGTTACTCCGCTCGTATATAATTAGAATATAATTCGTAATTGTATTGTAATTAATAAATAAATAAATAAAAACTATTGCTGGTGGAATTGCCGTCCCGTGGTGCATTTATTGAACTCACATGTGCTGTGTGACTACTCGTCCATGGAGTCTGGATGCAATACTTTCAACGATAGAGGATTCATAGAAAATAATGATAGATTTCGGAATTATAATCAACGGTCTATGTACGAAATTTTTAACTATGCAGTCCTTTAACTCCCTGTCCAATTTATTAACATATAATCACCGGTTATTACGCATGTTTTCCTTTTTTCTTTTTTTTTTGCTTGCGGCGTGTTCTCGTACGTTTATTTTTACATGTTTATTAATTGATTTGTTTTTGTTGCTGTTGATATTTTTTAATCATTAACAAACATTTTATTCGATGAACGTCTCCATTTTTTTTTTTAATTTTTTGGTTCTCGTGAACATTGTTTTGTTTTTGCAAAATTGGAATTAAATTGTTAATGGTAATTTAATGTTGTTGTTTTTGTTGATTCCTTTTTATGGTCGCATGTGACTCTAGTTCCATGTTCATGTTGAAAATGTCACTTAACGGAACACATGCATAAATTAAAACTCAGACGTGCACACTTTTGCCGAAAAAAGGCACGTTTTTTACTAATGATCAAGTAGAGCGAGTGAAAATGGTGTGACAATATCAGCTAACAGACTACTTGGTCAGGTTAAGGGGAGGAGTTCGATGATTGGGGTAATAAATTTATAATGGTTTTAACAATTAAATAATTAAAATATTGAAAGAAAATAATGCAAAAAAGTGATTTCTTAAGTAATATTGCCATCATAAACTTAATGATTTTAAAAAACATACAAGATAAAAACGAAAACTTACCGTTAACATTAGAGTCGCTTGGTTTAGATGTTAACATGACTGGAAATAAAAGATAAAACAATTTATTTATGAAAATTGACTTATTTCATGTAATTAAAATAAATATTATTGCAGTAATAATAGCTTTAAAAAAACATGTAAATGTTAAAAAGTGGGAATCTAGGCACAGATGATCATCATATACAATGGATGTTTTTAGAACTCTAAGTTGGAAACAACTGCTTTATGTGAAGAACGATTTAATAGCTCTTAAGCCCCGGTTAGCCAAAAGTCCACGGAACGTAAGTTCGAATTTAGCATATGAAATATTCTAAAAATGAACATTGGTTGAATGGACGTTTGACTAACCAGGGCTTTAGTTGTGTTTTTGTTTATTTTGAAGTAACATTTCAGATAGACTTGCGCTAGAGCGAAGCATGCAAATTGTTAAAATTTTAATCCAAGTAACAGTTTTATTTGTTAAACTTATCGTTGCATAAAAATTCATAATTGTAGCATCTGATATGAAGGTAATCCACAACCTTTTGTTCAAACACCATAACAGGCCCTTTTAGGCTGGTGGATCCATTAGTTCATATGTCTTGAGCAACGATGACGGTCAGAATGTCACAGTTAATGGTGAACGTATGAATGTATTGATCCAATAATGGCCACCAAGACCGTGTCTTTTCAAAACTTTATACAGCTCTCCCGAACATCTGATTTGTAAGACCATCATGGCGTCATGTCATGACGATATTCCTGGTAACTGAAAAGTGGATGACCTGGTCATATGTTGCACAACCATCAAGCTCTGAGATGAATTCTCTAATTTCGGAATCGCTTTAAAAACCTACAGGTTCAAAATTGACAATAGTTACGAACTTTGCCAACGGCTGATGGACGGCTTGGGTTAGAGGCAAAAGGACGAAGAAAATCTAGCGAAACCTAGAGATAGCCCACATTTAAATCTTCTAAAACTCCAAAGGAGCTTGATCGATGTGATTATTACAGTCATAACTGGGCATTGCGTTGTGGGCCTTCAAGCAAGGCTCATTAGGCTTGGATATACTGAGAATGGCTTCTGAACATATGCCCGACACTATGCGAAAGAAGAAAAAAGCACCACGTTGATGTCCATTGCATGGAGAATTTATGGACCAATGTTGGACAACGGTATTCTAAGTTCCTTCATCAGAAGTTCCGGATGTATTAGTTGAGGTGAAATGTTGCATTGTAATATCACAATAGGCCCAATAGGCGAGGTCCCTTCCAATGAATTTAAATAAAACTTCCCGCAATTTCCTTGCTGTCGTTTTTTAAAACAAAATTCAACAAATTTTTGGAGAAAAACTTTCCTTCAATAATAATACCTAATTGAGGATAACTTGCAAACAGGGAGGGAGGAATGCATGCAAACAAGGCAAAGTTTCTGATTGTGGTCAACGTGGCGACCTCCAGGACGATCCTTGTCTTGCTGTATTCAAGTTGACACGCAGCCTCCTCGTGGCCCCTCCTGGATGGCATTCTAGCACCCGCTAGATGTTAACTAATGCGTGCAGCGAAATCCAATCCCCTGGACGTTAAATTTGGGTGGAACCCATCACGTAAAAATCCCCCAATGAAAACCAGAAATACAGAATCCGATAAGATCCCCTTAAAAGTTGACGACCACGGCAAACGTATAAAGGACTACGATTTACGTATTGGCACATGGAACGTCCGCACCCTTTACAGGGTAGGCGCTTCCGCCCACCTACATTAAATGTAGGACTGACATCACTGCCATACAGGAAATGCGGTGGACAGGACAAGGATGCAAAAGGCTTGCATCTTGTGATGTTTACTACAGCTGCCATGAAGATAAGCACGAATTCAGATGCGGCTTTGTGGTTAATAAGAGACTTCGTCACCTTGTCTCTGGGTTCACACCTGTGAACGAAAGAATAGCCACAATCCGCATCAAGGCAAAATTCTACAACATAAGCCTAATTTGTGCCCACGCCCCGACGGAAGAAAAGGACGATGCGGTTAAGGATGCCTTCTATGCTAAACTCGAGGACGTATATGATAAGTGCCCGGCCCATGACGCCAAAATCGTCCTCGGAGATTTTAATGCGAAGGTCGGGCGGGAAGGTATCTTTGGCCCCACTGTCGGACAGTTCAGCCTCCACGCGGACACTACCTCCAATGGTATGAGGCTGATCGATTTCGCCGCGGCGCGCAACATGGTAGTATGTAGCACCAGGTTTCAGCATCTCGACATTCATAAGGCCACCTGGATGTCCCCCGATCGATCAACATCCAACCAGATCGATCATATTGTGATAGACGGAAGGCATGTTTCCAGTGTACTAGATGTGCGTACATTCAGAGGTCCAAACATCGACTCGGACCACTACCTTGTCGCAGCCAAGTTCCGATTGCGCATTAGCGCCTCGAGGTCTGCGCGCTCTAGTACATTGCGAAAGCTGGACGTCAAGAAGCTGCGATCACAAGGGGCAACTGAGGCGTTCTCCGCTCAACTCTCGGATAAGCTCCGTCGCTCCCCATCCAATCTCAGCGACATTGGTGGACTGTGGGCCAACATCTCCCACTCTTTGCGCACTACTGCGGAAACAGTCCTTGGTTTCGAGCGCCCACCCCAACGAAATCAATGGTACGACGAGGAGTGTCGCGAGGCTGCTGCAGCGAAAAACGCCGCATACAAGAAAACGCTGCAGTCAGCCGCAACGCGAGCCATTGTCGAGAACTATAGAGAGAGGAGAAGAGATGAGAGACGCCTTTTCAGACGCAAGAAGAGGGAGCAGGAAAGGCGTGAGCGCGAGGAAGTCGAGATGTATAGGTGTAGGAATGATGCTCGAAAATTTTATCAAAAGGTTAAGCGTCTAACCGAAGGTTTTAAGCCCGGAGCGTCTTCCTGCAAAGACGAAAACGGAAACCTGATCACAGACTCGCAAGAAGTGCTGAAGTTATGGAGGAAGCACTTCTCTTCTCTGCTACAAGCCGATGACGACACCAATTCCGCCTTTAGAGATGATGTTCCGAACCCGATCGACGATGACGGCGTGGAGATTCCGCCGCCTAGCCATGAAGAGGTCAAAGTCACGATTATGCGTCTTAAAAACATTAAAGCGGCGGGTCCTGATGGCCTCCCTGCTGAATTGTTTAAGACCGGATGTAATGAGTTGGTAGGGCGCATGCACCAACTTATTTACAAAATATGGCTAGAGGAAAGTATGCCCAACGATTGGAACCTCAGTGTCCTCTGTCCTGTCCTGAAAAAGGAAGACCCTACGATATGCGCCAACTACAGGGGTATAAGTCTTCTCCCTATCGCATATAAGGTTCTTACAGGCGTATTGTGTGAACGATTGAAGCCACTCGTAAAAACACTGATTGGACCTTATCAGAGCGGCTTCAGACCTGGCAAGTCCAACATCGACCGGCTCTTCACACTACGCCTACTACGGAAAAGACCCATGAACAACAAGTCGACACACACCATCTTTTTGTCGACTATAAGGCAGCCTTTGATAGCCCCATAAGGGATCGTGTTTTTGCCGCAATGTCTGAGCTCGGTATACCTGCGAAGCTGATAAGGCTATGCAGAATGACGTTGAGCAACTCCTGCAGCTTCGTCAAGGTAGGAATGGACCTCTCCGAACCTTTTGATACCGTGCGAGGTTTCAGACAAGGCGATCCCTTATCATGCGACGTCTTCAACTTCGTCATGGAGAGCGTTCTGCGAAAGGCGGGAGTGCATCGCAACGGCACTATTTTTCAAAAGAGTGTCCAAGAGCGTACGCTGACGACATTGACATCATAGGGCGTACCAAGCGAGATGTTACTGCTGCCTTTAGTGCTATTGAACGGGACTCTACCAAGATGGGTATGGCAGTAAATGAGGGCAAAACAAAGTATATGTTATCGACAAGTAGAGACGTGCGGCGTATTGATTCTCAGATTACGGCCGATAACTATACTTTTGAAACAGTCAAGGAATTTATTTATCTTGGCTCCGCCGTTACCACCAAAAATGATGTCAGTCTGGAGATCAAGCGTAGGATCACTCTTGCCAACAGGTGCTACTATGGTCTCAATAGGCAATTGAGTAGCAGAGACCTCTCTCGTGCGACAAAACTAACACTCTACAAGACACTCATCCTACCCGTGCTTCTTTATGGCGCTGAGGCATGGACCCTGATGCAGCGACCTTGAGAGTGTTCGAGAGAAAAGTCCTACGTAAGATCTTCGGTCCAGTGCGTGTTGGCGATAATTTCCGTATCCGATTCAACAGTGAGCTCTATGAGCTCCTCAACGACATTGACGTTGTACAGCGTATTAACATCCAGCGGCTGCGCTGGCTCGGCCATGTCGTTCAAATGGATGAGGATGCTCCGGCGAGACGAGTATTTGATGCGGGTATCTGTGGAAGTCGGCGAAGAGGACGACCTTGTATCCGTTGGAAGGACCAAATCGAGGAAGCCCTGTCATCGATTGGTGTGACCAAATGGCGTAGGCGCGCAAGAAGCAGAGGCGCCTGGAAGGATGTGTTGCGGCAGGCCGAAATCCGTTAAACGGGTTGTTATGGCCAATTAAGTAAGTAAGTAAGTGTTCGAACAAATATTGTTTACAAAATATTGTGCTTTTTGATTCCATTTATTACTCTTCGGAATAATAGAAATATTTCACTTAAAAATTCAAAGAAAATTCTGTGAATTTTACCCATTGCAAAGGATGGCAATATTTCACTAGGCAGAAAATATCATTATGGAAAGATTTAATTCAATTTGAGGACCATAAAATATAATCCTTTGAAATATCCAGGTACCTGCAATATGTAATGATGACTCTTGCTACAAAACCATAAAAACTTGTGCGAAAAATACCAATGTCGGTCGTTTGAAAAAAGTGCACTGGCTACATTGAAAAATTCTGGTACCTGAATATTCGAAAGGGTCACCTTTTTTGTTAGTGTGTTCGTAAAACTGTCCTCCTTCGTATAGTTTGAGAAGAGTTCGAAGAAAATCAAATTACTTTCTAATTTCGTTACCTGCGTTACATAAACCATATGTTCTTTTCTTCTTCACAACAACAATACAATGCAGTTTGAAGCTTCAAGTGAACTTACCTTTTTTGTAAGCACGTATATAACATACATACATACATAATTGGTCATTACAACCCTTCAGTCAGGATTACGGCCTCGCTTCTCAGCACGTCTATAAAAGGCATCTAAATCAATACTACTGTATCAGTTATCTGTTAGACGTCAAAGTGGCCGAAACAGTTATTAAACGGTTCTTTTAAAAATTGATAAAAAAAAATTTTCAAAATCAAGTCTTTTATTTTGAATATAATAATTCGAATGGAATCCTCAAGCTTAAGCCCCTCTTTAATTCCTGATCGTCATATTAATGTCGAAGGATGGAAATCATTAAAACGCGCACCGGAACGATATTCAGAATCGGATGACAATTCTCTGGGAAGCGATGGTGAAGATTTCATAATCGAAAATCGTCCCAGTAAACGCCTTAAAGGTTTGGACAATTCATATTTGGAGGACGCCTACTTTGAGTCGCCGGTCATATTGCGTCCCAAACGTAATTTTCAGGAAGTAAATCAGGGAATTTTGTCTCCCATTACGGAGATATCGATTAATTTAAATGAAACTTCCTTGTGCGGCGGGAACAGTTTGCAAGATTCATCATCTACGGCTGCTGATTGCGGTTATGACGAAGGCACAACGCCAGTAAGACGTAAAGGAAAAGCAAACGTTTCCAAAAGGTCTCAACGTTATAAAGAAGATGCCAAAATAGTCTCAGCAAAGGACCAGTACTGGAATGGTGATGCCAATGGCGAAATTGTTGACAATGATAAATTAGACGACGAAAAAGAATCCTTAAACAATTTGGATCCAAGTTTTCAAGTCCAACGTTCAACACGTAAACCATCTTCAAATCGTTTGAACTTCGATGCTTCCTTGTTCGATATGGGTATGGAAGAGACATCGTTCTACGAAGATGACCATGTCAGTCAAAATCAGCCCGATCAATCGACTGCTTTAAATTTGCCTAATGATTTAAGTTCTTTGATTAGGGGTCAAACCATTAAAAATTCTCCCATTAAGACACCAGAAATGCGTAGACCTAAAGTAAGACGTTGTTTGAGTATGATGGAAAATACGCAATTGCTTCAGCCAAAGACACCAGAGTCAGTTAATGCCTGCAATGCTAATGCCGCCAATATCACTCCTTTTAGTTCTCGTCTTAATGGCAACTACAGCTTTAAGCGTCCGGAGCCACCATCTACCACCTGCTCACCGATACAAACAAAACGCTACCGTGGTGACGCAAAGAAGAATCTCGATGGCTCATTCATAGGCAGCAACAGTACTAGCAAAACTTCACCTGCCGCCAAGTCCCCCTCATGCTTGGCGCTGGCAGGCACCAGCAAAAATAGCACGATAACCCACCCTATATTACGCAAAAGTATGTCCATGAACGACGCTGAGATCATGTCGGCTCTAAATCGTTCCGAAAACAAAGACGAACCCGATCTAATTGGTGATTTTAGTAAACCGTACGTTTTACCTCTCATCGAGGGACGTCATCGTGATCTAAAATCTATTACAAGTGAAACTGTGGCTCGTCTCTTAAAAGGTGACTTTGATGATAAAGTAGCCAACTTTAAAATCATCGACTGCCGTTATCCTTACGAATACGAGGGTGGCCATATTACTGGCGCAAAGAATTTATATACTCAAGAACAAATCATCGAAGAGTTCTTGACCAAACAAAAGACTGAACAGCAACAGACCAGAAACGAGGAATCTGGCAGCAAGCGCAATATTATAATATTTCATTGTGAGTTCTCATCAGAACGTGGTCCAAAATTATCGCGATTTTTACGCAACTTCGATCGGGAGCGCAACAGTAATGCTTATCCCGCCTTAGATTATCCCGAAATATATTTGTTGCATAACGGCTACAAGGAGTTCTTCGAAACTCATATTGAACACTGCACTCCTCACGCTTATCGTCCCATGTTAGAGCCCTCCTACAATGAGGTATATCGCCACTATCGTGCCAAAACAAAGTCATGCAATGGTGATGGTTTTGGTGGTGCCACGCAGCGCATGAAGAAATCTCGTTCCAGACTTATGCTGTAAATAACAACATCAACATCATTATTTTTTATTATAATTTAGTTAATTTATCTAGAAATGTTTAGAATTATTCTATTCTTTTCTTTTGTTTTTTTTTTATGTTTTCTTATTTTCAAATAAAATAAATAATAATAATAAAAAAAAAAAAAATGTTTTCTTATGTTTTCATATATTTTTAGCACACTTTTTTACCTCCATCATCACATTTATAAACCTTGTATATTTTTATTTTTTTTATTTGAATTAAAATTTTTCATTTATGTATGTATGTATTTTTGTTTTCGTATTTTTATTTAGTTGAATTTGTGTACAGTAGTTGAAAATTCTCAAATTGTAATCCTCTGTAAAAACAAACAAAATTTTTTTTTTAATTGTGTGCATTATATATACTATTAATATGTATGTATGTATATATGTATGTCCGTCCGTTTGTCCGTCCTTTAAATTTTCATTAAGAATTAGTTTCTATAAATTTAAAAAAAGGAAGCAAGTTTAACAATTTATAATATATACTGCATAACCATATTGGCATCAGTTTAATTCAGATCCTAGATTCTCTTGATCTCCCGTTTTAAAACTTGCTATCGCATACGCTTGTTCACGTGTTTGTTTACGTCTAACAATTGAAAATAACTCCGCATAGACGAATTAGTTAAAAAGGCAAATCCATTCAGTAGAAAATGGAGTCGAAGAATGCTAATGGAAAATTGTTTAATTGTAAAAATGGACAATCTCCAGCAAATAGTAAAACAAATGGAATACAAACGACACAGCCAGCTTCAACT
Source organism: Sarcophaga rosellei (assembly GCA_930367235.1). NCBI lineage: Eukaryota > Metazoa > Arthropoda > Insecta > Diptera > Sarcophagidae > Sarcophaga > Sarcophaga rosellei. The sequence continues at coordinate 61,270,522 of OV884018.1, read as the reverse complement.
AAACTACAATTAGAACAACAGCGGCAAGCGTTACCAGTCACGAGCTGCCGAAAGCGGTTAATACGAGAGGTCCACAAGTCCGATATTCTTCTTATAATGGGTGAAACTGGTTCGGGTAAAACGACTCAAATACCGCAGTTTCTATTAAGTGCTGGATTCGGTAACAAAGGAATGATTGCTATAACACAGCCACGTCGAGTGGCTGCAATTACGGTGGCAAAACGTGTAGCTCAAGAACAGCATTGCCAATTGGGTGAACTCGTCGGTTATACAGTACGTTTTGAAGATTGTACCTCACAAAAGACACGTATTCGCTTTATGACTGATGGCTTTTTATTGCGAGAAGCCTTGGCTGATCGATTGCTGAGCAATTATACCGTCATAATGCTAGATGAAGCTCATGAGCGCACGGTAAGCACTGATGTTCTGTTTGGAGTGGTTAAAGAGGCACAAAGGCAGCGCAGACTGCGTTGTTTGACTCCATTAAAAGTTATAGTTACCTCGGCTACAATGGATATTGATCATTTTGGTCAATATTTTGGCGTAAAAGGCATGTATCTGGAAGGTCGGACGCATCCTGTAAAAGTAATGCATGCCAAAGAATCACAGCCAGATTATTTACATGCCACTTTGGTGACGCTGTTTGATATCCATCGTAATACACCAACAAACCATGATGTATTGATTTTCCTAACGGGTCAAGAAGAAATTGAAGCAATGGCACAACAAATTCGACAGATTGCTAAGACCAATCTCAGTAATATTGCTGGGGTGCGGGTTTTCCCACTTTATGCCCAATTACCACAAAATAAACAATTAGAATGTTTTCTACCAGCTCCAGCCAATGCCCGCAAAATAGTTTTGGCTACAAATATCGCAGAAACGTCAGTCACAATACCGGGTATACGTTATGTTATAGATGCCGGCTTTGTAAAACGACGCATTTATAGCCCCAGTACCGGTTTAGATGTACTAAGAGTAGTACGCATTTCCCAGGCACAAGCGTGGCAACGTTGTGGTCGAGCTGGTCGCGATGCCCCTGGAACATGTTATCGAACTTATACGCAACAGGAAATGAATGAATTTGAAAAAATGCCAAAACCTGAAATTTTACGAAGCAATATTTGCTCACCTGTATTACAGCTATTGGCGTTGGGTATCGATTGCAAAAGTTTTGATTTTCTAGATAAACCCTCACCGGAAGCAACGGATGATGCATACCGCAAACTAGAGTCTTTGGGTGCTGTACGAAATGCCTCTACCATACCTGAACTTACACCTTTGGGACGAAAAATGGCACAGTTTCCTTTGGATCCACAATACAGTAAACTATTATTGGCAGCTCCGAAATTTGGTTGTATGGAGGAAATGTTAAGCTTAGTAGCAGTACTCTCCATTGAAAATGTTTTCCTTTCAAGTACAGAAAAGCAAGAACCAGCAGCTTTGGCTCATGCCAAATTTCATTCAAAACATGGCGATCATTTAACGTTACTGAATGTTTTCAGTGCCTTCCAGAAGACTGAAAAAGTTAAGTTATGGTGTCATGATAACTTCCTCAATGCCCGTAATCTAAAGTATGCCCGTGATGTGCGCAGTCAACTGTTGGAAATTGTCAAGCGTTTAGCTTTGAAAGTGAACAGTTGTGGCAGCAATTTCGATCAAGTACGAAAGTGTTTATTAGTTGGCCTCTTCGATAATATAGCTAAACTACAACGTGACAATTTCTATTTAACGATTACGGGTAGTCAACGTGCCAAAATTCATCCGTCTAGTGTATTTCATGGTAAATATCGTCCGGATTATATAATTTTCTCTGAAATTGTGCTCACCGAACAAAATTTCTTACGTCAAATAACGGAAATTTCACCAGAATGGGTAGCCGAAGTTGTACCACACTTTAGTCATCTTAGTCGCATTAAAATTGCATCATAATCAATAAACCAATATTTCTATAACGTTTTCGTTTCACACTATTTTTACTATTTTATTAATTATATGTATTTTATTTATTGCTAAGCTAAAGTAATTTAAATCCAATCCGTATGAAATCAAAACAAACTACACTTTTATGTAAAACATTATCTCCGTAATAAATTAATAAGAAACTTATTTTTTAAACTCTTGTTATTTACTAAGAAGTTTCTCTATATATAGTATGTATGCATTGACATATATTTTCTATTTCCTTATAACAGTCATTGTTTATAGTTTAAATTATAGTCTACATTTTAAGTCACGTTTAATAAAATTTATATAAAATATTTTAAAAGTTATTATGCTGGACTTAGTTATGCTACCGTTATTGGATAGTAAAAGTCGTCGTATTCTAGTAGGTAGTGTGTTGGCTTATTAAACGTAAGGCCTGAGTTCAAGCTCCAGGTCAGACATCAGAACGAAAGATGAAAAAAAAACAAAAATATTTCTTCGTCGACTTTCTCAGCAGATTTGTGGCATAAATTCTGAGAGTAAATAAATTGCCACAAATAGTTCCTCAAAAATCTGTCTTTCGGAGACTACGTTGAATTGTAGGTCTCGCCACTATTGTATAAAATTAACGCACACAACATGAGTGGTGTTGAGAAGCTAGACCGTAATCCTGACTGAAGGGTTCTAATGGCCAATTATGTATGTATGTAGTACATGTTTTAGTTGTTATTGTTGTAATCTATTTAATCAACTCCATAACGATATTGTCGTCTACAATTAAAGATAAGCCACGTAAATGTACAATCATAGACATGGTAGAAGCTATATGCCAGCAATCTGCTTGGGATGTATGAGTGTATGTGGCAAAGTCTCATTATAAAGTGAATTCTATACTATTCTATTGGAAATCCTAATAGTTTTGAATTTGAATTCAATGTTTAGTTTATATTTTACCATATGCTTATGCTTCAATACACTGACTTTCTTGAGATTTTGTTTTGCAATATGCCACACACTCATTATCTTAAAAGTCTAGTCATGTGGCAATCAAAGAATAATAATTTTCTATTTAACTAACCCATGAATTTATTTGGGGGTTCGAAATTACTGTTGTTATTGTTGTAATTGTATTTCAATATCATACAGGATATTACACTGTTTACACACGAACATGCTGTTTGAGATTTAGGCCCGTTTTCTCAATGTGTCGACAAACTGCCAGTTACTAAATGTCGACATAAATTTATTAGACTGATAAACTGTCCGTTAACAATTTTGGTTTTCTCAATATACCGACAAAAACATTATTTTCATTTGGCAATACCTCTCAAAATTGTTGTGAAAGTTGGGAACCCTGTCTTCAAGTGACAATTTATTAACAAAGATCAGCTGTTTTCCAGTAATGACAAAAAATAACACAAAATAAATGTTTTGAAAAATTCGTTATCATCCATGTCAGCCAGGCAGTTACGCCTGGCATGATAAACTCTTTCAACATTTACTTGCAACTCATGTTCTTCGAGTTTATCCTCCATCAAATTAATGTTTATTCCTCTATTAAACATTTTTTATAAAATCTATTTTATTTTTTCAAAAACTCAAGGTATTGCCATATAAAATATATGAACAGCAGTCAGCTGATTGAATTTATCTGTACAATAAATAAAGAACCGGCAGATGAGGGCCGGTTAGTTTTGCGACAAAATAGAAGCAAATGAGATATTGAGAAAACCAAATTTCGTTAATCTGCAGTTTTTCGTTGGGGAAAAAGATAATCGCCTAATGAGAAAACAGCCCTTAAAGTGTTACACAACTGAGGGTTATAAACTCCTCTTTATCATTTCTACCTTTGCATTATTCAAGAATCAAATCAATGAATTTGGAAAGACAGACCGATTATCTAGGTTAATAGTAGTATTCTTATCTCATCTGATCCAAAAAAAAAATGACTTCAAATTGATGTTCATGTTAGGTTAGGTCGGAGTGGTGGCTCTGATATCACAAAGCTCACTTGAGCACGCATAGCGGCCCGTTGTGACGCCACGGGTGAACGCAGTCCCTGTACTAACCAAGTTCCACCAAAATCAGGGAAAAGGAGGAAGTTGGTCAGCGCAAGGTCTGCACAACAAAAGCACGACTACCCCGCACTGGAAAACCAGCCAGAAAGTTTGATGAACGAAGCTATATCCTTGATTTCAATAGATGATAGCTCCGTTAAGCTAACCTATATCTACACCTGCATGAGACGGGCACTGGCAGAGAAAGTGAACAACAGTCTCCTCTTCCTCAGTGGACCTGCATCCACGGCAAAAGTCGTTGAAACACACTGCAGTAGTCCGGCAGACGGAGAGAAATATTCAGGTCCACTTTCCCAGAGTAGACACCGCTCCCAACCCCATTATCGAGTTCAGAACTTCCGGGGGGACGACCGTATTAGGATTCCAGTCATCCCTACTTGGAATCAGAGAGTGGAAACATCTGTCAAGACAATATTCAGCAGGGAAATAGTCTATGTTCACAGGGGCCACTGGATCAACCTCCAGAATAGTGGAGTGACCAGAGGGTACGATGTGCCAACGAGAGAGAGCATTAAGTCTAGTCGCAGCAAACTTGGCTACCTGCTTAGCGAGAAGCACAGTAGGAAGCCAGTTTGTCATTGCGAACAAGGCTTTCGTGAGGGTGGTGCGAAGAGCGCCAGTTATATAAATGGCAGCAGACCTTCAGACCTTGTCAAGAAGTCTGACGTTGTTTTTCTTGTCCAGGGCAGTCCACCAGAAAGCAACACCGTATAAGAGGTTGGGTTCGATGACCGTGGAATATATCCAACGCATGATCCTTGGGCGAAGACCCCATCTGGTTCCCTTTTTTCAAATTTTACATACATACATAATTGGCCATTACAACCCTTCGTCAGGATTACGGTCTAGCTTCTCATTACTTTCAAATTTAACAGGAGACATAAAAAACATTGTAACATTTCCAGTTTTAAAAATTTGTAAACTTTTTAAACGCCATTATTTTTACAAAATAGCTCTCTTTAAATGACCTAGATCAAAAATCAACTCAAAAAAATCGAATTAAAGCAAAAAATTAACACGTGTTTTTAATATTTTTCGTAATTTTGTGGATTTAGCGTTTTGGCCAACCACAAAATTACAACAACTTTAAACTACATAATGACATTTTTTGTTGTTGTAAAATATGTATTTTGCATAATGTTACCGTTTTGCATTCAAATCTGAATTTTGGAAAAAAGTGGACTTCGCGTCTTTGCGAATTATACTAACGATATGACCCATTGTGTTACCCAGTGTAAGGAAAGACCCCTAGTCATGATGCGTTAGTGGTTATTACTGTGCGTTAGTGGAATATTACTGTGACACTGAAGCGCCCAGAAAGAAGGTCGAAGGTGACGAGTTATTCACAACATTCGACAGAGATCTTATGGCAGCCTGACTATCATAAAAGATCAAGATTCGAGTGAAAGGAACACCGTTGGTGAGAATAAATTGAGCAGCTCGGTAGATGACCATTACATCCGCCTGAAATATGCTGCAATAGTCCCGCAGCTGGATAGAATGTTCAGGTCCAGTTTCCTAGAGTTGACTCTGCTACCAACCCCGTTATCGACTTTAGAGCCATCGGTGTATACATCAAGGAGTTCCGGGGGAAGATCATGTCAAGGTCTTAGTCCCCCCTGCTCTGAATCAGAAACTGAATACCCCTGTTAAAACAATATTTCGCAGGGAGATAATCAATATCCAGTGAAGCCACGGGATTAATATCCAAAATAGAGGAGAAACCAGATGGGACAACGCGCCAACGAGATTGGGCATTAACTTAGCTACATGCTTAGCTAGAAGCACAAGCTAAGTACACTTTAATCTTACATTGCATTGATGAGTCTTTACACTCCACTAAAATTTAAACTCAAGCAAATTTCGATACATTCTTGTGGCCCTCGTCACACAATTACACCGAATTTTTATTTTCATATGTAATCATCGAAAGGAACAACGACGACAACATGGACAACAATTGAACCAAAGAACTAAATACATCAGCATTTATTTGTGTTTGTATCGCAGTTTAGTGTGTATTTGTTCGTGAACACAATTCAATTGTATTGAATACTTCATATATAAAGCTCAAAAATATATTAAACTATTTTTTTATTAAGAGTTTACGCATTAACATACATACATAATTGGCCATTACAACCCTTCAGTCAGGATTACGGCCTAGCTCCTCAACACAACTCATGTTGTGTGCGTTAATTTTATACATGAGTGGCGGGACCTACAGCTTAAAGTCGACTCCGAACGACAGATTTTTTAAGAAGCTTTTTCATGGCAATTTTTACTCTCAGAGTTTTTGCCAGAAATCTGCTGAGAGAAAGTTGCCGAAGAAATATTTTCATATTTTCGTTTTGGTGTCTGAACTGAGATTCGAACTCGGGCCTTTCGTCTAATAAGCCAACACACTACCTACTAGACCACGGCGACTTCATTACTCATTAAAATAACAAAAAAAAACAGCATTTTATAAAAAAAAAACTGACTTTACAGCAGGGTTTGTTTTTGCTTCACTGTGTTTTGCTTTTTCTTATATGCTTCACTACAGCTAAGAGAAAATAAAACAGCAAAGGCAAACAGCACAGTCAAAAAACAAAAACAAACTCATTTGCTGTAGTGGTACAGTGAAATGTTTTCTACTAACGCAGTGAAGCACAGTTGTTAATTTCAAAACAATCACTATTGCTTACAGCGTTTCAGCTCTTGTGGTTTCTCTTGTGCTTTTGCTGTATTTATTTGCTGCGCTGTTTTACTTTGTAAAGAACTGCTTAAAGGTTTTATATGATAAAAATGCGGTTGTATTTGTGAGAAGCATGTGTATAACCCAGAAGAAAATTGTTAGTAATTATTGTTTCAAGCAGTGTTCGAACAAATATTGTTTACAAAATATTCTCTTCGGAATAATAGAAATATTTCACTTAAAGATTCAAAGAAAATCTGTGAATTTTACCCATTGCAAAGGATGGCAATATTTCACTAGGCAGAAAATATCATTATGGAAAGATTTAAATGCATAATAATGTATGTAAATGGGGTGGTGACCAATTTGAGGACCATAAAATATAACCCTTTCGAATATTCAGGTACCTGCAATATGTAATGATGACTCTTGCTACAAAAGCATAAAAACTTGTGCGAAAAATACCAATGTCGGTCGTTTGAAAAATTCTGGTACCTGAATATTCGAAAGGGTTATATTTTATGTTCGAAAAGAAAAGTGAACTTACCTTTTTTGTTAGTGTGTTTGTAAAACTGGCCTCCTTCGTATAGTTTGAGAAGAGTTCGAAGAATATCAAATTACTTTTGAATTTCGTTACCTGCATTCCATAAATCATATATTCTTTTCTTCTTCACAACAACAATACAATGCAGTTTGAAGCTTCAAGTGAACTTACCTTTTTTGTAAGCACGTCTATAAAAGGCAGCTAAATCAAAAATACTGTATCAGTTATCTATTAGACGCCAAAGTGGCCGAAACGGTTATTAAAAGCGCTTTTTAAAATTGATAACAAAAATTTTCAAAATCAAGTGTTTTATTTTGAATATAATAATAATTGTCCGAATTATACTGCATAACCATATTGGCATCAGTTGATTTCAGATCCTAGATTCTTTTGATCTCCAGTTTTAAAACTTGCTATCGCATACGCTTGTTCACGTGTTTGTTTACGTCTAATAATTGAAAATAACTCCGCATAGAAGAATTGGTTAAAAAGGCAAATCCATTCACTAGAAAATGGAGTCGAAGAATGCTAATGGAAAATTGTTTAATTGTACAAATGGACAATCTCCAGCAAATAGTAAAACAAATGGAATACAACAGCAAACGACACAGCCAGCGTCAACTAAACTACAATTAGAACAACAGCGGCAAGCGTTACCAGTCACGAGCTGCCGAAAGCGGTTAATACGAGAGGTCCACAAGTCCGATATTCTTCTTATAATGGGTGAAACTGGTTCGGGTAAAACGACTCAAATACCGCAGTTTCTATTAAGTGCTGGATTCGGTAACAAAGGAATGATTGCTATAACACAGCCACGTCGAGTGGCTGCAATTACGGTGGCAAAACGTGTAGCTCAAGAACAGCACTGCCAATTGGGTGAACTCGTCGGTTATACAGTACGTTTTGAAGATTGTACCTCACAAAAGACACGTATTCGCTTTATGACTGATGGATTTTTACTGCGAGAAGCCTTGGCTGATCGATTGCTAAGCAATTATACCGTCATAATGCTAGATGAAGCTCATGAGCGCACGGTAAGCACTGATGTTCTGTTTGGAGTGGTTAAAGAGGCACAAAGGCAGCGCAGACTGCGTTGTTTGACTCCATTAAAAGTTATAGTTACCTCGGCTACAATGGATATTGATCATTTTGGTCAATATTTTGGCGTAAAAGGCATGTATCTGGAAGGTCGGACGCATCCTGTAAAAGTAATGCATGCCAAAGAATCACAGCCAGATTATTTACATGCCACTTTGGTGACGCTGTTTGATATCCATCGTAATACACCAACAAACCATGATGTATTGATTTTCCTAACGGGTCAAGAAGAAATTGAAGCAATGGCACAACAAATTCGACAGATTGCTAAGACCAATCTCAGTAATATTGCTGGGGTGCGGGTTTTCCCACTTTATGCCCAATTACCACAAAATAAACAATTAGAATGTTTTCTACCAGCTCCAGCCAATGCCCGCAAAATAGTTTTGGCTACAAATATCGCAGAAACGTCTGTCACAATACCGGGTATACGTTATGTTATAGATGCCGGCTTTGTAAAACGACGCATTTATAGCCCCAGTACCGGTTTAGATGTACTAAGAGTAGTACGCATTTCCCAGGCAGAAGCGTGGCAACGTTGTGGTCGAGCTGGTTGCGATGCCCCTGGAACATGTTATCGAACATATACGCAACAGGAAATGAATGAATTTGAAAAAATGCCAAAACCTGAAATTTTACGAAGCAATATTTGCTCGACTGTATTACAGCTATTGGCGTTGGGTATCGATTGCAAAAGTTTTGATTTTCTAGATAAACCCTCACCGGAAGCAATGGATGATGCATACCGCAAACTAGAGTCTTTGGGTGCTGTACGAAATGCCTCTACCATACCTGAGCTTACACCTTTGGGACGAAAAATGGCACAGTTTCCTTTGGATCCACAGTACAGTAAACTATTATTGGCAGCTCCGAAATTTGGTTGTATGGAGGAAATGTTAAGCTTAGTAGCAGTACTCTCCAGTGAAAATGTTTTCCTTTCAAGTACAGAAAAGCAAGAACAAGCAGCTTTGGCTCATGCCAAATTTTATTCAAAACATGGCGATCATTTAACGTTACTGAATGTTTTCAGTGCCTTCCAGAAGACTGAAAAAGTTAAGTTATGGTGTCATGATAACTTCCTCAATGCCCGTAATCTAAAGTATGCCCGTGATGTGCGCAGTCAACTGTTGGAAATTGTCAAGCGTTTAGCTTTGAAAGTGAACAGTTGTGGCAGCAATTTCGATCAAGTACGAAAGTGTTTATTAGTTGGCCTCTTCGATAATATAGCTAAACTACAACGTGACAATTTCTATTTAACGATTACGGGTAGTCAACGTGCCAAAATTCATCCGTCTAGTGTATTTCATGGTAAATATCGTCCGGATTATATAATTTTCTCTGAAATTGTGCTCACCGAACAAAATTTCTTACGTCAAATAACGGAAATTTCACCAGAATGGGTAGCCGAAGTTGTACCACACTTTAGTCATCTTAGTCGCATTAAAATTGCATCATAATCAATAAACCAATATTTCTATAACGTTTTCGTTTCACACTATTTTTACTATTTTATTAATTATATGTATTTTATTTATTGCTAAGCTAAAGTAATTTAAATCCAATCCGTATGAAATCAAAACAAACTACACTTTTATGTAAAACATTATCTCCGTAATAAATTAATAAGAAACTTATTTTTTAAACTCTTGTTATTTACTAAGAAGTTTCTCTATATATAGTATGTATGCATTGACATATATTTTCTATTTCCTTATAACAGTCATTGTTTATAGTTTAAATTATAGTCTACATTTTAAGTCACGTTTAATAAAATTTATATAAAATATTTTAAAAGTTATTATGCTGGACTTAGTTATGCTACCGTTATTGGATAGTAAAAGTCGTCGTATTCTAGTAGGTAGTGTGTTGGCTTATTAAACGTAAGGCCTGAGTTCAAGCTCCAGGTCAGACATCAGAACGAAAGATGAAAAAAAAACAAAAATATTTCTTCGTCGACTTTCTCAGCAGATTTGTGGCATAAATTCTGAGAGTAAATAAATTGCCACAAATAGTTCCTCAAAAATCTGTCTTTCGGAGACTACGTTGAATTGTAGGTCTCGCCACTATTGTATAAAATTAACGCACACAACATGAGTGGTGTTGAGAAGCTAGACCGTAATCCTGACTGAAGGGTTCTAATGGCCAATTATGTATGTATGTAGTACATGTTTTAGTTGTTATTGTTGTAATCTATTTAATCAACTCCATAACGATATTGTCGTCTACAATTAAAGATAAGCCACGTAAATGTACAATCATAGACATGGTAGAAGCTATATGCCAGCAATCTGCTTGGGATGTATGAGTGTATGTGGCAAAGTCTCATTATAAAGTGAATTCTATACTATTCTATTGGAAATCCTAATAGTTTTGAATTTGAATTCAATGTTTAGTTTATATTTTACCATATGCTTATGCTTCAATACACTGACTTTCTTGAGATTTTGTTTTGCAATATGCCACACACTCATTATCTTAAAAGTCTAGTCATGTGGCAATCAAAGAATAATAATTTTCTATTTAACTAACCCATGAATTTATTTGGGGGTTCGAAATTACTGTTGTTATTGTTGTAATTGTATTTCAATATCATACAGGATATTACACTGTTTACACACGAACATGCTGTTTGAGATTTAGGCCCGTTTTCTCAATGTGTCGACAAACTGCCAGTTACTAAATGTCGACATAAATTTATTAGACTGATAAACTGTCCGTTAACAATTTTGGTTTTCTCAATATACCGACAAAAACATTATTTTCATTTGGCAATACCTCTCAAAATTGTTGTGAAAGTTGGGAACCCTGTCTTCAAGTGACAATTTATTAACAAAGATCAGCTGTTTTCCAGTAATGACAAAAAATAACACAAAATAAATGTTTTGAAAAATTCATTATCATCCATGTCAGCCAGGCAGTTACGCCTGGCATGATAAACTCTTTCAACATTTACTTGCAACTCATGTTCTTCGAGTTTATCCTCCATCAAATTAATGTTTATTCCTCTATTAAACATTTTTTATAAAATCTATTTTATTTTTTCAAAAACTCAAGGTATTGCCATATAAAATATATGAACAGCAGTCAGCTGATTGAATTTATCTGTACAATAAATAAAGAACCGGCAGATGAGGGCCGGTTAGTTTTGCGACAAAATAGAAGCAAATGAGATATTGAGAAAACCAAATTTCGTTAATCTGCAGTTTTTCGTTGGGGAAAAAGATAATCGCCTAATGAGAAAACAGCCCTTAAAGTGTTACACAACTGAGGGTTATAAACTCCTCTTTATCATTTCTACCTTTGCATTATTCAAGAATCAAATCAATGAATTTGGAAAGACAGACCGATTATCTAGGTTAATAGTAGTATTCTTATCTCATCTGATCCAAAAAAAAAATGACTTCAAATTTATGTTCATGTTAGGTTAGGTCGGAGTGGTGGCTCTGATATCACAAAGCTCACTTGAGCACGCATAGCGGCCCGTTGTGACGCCACGGGTGAACGCAGTCCCTGTACTAACCAAGTTCCACCAAAATCAGGGAAAAGGAGGAAGTTGGTCAGCGCAAGGTCTGCACAACAAAAGCACGACTACCCCGCACTGGAAAACCAGCCAGAAAGTTTGATGAACGAAGCTATATCCTTGATTTCAATAGATGATAGCTCCGTTAAGCTAACCTATATCTACACCTGCATGAGACGGGCACTGGCAGAGAAAGTGAACAACAGTCTCCTCTTCCTCAGTGGACCTGCATCCACGGCAAAAGTCGTTGAAACACACTGCAGTAGTCCGGCAGACGGAGAGAAATATTCAGGTCCACTTTCCCAGAGTAGACACCGCTCCCAACCCCATTATCGAGTTTAGAGCCGTCGGTATATATATCCAGAACTTCCGGGGGGACGACCGTATTAGGATTCCAGTCATCCCTACTTGGAATCAGAGAGTGGAAACATCTGTCAAGACAATATTCAGCAGGGAAATAGTCTATGTTCACAGGGGCCACTGGATCAACCTCCAGAATAGTGGAGTGACCAGAGGGTACGATGTGCCAACGAGAGAGAGCATTAAGTCTAGTCGCAGCAAACTTGGCTACCTGCTTAGCGAGAAGCACAGTAGGAAGCCAGTTTGGCATTGCGAACAAGGCTTTCGTGAGGGTGGTGCGAAGAGCGCCAGTTATATAAATGGCAGCAGACCTTCAGACCTTGTCAAGAAGTCTGACGTTGTTTTTCTTGTCCAGGGCAGTCCACCAGAAAGCAACACCGTATAAGAGGTTGGGTTCGATGACCGTGGAATATATCCAACGCATGATCCTTGGGCGAAGACCCCATCTGGTTCCGACCGCTCTACTGCAGCAGTAAGCAGCACATGCCGCCTTGCGTGCCCTAGCAGCCAGATTCGCCCTCCAGTCGAGTTTGGGATCTAGGATCAGGCCCAGATATTTAACCTCGCGACTCAGCGTGAGTCTGGTCCCACCTATGCTGGAAAGAGAGAAGGTCGGAATTTTATATTTCCTCGTAAAAAGAATCGTATCGGTCTTAGTGGGGTTAATAGACAGTCCAAAATCCCTACACCAGTCCAGCACGATTGACAGCGCCAAGTTCAACTTATCCGACAGTGTCTGCGGACAAATTCCCGACGCAGCAATGGCAATGTCGTCAGCGTAAGCTATGGCCTCATTGTCAGAGTGTTCCAGCCCCCTCAAGAGTGAGTTGACTGCAAGATTCCAGAGAAGTGGTGATAGAACACCGCCTTGCGGTGTGCCTCTACGAACCATTCTCTGACAATTCGTGGCCCCACTGTGGAGGTTACTATCCTCGATTTGAGGAGAAGCTCAATGAACCTGACCAGATTCTGTCCCAGGTTCAGAGAACCAAGAGCCCTAACTATTGCGTCCGGGTCGACGTTGTTAAATGCACCTTCAATGTCCAGAAAAATGGCCAAAGTGTATTCCTTAACGTGCAAGGACTTTTCTACCCGAGAGATAAGAGAGTGAAGTGCAGTCTCCACTGATTTACCTCTCGTGTACGCGTGTTGGGAAGCGGATAGAAGCGCTGGATCAATCGAGGTCCTGATATGAACATCAAGAACTCTTTCCAGCGTCTTCAGAAGAAAGGAACACAGACTTATGGGTCTATAATCGTTCGCCCCAGTGTGAGACGGTTTCCCAGCCTTGGGAATGAAGATAACCCTAGATATTCTCCAGCTCCAAGGGATGTAAAGGAGCCTGAGACTAGCGTTATAGATGGCAAGCAACCAAGGGAGGATTATCTCATCCCCATGTTGAATGTCACCCGGGATAATACCATCCGGTCCTGGTGACTTGAATGGTTTGAAAGACCTAAATGCCCACTGCACTTGGCCACGGGTAAGGGTCAGGGGGGAATAGTTCCCAGATGGTGGTTCGTTAACCTGATAAAAGGCCAGGCCACCAAGTGTGTCACTTCCTGGAAAGTGAGTGTCCAGGAGAAGCTCAAGCGTCTCCAAACTGGAAGTAGTCCAGCGTCCGTCAGGTCGTCGGATACAGTCAAGGGATTTGTGAGTGGAACTTAGAATTTTACGGAGACGGCCCGTTTCGGCAGAGGATTCTACGCTCGCGCAGTAGTTCCTCCACGATGCCCTCTTCGCTCGCCTTACAGCGTATTTAAGTTCCCTCTTTTTGTCCTTGTGGGCTGACCATTCGCCTGTCGTCTTCGCCCTGTTAAAGAGCCTGTCACAAGATCGGCGTAGATCATCGATCTCTTGGATGTTCATGGTACATTTGAGGTGCTGAACTAAATTGGAGTCTTCGCCTTAGTCCAGTCTTGGCTTATTAGAAGTGAGGTCACGGTTCAAACTCCAGTTTAGACCTATCGAACCAAATAGAAAAAAATATTTCTTCGGCGACTTCTTCTCAGCACATGTCTGATAAAGAGCTCTGAGGGTAAATAAAATTACCATGAAAGGCTTCTCAAAAATTCATCATTCGGAGTCGACTTCAAACAGACCTACTGCCACTCATGTATACAAATTAACACACACAACATAAATGGTGTGAGAAGCTAGGTCATACTTCTTACTCAAGGGTTGTAATGACCAATTAAGTAACGCGTCTATAGCAGTGCTCAGTATTTTTAAGCCTTTAACGTCTACTTTGGTGTCTCGACTGTCCAGTAGCACTTCGTAGTTACTATTTTCTCTCTTGTTGAAAACTATGAAGGGGTCCCAAATCCCACTGGTTGTGCCAATTTAAATGCCAGCACTCTTTTCTAATATTAGTATTCTGAAATGTGCGATAATGCCTCAGACGACCTAAAAAGCGGAAGCGATGAACAAATTCATATCGTTAGTCTAATTCGCAAATGTGTTAAGTCCCTTTTTTCAAATTTTACATACATACATAATTGGCCATTACAACCCTTCGTCAGGATTACGGTCTAGCTTCTCATTACTTTCAAATTTAACAGGAGACATAAAAAACATTGTAACAATTCCAGTTTTAAAAATTTGTAAACTTTTTAAACGCCATTATTTTTACAAAATAGCTCTCTTTAAATGACCTAGATCAAAAATCAACTCAAAAAAATCGAATTAAAGCAAAAAATTAACACGTGTTTTTAATATTTTTCGTAATTTTGTGGATTTAGCGTTTTGGCCAACCACAAAATTACAACAACTTTAAACTACATAATGACATTTTTTGTTGTTGTAAAATATGTATTTTGCATAATGTTACCGTTTTGCATTCAAATCTGAATTTTGGAAAAAAGTGGACTCCGCGTCTTTGCGAATTATACTAACGATATGACCCATTGTGTTACCCAGTGTAAGGAAAGCCCCCTAGTCATGATGCGTTAGTGGTTATTACTGTGCGTTAGTGGAATATTACTGTGACACTGAAGCGCCCAGAAAGAAGGTCGAAGGTGACGAGTTATTCACAACATTCGACAGAGATCTTATGGCAGCCTGACTATCATAAAAGATCAAGATTCGAGTGAAAGGAACACCGTTGGTGAGGATAAATTGAGCAGCTCGGTAGATGACCATTACATCCGCCTGAAATATGCTGCAATAGTCCCGCAGCTGGATAGAATGTTCAGGTCCAGTTTCCTAGAGTAGACTCTGCTACCAACCCCGTTATCGACTTTAGAGCCATCGGTGTATACATCAAGGAGTTCCGGGGAAGATCATGTCAAGGTCTTAGTCCCCCCTGCTCTGAATCAGAAACTGAATACCCCTGTTAAAACAATATTTCGCAGGGAGATAATCAATATCCAGTGAAGCCACGGGATTAATATCCAAAATAGAGGAGAAACCAGATGGGACAACGCGCCAACGAGATTGGGCATTAACTTAGCTACATGCTTAGCTAGAAGCACAAGCTAAGTACACTTTAATCTTACATTGCATTGATGAGTCTTTACACTCCACTAAAATTTAAACTCAAGCAAATTTCGATACATTCTTGTGGCCCTCGTCACACAATTACACCGAATTTTTATTTTCATATGTAATCATCGAAAGGAACAACGACGACAACATGGACAACAATTGAACCAAAGAACTAAATACATCAGCATTTATTTGTGTTTGTATCGCAGTTTAGTGTGTATTTGTTCGTGAACACAATTCAATTGTATTGAATACTTCATATATAAAGCTCAAAAATATATTAAACTATTTTTTTATTAAGAGTTTACGCATTAACATACATACATAATTGGCCATTACAACCCTTCAGCCAGGATTACGGCCTAGCTCCTCAACACAACTCATGTTGTGTGCGTTAATTTTATACATGAGTGGCGGGACCTACAGCTTAAAGTCGACTCCGAACGACAGATTTTTTAAGAAGCTTTTTCATGGCAATTTTTACTCTCAGAGTTTTTGCCAGAAATCTGCTGAGAGAAAGTTGCCGAAGAAATATTTTCATATTTTCGTTTTGGTGTCTGAACTGAGATTCGAACTCGGGCCTTTCGTCTAATAAGCCAACACACTACCTACTAGACCACGGCGACTTCATTACTCATTAAAATAACAAAAAAAAACAGCATTTTATCAAAAAAAAACTGACTTTACAGCAGGGTTTGTTTTTGCTTCACTGTGTTTTGCTTTTTCTTATATGCTTCACTACAGCTAAGAGAAAATAAAACAGCAAAGGCAAACAGCACAGTCAAAAAACAAAAACAAACTCATTTGCTGTAGTGGTACAGTGAAATGTTTTCTACTAACGCAGTGAAGCACAGTTGTTAATTTCAAAACAATCACTATTGCTTACAGCGTTTCAGCTCTTGTGGTTTCTCTTGTGCTTTTGCTGTATTTATTTGCTGCGCTGTTTTACTTTGTAAAGAACTGCTTAAAGGTTTTATATGATAAAAATGCGGTTGTATTTGTGAGAAGCATGTGTATAACCCAGAAGAAAATTGTTAGTAATTATTGTTTCAAGCAGTGTTCGAACAAATATTGTTTACAAAATATTCTCTTCGGAATAATAGAAATATTTCACTTAAAGATTCAAAGAAAATCTGTGAATTTTACCCATTGCAAAGGATGGCAATATTTCACTAGGCAGAAAATATCATTATGGAAAGATTTAAATGCATAATAATGTATGTAAATGGGGTGGTGACCAATTTGAGGACCATAAAATATAACCCTTTCGAATATTCAGGTACCTGCAATATGTAATGATGACTCTTGCTACAAAAGCATAAAAACTTGTGCGAAAAATACCAATGTCGGTCGTTTGAAAAATTCTGGTACCTGAATATTCGAAAGGGTTATATTTTATGTTCGAAAAGAAAAGTGAACTTACCTTTTTTGTTAGTGTGTTTGTAAAACTGGCCTCCTTCGTATAGTTTGAGAAGAGTTCGAAGAATATCAAATTACTTTTGAATTTCGTTACCTGCATTCCATAAATCATATATTCTTTTCTTCTTCACAACAACAATACAATGCAGTTTGAAGCTTCAAGTGAACTTACCTTTTTTGTAAGCACGTCTATAAAAGGCAGCTAAATCAAAAATACTGTATCAGTTATCTATTAGACGCCAAAGTGGCCGAAACGGTTATTAAAAGCGCTTTTTAAAATTGATAACAAAAATTTTCAAAATCAAGTGTTTTATTTTGAATATAATAATAATTGTCCGAATTATACTGCATAACCATATTGGCATCAGTTGATTTCAGATCCTAGATTCTTTTGATCTCCAGTTTTAAAACTTGCTATCGCATACGCTTGTTCACGTGTTTGTTTACGTCTAATAATTGAAAATAACTCCGCATAGAAGAATTAGTTAAAAAGGCAAATCCATTCACTAGAAAATGGAGTCGAAGAATGCTAATGGAAAATTGTTTAATTGTACAAATGGACAATCTCCAGCAAATAGTAAAACAAATGGAATACAACAGCAAACGACACAGCCAGCGTCAACTAAACTACAATTAGAACAACAGCGGCAAGCGTTACCAGTCACGAGCTGCCGAAAGCGGTTAATACGAGAGGTCCACAAGTCCGATATTCTTCTTATAATGGGTGAAACTGGTTCGGGTAAAACGACTCAAATACCGCAGTTTCTATTAAGTGCTGGATTCGGTAACAAAGGAATGATTGCTATAACACAGCCACGTCGAGTGGCTGCAATTACGGTGGCAAAACGTGTAGCTCAAGAACAGCACTGCCAATTGGGTGAACTCGTCGGTTATACAGTACGTTTTGAAGATTGTACCTCACAAAAGACACGTATTCGCTTTATGACTGATGGATTTTTACTGCGAGAAGCCTTGGCTGATCGATTGCTAAGCAATTATACCGTCATAATGCTAGATGAAGCTCATGAGCGCACGGTAAGCACTGATGTTCTGTTTGGAGTGGTTAAAGAGGCACAAAGGCAGCGCAGACTGCGTTGTTTGACTCCATTAAAAGTTATAGTTACCTCGGCTACAATGGATATTGATCATTTTGGTCAATATTTTGGCGTAAAAGGCATGTATCTGGAAGGTCGGACGCATCCTGTAAAAGTAATGCATGCCAAAGAATCACAGCCAGATTATTTACATGCCACTTTGGTGACGCTGTTTGATATCCATCGTAATACACCAACAAACCATGATGTATTGATTTTCCTAACGGGTCAAGAAGAAATTGA
Source organism: Sarcophaga rosellei (assembly GCA_930367235.1). Lineage (NCBI taxonomy): Eukaryota > Metazoa > Arthropoda > Insecta > Diptera > Sarcophagidae > Sarcophaga > Sarcophaga rosellei. The sequence goes on along the minus strand of OV884018.1, from coordinate 61,252,077 downwards.
AGCAATGGCACAACAAATTCGACAGATTGCTAAGACCAATCTCAGTAATATTGCTGGGGTGCGGGTTTTCCCACTTTATGCCCAATTACCACAAAATAAACAATTAGAATGTTTTCTACCAGCTCCAGCCAATGCCCGCAAAATAGTTTTGGCTACAAATATCGCAGAAACGTCTGTCACAATACCGGGTATACGTTATGTTATAGATGCCGGCTTTGTAAAACGACGCATTTATAGCCCCAGTACCGGTTTAGATGTACTAAGAGTAGTACGCATTTCCCAGGCACAAGCGTGGCAACGTTGTGGTCGAGCTGGTCGCGATGCCCCTGGAACATGTTATCGAACTTATACGCAACAGGAAATGAATGAATTTGAAAAAATGCCAAAACCTGAAATTTTACGAAGTAATATTTGCTCGACTGTATTACAGCTATTGGCGTTGGGTATAGATTGCAAAAGTTTTGATTTTCTAGATAAACCCTCACCGGAAGCAATGGATGATGCATATCGCCAACTAGAGTATTTGGGTGCTGCACGAAATGCCTCCACCATACCTGAACTTACACCTTTGGGACGAAAAATGGCGCAGTTTCCTTTGGATCCACAGTACAGTAAACTATTATTGGCAGCTCCGAAATTTGGTTGTATGGAGGAAATGTTAAGCTTAGTAGCAGTTTTCCTTTCAAGTACAGAAAAGCAAGAACAAGCAGCTTTGGCTCATGCCAAATTTCATTCAAAACATGGCGATCATTTAACGTTACTGAATGTTTTCAGTGCCTTCCAGAAGACTGAAAAAGTTAAGTTATGGTGTCATGATAACTTCCTCAATGCCCGTAATCTAAAGTATGCCCGTGATGTGCGCAGTCAACTGTTGGAAATTGTCAAGCGTTTAGCTTTGAAAGTGAACAGTTGTGGCAGCAATTTCGATCAAGTACGAGAGTGTTTATTAGTTGGCCTCTTCGATAATATAGCTGAACTACAACGTGACAACTTCTATTTAACGATTACGGGTAGTCAACGTGCCAAAATTCATCCGTCTAGTGTACTTCATGGTAAATATCGTCCGGATTATATAATTTTCTCTGAAATTGTGCTCACCGAACAAAATTTCTTACGTCAAATAACGGAAATTTCACCAGAATGTGTAACAAACGTTTTTTTTTTTTTTGATTCTGAGTGTTTTGCTTAAATATAATTTGCGATTTTTGTCTAATATTTAGTCTTGAATTGAGGAAAGGTGTATTTCTTTATTTTTGTGATGATATTCAAGACCCAGGTGTATATTTTGTTTTTATCAGTATTTTTTTTTCTTGTTGTGTTGTATGTTTGCTAATGTATACAAAATTTTGTTGCTAAACATAGCTGAGAATGTTGATAAAAAAAAAAAACTGAAACTCAGTTTGTTGCGTTATTTGGTCAACATTGTTCAGGTTACATGTTTCTTATGGTTGCCAGTGATGGTTGACAGTATGTTAACCATGTAAGTTGTAAATAATGTTAATTTACCTGTGCATTATAAATGCAATCTATTTTATATTGCTTTATTTTGGTCAAATAAAAAATAATAATAATAAAAAAACTCGCAATAGAATACATTTTGAAAGGAAAATTCGGTATTATACCATGGTTACGGTAAATTGACAATAATAGTAATTGACAGATAGTCGGTACTTCTATTCTATTAGTTTTAACTCGTTACTACGCGTAGAATTTTCTGGTGATAAGTTTCCTTCTACACGAAAGCGTGTTAAAGCGTTCTTTTTATTTTGACCTCTACAAGAGTAAGGAACTCCCACAGTAAAGGAAAAGTAGATTACAAAGTCATTCCGAAAATTAAAGTGAAGCTTAACTTTAAAATAAAATTTAAAACGTGGTCAGAGTGTGACACTTACTTTTTATTTGCCAAAAAAAAAAAAGGGCAAAGGAAAACCTTCAATTATTTATGAAAATTTTGAGAAGAGTGTCATCAATTATTCCTTCAAATTCTCTATTTTGTACACGGCAATCCTCGGCAATAAAATTTGGGATTTGGTCACGTGAGACTTTGATCTTCAAGGAAAAGTCACTGAAACGTTGTCTTAGCCAGGTATCCGCGTAGTTGGCGCCAAGTGGATATCAACGTTGGAATAAATTTGGTATTGGGGCTCAAAATTAACCTATTTGCACTTAAATTCGTTTGGAAGAAGTTTTACACGTATAATTGTTCCAATTACGATAGATATTGCAAGATTTGTTAATTGATAGCCAGTCAACTAAACATTTTACGAAGAAATATGAATAAAAGAAATTAAATTTTGCATATATTACGTGTAAATTGTTGCTTTTGTTCTTTTTTTAATCTTGCTTATCTACCGCTTTAAATAGAAGACAAAACAAGAGCAAAACAAAATATGAACAAAGTCCTAAACCAAATGTAATATTATTACTATATTTTTGGGTACAAACAGAGAAAAATTACGGAAAAATTAAATCTTTGTGTAACAACATCTTAGAATATAAATATCTAATGCAGTTGAAATACTAAATTTAAAATATGAATAATGTATAAGTATATTTCTAATAGCCTAGAAAGTTAAAGTGGAACGTACATATTCTATTCCTAATGTAAAAGAGAAACAACTCTATCTTTAATTAAATTTTATATATTTTTATTATTGAAATAGGATTTCCTTTAATAAGTCAATAAAAATAAGATATATTATTATTAATTGCTAAATATTAAAATTTAAATGTTAAACATAATTATATCAAATTCTTAAAAGGTACGTTTCACAATCCCTAATTTTGTTAAATTTAACCTGAAATGAAACCCTGTAATTATATTTATATCTAAATTAATTCTAAACACTTTTATATGCAAGATACTTTAAAAAAGAGAAAAAAAAAAACCAAATTTATAACATCCACAACAGCAAAACCATTCTGATCAGGAGGCCTCTTCATCATCATGGATTTTGGTGAGTCACAAACATTTTATTAAAATTGTCAAATTTAAAGAGAGTATCATTATTATAAAAGAAGAGTAAAAAAGACAGTACTACAAAAGATAAATTAATTTAAGAAAAAAAAAAAAGAAAAGAGAAACAAAAATATAAAGAAATACAACATAGATAAACAAAAGAGTAAATAACAACAACTTTTTATATTTTCAAATTTAACAATTGAATGGAATTATCCAAATATTCTCTTAGTATGATAGCATTATTTGCTCTTAAATTTCGAGGATAATAAGTTTGTATTCTCGAAATTAATCATTTGCAATCGGTAACGTATCTCTTTGAGAACGTTAATTTTGTCATTACAAAGTTTTGATATTTACTCGGATGTTTTATAAAATATTTATAATGCTGTCTTGAATATTTTAGAAGCATAATCATTTCTTATTTTTATATATGTATAAGTATTATTTAAGTATTTTCTAAACTTTAAAAAATTTTTTTTTTTTTTGAAAATTTACTAAAATGTTCTATGAAGGTTGATATATAGATAGTGAATAAATTTAATATGGATTGATAATTGAGAAAATTGTTTTTTCAATCATGGTAGAATAAGTTAGGACGATATGATTAGGGATCCTGAAAATATTCTTTGCCATCAGGATAAAGGTAGGCGTGGGTTATGAGGCACTGTTTCCTAATATGTAACACCTAGGAAACTCAAGTGGAAAGTACTATAGCGTAGTAAAGTAGATTATTATTGTTTTTTTTTCATATATAGCTATATTGGGGATTTGGTTTGCTATTATATAGCTATTTAGTCCATTTAGATTTTGAAAAGTAGTTTAATATTAGGGAGTCTATATAAAATGACTGTAAATATAGATTCTAGGAAGAGAGACAAGAACCTCCCCAGCCGACTGTTGCTAGCGATTATATGGCTCCCGCAGTTTCTCTTTTGGAATCATCGCAAGTAATGTTTAAAATATTAAACATGAAAGAACACCTGAACGAGGAAATCAGGATTAGCGTGCCGGAAAGTAAATGGGGGAATCAATTTGGAGTTTTGGTTTAGGAAAGTTACGCTATTTTGGCCAAAGTTTCTGGTTTTTTTTAATTTAATTTTTTTTAGCCGTATCTTATTACGAAAACTGACGCAGTATTTTATTTTACCGGGTTTGGCGTTTTATTATAGGTAGTGGCAAGTATCTCTTGGTTTTACGTTTTCTCCAAATAGATTTTTTCTTCTTTTCGTTACGGCGAATGGCAAGTTTTCTGATTTTGTTTTCCTCAAAGTGAAGATTTATTACAGTAAATGGCGCCCAACGTGGGCCGAAAATGTCCACAAAATTTTATTTTGTGACATTATCGGTTCCGGATTTTTTTTTATTGTGTTTAGAGTTCAGTAAATGCAATTCTTAATGGTTATTGTTTAGTTCGGTTCCTTTTTGCAAATAAATAGTTAAGTATTACAGGACATTTAGATACTTGAGGTTCGAGTAACTGACCGTTTTACCAATGACTATTCCTTTTGTTGAATTGAATTTGGATTTTACAACTTCTATTATGTTTTGCCTAAAGATTATTTTGCGTTGTGTTTTTGACAATTATTACAGACTTAGTTACGAGTGACCTTTAATATATTTGAGAAATGTTAGTTGATAGCTTGCTGATTAACATCCAGAAATTAAGGGACATTGTTGTCCAATGGGATACAATGCTCACTAGTTTGTCCGTTATGTTGGCAGAGATAGAACGCAAATAATTTCATAGCCCAGTTTAGTATCCAGTTATAGACTTTCTACTTATTTTTTTTTAATCCTAACTTATTTTTACCATGAGAGAGAAAAACATTTTTATAAAGTATTTTTTTTATTAAAACATTTGATCTTAATACACAATTTTTTTTTGAAAATTGATTATTAATTACGTACAATTTATTTTTTTTCTGTTGAATTGCGTTTTGAGTGTGTTTTTCTTAGACATTAGCTTGTTTGAGAATAATTTTTTTTTTTTTTTTTTTGATTATTTAGAAGAAGTATTGAAATTACTAATATGTCGTTAGAACATTCTCCACCTCAGGCAGCAAACTTGCTACCGTCAGATTCTCCTCAAACTTCTTCGACTGCCTCAATTAATAATGTCTGTCACATTTGTCGCAATCGAATGGACGATAACGTTGAATGTTTGCTTATCGTTAGGTGTAATCATGCTTTTCATAGGGCTTGTATTGAGGACTTTTTATCTAAGGAAAGTGAGTGTCCTATATGTCGCCTTAGTTGTGAATTATCGGATTTACGGAAAGTTAATTTACCTTTAAAACGAGGCAGAGGTAAAGCTATTGGTCGTGGAGCAACAGCAAAACAATATCAGACTCGAAGTTTTGATCGGAAGGTTGATAATGGGCAAAGCGCACCGTTGATTAATATTAGCACCAATACTGTGGAAACGTTTACATCACCTCCAAGAAATAAGGACAACATTATATCTGAGAATATGACTTTGAATGATAACTTAAAGGTTCCAACCATACATGCTTCTAATGAAAATCGTACACAAAACTCAACCATAGATTATAATGAAATTAATAGACTAATTGAAAGCAACATCACCAGAATTTTACAAAATTTAACTATCGATCCTAATAGAGTAAGACAAAATATTCCTCCGGCCAGACAACAGAACATGCCTTCTAATGTTGTGAATCCGCCACATAGTAGAAATTTGAATCATGTATTTTCTAATAATCAAAATTTAAGTCCAATTCCATCTAGTTTTTCTAGTCAACAAATTGATAAAGTGACTTCCATTATACAAAATTGGGGACTTAAATTTGACGGCTCTTCTAATGGTCTTACAGTTGAAGAATTTCTATATCGGCTTAAATCTTTAACTCTCGATAATTTCAATGGTGACTTCTCTGTAATTTGTAAAAATTTACATATTTTACTAGCAGGAAAGGCGACAGATTGGTATTGGCGATACCACAAACAAGTTGAAGTTATTAATTGGCCAGATTTTTGTGAAGCAATTCGATTCCAATATAAAGATTTTAAATCCAGTTACGACATACGTGAAGAAATTAGAAATCGAAAGCAGAGAGCTGGAGAAACATTTGATATGTTTTATGAAGCTCTATCTTCTATAATGGATCGTTTGACCAGTCCAATACCGGAACAGGAATTAATAGAGATTATTATGAGGAATTTAAAACCGGAAATACGTCATGAGTTATTATATATACCAATACATTCGATTCCACATCTTAGAAAGCTAGTGCAAATGCGCGAAAGTTTACTAAACGATGAATATGTTCGTCGTAATATTTCTCATAGGAATCAAACTCAATTTTTGCCTAGACGACAAATCTCGGAAATAACTACAGGATTAGAAGACGACCAAAAGTACGAAATGCCTGCTGCTTCTTCAGTGGATGCGATGGAAAAGTCCCAGAAGATTCCATGCTGTTGGAATTGTGATCAACTTGGACATTTTTATGAAGACTGTTTAGAAAACAGGACTGTATTTTGTTACGGATGCGGGGCTAAAAACACATATAAACCGCAATGTCCTAAATGCTTAGCAAGTAAATCTTCAAAAAACTTCCAGGGGATAGTTCCAAAAAAGGAACAATAGCAGAATCGAACTTGTTAATAATTGACAATAATTTACCTAGATGTGACATTAAATTACCGAATGTGACTAATGCTTCCACCCAAACGGAAAATGATACACAAAAGAATACGAAACATTCTGATGAGTACAAAATTTTAAAGCAAAGTACAAGTACCAATAATAATCTGGCGAAACTGAATTTTCCAAGATTACCCTACCATAAAAGATTGGAGATGTATAATGTTAAACGTAAGGAAATTTTTGAAAATGCAGTAATTTCCCAAATGGATCAAAAGCACCCTACTAAACGTTCCACACGTCGTCTTAGAGAGTTTTACAAACGAAGAAAATATTGTTCGAAATTACTTGTTTCAGCTATAGTAAGTAATTCTAACGATGGTCGTTTTTATGCTAAAGTTTCATTTTTAAATTATGTTGAATTAGGTCTGTTAGACACAGGCGCAAGTATAAGTTGCATAGGCGCTGATTTAGCTAGAGAGGATTTTTCAAAATTACCAAATTTTTTTAAGTATAAATCGTTTGTTAAGACTGCTGATGGAAACGTTCAGCCAGTTGTTGGATGGCTTAATGTTGACATGACTTTCAAAGGTAAAACGAAGAACATTGATCTCTTCATTGTTCCATCAATTTCGCAAAGGCTTTTGCTTGGTGTTGATTTCTGGAAAAAATTTCAGTTATTACCAAATATAATAGAATCCGTCGACATAGTTGATAGGTCTAGCCTTGATTTTTATTTTGATGTTCATAATTGTAAAGCACCAGAGAGTTTAGGTGATGATGATCAAGTAGCCAAATCGGAAGGACAGGAAGAAAATGTATACAAACTCACAGCGGAGCAACGTCAGCAGCTTGATGCAGTAATTTCTGTATTTCCTAATTTTGAGAAACAAGGTCTTGGTAGGACAAGTCTCATTAAACATGAAATAGATGTTGGCAGTGCAAAACCAATTAAGCAGCGATTCTACCCTGTCTCTCCAGCTGTTGAGAAGCTAATGTTCAAGGAAATAGACAGAATGTTAGAGCTAGGAGTCATTGAACCATCTTCTTCTGCTTGGAGCTCACCCATGAGGTTGGTTATAAAGCCTAACAAAATTCGCGTGTGCCTTGATGCGCGTAAGGTGAACAGTGTAACTAAAAAGGACGCATACCCATTACCATCGATAGAAGGCATATTTTCTCGCCTCCCTAAGGCAAACATCATATCGAAACTTGATCTCAAAGATGCTTATTGGCAGATAGCCTTGTCGGAGGAAGCGAAGGCAATAACAGCATTTACAGTACCAGGTAGGCCACTGTATCAATTCGTTGTAATGCCTTTCGGCCTCTGTAATGCTCCTCAGACAATGTGCCGTTTGATAGATGAAATTATTCCAGCCGATCTTAAGAATAGCGTTTTTGGTTACCTAGACGACCTTATTGTAGTTTCAGATAACTTTCAGGAACATTTGACAACTCTACTCAGAATTGCAGGGCAATTTCGGAAGGCCAATTTAACTTTAAACATAGCGAAAAGTCATTTCTGTGTAACTAGAGTGAAATACCTCGGATACGTAATTGGAGACGGAGGAATCACTACCGATCCTGAAAAGGTTAGTGCCATTAAAGATTGGCCAGTGCCCAAAAATATCAGACAGGTGAGAGGATTTTTAGGACTTGCAGGTTGGTATAGGCGGTTCATTGAAAATTTTTCAACCATCGTTTTTCCAATAACGGAAACTCTTTCTGCTAAAAAGAAATTTGTATGGACACCTGAGGCTAATCAAGCTTTTGAGAAAATTAAGACTCTTCTTACATCTGCCCCTATACTTGTAAACCCAGACTTCTCAAAAAAATTCTTTTTGCATTGTGATGCCAGTGACTTCGGCATTGGAGCAGTCCTTATACAGTTAGACAATAAAGGTCAGGAAAGACCTATTGCCTTTATGAGCAAAAAACTTAACTCTGCTCAAAGAAATTATAGTGTAACTGAGCGCGAGTGTCTCGCTGCCTTGGAAGCCATACAGCGTTTTCGCTGCTATTTAGAGTTACAAGAGTTTGAAGTGGTGACGGACCATGCGAGCCTAGTGTGGCTAATGCGTCAGCCTAACTTGAGTGGAAGACTAGCTCGATGGGCGCTTAAGTTACAAACCTTTAAGTTTACTATTAGCCATCGCAAGGGTAAGGACAACATCGTACCCGACGCTCTATCGAGAATTCATTCTAATGAATTAAGTACTCTTGCAACTGATTATCCTATGATTGATCTAAAGTCGCCATGTTTTAAGGAAGCGGATTATATTAATTTAAAAGAGAAAATAAAGGAAAATCAAGATAAATACCCTGACGTTAAAATAGTTGATGAATTTGTGTATATAAAAACTGAATGCAGTGACGATACCAACAGTAACCGGGAAACAGCATGGAAGCTTTGGATTCCTGTGAATATGCGTAAGAGTTTAATAAAGAATTTCCATGATACAGGAACATCTTCTCATGGAGGAATTGGAAAAACTCTGGAGCTACTGCGAAGGACTTTCTTTTGGCCAGGGATGATAAAAGATGTGCAAAATTATATTAAGAATTGTGAAACTTGTAAAATGGTAAAAGCTCCAAACCGTATTATGAAACCTGAAATGGGGAAGCAAATTATTTCTGAACGCCCCTTCCAAAGATTATATATTGATCTATTAGGTCCCTATCCCAAGAGCAGAGCTGGTAATATAGGTTTGTTGATCGTTTTAGACCACCTTTCTAAGTTCCATTGGCTTTGTCCTCTACGCAGATTTACCTCTAAGGCTATCCAAGATTTTCTAGAGACAAATATATTTCACGTGTATGGTATACCTGAATACATAGTTAGCGACAATGGGTCACAGTTCAAAGCAAATGATTTGAATGCATTTTTCACCTCCCTTGGAATTATTCATATATATACCGCCTACTATTCGCCGCAGTCCAACGCCTCCGAGCGTGTTAACAGGTCAATAATTTCTGGTATTCGATCGCATTTGAAAAATGATCATACTCATTGGGATGAGAAATTAAGTTTCATCAGTTGTGCCCTTCGAAACACTCATCATCAAAGTATAAATACCTCCCCGTATCACGCACTTTTTGGACTCGATATGATAACGTATGGGTCAACATATGCTGTGTTACGAAAACTAAAACTTTTAGACGAACCTTCTTACAAACTATCTCATGATGATAACCTACAGCTAATTCGACGTGAACTTCAAAAGTCCATGAAAAAAGCATATGAACAGAATCAATACTATTATAATTTGCGTACTAGACCACCCGCATTTCAAGTTGGCCAACAAGTTTATCGTCGAAATTTTGTGCAAAGCAGTGCTGAGAAAAAATTCAATGCAAAGTTTGCACCTTTATTTGTTAAAGCAAAAATCAGAGAAAAACTTGGAAGTCATTATTATAAGCTACAGGATGTTGAAGGAAAGGCTATTGGCACATACCATGCAAAAGATTTGAGAATATAACGTTTTTTTTTTTTTTTCCATCTAATCTCGTTACTCAAGAGTCGATATTATCTGGTTTGTAACAAACGTTTTTTTTTTTTTGATTCTGAGTGTTTTGCTTAAATATAATTTGCGATTTTTGTCTAATATTTAGTCTTAAATTGAGGAAAGGTGTATTTCTTTATTTTTGTGATGATATTCAAGACCCAGGTGTATATTTTGTTTTTATCAGTATTTTTTTTTTCTTGTTGTGTTGTATGTTTGCTAATGTATACAAAATTTTGTTGCTAAACATAGCTGAGAATGTTGATAAAAAAAAAAAACTGAAACTCAGTTTGTTGCGTTATTTGGTCAACATTGTTCAGGTTACATGTTTCTTATGGTTGCCAGTGATGGTTGACAGTATGTTAACCATGTAAGTTGTAAATAATGTTAATTTACCTGTGCATTATAAATGCAATCTATTTTATATTGCTTTATTTTGGTCAAATAAAAAATAAAAAAATAATAATAATAAAAAACTCGCAATAGAATACATTTTGAAAGGAAAATTCGGTATTATACCATGGTTACGGTAAATTGACAATAATAGTAATTGACAGATAGTCGGTACTTCTATTCTATTAGTTTTAACTCGTTACTACGCGTAGAATTTTCTGGTGATAAGTTTCCTTCTACACGAAAGCGTGTTAAAGCGTTCTTTTTATTTTGACCTCTACAAGAGTAAGGAACTCCCACAGTAAAGGAAAAGTAGATTACAAAGTCATTCCGAAAATTAAAGTGAAGCTTAACTTTAAAATAAAATTTAAAACGTGGTCAGAGTGTGACACTTACTTTTTATTTGCCAAAAAAAAAAAAAGGGCAAAGGAAAACCTTCAATTATTTATGAAAATTTTGAGAAGAGTGTCATCAATTATTCCTTCAAATTCTCTATTTTGTACACGGCAATCCTCGGCAATAAAATTTGGGATTTGGTCACGTGAGACTTTGATCTTCAAGGAAAAGTCACTGAAACGTTGTCTTAGCCAGGTATCCGCGTAGTTGGCGCCAAGTGGATATCAACGTTGGAATAAATTTGGTATTGGGGCTCAAAATTAACCTATTTGCACTTAAATTCGTTTGGAAGAAGTTTTACACGTATAATTGTTCCAATTACGATAGATATTGCAAGATTTGTTAATTGATAGCCAGTCAACTAAACATTTTACGAAGAAATATGAATAAAAGAAATTAAATTTTGCATATATTACGTGTAAATTGTTGCTTTTGTTCTTTTTTTAATCTTGCTTATCTACCGCTTTAAATAGAAGACAAAACAAGAGCAAAACAAAATATGAACAAAGTCCTAAACCAAATGTAATATTATTACTATATTTTTGGGTACAAACAGAGAAAAATTACGGAAAAATTAAATCTTTGTGTAACAACATCTTAGAATATAAATATCTAATGCAGTTGAAATACTAAATTTAAAATATGAATAATGTATAAGTATATTTCTAATAGCCTAGAAAGTTAAAGTGGAACGTACATATTCTATTCCTAATGTAAAAGAGAAACAACTCTATCTTTAATTAAATTTTATATATTTTTATTATTGAAATAGGATTTCCTTTAATAAGTCAATAAAAATAAGATATATTATTATTAATTGCTAAATATTAAAATTTAAATGTTAAACATAATTATATCAAATTCTTAAAAGGTACGTTTCACAATCCCTAATTTTGTTAAATTTAACCTGAAATGAAACCCTGTAATTATATTTATATCTAAATTAATTCTAAACACTTTTATATGCAAGATACTTTAAAAAAGAGAAAAAAAAAAACCAAATTTATAACATCCACAACAGCAAAACCATTCTGATCAGGAGGCCTCTTCATCATCATGGATTTTGGTGAGTCACAAACATTTTATTAAAATTGTCAAATTTAAAGAGAGTATCATTATTATAAAAGAAGAGTAAAAAAGACAGTACTACAAAAGATAAATTAATTTAAGAAAAAAAAAAAGAAAAGAGAAACAAAAATATAAAGAAATACAACATAGATAAACAAAAGAGTAAATAACAACAACTTTTTATATTTTCAAATTTAACAATTGAATGGAATTATCCAAATATTCTCTTAGTATGATAGCATTATTTGCTCTTAAATTTCGAGGATAATAAGTTTGTATTCTCGAAATTAATCATTTGCAATCGGTAACGTATCTCTTTGAGAACGTTAATTTTGTCATTACAAAGTTTTGATATTTACTCGGATGTTTTATAAAATATTTATAATGCTGTCTTGAATATTTTAGAAGCATAATCATTTCTTATTTTTATATATGTATAAGTATTATTTAAGTATTTTCTAAACTTTAAAAAATTTTTTTTTTTTTTGAAAATTTACTAAAATGTTCTATGAAGGTTGATATATAGATAGTGAATAAATTTAATATGGATTGATAATTGAGAAAATTGTTTTTTCAATCATGGTAGAATAAGTTAGGACGATATGATTAGGGATCCTGAAAATATTCTTTGCCATCAGGATAAAGGTAGGCGTGGGTTATGAGGCACTGTTTCCTAATATGTAACACCTAGGAAACTCAAGTGGAAAGTACTATAGCGTAGTAAAGTAGATTATTATTGTTTTTTTTTCATATATAGCTATATTGGGGATTTGGTTTGCTATTATATAGCTATTTAGTCCATTTAGATTTTGAAAAGTAGTTTAATATTAGGGAGTCTATATAAAATGACTGTAAATATAGATTCTAGGAAGAGAGACAAGAACCTCCCCAGCCGACTGTTGCTAGCGATTATATGGCTCCCGCAGTTTCTCTTTTGGAATCATCGCAAGTAATGTTTAAAATATTAAACATGAAAGAACACCTGAACGAGGAAATCATGATTAGCGTGCCGGAAAGTAAATGGGGGAATCAATTTGGAGTTTTGGTTTAGGAAAGTTACGCTATTTTGGCCAAAGTTTCTGGTTTTTTTTAATTTAATTTTTTTTTAGCCGTATCTTATTACGAAAACTGACGCAGTATTTTATTTTACCGGGTTTGGCGTTTTATTATAGGTAGTGGCAAGTATCTCTTGGTTTTACGTTTTCTCCAAATAGATTTTTTCTTCTTTTCGTTACGGCGAATGGCAAGTTTTCTGATTTTGTTTTCCTCAAAGTGAAGATTTATTACAAATGGATAGCCGAAGTTGTACCACACTTTAGTCATCTTAGTCGCATTAAAATAGCATCATAATCAATAAACCAATATTTCTATAACGTTTTCGTTTCACACTATGATAAATCAATTGCAGGTTTTTAAACAGTTTTTTAATAGAATTTTTACTATTTTATTAATTATATGTATATGTATGTATGTATTTTATTTATTGCTAAGCTAAAGTAATTTAAATCCAATCCGTATGAAATCAAAACAAACTACACTTTTATGTAAAACATAATCTCCGTAATAAATTAATAAGAAACTTATTTTTTAAACTCTTGTTATTTACTAAGAAGTTTCTCTATATATAGTATGTATGCATTGACATATATTTTCTATTTCCTTATAACAGTCATTGTTTATAGTTTAAATTATAGTCTACATTTTAAGTCACGTTTAATAAAATTTATATAAAATATTTTAAAAGTTATTATGCTGGACTTAGTTATGCTACCGTTATTGGATAGTAAAAGTCGCCGTAGTCTAGTAGGTAGTGTGTTGGCTTATTAAACGTAAGGCCTGAGTTCAAGCAACAGGTCAGACATCAGAACGAAAGATGAAAAAAAAAATATTTCTTTGTCGACTTTCTCAGCAGATTTGTGGCATAAATTCTGAGAGTAAATAAATTGCCATGAATAGTTCCTCCAAAATCTGTCTTTCGGAGAATACGTTGAATTGTAGGTCTTGCCACTCACGTATAAAATTAACGCACACATCATGAATGGTGTGAGAAGCTAGACCGTAATCCTGACTGAAGGGTTCTAATGGCCAATTATGTAATGTATGTATTGGGTAGTATAACGAGCAGTTTGAAACTCTACTGATATGAAAAGATTTCACATCCTCTTACGTGCTGAAATGAAAAAGAATTCTTCTGGTAATAGATTGCCCAGTTTATTCCTTTCCAATTAGGGGCGAACACTTCAATGAGATATCAATATTGAAAGCATCTGAATGGAATCAGGTGACTAAAGTCTTTAATATCACACAAAAAATTTAATTTAGTTACGTACCATCAGTGATACTTTAAAAATTCTAACGAAAAGCAATAATAAAAATTAATTAAATTTCTTATATAATCGCTCGCTGAAAATTTTCTAAAGCGAACCTAAAATTGCTGTGTCTGAGATTCTCTTTTTCCAAAGACAAAAGAATTGCAGATGTCAATAATTACTGTGCTATTGTCAAAAGATTTTCGTTCGATTTTCGATTTTGCAAAATGATCGTAATTGTGGTTTGCAGTTGAGTTGTTTGAAGGGAGTACCCTGCTTCAACAGATTGTTTACAGGGTTTATTGGTATTTTATAATGAACTTGCCTCATCGGCTTTAAGAAATGAATCGATGTTTGCATGTCAGAGTGTATTCATGAGTGTGGTACACAGTTCAACACCATGAAACAAAAAAAAAAAATGCAATAACAGAAAAAAATAAGAGACGATGAGAAGAAGAATTGGGAAGTAAAGATAATAATATACGAGTACGTACGTAAACAACTGGCTACTGACGGATTAGAGGCACAATAACTATGCAATGCCATGCTTGAACTTTACACAATAACCCACTAGAGACCTATACTGGAGAGCGAGAAAGTTGTCCGCTTTGTAGATCTGATTTTGAAAGAAGTGAAATAATGCAGAAAGTCTTAGAATACTTGCGAAAGTGCTCAAGATGATTGATGTCTGGTAGCTTTGGGAAGCCAAAATGATATTGTGTATGTGATACACTCAAGCACTGTTGGGCCCGTTATGGGTTTTTGTGTTCCTTAAACACAACATAACTGGAGCAGATAGAAAAGAACTTTCGGAAATCACTCATTTGATCACTCACTCTTAGGAGTAGTGATTCTGTAAGGCAGTGAATATTTCTTGGCAACTGCCAAGAGGAAAGTGTTATACGTGTCTCTCAGTCTTAGGTAGAAGTTATATTCCATATATACTGGTAATTCTAATCGCTTCGTAGTATATTCGATCATGGATACTAAAGGCAGTATACACAATAATTCAAATGCATGTACATAGTAACAAAGTAACTTTGGAAAGTCTTATGGTGCGATAAGATAATTCGTATTAAAAGCAAGATGAACTTATTGGGAAATTACTTTAAAAGGAGATCCAAGTCATGCATCAGAATATCAAGAAATAATACAACTAGTTAATGGCACTCAGTTCTCAGGTCACTGAAGACTTAGGGTACATTTATTCAGAATGTGGAACAACATGCGGATTCTGTGTCGATGAGAAAGAATCAACGGAACACATTTTTGGAACCTGTGTGGAACTACTGGATCCCAGGATTCCGCCAGGCATTGTTGATGTCGAGCAGCATTCTGTGGTTTATCAGAACAATAGGCTTGTGGGAGACATTATAGGGATACACAATAGAGTATGAGGGGAGTACAATATATCGTTTGGCTGCAACACTAAGGCGCATTTTTACCACACAATAAGACGAATTTGCAGATTTATGGGATGTCAATAAAGAAAAAGCATTGATACCCTTTGCGCATAGCATATGCGCATTTTATACACTTAAAACCGAAAACGAAACATGGAGTAGAAATAATGCGCGTGTTTTTATTAAACTATGAATGAAAATGTGTTTAGCGAAGAAGCTTTAAAAATGAGACAGTTTTTCCTTATTCAAACTAACTGTGGGTGGTTGCTGTGCCGTCGAAATAACGACTTGCAGACCTTATCCACATTTAGAGTATGAAGCTATTTGAATACTTGGGGCTTCAACAGATTAGAAGTAAAATAGTCAACCTCTTTATTTTTAGCACTGAGATACATATGTATTCATTACAAAAAAAAAAGAACTTGCAAATTCATAGGACATCAGAAATAAAGAAAGAGATTTATTCAGATTGTAAAACAATTTGGAACTTTATACACTTAAAACCGAAATAATGCGTGTGTTTTTATTAATAAATGAATGAAAATGTGTTTAGAGAAGCTTTAAAAATGAGACAGTTTTTCCTTATTCAAACTAACTTTGGGTAGTTCCTGTGCTGAAGAAATTACGACTTGCAGACTATATCCTCATTTAGAGTATGAAGCAATTTGAATACTTGGGGCTTCAACAGATTATAATTTAAATAGCCAACCTCTTTTATTTTAGATTGGGATTTGAAGTATTGAAACTCACTGCAGTGCATTTTCGTCCTTAATTAACATAAACTACAATTTTTATGGCTTAAGGTGTTAACGTTGAAATATTTTTTTCTCACTCACTTTTTCTGTCATCTTCTTCTTCTCCCCTTCAAAGTCTTTGCATTTTTTGAATTTTAAATTATTTTTAAAGGATTTTTCTCCTTTTCTCATTCCTGTTGGTCTGTTTTATTGCTTATTTTCTTAGGTTTTTTTTATTGAATTTAAAGACATCAATCATTGTCATGAAATTGTTGTCATCTGTTGGTCATACAAAATACACGCTTAACGGGCAATTGAAATTGGGCGTAAATAATAACTTCACAGGCTTAGACGCGTTTGTTTTATAGCACCTTTATTGACCATAATTATTGTGTTAATTTATACATTATAGAGGCTTTCAATAGAGAACCCTACACATTGTATCTCTTTAAACTCATTAGTAAGTGATTAAGTTAGTAGTAGGTAGTAGAGTGAACTCGCGAAAACGTGAACACTCGAAAGTGTGAACGTCTCAGAAACGTGAACAAATTTATTTTTCTTCTGAGTATTCTAAAATGTGAACAAAATCTGAAAGCTCTAAAACGTGAACACTTTTTTTATTCTTTTAATCTGTTTTTAAATTGGAAAATCCCCGACTTTATGGTACTGGAAAGCGTAAAACATTACGTGCATCTGAATTTCCAAGAATGGAAAAAGTCTTTATAAGTGATTCCTTCACACGCGAAACTAAAAATCTGCCGGTAAGTGGTTAAATTAAAGAAAATTATAGGGGTTTTAAAGCCAGTGACGGATGGCTTCAAACATTTAAGCAAAAGTTTGGTGTTCGCCTTCTTAAAATTTCCGGAGAAAAGCTTTCTGCACAGCCGCAACTTGTTGACCCATTTAAGGAAAAGTTAAAAGCAAAAATAGAAGAATTATGTGAAGATCAACTCTATAATGCTGATGAATGCGAGTTATATTTGAAGCAGTTGCCAGATAAAACATACATATGTGTGATCATTGGAGAAAAATGCTCCAGGCGCAAAGATGGAGAAACGACTAACTTTCATGGGCTATTCAAATGCGTCGGGGACTCTTAACTTAATTTACTGGTATTTGGAAAATCTAAAAATCCACGACGTTTCAATAACTTTACTTATCCAGTGAATTACAAATTCTTCAAGTCAGCATGGATGACATGTAACATTTTTATAACCGATTTCATCAATGTTTTGTTAAAGATGTAGATTTCTACTGACAAAAAAGTGAAAACTTTGTTATAATTTTTGGCTTTAGGTTACTGAGTTCCTGACTAATTATTAAAAAAAAAAATTTTTAAATAGTGTTTAGCATTTTTAATTATTAAAATATTCTTTTTCATATTAAATAGGGTAATGTTTTGTTTTAAATTTTAGTACTCGATAACGTGAACAAACTCGAAAATGTGAACTGCCTTGGTAAAAATTAGTTCACGTTATCGCGAGTTCACTGTATTTGTATTTAGTTGTTATCGTTGTAATCTATTTAATGAATTTATTAATTAATTTAATCAAATTCATAACTATAAGGTCGCCTACAATTAAAGATAAGCCATGTAAATGTACAATCATAACCATGGCTTGAGTCATATAGCCAGCCATCTGTATGTGACAAAGTGTGATTATAAATTGAATTCAATGCTATTCTATTGGAAATCCTAATAGTTTTGGTTTTTGAATTCAATGTTTAGTTTTATCTTCTACCGTCTAACCATATGCTAATGCTTCAATACACTGACTTTCTTAAGATTTTGTTTTGCAATCAAAGAATAATAATTTTCTACTTAATTAACGCATGAATTTATTCGGGGGAGGGAAATTATTGTTGTTGTTGTTGTGATTGTACTTCAATATCATACAGGATATTACACTGTTTACACACGAATATGCTGTTTGAGATTTAAAGTGTTACACAATTGAGAGTTATAAACTCCTCCTTATCATTTCTAAGTTTGCATTATTCAAGAATTAAACCAATAAAGTTGGAAAGACAGCCCGATTGTCTAGGTTCATCAGGTTTATAGTAGTATATAAGTATCTGTATAGTAGTATAAATGTATCATCTGATACAAGAAAATGACATTAAATTGAAGTTCGTGATACATTTGAGGTGCTGAAGTAAATTGGAGTCGTCGCCGTAGTATATTGGGCTTATTAGAGGCGAGGTCACGGTTCAAACTCCACTTTAGACATATCGAACCAAATATAAAAAATATTTCTTCGGTGACTTCCGCTCAGCTGATTTCTGGCAATAGGTCTGAGAGGAGATAAAATTGCCATGAAAAGTTTCTCAAAAAAATATTTGTCGTTCGAAGTTGACTTTAAACTGTAGGTACCGCCAATAAAGAATAAAATTAACACACACAACATAATTGGTGTGAGAAGTTAGATCGTAATTCTGACTGAAGGATTGTAATGACCAATTAAGTATGACATCTTTAGCGGTGCTCTGTATTTTTAAACCCTTAACGTCTATTTTATTGTCTCAACTGTCCAGTAGAATTTCCTAGTTACTGGTTTCTCTTTTGTATTCAAGGTGAAAACAGTCCACGGGTCCCAAATCGCACGGGTTGTGCCAATTAAAATGCCAGCACTCTACTCTAATATTAGTGTTCTGAAAGGTGCGATAATGCCTCAGACGACCTAAAAAGGGAAGCAATGAACAATTTCATGTCATGGTAAGTAACTACAAAGGGATACTAAGTAGAATATAAGTTTAAGACGTAAGACGTAGAAAAGCAACAAAGCTTCGACGACAGTAGTGTTGAACACATCGTTTTAGACAATAAGAATCTGATAATCCCAAACACATCGGGATTTATATAAGATTTACCAGGGTTTGTATTGCTTGCTTGAAATTAGCAAAAGTACATAAATTTCTGCTGTGCATGCAGTTTTTCAGCAATTGTACCCAAAGCAAAAGCCATCAGCACAGTCAAAAAACAAAAATAAACTCATTAGCTGTAGTGGTACAGTGAAATGTTTTCTACTAACGCAGTGAAGCACAGTTGTTAATTTCAAAACGATCACTATTGCTTACAGCGTTTCAGCTCTTATGGTTTCTCTTGTACTTTTGCTGTACTTATTTGCTGCGCTGTTTTACTTTGTAAAGAACTGCTTAACACGTTCACGCCGGCGCTTAAATTCATGGTTCGCTCTATAGGACGGCAGCTGTTTAGTAACCTACAATGGTATCGTTTAAAGTTTTGCGTATTTTTTCGGGAATTCGTCCCATCCTCATTAAATCTTTTGAATTTTTACGGTGAAAATAGAACAGTTATTGCTTATAATTGTTATTATTTATAATTATAACTGTTAAAGATCTAAACATTTGGTATTACGTGCGTTCTAATAGCATGATCAAGTGCGGCCCAACGGTGGTACGCGCCGGCGTGAACGTGTTAAAGGTTTTATATGATAAAAATGCGGTTGTATTTGTGAGAAGCATGTGTATAACCCAGAAGAAAATTGTTAGTAATTATTGTTTCAAGCAGTGTTCGAACAAATATTTATTACTCTTCGGAATAATAGAAATATTTCACTTAAAGATTCAAAGAAAATTCTGTGAATTTTACCCATTGCAAAGGATGGCAATATTTCACTAGGCAGAAAATATCATTATGGAAAGATTTAAATGCATAATAATGTAAGTAAATGGTGTGGTGACCAATTTGAGGACCATAAAATATAACCCTTTCGTATATTCAGGTACCTGCTATATGTAATGATGACTCTTGCTACAAAACCATAAAAACTTGTGCGAAAAATACCAATGTCGGTCGTTTGAAAAAAGTGCACAGGCTACATTGAAAAATTCTGGTACCTGAATATTCGAAAGGGTTATATTTTATGTTAATGTGTTCCAAGAATATCAAATTACTTTTGAATTTCGTTACCTGCGTTCCATAAATCATATATTCTTTTCTTCTTCACAACAACAATACAATGCAGTTTGAAGCTTCAAGTGAACTTACCTTTTTTGTAAGCACGTCTATAAAAGGCAGCTAAATCAAAAATACTGTATCAGTTATCTATTAGACGTCAAAGTGGCCGAAACGGTTATTAAAAGTGGTTTTAAAAATTGATAAAAAAATTTTTTTCAAAATTAAGTGTTTTATTTTGAATATAATAATAATTGTCCGAATTATACTGCATGACCATATTGGCATCAGTTTATTTCCGATCCTAGATTCTCTTGATCTCCCGTTTTAAAACTTGCTATCGCATACGCTTGTTCACGTGTTTGTTTACGTCTAACAATTGAAAATAACTCCGCATAAAAGAATTAGTTAAAAAGGCAAATCCATTCACTAGAAAATGGAGTCGAAATATAAAGAGAATGCTAATGGAAAATTGTTTAATTGTACAAATGGACAATCTCCAGCAAATAGTAAAACAAATGGAATACAACAGCAAACGACACAACCAGCGTCAACTAAACTACAATTAGAACAACAGCGGCAAGCGTTACCAGTCACGAGCTGCCGAAAGCGGTTAATACGAGAGGTCCACAAGTCCGATATTCTTCTTATAATGGGTGAAACTGGTTCGGGTAAAACGACTCAAATACCGCAGTTTCTATTAAGTGCTGGATTCGGTAACAAAGGAATGATTGCTATAACACAGCCACGTCGAGTGGCCGCAATTACGGTGGCAAAACGTGTAGCTCAAGAACAGCACTGCCAATTGGGTGAACTCGTCGGTTATACAGTACGTTTTGAAGATTGTACCTCACAAAAGACACGTATTCGCTTTATGACTGATGGCTTTTTATTGCGAGAAGCCTTGGCTGATCGATTGCTGAGCAATTATACCGTCATAATGCTAGATGAAGCTCATGAGCGCACGGTAAGCACTGATGTTCTGTTTGGAGTGGTTAAAGAGGCACAAAGGCAGCGCAGACTGCGTTGTTTGACTCCATTAAAAGTTATAGTTACCTCGGCTACAATGGATATTGATCATTTTGGTCAATATTTTGGCGTAAAAGGCATGTATCTGGAAGGTCGGACGCATCCTGTAAAAGTAATGCATGCCAAAGAATCACAGCCAGATTATTTACATGCCACTTTGGTGACGCTGTTTGATATCCATCGTAATACACCAACAAACCATGATGTATTGATTTTCCTAACGGGTCAAGAAGAAATTGAAGCAATGGCACAACAAATTCGACAGATTGCTAAGACCAATCTCAGTAATATTGCTGGGGTGCGGGTTTTCCCACTTTATGCCCAATTACCACAAAATAAACAATTAGAATGTTTTCTACCAGCTCCAGCCAATGCCCGCAAAATAGTTTTGGCTACAAATATCGCAGAAACGTCTGTCACAATACCGGGTATACGTTATGTTATAGATGCCGGCTTTGTAAAACGACGCATTTATAGCCCCAGTACCGGCTTAGATGTACTAAGAGTAGTACGCATTTCCCAGGCACAAGCGTGGCAACGTTGTGGTCGAGCTGGTCGCGATGCCCCTGGAACATGTTATCGAACTTATACGCAACAGGAAATGAATGAATTTGAAAAAATGCCAAAACCTGAAATTTTACGAAGCAATATTTGCTCGACTGTATTACAGCTATTGGCGTTGGGTATCGATTGCAAAAGTTTTGATTTTCTAGATAAACCCTCACCGGAAGCAATGGATGATGCATACCGCAAACTAGAGTCTTTGGGTGCTGTACGAAATGCCTCTACCATACCTGAACTTACACCTTTGGGACGAAAAATGGCACAGTTTCCTTTGGATCCACAATACAGTAAACTATTATTGGGAGCTCCGAAATTTGGTTGTATGGAGGAAATGTTAAGCTTAGTTGCAGTACTCTCCAGTGAAAATGTTTTCCTTTCAAGTACAGAAAAGCAAGAACAAGCAGCTTTGGCTCATGCCAAATTTCATTCAAAACATGGCGATCATTTAACGTTACTGAATGTTTTCAGTGCCTTCCAGAAGACTGAAAAAGTTAAGTTATGGTGTCATGATAACTTCCTCAGTGCCCGTAATCTAAAGTATGCCCGTGATGTGCGCAGTCAACTGTTGGAAATTGTCAAGCGTTTAGCTTTGAAAGTGAACAGTTGTGGCAGCAATTTCGATCAAGTACGAAAGTGTTTATTAGTTGGCCTCTTCGATAATATAGCTGAACTACGACCGTTATTGGATAGTAAAAGTCGCCGTAGTCTAGTAGGTAGTGTGTTGGCTTATTAAACGTAAGGCCTGAGTTCAAGCCCCAGGTCACACATCAGAACGAAAGATGAAAAAAAAAAAAAAAATATTTCTTCGTCGACTTTCTCAGCAGATTTGTGGCATAAATTCTGAGAGTAAATAAATTGCCACGAATAGTTCCTCAAAAATCTGTCTTTCGGAGACTACGTTGAATTGTAGGTCTCGCCACTCACGTATAAAATTAACGCACACATCATGAATGGTGTGAGAAGCTAGACCGTAATCCTGACTGAAGGGTTCTAATGGCCAATTATGTTATGTATGTATTGGGTAGTATAACGAGCAGTTTGAAACTCTACTGATATGAAAAGATTTCACATCCTCTTACGTGCTGAAATGAAAAAGAATTCTTCTGGTAATAGATTGCCCAGTTTATTCCTTTCTAATTAGGGGCGAATACTTCAATGAGATATCAATATTGAAAGTATCTGAATGGAATCAGGTGACTAAAGTCTTTAATATCACACAAAAAATTTAATTTAGTTACGTACCATCAGTGATACTTTAAAAATTCTAACGAAAAGCAATAATAAAAATTAATTAAATTTCTTATATACTCGCTCGCTGACAATTTTCTAAAGCGAACCTAAAATTGCTGTGTCTGAGATTCTCTTTTTCCAAAGACAAAAGAATTGCAGATGTCAATAATTACTGTGCTATTGTCAAAAGATTTTCGTTCTTTTGTTTAAAACATTGAGTCAAAGAAATATTTTCTTAGAAACAAAATTAATTTGTAAGTTTGTTAATACACTCAGAGAAATTAATTTCAATTCAATAAGAATTTTTAATTGAAGGTAGTCAGAGACCTATTTGTATAATAATGATTGCAGCGTTCATATGTACATATAAATAATAAACTATTACGATCAAAAAGCACAATATTTTGTAAACAATATTTGTTCGAACACTGCTTGAAACAATAAATACTAACAATTTTCCTCTGGGTTATACACATGCTTCTCACAAATGCACCCACATTTTTATCATATAAAACCTTTAAGCAGTTATTTACAAAGTAAAACAGCACAGCAAATAAGTACAGCAAAAGCACAAGAGAAACCACAAGAGCTGAAACGCTGTAAGGAATAGTGATCGTTTTGAAATTAAAAACTGTGCTTCACTGCGTTAGTAGAAAACATTTCACTGTACCACTACAGCTAATGAGTTTGTTTTTGTTTTTTGACGGTGCTGTTTGCCTTTGCTGTTTTATTTTCTCTTAGCTGTAGTGAAGCATATAAGAAAACGCAAAACACAGTGAAGCAAAAACAAACCCTGATCGTAGTTTTTTTTTAACACACGCCAATTTTCGTAAATTCTCGAAACAGCAACACGAAGAGTAAAACAATTCAATTAAAAGAGAATACGAAGCAAGTACACAAGTGACAAAATGAAAACAATAAACTGGAACTATGATCTACTGGAAGCAAGAAAAAGGAAAAGTAACACTAACTACGGTTATGAAATATACTCGTCATACAGGGTGTTTAAAACTCGAGCTGATATTGAATTTTATTTTCCAATATACATACAGCGACTTAGCCTAGCATAATTGAAAACAGTATTGACGCAAGGAAATACTTTTTAAATTCAAAATTTTATAGGACTATACTGCTGATGAAATTTAACTTCCTTAATTGGTTGTTATTACAGTCTAGTTTCATTGCGTGTGTTAATTTTACTGATGAGCGATGGAACTACGCCTCTGACTCTGAAAGACAAATTTAAGAAACATTTCATTACAATTTTTATTTTTTAAGAGGGAACCCCACCAAAAGAAATATTTTTTCATATTTCTTTCCTTTTCGAGATGTCTATGGTGTTATTTGAACCCTTCTACATACCAGAATTCGGCGACTTCACCTACATACTTATTCAATAAAAAAAAAGACCAAACACTTCGACCACTTTTTCGCACATTTTGTGTATTAACTTGCCGATAACTGGACAAATGTTGATTTTTAAATGCTCCAATAATAGCCCATAAGAAATAACTAACTGCATCAAAACCTTGGAGTTTGGTGGCCAATTATGATAACCAAAACGTAAAATAATTATTTTTCCACACGTTTGTTTTTTCGATTTTTCTCAGAGTTTTTACCACAAGACTGGTCAGAGGATTTCCCCGAAATTTATTTGTTTACAATTCGTTTGGCTGGAGATACCTGTGGTTGAGACTGAATCACGGGCTTCCGTCCTAATAAGCCAACACACTACCTACTGAACTACGATGACATTGAAAAAGGGTATTTGTGGGCATAAATATTCAAAAATGTATGATTCCTGTCACCAATTTAACATCCATTTCGCTAGGAGAACTTCTGAAGAAAATTTTAGCGACCAAAATTTACATTCCAATTCCCTGATGCTTCTAACTACTTTCCTTCTACAAGATCGAAATATTTCCGTAAACTAAGAAGTTCGCAATCTCCTCCACATCGGGCATAAGCCACATTGCGTTCCCTAATATGGGTTCTAATTCATGTAGAGAACCAGG
The DNA here is from genome assembly GCA_930367235.1 of Sarcophaga rosellei. Classification (NCBI taxonomy): domain Eukaryota; kingdom Metazoa; phylum Arthropoda; class Insecta; order Diptera; family Sarcophagidae; genus Sarcophaga; species Sarcophaga rosellei. The sequence goes on along the minus strand of OV884018.1, from coordinate 61,226,945 downwards.
ATTTTCCCTATGGATTAATAAGTTTGAACTTTAAAGGTTGGCACGAATCAAGTAAGAAATTGACGTTAATTTGAAGAAAAAACATTGTCATCGAGACTATAAATCTGTTGCCTTCCTTCATTTTTTGATCCAAAAAATCAAAGTCCAAGCCTTGTACATGAAGGCCACTGAGCCAAAGTGAAATCAAAAAAAAAATTAGGATACATACTAAGTCTATTCAAACGCTATTGGCTTCCGCTGGTTTTCGTTGAATACAGGGCAAAACAACAAGAACTACAGGTTAAGTACTTAACGAGGTAGCAAACGACGTACATTGCAAACCGTATAAAAAAGTCTCATCACAAAAATTTGCATACAAACAAACATGCACCTATTCTCCCTAAAAAAAAATTTTCTATGCTGCTATGCAGTTTTACATTATGGAACACATTGGACATCGCCACATGATAATACAGAAAGAAGGGCAATTGAATGGAACCAACAATTCAGCACAAAATCTGCCAGCACCTTAAGACTATATATAGATAGATAGAAACTGAATTGATCACAAGTTATTGGATCATGACAGATGGCGATGAAAGCCTTATCGTTGCTTAACTTTGTTTCACTGTGGAATTATAGGAAACAATTGGGGTATTCACACGGTCGCCATAAAGTCATATTATCAAAAAATAATAACACGAATAATATGACTGCTGTGAGCAACCCTCATAAGTTAGTGTGCTATTTCAAATTTGAGTCAGCTGATGAAAGAAAAATACAATTATAAAAAATTACAAATATTTTTAATTAAAAATGCAAAAAACAAGTCAAATAACTGAAATAATAGCCGGTTTGTGCGAAAAATACATATTGGACATTATTATGGCTGATTCAAGTAAATAAGAAAAAAATAATTACATGTTTATATTTAAATAAATCTTTTTCAAGGTGATGATGAAAAAAAAAATATTTAAAAACATAAACAGCTGTTATTGATTACTAAGCCGGTTATAATTTCTGACGGCGGTTATTTTAAATACGTTCGGTGCCGCCAATCAGCTAAATTATACAAAAAAAATTTTCTTTTATATATTAATGTATCAATTTTTTTATTTAACTTTATAAAAGTTAACAACTTTTATAAATAAATTATTAAAATGTATTTAATCTCGAAGTAGAACTTTGCAGAAGTTAATAGCATGTTTCACGTACATGTTGCGAATATTCAACGGCTCCAACTTCTAAATATTATCAACGGCTCGATGACGACTTTTTCCCTTTTGACTTAGATTTACACTGTTTAAATATGACAAAACAATAAACACATCACAAAAGGTACTACTATTTCATGACTTTTTTGTTTGAAGCACAACAACAATTTTTTTTAAACTATCATAAAACTTTAGTATTTTATGACAATATGACCTGATAGCACACCGTGTGAATACCCCAAATGTCTCCATTCAAACAGTTTCCATAGGTGTAATCCATAAGAAGCATATCGTTAGTCTAATTCGCAAATGTGTTAAGTCCCTTTTTTATAATTTTAAGGGAGACACAAAAAACATTGTAACATTTCCAGTTTTTAAAATTTGTAAACTTTTTGAACGCAATTATTTTTACAAAATAGATCACTTTATATGACCTAGATCAAAAATTAATTAAAAAAAATTAAATTAAACCAAAAAATTAGCACCTGTTTTTAATATTTTTCGTAATTTTGTGGACTTAGCGTCTTTGCCAACCACAAAATTACAACAACTTTAAACTACATAATGACATTTTTTGTTGTTGTAAAAGATGTATTTTGTATAATGCTACCGTTTTGCATTAAAATCTGAATTTTCGAAAAAAGTGGACTTAACGTGTTTGCGAATTATACTAACGATATGATGTTCGTTAAGACGTAGTGAAAGACCGTGTACTAAAATAGAAGTCAAATGGGAAAGAACAAATAGATCAAACAAATTACTGATGATAGGATTACTTGGGATAATTGTGAAACCGTGCTCTGTTCCTTAATGGAATTTCAGTAACAATAGTTCTAAACGCAGAAATTTTGAAGTAATTTCTTACAAAAGAGCTAACAAGCCCCATGTAAAAACTTTAATTTAAAATTCAATTGAAAAAAAATCGCCAAAAATTTTGTAAATGCCCTCCTAGTAACAGTATAATCAAAACAAAATTCTCAAACAACAAGCAACAACAACAATGGCACTGAAAAATTAAACAAACAAATTTGTTGTGACTAGACAGAGGCGCCATAAATTCAGCTTAACACCGTGTCATGGTTACCGACGGCCGTAAACAATAACAACAACAATATGAAATAAAATTTAATGAAAAATTTTTGTTTTGCCAACATCTACAGTTTTTAAGGCTTATTTTCCAATGGAAAGCATAAAATTATAACACTTACCTGGTATTTCCAACAGAAAAAATGTCCAACTGGTGGTTCTTTGAGGGACGGGAGCCGGTCAATTACTATTAACAGCCCTTTTTAATGGAAAAACAATGGAGACAACAAATTTTACTCTTAAACACACACTTCTTTTAAATTTTTTAATGGAAAACCTTATTTTTAAAAATTTTCTATTTTAAACACTTTTTTGTGTTTTCTTTCTTTCCAATATCACTTCACCATTTTTTTTGTCTTGTGCTCGCTCTTCTTATCTCTTCTTTATATTTTCGGGCATTTAAAATATTTTCTAAGACTTTTTAATTAACCGGTCTGGGACAAATTTTTTTCTTCTTTTTGCTCCGCATTTAACCAGAATCTTTCTTCCACTTATAACCAGAATCCTAGCTTGGCATTTCTATTTATTTTTCTTTTAACTATTTGTAATATTTGTTCACTTTTTTACACACTGTAGTTTAGTTTAAACGAAAATAAAACCGTACGCGCGAAACACAACACAGAAAAAAAATATTGCAAACGCGCCCCTACTTTATCATAGCGAAACTTATACTGAACCACAGCTAACTACTGAACAGCATAACTAAAGCACAGACAACATATTAGCGGGTAAACATAACGAGAAAAGCGTGCTAAAAGCACCTACAAACACTCGCACATACAATTCTTTTACGTTTTTTTCTTTATTTTTCCAAAAAGACAAAACTTTACAAAAAGCAATAAATGCACATGCAATGTTTTCCACTCGCAAACACACACACTATCATACATATTCTCTCGTAATTTAAAAGAGCGAGCCTTTGCAGAGTTTAGGGGACAGTACGCCTTATAGTAAATATAGTGAATTGAAGTTCTTTTTACAATAAAACGAGCACTGAGGAAGGTTATGACTTTACAAAAATAACAACAACATTACCATTCTAATACTTTCACAATAACAAATTTAAAGAGTACGAGCAGTACTGTTACACTCTTTTCTTGTCATTGCTCGATTGTTTGCTTTTAATAACTCCATATAAGTTTATCCCCGCTATCCCCTCTCCTAAAAGCTTTAACATAATATGCAGATGTATGTGTTCTTGTGTTGCTGTAATAATAATGAATTTAATCGTTTGATTTATAACGAGTCTCTTTCGTATAATATACAGCAAACTAGAAATACTAAGAGAGAAAATGCAAAATCTTAAAGAGTGTATATCATGTAATTCTCTTTTTTCAAACACTCATTTACATAAACCGGCTTTTCGTTGCGTTTTTCTTCCTAGGACAAACTGTTATTGAATTAAAACATGTGCATGTTGTTTTTGTTTTTATTATTTTGGGACATAATAATCGTTGTTTATTTGAGAGAATTTTATTTCTGTGTTTTACAAACAAATTTGTGTGTTAACTTTTTTCGTGTGTGTGTTTTAAATCGTTTAGTGAGTTGCTTGGCTTCACTGTTGTTTAAATGGCTCATGTTATTTACAGTCCTTGGCTTATATTACTGTCATGTTTTTTTGTTATGTTATGTTAAGTTACATTATGTTGTTTACAGTGCTTAAGGCATTGGATTTTTAAAGGTTCAGCAGCAGAATATGTTTCTCTCTATTGTGCTCTCTTGAAATTTAATAATTTCTTCTGAGGATTCTATTAGCGTGTGTATGGGAACATGTGTGTGCTTGGCGCAAAAGCAGCTGTTTCTTTTTGGGGATTTGTTGCTATGGTTGATATGCCGGCATGTTATTGTTGCTTTCGCTTATTATTTTGCTTTTTTGTTTTCTTCCCACTTTTGTCCTTTACGTGTTTACCATCGTACTCATTGTTGTTGATTTGCAACTCTCTGGAGAATTGGTTTGCATTGAGTGTAATTTTTTGAATGAAACTGTGTTGCAGTGTTTAAAAAAAGGTCAAAAATTGTGGGATGATTTTGGGGAAATTGAAGTACATATCCAAAAATGTAGGTTTATGCTTAGGTTAGAGGACGTGTACTTGCCAATTGAGACAAGTACTGTACCCGAAAGCCCAATTGAACCATTGTACAACGTCCTAAAGGGCAGAGGATAATAGGCTAGATAGGGAAAAATACAGAAAAATGTTAATAATTGAGAAAAAAAATAAAAATTGTAATTTATTCTATGTTCGTACATACAGAAAAACGTCCACATGCAACATAGCATAGCTGTAGCATTTTGAATTAACTGAAGAATAGCTCACGACTTTCTGCCGAAGAGGTCACCATTATAAAGCAAAGTGAAGAGATTTGTGATTGAGTGAAAAAGTTTTTAATTTTTCTCAATCAACTGCCTAAATGTGAATTCAAGTTATGAAGAAAGCTAAAAGCTAAATTGAAAACTGGATAAAACTCAGACTCACTGGTCTTTTTCCTTAATACTATAATTCGAGGCTGTTAGCAGATGATGAAGACATTGAGGGCAACTCATCTATCAAGCATGTTCGCCTTCAGAAAGGAAAAGGTATCGCCAAAAATGAGAATGATTGCTACACTGATTTCAATAAATGTTTCTAGAATGGCGGATAGAGTAAATTTTTGGCTTCATTGAGGAGAAATTCTACTCAAACAGGAACGCGTAATACAATGGTAATGAGCCATTCGTCATTGTGACAATAATTTCTCAAGGTACTTTTCTGAAACAGTGAAATACGAAGACTTAATATGTTAGGAAAACACTTGTTTTAAAAGAAAATGAACAGTTGGATTTTGGATAGCTCCCTGCACTATTCAATTAATGTAATACTAATCAGGATGAAATAATGGTTCTAAAGACTGTCGCTGAGTGAAGAATATATCGATTGAAGATATACTAATATTTACTGCCAATAACACGGTAGTAAGATACCTAAACTGTGTGTACACCCCTTAACACGTTCACGCCTACGCTTTAATTCATGGTTGTCGCCTACGGGCGGCTGTTATATTTATAAGACGTTAATAATTATAATTGTTATTAAAAATAAATGCTTTTAAGGAACGTGACTCTCAGGTATTTTTTTCGACAGCTGAAGTGCTAAAGACGTGTCGTCTAATAACTTTATCAATTGCAGTTAAGCGCGGGCCACCGGTGGTACGCGCCGGCGTGAACGTGTTAAAATATGTCGGTTGTCTATGGAGGAGATGTCGAAATGTCCATCGGTCAATCTCAAATGGTTCCTCATGGTGGCATTAAAGGCGCAAATATAGTAATAGCCTCACACATATTTTACTCATTCCCAAAGGGAGAGTCCATTTTAATGCGGAATACATAATGTTGTCTATTGATACCCAAGCCCAGCAATAATATTGCGTCATCTGTAGCTATGGGTGGTGTAAAAGTTAGGGAGTAAAAAACTGTTGATGTTCTTTATATGAAAATTCAGTAAGATAATCACTTCTACCAGCTCATTTTGAAAGTGTCAAAAAATGAAATTTAGCCTTAAAAATGAATTTAATTTTTAAATATTTCTCGTGTCTTATGCACTTTAAACATTTTAATTTAATTGCATTCAATCACTGCACTTGCCGAGCTTATTCTAATTGCACTCCTATTAAAAATGTCATAAATTTTTAGATTTTTTAAGGATATTATTGGCAAATCAAATTACTTCGGCTCTTTTAGTAATTAAACATAGAAGTACTGCTACGAAAACGGAAAACATTTTCATTCACATTGAAAAGTTCTGACATTTAAAACAATTGCATTGATGCAACAGCTTGCATTTTTTTTTGCATCAAAAAGTTTATTGATGTTGTTGTTTTTGCTGGGCTATTTAAGATGTCCTTGTTAACTTTATCGCATTTACTGTTCTTTACCTTTGATTACCTTTAAAAATGCATACGTACACAAGCTCACACTTGCACATGCACATGCAACATAGTCTGCATCCTTAATTTCACATTAAAACCTTCAAAAGAGAGGCAAATAAAAGCTATTTCATCATCATCATTATGGACATCACACATGCAACATTAACGACGAACGATCAGGATGATGCCGTTGAGCACGGCATTCAGTTAAAAGACTCGTATTGTAAATGTCATTCTTTAAGCAATCACTGGCTATTAAAAACATCCTTTTTCGCTCTGCAGAGTCCTATTTTTGTTTCATCCTTCAATACATTGTTGTGTTGTGTTGCGCTGTATTGCCTTCCTTTTCTGTGTTCATTTTCGAATTGACTGAACAAAACGAAATTCTTGTGACATGAAAAGCAATTTTACCAAAATCAAATGAAAATTTCAGACGTCTAGGAGATGGCAACAAAAATAACAGCACCAGCAACAATTGTTACAAACACTACATTAACAAGAAACTACAACAAGAATTGACCCTGAAAGTAATGCAATTTTATACTCAAACCACCTGACATTGACTCTGAATCTCTTGTATCGTCCATACATCACGAGCATAACTTTATTACAACCTACAACAAAAAAAGATCAACGACAAAAACAGCAACAAATACGAGGTATGTCCTGCATTTAATTTTAAGTGTGAGTCCTGTTGAATGGCGACAATAGCAGTGCTCATACGAGAGCAATGTTGTGTTTGTAGCAAGTACAGAAGGTATTTGTAGCATGCTTGTTAAGGTACGGTCAGATATGTCAAATGTTTGCCACAATTTTGTTTTCCCTTGTTTGCCCGAAAAATGACTGAAACAACTACAATTTTGTTTTGTGGTCACACTACGCACATTTATTTTCCCATTTTTGTTTCATCAAATAGCGGCAAACAAAAGTATGGGCAAACATGTTTGCCATATGGTCACACTTAAAAAATATTTGCCACAAAACACATGTTTGACAGAAAATAAATGTTTGTTGAAAAAAAAAATATGCAGCTTTTCATTCATAATGGAAGACAAATATTTTCGCGTTTTGTGTTGCGAATCGTCAGTGATATTTTGCGAAGGGGAAAAAAAGAAAGACAACTATGGGTTTGAAAATGGGTTCAGCGCATAAAGGAAGAAAAAACAGAAAAATGTTGTTTTTAATCACAATAAAATTAACATAAACAAATGTTTACATTTTTCAAGTGTAGCCAATTGCTATATTTGAAAATCGCTAAAATTATGTACACATCTTAAAATAGATGTTAAATCTAAAAATTCCAAATCGAATATATATAAAATAAATGATTAATTTAAGGTATAATTTGAAAATTTATATAATTTATAGAGATTTATGAGGAAGTTTTCTATGACACTGTGGTTCGAAATTTGTCCTCCAAAGTGATTGCATTTCAAAATGTACTATACTTGTGTAAAAGGAAAATTGGAATTGCTATGTTGCTGTGTTGAATTATAAATCTCCATTACAATCATTTGTACCGTCCACTTCAAGAGTTCCATTCATAACATTGTAATGTGAATATTTTCACCTGCTTATTTTAAGGAAAAAAAATTAAGTTTACGTAATAATTTGCAAAAAAATCAGAATAATTGCAATAATTATTCAAAATTTTCTATAATAAAAACAACAACTCTGTAGTTTTATTTACTGAAGAGGTCGTTTCAGAGAAATTTTTTTTCTCTCTTTTGAGATTAAAAACAACCATTTTACTGAAAACAAACCATTACAACCCTTCAGTCAGGATTCCTACCTAGCTACTCACATTCCCCAGGTTATGAGTGTTAAGTTTTATCAATGAATGACGGAAAACTACGCTTTAAAGCCAATTCCGAACGACAGGATTTTGAGAAATTTTTTCATGTCAATTTTATTCATTCTCAGAGTTTTTGGCCAAAAATCTGCTGAGAGGAAGTCGCCGAAGAAACATTTTATCGTATTTCATTTTATTGCAAATGTTTGACCTTTAGTTTGAACCGTGGTCCCACTTCTAATAAGCCATCTCGCTACCTACTAGACTACGACGCCTTCACATAATACATATTAAATACGTAATTAAATAATTGCTATTATATTGAAAAATTATTTGCCTTTACTCATCATACATACAAAACATATTTTCTATTTTGAATAGCTTTGATGTAGAAAAGTATAGCAATTAATATATGTATTCATGTGTATTTAAATTTCAGACTCTGAAAGTGCATATGTATATGCGGGCACCTAAGTATTTATACGTATATAATGAAAAATAAATAAAAGGTTTGCGCAAAACAAATTATTTATTTACTTAAAATCTTATTTCATTTATGACGATATTGGTGATTTAGTTTTGCTAATAGACAACACAGCCATAATCAGCTGTTATTTGCCTCTGTTTGCCCTTGCGAAAAATATGCAAGAACAAATAAATATTTGCCCAAAAATCATGAAAATATTTGACACGGGGTGGTCACATTTAACTCATTTTTGTTTGACGGCAAATAATTTTATTTGCCCGACAACAACGATTTTTCTGTTTGCCACGCAAAATTATTTTGTGGTCACATTATGGCAAACAAATATTTTACGTTTTATGTCAAATATTTTTTAGATGTGACCGTACCTTTAGTTAATTATTTAAGGTCATTTGTAAACGTTGCAGACACTGGCACACCCACAATACACGCAACTTAAATGGATGGGCCACATAAACATGCTTATTTTTAAACTCCCCACCCCACTATATATGGGGTTATAGGAGACCTTCTTAAGCATTAAATATTATTTTTAAAGTCCTTTTAAAATGTAATTTTTGTTACAAAAAAACTGCTTAATATTATTACTTTGCTTGGAGCTAAAGGGTTTCCGGTGAATTATTTAAAGGCTCTCACCATGTCTTTTTTGTGCCACTTCTGTAGGGCCACACTTGGTCGTAGTCACTACCAGTTTGCTTTCGATATTTGTCGCCTAAATGATTATGTATTAGCTGTTCTCCATAGAATTACGGATGGTTCACCACGTTCAGGCTATGCCTAAGTCACTCACGAACGTCATTTCGATGTCCGTTCTGTGAATTTCCTTGTCAAGGATTTCTCAAGGAAATTTTGATTCATCTAGAACTTAGAGATATTGTCGGATATTGAATTACTGATGACCTAACAAGGCTGGTTGGCACAAGGCTAATAACTTCGGACATATTATGGGTCACCGGTGGCCGCAGTTAAATTGATTATTGTCTGGTAAAGGCTGATTTTCGTCTTTCCTCAAATGACGCGAGCATCCACTGAACTTTTACGAATCTCATATGTCAATGTCCTATTGGAAGACATGTCGAATAACCTGGCATTCCCTGGCTGTTTTGCAGGCAGTGTGGAGTGGCGTAAAATACTGTCCACATATTAAGATTACCACCAACATGCCTATTCGTTTTAAGCGTGATGCTCTAGATTTGGAGGACATAATGTTTTCATCAGAACTTCGACTCTTAGCTCCAAAATATGTTTTTCTAAAATGTCATCGGCTTATTGCGTTGTTCTCTCGAAAACGCTAGACAAGATTTATAATTTTATTTGGTCCACCCATGTAAGTTCTTCTCATTTAGACGTCTTCTTATTATCTTGGATGGTATACATAAGTACGTATCATTATTCATTATTCATGATTATTCATTTTCAAATCGACACCTTTTATGTGAGTGCACTTCAAAAAAGGTGTCATCCGTTTTCAGAGTGACAGAGCATTTGAAGATCTGGGCGTAGTGATAATCATGTTACTAAAGGAACCTACGCTTTCATACGGAGCTAGGGGTGTTCAAATACACTACTAACTAATCGTACCTCTACACTGGGTAATACAATGGGCCGTTAGGCCACTAAGTTAACTTGCTGTGAACGGTAAGTTACCTGCTAACCTAAATCGAGTCGATGAAGTTGACTGGATACAGACAGACTGTAGCTAATGTGTTCTAATTTTCGGCAATATGTATGCGATATTGCGATAATGCGCAGACCTAACGACATCTGTAATGCTTCTTGTCTCGTTAAACTTCTTTAAAATCTAGTCAATAATTTCCTGTTCATTTTGTCCTTGTCGTTTTAATCATAACTTTGAGTAGAGTAGATTTTAACTAGCCTTTGCACGTCCTCCTCGGTTGTTAAGCGAGTTTTTAAATCCACTAAATGGATAAAACGATACAAGTCTAGAAATAGGTCTGTTGCGAACACATAATATTAAGAAATTTGATCTAATTCCTTTATTTGAGACGTTGCGTTACTAACGTTGTTTCAAATAAAACGGTATTGTTGTCATTTGGTGCGTCGAATATTTTTGTAGCACAACTTATCGATTTTTTCAATATTGGGAACCACATAATTGAAAGTAAGTATCTTTCTTTCTTTTTTTGTCTAATTTTTGTTTCTCTAGGATAAGCTATTACAGTTATTTGAAATGTCACTCGCTCAAATATTTATGAGTTGTTTTCCTATCTGTTCGGTTATCCTCTTTATATCTCAAAAACACACAATTTTTTCTATAACAAATTGTAACTCAACGCATAACGAATATCTTGTAAAAATTACATGCGGTAGGGTACACATCATATATTTTTTCAGAAACAGTTATTTGGGATCGACCAATGAACAAAGAGAAAAATAATTAAACTCTCTCTCTTTGTGGTCATTCATTCAAGTATTCTGATCGCCTGTTAAATCTTCGTGAAGCAATCGTTAGATGAAGCATCATAAAAGGAGCGCAGCGAAGTATAAAGGACATGAATGTATGTAAAGAACATCATGTGTAAAAGAAAACCACTTAATAATAAATAATCTGACAACAATGGATATTTTAGTCACATGCAAACGTACAAAGAGATCATCTAACCAACGATTCTGCTAACCAGAGAAATTAAAAATTGTTTTATTTTTTTTTCAACACATATCGCTGCCCCTATGGCGGCATATATATGGCGTATAGGAATAATATAGAATGTAAGGAACATAAATAATATGTACGTTTGAATTTATTTTAAAACTCTAAATTGTTAAGTTACTCTAGGAAATAATATTTATATTAAACGAGCGCTGGTTTAGAGATTTTTTAATTTATTTACATATCATAACAATTATCTTGTAAAAATTTCATAATGTAGGGTACACATCACACATTTTTGTGGAAACAGCTATTTGGGATCGACCAATGAACAACGCGAAAAATAATTAAATTCTCTTTCTTTGTGTCATTCATTCAATTATTCTAATTGCCTGTTAAATCTTCTTACAGCAATTGTAATATGAAGCCAAAAAGGAGCGCAGCGAGTATAAATGACATGAGGACATTTAGTAGAACATCATGTGTAGGTATCTAAATTAATACCACCTTAATAATAAATAATCTGATTACAAACAATGACGTTTAAGTCACAGGAAAAAGTCAAAAGATATCCTATCAAATAGTCTGCGAAAATTGCATAATGTAGGGTATGCACATCGTTTAGACACAGTTATTTGGGATTAATGAAGAAGAGAGAGAGAGATGTTTGCTATTTTTGTATTTAAGGTTGCCGTCTGTTATTTTGGTTGCAACACTTCTGATTCAACGGGAACCCTGTTAATGTCACTTACTTTCTCTTCTTAATTCCTGTGCATGAAAAATCCACTCACTTATGCTGAAATATTTTTGAGCTATTCTCATAAAAATTTTCGATCTTCTGTTATCTATCGCCTAGCTTTCTAGTTCAATTTCCCCTGTTTTACGAAAAACACTCAAAGCTCAAATATTTTTGAATTATGTTTGTAAGACGAGAGATTTCTAGTTTATTGAACGAATGCTGGTGGTTTAGACAATTTTTTCAATTAAAAATTGTAACTGAACGCATAACAAGTAGCTTGCAAAAATTTGCGTACGGTAGGGTACACATCACATATTTTTTTAGAAACAGTTATTTGGGATTGACCAATGAACAAATAGAAAAATATGTAAATTTGAACTTTGTGGTCATTCATTCAATTATTCTGAATGCCTGGTAAATCTTCGTAGAGAAATTGTTAAATGAAGCCAAAAAGGAGCGCAGCGAATATAAAGGACGTTAACGTATATAAAGAACATCGTGTGTATATCTAAAATAAAACGCCTGGTAAACATTGATAAGTCACAGGAGAAAGTCAGCAGAGATCATCTAACCAACGATTCTGATAACACGTGAAAACATGTAAATTGCTTTATTCCTTCAACACACTTCGCTGCCTCTATGGCGACATATATGTATGTATAGTGTATAGGAATAATATAGAATATATGAAGATCATAATATGTCCGTTTCAATTTAATTAAAAACTCTAAATTGCTGAGTTACTCTAGAAAATAATTTTTTATTGAACACGCCCTGGTTTAGAAATTTTTTAAATTTTTTGCGTATCATAACATTTATCCTGTAAAATTGCCTAATGTAGGGTATACACATATTTTTGGAAACAGTTATTTGGTATCGAATGAAAACGACGAAAAATATTTAAGTTTTAAAATTGGTCTCATTCATTTAACTTTTCTGATTGCCTGTTAAATCATCGCCAAACGATAGGAAACAGCATAGGAGGAGCGCAGTGACGTGAACGATGTTGATGACGTGAACAATGTTTTACAAAAAACACTCAAAGCACAAATATTTTTGAATTATGCTCCTACGAATCTCATCTGAGGTCATCAAACAAAAACAAGACAAGAAAAAATAAAAAGTTGCTAGAGATCTGTGTCCTGTTCTTGTTGCTCAGCAAGGCGTGTATGTCTGCACCTAGTAAACCCCTATAATAGAAGTATTGCATAAGACTATTACGATAATTTGTTTCGAGTGCGAGTTAGTTTGCGAATATTGTTTAAGGTAGGGTACTCACTCATTTTTTAGAAACAGTTATTTGGGATCGACCAATGGACCAATAGAAATATATTTAAAATCTCTTCCTTTGTAGTCATTCATCTATCTATTCTGATCGCCTGGTAATAATCTCTGTTAAATAAATTCATTAAATTCGTAAAATCATTATAAAAGTGGCTCAGCAGATATACAGGGCGTGCATGGCTGCACCTAGTAAGCCCCTATAATAGATTTAGTACATCAGACACGTATACGATCACTTGTATCGAGTGCTGGTCACGAAAAATTTTTATATTAAAAATTATACCTGAGAAAAATTCCGAATATTGCATACGGTAGGGTACTCACTAATTTTTTGGAAATAGTTATTAGGAATCGACCAATGAACAAAGCGAAATATAATTAAACTTTCTTGCCTTGTGTCATTCATTTATCTATTCTGATTGCTTGTTAATAATCGTTGGTTGGTAAAAAAAATCATTACAAGGGTGGCCCATCAGCCATGCAGGGTGCGCACGTCTGCACTTGGTAAACCCCTAGCATTAATGTATCAGACACATAATCGACTATTACGATCACTTTTTTCTAGTGCATCACGAAAAATTTTTATGTTGAAAATTGCATTTGAGTTAGCTTGCGAATATGGCATAAGGTAGGGTACTCACTCATTTTTTAGAAACAGTTATTTGGGATTGGCCAATGAACAAAGCGAAAAATAATTAAAGTCCCTATTTGTTTTCATTCATCTATCTGTTCTGATTGCCTGGTAATAATCGATGTTTGGTAAAATCATTGTAAGAGTGGCGCATCAGTCATACAGGGTGCGCACGTCGTGGTAAACCCCTAGTCTTAATGCATCACACACCTAATCGACTATAACGATATTTTGTTTCGAGTGCTGGTCACGAAAAGTTGTTATATTAAAAATTACATCTGAGTTAGCTTTCGAATATTTCATAAGGTAGGGTACTCACTCATTTTTTAGAAACAGTTATTTGGGATTGGCCAATGAACAAAGCGAAAAATAATTAAAGTCCCTATTTGTTTTCATTCATCTATCTATTCTGATCGCCTGGTAATAATTGTTGCTTGGTAAAAAAAAAAAATCATTACAAGAGTGGCGCATCAGCCATGGTGCGCACATCTGCACTCTATCCTTAATACATCAGGCACCTAATCGACTATTACTATAATTTGTTTCGAGTGCTGGTCACGAAATATTTGTATATTATAGATTATATCTGAGTTAGCTCGCGAATATTGCATAAGGTAGGGTACTCAATCATTTTTTAGAAACAGTTATTTGGGATTGACCAATGAACAAAGCTAAAAATAATTAAACTCACTCTTTGTGGTCATTCATCTATCTATTCTGATATTCTGATTGCCTGGTAATAATCGTTGTTTGGTAAAATCATTACAAGAGCGGAGCATCAGCCATACAGGGCGCACAAGTCTGTACTTGGTAAACCCCTAGCCTTAATGTATCAGACACATAATCGACTATTACAATCACTTTTTTCTAGTGCATCACGAAAAATTTTTATGTTGAAAATTACATCTGAGTTAGCTTCCGAATATTTCACAAGGTAGGGTGCTAACTCATTTTTTAGAAACAGTTATTTTGGATTGACCAATGAACAAATAGAAAAATATTTAAAATCTCTTCCTTTGTGGTCATTCATCTATCTATTCTGATTGCTTGGTAATAATCTCTGTTTGGTAAAATCATTATAAAAGGAACACAAATCATAATATACAGGGTGTGCAAGTGCAAAAAGAAAACACGGAGTATACTTATTGATTAATATTGTGTATCATGGAGAGCCATCTATTAGGCAATGGCTGATCGCTGAGTAGTTATGAGTGAAACAAATTATTTCTTTTTTATAAACTTTGGTCAACGCAGTATTTGTGACTGAAACAAGGTATTCTTTTTTTATAAACTTTTTATTCATATTTTTTTTTATTATAAATTAATTGTGTAACAAATAACAAATATACATATTTATATAACAAATAACAACATTACTAGCACAAAATACAGTGGAGAGCAAAAGTCTTAGTACCACAATATATTTTGACAATTTGAAATAATTTGTGTGTGTCTTTAGACGAGTCAAAATATATCATTTTATGTTCGTACGGATGTACTTCACCAGTATGGAGGAAAAAGAAATGATATGAGCTCGATCGAAACGGTTAAACATGGTCGTGGTGGTGGCAATATAATGTGTATCGGTATTATTAAGAGATTGCTTTTGATACCAACTGTTGGTTAAAATTCATGAAATTGCTAAAATGTATTGGAGTACAAAGACTTTTGTTGTCCACTGTATGTATATTTGGTTTAACCATACATTATTGGCTTTAAATGGTTAAATTTTACAAGTGTTCATTGGCATACATATAAAACTCCTTGATTAAAAATAAAGATATTACAGTCAAAGAAAAAAGTCTTCATACACCACTATATGTAGGCTTTTTCGGGAATTTTTATCAAATTGAAAAATATATTCCAGCGTTTTTAAGGCAGTTATAAATAAGAATGTTTGAAGACAAAAAAGGTATATAAAAAATATTAAACATAGAAATTATTAGAAAACTACAAAAAAAAAATGAGCAGCCAAAAATTCTACATACATCGGTGTATGTAGACTTTTTTCTGTGATTGTATGTCGTCTATTTAAAAAGCAAAATCTTTAAAGAACGCAATCAAATGCATTATAAAAAGATATCCTCCTTTCAGATGTACAGTCAAAGAAAAAAGTCTACGTACATTTGTATATTTATGTTGACTATTTCCTTTGGCTGTAAGCTAAAGTTACAGGAATGGTTTGAATTTTTTGTGTTATTTAGGTTTTTTTTTGTTTTGTTTAAATGTTTTCAAGCCTGCCTTAAGTTAAATTCAGTCTACTGTTGGTTTTTCTTAATTCTGGACGCCATGGTATAATATCTTCTTCGGATCATTTTCTTCGTTTTCTTGCTGCAGGTATTGTTGCTCTTGCTGGCATAATTGCTGATGCTGATGCTGCTGCTGCTGCTACTGCTGCTGTAGCTGTTGAAGTCGTTGAGCATTTCATATTATTGTTTGTATCATAATTATTATCACCAACCATTTACAGATTTACATTCCATGTCCATGGCATGATTGATGTCCACCATATGAATCATTTTCTGCATAACCATTCGTATTCTCTTTATTAATATGACTGGATGCAATAATTTCAGTAGCACAGGAATTGCCGTTGATGTGTTATCTATAGACATGGCACGATTTTTCTTTCAAGCACCATGTATCGGTATTGTTCTCTTCCACTTTGGTTGTATAAATTGGTGTGGCTCTATAAAGAGATATAAAAACAAACGAATATCATTAAAATATTTTCAAATTTTATGTGCACATACAGTCAAAGAATAAGGTCTACATACAGCCCTGTATGAAAGCTTTATTCCCGGTGACTTTTATATCAAAATAAAAAAGTTGTGTATAAAAAGTTGTGTATATACAAAGGTGTATGTAGACTTTTTTCGGTGACTATACATATATAAAGAAGTCTCTATAGTGTAATAAAACAAAACAAATAATTCACATTTGTCGTTTTAAACTGTACATAAGTATATGATCTTAAAACATAATCTATATTGGCTAGCATTCCAAGAATTTAAGGGGGCTCTAGCTTCTAATTGATTTATGGTATTTAGCTCTTATTCACTTAGTGAAGAATGACTCTTCTATGAATAGAGTATGTATTCGTATGTTCACGTATGTCCAAAATGTACTCACGTCGGTACTGGTCCTTATATGACTATTTTTAGGTTTGACAAACATTTCTTAAGGCAACCGAAATTAGTCGTCTTCCTAACTTACCTAATCTCAAGTAGTGCATGGTGACTACATACATTCTGTTTGGACTTAAAATATTTGAATTTGGAGCTCCTTTAATAGATTTGGTTTTTCTTATTACCTTTGTGAGTGTATTACAATGTTGTTGACTTGTACGGCCAACAACAACCAGTCACTGTTGTATTGTATAAAGGTCTTGACTATTGACTACACTCCCAGGCATACCAGAAACCAGGAATTAACAGTCATTATTACTTAAGGGATACCATGAATTTTAACTCGGTTTGTGTGAGTGTAATCCTTGCATGAGCGTGTGGAGATGACTGTTGTTACCACCACAACGATAATGATGATACGGATTGTGATGACGGTACGGTTATTTGTTCATAAATTCAGGTATTTTCATATTAATTTTTATTGTCCACAAGTGAGTATAATTTTGTTTACAGAATCAAAGTTTTATGACTACAGTTCTATTTCATTAATTTTCTTATATCGTATTACCAGACTCCCTGTGTAATCATAATCATCCCACTTGTCATCCAGATGTCTACAGGCGATACAGGTAAGTGACAAAATAGGTGAGTGGGTGAGTATAAGTGGGTGCAAATATGTCTGCTGGTTGCTCGATTACGTATGAATAAATATATTTTTATTTCCGTGTGTGTGAGTAAATAGTTTTCGTACTGAATTCACGGCTGCATGTGCGTTTCGATAGTGGCAACGATAGTGACAATAAAGATGGTGATGATGATGATGATGATGGTGATGGTGATGATGATAGTGATGGCTATAGTGGCAACACATTTCATTGTTGCTACTTAAGGTTGACAATATCGTTATTATACTCGGCGTGCCAACTACTACAACTCTCACAGTCGTTGTCGTACTTGACATCCTTGTAAATTAATATTTAACGACTTTTTAAACGAAATTATGTTAACAGGCGGAGTATTATTTTATAATATAAGGATTGCATTTCATTTAAATTCATTTTATTTAAACAAAATTTAATTGCCGCCATTAATAACGCTTTGCAAACATCGTCGGTGAATGCGTTGAGAATTATCTTTCATAGTCATTTTAAATATCAATGTATTGGCACAAACAACTAACAGTGGATGTACACAACGACATTGAATGCCATTGAAACTCGTACGGCAAAGAACAATAAATATTGCACATCTTGTTTGTATTGTTGTTATGTAAAAACGTAAAATGTCATTCTCCTTGTATTTTCACCACTCCTCTGGGAAGCATATGAATCCCATAAAGCCTTTCTATCTTATGTGGTTCTCCTCCGTTTTTCTCCAGGTGCTCTGTGATTCATCACAGGTTCTCCAGCCTTGAGCACCTTCTTTGCAACAGCGTTGTATTTTCCCCTGATGGTATGGCCGATCCTCTTCCATTTTCTATATTTAATTTGTCAAGTTCTAGAGATTTGTATTTCTGATGGTGTTGAGCCAAAATATCCAACAGAATAGCCTGCCATAAAATATCCTTTTAAGTGACTGTCAAATTGTATTGACTTTGAAGTAAAAAGTCTTTTAAATTTTAAGTACAATCATCGTGCGCAGTGAATAACAATTTTCTTAGACTCTATAAAAATATTAGACAGTCAAAGAAAATCCTTGTTAAAGTCATTTTATCCCCTGGCCAGACTAATAAAAAGAAAAAAAATCGTGGCAAAGTTAATGCGAAATAAATTCCCCTAAAAATACAGATACAGAACAGAATTGTATCACACACAATATTTTCCAGTCTTTAGCTCTGTATGATCTGAATGTATGGACCAGCTTAAATTTAATGGCGGCTACTCTCTATAATCCTTCATACGAGCATTCCTTTTCCAGCAGTTCAAAGTCTGCTTTTGGAAAAAATCGTAATAATAACAAGAGAATGTAACAAATGAAAATTAGAAAAAGGAACAAAAATCGGTTAAAAAAAGTAGAGAAAATGAATTGAAGGATTTAAGTTTTCATTATTAGAAGAATTTCATTTCCTATGTAATCTAGGAAATAAGGATTTTAAAATTGTCCGTACATTGGCATCCATGGTAAAGAAACGACCGAACCGATGGGTGAATGGAATGCAGTCGGATGCCGGGAAGCAATTGGACGATATTAATTTTTTATTATCAATAGGAAATGCATGTGCTGCACATTTTCCTTTCATTTTGTTTCTTTTTATTTCTTTCTGTCTGCGTTCAGTTCTTCTCATTTGTTCAGTGGTCTTATGATGGTATTTTTGGTAGTATAAACAAGGATAATGGTTTTTTAATAAGAAATCCTTATCAATTACAAGGAAAAAAGAAAACTCAACAGCAAACGTTTTATACAGGCATTTAAAAAAGAATTGTCTTCAATTTTCCATCAGGAAAATTTGTGAAAAACTAACCAAAGTTAACGTTCTCCCTTAGCATCAGCAGTGAAGGTCTGACAATCATCCCACCCGCCTTGTGGTATTTTCACATCATTTTCTTTTAAAAATGGCTTGAATTGGCTTTTATTCTCCAATGTAAGGCAATGCCAAAGAGACGATGCAAGTGAGACTTTGGGTGTAAAGAAGCATTCATTTCTGGTCGACTGCTAACTAGTAATTTTTTAATTTAAATGTTATCCTTGAAAAAATCTTAACTTTCTTCATTTACCATATTTTGTAAACGTTTGTTGTCGTTGCTCCTAATGTTGTTGCATACATTAATGCACGGCTTTATTACCCTTCAGTTTATATACTTCAGCTGTTTCCTATTTTTCATTTCCTACTCCCTTTTTCTCATGTTCTTTTTTTCCATTTGACTCTTCTCTTTTTTTCACTTTGGCCCTGCCATTCAATGTTGTTTTTCTGTCTTTAAATGTTAATGTAAAAATGTAACCAACTATAAAATGGCACACTAATTAAAACTTTAAACTAAATAGAGGGTCTTTAGTTAAGCGCTTTCTATTTTTAAGTAGAAAAAAACAAACTGCGTGAGATATCATCGAAATTTTTTGTTCGGTTGAAAGACTTATGCATACCATTGAATGTGGAATATAACATCAAATGTCCATCATAACTTCTCTTGGAGGACCACATCTGAAATGCACTTATCTGAACCATAAATCATGTCGAATATAACCGATGGCATGCGTTATGTCAGCTTTGGGGGTCATTGTGGTTTGTGATTTATTCATCTACAACTGCTACTGTGAAAGCTTCACAAGAAAAATTGAAATTACATTTGCTCGGTGGCTAGATCACATCAATTTCCCGTGACCATACCCTCAAATCGCTTGAACTTCGTGGCAAATTATTTACAGAATTATAAAATTTAATCTCTGCAACAGAGGTGTGTTGGCATAATATTGACAATGAGAAGCTGTCCTAGAAGTGCTGTTGGATTTAAGTCCAGTGCACATTGTACTGAAGACCAAAGCTTTGGCGACGAATACAAGCCTAATATAGAATTCATTAGAGAATTTCATTACCTAAGGAATCGATTATCTTACAGCTCCCTCCCTACTGTCCGATGGACAGAACCAATGTACTCCATGATTTTGGGTATTGAATAGAGTACACTGGAAACTGCGTACTCTCTTAAAAGTGGGATTATTTAACGTCTACAGATAGTTCAGAATTGGATGGTATAAGAAGAGGAGTTTGTGAGCCTCGAATGAAGTATTTCCAAGCGGATGGCATAGGCCATCGAAAGATCTGTTCAATTGAACTCGAACAGGAGGTGCAAACGACAAGACAAGCAGTACTATCTGTTAGGCAGGACACCAATTGACGTCTTGACTCTTATGAGGTTAAATCGAAGATAGTATGGGACTGTCTAAGGAAGCTGAAGCGGCTAGATAGAGAGAAGAAGGTTATCCCCTACTGGGTCTAAGGTCTTGTGGGAACTCCCCATAATGAGCAAGCCAGAAAACTTGCGAGGACGAATGGGACCAAAACCCTTCTGTGGAGACTCTTCTCAAACCAAGTGGGTTCAAGGCAATCAAGATGTTTGTTGGGAAATTACAATACAATAGAACTGAGTTATAAATCATTTTATCTAAGAATAACTTAAGTGTGGCAACCGCTCTTTATAACAGGGCACTGTAGAATCAAAATACACCTACTCAGAATGGGAGTTAAATCTAGCACGACGAGTTAATTCTGTAACAATGAAAATCAATCATCGGGGAGAATATTGAATGCATCCCTGAAAGAAACACCCGAATATATAGTATATCTGATGCTAGGCTGAATATTGCCATTTTCGACACCAAACGATATCCTGAAATTTGTCGGAGCAAAAGGATTGGAGAAGACTTGTTCTGTTTGTTTCCATGGCACCATTATTCCATTAAATTATAGTGTTTGATTTGCTTTGTTTTTCAGTGTTTTTCTCTTTTAAATTTAAATACATCATGTCGGTCTAATGAATATTACGCTGCGTTGATTTTGTTGATTATACTCACAATAAAAATAGTGAACTTGTTTTTCCCAACTTTTCCTCGTTCCTTTTTTGTTTTTTATTTTTAATTTTTATCATTTGCAAACAAAACTTTTCATCCTGATTTCCAGCACTTTAATTCTGACAGACTTAACTGCAGCTGAAGCAAATGTGAATACAAATTAAACGAAAAAAATGCTGGAGTTTCAGTTCTTGGTTGGCATGAGTGCAGATGCAAATGCATTCAATGCACTGTTGCTCGAATTGCCAATCCTACTTCCGATTCCTATTCGTCTAGGCTTACATATGTATATAAGCGTGTATATATGTATAAATGGCTGTATATGTAAATGAGTATTTGTTTATTTGTGTCTGAAATAATGAATGAAGTTGTAAGATGAGTATGAATATGCACTGCATTGTTCATAGTCTTTTACTATTGCCGTGATTGTCTTTTTTTTTAATTTTATGCTTTCCTTTCCTCCCCATCAACCATTTTTATTATTTTTGTTTTTGTTTATATTTTGACTTGAAGTACACTTTTACGCGCTATAGTTATTCTCGTAATGAACACATACATTCAGGTCCTACTCCCACTCCTACGATTACATTCCATACATAATTTGCATAAATACTGTCATCAGACCGAGCCGTTTGCTGCCGTATGTATGAAATCATTGTATGTATGTATCTGTGTCTAAATTACAATGAATGGAAGAAAGCATAATTTAAGGAAAATTTTTCTACGATTTCATAATAAAAGTGCATGCCTAACTTTTACTAAATAAATAGGTGGAAGAAAAAGTAATTTCGTAAATGTTTCTCGCAGTTTATTTAAATTTCATTGATTAAATTTGATAATATTTTCGTAATTATTACACTCAACTCACCTAGAATCTCTTCACTTCTTATTCTTTTTCTTTAATTTTTTTCTCTTTTTTCCTATTTGTTCATAATTTCTTTCTCCACATGGCATTTGTTGTTTTTGTCACTTTGGCTTCATTATTTGCATTTGTCGTCGGCTGCTGAAAGTTAACAACCTTTAATTGTCAACAATAATTCAACAGTTTTTTTTTTTGTTGCTCGAGCCATAAGTAGAAAATTGCTTAAAAGGAAGGGAAATTACGCAAATTGTTTGTAAAAAAAGAACCAAAACCCTTGCAAGCCTCTCGTAGCCACAATTATGATTGCAGAGGTTTGGAATATATTTTTGTATGTATTTGTATTTCAAAATCTGAAGCCCTCTATATAGGATTGAATCAAAGGAATTAATAAAGAATTCTAATTGACAAATAACACTGAACAAGAAGGGGAAGCAGAAGGCGTAAAATGTAGGAAAACAATTTTCCACTTAGCGACAGACACCAACATTTGCAACATTGTGGTTTTTTCTTGTAGCCTTCATTCCATGTTTTTTGTGAATGAAAAAAATTATGGAATATAAGAAAACATAAAATTAAAGGTATAGGCAGGGATTTGATGTGATCATGTGTGAGTTTTTTAAAAGTCATGACAAAACAATAATATCCAATAATGTTGAACCAAGCGAAAGCATCGATCGTAGCTTACAAACAAGCCCAACAAGCTCTCGATCAATTAAAAGTAAACGTCGAGGTCTACTATCTATCTTTGCAGCCAAGGATGTTCAACTGAAATGTAAAATTTACACTCCTATACTATTTAAAGGACTAAGGAACTGTCCTCAGAACTCCATAAATCACTCAATGTTTTTAAAGAAGTTTTAGAATCTTCTGACTAAGGGTTACATTACATAAGCGCAATCAATCAACAACCCATAGTCATCGAAATATCAAACCGTGAATGACTGTAAATTTGACTCGAGATAACAGCATATAAAACTGATTTTTTAAGAACAATTTTTTTTTATAAATTTTTAATTTATAAATTGCTTAGAGTATTATCGTATATTTCTCTGTGTGCATTGTTTCGTAAATTGTTTATATTTTTAGTAGTTGTTGTCTTTTTGCATATTAATTTCAATTCATTGCACTTAAAGCCCAGGAAAAAATTGAAATCTTTGTCATCATCATCCAACTCATCATTCTTTTTTCAATATATTTAAAGTTTCTTTTCTTTACAATTTTCTTTGTGTTCCATTCATCATTAAAAGGGTACTTTTCATACCTTTTAAGTACTTTTTTGTAGTTCTTTTTTTTCGATTTAAAGTGGCGCTGAAATTTAAAACATTCAAGATTCTTTTTTTTCGTTTTTTTTTTCATCAGATATGTTGTCGTCGGCTTTTGTTATTTGTTGGAATGTAAGAAACCAAATTAAATAATTTATTGTGTATCATCCGTACAGACTTTCAGTCCGTCTATGGTCATTTCCAATTCTTTTCAGACCAATATACAAAAAAAAAAAAAAAAAATTGAGGGAAAGATGAGAACAATAGAAAATCGTGCTGAAATATTTGTCTGATCATATCATCTACATTGTATTGGCTTTTCGATTTGGCCGTCGCGCTTAGTTCACTGTAAGAAATGAGACGAACGAGCTTAACACAATTCAGAGAACTCAAAACCGATTTGAAAAGGATTATTACTGAATATTTTATTTCAAGAATATCACGTTAGTGTCCATCTAACCATCAAGCCATCTCTGATCACTGGAGAGAATCATTTACCGGTCAGTTAAATCCGACACGTTTAGAGGCCCTCAAAAGTCGTCGACAACTAGCAACAGCAAAACGTTGAGTCTCTTATGAAACTTAAAACTGTTTGTCTGTTTTTGTTACCGTTAATGTTGTTGTTGCTATTGTTGTTGTTGCTTAACATTTGAATGCAATAAAATATATTTTATTTTCGTTGTTTATCCTTCAAATAGAAATTGAACACGTTGACAAACGTGTCACAAGTTTTACACAAAACTTGTGAAGTACTTAGACAAAGGAAGTAAAAGAAGCTTCATTTTGCCTCTCTATCAACTGCTGTGGTTTGTTAGCACGACCCTAAGTATATACAAAAACTAAGAAAGAGTTGAATATTCAAAATTTGTACTCAAAATTCCTCATTTTTTTGTTTCCTGTTTTGTTTAGATTATGAGTAGCGGAAGATTTAAATTGACAAGATTTGATAAAAACGTCTTTTCATTTTAACGAAATTTCTGTCTGGAATAGAATATTTGTTTTAGTGAAGTGTTTATGAAAGTATAATCAGGATTAGTGGCGCTTTGCATTTTGAACTTGTAAAAGAAGACTTATTTAAAAGATTTTAATACTAGAAAAATAATTAAATGCTTCGAAATCTAAAACACATCGATGTATTTATGCGCTACGTCGTTGTTAAAAATCTAATACAAATTCTGGGAGAAATATAACATACATCGATGGGTGTAGTAAAACGTTTTGTAAATAATGTTCAATAGCAATAGTTCAGATGAGGTTAAGATAAATTAAGGTAACGGGCTTCCAAAGGTCTAATAGTGGCAATGATGGTTTGTCCTTTAGCGAAGCTTCAAGGTCTGCTTAAGTAGTGAGAAGTAGTGAGAACCTGAGCCATGGTGTCAAAGAACATACAGTGTGACAGTCTCAGTGTGAAGAATTCATAGCATAAAAGGAAACTTTCTAGTTGCTTGCAGCGAATGTTTACACCATCGAAACATGGACTCAATTAAATTTGTGCAGTATGTTCAGAGGATGGAATATAGCACATTCATATACAGGCATCTTTGTTGCATGTTTCTTATGTAGTTGAGGGCTGTGCCACATTAACTTCTATTATTTGTTCTTAGTGTCGATGTTGTTGTTGTCGTAAGGAAAAGCTTTCAATAATAAAATTTGTTACATCACATTCTGTTCTTCAATGTTGCTGGTAATATTGTTTGTTTACACGTATGAAAGTATGTATCTGAACCGTAAACTCTGTAAATGCTTGTGATTTTGTATGTGTGCATATGTGTGTATGTGCCTCTCATTAATTAATGAATAATAGAGCATAGATGTGAAGCAAATCATAGTATTCAAATGTAGGCGTGTACATTGTGTGTGAGTGTACATTATGATGGAAATGTTCTCTGTGTGTGTTTGCCTTGTATTACTACTTGTAAAATATCCTTTAGGATCATGCACGTGTATAACATTATTATTATTCTTGTTGTTTTTTTTTGTAGATGTGTTCAGACAAATTTTAAAATGACTTTTTAAAGTGAATTTTTATTCATGTTTATTAATTCGTTATTTAATTTAACGGAATACAAGTCAATATTTGTGTTTCACCAACAAAGCCTTATCACTTTTTCTTAAGTTTTTTGGTGGTCCTGAAAAGAACCGTTTGTTTACATAACATTCTGCTGTTGTTGCACCTGAGGAAAAACCATATAAAATTTATGTCAACATTTCTACAAAATTTTATTCATTTTACATTTCAAATCAGCAAAGAGTTACAGCTGTCCGTGTGCTGATAACATTGCAGCTACCTTGAGTTGTTCGCAGGTCATTCAGGAACTTATGGTTTATTGAATCCATATCAGCAACGACATTACCGCAACAACAGGAAATATTTTCGAGTGCTGCTCTGTTATCAGGGTGTACAAAATTTATTTTGCCACTTTGCAGGCAATTTCATATAACAGAGGCTGCTTTCAAGATTATCTCAACAATGGACGTATTCAGCTAGTTTTCTGGCGACAGCAGTAAGTTAATCATACTCGTAACTTTTCTTTACCCTTTATTTGGGCGAATGCAAGCACATAAATTTTTTTATTCGACGTGCGTGTGCTGCATCCATTCTGTCGATGTTGATACATTCCTTTTATGCACAGCGATTTTTTCACACCAACGTCGTAGAATCTTAAAATGAAGCCGTTTCTTCTACAAATAATTTTACGCTCTCGATCGATGTATGTAAAGAAATGGCATTTGGAATATCATTCCGACTCCGGACCATCTCTAAAAATGTTCAGCATTTTTTCAATTATAAGTCTGATGTATGTTTGTGATTGTTTGTTTATTGTTATAAAATATATAAATACGTGGATGTAAAATAACTTATAATTAGTGGTTTAAGTATCTTTTCATTTTTTTTTTCTGCAGTCATAATATCTTTTTTGTTATTTCAGCAGCGAAATTAGTTGGAAACCCCATAATGGAATTTTGTGTATTAAAAATAACAAAAGTTTTTTAAAATTGTTTTAAATGTCATTAACGAGAAAGTTAGCAAAATTTGAAACAGTGTTAATAAATAATCGAGTTTTTACTTCAAAAAATGCTATTGGCAAGCTAAAGGCGATCACAGACCAAAATAACTGGTGGCCATACTTTTTTTTACTTGAACAGAGGTTTGTTCACAAGCAATTATGAAATGTCGACCACCGACGGATAGAATGTCTGGTGACCAGTTAATTCTGCGTCTCACTTTCAAGACCTTTTGGGAAAATGGGTAGGATAAATTAAATTTAAAGCCGCCTTAAAAATCATAGATTGCATGGGTCTTGTAAGGTCCCATTGTTATAACAATAGCACTTATTCCGTCATTCACCTTTGGCTAGATACGTTCTGCAAATTAATTTTGGATGCCCAAGAATCCTTTGACACAGGATCCCAAGTATGTCTCAAAACAGTGTACATTTTGTAGATTTATTCGTTTCTGGTCTAAATCAATTCTGAGTAAAAAAGCAGTCATAGACCAGAGAACATATAGAAATGCGCTATACTATTAGAGTGGCGACTTGATTTAGAAAAGAGAACAAATAAAAGCCTTAAACCATGTAAAACGTGGATGTTTTTGCGGAGGTTACATACATACTCTTAAGACTGGTAATGGAAAACTGTTTTATTTTAAGGGAATTAAAATCCTTTTCAAACTGAGCCCCTTTAAATTTAAATAAATTTGATAAACTGGTTAGTTTTTGATCGGTTTGATTTATTGGTTAACCAAAAGCATTCATTCATTCGAATTGATGCCCCAAATTTAACCGCATCTGTAACACCGGTTTGTAAACATGCTCGACTAAATATATTTGTGGTGGCTACTTTCCTTGGATGATATCTGATGTGTAATCCTATATTGTACCAACCAAATCCATAAATAAATAGAATTCAAACGGAATTGTTTTTACATTTTCCGAGGGGTGGGACGACGTGAATGGCAAAGTTATTTGGCAATTTATTTTAAATTTAATTAAGATTTAGTTGTTGTTATTTTTGATGTTTTAGTACTGCTTCAGAATTCATTTGAATGTATTATTTGATATTCGTTACTGATTTCGTAATTGGGTGTGAATTTTATACTTTTTGTTCGGCAGGATTTTTACAAGCGAGATTTCGTTTTTTTTGTTTTTTGTTTTTCATTTACAAATGTTAGCTGTTTTTATGTTTGATTTTAATCCTATAAAACCTATTTACAACAACAACAATAACATGATTTCTATTTATATTTGCTAGCACCATAAAATATTTATTTGGACGACTTCACATATTCAAATACTGCTCCTCACCCTTTAAACAGTCATTTATTGGATTTTAATTTTCAGAAACTTTTTCCACATTTTTCAGTGACTAGCTGATGGTATCATCACGCGTGGGAATTTTGAGTGTAAATATTGATATTTTCCGGCGAATACAGGAGATTAGGAGACCGAGAGTACAAGTATTAATTGCATTTCAGATTAGAATGTAAATACGAATAATTGCTTTAAAGTTTTATTTATTTTAGCCGAAATTGAATGTGAATTAAAATAATTTTTTCATTTGCATCATTGGCGTGACTCTATTATGCCAATAAATAGTTGAACGTGCAGGTTTAAGCTTTAAAAAGAGTGGAACAGTTATTGGCAGGAAATAAAGTAATTAACAGTGACAGAAAAACAACAAAAATATAAAAAAAAACGTTGAAGGGAAGCACAGCTTATATCAACTAAAAGGTTCATTGGATGCATTGCGATTTAATACGGTACCATACGAGTTATATTATTATAAGAACGACAGACAGAGAGTTCAAGGATTAACCCCATTGTGGTGTTCGTTAAATGAGGAACGAAATAACAATTTACATACGTACATACATAATTGCTCGTTACAACTCTTCAGTCAGGATTACGATCTAGTTTTTCACACCACTCATGTTGTGTGTTTATTTTATACACGGGTGGCGCGGAGTGGGTTTAAGAATCACGCTGTCTACTAGCTCTCGTTATCTATATTATTTTCATTCCAAGGCGCAGAGAGACAGATGGTATTTTCTGTATTTGTTCTGAAATTTCTGAATTCTGTATTGTCTACCTGAAGTCTTTTTTTGTATTTGTATACCACAAAACAAATGCTTTTAAACCGATGTCTACAACCTGTATTAAGAATAGTGAAGCCTAGAAGAATATTTAATTAAGATCTTTGCTGATATCATGAACACTAATCAGTAGAAATTCAAACTTGACGAGAGAGAGTGGAATTCAATTGACCACATACATAATTGCAAAAAGAAAGCTGTTGAATAGAGTCCAATGGAAATCCAGCATGCTCGTGCTGGTCGAGACTGAAACGAATGCAATGAAGACAAGCTAAAAAATCGTCCTATATTAGAGAATAATGGAGTTTATTAGTTATGATCCTATCATTCTGAATAAGCGAGGTATATCGGGTGTAGACGTGGGTTACAAGAAGTTTGAAAGTTGAGTCTCCTGAATAACGACTTAATCAAGATCAAATGCCTCTGTTCTATACTGTAGTATATTTTTATCATCTACTTTCTGATTGTGATTCCACTCCATTCGTTATGAGTTACAACTAGAGGATTTTTATTTCTGGATAAAAGCAATCCGACAACCTTGTTAACCTTATTCTACTACTAGAATCCAATTGTAATGAATTCTGTCAGTGTGGTAATTTATTACACACAAATTTTTATTAAGCAAATAAAAAAAAAAAAAAATTATGGCCGCCATTAAAAGCAATTATCTGAGTGTGTATTTCAATTTCATTGATCTATTGGATGTCTTCATATGGGCAGTAAATACAGCAAACATTATCGGCTAAAATATTGGCCAAAAGGCAACATTATTTATGGCAAGCAACAGGCAACAGTAATTGGGTTAATGGGATTAAAACTGTTGCCGAGATTTATGGACAACAGTGTCATTGACAATAGAAAGAGCAATAAAAAAGTATTAAAAAAAAAAACAACAACGACAAATAAACAAAAAATGGTCAAAAGCTTATGTTGATAAGAATTTCAAAAACTAAAGAGAGATTCAAAGAAAGAAGAAAAGAAAAAACACTCACCAGTTAATTAACCAGGATCATTAATGTTTGAACTTGATGCTGAAGAGCCGGGTAGTTTACACCAACCTTTGCGATTCCAAAAACTACGCGCTTTTGATACATTGGGTTGATTATTTAGAGCGACGGGACTGGGATCTTCGGCGGCTCTTATTTTGGCACAATTTAAAATACGGCAACCGCAAGAGGCACGCGTAAAAAAGCCTGAAGAATTTTGCAAGTCGTCGTTAATACGCTGTGACTGCTGATGTTCCTGTTGATTATGATGATGATGGTTATGTAGGTGTGAGATATGGTGTTGATGTTGCATAGGCAATTGTTGTTGCTGTTGATGATGTTTTGTATTGTGATGTATTTGAAGTAAATGTTTAATAGCGCGTTGTGAAGTTGTTGCTGCCACTACAGATGATGAGAATGCAGATGTAGATCTTGTTGTTAAATTATGACTATTGGCTCTTTGAAATGAACGACAACTTTGTGTGGCATAAGCAAACGCACTTTGTTGACTTTTAGCAGCTGAATTGCCACCAGCTTCTGCAATTCTTGTTGTTGAAAGGTTATTTGAACGTGAACTCTTAAGGGCATTGGTCTTGTGCAGACGCAGTGAACCAATGTAACTAGCACCACTGGAACCACTAAAACCACTATCTAGATCAGACGCTGGACAAGAGGATTGTAAAAGACCAGCACTTACCGTTGCTGAACTGGGTATGGGCGAGATAAAGTCATCTGCTGGTCCTTCCACCAGAACCGTATCACATATTTTGTCAGCCGATAAAGAAGTCAAACACAAAGGCTGACCTGAGGCTGTGGTAACACTAACCGTGGGCATTGGCGGCTCTTTGTCCGTGGGACTACTATTGGGCGAACTGTCTGGCATAAGCAAGGCCTCTACGGACAAATTAAGCTCGCCTAATATCTTATGATGTCTATTTTGTACTCTTCTCAGTTCTTCCTCTATCAAAGTTCGGGTCAGTGAGCCAGACAAATGGGAAGGGACTCTCAGCTGCTGGGGACGGGTTATGGAATTGGAGGAGGATGATGTAGAAGAAGTGGAAATTTCTTCGTAGAAATTTTCCAGTGTGGGAACATTATTATAGTTAGCTGAGGCCGGAGCATCAGTCACATTATGGCTTTGTTTTTCGGTAAGTCTTGTCTGATACGATTGCCGGGTAGTTGGTGATACCAACGATTTGTTCTTTTTGCCTTTCAACAGAAGAGCTCTTATGGAATTCGGTGGCGGGGGAATGAGATCTTCCTCTTCATTTGATCCCGCCATAAGCTCAGCATGTGGTATGTTGATATGTTTCATAATGGCACCCGGTTCATAGTACGCATATGAATACTCGTGTTGTTGTTGTTGCTGCAATTGCAGCAGTTGTAAAGCGGTGGTCTGGGACATGTTAGTCCATTGGCCATGCTGATCCTCAACACTGTGATGAATTCGATGTTGATGATTTAAATGTCCCAAAGTCTTGCTTTGCCTTAAAAGACCACCCTTAAAAGAGACATGGGGTTCTAGGTCCACACACACTTCGATGGCATCTAAATCAGATTCTAATTGTTGTTGCTGGTGTAAAAGATGCTGATGTTGTAGTTGTTGCTTCTGCTGTGCTTGCCTGTTTATCTTCCGAAAAGTTTTGACATTCGCATTGGTCACGGTACCAGGTGTGGTGGTGGGACATACGGTGGAGGATAACGTTGGGGTAACCTCTACTGTTACCGTATTCGTTTGAAATGAAGTCGTTTGAGGCTGTGGCTGTTGTTGAACGGCATTGCCAACACCACCTATACTGTCATTTGCTGTCGATAACGCTGGTTGGATCATATTAGCTGTTGTTGTTGCTGCTACCAGTGTATTTCGATATCTAGGTGTTGCCGTACAGGGCGTTGTTGATGTTGCATTGCTTTCCTCGTTGTGCTGCTGCTGTTGTTGCTGCAGCTCTGGTTTCAGTGCCCCAACATTTATGGTTTGCCCACGTGCTACCAGATGACGTTGATTTTGTGGTTGCTGTTGTATCGTGTAGTAATTTTGATTCGTTATAATCGCTTACGTTTGTTGTTTCTGTTGTTGCAATTGTGTGTGTTGCTGCTGGTGTTGGACTTGCAGGTTTAAATTCTTTTGCTGTTGCTTGTTTAGATTGCGTTGACTGCGGCCTAAACCCAAACAAGCCTCCAT
Source organism: Sarcophaga rosellei (assembly GCA_930367235.1). Taxonomy (NCBI): domain Eukaryota; kingdom Metazoa; phylum Arthropoda; class Insecta; order Diptera; family Sarcophagidae; genus Sarcophaga; species Sarcophaga rosellei. Next base: position 61,195,201 of record OV884018.1, on the reverse strand, counting down.
GGCACATATTGTTAATTTGAATTGATGACAGTTTTTTTAAACTTACAACAACACAAATACTGTGTTTTCTTTCGGCGTTCTCTGTTTCGTCCTGTTCAATTGATTAGAGGGAGGATGCTGCGTGATTCAATGTTTCATACTGACCAGATGATCGTTATCAGTTGATGGCTGTAATTGTAAGATTGATAGAAATGGGTAATCAATGCAGTGTTTAATGAAAAAAAACAATTTTTTAAACTAAATTGTCTGAAACTTAAATGTCATATCTTGTGGAGAAAATTAGTTAGGATATCTTTTAGACGTGCTTAAACAATAGCCATCAATCAAAGAGGCCATGCGGACAACTATTTTATGATATAAATGCGGGCAATTATTTTGGTAGAGTTTAAGGGTTATTGAAACATACATACCACGAGTATACAATATTTCTAAAACCTCTAATTGCATGCAATAAATATTAAACATTCCTTTTGTTAACACATTTCAACAGATTTCTTGTGATAAATCATGGCAATTAAAATGCTGAAAATTGAAGATAAATTCCACAGGAAAAGAATTATTCGTACGCTACACCCATCGTTCACGGTTAAGGCATATGGTGCTGCTGTTAATGTCTTCGTTATACTCTTACATACTAAGTCAAAATGAAAATTGGGTTTATATACTTAAAGGATAAGGCTCTGTCTGGTTTCTAATAAGCATAACACATTTTGAAAAATCGTTTCAAAATTAATTTCAATAAATATGTGACTCAACATTCACTGTAGTCAATCTTATGAAAATCGGTGCATAATTCATAGCTAATGCTAAATAAAAATATTATTTCGAAGTTAAAACCTCTCACGTAAAGTATTTGTTATGCTATGTACAATAAAATCTTCTTACAGTTGCCAAAGTTTCTGCTGAAATTTGTTTCTCTTATAAATGAAAGCAACATTCATTATAAAATATTTGCACAATCAACTAATGAATCACTACGACTATTAGTCAAGGGACTGACAAATAAATTGTTAAGCAAAATACACAAGGGCGGCATGGTCGACCTAAGGGCTACAGCCAGAGAAAGAAAAATAACTCAACGGAATTGATTTAAAAAAAAAATTGAAAATAAATTGCAACTGATTAGGATAATTTTTTACAATTTGACTGCCCGAATTAGTGTGAATGTTGGCTATTTGATCTTGAAAAATCCCTTCAAACAATTCATTCTGAAGTGTCTTTACATTAATGACGAACGTCATAGGAAGATCATGTAGTGTCATCTCTGAGAAAACTGTTTCTTTCTTCTAAACCAATTACAATAACGCAATAAATTTTCGCAGAGGGCGTTGTTTTAAGGCAACATCAGATGGCAACTCTATCATTTTAGAACTTGTTTCAGTAAACTTCATTGATGAGAATGAAATAAAATAAATGAACCGAATAAATAAGTGAACAAGAGGAGGCTCTATGATCCTTAAAGGTTTTAGTAATCTGTATCTATAAGAGACAGTGGAATAGGAGAAAGTGGAGCTTTAATACAAGAATAAAAATACCTATAAAAATTACGAAATACTTGAAGACAAAATTGAGCAATTCTTTTGCTATGTAATACTAATTTTGGACAGAACCCTATATGAATGCCTATCGTAAGTGAAGTAATCTCTCAAGTTGATCAGTCGAAGCTTTACGGGCTCCATAGGAAACAATAACGGAGTGGATCAAGTATTGTTTAATTTTGATTCGAAATATATTTCACCTTTAAGGAAAATTAAGTGAAATTATAATTTGGAATTGCTGGCAAATATTGTGGCAGTTTATATTTATTTAAAATTGAGCTTAAGGACATGAAATGAAAACGAAAAACTGCTTCATTATATCGATGTAGTATTTTATATCTTTCACAGGGAAAATCAGCCTACATCTATCTCTTGGAAGTATTTATCATACTCATTGATATCCACTAAAATGAGAAGAGAGGCGAAGAAATCGGATACTTAGGCGGCTTCTCGCTATTTGAACTCAATTTAGCTTAGACTAATCTAAGACCTCTAAATTTTTTCGATATTAGTGATGGAATGGGTGATAACTTTGGAATGAATTGCGCGATTTCATACCAAATCAACGATAACCACCCACTTTGCCATCAGGACAATTTAATATAAATTCACAATACCAGACTCCTATTTGACATATATCCAGGCTATATAAGAAAAGTAAAGTTATTTCTCGGTATTGAGCAAGCATTTTAGTCGGTTTAGACTTGAACCAAATATGATGCCAGTTTTACTAGGTATTAAGGAACGTAGCGTAGAAAGACGCAAACAGATTAGTGGAAGTTCTTACAGGAAACTGGCCAATTGGTGGCTATGAACAGCATAATAAATAATGATCGAGTTTTAGTTACGATGATGCGTAAGAGGATAGTTGAACACTTCTTGGGTGGTGTCTTTAGCTGTTTAACTAGCTTATATAGAATATCACAGAGATATTGTGCATAGATTCGGGGATGAGATTGCGACTGATGTGGTACTTATCAAAACGGTCTCACCCCGGTTCTACTTGACTGAAGTTAGCCTGTCGAAACATTTGACGATAATAACAGGATGACAGATTTGTATAAACGTCTACAATAAATTGAAGGGTGCGTGCACTAACTGAACGACGAAACTTTTTGGCGAATCGAAAACATCCTTTGCTTGCCAGTTGGAGAAGCGCAGTGAAACTAAAATTTGATGGCAGCACTAGAGTACGTCAACACAACTTGCAACGACTCAAAAATTCTAATTAATTTAAGCAAAAATAGAAAAATTCCCAACAACAAAATTGAATAAAAATTCTCAAAAAAAAAAGGAAATTTTTAAACAAACAACAACAACTGTATAAAATAATAACAACTTGGAGTAAGTTTTCATAGTTGTCGTCTTTAAAAGCGGGTATTTAAATACGCGTTGCACATTATTCACTTATTAATGTGGCACACAAAAAAATTGGTTGCAAGTTTTCTGAGGGAGTCGTAATATTTGCTTGTAACGAATTATTTACATCCTTGTTGTTTTCGTTGTTGTTATTGTTGTATTTTAAATAGTTGACATTCATTCAGTCATTTGTTTAATTGGCTGTATAGTCACTGGCTGGCAGGATGTCTGCCGGGCTGGATGGCTTACGAAGTTGTAAAGTTGCTATGGCGTTGGTATATTTTTTTATTGCTTATTTTGTTGGTGTTTTTGTAAATTGTTCTTTTTTTATTTTTTTATTTTGGCTGGAAATTGTGATTTTTTTTTTGTTGTTACACGAATCACACAAGAATCGAAAACGTAACGAAAGGATTCAACAACCAAAAGTATTCAGCAGTAACAACAGCAACAACAAAATAGTTGACAGTTAATCTTTTTGTTATTGTTAATTGCAGAGCAACAGAATTCTGCAATGTGGCACAAACAATCCAGCACAACGCACTTCTAAAGGCCATGGAGCATGCATAGTTAATAGGAATAGAGTTGTACCGACAACAAGGGCGTGGGAAATTACATTTTGCTGTATTACATACGAAAACAGTTGTAATTTCATTATATTTTGCGAGTACTTTGTGCTCTCTCTTAACTTTTTGTTGCGTATCAAATTATTTGAGGTTTCAATTGTGAGTGTTGGTGCTGGTGTTGGTCTTGCAGCTTTAAATTCTTTTGCTGTTGCTTGTTTAGATTGCGTTGACTGCGGCCTAAACCCAAACAAGCCTCCATGGCACATATTGTTAATTTGACTTGATGACAGTTTTTTTAAACTTACAACAACACAAATACCGGGTTTTCTTTCGGCTTTCTCTGTTTCGTCCTGTTCAATTGATTAGAGGGAGGATGCTGCGTGATTAAATGTTTCATACTGACCAGATGATAGTTATCAGTTGATGGCTGTAATTGTAAGATTGATAGAAATGGGTAATCAATGCAGTGTTTAAAGGAAAAAAAACAATTTTTTAAACTAAATTGTTGGAAAATTAAATGTGATCTCTTGTGGAGAAAATTAGTCTGAATATCACTTAGACGTGCTTAAGCAATAGCCCTCAATCAAAGAGACCAACTATTTTATGATATAAATACGGGCAATTATTTTGGTAGAGTTTAAGGATTATTGAAACATACATACCACCAGTATACAATATTTCTAAAACCTCTAATTGCATGCAATAAATATTAAACACTAGTATTGTTAACACATTTCAAAAGATTTCTTGTGATAAATCATAGCAATTAAAATTTTGAAAATTGAAGACAAAGTTTCAAAAGAAAATAATTATTAATACGCTATACCCAGCACGGCTAAGGCATATGGTGCTTCTGTTCACATCTTCGTTGCACTCTTACATACTAAATAAAAACAAAAACAAAACTCGCACTTATGTTGTGCGAGTTAATTTTATATATGAGCATCGAACCTACAGTTTAAAGTCGACATCGAATGACAGATTTTTAAGAAACTTTTCATGACAACTTTATTTACTTTCAGTATATAGATTTGGACCAAATATGATACCCGTTTTACTGGGTCTTAACATAGAAGTAATGTAACCAGATTTGTGGGTGGGCATTAGGCTGTCCCGTCCTTGAATGACAAAACCAGTTCTTTGAGCTACACTTTCGCAAGTGGTATAAAAATTTTACACAGATTACGGTAAAAGTAATAAAAACGTTTTTACAAACCTAAACCATATGCTTAAAATAAAAAATAAAAAGAAAAATATATTGTATTACAAAGGATTATGGTAGGAAAAGAATTTTGTTTCAGTTGTCTTTGTGGCACAATGCAATGTTTATTGGCAATAAATTTATGCTACAGTACAGATTTTAAAAAGGTTGACAACATTTGATGCCACAGAAAGTATTTACATTTTTTGAGCAACAAAACGCGGGCAACAGACTCGGCATAATTTACAGAAAATGTATAGAAAGCCTTTTTGAGGTGTGTTAGACTCTAGAAGAAGGTAACAAGAAAATAATCGTAAATTATCCAATAGGAAATCTCACCTAATATCGACCAGAGTAGCAGATCCCTGTTCATTTAAATTAGATTCTGTCAATCGACTGCTGTGTGTATATCATACATGGCCGCTTCGTCCCAAAACGTAGCTAGAAAGCATGATTGGATACTCAGTTAGCAGACTATGGCCCCAAATACCACATACTTAAAGGAACAGATACAGAATCAAATACACAGAAATGGAAAAAATATTGAGACGATCCGTAGCATGAAACATGGATCAGAAGTTGAAATGTTGAACTTAGAAATTCTCTGCTTTAAATGGATTTAAACACCTATTTTCTGAAAAATCAAGCGATCAAGAAAAAATAAAAGCAGAGTTGGAATACTGTCATTAAACAAATCAAGTAAAGCGCTTATAGAATGATCGCATAGTTAGTCATGATTATTGGTTTGTTGCTGTATTTGAGAAATAGGAGAGAAGAAGAATAGAAGTTTTAAAACAATGCCTCAGCAATTGTTCCATAAAGCCTGGGTTAATGTTGTGAACTAAGACTCCTCTGATCTAAGAAAAGAGAAAATATCAACGCCGAGCATTATAAGAACACATGATAATGCTATTTATTGAGAAAGACTAGAACTCAATGAGCTAAGTTTCTCACTGTATTACATACAATACAAAAATCCCATCATATCAAGTAATTTATTAAGCACAGCTTCCCCAGGTGGAGCGCATCCGAAATGCCAAATTTTTTGATGACCCCGGCAAATAAATCAGGTTTATTTTGACCGATGGGGTGAGTTGACATTGAAGGACGCTGTAGATTGTGGCTTATTTGCATACACGTGTGATTTATTGAAACTCCAAGTATAACCGGGTCAATTCGCACGGTTATGGTTGCGATGACCATGCCCTCAAGTTGATCGAGCACAATATTTAGTTTCGCTAAGCTGAGTGGCATGTAGCGTCATCCTCTTAACACCAGATATCTTTGGTGTCCAGTTCATCAAATGTGCCACAAAAGAAGTTGTTATAGTTACAGTGCTTCTCGTTGTAAGTAGCCAACGTTATTCTCAAAGATATGTATGTATATGGGCTGTGACTTCTTCGGGATGTATTTTTCCGCTTGCATCCATTGTGGACTGGTATCGTCCCAAATTCGAAAATTTTGTTTATTCTCTTAACCATTCATCCAGAAATAAATAAATGAAGGAGATGATCACTAAAGTCAGTTGCCAACTGCTCCAGACTCCTTTCAGCCAACACAAGTCGTTGTCTATAGTTGTCCATGGTGATTTGGCGAAACAGAATCAACGATAAAGAGTTTGACAAATGTGGCTTTAACGAGATGGCCGTTGTCAACTGCCAAAGTTGGAAAGTCCCTGTTGGAAGACCCGATATAAAAACTAAGTTTGTCGTTTCCAGGCAATGACAGAAGACTACCATATCATTATAGGATTTGTTTAGAATGCAAACAAATTATAAGAATTTGGTGGAAATAGATGACGGAAAGAAAAAGTACTCCATCTGGAAGAACAAGGAAAAACTATAAAAGTTCTCCGAACGGTATTTGTCTCGTTAAAATTTTTTTGACTGTACCGTAGCCGGGATTCCAGAATTTGGTTATCTACTAACTCCCATGTCAAAGTAAGAAAGTTTTCTGTTTCTTTCAGAGTAGCGTAAGCATACTATTTCCGTATTTCTTTCATTTTTAAATGAAGCCCTATTATTAAGGCATTTATTTAAGCGGCATAATTATTACTCCCATATTTTTTATGAAAATATTACTAAGAATGCAAATTAAACTTCATTCGCTTCAGTTTCAACTTCAATACGTTTCATGTAAGTCCGTCCTGAAAAATCGTGGTATTCGATTAAAATTAAAATAAAGTTATACGAGTATTTTTTAATTTCCTGTCGTCCATTGTATTTTACTGTTGCTGATAGTCAATTTGCAAATAATAAAAATGTTGCAAGTGAATCATTTTTTAAATAGTTGTTGCAGCAATTGAAACACATACGATGAGGGGCACAAACATTTTTCAAATGCGTTTCTGATTTTAATGACCGCAACAATAGTACAACACAGTGCAAAAGAACACAAGCAAAGTAAGCAAAGCGTACAATGTCTGGCCCACATAAATAAGGAAAATGTGTGAGTTCTTATACTTCTTGATGTTGCTGTAATTGTTTGGTTAAAAATTCGTTTAATTAGCAGCAATTAATTCGTAGTGTGGTTTTATTTCATACTTGTCAACGACAATATGGCAAAAAAAAAAGAAAATACAACAACAGCAACAAAAAGAATGACTGCAAAACAAAGGCCACAACATGCTACAACACATGGAAAAGAAGCAAGAACTAGCAGCTACAAATCACGTTGTAATTGTGATGGTGGTGTTGCTGCATGGAATAATACAATGCAACAGAAGATGTGTGAAACCGTGGCTATACGCGCTCACACACATTCTTACGCATGTACTTCCAGTATTTGCTGCATATATGAGTCAAAGTGTATGTAAGTGGTTTTGCTCGTCTGGTGGGTTATTGTGTAGCAAGCAAATTTATTTTTTTATCTGTGCTTTGCCTTTTCCTTGTTTCTTCTGCTCATTCTGTTCATTCCTTTCGTTTTGTTTTATTGTTTCGGATATTTATGGAGAACAAAATGATCGTGTTGTTGTTGTTGTTGCTGGACGAAGCATATTGGCGTGTGCTGCAAACATGGTAAACGTTTGAGTTGATGATACAATGATGAAGACTACCACTTGCAATATGAAAATATACTCCAAATGCCAATTTTTTTTATTTTTGTTGTTTTATAAATGCATGTTGCACCAGTCAGTTATTGTTGCTTCTGTACATAATGTGCGTATGTGTGCACTCTAGAATGTGAGAAAACCATTGTTTGGTGACAACAAATTGTTTTCATTCATTCTCTTTATGGGTTTGTTGCGTGTTGTTGGAATCTTTTACTTAGTTTTACTGTAGGCTCATCGTCAACATTACTTTTGTAGAAATTGTTTGCAGTTTTTGTTCCTCTTGCTGCGGAAAGTTATAGTGTCAGTACACGATGCAAGAATAGTAGATTGTGGAACCAACTAAGAACAAGAAAAGTCCCCCATAAGCTGAAAAGGCTTGTCAAAGCGTTTTTACAGAATAATCTCGAAATGTGAAGTTGATTCAAGCTGTCAGTCGATGACTTTAATAGGTAGTGTATTTATTAGACGAGAATTCGTGGTTCACTCTCAGCTCAGACACCTTAAACAAAACGAAATATGAGAACATATGTAAAGCTAGAGTCAGGTGTAGATATGAACATTTTACACATATGTCTTCGAAAGTAAATGAAATTGCCATGAAATAGTTTCTCAAAAATCTGCTATTTGAAATCGCCTTTATATTGTAGGTCCTGCCACTAGTGGATTAAATCAATACACACAACATAGGTGCTTTAAGAAGCTAAATTGTAAACCTGACTTAAGAATTGTGGTGATGAATTAAGTAAGTAAGGATGAGAATAGAATCAAACCTTGGATATGCATTGAATGAGACAAGATATCCCACATCCTGAAAATATTATTGCTGTGCTGAACATACATACATACATACATAATTGGCCATTATAGCCCTTCAGTCAGGATTACGGCCTAGCTTCTCACATATTACATACATACATAATTGGCCATTACAAACCTTCAGTCAGGACTACGGTCTAGCTTCTCACACCACTCATGTTGTGTGTGTTAATTTTACACATGAAAGGCGGGATCTATACTTTAAAGTCGACTCCGAAACACAGATCTTTTTGAGAAACTTTTAATGGCAATTTATTTACTCTCAGAGTTTTTTTCAGAGATCTGCTGAGAGGAAGTAGCCGAAGAACTATTTTTTCATATTTCGTTTTACTGTCTGACCTGGGGTTTGAACCCTGACCTTTTGTCTAATGAGCCAACCCACTACCTACTAGACTATGGCGACTTCACTTTAATTATTTCTTAATTAATTCCCATTAAATCTTATTAAAATACATAATAAGCATAGAAAATTTCATATTTTTCTTCAATAACAATTTCAAACTAAACAACGATTTCTGGTCAATGCTCTTCGGTTCAACTTATAGACCTTTGATTGAAAATTTTAATTAAATTTGTGAATAAATTTGTTTGCTTGACCTGGCATTTTTGCCGTTACAATTCAATAATAAAGAGTATGTGCAGCATGCAACACAGTTCAATTGTAATTACCGCAGAAGTAATTAACAAGCAGCAACACAAGGTTAGTGCAACACAATAAAATTTAATTTATTGATCGTTGAAGCTTTAACTGCCCCTCTTTCTATTCCCTGTAGCAGTCATAATTCTATTTGCAAGCAAAACTTCTCTACAAATTAACATGAAAGAGTTTCGTAATGAAATTCAAGAAGACCAACATCAAGAGCTTCGTTATTATAAAGGGTTGCAGTTGTAATAGGATTTCCATATTTATTATTATTGTTATTGTTAATGTTGTGGTTTAAGCCTTAAAGCTATGTCTGCAACGTTTTGCTGCATTTACAGCCACATCCACGCATTTAAAAGTATCTGGAGACAATAACAAGAACAGTGTAGAATCGAGTCGAAGTAGCATGTGTTTTATAAAATACTGGTCGCTAATGATACTGTCTCATAGCCAGTATTGCATTTCGAATTTCAATTTGTTTCAATTACTAAATTGGAGAAGAATTTTAGGAGTAGGAGAACGGATCGATGGCAGATTTTTTTGCAAAATTTAAATCAAAATAAAACACTTTATAGAGTTTATTTGATTTTAGCAAGGCAGTCATCTTAAACATAACTCACTTGGAAATGGTAGGAATTTCTCTGTAATGTTTATCAAAATCCGTTCTGACTACAAAATCAGTTCCGAGGTTTTCAAGTTCTGGATAATAATCGAGAATGATAATAATGACGAGTCACCCTCACTGCTCTTTGTGAAATTTTCAAGAAAACGACGGGAGTTTACAACATTTATCATTTATGTTCGGTTTTTTTTTTTTTTTTTTTTTTTTATTATTATTTTATTTTCAAATTAGTTCATTACAATAGTTGGCCTCAGCGCCTAAAGGCATTAGTGAGGCAAGTTGGCTAAATATTTTAAACTAAGTTTTATATATACATATTTAACATATTTACATATTTACAAAATAATAATATTTACATGATAATAATGATTGTTAAATTTACAGTAAAAGCTCATCCCTGTGCTCTAAGATATGTTCTTTCAGTAACTTTTTAAATATAGAAATTCTGTTTTCATTTTTAAGATTTTGTGGCAAGTTATTATACTTAAGGCTACCCATAAACTCTACACTTTGTTTAGTTGCTTCCAATCTACACCGGCTTATTCTTAGATTTCCATTATTTCTTGTATTGTACATATTTTGATTTGTTGTAAATGAAATGGTATGATGGCCAATATTATTCAGGCATTTGAATACATATAATAAAAGCTGCATTTGGTAAATACCATGTATTGGTAAAATAGTTTGACATATGTCTGTAAACATTGTTATAGTTGGATATGATATTGGTAAGTTGTAGACTGCCTTTAAAGCTTTATTCTGCATGCGCTGTAACGATTTTAATTCAGTAGTTTTTTTTATATCCATAGATGATGGCTAAATAATTAAAATGACTGTGGATTAAAGCATTATAAATGGTTAATTTTACTTCTGTATCAAATTTATTCTTAAATTTGTATAATACACCAACAACTTGAGCAGCTTTCATTCTGAGAGATTGTATGTGTTTATCCCAAGCAAGGTTGCTCTGAATGCTTATTCCCAAGTACTTAATAGACTTCACTTCTGTCACCTCTTTTCCATCAACAATTATCGAAAAATTTGTATTATTATGAGTTGGCTTAAATCGTATAAGCTGAGTTTTACTAGCATTTAATATAAGTTTATTTATTCTTGCAAACTCACATATTAGTGCTGCATCTCGTTCCATATAAGCTTTGACAACAGTTTCATGCTTGTATGGGTAAAATAAGCAAACATCATCTGCATACATAAATATTTTTCCACTAGGAGCAAGGTTAGGCAAATCATTAATGTAGATAGAAAATAATAACGGCCCAAGTACACTACCTTGTGGCACTCCATTTAAAATTCTTCTTGAGCTACTCTTATTAGCTCCAATCTGAACGAATTGCCAACGATGTGTTAGGTAGCTCCTTAACAATAGACGATCTCTTTTTTGAAAACCATAAAATTTCAGTTTATCAATTAAAATGTCATGATCTATGAGATCAAATGCTTTGCTAAAATCATAAAAAATCCCAGCTACCCCACTATGTCCTTCATCCAACCTCTTACAGATGTAGTTGACAACATTAACAACTGCTTCTTCAGTTCCACATCCTTTCCTGAAACCATATTGAAAATCATTAAGTGAATTGTTATATAAATACGATGACATTTGATTGTATAAAATTCTTTCGAAGATGTTATTAATGACTGGTAATACAGCAACAGGTCGGTATTTTTCAACCACAGAAGCGTTATTTTCCTTAGGAAGTGGAGTTACTTTATGAATTTTCAAAATATTTGGATATGTTCCAGTGCTAATCATGTTATTAAAAATGTGTACAAGAAAAGGAGTTATTTCATCCACACAAACTAACAATAATTTCGTTGGAATATTATCATGGCCACAGCTTTTATTTAAGGTTAAAATGATTTGTTTCACTTCATTTTGCATAGTATGTGCAAAACTAAATCTCGTACTGGTTTGATTTAAAGTTCGCAACAAATTAAAATGATCAGTTTGTGAGTAGTAAATTTGTGATTTTAAATTTGATATTGAATCGATAAAATAATTGTTCAACATTTCAGCTTTTTCTAAGTCATTAACTACTGCTGCTCCATTAATATCTTTTATATTAATGCTTACTCTTGAAGTTCTCCCAAGTGACTCATTTATAAATTTCCAACTCTTTTTTGGGTCTTCTTTAACAGCTTCTAATTTATTTTTGAAATAATCGTTCATGCATCCTCTTAGCGCTTTTTTGATTACATTACTAACACCTCTTAATCTTTCCATGATATCTATATTGTCGGATCTCTTTTTTCTCAGCCGTAACAGTTTTCTTTTATAAGTAATTAGTTTTTGCAAATTTCCATTAATCCAAGGAGCTATTTGTGTTTTCTTGTTGACTTTTAGAATTTTAACATTTGTTGAATTTTTAACAGCATTATCCAAGCAATCAATCAAAGCAGCTGTGTCTGTAGAAGGATCACCTGTCTCATGTAATTGAGGTAATTCAGATTGAATATATCTTTTAGCTCGATCAAAATCGCAATAAAAACGTGTTTCCTCATCAAAATCTCCATTTAATGGCTTAACATCAATTAGTATAGAAATTACATTGTGATCCGAAAATCGACATTCAATTGATTCTACATATATGTTTCTACATATATTGCTATAAACGTGATCGATGGAAGTTTCACTTCTAGGGCGTGAGATCATATTGTGACAATTTAAAATATCATAATTGGCCAGCAAATTCATCAGTTCTTCAGATTGTTCAACGTCTAAAATATCAATATTTGAAACGCCAGCAAAAATACATTGATTACGACCATAACAACAAAGCATATTCTCCAAAAAATTTAAAAATCTGTTGTAACCACATTTTGGTGATCTGTAAAATGTTATAAATTTCATAACCTTTCCATTTAACTTTATATCATCTAACGATAAAGCAATGGCATCAATAAAATCTTTGCTTTCACATATTTCAATTTTATATTTGAGCTTATGATGTACATAAACAGATGCACCTCCATATCCGTCAGCCCTGCAACAATGTATAGCGTTATAACCAGGAATATTGTATAACTGAAGTAATTCATTACTAAACCAAGTTTCTTGAACTGCTATAACACTTGGTAGCCGTGGTAATTGCACAATTAGATTTTTTAATTTATTGAATTTATCAATGGATGAGATACTACGAGCATTTATAGAAATAATACTACAGTATGAGCTTGAAATTTTGCTATAATTATCAACAAATGAATGTAAACTTGAAAAATATCTGTTTTTTAACATATAAAAAAGTAATAATTAAATACATTTCAAAAAAAAATAAAACTAATTTTTCAATAAATAAATATTTTAGGAAGATAAATAAACTTCATCCTCAGCATCTGCCACACTAGCATTCGATCTACGCATTTTCGGCTTATTAGTTGTTGCTTCAAGCAAAATTATGTCAACGTCTTCCTTACTTCGTATGATCCTTGGCTTAGATACTTCACTTTTTTTACAAAAAACTCTTCCTCCAGCAGCATACACAGCACGATATCCAACATTTTTTACTGACTTAGCATAATTTAATAAACTAAGTGTTTCGCGGCTTAAAAAATCGTTTATAAAAACAGAGGACTCTTCCCTTTTTAATTTAGGTTTAGCTGACATTAGCGCATCTTTCGATTTCTTTGTGTTAAATTTAACCACCAACGTTTTTTTCCCAGAATCATTACCGACAGCAGGTTCATTTCTTTTTTTAATAAAATATGCATCTTCAATACTGCTGGGTTGTACTTCTATACCGACATCACTAGTAAGCTTTAAAACAGCATCACTTGCTGATTGATCTTTAGGTGCAACTATTCCACTTATTATGCAGTCATTTTTCACCCTCTGGTCATTTAAAACTTTAATAGATTCTTTTAAAGATTTTACTTCCGTTTTTAATATTTTATTTTCTTTTTGAACTTCATCTAACTTTTTTTTATTCTCGGCAACACCTTTCATTATTTCATCAAACTGTGTTGACATGAAGTTTAACGACTCTGTTAATATAGACAGCTGATCGAGTTTCTTTAATTCTAATTTAATGTCATTAAGTTCTTTTTTAATGGTACCACTATTGTTGTTGTTACTGCACAAGTGGCACTCATATTCTTCGCGTTCATGGCTTAACAAGTATTCATACCTTGCTTTATCAAGTTGTGTACACATTACATGAAATTTTTTTTTACATGTATCGCACTGTATGAACTCTTCCTCTTCTTCTATCTCCAAATTACATTGTTCACACAATCTTTTATTTTTAGCATTTCGGCGGCCTTTTCCAGACATTTTTTTTATATGCTATACAACAAGAACTGTTTAAGAAAGCGATTCAAAACAATTTGGGATTTTAACTATTGAAAATTCAATAAATACAATTAATTAAAACTTTGCTTCTTAAGAAAACCAAAAAATGACGTTTACACTCGTAGGATTGCCAACTTTTTTTACTTTTCTTGAAATTATGTGGTGGTTCTGAAAAGAACCGATTGGTTGCGATAAGTTTATATTGGCTGTTCTGGTTCTTCTGCTGTTGTTGTTGCACCTGATAAAAAATGTGTAAAATTTATGCCAAGATTTATATAAAATGTTATTCTTCTTACAAGATTCTTACAGATTATTACAACAGTTGGTGTGCAGTTAACATTTTATTCACCTCGAGTTGAACTCGGCTCATTCATCATTTAGTTGGATCCATATCAGCAACTCCAGGTTTGATATCAGCCTCTAAAAAAATTCTTTCGACATTTTGCTGTAAAGTCATATAATATAGGCTGCTTTCAAGATTTACTCAACCTGCTAGCCATTACTACGACCTGGACGTAGTTAGCGGGATTTCTAATGACATCAGTAGGTTAATCCAAATTACTCATTTTCTTTAAAAATTTTTCGAATTTTTTCTTTGACAAAGTTAGATTAGGTGAGCTGGTATTTGAGACTCTTATTTTCAGACTCCAATTGTTTTATTTTAACTCGGTGTTGTTTAAAATTAATTTCTTCTTATATCTTAAATAAGCACAGGATTACAACAGTTGGTGGGGCGTTCATATATTATTTACCTTGAGCTGCACGGTTTGTTGGAACGATCATATCATATACTACAGCAACGAAAGGAAATCCCGCTGTAGACAGCTTTGGCATCAACGTGTACAACATTTTTTTTGACATTTTGCAGTCTATCCCGGCTGCTTTCAACATTTTTGAACTCTGTAGCAATAACTATCTGTACGTAGTTAACCTGTTTTCTGAGGACGTGAGTAAGGGAATTAAATTTTCATTTATTTCGTCGAATGCAAACGCATATACATACATATATAGACGTTCAACGAGATGTCTGTCGTGTGCTGCATGAATTCTATCGATGTCGATAGGATACGCCTTCATACATATCAGTTTAGAATGAGGTCGAGGAAAGCCTTTTCTTCCAAATGATTGTACGCTTTCGGTCCAAATGCAAACAAATTGCTTCGGAGATATAATTCCACCTTCAATACACATTTCCGTGTAACATAAATTTCTTATTTGGCCATCTGTTCAAAATGTTTAGCATTTTTCTCAATGAGAAGGTTGGCTTGGGCGATCTGACATTTTTCGGCTTCAATTGTTCATTTTGTCTCCGTATTGTCTCGTCATAGGTAAAGCCATTATTTACGGGTTCAACAATATCCATAGCGCGGAAGGAATACATTTTTTACTGTATATATCACATATACATATGTACGTATGTATATGTATGTATACAGAAATCTACAATGAAAATTTATAAGATGAACTTACTTTGTAGACTAGTGCATGTTGCTGAAAGGACATCTTGAGAGGCATTCTAATTGCTGTATAAACCTGCCATCGATAAAAACCTTATACTGAATTCGTTTTCTCTTCGAATCCATTTCTCTATTACACATCTAGTTTGTTTTGCTTTAAATATTCTTAACTGTTTCTTCTGAAACTGAGATTAATTTGTTGTGACAAATCGAGTCCCTTAACAGAGTGAGTGGAAGAATTTCGAGGATATGTACCCTATGTAGAGAGAAATCATTCTGCAGAATATGGATGAGTCGAAAGCCGATAATGAATAATCCCACAAATATAGAGATCACGCGGTACAGGGATAACTCGTGAATGGTATCCGGTCAAGCTGAATATGCTGTGCAGGGATGCTAGGAAAAGCCTCTGAGGGATGCCAGTTCATGTAGGATTTTACGGCAATGTGCAACCAGATGAGTTTGCAAGGCACACCGAAAAGTCGCAAAGTAAACATTTGTTGCTTAATTGCTACGAGAAGATTTTTAAGTGATTTATTAATATAAATAAACATAAGTGGCCTTTTGACCGCGTGTTGTAGAATGAAAGAACGCTTGTTCGGGATAGAGGTCGTCTCAATCTGAAAATGTAGATCCTTATAAGAGGAGAATAATCGTATGCATTAATGCACCACAAAAAGAAACCCCTGGAGACTTATCAAGCATTAGGCTTGATCTTATCTTACTCAGGCAGAACTGGACAACATCTTAATGTTGGTCTGGGCAACAGGATTGGGAGCTACATTAGAAGGATACTTGATATAGATTGAGGAAAATACTCGCAGTACTATGTCATCTATGCATACATAATTGGTCATTACAACTCTTCAGTCAAGACCACAACCTAGCTTCTCACACCACCCATGTTGTATGTGTTAATTTTATACATAAGTGGTGTAGACGCCAAACGACAGATTTTTGAGAAAATTTTCGTGGCAATTTTATTTACTCTCAGAGTTTTTGCCAGAAGAGAGAGGAGAGCCGAAATATATTTTTTATATTTCGTTTCGTATTTGAACCGTGGTCTCACGTCTTATCAGATAACACTCTACATACGAAAATACGGCAACTTCATTGTGGATGATCAATAAATTAAATCATCAATCACAGCCTCATGAAATGCATTGATCATAAAAATATTCATTCATATTTTTTGGTATTGCATTGTATTAGGTATCTAAACGCTACAATATTACAAACTTTGTTCACAACTTTAGTTGAGTTTCGTTTAGTTTTTGGCAATAAATTTTTCCATTAAATTAGCTGCAAACGATAATGTCGAGTTAATCAATAGTTTAAAAGCAATTCTTTCATATACAAACAACAGCATATGGTGTTGAATAGTCAATAAGGTTTTAGAAAAAACAATGAGCCAAGGGAGGTAAAGTACATATATGTCATTATGACAGACATCAGCAATCATCAACCATTAACAACCATATGAAAATTTAGACAAAATGTTGAAACTTTTAAAACGATAACGATGTACGTTATATTACTCATCACCATAATTATGACAGTAATGATGATTTCAATAATAATTATAATCAATCGGCGTTATGATGATAGTAATAATAATGCTGTCGACATGTTGTTTGAAAAACATTATACACTCCCCGAAATATTTATAAGACCAAACGTATTTCTCGAAAAACTTAAAATCTTTTAGAGCAATTCGTACCATTTTTGGGTTAAATATAACTAACTATAATATAAATCTTTTTATGTAAAAAAAATATATTTTTCTTTGTTTAATAAAAGGATAGCACAAAATGAATTTCATTTTCAAACGAAATGATTATAAGACCAAAATTAAATAATATTCACCTAAAGCTAAAATAACAATGATAAAAAACAACTACTGAGTAATTTTTGTATTTATCAGTAATTAGTGTGTCCACCGTGATTAATAATGACTTCCTGAAGTCGACGGGGCATAGAATTTATTAAATTTTCAATGCAATTTTGACCAATCCTACTCCATTCTCTTATGATGCCACTTTTTAAACATTTTACATCCTTATACTGAGTGTTATTATTGAAAACTTGGTCTGATAGTATTGCCCATAAATTTTTTATCGGATTTAGATCTGGACTACATGCCGGCCAATTCAAAACTGGTATGTTTCTGGAGGACAGAAATGATTTTGTTGCTTTTGATTTATGGTTTGCGGCGTTATCCTGCTGAAATATCCAATTGTTGCCTAACGAATCATCCCCAAAATTAATTAAAACGTCATCTAATAATTCAATATACTTCTCGCTATTCATTTTAGTTGATATAAAACAAATAGGAGTCCTTCCCGTAGTTGAAATCCCAGCCCAAACCATTACGGTGCCTCCACTGAAATTTCGCGACATTCGTTGATTTCTTTTTTTACGACACGGCGACTTCACTATCAGACCAAGTTTTCAATAATAACACTCAGTATAAGGATGTAAAATGTTTAAAAAGTGGCATCATAAGAGAATGGAGTAGGATTGGTCAAAATTGCATTGAAAATTTAATAAATTCTATGCCCCGTCGACTTCAGGAAGTCATTATTAATCACGGTGGACACACTAATTACTGATAAATACAAAAATTACTCAGTAGTTGTTTTTTATCATTGTTATTTTAGCTTTAGGTGAATATTATTTAATTTTGGTCTTATAATTTTTTCGTTTGAGAATGAAATTCATTTTGTGTTATCCTTTTATTAAACAAAGAAAAAAATATTTTTTTTACATAAAAAGATTTATATTATAGTTAGTTATATTTAACCCAAAAATGGTACGAATTGCTCTAAAAGATTTTAAGTTTTTCGAGAAATACGTTTGGTCTTATAAATATTTCGGGGAGTGTATGGCCAGTAGTGGCTGACAACCATAAACCAATTGCCATATTCAAATATATTTAAATGAAATTTCCTCTCCGGCCAATAAATGGAATTTAGTTTTAAATTTGAAAGCAATTTTACAAATACCAAAAAGGACAAAAATATTTACAAAATGAAGCATATTTTGTTAAATTAAATAAATAAACTATGCATATATAATTGTGTTTGTTTGTTTATTGTTATAAAATACATAAATACGTGGATGTAAAATAACTTCTAATTAGTGGTTTAAGTATCTTTTCATTTTTTTCCGCAATCATACCAGGCAGGACATCTCTCATAATATTTTTTGTGTGTTATTTCAGCAGCGAAATTAGTTGGAAAACCCACAATGGAATTTTGTGTATTAAAAACAACAAAAGCTGTTGAAAATAGTTATAAATGTCATTAACGAGAAAGTTAGAAAAATTTGAAACAGAGTTAACGAATAATCGAGTTTTTTTTACTTCAAACAATGCATACAGTGACCTGCTTTGGCAAGCATAAGACGATAACGGAGCACCCTAACTGATGGCTAACTTTTTTTTACTTGAATAGAGTTTTTTTCACAAACTATTGGAGGCTTATTATGAAATATCGACCATCAAAGGACAGAATAACGGTGACCAATTAATTCAGCTTCCCATTTTCAAAGCCTTTTAGGAAAATGGGTAGGATAGATTAAATTTAAAGCCGCCTTAAAAATCATAGATTACATAGATCCTGTAAGGAAGGTCCCGTTGTTATAACAATAGTGCTAATTCCGTCATTCACCTTTGGCTAGACACGTTCTGTCAATGAATTCTGGATGCCCAAGAATTCTTTGCCACAGGATCCCAAGTTTGGCTCAACAGCAGTGCACATTTTGTAGATTTTATCGTTCCTTACTTTCAGTGTTGAGACTTGATTTAGAGAAGAGAATAAATAAAAGCCTTAAACCGTGTAAAAAGTAGATGTTTTGTAGAGGCTATACACTCCTAAGAGTGCTTATGGAAAACAATGCTTATTTTAATGGAATGTACTTTCATTTAAAACTGAAACTCTTCAAAATTTAAATAAATTTGATAAATTGGTTACTTTTTGTTTAGTTCGATTTATTGGTTAACCAAAAGCATTCATTCAATCGAATTGATGCCCCAAATTTAACCGCATCTCTAACACCGGTTTGTAAACACGCTCGATTAAACATATTGGTGGTGACAACTGTGCCTAGATGATTTCTGATGTCTAATCCTATATTTTACCAACCAAAGCCATAAATAAATATAATTCAAACGGAATTGTTTTTACATTTTCGGGAGGGGTGGGGCGACGCGAATTTAAAAGTTATTTGGCAATTTATTTAAAATTTAATTGAGATTTTATTGTTGTTATATTTGTTGTTTTAGTGTTGTTTTCGAATTCATTTTAATGTTTTATGACACCTCTACTGATCTCGCAATTGGGTGTGAATTGGATTTCTATTGTTCGACAGGATTTTTACAAACGAGATTTTCCGTTTTTTTTTTAATCCTATAAAACCTACAACAACAACAATAACATGATTTCTATTTGTATTTAGTATGCGCCATAAAATATTTATTTGAACGACTTCACATATTCAAATACTGCTTCTCACCCTTTAGACTAGCATTTATTGGATTTAAATTTTTAGAAACTTTTCCACTTTTTCAGTGGCTGGCTGGCGGTATAATCGCAAGTGGGAATTTTGAGTGAAAACATTTATTTTTTCAATGAACACAGTCGATTATTAATTGCATTTCAGATTAGAATGTAAATACGAAGAATTGCATTAAATTTTTATTTATTTTAGTCAAAATTGAATTTGAATTTAAAATTATTTTTTCATTTGCATCATTGGCGTGACTCCATTATGCCAATAAATAGTTGAACGTGCACGTTTAAGCTTTAAATAAGAGTGAAACAGTTATTGGCAGGAAATAAAGTAATTACCGGTGACAGAAAAACAACAATAATATTAAAAAAAACGATGAAGGGAAGCACAGCTTATATCAACTAAAAGGTTCATTAAATACATTGCGATTTAGTACGTTACCATCCGAGGTATATTATTTTAAGAACGACAGACAGGATGTTCAAGGCAAGGTTATGTTCGTTAAATACGGAACGATGACAAGCTATTTACAGCAGCTAATTATGATAGAAAAATCCGAATCCATAGTGCCTATCATAAGCAAGTTACTAAGCTACAGAGCAAAGAACTTTAACAATTTATAAAGTTTGGCCTACTGTTGCAGATGAAAGGGCTGCCATCTGTTGTCGTAGTTGCATTGATAGAGGTGGGGAGTAATTTTGCTGATTTAATCCTACTGTATTATAAATAGAAAATACTTCGAACTGAAGGATACTGCAACCATCTTGTAATCCAAAGTATATCTGATTAATTAGTTTGATGTAGTTCTACAAGGGCGTGAAACAGCTTCAAAAACCTCTCAGACAATTTCGAATTAAGTAACTCCCGCACTGCTAAAGTAAATCAGTTCTTTGATCATTCTATTAGTTATGAAACACAACCAAACAAAACTAACAATTGCGGAGCGCAGTTACAGCTTGATCCAGTACATGTCAGGTGCTCACCTATAACTTCTAGCAGCAGGAAGTAACCAAAGAAGATGATGTGTGATCTAATGGAAAGTATGGAGTCGTCCAATCTAAATTGGCAGTCAGCAGACCTCCATAATGGCCAAGAGTTTCGTCTGAAAAACACTTGAGCCAACATGAAACCTGTGGTAATACTAGAGCATGACTTCAATTGAGAAGTCAACAGAGTTATTGCTTCTATCTAAGCAGAACTGATACTCGGTGAATAGACAACAGAGAAGTACCGGAATTTCCCAAGGCTTTTATGGTAAAACAACCCAAGGAAGAACCCAAAAGAATATCGAATGATAGTTTCATGGAGTGTGGTGATAACTGACATAGATTATAAGGATTGGAACTTAAAAGGCAAAGCATCAGGGTGTCTACTAAAACTTCCGTTCCGAGACGCAGAGAGACAGAGGGTATTTGCAAAGACAGTTCGGTTTTATTGGAATTTCTGAAGTCTTTTGTTTTTGTATACCAGAAACAAGTCCTTTAAACCGTTGTCTACAATCTGACAATATTAAGAATATTCTAACCTGGAAGAATGCCGAATCAAGATCTTTAATGATATCCTGAATACTAATTAGCAGCAATGCAAACCGGAAAGAGAGAGAGGAAATCAATTGGCCAACAATTGCAAAAAAGCCGGTGAATGGATTTCGATGGGAATCGAGACAAAAATAGACCAGCATACTTGTACGGGTCGAAACTAAAACGAGTCTACTAACTGTTATTCCACCGCTTCCGTTATGAGTTACAACTAGAGGAGTTTTATTCACGAAAAGTGTTCTGATAATCTTCTTAAACTTATTTTACCACTAAAATCCAATTGTAATGAATTCTGTCAGGTAATCTATTACACAAATTTTTTATTAAGCAAACGAAAAAGAAAAAAAAATTATTTTAGAAACTTACAAATAATGGCAGCCATTAAAAGCAATTATCTGAGTGTGTATTTCAATTTCATTGATCCATTGAATGCCTTCATATAGACAGTAAATACAACATGAATATGAATTTGAAGCAACAACAGCAAATATTATCAGATAAAATATTGGGTAAAAGGCAACATTATTTATGCCAAGCAACAGGCAACAAAAATTGGGTTAATGGGATTAAATCTGTTGCCATGATTTATGGACAACAGTGTCATTGAGAATGAAAAAAGAGTAGTAAATAGGTATTGAAAAAAAAAACAACAACAAATAAACAAAAAATGGCCAAAAAGCTTAAGTTGGTAAGAATTTCAAAAACCAAAGGGAGATTCAAAGTGAGAAAAAAAAAGAGAAAACACTCACCAGTTAATTAACCCGGATCGTTAACGCTGGAACTTGATGCTGAAGAGCCGGGTAGTTTACACCAACCTTTGCGATTCCAAAAACTACGCGCTTTTGATACATTGGGTTGGTTATTGAAAGCGACGGGACTGGGATCTTCAGCGGCTCTTATTTTGGCACAATTTAAAATACGGCAACCGCAAGAGACTCGCGTAAAAAATCCCGCGGGATTTTGCAAGTCCTCGTTAATACGCTGTGACTTCTGATGTTGCTGTTGTTGATGAAGATTGTGTACGTGTGATGTATGGTGTTGATGTTGCATATGCAATTGTTGTTGTTGTTGTTTTGTATTCTGGTGTATTTGAAGTAAATGTTTAATAGAGCGTGGTGAAGTTGTTGCTAACACTGCTGACGATGAGGATGCAGATGTTGTTGTTGCATTTGTATTATGATTGTCGGCTCTTTGAAATGAACGACAACTTTGTGTGGCATAACCAAAGGCACTTTGTTGACTTTCAGCAGCTTCATTGCTACCATCTGCTGCAGTCCTTGTACTTGACAGGTTAGTTGAACGTGAACTCATGAGGGCTTTGGTCTTGTGCAGCCGCAGTGAACCAATGTAACTAGCGCCACTGGAACCACTAAAACCACTATCTAGATCAGACGCTAGACAAGAGGATTGCAAAAGGCCAGCACTTATCGTTGCCGGTTTGGGTACGGGCGAGATGAAGTCATCTGCTGATCCTCCCGCCAGAGCCGTATCACATATGTTGTCAGCCGATAAAGAAGTCAGCCGCAAAGGCTGACCTGAAGCTGTGGTAACACTGACCATGCGCGTTGGCGGCTCTTTGTCCATGGGACTACTATTGGGCGGACTTTCTGGCATAAGCAAGGCCTCTACGGACAAATTAAGTTCGGCTAATATCTTATGATGTCTATTTTGTACTCTTCTCAGTTCCATCTCTACCAGAGTTTGGGTCAGTGAGCCAGCCAAATGGGAAGCAGCTTTCAGCTGGTGGGCACTGGTCATTGCGTTGGAGGAGGATGATGTAGATGAAGCCGAAATTTCTTCGTAAAAATTTTCCGATGTGGAAATATTACTACAGTTAGCTGAGACCATCGCGCCAGCTACATTGTGGCTCTGTTGTTGCGTAAGTCTTGTTTGATACGATTGTCGGGTAGTTGGTGATACCAACAATTTGTTCTTTTTGCCTTTCAACAGAAGAGCTCTTATGGAATTTAGTGGCGGGGGAATGAGATCTTCCTCTTCATTTGCTCCTACTGTAAGCTCAGCATGAGGTATGTTGGTATGTTTCATAACGGCACCTGGTTCATAGTAGGCATATGAATAGTCGTGATGTTGTTGTTGCTGCAGTTGCAACAGTTGTAAAGAGGTGATCTGTGTGCATTGGCCATGATGATCCTCAATACTGTGATGATGTTGATGCTGATGATTCAAACGTCCCAAAGTCTTGGTTTGTCTTAACAGACCACCACCACAACCCTTAAAAGAGACATGGGGTTCTGTATCCACATACACTTCGATGGCATCTAAATCAGCTTCTAATTGTTGTTGCTGTTGCTGGTGTAAAAGATGCTGATGTTGGTGTTGTTGTTGTTGAAATTGATGTTGTTGTTGCTGCTGCTGCTGCTGTGCTTGCCTGTTTATCTTACGAAATGTTTTGACATTCGCATTTGTCACGATGCCAGGCGTGTTAGTGGGACTTACGGTGGAGGGCATAGTTGGAGTAACCTCTGCCGTTACCGTGTTCTTTTGAAATGTAGTCGTTTGAGACTGTGGCTGTTGTTGAGCTGCACTGCCAACACCACCTGCACTGTCATTTGCTGTCGATACCGATAGTTGTTGCATATTAGCTGTTGTTGTTGCCTCCGATGTATTTCGATATTGAGGTGTCGTCGTACAAGTTTTTGGTGTTGCATTGTGTTGCACATTTTGCTGTTGTTCTGGTCTCACCAAATCACTTTCCTCGTTGTGCTGCTGTTGTTGTTGCTGCACCTCTGGTTTCAGTGCCCCAATATTTGTGGTTTGTTCACACTCTTCCAGATGACGTTGATTTTGTGGTTGCTGTTGTCTCGTGTAGTAGTTTTGATTCGTTATAATGGCTTGCGTTTGTTGTTTCTGTTGTTGCAATTGTGTGTGTTGGTGCTGGTGTTGGTCTTGCAGCTTTAAATTCTTTTGCTGTTGCTTGTTTAGATTGCGTTGACTGCGGCCTAAACCCAAACAAGCCTCCATGGCACATATTGTTAATTTGACTTGATGACAGTTTTTTTAAACTTACAACAACACAAATACCGGGTTTTCTTTCGGCTTTCTCTGTTTCGTCCTGTTCAATTGATTAGAGGGAGGATGCTGCGTGATTAAATGTTTCATACTGACCAGATGATAGTTATCAGTTGATGGCTGTAATTGTAAGATTGATAGAAATGGGTAATCAATGCAGTGTTTAAAGGAAAAAAAACAATTTTTTAAACTAAATTGTTGGAAAATTAAATGTGATCTCTTGTGGAGAAAATTAGTCTGAATATCACTTAGACGTGCTTAAGCAATAGCCCTCAATCAAAGAGACCAACTATTTTATGATATAAATACGGGCAATTATTTTGGTAGAGTTTAAGGATTATTGAAACATACATACCACCAGTATACAATATTTCTAAAACCTCTAATTGCATGCAATAAATATTAAACACTAGTATTGTTAACACATTTCAAAAGATTTCTTGTGATAAATCATAGCAATTAAAATTTTGAAAATTGAAGACAAAGTTTCAAAAGAAAATAATTATTAATACGCTATACCCAGCACGGCTAAGGCATATGGTGCTTCTGTTCACATCTTCGTTGCACTCTTACATACTAAATAAAAACAAAAACAAAACTCGCACTTATGTTGTGCGAGTTAATTTTATATATGAGCATCGAACCTACAGTTTAAAGTCGACATCGAATGACAGATTTTTAAGAAACTTTTCATGACAACTTTATTTACTTTCAGTATATAGATTTGGACCAAATATGATACCCGTTTTACTGGGTCTTAACATAGAAGTAATGTAACCAGATTTGTGGGTGGGCATTAGGCTGTCCCGTCCTTGAATGACAAAACCAGTTCTTTGAGCTACACTTTCGCAAGTGGTATAAAAATTTTACACAGATTACGGTAAAAGTAATAAAAACGTTTTTACAAACCTAAACCATATGCTTAAAATAAAAAATAAAAAGAAAAATATATTGTATTACAAAGGATTATGGTAGGAAAAGAATTTTGTTTCAGTTGTCTTTGTGGCACAATGCAATGTTTATTGGCAATAAATTTATGCTACAGTACAGATTTTAAAAAGGTTGACAACATTTGATGCCACAGAAAGTATTTACATTTTTTGAGCAACAAAACGCGGGCAACAGACTCGGCATAATTTACAGAAAATGTATAGAAAGCCTTTTTGAGGTGTGTTAGACTCTAGAAGAAGGTAACAAGAAAATAATCGTAAATTATCCAATAGGAAATCTCACCTAATATCGACCAGAGTAGCAGATCCCTGTTCATTTAAATTAGATTCTGTCAATCGACTGCTGTGTGTATATCATACATGGCCGCTTCGTCCCAAAACGTAGCTAGAAAGCATGATTGGATACTCAGTTAGCAGACTATGGCCCCAAATACCACATACTTAAAGGAACAGATACAGAATCAAATACACAGAAATGGAAAAAATATTGAGACGATCCGTAGCATGAAACATGGATCAGAAGTTGAAATGTTGAACTTAGAAATTCTCTGCTTTAAATGGATTTAAACACCTATTTTCTGAAAAATCAAGCGATCAAGAAAAAATAAAAGCAGAGTTGGAATACTGTCATTAAACAAATCAAGTAAAGCGCTTATAGAATGATCGCATAGTTAGTCATGATTATTGGTTTGTTGCTGTATTTGAGAAATAGGAGAGAAGAAGAATAGAAGTTTTAAAACAATGCCTCAGCAATTGTTCCATAAAGCCTGGGTTAATGTTGTGAACTAAGACTCCTCTGATCTAAGAAAAGAGAAAATATCAACGCCGAGCATTATAAGAACACATGATAATGCTATTTATTGAGAAAGACTAGAACTCAATGAGCTAAGTTTCTCACTGTATTACATACAATACAAAAATCCCATCATATCAAGTAATTTATTAAGCACAGCTTCCCCAGGTGGAGCGCATCCGAAATGCCAAATTTTTTGATGACCCCGGCAAATAAATCAGGTTTATTTTGACCGATGGGGTGAGTTGACATTGAAGGACGCTGTAGATTGTGGCTTATTTGCATACACGTGTGATTTATTGAAACTCCAAGTATAACCGGGTCAATTCGCACGGTTATGGTTGCGATGACCATGCCCTCAAGTTGATCGAGCACAATATTTAGTTTCGCTAAGCTGAGTGGCATGTAGCGTCATCCTCTTAACACCAGATATCTTTGGTGTCCAGTTCATCAAATGTGCCACAAAAGAAGTTGTTATAGTTACAGTGCTTCTCGTTGTAAGTAGCCAACGTTATTCTCAAAGATATGTATGTATATGGGCTGTGACTTCTTCGGGATGTATTTTTCCGCTTGCATCCATTGTGGACTGGTATCGTCCCAAATTCGAAAATTTTGTTTATTCTCTTAACCATTCATCCAGAAATAAATAAATGAAGGAGATGATCACTAAAGTCAGTTGCCAACTGCTCCAGACTCCTTTCAGCCAACACAAGTCGTTGTTTATAGTCGTCCATGGTGATTTGGCGAAACACACAGAATCAATGATAAAGAGTTTGACAAATGTGGCTATAACTAGATGGCCGTTGTCAACTGCCAAATTTGGAAAAACCCTGTTAGTAGACCCGATATAAAAACGGAGGTTGTCGTGTCCAGGCAATGAGAGAAGACTACCTTATCATTATAGAATTTGCTTAAAACGCAAACAAATTATAAGAAGTTGGATTAAATATATGACGGATAGAAAAAGTATTCCAACTGGGAGTAGGAGGAATAACTAAAATAGTTCTGCGAACGGCAATTGTCCGTTGAAAAATTATTGACTATATCTGGAATTTCATGCTCAACAGCTCAATAGTTGGATAGCTATCAACTCCCATTCCTAAGTACCAAGTTTTCTGTTTCTTCCAGAGTAGCGTAAAAATATTTCCTTATTTTTTTATTTTTTAATTGGATCCCTATTTAGTACTATTTTTTGAAGCGACACAATTATTATTCCCTTATTTTTATTGAAATATTTCTGCGAATTCAAATTAAAATTCAACCACTTTAGTTTCAACTTTATTTCATTCATTCGTACTACGTCCGCCCTTAAGAATCGTGACATTCGATTAAATTTAAAACAACGTTATTACAAGTATTTTTTAATTTCTTGTCGTCAATTGTACTCCACTGCTGCGCTGTAAGTCAATTATTGAATGATAAAAATGTTGCAAGTAAAATATTTTTTACAAATTATTGTTGCAGCAATTGAAACACATACGCAGAAACACAAACATTTTTCAAATGCGTTTCTGATTTTAATGAACACAACATAATACAACACAGAGCCAGAAAGCATGAGCAAAATACGACGGTGCGATAACAAGACTTGGGTGACAATTGCAAGTCATTGCCGTTGCAGGCAATACAGCAACCACGACAATGACTACAACAACGTTGCTGAACGCGCTTACAATGGCAGGCCAACAGAAAGAAAGAAAATATGTAAGTTCCTTTACTTCTTGTTGTTGCTGTAGTTGTTTGGCTAAAAATTCGTTTAATTAGCAGCAATTAATCCGTAGTGTGGTTGTAATTCATACTTGTCAACGATAGTATGGCAAAAAGAAAAGAAAATACAACCACAACAACAAAAAAGAGTGGCTGCAAAATAAAGGCCATAACATGCAACAACACACTGAAAAGAAGCACGAACCAGCAGCAGCAAATCATGTGATAATTGTGATGCTGGTGTTGCTGCCGCCTGTTAAAAAGAAGAAGAAAATCGAATAAAACAATGCAACAGAAAATGCATAAAACCCACACATTCTTACGCATGTACTTGCAGTATTTACGGCATATATAAATCAAAGTGTACGTATGTTGGTTGAAGTGAATCTCTTGCTCCTTTGGTAGCGTATTGTGTGGCAAGGAGGTATCTTTTTTAACTTGTTTTGCTCTTCGTTTCTTCTATGCATTCCGGTCATCCGTTGGCTTTGTTTTATTATTTCGCATATTTATGGAAAATAAAATGACCATATTGTTGTCGCCGTTGCTGGACTAGTCATATTGGCGTGTGCTGCAGGCATGGTAAACGTTTGAGCCAATAACTGCATGTTGCACCAGCTATTTATTGTTGGGTCTGGTTGCTGATGATTGCTTTGGATATTTTGCACAGTATATTGTGTATGTAAGCATTCTAGAATGTGAGAAAACTATTGTTGGGTGACAACAAATTGTTTTCATTCATTCCCTTTATGGATTTGATGTTGTTACTATTTTATACTCTTGGCTCTTCGTCAGTGATAGTGTAAGTATATGAAGCAAGAGTACAATAATATGGAAGCAACTAATAGCATTAACAGTTCCCGAGAAGATGAAAAGCATTGGCAGCCCACTTTTTCGGAATAATCTGGAAGTGTGGAGTTGACTCAAGCTACCCCAGCTACCCCCAGCCCGTCTTCACTTATCAGACGAGAGCCAGTGGTTCAGACACCAGCTCAGACACCTCGAACAAAACGAAATATGAAAGAATACATACAAATACGGCGATGCCTCTGTTGTTCGGAATCAATGGCTCATGAATATTAAACCTGACTAAAATGGTTGTAATTATGAATTAACTATTCACCCTCAGCCAACCTTTGATCTGCATTCAAAGGGATATGATAATCCACATCCGTTTTCCTTAATATTTTTGGTTCTTCATCGATATTTTCTCGTTTTTTAAAACTAATAAAGAATTCAACTGATGACAGAGAGAATAAAGTCAAAGGCATGTGTTAAACATTTAGTGCCGCATTTATTAAATTTCTCTGAAGTTTTTATTCGAAAGATTTGTGTCGTCTTCCAACCACCAGCACTACTCGTGCTACAACTACTTATTCTCATCACTTGTGGATTTAATTCATTCGAAAAAGTTTATTAGTTTAGATTGCCATGGTCGTGTGATTGCTGCTGCTGCAGTTCTGTTTTGCAGCTGTTGCTTCTGTCGCAAGTTTCACAGTCTAGAGAAAAAGCAAAAGCAATTCGAAGGATTTTAATGCGAGAATACAAATTAAGAGGCTTCACAAGCAAAGTACCACGAGTATTTGTATGAATAAAAAAACAATTTCTATAAATTGTTTATGAATAAATGAAGAGCTCTGTAATGCTGTTGGTAGTTGTTGAAGCAGATATTTTTGTAAAATTTCTTTGAAAATTTTTCTAGAATAATATACAATTTGTGAAGATTAATTGTTACCATCAGGGAGGAAGGGTTTTTTTTTGTAAAGCTAATAAGCTTTTGTTGTTGAGAAGAAAGACGCCTGTTTGAGTTCAATGCTACAGAAAATTTTTAAATTTCATTAACACTGTAAAGTTTGAACAACTACTTTGGTTCGGCAATAGAACGGTTCGCATTCTAACAGGAATTCTAACCGGACACTGGCTTTTGGCAATTTCGCTGACAACATCGGTCTGTCCCACCAAGATTACTTCAGAAGCTGCCATGATGTGGAGGAAATTAAATCGGTACAAAACATTTTATGCGATCGCCCTGCACTTCTGAACAGACGTTATCGGTTTTTTGGTAACAGAACGTTTCAAGATATGGGAATAGTGGCAAAGATTTCACCAAAGAGAACTGGCCAGTTGCATCCTGTGCTAGGAATGTTTCAAGCCCGCTTCCAGCGGATCCTGACAAGGGCTTACCTCACATTGGATAACACAATGGTCCATATAGGCCGCCGATTGAACTATCCGGTGAACGGCAAGCTACCCGTTAACTTAATCTACTACCTTAACCTTCACTATTCTACAGGGTTCATGATTTTTCCCTCATGATGAAATACATAAAACCCATGAGGAAACCACGAGTATTTTCCAAGCGGGAAAATTTTTCAAAATAAATTGGACAATAGACAGGACATAGCAATACGATACAACACAGCCAGGCCTCAAATTCCAGTGCTCGGCTCTTTTGAGATTAAATCAAAGACAGTCTGCAGGTTACCAGCTTTGTATGCAAAAAGAGGTGGATGTTGGGAACGGTATTCTCAACGAAATCGAAGATAAAAATTAAGAATTTTGAAGTAATCAAAATTTTGTTTGGGAGAATATAATAAGAAGAGTTCTGAGTTAAGCATCAGAATAATAAAATCAGTTTCGAGTCATCCATTAAGCTGTCAAGAAACAACCTGAGGTTGATAACCGATTTTTTGACATGGCACACGGAATGACTTATCTAGAATGGGGTTTTTCTAGTCCAACATGTAGATTATATGACAACGATAGTGAATCATCGGAACGCATTCTTGAAACCCGTAGGGCATTAATGCATTACAGGAGACACTGGGCAAAGAATTATCATTGCCGCCACCGATCAGCATCCAGAAGTTTGTCTAGTAAATAAGCTTGGAAAAGACTATAAAAGACCTCCAAAGTACAATAGATAATACGACCACACAGACACTTTTACACGACAATACAACAATACTACACATATAATGCAGTGCGTACATACATTTATTTGAAGATTTGAGTAAAACATTTTGAGATAATAGTAATGTGTGACTTTGGGAGTCAGGAGTATGCCAAGGTTATTCGCATTTGGCTTTGCAAAGCTAGTTCCTTGAGAATTGCTTATAAATAGGAACAAGGATTTATTCCAGCCACAGCTCGCTTTTAGAGTCGTGAAACTCACCTTTGCTGCTTCCTTTTATAAGAGCGATGCCTTCTGACGTAGTATGCTATGGTTTGGTAATTCATGTGAGAAATTACAGTAAAATTTTTTCTACAAACATAAGCACAATAATTTGCTAACTAGCCAACTCGCGGTCAATAAAAGCTTAAGCTGTGATTAAGAAAGCGTTCACATTAAAGAATGTTTCAAAGGCAAGAAAAATAAAATATTTTTTTAATGAGTTTCCTTTCAATAAAATCAGCTGTCACTTTTTTGTATTTTCTTCTCGCAGCTTTGTTGTAAAGTATTTCTTTTAGCCGCTTTTATGAGCCAACCTCACTGCTCATTTTGAAAAAAGCGATAAAGTACAACATTAACAGAAGTCCTCTAGTCTAAGCCACCCAGGCAATTCCACTTTAGATGTCAAGAATAGGGTTCACAATACTTTCAAGTGAATTGCAACTTTTTCATGCATATCTATTAAGCATTTTTATTGTCCCGTGAGGACAGAGATCAACTCAGATCTCAGAAGAGAAAAATTAAATTTTTTTTATGTAGAAGTAGAAATTCGATTTTTTTATGTTAAAATTCGGCCAGCCTAACTTGGCGGTAGAACAGGTCTAGTCTTCTACCCAGGAAGGAATATGAATTCTTTTAACTCTCCTACGATAATTAAGAAAACGTTGTTTTCACAATTTTGACTTTAGCGGATGGCTACTAAGGCAAAGTGAATATAGAATATATCATGTCAGTAATAACAAATGACCGTCCCATGCATTTTATTCCTTAAAAGCAAGATACATACTTAAAAAATTTTAATTTCAGTATTTAATCAGTAAAAACTAACTCGCAGACTTAGAATTAAACTGAAACAGAAATAGATATTTAACTCTTGCACAAGTTATGGAGGAGCAGGAGGCATAACAAAGGATTAACATGTAGTTGCTGTTGTTGTAATTAATATTCATTGAAAAGTTACACAAAATTACAGAAATTCGAACGATATTCGAATGTTTACAACAAATATTAACAAGGGTTCAGATTACAAGAAAAGGAATATAAGATATGCTCAACTCTCATATACGGATACAAGGGAACAGGTACAACGGATGACATTAGCAAAATTAACAAGAGGACAAAACAAGACAACATTTGTAGATTATTGTTGTAGTTGTTGTTTTTTTAACAAACAGACAATCGAGAAATTTTGATCATCTACAACACATTGTTTAATTAAATAAGGGATAAATAACAAATATTTTGAAAAAAGCACAGAAAACCTGAAACACACTATATAGATGACATTTATGCCTTTTGAAATATTTAAAACAAGAATTTACAGAAACTAAAGAACGGGGACACACGGGTAGACTTGGACAGACGTTTAAGGTTAAGATTATTTAAATAATAAAGAGAAGATAAATGTTTTCATAAATTGTGATTAAATTTAAAACATGTTGACGATGAGATACCAACAACGAATGAGCCCAAAAACCTAATAGAAAACAGCAAAAATGCTGTCTAAACTTATTTTTTAAAATGTTTTTGATTTACTTTTAATCTCTTTTTGATTTTAATTTTCAATTTTCCATATTATAATTGCATAGACACTACTTAACATTTATAATTTATGACATTTGCATGAGCTTAGACCAATCAATTTGCTTTTAATAGAAAAAAAGAAAAAAAATACAAAAAAGTAGAATTTTATACTCTACAATGTCAATAGTACGAATGCAAATACAAAAAGGGCATTAAAAATATTAAAACATTGTACTGCCTGGCTAACCGTACATAAGTTTAACTGTCTGTGCAATGGCAATCATTTTTTTTGTTTACTGCCCCCTGTATTTTTTATCCTGTTGAAAAGAATTGACTTTATTTGATTGAAACGATTATATTTCTCAGTGGTCTGTGTGTAAGACATTTATACAATAGGTGTCCCCTTGCTATTTGATTGCCTTTGGCATTCCGGACAAGTGTCGGGCAATTTTATTGAAACACTTTAATGTGTTGTGTATGGATGGCTATGACACTCATGTTGTACTCACTCGTACAGAAATTAATTGAATTTAACATTTTCAAGGATTAAATATTCATAAGGATTTTATGAACTGAGGAGAAGCTCTATGAAAGGAATTGAACAACGGTAGCAAAAAACGATTTATTACAGTGCAGACATAAAGTCAACCTGCACTTTATACAAGTGTTATAATTGATTACTTTTTTTTCTTCTGGTATTCTTTTAATATTTGCATAACAAGGATAATAATCATTCATAAGTCTAGTTTGTCTCTTCTCCGTTCAATCACATTATAAATTGTATGTATGCCATACGGATGATGAAGTTGTTAGTCTGTGTCGTTATAAAGTGCCTATTAACTAACAAAAGGAAAAAAAATATTTCTTTTTATCAATTTCTACGCTTATTTTAATTTAATTTCGTTTCTCTTTTGGATTTGTTGCAAAATTTCCATAAAAGTTATTCAGTAATCCTCTGCAAACACAATAAATCTAATCAAAACCATAGTTTGCACAAAGTATTCATAAATAGCAGATGTTTCAAATCATTTTATTGACAATAATCATGAGATTATGATGAAATATTATAAGGCTGAAAATACAGTCCTTATTTTATAACAATACTTGGGGAAGAATGCTCAGAAATGTTGCAAAAAATATTCGTTTAAAAGAAACAAAAAAAAAAAAAAAATAGAAGTAGGACATTTAAAATTTTGTTTTAATGTACTACGAGGACGTCTTAATAAGCGCATGACATTTTGAGTTTCCCATTCCTTAACTATCAAAGGCAATATTACTGCCAGTAACAGTGGCAATAAATGGAACAAAGCGATTTTCCTACACTTGCGAAAAAAACCCATCCACTATAATAAAGGCTAAGCGTGATAAGTATTGTGAGAACTCTGCACCAATGATAACAAATTACTTTAATTTATTTTGTTGTAGCCGAAAGATGCCGAACGTTTTAAACATAGAGTTGAAGTCACTGAACCTGAAACATTTGGTGTTGCCCAATTGGAGATTGAAGGTTTCAGTTTAAAATGTTCACTTAGGTATGGAAAAACTAACTAAATGACCCATTTGGTCACAATCGACCACACAAATTTAATCGTGTGATAACATTACATGAGTTCAACCGTGGTTGTGCACAAGTTTTTCAACCGCCGGACAAATTTTTGTAGAGTTTCATAACCGTTTGCCAAATATGCCTCAGCACTGACTTAGCTGCAGTGTAGAATTCTCAGAGTGAACACGTTTCAAAGAATTAAAAAACGAACTTGTCAGCCAATATAAAATTTGGATTTGGTTAACAGTCCACATTGACTACCTTCAAAGGAGTAAATAAATCAATGACCAAGATTTTATCAAATGACCTCGTCGATTTATTGAGCATTTGAAACGGAAAAATTGGCGCGTCGAACTAAGAAACATGTATTCCAGTTTTCCATATGGGCCGCATTGAACTAAGAAATATGTGTTCTAGTTTTTTCCCTACAACAGCTGAGTCATATGTGATGACCGGAATCTAACTCTCTGAATAGGTTTTCGAACACTACTGTAGCCATTATAATTCTGCTTCTGATGGTCTAGTCCCCCTCAATAATTTTTTTTAACTGAAAAAATTCTGATATTAGAACGCAAAATATTCTGTTTGTCTACTTAATAAATTGTATACCACTTAATTTTCAGTTCATTATGTCCTTAAAATAACAAGACTATCAAATAAGTTTTGGAAATAGAGAAAAAACCACACAAAAAGCTAAAAAATACATAAAATGAAACCAATACTTATGTGCCAACTTGTGTTTTAACCAAGTTTTTACAATTTGTTTTTAAAAACGAATTCAAAGAAACCAAAAGAAAAATACGAATAAAATTTATTTAAATTTCAAATATTGAGTGCGATAATGTAGTGGCAGTAACATGAGTTCACATTGAGCTCTAGAGGAGTCAAAATTGTAATGAAAACTGCACCGAAAAAAATAAACAGAGAATAAATTCTGATCTTGGCTATCCATTTAGGCGTAATTTTTTTTTTTAACAGACAAGATAATGGAAACGAAATGGAAATAACAAAAAAACATCGAAAAACACACGAATTTACTGTGACATTTTCAAAGTCGTTGTTGGAGGAGAATGAACCGGCAAAAGGCAAAAAAATATTCGGATTGAACAGATATTGAGTTGTGAGTTTCATTTCATGCTTTATTTTCGTATTCAAATTAGGTGAACAAATTTTGCAATTTTCTGTTGTTGAGCTAATATTTGGACACACGATGGCGGTTTAAAATATACAAAAGTGCAGAAGTAAATCTGACCAATACAATTAAAGCCACAAATGCGGTGACAAACATTACAATAAATTATGCGAATTTTTGACACGTTAAAAGAGAATCAATGATTTTAAAGGAAAATGTCACGTTATACATTTAATTTCAGACTAGAGACACATTCTTTCTAGAATGCAGTGGATATTGTCTTCAACTCAGGACTAAAACCATTTACTTGAATAATAACTACCACCCTGAAACTAAGAAGGTCCTTATTTCGGTGATCAATTAACTTTCTCGCACTAATAATTAGATTACTTATTTTCGGAAAAAGGTAGATTGAGTTTCTGCCTCTACTAAAACTTTGTTCAAATCAAGTGAGCGTTACACAATCAACGTCTTTGCTGGAGATTACAGTAAAAGGAGAGTCATCGTCAGACTATCTAGGAATAAACTGAGGTTGATAATTAGACTTTTGAGAGGGTACTGTAGGCACAGAGTATACTTACTCACAATGGGCTATCTTGAGCCCAGCGCACAGATTCTGTGAAAATGAGAATGATTCATTGGAAAATGTGATAATTAGACTTTTGAGAGGGTACTGTAGGCACAGAGTATACTTACTCACAATGGGCTATCTTGAGCCCAGCGCACAGATTCTGTGAAAATGAGAATGATTCATTGGAAAATGTCCGATTTGGCGGTACCATTCAACGTTGTTAGCCTCACACGTTCTGGAGATTGGCACTACACTAGTGGCCATTAGGAACTTAAAGGATATTTTAAAGGAAGGGTCAGGGGACCTGAAGGAATCCCCTGAAAAGAATATTTTAAGCATACTAACAACTCTCTCGCGGATTCGCATTGGATTATTGCCTTACGAAATGTGGCAAATTTAACACATTTTTCGGAATTTGAAAAGTCTCAAGCTAATAGTCTTGAACGGTAATTCTTAACATATCGAATTTGGGTCTTATTTGGCTCTAAAAACACAATTTTTACCCTCTCCTAACCAAGCAATTAGTCCAATTCATTTATAAATTCATTCATTCAATTATAAACCTTCTACAATTATCCTTGGCTTTCTATTTCAATCAGAACAATAATTTCCAAATGCAGGAATTTATTTCAACAATTTAAATGAAAATTTGATCCGAAATAAATTTAACTTTTCTTTTTATAAAAAAAAAAATATAATAATAATACCAATAAAGCCATTTTGTAGTATTTTTACGTTTCTGTTATTGTTGCAATTGTTGTTAATATTGTTGATGTTGTTTGTTAAATGAAATGCAATAAAAATTAACAAGACTTTAAAAATTTGTTTTAAAAGCGAAACTTTTTTTCGACAGGCTAGACTCCTGTCCTTTTTTTTGCATTTTAATTTCACATGTGAGTGAAACTGCAAACGATTACGAACAAAAAAAGGTGTCCAACAACAACACGATTTTAGTTTTATTGTGTAGAAGTAAAAATATGCTTTGTGTCTCGACTAGTTGGGCAGTTACGACAAAAAAATGTTTGTGTTTGTAAAACAATATGGAAATAATCAAACGACAAAAAAAATGGGAGAAAATTATGGACACACATCCTGCTTTTTTAGTCGTTAAGCCAACATATAGATAGAAAGGACAACATTACGCCACCCCGAGACGGGTCATAATATAACATTTTAGGATATAATGGTCGTAGTACTCTAAAACAAGAGTACCGAATCCATGCCCAATCACCTAAGCGTTTAAATAAAACTGGTCGGTTTAGTACAATAGAACTAACACATGTTAAAGTGAGCACAGGTTGTGCCACTTATTAATCGTTTGTTAGTAAAACACTTAGTTAATAATGAAAAGTTTATGCGCAAATTTATTCGTCCACACTCCATATTACTCTACTGCAGTACTCTCTATTCTCGAAAGGTGTTTCAGGATTATGTCTCCTTTAATTTCTCTTTTTATAGTATACGGACTATGTTTGTTTTCCTGTTTTATTTTTCTTGTTGTAATTTTTGCCGTTTTTTTTGTCGTTGTTGCTTTAGTTTTGAATTGCAACTTGTAGGTGTAAATAATGACAGTCTAAATGAACATGTAAATTGTTTATGATATTCATTATTAAAGCAATAATGGCAACAACAACAGCTATAACATTTAAAAACACAATAATATTGTAGCAAAAAACCAGAAATAAGGGAAAAATTAAATGAAGTGTGTAAAACCTACTAGAGATTTATTGGAAAAAATATTTGAAATAAATTATTTACAGCAAAAAAAAAGGAACAAAAACGGAATTTAAATTTTTAATGATTTCGTTTAAAGAAAAAATAAAAAATTAAAATTTTTCAAATAATTTACCATTCAATAACTAAGATGCGAAGGTGTTCTTGCATTTACACCAAATAGATCTGCTTTCAATGGGTGTATGATATCAATGGAGGCTGTTAAAGATCAACGAAATTAACATTAATGTCGCAATGGTTACATGCCACACTGAATTATTGGATTTTTATTGATTCTATCAACATGTCCAGATATTGGGACGAATATCAAAAGCGTGAATGGCATTGTTTGTTTAACAAAAACGGAATTAAAAAGAATATGTATTGTTACGAATACGGAATAAACACTAAATACTTACGGAAGTATTTCTTTCATAACAAAAATTGAATAACAACAGAAAACTTACGATGTAAAGAATTACAAAAAAACAAACCTTAAAAGGAAAACTACAAACACAACAGAAAGACCACAATGGTGGTGCTGAAATCTTATTTGAAATTCCTTTGTCCATTAATTAGGTAGTGAACTTAATAAATAAATTATTTAATTAAATAACTTCGTAATGATCAGTTAAACACAAATTATTTCATGTTATAGTCAGATATCTGCATCAACTCGCTTGTATTTTAAATAAAAAAAGCCAAGCATTTAATTGCAATTTCTTTTACCTCTGAGACCACACACACACACACCCGGATTGTTGCAAAGTAGAATGTTTTGCATTTCTTGTGTTATAATTTGAAATTTATTTCCAACTTGTGTATAGTAGTCGTTGTTTTAATAGTCCTCTTCTCATTTGAATCATCATTCTGTTGCTTGCCAGAAGCTGACATCAGTCCGCTAATTTGTTTATTTAATTTCCTTCTTTATTTCTCTTTCTTTCACATTTTTTTGTGATATAATTTGGGGTATGATGCGATATTTAATTTATTTTTTATTCATTTTTTCTTAATTTTTTTTTCATTAGACTGAAAGCATGATGGAGTAGTTTTGCCAGACGATGATAATGTGATGATATTTATCAGCAGTCATGTTTATGAACCAACAACACAGAAAAAACTACTGCAAAAACAAGTGTTTTGTTGTTGTTGTATCATTAATGTTGTATCCTAATGTTTTTGGTTTTAATGACTCTTAAAAAAGTTATCATTACAGGGGGTTAATGTCTTGTTTAATCGTATTGTCTGCACCTTAATAGATAATTCTGATTCTCCATCGCACAAATGGAGACAAACAATACCAAAAAAAAAAAAAATTATGTCTTCATTTCATCGTTTTGTTCAATTTAAAATCAAAATAATTTTTATTGAAATTCATACAATATTGGAGTTTTTATCTGTGTCAGGTCAAGCTGCACTTGTGTTTGCAAACATAAAATAGTTTTTATTCTGGTTCCCCAAATACTGTTTTTTTTTCTAAACTCTGTATATGGTCTATCTAGGAGGCCACTTCCGAAATTAGCGGAACTAAACTATAGACGGGCGGTAGTAGTTCCATTTAGCAAATGAATAGAACATCATAAGTTCGATTAGATTAACTAAAAGTTGGGCCAATTGTGATATCACAATTCAATATTCATCCCAGTCTTTATAGGTACCAATATAGTTCCCACTCAAATACTGCTGTATTTTTTACTGTGGAGGGCTGAGTCAAAGATGACCGAAAGTGAGAGGCAAAGAACTTAGGCCTCTTCACGGCAAAAGCTGGGCATTGGCTTATAAAGTGTATGACAATCCACTCCACTTTCTCCTCAGAATTCAAAAAGGAAGTCGGAAACCATCTTTCAATTTAATAGAATGGATTTACTCACGTACATCAACTTAATCTTCACCTTTATTCACTAATGCCGAATATTTCACTGGAAAACTTCAGATCATTTAAAGGTAACTCTTATATGGGTTCGAGGACATAGATAGCGATATTGTTTTGGTGTTAATATTACATACATACATACATAATTGGTCATTACAACCCTTCAATCAGGATTACTAATTATGCTGTGTGTGTTAATTTTATACGTGAATGGTGGAACCTACAGTTTAAAGTCAACTTCGAACAACAAACTTTTGAGAAGCTTTTCATGGACATTTTTTTTTTTTTTTTTTTTTTTGATCGAAGGTCCCCGGCCACACACTAACCCACCCTCACACGACCGCGGAGGGCCGTCCCCATTACGTAGGGACACGTACACACTACAGTCCGGACTGTAGCGGGTAAGGGAAAAGTAATGGCAACAAGAACATAAATCAGCTACAGAACTTAATCACAAGCTTTTTTCTTCTCAGAGTTTTTGTCATAAATCCGCTTAGAGGAAGTCGCCAAAGAAGTTTTTTATTTTATATTTTGCCTTTTTGGAGTTGACTGACCTGGGGTTTGAACCATGGATTCACGTCTAAGAAGCCCACGCGCTACCAACTATATTAAGGAAACTTCTATAGGTGTCCTCTTTTCTCTGTTAAAACGACTATACTCCTTTAAGTGTACAGGAGGATTTAATGTCGCCTGAAGCAAGCGGGTACATGTACTACATTTACTCTTTCTTGAACTAATATGAATAACAGAAGAGGGCTGGCTGTTTTTTTTCTCAAATTAAATGATTATCCATCGCAATACTGCGGTTATCATAGGCTATTTCGGACATATCTTTAGACTTGGCTTTACTTCGAATGACTTCTGCAGAAACTGTGAATTTTGACAGGAGAAACCTTATTTCATTGCCTGTGTCAGAGCCCCGGTCTTGCTATGAAAAAGTAAAGGTTGCTTCTCTGTCATCTTTGGCTAAACTCTCCGAAATAGACATTACTGCAACAGCAAGATTTATTTTAGAGTCTGGATGGCTTCCTAAAATATTTGATCCCTATTTTTGCATTGATTTTTGGTACCACAATAAACCTCATCTCTGGACTAAGTATGGCCTTACCCAGACATGGAGGATAAAAGAGCGTTATTTAATAGGAAATTGTTGATTTCTTTTCTTTTACACGATGACTTTGTTTTTAATTTTTGTTTTTTGTTGCTCATGTTTCTTTTTATTCATCTTGGCTCCCTTAACAGACAGAATAACACAATACAGCACAACTGTTCCGTTCCATTTAAAAAGAAAACATAACACACAGGAATAGACGCAACATGCTGAACATAAAGTTGCAACAACGACAGTAAATGTAAAGCATTAGAATTTAATTAGGATATTGTATCACCTCATGTTATAATGAAGTAGAAAAAGAAATGCACTCCCCCTTTTCCTTCTTCTTCTTTTTCTTCCTCTTATTTGTCTTATATATGCCTGTGTGTTTACTGTGTTGCAAACACTAATATTTATCGACTCCTTTCACTTTAGTAGGTGAAACTTTTATAAGCAGGTAACAACTACTTCTACTACAATTTGGCTTAAATAAAGCAACAAGAAAAATACCAACAACAGCAAAAACTTTTCTATTAAAGTTTAAATAAAATTTTTTGTTTTTTCATTTTCCTGTGGCAAGTTGCATGAATGCAAAGAATGAACAACAAAACCACTGTGAAGGTGGTTGCCACCCAAGTCGTTTTCTTAAATTCACAACTGCAGTTTGCGGGGCATGCTGTTTTTGTTCTTGTTCCCAAATAAATACGTTTTAGAATTATTTGGCTCGAATAGTAAAGAAACTACAGTCCCAGTGGCATTACATTATCTTTGGATAATGAATTTTTTTTAGAAAATGCAACGACTCCACCCAATCAGCTGCACTGCAAGACAGTGTACGGCATTCTGTTGTAATGTATGATAGGCTGTTGCGACGATTCATTTCAGTTCGGAAATGAAAAAAATGGAAAGAGGAACAAAGATCCTAGGCAATTCATAACTTACACCATAAGCCTAAGCATAACGAGTACACTTCTTTCATTGGCGAACGGCCTTATTCTAAGGAGTTAACAAGCCTAAACAATCATACACTGTAGCGATCACTGAAGTAGGGTCAAGATGCCACCGTGCCCCACGCCAAAGAAAAAATTAAAATTGAATCTGAAACCATTCATTTGATAATAAACTTATTGGAGAGTAGGAAAAAAATGCTCTGCAAGCATGTGTTTACAAGATATTTATCGAATAGAGTTAAGAAGAGAAACGCAATTAAAAAATTGGTCACAGCTCCAGGACTGAATGGCATCCAATATAAAGCTCTGAACGTTTTGTAGAGGAGGAGTCTAGACGTATCGGTAACGTGTTAACTGGTAGAAGTAGAGAGTATTTTATGACTTCCTACTTCAAAAATTAAGCAAAATACTTGCAGATCTGAAAGTCTATTCTAACGCAAGGAGAAACTCAACTGCTTGTTGAAATAGTTCTTACTGTACCCAAATGCCTTTGCAGTGCCTATACCAGCCTGCTGACATCCGTTGAAAAGACCAAGGAAATCCTCAGTAATCAGGATCTTAAAGCAACGTTGCCGATTGATACCATTTGAAG
Organism: Sarcophaga rosellei; assembly: GCA_930367235.1. NCBI lineage: Eukaryota > Metazoa > Arthropoda > Insecta > Diptera > Sarcophagidae > Sarcophaga > Sarcophaga rosellei. Next base: position 61,152,945 of record OV884018.1, on the reverse strand, counting down.
AGAGATCAAAAAATTTTTTTTTTATAAATGAATTCCAATCATATTTTGTATTGTCCTTATTCTCGCTAGCTCCAACCAGTCCTCCTCAGTGAACCGAGCTATGTCTGGTATAGTGTCTTACTTAAAATATTGGGATCCCGAGCTTATAGCGGTTCTCATACAAAAGGACCTCCGTCTGTAGATATTTGCGTACTCTAATGTCTGGAAAAATGACCATAAGTGGCTTAACTGAGTGAAAAGGAAGACTACCGCTCGAAGTAATTAACCTAACTTAATTAGCATTCATTATATCACAGGTAACATAGATTTAAATAAGGGCCTGAGGTGTGTTTGTTAAGAAATTAAGATTCAATTTATATTATTTTATACTGAATTCACATACGTGTTTTCTTTGCCTTCAATGGCAAATTGCAACCCTTTAAAATCTATTATCCTTTAAATATATTTTCTTCCTATTGGCGCATAATTATGAAACACTTAAAAAGTGCTGCACACTCAGTTCCTTTATTATTTTATTTTGTCTTAATGATGCAACCATATGTTGCTATTGTTTTAGTTGCCAATTGTTGTACTGTTGATTGTTTACTTAACTATATATATTGTGGACAAACACAAACATACACAAACATAGTAATTTAAATAAAACTAGAGAAACGTGCTACAATGTTGGGGAAAGTGCATGTATGTATGTACTATGAGAGAGTTTATGTGGCAAGTACAAAAATAAAGAAAATAAAAATGACAAGAATGAAAAGTAAACAGTGCCTGTAAGCAAGTCATCATCATCACCAACAACTATAGCTATAGCAACCATTTGAGGCAGTGAAGAAGCAATTGCTTTACTTCCTGCTAATACTTTCAATACAACATCAATTCGTTAGAAAACTAAAGGAAAACAAACCAGACAATCAACCAAGCCAAGCCAGAGAGTTGCAAACTTTGCTTGTATTAAATTTCTTCGATTGTTTGTTCAGTTGCAGCACGAATTTATTGTGTAACTCTGCTAAAAGTGATAGAGGGGAAGTGAGTTACTTTTTTAAGTGCAATTTCAACAAAAAAAAAACAAACAAAAAAAAATATAAATCGGTATAAAAATGAGAAAAAAGGATTTAAATGTACTCAATAAAGTTTAATTTGCTTTATTTTGTAAATTTATCTTTCTGATGACCCCTTTTCACCTCATTTGTCTATAGCATGCCACAACTATTGCCTGCCACAATTAGTTTTCACTTTCTATCTGTTCCATACCAAACACCACAGCAATATAATATTTTAGAAATACCTCCGTGTTAGTCAATTCCAAAAAGAAAAATACCTCATGTTACATGTGGTAGAGGATTAGCAGTTCTTTTCTTGCCCTACAATAATGCATCCTAAAAGAATTTTGATTAATATTTGTAACACAGAAAGTCGGTTGTTTGGTAGCACTTTTTGCAAGGCGTAGCTTGCAATTTTAAAGACATGTTCGTCAGAGAATTTCTTCTTTCGCTAGTAATAAAAATAAAAGATAAGAAAGGAAAAAGGCTATTTGAAGAAGTATTCCTATTGCTATTGCAGTGAAGGCTAAAGTCAATTTTACCAACAATTTACAAAGGTCTTACTGTTGACTGAGCACCAGATGGACTGTGTGAAAGTGAATACATGTACTGAATATCAATATTAAGAATTTGTGGGCATTCACTCTGTCCATAAATAAGGTAGAAAAACGGGCAGCAAAAAATTATTCAGAGCTGTTGATTTGTAGGATAAGATCATATCAGATCATGTTATTATTGCTGTGAAGGTGCGCCTTAGTACTGCGGCCATAAATCTAATTGTAGTCCCCTCAAACTTCATAGAGTATACCTGTAATGTTAACTCCAATTTTAACACTGACAACTACTTGCCTACCATCTGGTATATATACAGCTGTTTAATTCTCAGATGCATTAATACATAGAATAATAGAGCTCTTAAGCGCTCAACCTTTTCGGCCTCTGGACTTTCGAAAATTTTCTAAGCGATTGGTATTCTCAGGTAATGAATACAATACTGTAGAGCAGCATACAGTCCAGCATGACGTAAGATAAGTGTTTGTTTTCAGTTTTTTTCCTTTTTATTGCTGACATTTAATTCATTTCTTCTAATATCCTGTAATTCAAGGATTTTTTCATTTAAAGCTGTTTAATGTTGCATGCAAGGATAACAAAATTGTTATGAAGGCACATGAAGGGACGAACTTCTATTTAAAATTGGTCAAGGCAATGAAGAGAAAAACGATATCAAAACTAAGGTAATATGCAATACGATAAAAAAAAATAAATTTCGAAAAGAGAACCTCAAATATCAACGTTATTAAAATCTTATTAGGAAACCAAAAGACACTTCTATGACTTCTGAGTGGACATAGAAATGAGACGTAATCATACTTGGCATGAAAATTAATTTTAAGGGTCAGACAAATAAATGGAAATTGAAGGAAAATTTATATTAAACATTCAGTTTGTATGTTCACAAAGTTAATTTTGTGGAAAACAAAACAACAACTAATGCAATTTTACTTTCTTCTTGTTCTTTTTTGTTCCTTTTAAGCAACATGTGAGGATTAGGTTAGGTTGCAACACCTAATATTTCCAGTTCTGTCAATTATCACCAATCTATCCTGGTTGGAGGCTTTCATCCATCCTGAGAGTTTTATGAAGTCGTAAATTTTATGCAAATATGGTATGAGAAACTAGGTCGCAATCATGACTGAAGGGTTGTAATGACCAATTATGAATGTATGTATTTATGTAGTCTTTGGCTAGACACGTTCCTTCAACAAATTCTTCTACTTATGTTTCCTATTACAGCTTGTCTTGCGGTCTTCACTTCTTACTCGTTTGTTGAGGTTTTTCTAGTCTCCGGACGTGTGCACTTAGAAACAAGTGTGCACTTATAACTGCTATTTGGTTCCTAAAATCAGTATTGGTCGCCGGACTATTTTACGCAAACTCGGCATAATCGAGGAAGAATACAGGGCGCTGCAACAAGCAAGCTAGTCGGGCAGGTATATGATAAGCGTAGACATATAATTGAACTATAATGGACATAAAATTTGAGCTTAGCGTTCTGGATGTCGTTTTATTGTGATACTTAAAACGGGTTTTGGTAGAATCACACCGTCCGACAATGGGATGCAAGTAGGTAAAGTTCCCACAATGAATGAGGCATTAAAGTACATAAGCATAGAACCTTAGGAGCTAGGCTTTGTATTTGTATTTTAAATAAAGCAAATAAGAAATAAAAAACTGCAAACTTACGGATTTTAATCCATACAAATTGCAACTTTGAAAATCATTTTTTGTTTTTATTACAGTTGTTGTTTTTCTAACAAAACAACATGTTTTCCACAAAGTTGCTCTGCCATTGAATAGTTTAACATGATGTCTGGGTGTAGTCAACACTAAGGAATTATTATTCACAATCGGCATTAATATGCTGGCTGAATTAGTGTGCTTGGCTTGAATTCTCTTGCCTTGGATTATATTGTTTGAAATGGATTGGATTGCTTTGAAATGGATTGGTATGGCCAAGAACAAGAAACAGTTGAAAGTAAAAATTTGAAAAATGTTGATTTTATGTAAATGGTTGACGATTTTTAGTGAAACAAAAAATTAAAAATAAAAATAAAAGAATGTGTTCCAACAAAAACATATTCTTTCCACTAACAGTAATAAAATCTACAGCAACGAAAATGTCTGCACAGATTTTTTGTTTTTTGCTGTTCATTTGCAATACAGAGACACAAAACTACAGTTTTTTTAATAAAAAATATTTCAAGCGCCCGCCACTGGAGACTCGTTAAAACGATTGTTGACATAACAGTCTTACGCTTGGCCTGGCATTTCATATAGGTGACCAAACAACCACCAACCATTAAACAAAGGCAACGGTAGCAATAGTGGCAACAATATTTTTATATTTTTTGTTTTGTGGTGACAACAAGCCAAACATTGTTAGTTTTGCTAATGTTAAACGTTTTAACTTGAAAAATCCTGACTTGCCTCTTCGTTCCATATCTTACCTGGCCACAGCATACTCCCGTTGATGTTTCTTTTTTGGATGTTCGGAACAGGGCCATTAAAATTTATTTTTTGTTTTTTTTTTTCAAATAATTAATAACACCATTTTGTTACTATCAACTATATACTGAATTTCTAGGGATTCAAAATGTTTATCGTTGTTCTTATTGTTGTAATTTTTACAATAATTTAAATTTTAAAAAAATTTTTTTTGTACATTTTATTACACAGCATGACAGTTTCTTTGTATTTTAATTTATTTTTGGTCTGATGTTGTTGCTTTGACAGAAGAAAATATGGCATGCAACGGCAACACAAGGACATCAACCATTCGCTTTGACATGCTGCAATACAACGTTAAAATATGCAACGAAAACGGGCTTATTTTGAGCAGAAATACATTTTTTAGTTGTTTAATTGCATGAACATTGTTTGTGTAGTTGTTGTTGCTGTCCTTGCAGTATTTAAAATTAAATTAATTTATCAAATGGTTTCAGGAAAAAAGGGATATTTTTGTTCTAATTTCTTATTACTCTCATTTCAAAGTGCCCACTATTATAGGAAGGGAACTTATTATACCTTCATGTCACCCATCGGCTAGGCGCCTTTTGATTCCAACAGACTTAGGATTTCAATTAGGTGCAATATAAAATATACTTTTAAATCCTTTATGTATGTATATTTTATTAGTATACTAGCTATACCCTGCGCACTTTGCCGCGCCACCAACTAAAATAAATTTGAAGGGAAGGCATTAAATAAATACCCAATTTATTTTTAATCATTTTATTAATTTTGTTTCCCGTTGTTCAGATGATTCAGACGAACAGGCCTGAGTAGTACGCATTCGAACAGTTTCTAATCTCCCTTCTCGTTGTTCAAGTGATTCATGCGAACGGGTCGCAGCGGCATGTCCGCGAAGATTATCCAGTCTCAATGCTCGTTGCTCGTCTGATTTTGAGGCTCGTAATGCTCTTTTTTCCGTGCTCGAGGTGTAGGTCGACCAATTGCTTATCAATCATTTTGAACAATTTTCAGTGGCGCCATCTATCGGAAATTAATCGCACCAACTTTGAAACCTCCGTCGACTCATGCGCAACAACTTTGCTAAAGATCATTGCATAGTTTACGATTTAAATAATTTTTAGTAATTTTCAGTGGCGCCACCTGTAGGAAAGAGGTCATACCAACTTAGAAACCTTCCCGGCTCATGCCCAACAACAAACACATATTCATTTTTATATATGTATAAAACAAAAGTCTATGAGTTTAATTTTGGTTATATTTTTTCTTATTTGGTGATTTTTTCACAAATGTTGGTTACAAAATTTTTTTCGTGGCAACACTGTTTCAGAAGAATAAATAAAAAATTAGTCAAACAACAAAAACGCACGATGAGAACAATTGAGAACATTGTTACGCTCTTGGTTTCTTTATCTTTCCCTTCTATCTTTCCTCCCGCGTCGTGAAATATTTTTGAAAAATATTCCAAAATATACCAAAATTCCATTCTTTATACTTTATTTTCTTTGGTTTTATACATCAGGAATCATAGATAGCATACTTTAGGGGTAACTATGCGTATGAGTAATATATTTCAAATGCAATTAAATATTAAGTATGTAGTATGTAGCATACGTGGACATGGCCCCTCGCTCATTTGGAATATCAACATAAAAAGTAGCCTATAACTCCTTCCAGACATACAGGAAGATACTGTGTGATTTCAAGAAAATCGGTTCAGCCGTTTAGTCGTCTATAAAATTCAAACATACAAACATACAATCAAACACACATTCATTTTTATATATAAGATGTGAGTATCTCTCTATCTTGATTCAAGCAAAGTTCAACAAATATTTTTAATTTTATTGTTTTTAAAAAATTTTTTTGTTTCATTTTCTTGTTTGCCAATATTCGAAAGCAATGAGTTCATTAAACCAAAAATATTCCAAACGAATGGTTGCAAACTAAATCTAAAAATGGAAGAATAAAGAAAAATCGAATTCTAACAGAGAGCATGGAAAAGGTATTGCAATCGGCTAACGCCCACTGCATAATAGTTTATAGCATACGGTCGTTGTTTTTTTTCTTTTGGAAATAATGGGTACATTTAAGAAACTTAGTTTTTTTTGTTTGACGTAAGAAGTGTTAAGGTTCTAAATCATCGGCCTTTGTAAAAAGCGGATGTATGATAGGAGGACGGATGTATGGTAGGAGGACGGATTTTGAAAAAATGACATCTTGTGATACTTTACCACTACGAAAACAATATGCAACAATAGGTTGCAAAGTATATAAAGTGTCCAGTGAAATTGTTGTTAGTTAATACCTGACCTATAATTGGTTCATTCAAATCGACTCCAGGCATTTTGATGCAAAATTTAGTTCACTCTAGTCTTTCAGTTGAAACGGTGGATGACATTTTTAACGGCGCGAAATCTGGCTACATTGCAACTTAAAATCATTTAAAAACGACTGGCTGTCTACTGAAGGAATCTCGACGCTTGTGTGTTCCGTGACTTGGATTTGTACTTATCTTACTTATCTTGCCTTCAATTTCATACTGAAACAATAATAAATTAAGAAATCTTGAAAAATTATGAATAATTAAGTTATTTATACCCGATTAATACCAGGAAAAGGTTTAACCAATGACATCTGGAAACCATTGGTTTTGTTGAATGATTTTAAATCGTCTCTCTTTATACCAAAGCTAGTATAGTATCGTCTGTTCCGAACTTCAGTTCATAAAACTCGTCAGGGTATATGGTATAGGGTATAACAGAGTTAATGTTTAAAAGCTATCATATTTTGGCACAAAATCTAAAAATTCAAATAAAAACTTATGCCAACAACTGCATTGAATCCCATCAGCAACACACATTAACATAAACTCCTATGTTAACTTTATATGGTAAATATTTTTAAAGTTTAAATTTTTTGAACAAGTTTTTGAGAAAAAAAATAATAATAATTACAAAAAAGTAAACTAATGAATAGATTCTGCAAAAGCCAGTGAATCTTAAAGTTTAATTTCCAATTTGCCATTTTTGGTATTTAGAAATGTGAAGATGCACTAAGTACAAGAGTTAATCAACACAAGTTATCACCGTAGTCTATTAGGTAGTTTGTTGAAGAAGGTTCAAGATTTCGACAATAAATATCATGATTACAAATAAAAAGCAAACAGAATTTAAATAAAAAAATCTCTAATTTGTTTTGCTTGGGAATCTCTTACTAATTTTTTGCCAGGCGATATTAAACATAAAATTTTTTTTATTATTTTGTTTAATTTCTATGGAAAACATGCACATAACACGTACCCACCACTTAACCTATGGAACAGAAACGAAAAACCGTTTTATTCATTTATTCGAAATCTTTCTCAGTGGTTGGTGGTCGGCATTTTATAAAAAAAAAGGTTTCTTCTGTGTTACGGAATATTTTGTTGCTTCGTTTTGTTAGTTTTTCAAGTATCGTAAAAGAACTTAATTGAATAGAAAAACACAACAACAACAATAACAGCAACAAATAAAAAGCGATAAAATCTGTTTTATGCTGAGACCAAAAAGGATGCAAAGAGAGCCACGCTGAATGATATTTGGCAGTGAATGAAATTTAAATTGCAAATGCAAATGCGACTGAGGCTGCAAATATTCATTAAAATAAATGGAAATACTTAAACACTAACCAAATACTTATATACACTCATATATAGTATACCATGACTTTACACTGGTGTATAATGCTAGCAACTTATAAGTGCAAAAACAAATTTAAGCGCAACTTTGAAAATGTTGCACATATAAATTGACAGAGCTTTAAAGGCATGTAATTTAAGAACGTCCGAAAACCGATTTGCAACGGTTTCTGATATGGTGATTGATTGGCTGCAAGGAAGGGAAACCGAAAACAATTTGAAAAAATTGTGGAAACAGAAAAGTGATAGCACAAAATATGTATATATAAATGAAAGAATTTTATTACAACCCATTGTTCTAACCGGAAACCAAAGGAATTGATATATTCAGACGATACATTAGGGAGAAGCAAGTGGTACGAGTAAAAGCATCTCAACTACTAAACAGAGGCAAAATAATTTTGAGAAAATTCACAGAATGAATGAATGAAAATGAAGGCAGTAACAAGAAAACTAGTACAAGACCATCGAGACATGTAATCAGTAAAGTGAGAGGTAAGAAGATTAGGGAGAGGTAGTCTAATAGGATTCCGTCTACGACAGTTCGATTCGTGCGAAATATCAATGTTAATTAAGCGAGTGATAAAAGCCCACCACCAAGTCCGATAAAAGCCCACTGTGCAAGACTCTGAAAAATGTCACCAGCCATTACCATAATCTCAGAGAATATATGGACTGAATCTTACGGAGACGAATGTAAACATTATATTTAGTTATTTACAGTATGTAAGTAATATAAATAAAATAAACATTCTGAATAAAATTAAAAAAATATTAACAAAATTCAACTTTTGTATATTAGCTCTTAAGGTTCTGATCCCTAAAAATTTCTTAAAATAAAGTGGAGATTTAATAAATAACTTCTGTTCCTGTCTTTCTCTCGGTCTCTCCCTCTTCCCCTTAATTTTGCCAGACAGTTTATGTGTATTAAAATGCTTTGTAATATCTATTTTTAGAATGTTCCAAAAATGGCAGAATGTAAACAGTGATATGTATCTGATTTGGCATGTATGTTTGTGTACAAATAAAGTGCAAGGAAAAGGAAAAGTGTCTGTGTTAAAAGCAAAAATCATTTTTTGAAAACATAATAAAAATTTATCATCTGTAAAGATGAAATAAAAATGGTAAAAATATCTTCTGTATCCATATCCATATGTACATGGATACTTAGAGTAAAGTATGTAATTGAATATACGGTACGGTGACCATAAAATTGAAAAACAATTGAATGTACAAGTTTATTTAGTGTTTTCTGGTGGCACCATGAGCAAGTTTTTCGGTTGACTTTTATTTCAAATAATCTCCTATATACTCTCTCGAAGTCATATCGGCACTTTGTGCAAGAGTATTAAGCCTGTGGGAACTTTTTTGTCAAAATATATTGCCATACTAAAACTTTTGCTGTCCACTGTATATTAAGATAAACCACGCTTAGAATACTCAACCCACGTGTGAACTCTAATCTCTTGCACGAAATAAAAATCGGTTTAGATTCCATGAATATCTCAATAAGGATATCTTAGTCATTTGTGAGATATTTTGGCCCAACCAATAAACAAGTTAGACAAAGAAATTGGCGGTGATATCAGTATAGTATCAAGCTGAAAGCTTAATATTATAACAAGGACAGCGCTAGAGTGGTATTTCTAGACTTAGAAAGTCGAGGTCGACTAGAGAACATCTGGAAACATACAATACGCAGAACTACGACAGTGCGAACTAACATGGCAAGGAGCAAAAATAACGGCAGTAAATCATGTGTACAGGGGACTCTTTGGGGTCGCAATGCCTAATAGATGTTTGTGGAAAATGAATATTTGAGAAAATCTTTTAAAACAATTCTGTATCAAAGGATACTTTTAAGTCTGAAATCGTTTAAGTCGCTGTCCAAAATATTAACAAACAATCACTGGTCGTTATGCGTGTTTTAGTGTTTTTCTTCGCTTGCAAGGTATACCCATATATTTATTTGTACATGTTTACGATTCGGTTTGTTTTTTTTTTTTTTTTGAGTTTTTTATAATTAACAAACATTTTATTTGTCATGCGATTTTAAATTTTTTAAATATTTTTTGGTTCTCATAAACATGTTTATTTTTTTTTTTTGGTGTTTTTTTTTGGTAAAATCAAAATTAAATTGTTAATGGAAATTTAATGTCGTTGTTGTTTTTTTGTAGCCGTCTTTTTATGGTTCCATTTTCATGTTAAAAATGTCACTTAACGGAACACATGCATAAATTTAAACTCAGACGTAAGCGCTGCATTCCTCATACACTTGCCGAAAAAAGCCACGTTTTTCCTAATGACCGAGTAGAGCGAGTGGAAAAGGTGCGACGATAGCAGCTAAAAGGCTATAACAACTTGGTCAGGAGAAGGGGGAGGAGTTCGATGATTGGGATAATATATTTTTAATGGTTTTAACAGTTAATTAAAATATTGAAAGAAAAAATTGCAAAAAAGTGATTTCTGTAATATTACCATTATAAAATTAAAAAAAGATTGAAAAAAGGAAAACTCACCGTTAACATTAGAATCTGGAAATAAAAATAAAAAACAAAATTAATTAATGAAAATTGATTTATTTTGTGTAATTGAAATAAACATTTTTACAGCAATTATCGCTCTTTTTGAACGATTAAAAACTCTGTAAATTATATCCAAAAATTTTACGTACTATGGAGAGAGTAAGAGACTGGATGTACTGATTACTGAATGTAAGCAAAGACTACTATCATATGTAATAAGATGTTTTCTTTTAGAGATTCATAACTTTTTATTAGAAACTCTACTTTATTTGACAAACCATTGTTTTTTGTTTAGTTTGTTTTGATATTTCGGACTTACACCAGCGCCACGCTAGCAAATTGTAGGATTTTAAGGCAAAATAATAGTTCTGTGTAGTCGCCGTAGGTAGTGTGTTCGCTTATTAGACGTAAAAGCCCGGGTTCGAGCCCCAGGTCAGACAACAAAACGAAATATGAAAAAAAATATTCCTTTGACGACTTCCTCTCAGCAGATTTTTGCCAAAAACTCTGAGAGTAAATAAACCTGCCATGAAAAAGTTTCTCAAAAATCTGTCGTTCGGAGTCGACGTTAAACTGTAGGTCTTGCCACTCAAGTATAATATTAAGGCACACAACATGAGTGGTGTGAAAAGCTAGGCCGTAATCCTGACTGAAGGGTTGTAATGTATGTATGTATGTAATGGTTCTGTTCGTCAAATTTGTCATCCAATTCATCTCTTTTTTGTCGTTCATAATCGTCCTTTAGAGGGATTAATTCGAATAGGAATGAATCCATTTCGGACCACGTTTAGTTTTACTGCTAATGTGCATTCATCGCCATACAGGAAAGCATTGAAGAAGATTCAAATCATTCAATAATATACCGTTTATAATTGAGTCAATCCACTTTATGCAAGATTTTTTAAAAGGATCTTGGCTTAGACGCTTTGTAAAAGAATTCCAACCATTTGATTATATTGATAGTAAAAGTAAGGAGTACTGCAGGACCGGGCTTTGAAACTATATAGAGTATCACGAATTTCTTCCTACCAAAATTGCCCGCATCCAACACAACTGATCTGGATTTCAAAATGCTAGTCTCTGCATATTTTTATAGCAATACATATTTGACAAGTTTAGATGTGGTGCAGAGAGAGTCAAGTATTTTTAAGATAGTCTTGAAGTCTATGAAAGTATTAATGGTTTTACCCTTTGAGCTCATTGTCCTCAGGATATATTGCAATGGTTATGAACCAAACTTGAAAAATACTTTTCATAGTTAAATCGATATATTTTAATGGAGCCACTCGGTGAACAGCGGTACGGATGACATTGTTGTACTAATTAAAATCCTCCTAATAGGTCAAGTTTTCCATTCAGGTAGCTTTAGCTGCCGGAGAACAGCTTCAAAGACCTGACCGAATTTGGGGTATCAACATTCATTGTGTATCATTCTAACCGAGCGATGTATATCGGGACTGTTTGACAAATAAATTTTTCGTCGAACGCGCATTCACTCTCATTACATAGACATGATGTTGGAGCTTAATTCCACCAAGCAATGACTATCCTCAGAATATATACATATTTCTACCATAGGAACAACGACTAACCCTAGTTGTCTTAGTTTGGATAACATTCCGTTAAGCAATCTGTTCAGAATGGAGTGTATACCTTAAAAGTTTGGGATTTTTGAAAATTTTTTTAAGTTAGTAATGAAAGACTGTCATCATGTTAGTTTGTTATAAATATCGTTTGACGGTTTTCCATTTTCCTGACAAAATAGAATTAAGAAACTTCAGTACTCCTATTGACGCCATGGATACTCGGCTTTGCGCAACCTGCGTATTGTCATAACGGATCATTATTTATATTTTGTTCTGTAATTTATAAGCAGCATTTCGAACATGCAAATCTATATTCCAACTCCTATCGACAGTTTGTGTGGTAACGTTTTTCTTTGATTTCGATTGCTACTGGCAACCTTATTCTGGCTCCTAGTAATTTCGCATGTTCTCCCTAAATTTAACAACAACTTTCATAGAGTATTGTCTTCAATTCAGCATCATCTTCGAACGGCTGAACAGGGAATATTTTTGTTTGGTTTGTCAAAAGCATCATTTATGAACCGCAAAAATCGTCTTTCGCATATGGAAATCTATCTTTGAATCATATTCAGTAACCAATCGATATCCTTGAGTGAAATTTTTCCATTTGACTGAAACAGAACTTCATGTATATCAGATTTTGTCTTCAAAACCAATTCTGAAGTTAAATTCTAATGACTAAAAGATTTGCTCTTATCCCAATAACATTTTGGTTAATTTATCCATTGCAGACTTATTTACTGTGATAGAAAATTTCCAAATATTATCCATTAACCATCGATAGAAATGCACATTCCAGGATAGTAAAATGTAGATACTTTTGGTATAGCATGCCTACTTTCCGATTAATAAGAACCCCAAGATATGACGCCATGAGAACATTCATGTTCTTAAATATTTTCCCAGCACACAAAAACTTAATCACTTGTGTTGAAAGTTCACATCTGTTAATGCCTCAAATTCTAAGCTCATTATAAACTTAGGCAATAACAACTTTAACATTCGAATTGCCTCTAAGCAGCAGCAACTACAGTTTTAACTTTAAATCGTAGGAAAGCCACCCAAACCTAAATGGAGGTATTTATAAGCAATCAGAACAGTGTAGAGCAGGACAGAAGAAGAAAAGGTAAGAGTGTGTGGCATTAACATTTAAGAATTTTGCAATTTTCAACGCGTTTAAGTACAAAAGCTTTAAGGCATTAACAACCATTATTCCTGCTTGAATATTTCAACAGGCAGGCATTCCAGCAGCAACAACACACAATGCAATCCAACAATCAAATGCAACAAAGGACATACTCACAGATATACACAAACGCATGTGCATACTCGCACACTCGGCGGTAGTGATACCTTTAAAATTACAACATTAAATGCGAACGATGCTATTCTGTACATATAAGCCAAATACCGATGATAACGGATTTGCATTTCAAGCCAGGTCTATGGACTATGGGCTGGGAAACATTTGCTTTGAATACACCACATGCCTGTGTGGTTGTAGGTGTGTAAGAAAAATCCCTCTCTCTCTCTCTCTCTGTAGAAACAAAAACAATAACATTAACGTTGTATACAAAAAACGGGAGCACAGTCAACGTCACCGAGCAAAGGAATACTAAGGAGAGTAGAAAAGAGCCCATATGTTGGTACTTTAAAGGTTTCTGAATGTTTTATTGGGCGCCAAATTGATTATGTTGCCATATGCACGTTTCAAAAACTTCATAAAAAAATAAAACAAAATTATTAAGAGACAGCAACAAACACAATTTAAGCCCAAGTAGGCTGTCACTAGCAGACCAATTCAGTTGGTTAGGCAGCCAGTTTGCTGCACAATTAATGCTGGCTGGCCACTCAGGCTTATATGTTGCGTATGAGTTTCTGCTGCTTTGACCGTTTGCCGGGCATAAATTATTCAAAAGCTAATGTTAGCTGAAAATTATATTTTACCACACCGTTGACTATTAAGTAATGACCAGGTTTATTTATGTGTCATATATATTGGGAAAGCAAGAAAATAAAAACAATTTCGTACAAAAATAGGGTTCCCAGACATGGTGAATTTAATTGTGGAAAAGTAATTGATTTACTCTTATTTATTTGTTAATCGTGGTCAACTGTAAGTAATTCTGCAATTCTTCTACATCAGAGTATAAGATGCTACAGCCTAGTCATCGATAATCATTGGATTATGCAGCCCAGATACAACTTATTTCAGTAAGCGATGAATCCAGATTGTCTCTTCACAAGCCGTATTATTGTTCATTGGCAACGTGAGCGAGTCATAGCTTTACTTGTTAGCAGCGCACTAGCACTACTCTTCTTCCATTAGTGAGCAAATATATTTACTGACGCAGTTTTCTTATCGCATTCTGAATGTCCGGTAATACTGCTGCCGTTGGTAGTCGTCCTAGGAATTTTCTTTTGCATACTTTAAAGCTTTATTATTCCGCCATTTGAAAAATTAGGCTCCCAGAGCCGAAAATAATATACGGCTTTCTTAATTGTTGAGCTATAGCTAGTGTTTATTCTTTGATTGGATCATATGTCGTTACGTATACTAGAACTTTGTTTTTGTTGCGTCATAACCATAATTAAAATCATTGCTTTCCAATTTCTAAAGCAATATTTTAAACTCGACAGCCCTGACGCATTTATTCAAAAATTAACCGAAAATCATTATTTAAACTAAAAAGAATTAGAACGGCTTGTACACCCTCTACACTAACAGAGAGAAAATAATAGGTAGATTACCTTTAAAACAAAAAATCACAAATTGCCCCCTTTAGCAGATCTCCCACTATAAATATCGTCATGTGTACCACCCACGTAAATTTGTATGCCCATAACTACCAAATGGACTACAGCTGAAGATATTCGATACTCGTTTTATGTATGGTTATGGAGACTCCATTCAAAGTTCACGTTTGCTAACTGCATGGTTAGTTGGTGGGTCAGTTGACGTGAGGCTAAGTTGCAAACATGGTCGTGTGCATTTTTGTTTTTGTTTTCTGTCAAACAATTTATGTATGTACACTTGTTTTAACGCACAAAAAACTGATTATTGTTATTAAATTACGTGTAATAATAGGAATTTTGTTGTTGCTTACGACAAATGTCTCATATAACCGGAGCTGTAGCATTGCAAGATCAGTATGCAGCATACATTCTCATGAAATATAATTTTCATTATGAGGCGCCAAAATAATCACTATTTGCCACAGACACAGGAAGAGAAAGAGAGGGAAAGGAATATGATGGGAATTAAATACTCCACCTAACAGGCATCATTCGCTTTATTATCGATGTAAATCTAAGCCATTTGGGGAAAGAATGGCTGTGTGTGACACCAACAAACAAGCAGACTGGCTGACTGGCAGTACTTAACGTAACAATATTGAATCAATTTTTCATTAACATTTCATAGCACGTCGACAAATTATTTGTGAATTTTCATCACAATATTTTGGAAATAAAAATTCAGTGTTTAGTTAGATTAGGACAGTTTAGTTAGATTATACAGTTCCAAGCCTTGCCAGCGACCTATTGGTCCATTGACCCTCTTCGTATAAGAAAATAGGAATGAGGAAATGGGGGTAAGAGAGAAGAGAAGATTTAGTGTTAAAAGTAAAGTTAAAGTTGTTTTCTTCGATCACCGTTTCATTTAAATTTTGTTGTCATATTTATTAAGTTCAAGATGACTCTGACATGCGCTTTGGAAAAAAGAAATACTATGAGTCTGTCTGACGTCAGTTAGGGATTCGAAAGGCCAAGAAAATTAAGACTAAACCTATGTTCGCTTCTGCTAGAGGTCTAGCCTTTCCAGTCTTTTGGACTTAGGTCGACTCTAAAAAGGACGTTTTATTGGTGTTACCTGTACAACAAACAACATTATTGCATAGGGGATATTATCAAGTCGAGCCAGAGCGACTGTCAACACTTTCTATGTTTTTATGTTGCCACTTGTTGTTGCTGCTATTGTGACAAAGTGACATTAACATATTGGTCTGTCTGTTTATCTTGGTATGCCCTTTATGGCATCAGTTCACAGTGCTACAAAGTGACCTCAGCAATTAAGGGTTTAACTGGCTGCTGCAGCAGAAAATTAAAACTTTAAAAAATAATGGAAATTACGGAAGATAAGAAAAAGAGAAAAATACAAAAAAAATGTTTAAAATTTCCCACACAGACAGCAACACCAACGACACAGCAACAACATTTACTGTATTGCAATTTGAAATGGCAGGGGTAACATTAAAAATGTTACACAATATGGGTTAGAGAAATTTGTCCAAAAGCTAGTGTGGCTGACAACCAAATTTACCAAATATTTTAGGAGCATAATTCCATTTGGTTGTGGCAAATAGTTTTTCTTCCTCAAAATAATTTCACCACAACGCTTTGCTTCTACCAACAGACAATTTGTGCCATACGAAAATGGTCACAGGGAAGTGGCAACTTCTTCTTCAATGCGTTTCGGTTTTAAATTTGTTGGCATTTAAAAGTGGTGAAAAGTTTCATTAATTAAATGTAGTATTGGGGGGAAGAAGATTAATTAATTTTTTATATAAAAAAATCAGGAAATTGATTTTTAAAGAAGTGGGTTTAAACATTATTTTAAACCTTAAACAGCAAAATAAATCAAAACGAGATTTTAACGAATCAACGCACTTCAACAGATGTGGAGATGAACTTCGTAATGTGGGTAAATGAGTCGATAGTGAATACCAAAACCACTTCCATATGAAATACCATGGCATGGTTGTTTTCCACAAATATGTTGTAATAAATTTTATTAAACGCACTGAAAAAATTTTCAAAATATTTCATATCTTTTTGGAATGGAAGTGATCAACTTCTACGAGTAGAGGTAGCATTTGATAATTTTGGATTATGGACTATATTATATATGGAATATGGTACTGTTTTAGCCTGAACGATGATATTTTGATAAGGTCAAAATAAAAAAAAATATATCGGGTGTTTTGAAGCCTCAGAGCAAATTTTGCTTGTATAAAAGTGGTACAAAATGCTCGAAGTCCACTCTAGATGGCTGGCATTGGTCATTGGTCCATATTTATTTGAAAACGACATTGTCAAGGCTTTCACTGTCAACAACGAGCACGATAGATTGATGGCTACCAACTTTTTTTTGGCTTGAATTAGATAATATGGAGTTTAGCGGTATGTGATCATAAAAGGATGGCGCTACGTACTTTCGCTGGCCAGTAATAGATTTATATAAGTTGCATAAATAGATGTAGACTTTGATGAATCTATCCAACTAATGGCAATCGGTAAATTAGGCAGGATTTTGCCTTGAAGATTTTCATAAACAGTCTGCAAGATTGTCATTAAACGGTAGCTTAAAAAGGCTTAACCCCTTGATCCTGTGTTTTAAATACGCATGTGGCGCTAAATTCCTATAAAAACAGAGGGAGAACTTCACGTCTTGCAGTTCCCCTATAATTTTTAAGAAAAATTACTTCGAAAGCAATTAAAATTCAGTTTTTAGATAGAATTTTATGCCCGTTTCTGTTACTTTTAACATCATTTTTTGTTTTGAGCTCATATGCCTGAGAGAGTATGGGTAAATGAACTACAAATACAATCTGGGCGATAAAGAATCACATGACAACAAAAACAAAAAAATTAAAAGAATACAAAACAAATTTTAGAGAACAAATATGACCAAAAGGAGCAACAAAACTTGTAAAGAAATCCACAGAACTGGAAGCAAATAATAAACAAAATAAAATAGAATCAAATAAAATGGAGTAGAGAAGCGCAAACAGGAGAAAAATTAGAAGAAATTAAAAAAAATTAGATTCCCTATGAAAACTTTTTACTTTCGACGAATCAACAGCAAACAACTTCCAAACAACCAAGGCAGCCTACTTACTACCAGGCAGCCAACCAACGAAGTGTAATTAAAAATCACGTTCTAAACACATGTTAGCTTAGCTGTGTTAGTATGGTGCAAAAACCAAAAGGCAATAGTAGAAACAGCAACACTAGTAAGCAAATAAGACGCAAGCATGTTAGAAAACTTTAAGAGCCAGTGTAGAGTGTAGAGATAATTGCAGCTGAAGAAAGTAAAAAAACCAAAAAATAAAAGTCAATGTACCACATGCCACATACTCGTCTGAAACAAAGCAAGAACGTATAGATTTCTTTGATTATATCAAAATCCTGCTGGTGATGCTGCTGTTGCTGCAACTGCTAGTTTATGTCCCACGTATTAAAGTAATGGACATAAAAGCATTTTGCATACTATCTTTACATAGTATACTCGGGCGATCCTTTTTTTCTACAACATTTCTTCCCTTAAAAAATAGTGAGTGTAGAAGACTGGCATCATCATAAAGTTCATGCAAATCACAGCCACATCATCATTATTATCATCATCTATGTATAGCAGATGAGCATCTTAGTCAACAACTCATTTTTGTCTTTTTCTTGTTGTCAAGCGAAAAAGTTATAAAAAAGTAGAAAAAGATTGGAAAAAATCTGTTTAATTTTCAATGGCATACAAGTAGCAAGTTGCAAGTCATAAAGCAAACACAAAAACATTAAAAAACGCATAGTCACTCACACAGGAGTAAAAGGAAACAATTTTTTGTATCCTTTTTGGAAAAGTTTGTGTGAATGAAGAAATGAAAAGCGATAAAAATGCGGCATTAGCAGCAGATGGTGAATCTTGAACCATGGACATACATATTGAACAATAAACATCAGCAGTCAGAGTGGAAGGAAACAATGTAAATGACAACGTTACCCATACCTTACAGTCTATACTCAGGGCCACGAATATAATCTGTTTAAGTTTCATGTTTGACGAGGTCAACTTGTATAATGCTTGCTTAAGCTCGCAGTCCTTAGTAAGTTAAAGATATGGAGTGCAGAGTCATGGGAGATAAACTTAAACGATGTTTACCGAGATAGGAAAGGAAACTACAGCTCTTTTTAAGGGATTGAGGTCATCTCCCACTTTATAATCTGAAGCATATACATACGTTAAGTTAACTAATTTCCTACATAATGGGGGAGCATAATGTCTACAAACAGAAGAAAAAGCGAGAATATAAATAATCATTTACAGAGGAACACATTTGTGTACGAAAATTACAACTTCAAGCAATTTAAACCTGCGTGCTACGTGGATCCAGATATATTTTATTCAGGAACTACTAGTTAGGAGACTTTGCTGTAGAACACAGATCTAGGTCCATCTACAGAGCAGAGACAAGAGATGAAACGAAGTGAATGCGGGCTTAGAATAGAGGAATGCTAGAAAGGCTCACATTACGTCTTTAAACAGTTTAACAACCTACAACGTAGAGCATAAACAATTAATTGCTTTGGTTTTAGTCGTTAACATTTATTATTTTAAGTGTAGGTGTTTGACAGATATTGTAAATATTGCTGCACTGGCACAGCTGATCGCTTGATTTTTCAATTTTTTTGAATACTTTTTACATTCAAACATCACACGGTGTTTGTCAAATGGAGGGATTATAACTAGAGTAAATAAAACGCCAAAAACGCTTGCTGTTTTCTATTTCATTTTCTCAGTTTTCAAGACCAAAAAATTGTATTTACTGTTGATTTTGTTTATGATTTTCCGTTTTTTTTTCTAAATTGATGTTTGTGCAACATTGGCTAGTATGTATCACAGATACATGAAACTGTAAACTTTTTCTTGCTGTTCTGCTTTTATATTTTTGTGTTCCAAGTAGTAGGAGAACCATTTGCATCATCATCAGCATCATCTCCAGTATCACTATACAATCGCAATACAATGTAAGGCTCCCCTAACATGTAAAATGTTTAAATACCACGTTTGGAAAGAAGCATTTCGTATTAAAAGGAATGATGACTTCGTTAAACGGGATGAAAATTAAACAAAAAAATAAATAAAGCAACATACAGTAGAAAAAAAAGAAGAAGCAGAAGTGAATAATTGTACATGGAAAAAGGACTATAAACGAAATTAATGGCAAAGCTTAAACAAGCAAGCAAGCAAAGCAGCTCAAAACAAATCCAACACATATTCAAACACATAATTTCAGAACAGAAAAGTGTACGTCAAGCTACAATCTGAGCTGTGAGCGAATCATCACCACCATCATCGTCGTCGTTATGCTCGTAAACTAATCGCTAATCATTGAGCAGAGAAATGGGAAGAAACTGTTACAAAAGAAGAACTCAGAAATCATTTGAAAGGAAATCTACAAAAGGATTTTTTTATTTTGCACCCCATTTGCAACACCAACAAAAAAAAAAAAACAGCACAATAATACACATCCCAATGCATAAACATATACATATATGTAGGCAGCGAATTCTATGATTTTATTTTGCTTTTACTCACAAGTTGTGCAATTGATAAGTTACTTTATGATAAGCTTTTGTTACCAAAAGGTATGAATGGTGATACCAGGCTTAAATATTTATTTATTTACTACAATTACAAATTAAAGTATAAGTATATACTACGAGCTGAGTAGCATGTACTATATGCTGGGTGTAGTGTAATAGACCAGAATCTCTAGTGGGAATCGATCTCACGACCCTCACTCTAATAGTCTCATCCATTGTCCCCAACAGCTACCAGCGCACCCTAGGTTCCTAATTAATCAGTGCAAGTCTAATATTATCTTCTAAGCAATGATCCCACAACTGAGATACGCCTAATAGAAGTCAAATTTTCTGCCAGATTTTTGAAAGCATCCCCCGCGAACGCTACAATGTTACATCTGGGAAGATATTTTGAATTATCATTGTCTTGAACAAAATTACAAAAGTGTTATCAAGACTAGGCGACAGATGATAAAATTTGTAGAATGCTTTTTCAGCAGATATTGGATAGAATTTCAGCCAGTGTACTGAAATCAAAGCTCACTTAAGGCAACAAACCCGCCTGTTGTACCACCACAAGACATCAAGCTGGTTGACAAGTTCCGATTAACCGGTCACAGCAATTAGTACAGAAACAACTGCTTCAAAGTAAACCAAAAGCCAGACTGAAAGTTGAATGAATCCACCATCCGACATTAATGACAAAAAGTTGTTGAGTGTTGTCTTCTTCCTCGGTCCAAAAGTAATTAAGAAGTAAATAAAATTTCTTTTCATACCTCTCCATTACTCAACAACCTGTGAGAGTAGATTTGGTAAGAGGGGCGATTAAATAGCTGTTTGTCCGAACAGGAGAAAGAGACCGGCGTTTAACTTGATCTTGTCATGAAAAAATTGAGGTCTTCAAATAATTAGTAACGACAACAGTAGTGTTATGACAACTGAACTGAGGTAAGGAAGTGCAACCTAATAAAGTTGAACTTGTAACAAACAGGATAGCAGTCCCTAATAATACAATAAACTAACATGACTAGTTCATATTTATTGTGGGAGAAAGTATTAAGAACACGGAACATATAAGAAACAAAAGCTTCTGTTCATGTCCTTATCGAATTATGCCAAGAGCATTAGAAGAAACACCAACTCAACACAACATAGCGCAATATAGAAAAAACAACAAGGAGTGAATTTCTTAGTATGTATTCTAAAACTCATATATGACTTGTTACTCCTGCTGCTACTCCTATAGATTCTGTTCATTGTGTCAACAAAGACACAATGATTCTAGGAGTTACAACGAAGAAAATAATTGGGGAGCGTTGTTCTTAAGTCGAGGTTAATGACAATATAATCCTAGAAGCATATGTAGAGGAGAAAGAGAGAAAGGGTGAAAGAGATGTAGAGAATGACTAGGGGTTTGGGGATGACCACTTAACTATTTCATAAATTAAAATTTAAGCAAGTGGAAGCAAATGCAAAACATTATGCGAAAGGTCTACTAAAAGCACACAACAATCCGAAGCAAGTAAAGTTAACTTAACAGTAATTTGTGATGAATACATGCAACCCAACCATCCATCCAACCTAACTATCCAAACCTTCATTCACCCATCCATCCATACTTTTTCTGGCTACTTTAATTTTTTTGTTGTTGTTAATTTGCCTACGCATTTTTACCCCTTTTTAATTCTTGTTTTATTCTCCCCTTGTTTTATTCTTATTCCGTTTTCGTTATACTTGTCGTTATTACTCCTTTCTTTTATTTTTCTTCTGCAGTGAATATGCGTATTTTCCCGTTTCTGTTGCTCTTCACTTCAATTTACTCTCTGCCTGCTACAATTTTTCCATACTTTCCTTTCACCATAAACAGGATATTCTTTGAATCTTATATATAAAAATGAGTGTGTGTTTGATTGTATGTTTGTATGTTTGAAGTTTATAGACGACTAAACGGCTGAACCGATTTTCTTGAAATTTTCACAGTATCTTCCTGTATGTCTGGAAGGAGTTATAGGCTACTTTTTATGTTGATATTCCAAATGAGCGAGGGGCCATGCCCATGTATACTACATACTACATACTTAATATTTAATTGCATTTGAAATATATTACTCATACGCATAGTTACCCCTAAAGTATGCTATCTATGATTCCTGATGTATAAAACCAAAGAAAATAAAGTATAAAGAATGTGAATTTTGGTATATTTTGGAATATTTTTCAAAAATATTTCACGACGCGGGAGGAAAGATAGAAGGGAAAGATAAAGAAACCAAGAGCGTAACAATGTTCTCAATTGTTCTCATCGTGCGTTTTTGTTGTTTGACTAATTTTTTATTTATTCTTCTGAAACAGTGTTGCCACGAAAAAAATTTTGTAACCAACATTTGTGAAAAACTCACCAAATAAGAAAAAATATAACCAAAATTAAACTCATAGACTTTTGTTTTATCCTAAATAAAGCATATTTTCATTGTCTAGAACGCTTTCGATTATAAGTACATTCACACACACTTATAGTAAGTTAGCTTTTTAATAACTGTTTTATGCAGTGTATTACAATAAATACATAATGCGACCTGTTTTGGGCAATAAAAAAAAAATCAATTTTGGGCGGGACGAAGTTCGCTGGGTCAGCTAGTTGTAAATAAAATCTACGCATTATTGCTAGAGAAGTAGAGGGGGCATTTTGTGACACTCCTGCGTTTGATTCCAAAGACATGCATATGACAAATTGTCGGGGGTTTTAGTTTTGGTGGTGAAATGCATGCGTCAGTACACTCTTTTTTCAATGCAATTACATTTCAATTGTTTCCCAACCAATGTAACTAACACTCGCTCTAGGAACATATGAAATGATTCGTTTACATATTTTATAACTTTAAGATTCCTTCTGTTACATAGTGTTAATAAAATATTTTAAAGTTACACTTTTCCTGCAAAAGTATTTTAAACTAAATTTTCGATTAAAAATGTCGTGACGTTTAAAAAAATTGATAAAATTTTTCCATCTTCGGTGCTAGTATTGACAAGGTATTGATCGCTTCAATTTTCTGACGAAGATAATTTTGATTAATCAAAAGTAAACGTCATTTTATCCACTTCATTCAGTCCAGGAGAGAGTTTGTTAGATAATAGAAGCCCATGGTAGGTTGTGTGTTCGCTTATTAGACGTAAAGACCGGGTTCGAGCCCCAGGCCAGACATCAAAACGAAATATGAGAAATAAAAATATTTCTTCGGCGACTTCCTCTCATCAGATTTCTGGCAAAAACATTGAGAGTAAATAAACCTGCCATGAAAAAGTTTCACAAAAATTTGTCGTTCGGAGTAGACTTTAAACTGTAGGCCCGGTCCGCCACTCAAGTATAAAAATTTAAGGCACACAACATGAGTGGTGTGAGAAGCTAGGCCGTAAGCCTGACTGAAGGGTTATAATGGCCAATTATGTATGTATGTATGTATGGTTTACACCACATATCCCCCACAAATACGGACAACCTTATGGGGTTTTCCAAAAGAAAATGAAAGTAAATTCTAGTGCCAGTAGGGTCATGCATGAATGGCTCCAAATTTGGGTGCAGAACTTAAAAATCTCTAACAATGGAATTTCAAAAAAGCTACTTTATGCTTAAACACAGTACGTAAGAACAAAATTAGACCCGCTGAGCCCAACATAGATCATTCTGTACGATTGTTGTGTAACCCAGAAGTTCGAATAGTGCTTCGATTTTAAAAAGTTTTGGACTTGAAGGTTAATATAAACTTTAATCGATTGCAGGCGACGGCTAACTGTGAACAATACTTTAAAGAAATTTATATGGCATCGATGAATAAGAATACAAAGTCTTTAAATTATTTACCCAAAACGTAGATGCTGAGTGCTAATTTTATACATTAGTAGCAGGACCAAAAGTTTAAACGACAGATTTTTGAGAAACTTTTCGTAGTAATTTTATTTATTTATAAAATGATTTCCAAATATTTGGTAAAGCATATCAACAAAGAAAAAGGCGAAAAGAATCCAAAGTACGAACTTAAGCAGGAAAATCAATTAGCATAACGCCTCGTTTAAAGCCGCAGGCTCTAATAAATTGTAAAACCACTACACCACTGCCAATAGCCTTACAATATTGTCAATGAAAAAGTACCAGGCTGAGAAGGTACCAACATCAGCTTAGGTTTTCCCCGCTCTTGTCTGTTCTGCGATGGAAATGACAATTTACTGGCACACACACACAACACACATGGCCTTCTGTTTAAATCGTTATGCTGCACAGTCTATGGTTTACTGCTGCATAAATAACGCTTGCTGTTTGCAAAATAATCGTAATTGTGGTTTGCAGTTGAGTTGTTTGAAGAGACTAACCTACTTGCATCAGATTGTTTGCAGAGTTTATGGATATTTTATAATGAACTTGCCACGACGACTTTAAGAAATGGTGCTCCGTTTATATGTGAGTGTATACTCATGAATATGGCACGCAGTTCATCACCATAAAACAAACAAAAAAAAGCACTAAAAGAAGCAAATAGGAGAAGAAGAGTTGAAGAGAGGTGATGTAAAGACAATAAGATAAGTACACACGAATACCACTGGCTACTGACAAGTCAGAGGTACAACAACTATGCCATCGTATGTATTGACATTTACACAATAACCTAATGGCGACCTATATTGTGGAGTGAGAGTCGTCCATTTTGTTAATCTAATTTTGACAGAAGTGAAATGATGCAAAATGTTTTGGAATATTTGTGTAGTTGCTGAAAGAGTAGAAATTATATAATCTGCGTGATATCGCTAGCAATGAAAATCTCGTTATATCTATCGTAATAAAATATTCCTTATTAGTATTAAAAATCGAACGTATAGAAGAACCTGATAGTCCTAACGTTTTTTCTATATTAAGCCTTGGAAACAATTCCAAGATGGTCCTACATTTCCACGACTTCAAGCATTTTTACTAAACCTACCTTTAGCCAGTAGAGACTACTATGCATTGCATGTAGAGGCATAAAAAGTTTTAGAACTATCGCCTAGTGTTTTTCACGGGAAATCCCGGGACGGGAATTCCGCAAATTTTTCAATCCCGAAATCCCGGGAAATTTGCTCGGGAATTCCCGGAAATTATTGTGCATGAACATTTTTGACTATTTAGCAACATTTAGACGTACTTCACTAGGAATGGCAATGTTTGAATCTCTTATATACCGAATTAGAGAAAGAAGAGATATAAAATTGTATACCTTCACCAAATACTTGAAAGATCCTGAAATTTTTAATAAAAATAATAAATTTTTTCCGAATTCTTCAAAACATTCAATTATTTTATATGCAGAACAAATTTGTAGCCGCCTTTTTACTAAAAAAAAATATAGAATTAGAAGAAATAGAAAGCAACGGTAATGATATTTTAGAAGATAAAAATTTTGAGGACATTTAAACGATGCAATAAATAACATTAGTGAAATATCTACATCAAACACTAATGTACCTTCCGGACCGGTTCGATAAAAAAAGACTTAAAATTGTTTGGAAAATCTGGTAAGCAAACGGAAAATATAAAAAATCTTTTAGAGGCCTTGTTAACTATAAACAATATGTCTCTCGAGGGTCAATATGTTACTAAAATCAGAAACCGACTTCCAGATGCATCAATAAACGCATTGTCGGTTTAAAAACTCATTTTAAAAATATTAAATAAATATGTTAATAGATATATAGTTTTTTTATGTTTTATGTATATATTTTTAACTAGTTTTTAAAATACATTGAATTATTTATTTTTTTAAAGAACTGTACCATTTATATGTTTCTATTGTTATTTTGTTTTATGTTTTTGATCTCATTAATATGAATTTAAAATAAAAAATACATACTTAACAAAGTAAATATATGATTTTATGTTCTAGGCGGGAATTCCCGACATCCCGGGAAATTTCAAAATCAGTCCCGGTTTCCCGGGAAATTAATAAGTTCGGGAAATGAAAAACACTACTATCGACCCACCCGCTTGCGCTCGCTGTGCGATAGAGTCTGATATGTCTTTGCGGATCCTAAAATCTCAACGTATTTCCTTAGCCTCATAAACGACAGCAAAAGGTGATGCCAATGATGTTGATCTCATCCTAGTGCCTTGGGGCTACTGACACTTTATCTCCATTTCGAGACCACAAAATTACGATCACATCCACATGATGATCAGGTAACACGTTGACCGCTGTCATTTCTCAGTACAACTTCCATGTTGAAAAGTTTTATTATATGGACAGCTCTCAAGTCTTTACCACTATTTAATACAAAGGCGAGCTTAGACTTGTATGGCTGTATGACTGCTCTGGAATGTTTTTGCCTTGATAATCATTTCATCAGTAGATAATGATTCTTCATTCATATTTTTTTCACATTTTAATATTTTTTTCATAAACACCAACCACACCCACTGACTTATTTGGTAACGCATCCTAAAGGATTTTGAAAGTAGATTTCAATGGAGCCTTGAAATGTTTCCTTTCTACGAGAAAAGTTAAGTTCCTCTGCTAAGTATCGTAAATGTTAAGCCCTGGCGCTTTTTATGTACTAATCAGGATGTACCAGTAAATATCTTTTTAACATCACTGGCCTGAGTACTTCATATAGAAATATGTTTACCCAGCTCTGATGTGCGTAGACTAAAATTCTGAATTAAATAAAAATTGCGAAAGGACTTGTGGTTTCTTTCTAAATGTCACTTAATTACTGAAAGCAGGAGATCAAGTTTTGGAGGCTCTTTTGGTGATAAGATAATATGTATTAAAAACGTTACGAACGTTTTGGAAAATTATAATGAGACGAAATAGGAATCATCTATCAGACTATCAAGAGATAACCTGAGGTCGACAACCGCACTTTTGCTAGGACTCTGCAGACTCTGACATGTTTTGAATGGGGTTTATCTCGAGCCCAACATTTATATTCTAAAACGGTGAGATTGAACCTGTGAGACAATAATGCATCCCAGAGGGAATCACATGAATGCAGCATTCTGAAGTGTGACAGGGTATTAGGCTAGCAGAAGACATTATAAGGATACCCATAAAGTTTAAGGAGAGTACAGTATTGTCACAGTACTAAAGCAGGTTTTTGTTACGACAATATGATGAAATTGCAAATTTATGGGATATGAGTAACGAAGAATGAAATTGAATCACATTGCAAAGCAAATCGGAACTTTATGCACTTAAAACCGAAAACGATACATCGAATAGAATTAATGCATGTGTTTTTATTATACTACTAGCTGACCCAGCGAACTTCGTCCCGCCCAAAATTGATTTTTTTTTTATTGCCCAAAACAGGTCGCATTATGTATTTATTGTAATACACTGCATAAAACAGTTATTAAAAAGCTAACTTACTATAAGTGTGTGTGAATGTACTTATAATCGAAAGCGTTCTAGACAATGAAAATATGCTTTATTTAGGATACATAAAACAAAAGTCTATGAGTTTAATTTTGGTTATATTTTTTCTTATTTGGTGAGTTTTTCACAAATGTTGGTTACAAAATTTTTTTCGTGGCAACACTGTTTCAGAAGAATAAATAAAAAATTAGTCAAACAACAAAAACGCACGATGAGAACAATTGAGAACATTGTTACGCTCTTGGTTTCTTTATCTTTCCCTTCTATCTTTCCTCCCGCGTCGTGAAATATTTTTGAAAAATATTCCAAAATATACCAAAATTCACATTCTTTATACTTTATTTTCTTTGGTATTATACATCAGGAATCATAGATAGCATACTTTAGGGGTAACTATGCGTATGAGTAATATATTTCAAATGCAATTAAATATTAAGTATGTAGTATGTAGTATACATGGGCATGGCCCCTCGCTCATTTGGAATATCAACATTAAAAGTAGCCTATAACTCCTTCCAGACATACAGGAAGATACTGTGAAAATTTCAAGAAAATCGGTTCAGCCGTTTAGTCGTCTATAAACTTCAAACATACAAACATACAATCAAACACACACTCCTTTTTATATATAAGAAAATGAATGAAAATGTGTTCAGAGAAGCTTTAAACATGAGACAGCTTTTCCATATTCAAATAAACTGTGTAGTTCCTGTGCCGAGGAAATAACGACTTGCAGACTTTATCTACATTAAGAGTATGAAGCTCCTTGAATACTTGGGGGTTCAACAGATTAGAAGTTAAATAGCCAACCTCCTTTATTTTTAGGTTGTGATTTGAAACGGAAGTGCATCTTTAATTAACATGAACTACAATTTTTATGCCCTAAAGTGTTAACGTTGAAATATTTTTTCACTCACTTCTTGAGTCATCTTCTACTTCTCCACTTCAAAGTCTTTGCATTCTTTGAATTTTAAACTACTTTTAAAGGATTTTAACCATTTCTCATTCCTGAATGCACTGTCTGTCTGTCTGTTGGTCTGTTTTATTGCTTCTTTTCTTACGTTTTTTTTATTGAATTTAAAGAAATCAATCAATGAAATTGTTGTTACCTGTTGGTCATAAATTATACACGCTTAACGGGCAACTGAAATTGGGCGTAAATAATATCTTCACAGGCTTAGAAGCAGTTAATGGAGGGAAGGTATGAGCCATAATGTGGAATAAACGATTACCAGCCGTACAATTACATATAATTTACATTTTCTTGACAGTAAAATTTTTTTTGACAATAATTACTGTGTTAATTTATGCTTACAGAGGATTTCAATAGGTAAACCTACACATTGTATCTTTTTAAACTCATTAGTAAGTGATTAAGTTAGTAGTAGGTAGTATTTGTATTTAGATGTTGTTGTTGTAATCTATTTAATGAATTTATTAATTAATTTAATCAACTCCATAACGATATTGTCGTCTACAATTAAAGATAAGCCACGTAAATGTACAATCATAGCCATGGTAGGAGCCATATGCCAGCAATCTGCTTGGGATGTATGTGTGTATGTGGCAAAGTCTCATTATAAATTGAATTCTATACTATTCTATTGGAAATCCAAATAGTTTTGAATTTGAATTCAATGTTTGGTTTATATTTTACCGCGTAACCATATACTTATGCTTCAATACACTTATATTCTTAAGATATTCTCTTGCAATATGCCACACACTCATTATCTTAAAAGTCTAGTCATGTGGCAATCAAAGAATAATAATTTTCTATTTAGCTAACCCATGAATTTATTTGGGGGAGGGGAATTATTGTTGTTGTGATTGTACTTCAATATCATACAGGATATTACACTGTTTACACAGAAAGATGGTGTTTGAGATTCAAAGTGTTACACAACTGAGGGTTATAAACTCCTTTTTATCATTTCTCCGTTTGCATTATTCAAGAATCAAATCAATGAAGTGGGAAAGACAGCCCGATTATCTAGGTTCGACAGGTTTATAGTAGTATTGTTATCTCATTTGATAAAAAAAAAACTTGAAATTGATGTTCATGTTCATAGTTTAGTAGGTAGTCTTGGCATTTTAAACGTGAGGTCACGGTTCAAACTCCAGTTTAGACATATCGAACCAAATATAAAACAATATTTCTTCTGCGACTTCCTCTCAGCCGATGCTTGGCAAAACCTCTGAGAGTAGAGTAAAAATTAACATGAAGAGTTTCTTAAAAATCTATCATTTCGGAATCGATTTTATACTGTAGATCCCGCCACTCATGTATAAAATTAACACACACAACATAAGTGGTGGAAGAAGTTAGATCGTAATTTTTAAACTCTTGACGTCTATTCTGGTGTCTCGACCGTCCAGTAGCACTTTCTAGTTACTGGTGTTTCTTTTGTACTCGCGGTGAAAACTGTGAAGGAGTCTCAAATCGCACTGGTTGTGCCAATTTAAATGCCAGCACTCTATTCTAATATTAGCATTCTGAAAGGTGCGATAATGCTTCACACGACCTAAGAAGCGGAAGCAATAAACAAGTTCATGTGATGGTGAGTAAATACAAAGGGATACTGAATCTTCTTATATATAAAAATGAATGTGTGTTTATTTGTTTGTGGGTTTGTTTAAAGTCTATAGACGGCTAAACGGCTGAACAGATTTTCTTAAACAATATCTTCCTGTATGTCTGGAAAGAGTTATATGAGTTATATAGTATGAGTGTTATTGTCTAACAAAATATTACGTATACGTCACCCGTCAGCTCTATCTAATCTTCTATATATCGACGCCTCCGTTCTATAACATTTTAAGTCGAAAAAGTGTGTTTTGAGTTATGAGCTCTCAAAGTTTTCACGCGCCATATGACTATATGCGTATTCAAAGTAGATTTTTCCCTATAACTTCGCAACGGATCGGCGCATCTTAATCAAATTTTGACAGTATTTAAGTTAGGGAACGTAGAATTTAAAAATGCAAGAACATTAAAAACGTTCTAAGTACACTTAGAACGTTATAGAATGGAGGCGTCGATATGTAGGTATATAAAAATGAATATTTGTTTGTATGTAATTAATAGAATCGTAAACTATGCATTTGATCATGTTATGATCTTCAGGAAAGTTGTTGCCCATGAGCCCGGGAAGGTTTCTAAATTGGTATGACCAATATCCGACAGGTGGCGTCACTGAAAATTACTCAAAATTAATTGAATCGTAAACTGTGTATTTGATTATGTTATGTTCTTTAGCAAAGTGGTTGCGCATGAGCCGCCGAAGATTTTTAAGTTGATATGACTAATATCCGACAGGTGGCAACACTGAAAATGCATTTAATCATGTTACGATCTTTAGCAAAGTTGTTGCGCATGAGCCGACAAAGGTTCTAAGTTGGTATGACCAATATCGGACAGGTGGCATCACTGAAAATGACTAAAAATGAATTAAATCCTAAACTGTTCATTTGATCACGTTATGATCTTTAGCAAAATTGTTGCGCATGAGCCGACGAAGGTTTATAAGTTGGTATGACCAATTTAAGACAGGTGGCATCACTGAAAATTACTCAAAATGAATTAAATTCGACTTCAAACAGACCTACTGCCATTCATGTATAAAAATTAACACACACAACATAAATGGTGTGAGAAGCTAGGTCATACTTCTTACTCAAGGGTTGTAATGACCAATTAAGTAACGCATCTATAGCAGTGCTCTGTATTTTTAAGCCTTTAACGTCTACTTTGGTGTCTCGACTGTCCAGTAGCACTTCGTAGTTACTATTTTCTCTCTTGTTGAAAACTATGAAGGGGTCCCAAATCCCACTGGTTGTGCCAATTTAAATGCCAGCACTCTTTTCTAATATTAGTATTCTGAAATGTGCGATGATGCCTCAGACGACCTAAAAAGCGGAAGCGATGAACAAATTCATATCGTTAGTCTAATTCGAAAATTTTTCAAATTTTACAGGAGACATAAAAAACATTGTAACATTTCCAGTTTTAAAAATTTGTAAACTTTTTAAACGCCATTGTTTTTACAAAATAGCTCTCTTTAAATGACCTAGATCAAAAATCAACTCAAAAAAATCGAATTAAAGCAAAAAATTAGCACGTGTTTTTAATATTTTTCGTAATTTTGTGGATTTAGCGTTTTGGCCAACCACAAAATTACAACAACTTTAAACTACATAATGACATTTTTTGTTGTTGTAAAATATGTATTTTGCATAATGTTACCGTTTTGCATTAAAATCTGAATTTTGGGAAAAAGTGGACTTAGCGTCTTTGCGAATTATACTAACGATATGACCAATTGTGTTACCCAGTGTAAGGAAAGCCCCCTAGTCATGATGCGTTAGTGGTTATTACTGTGCGTTAGTGGAATATTACTGTGACACTGAAGCGCCCAGAAAGAAGGTCGAAGGTGACGAGTTATTCACAACATTCGACAGAGATCTTATGGCAGCCTGACTATCATAAAATATCAAGATTCGAGTGAAAGGAACACCGTTGGTGAGGATAAATTGAGCAGCCCGGTAGATGACCATTACATCCGTCTGAAATATGCTGCAATAGTCCTGCAGCTGGAGTGAAATGTTCAGGTCCAGTTTCCTAGAGTAGACTCTGCTACCAACCCCGTTATCGACTTTAGAGCCATCGGTGTATACATCAAGGAGCTCCGGGGGAAGATCATGTCAAGGTCTTAGTCCCCCCTGCTCTGAATCAGAAACTGAATACCTCTGTTAAAACAATATTTCGCAGGGAGATAATCAATGTCCAGTGAAGCCACGGGATTAATATCCAAAATAGAGGAGAAACCAGATGGGACAAGGCGCCAACGAGATTGGGCACTAAGTCTAGGCGCAGTGAACAGTCAAAAAACAAAAATAAACTCAAAAGCTGTAGTGGCACAGTGAAATGTTTTCTACGAACGCAGTGAAGCACAGTTGTTAATTTCAAAACGATCACTATTGCTTACAGCGTTTCAGCTCTTGTGGTTTCTCTTGTGCTTTTGCTGTACTTATTTGCTGTGTTTTACTTTGTAAATAACTGCTTAAAGGTTTTATATGATAAAAATGTGGGTGCATTTGTGAGAAGCATGTGTATAACCCAGAGGAAAATTGTTAGTATTTATTGTTTCAAGCAGTGTTCGAACAAATATTGTTTACAAAATATTGTGCTTTTTGATCCCATTACTCTTCGGAATAATAGAAATATTTCACTTAAAAATTCAAGGAAAATTCTGTGAATTTTACCCATTGCAAAGGATGGCAATATTTCACTAGGCAGAAAATATCATTATGGAAAGATTTAATTCAATTTGAGGACCATAAAATATAATGACCATGAAATATCCAGGTACCTGCAATATGTAATGATGACTCTTGCTACAAAACCATAAAAACTTGTGCGAAAAATACCAATGTCGGTCGTTTGAAAAAAAGTGCACTGGTTACATTGAAAAATTCTGGTACCTGAAAGGGTCACCTTTTTTGTTAGTGTGTTCATAAAACTGTCCTCCTTCGTATAGTTTGAGAAGAGTTCGAAGAAAATCAAATTACTTTCTAATTTCGTTACCTGCGTTCCATAAACCATATGTTCTTTTCTTCTTCACAACAACAATACAATGCAGTTTGAAGCTTCAAGTGAACTTACCTTTTTTGTAAGCACGTATATAACATACATACATACATAATTGGTCATTACAACCCTTCAGTCAGGATTACGGCCTCGCTTCTCAGCACGTCTATAAAAGGCAGCTAAATCAAAACTACTGTATCAGTTATCTATTACACGTCAAAGTGGCCGAAACGGTTATTGAAAGTGCTTATAAAAATTGATAAAAAAAAATTTTCAAAATCAAGTCTTTTATTTTGAATATAATAATTCGAATGGAATCCTCAAGCTTGAGCCCCTCTTTAATTCCTGATCGTCATATTAATGCCGAAGGATGGAAATCATTAAAACGCGCACCGGAACGATATTCAGAATCGGATGACAATTCTCTGGGTAGCGATGGTGAAGATTTCATAATCGAAAATCGTCACAGTAAACGCCTTAAAGGTTTGGACAATTCATATTTGGAGGACGCCTACTTTGAGTCGCCGGTCATATTGCGTCCCAAACGTAATTTTCAGGAAGTAAATCAGGGAATTTTGTCTCCCATTACGGAGATATCGATTAATTTAAATGAAACTTCCTTGTGCGGCGGGAACAGTTTGCAAGATTGCGGTTATGACGAAGGCACAACGCCAGTAAGACGTAAAGGAAAAGCAAACGTTTCCAAAAGGTCTCAACGTTATAAAGAAGATGCCAAAATAGTCTCAGCAAAGGACCAGTACTGGAATGGTGATGCCAATGGCGATATTGTTGACAATGATAAATTAGACGACGAAAAAGAATCTTTAAACAATTTGGATCCAAGTTTTCAAGTCCAACGTTCAACACGTAAACCATCTTCAAATCGTTTGAACTTCGATGCTTCCTTGTTCGATATGGGTATGGAAGAGACATCGTTCTACGAAGATGACCATGTCAGTCAAAATCAGCCCGATCAATCGACTGCTTTAAATTTGCCTAATGATTTAAGTTCTTTGATTAGGGGTCAAACCATTAAAAATTCTCCCATTAAGACACCAGAAATGCGTAGACCTAAAGTAAGACGTTGTTTGAGTATGATGGAAAATACGCAATTGCTTCAGCCAAAGACACCAGAGTCAGTTAATGCCTGCAATGCTAATGCCGCCAATATCACTCCGTTTAGTTCTCGTCTTAATGGCAACTACAGCTTTAAGCGTCCCGAGCCACCATCTACCACCTGCTCACCGATACAAACAAAACGCTACCGTGGTGACGTAAAGAAGAATCTCGATGGCTCATTCATAGGCAGCAACAGTACTAGCAAAACTTCACCTGCCGCCAACTCCCCCTCATGCTTGGCGCTGGCAGGCACCAGCAAAAACAGCACGATAACCCACCCTATATTACGCAAAAGTATGTCCATGAACGACGCTGAGATCATGTCGGCTCTAAATCGTTCCGAAAACAAAGACGAACCCGATCTAATTGGTGATTTTAGTAAACCGTACGTTTTACCTCTCATCGAGGGACGTCATCGTGATCTAAAATCTATTACAAGTGAAACTGTGGCTCGTCTCTTAAAAGGTGACTTTGATGATAAAGTAGCCAACTTTAAAATCATCGACTGCCGTTATCCTTACGAATACGAGGGTGGCCATATTACTGGCGCAAAGAATTTATATACTCAAGAACAAATCATCGAAGAGTTCTTGACCAAACAAAAGACTGAACAGCAACTGACCAGAAACGAGGAATCTGGCAGCAAGCGCCATATTTTAATATTTCATTGTGAGTTCTCATCAGAACGTGGTCCAAAATTATCGCGATTTTTACGCAACTTCGATCGGGAGCGCAACGCTAATGCTTATCCCGCCTTAGATTATCCCGAAATATATTTGTTGCATAACGGCTACAAGGAGTTCTTCGAAACTCATATTGAACACTGCACTCCTCATGCTTATCGTCCCATGTTAGAGCCCTCCTACAATGAGGTATATCGCCACTATCGTGCCAAAACAAAGTCATGCAATGGTGATGGTTTTGGTGGTGCCACGCAGCGCATGAAGAAATCTCGTTCCAGACTTATGCTGTAAATAACAACATCAACATCATTATTTTTTATTATAATTTAGTTAATTTATCTAGAAATGTTTAGAATTATTCATTTTCTTTTGTTTTTTTTATGTTTTCTTAGTTTCAAATAAAATAAATAATAAAAAAAAAAAAAAAAAAAATGTTTTCTTATGTTTTCATATATTTTTAGCACACTTTTTTACCTCCATCATCACATTTATAAACCTTGTATATTTTTATTTTTTTTTATTTGAATTAAAATTTTTCATTTATGTAC
This sequence comes from Sarcophaga rosellei, assembly GCA_930367235.1. NCBI lineage: Eukaryota > Metazoa > Arthropoda > Insecta > Diptera > Sarcophagidae > Sarcophaga > Sarcophaga rosellei. Next base: position 61,117,390 of record OV884018.1, on the reverse strand, counting down.
ATATGTATGTATTTTTGTTTTCGTATTTTTATTTAGTTGAATTTGTGTACAGTAGTTGAAAATTCTCAAATTGTAATCCTCTGTAAAATCAAACAACATTTTTTTTAATTGTGTGCATTATATATACTATTAATATGTATGTATGTATATATGTATGTCCGTCCTTTAAATTTTCATTACTACACTTTTATGTAAAAAATAATCTCCGTAATAAATTAATAAGAAACTTATTTTTTAAACTCTAGTTATTTACTAAGAAGTTTCTCTATATATAGTATGTATGCATTGATATATATTTTCTATTTCCTTATAACAGTCATTGTTTATAGTTTAAATTATAGTCTACATTTTAAGTCAAGTTAAATAAAATTTATATAAAATATTTTCAAAGTTATTATGCTGGACTTAGTTATGCTACCGTTATTGGATAGTAAAAGTCGCCGTAGTCTAGTAGGTAGTGTGTTGGCTTATTAAACGTAAGGCCTGAGTTCAAGCCCCAGGTCAGACATCAGAACGAAAGATGAAAAAAAAAAAATATTTCTTCGTCGACTTTTTCAGCAGATTTGTGGCGTAAATTCTGAGAGTAAATAAATTGCCACGAATAGTTCCTCAAAAATCTGTCTTTCGGAGACTACGTTTAATTGTAGGTCTCGCCACTCACGTATAAAATTAACGCACACATCATGAATGGTGTGAGAAGCTAGACCGTAATCCTGACTGAAGGGTTCTAATGGCCAATTATGTTATGTATGTATTGGGTAGTATAACGAGCAGTTTGAAACTCTACTGATATGAAAAGATTTCACATCCTCTTACGTGCTGAAATGAAAAAGAATTCTTCTGGTAATAGATTGCCCAGTTTATTCCTTTCCAATTAGGGGCGAATACTTCAATGAGATATCAATATTGAAAGCATCTGAATGGAATCAGGTGACTAAAGTCTTTAATATCACACAAAAAATTTAATTTAGTTACGTACCATCAGTGATACTTTAAAAATTCTAACGAAAAGCAATAATAAAAATTAATTAAATTTCTTATATACTCGCTCGCTGACAATTTTCTAAAGCGAACCTAAAATTGCTGTGTCTGAGATTCTTTTTTTCCAAAGACAAAAGAATTGCAGATGTCAATAATTACGGTGCTATTGTTAAAAACATTGAATCAAAGAAATATTTTCTTAGAAACAAAATTAATTCGTAAGTTTGTTAATACACTCAGAGAAATTAATTAAATTCAATAAGAATTTTTAATTGAAGATAGTCAGAGACGTATTTGTATAATAATGATTGCAGTGTTCATATGTACATATAAATAATAAACTATTAAATTAATAATAAATGATGAAATAAAACAATAATTTCCTTTAAAAGAACTAATGATACTGTATGGTTTAAATGATTTTAAGTATCCCAAAAAAATGGACGTAATCTTCTTGTAATAAAAACTGTTTATATGGCGTGTATGTGTATTTTACAATACATATATTTTTTTGGTAATAACGATTCTATTACAGCATTACTGTCCATTTAATGCTACTAAATAGACTTTAACGAGGGCAAGTAGGAAAGTAACTAATGAAATCAGTTAGGATTCAGCATTATGTCATAGAAAGTTTAAACCAATGTAGGTTAGGTTAAGGGGTAGCTTGCCGTTGGTAGGCAAGTTCACGTGATGGTTATATCGTTAGTCTAATTCGCAAATGTGTTAAGTCCCTTTTTTCAAATTTTACAGGTGACGGGGGGAGACATGGGGGATTTATACAAGATTTACACCTTCGGAGGCAGATTAAAAGAAACCAGAATATGATAGAGTAGCGCAGAGTGAGCAAAGAAGAGCAGAATAAACAATAAAGATAGATAAGAGTAAATAAAAGTTATCAATAATTACGATCTGTTTCATCAACAATCCAAATAGTAACCATTGATTTCGAATAACTTGATTAAACCTTTCGTTTCCAGAAAACCACTTTGTGATTCACCCTCTACGCAACCAGTTTTGAAAATAAGCATTACAATCTACAAAAAAAGCAAAATCTATAAAATCTAAGACTAAAATTAATTTCACTTTGACGGAACAACAATTTTGCACACACACACAAATACTTCACAAATTACAATCTCCACTAAAAGCTTCAAGTCTTAACGTCTTCCTCATCAGTATCCTTAGTATGGCTTAAACGTAAATGTATTAAAAGAGTATTTTGGGTATTTGAATATCTTCGTATACAGATTAGTTTTGTAGACTGTATGGCTGCTTGTAAATACGTTTAAATCCGCATTATAATTGCAAACAGATAAAGGCATTATTAAATTCTTGTTGCTGCTGCTGCCTGCTATTCATACACAAATTCGTTTGTGCAAGCAGGCAATTGCTATTTGCATTACATGCTGCATGCAGTCTTTTTAGTGTTATTATTATCGTTATTGTTGTTGTTATTATAACGATTATTATAAATATTATCGTTATTTGATTTTGTCTGTGAAATCTTGTTATTACTTTCAACTGTATTACATATGTGTACACCATTTCCAAAATGATATTCGAAATATTTTTCTTATAAGATTTTAGAATGATTTCGCCTCAGCAGTATGACAAGATATACCGGAGAGATATTTTAAAGGTAAAACCAATGGTACGACGAGGTCGTACAAGTCAAAAATTTGAAAAATTGTTTTTAAGTGGAGTTAGAGTTAAAGTGATAAGTGTTGACTTTATTTTAAAAATGGGGAATAAAAGAAGCCAAGAGGTTGATCACAATTTTGCTACCTTTGAGTGGAAATTATAGTTCCATGTTAGTTTCGATTTCAAACAAACAACAGAAAATTTATTTTATTTATGCATCAAGTCTATCGAATAATTTATGCACAAGCGTAGGGTGAGAATTATAAATGACTTCATAGCCTGCCTTAAAGATGAAAAACAATCTCGAATATTATTTCAGTTCAAATGTAAATATTTGTTATTATTTTCCCTGCTTTTGTTTTTCTTTTTAATAAACAAAATAAATAAATAAATTTGCCATTAAACTCTAAAATATGTAAGACTTTTAAATAACAAGCATTGCTAACAGAGAAGCGTAGCTATTAAAATTGTGTTTTCATTCCTACCTTAAAATTATCCTTTAAATAGTCCTTCGTTGTTGTTGTAAGAAGTAATGAAAATCTGCAATAGAAAATAAATGTACCGGAATTAAACAAACATACAGTTTTGAAATTAGCTTTTATGTATATGGTATATGAAGTGATAAGAGTAGATATCATTGAAGTCAATAGTACTCAGTTAATAGTACGGGATAGTGTATGAATAAAATTAGATTTGTAAAATAATATTTTAGTTAAACAAAATGTCAATAGAATTCTAATTACATATTGACTTTAATTTTTTTTATTTCAATATTCAGTAAGTTTACATTGGTTGCCACAGACCATCCTTTTGAAGGAGTTTTAGAAGACTTTTATCTTGAATCTTGTATTTTGTTGGCAATTTAATTTCGACTTCCTAGCAATTCCCTAAGGAAACTTCAATTATTCCCAACCGAATTTCTCAAGCGTAGCTTTCACAAACATATTACACGTTAAATCAATTAAATGTTGCAGTCGCCGTGTGAATGCTACAAGACAACACGTAATACAGCTACAAGCTGGCAATTGCTGAGAAAATGACCAAAAAAGGCGGAGATTTCAAGTGATTGCAAACACTGTAAATACCAGACGAAAACACATTTTTTTTTTATCAATATGTGTGTACAGTCACCCCTCCTATAACGCGGTGAGTGTGTACCGCGTTGTATGGAAACCGCGCTATAAGAAACTCGGATTTAACCGTACAAATCAGGCAAATTCGTAGCGCGTTCTACGGAAACCGTCTACCGCGTTGTATGGAAACCGCGCTATAAGAAACTCGGAATTAGTACAAATCAGATCGTTCGTACCGCGTTATATGGAGAGCAAGACAAGATAAATTATAAATTATTTTTATTGACTTAAGGATAATAAAAAAATGAAACAAAAACTAAACTAAAATACTGTTTTCCAACAAAAATAAGAAAGACTTGTAAAATTATGTAATTTTTCAACATTCATCCTCACTGTGAGATATGAGTTCCAGAAAAATTTTTAGAATGTCGTAGACGGCTATGAGATAAGCTGGCCTTTTTATATAAAAATGTGTTTGTATATCTCGGCTGTGCTTTTGCGTCGAAAATAAAACTTATATTAAACCCTCTTACAATGTCTAGTTACTAGATTCATTCAGATGCTGTGCGGAAGGAATTTATGGCATGTTGTTGAACGTAAACCGCGTTATAGGAGGGCTGTCGCAATTTCAGCTCCGCGTTATGTGAAATACGCGTTATATGGAAACCGTGTTCTGAGAGTACCGCGTTATAGGAGTGCTGTCGCAATTTCAGCGCTGCGTTATATGGAAACCGCGTTCTGAGAGTACCGCGTTATAGGAGGGTTGACTGTATATGTTTGTCCAATACATTCAATGTTATGAGAAGACTTTGTGGCTTTCATTCGAGAAATGGGGAGATATACAGAGGTAGTCCAAAGTATTTACACAAAAGAGAATTTTTACGTTTTTCTTAAAAAAGGCCTCAGTACTTTTTACTGGAAGTAAATTTTGGAAAAAAAATTTACTGCTGCCTAGCTTGGAATATGCAGAAGCAAATAAAATAAATTTGGAAAAGATACCGGTTCCTAGTACTAAATAAAAAACAAATAACCATATGCTTATAAGTTGTCAAAATTATTTACACACGTTTTATTCTTTTCAAAAGTACCTATCCCCCGCTTTACACGGAAGATAGGTTCCATAAAAAACCGTGTAACTCGAAAAATTCACTCTTATATGGAAAAACCGTGCTAAACGAAAATCACTATAAAAAAGCCCATTTTGTAAGTTTTTAATATGATGAATAACAAACACATTGAACAAAAAATAAATATTAATATATTTAATATCAAACACATTTAATAAATTGTAAGAATATTAATTTATTTCAATAATAAAACAAAAAAAAGCCTATTTTAAATATTGCATTTTCTTTATAGATAAAAATTAAAATTAAAAATTAATTTAAGTTGATTGCGATAAATAAGACTTAACATTATATTTTCATTCAAATTTAATTGCTGTTACTTTCGCTTTCAATAATACGCCTTTTTTAGAAATTTGTACAATATCATTTTCCTTGCTAGACCACACTATCTCATTAGATTCTTTCTCCATAGAATTTGAACTTCCGTGAGATTTTGCAGTAAAAAAAATCTGATATGAGCAATTGCGATTTATTTTTAGTCTTCGTATACCTCTTCGTATTGAGATAAAAGTTGGTTAACATCTCGTTGAAATTTAAGAGTTCGTTCAACATTCGTATCGTCTTTTTGAAAATAGTTGCATAAATTCCTTCCTATTGCAAGACCCTCGCGTACGATCTTTGCTGTAAATGCACTAGGTTCGTTTTCATCGATATCAGATAGACTATCATTTTCATTACCAGTATTTTTTTCTACCATTTCTATAAGGTCTTCATCATCAAAATTAATAAATTTCGTTAAAAAAAATTTATTTTCAAAAACCGTGTAAGATCGAAAACGTGTAAAACGAATACCGTGTAAAACGGGGGATAGGTGTATTTACACAAGACTAAAATTAAATTTTCTTTATTTAATTTTTTTTATTTCTTTTATTTTTACATAGTTTATTAATAAACTTAACTAGTACTTTGTAATACCGCCTTTTGAATCAATGACCGCCTGTAATCTTTCTGGAATTGAGTTAATTAAGTTTTGGGCAAATTCGGGAGTCAATTTAGACCAAATTTCACTAATTTCTTGTATAGTCTCTTCGCGTTTTCGATTTTTATCTATAGTTCTATGATATTTTATGAAAGCCCAAACATTTTCAATAACGTTTAGGTCAGGGCTCTGAGGAGGCCATGGAAGAACAGCCTGAACTACGTTTTCTAAGAATGTGGTAGGTAACCATCCTTTGTGGCAAGGGGCATTGTCGTGCTGTAAAATCCATTCGATGGTTGGAAAAAGGTTGTTTGCGGACTCAAAGACATGGTTATTTATAATTTCAAGATAACCAGACTGGTTTAAAGTCCCATTTATCGGTACCAAATTGCCAAAACCGTAATATGATAGACATCCCCAAAACATCACCGTGCCGCCACCAAATCTGTTAAGTGGTTGTACAGCCTTTTTTTGTTTGTTTCGTGGTAGATGCATAAAGCGCTTAGAGAACGAGCCCTGGAATTGAAATGCAGCCTCATCGGTCCACAATACACTATACCAAAACTCTATTGGCTTCTTAATATACTCCAAAGCAAATGCGAGACGTTTAGCTTGGTTTGTTGGAGTAATATCAATTGTTGCACGCACGACATAAGTTTTTATATTAATTTCTTTTGATCTTCGGCGTATTGTAGCATCGCTTACCTTTCGACCAATAATTTGTTGAGATTCTGTTGCAACTTTTGCAGGACTAATTGAAGGGTGGGTTAATATCTTTCCTATTAATTTTTTGCAATCCCTTGGGTTTAGCACACATTTTCGTCCACTTCTTTTTAAATTTGTTAAGTTACCATATTTTTCTTTTTTTTCTACTAAATTATACACCGTTTTTCGAGAAATTTTGTACAATTTTGCCAGTTCTGACGCCGAGATACCATAGTTGAATTTGACAACAATTTCACACCGAACCTCAGTCGATAGTTCTCTTGTTTTCACCATTTTCAAATAAAATTTGTAAAAACAATTATTAGCTACTAGGGGTTCAGCTTATTTAGATTGCGACACAAGTTAAGCTACTGATCTTTCCAAGAGCAAATTATAGACTAAACCGGACTTAAGTCTTGTGTAAATACTTTTGAAAAGAATAAAACGTGTGTAAATAATTTTGACAACTTATAAGCATATGGTTATTTGTTTTTTATTTAGTACTAAGAACCGTTATGTTTTCCACATTTATTTTATTTGCTTCTGCATATTCCAAGCTAGGCAGCAGTAAAATTTTGTTTCCAAAATTTACTTCCAGTAAAAAGTACTGAGGCCTTTTTTAAGAAAAACGTAAAAATTCTCTTTTGTGTAAATACTTTTGACTCCCTCTGTATATATCGTATGCTTAACAAGAAGCACGCATGACAACCATAACACAGATTGACTACGCCGGCAATGTTATAATATTCATCATTACCTTAAAACAATATCAGCGGTCAATGAAAAATATAGAGAGCGCAAATTACAACAAATCAAGTTTTTGGTAAAATCAAATTGTTGGTAAAATGACCAATAATTGCTATAAACAGTTTTGGTGTCAAACACTAATTTCTGTAGATTTCGTTGTAGCATTTGAAGTAGTATATTAAAAAACTAAAATTTCCTCGCTTATAGAAGTGTGTTTAAGGTTGAATTTTTATAGCAATAGGGTGATTTTCATTTCGTTAACTTACTACAAGGAGTTGTTGTATATACTATTTTTTCTGAGAACAGTTACAAAATATAGGCGAGCTAAACTAAGCTTCACTGACTTCCAGTATGAGATTACATTTATCCAACCAACAACGCTACAAAAGTCTTTCCAGTCTGATATTGACTAATTCTAAAACCTCTATCTTTAAGCCGAAAATTATGCACCGCATGTTGCTTCACCAACTTCAGTAAGGCTTTAACTTAATAAAAACCAAATAGATTTCTCATCTCAGATTAAAATGGGTTAAACGTCCATTGCTAATATTTCAACATTTTAAAATTCACACTATTAGGTCAATTGGGTTACATTTTTAAAATTGATTAAAGTTGTATTTAGAACCAATTCGCCAAATATGCAATGATGCCGGTTTGTCTCATTCAAAATTCATATTTTTGATTTCATGAATTGATTTGCCAACAACAACAATAACAACGTTGAAGCAAAACCTCAAATTGTCACATCGCACAATTCGTAGAGCAATACACAACACCGGTAAAGCAACACTTTTGAAAATTTCGTTTTTAAAGTAAATCAAACAAGTAAAAGTGACAAAAGACCTAACATTTCACGATAACAGCAGAAACAAGAGAAAAACTCACAAGAAAACTGAAATAGAAGCAGACGACAATGACGATGACGACGACCACGGTGAATGTTGGCAACCAGAAAAGCTCGAAACTTCACAAGTCAAACACATTTCTGTACAAAAAAGTGCTGGGAATATAAAGGCATAACAACTATTGCTGATGTTGTACGAACAAGTACACAAATGTAACATATGCCTTACATGCTGGTAACATGAGGTAAATACATGGGAATAATAAACATGTGTTGCCGTTGTTGTCGTGTACAATAAAACGGCGAAACAGTGTCTTTACAAGTTCAAAATAGTGGCAATAGTTGACTGGAAGAAGAATTACAAGTAATTTTAACTGACTTAAGCTCCATATTTTTGTGGTACAACTTCACACTACAAACAAACAGACAATAAAAGGAAAATCCTTTTGAGAACTGATATGACAAGCAATGCCATTTCTATTGGATGTAGCTGTACTGATAGCAGCAGTAGGCACGTCAGCATCATCTATAACTATAATGTGTGCAGTTGTTTAATAGTTACTGCTATTGTTGTTGTTGTAGCTGCAATATAAATAACTTAGTTGGCACCACTAAAGCCATCGTAAAGAGCATTTGTATTGTTACTTTCATTCTGACAAAACGAGTGCGGCAAATATGTTCAATATTTCGCTAGTTAAAGTTTTATAAACATCACCACCATCATTATTATCAATATCATAATAATCTTCAACAGTATCTTGCATATTTGTTCATGTCTCAACGTATGTTTACTTTTCCTTTAGACTGCGGAAGATTTTTTGTTGTTCTTTTCTCTTTTACTACTAAACTCTTGAACTTTGAAGCTCAACCAGTGCAAATACCGATTTACTTTACATTTTGGAGGCATTTAAGGGTTCCCCAAAAACTTTTGGCAGTTATTCGAATACTACGCTGGAGTTACGTTGGAGGTGCTACGTTTACAGTCGCACATTGTTAGCATTAGAGCATCATGTCCAGTCGGTAGGAACCTGCTGAAGTTTATCTTAAGTAATTAAATAACTGGTGTGAGACTTACCATCTCGGTGTATGTCTCTAGACACTCCATGAATTTTCACTCCACAGGTTCAGAGGTGGTAAAATGTCAATTTCTACGTGCTCTACGTTCGATGTGCCTTTTTGATAAGCGAAATCTGCAGATACATTTAAGTGTGGCTGTAGTAAGAAAGGCTCAAGTCTCATGAGAAAGTTGTAAAATGCAAATTATTGTAGAAAGTGATGAGATTGCTTGCTTTCCTTGTCATCAGCGTGTCAGGCACAACTGCTGACATTGACAATGAACTGTGTTACTAATTGAAGTAATTGTTGGAAAACAGTCTCACTTTGAAGTCGAGTTTCATTGTTATGCAGTAATAGAGCATACAACCACGCTAGCTGAACGAAATTCAAATTCTAATAATGAAGGATACTGTCCTGCTGATCCTGTTCAGATTTATACCGATACCTATTTTATCTGTAAAAAATTTTAAACATGGGTGGCAGGACATACGGTTTCACATCAACTCCGAACGACAGATTTGAGAAACTTTGCATTTTGTTCACTCTCTGAGTTTTTACAAGACGCCTATCTATCTAAACGTCCCATATGAGAATATTGATCGATTTATTATATCGAACTGCAATCCATAGTACCCTTAGGTCTTTTTTATTCTGGGTAGCAACGGTCTAGATAACCATAAATCAATACTCTCGAAAATAGTTTCCGCACTTGCTAATATTGTACTTTGAAAAAACGCCCTTTCAACAGACTTCGCTGTAAAATTCAGTTATCTTATTGAATTTGTTTGTGCATACCTTGCGCTGACCAACTTCCTCAGATTTTAACCCGAACTTTCGTCTCTCAAGCCAACACTCTACCCAGTAAATTTTGGCAACCACAGAGTAGTGTGGTATAAATTAATATATGGAAAGGTGTACATGGGCTTGGAACCACCATTTCAGAATTGTTGACTATATATTTTTATGACTCTGACTATACATTTTTACTAAAATACAAATGAAAACTGACAAAATCTGAAAATGTTTAAAGGAGCCAACTACTTGCTAAACCGGAAACCCTGTAATGAGAGCACGAGTATCACTATAAACAGCATGTTTGCTCGTATGTTCTCTCTGTTATTACTTGTCTTTTCGTTAGTACGTGCGGAGAAAGTGAATTAGTTGGCGAAATAAACAAAAAATAAAAGAAGAATACAAAGAAGCCGTCACCACAGACTGTAATAGTCATTAAATTTTCGTTTTCTTCTGGCAAAATTGCTCGAGAGTTTTTCAATTGCAATTCGTTCATGGCTCGTTCGATACTTTTACTCAACTTGATATTATTATTGCAGCCTTACTTTGTCATGCAGGAAAACTTTTTCTCATTTAATAAAAGGCTTAAGCGGTAAGAGTAAAATAAAAGCAAAATAACTTGCAACATTACAAGCAGCAAATACAACAAAAACAAAAAGCAAGGAATAAGTAAACTTTGGCAATATCTCAAGTTAACAAAAGAGCGTGTGTGTCATTGGCTTCTAAAGAGTTATCGTTAGTGAGCGATGGTGACGGTGGTATCAGAAAAGTGGCAGACTTAAAGAAAATGAGTAAATAAGCTCAAAGAAACATCAACAACACGTTACTTAGTGCAACTTATGAAAGAAACAGATCATTAGTTAACAGTATTCATACAACAGTGTGAAGTGTCGTAAAATGAAACCTTTTATTCAGCAATCAGGCCAACAGTGTATTACACGGTTTCGAAGACGCTAGAAATTGTGTTTTTTAGTTGATGATGAACTTATAAGCTTGACCTTTTCTGATGGAAATGTCAAGCAGAAGTAGATTATTTAAGCAGCTTTCGTTCGTTTCCATGGCTCTTTACCTAACAGAGAATGTCATTTTATTGATTTGAATGCTGAAAGGGAAAGCTTTAATAGGAAAAAATTTTGTTTATATCAATGGACGAAGACAGAAATTCATTTGAAAGTAAATATATTATACATCTTTTAAAATTTCACACAACCTAAGGGGAGTTCTATCATGTTCTTAGAGAATAAATCTTAATATTGCAGATTCCCGTCAAGCATGACTAGAAATAGTATCCATCTTCATAGGAAAAACAGTGCACTGACATATAAGATGAAAACATGACTATTCTTCCTCCTCAGAATCACAGCTTACACAGTAGTTATTAGACGAAACGGTAAGTTTGTCCACATGCCTTAAATAAGATAATTGATCATGAGAATCACAATCGTCCCGCGGGTGGCTATGTGACTTAAGGACAGTCCTCTTCTTTTCTATACTAGTCTATCAGATATTTAGAAATCCTTGATATTCTTGAGCAACATTTGTTAACAACATTTGACTTGATCACAGATTGACTCACGGAGTAAGTCAAGAGATTCTAAGAGAAAATTCCACCACCCACTTTAAAATGGCAATTAACTCCGCTTGCAAAATACTGTAGTGCTTTGGCAGTCCATTCAGGAACATATAAGGGATCATATAATCGATCTAGATGTGTGTCTTTCCAGAATTGGTGTCTACACATCGCCCACTAAACGTATGCAAGGTTTGTTCTACCAGTATGTGATAGTGGAGCTAATCCCCTACGGCACAATCAGAGGTACAATGCGATATGGTCGCTTCTTTGTCCTAACATTTATGTTTTCACAGCAGAACACTTCAACACTACCTCTTCTGTAGTTTCGAACAATTTGAATTGACTTGTTCGAAGCGATATTGACAGAATAACTTAATAACCATTATTAGGACTGTTTTTCCGTTTCTCAATTTGTACTCCTTTTATTTTTATCGAGACTTCAATAAAAAGTGCTTGGGGTTGTGCCTGTTGACCAGCCTATACCTGCAAATGGTAGTTGACCAGCTTCCAGAATTGTATTCACAATCACTTTAAGTGTGCCCCCCCCTCATACACAAAAATTCATTCAGAGGATCAACGACTTTTAAACTAATCCGCTAAAGCCAACGGTAGTTAAAGCTGAAAACTGAGCATAAATTACAAACTCTTGTTGAAAACTAAATTAATCACATGTTCGAAAAGGGATTAATACTGCCTCTTGTTGTTGCAACGGCAACAATGTACACAATATACACACACTCAAGGTACTTAAGACGTCAAGTTAACACAAATTAAATCCAATTAATAACCAGAGAGTAGCACAACTACAAATACAGCAACCACAATAAACAACAGCAGGAGAAACTTACGAAAAGTAGAAGAAACTCACGAAAATTACAGAAATGATGAATAACTAAAGGAATAAATGACAAAACGTATTGACTGCAGTTCGTATTCAGCGTGGAAAGAGGACATCATTATGACAAACCTAAACTGCCATGAGTCCGTAAAGAGTGAAGAAAAATTCTAAACAAAACTAAACGCATTGCGTTCAAACTAAAGTGAAGTGGAGGGCTTTTTAAAGATGTATTCTGTCATTATTTTCGCATACGAACGCACAACATTGCCTGCCTGCCTGTTTTTATTGGAAAAGTTAAAACACTTGTGCAACAAGCGTTTGATTAAAAGCATGCGTTGAAGTGGGCCTTTAATTAACATAACCATACGCACAAAAATCTACGTAACTTATTCCCCTTCTCCTCTACCATTACCACAATTGCCATGGAATTATGAATGCATTCCATATCTGAGCTACTGCTTCCCTGTGAAATTCTAAAATGCTTGTGTGCATACGATAGAGTGAAGGAAAAGCATTAAGTTTTCTGTCGTTTTTATTGCTGTTTTGGACCGACTGCCAAACCGGTAACCGGTCTTAATCAGTAGCATCATTACTGGCATTTTTAACTGTCGTTATTAGGTAATGACAACATCAGCGTATATAAGCATTTAACGCAGATTTCAGGCCAAAAAAGGAATTTTCTGTGATTGTGATTAAATATCTTGAATGATTGCAGCAAATAACCAGTTCGAAGGCAGTGAATTATGAAAATTATTACGAATTCTTAAAGGGATTTGTGTTGATTAAAATCGTAATCGTTGGAATTGATTGGGATTGAGTAAACAAAAAAGTTTGGCTTACTGGAGGCGAACCCCGTGGTAAAAATCCCGACTCAGATATCTGGAACAAAACGAAGCATGAGAAAATGTCTCCGCCTCAATCATCTTCCTGCAAAAACTCGGAAAATGAAAAGTTTCTGTTTCTGTCACTCATGAATAAATTTAACACACATAACATGGATGGCGTGAAGAGATAGTTGTAATCTGGTCTAGTAGAAAAAATGACAAATCGAGTAAGTAAAAAAAGTAGAAAACGGTGCCACAGTTGTCCAACACGCCACTTCATATAGGCATCTGACACCAACATATTATTTCCTGCACTTGGTCTTTAACAAATCGAGAACACGTTATCGTTTTTCACATAATAGTTTAGGGATGGGACGTAATTCGAACACAACTCAAAATACTTTTTCCATGTTACAGAAATCATAACCCTTATTCAGGATAAACGGAGATATGGATTGGATTTCATCATACATTAAGAAAAAGTATCGAAGAAAAATGCTGCATTCATGGCAAAAATTGCGTTGAAATCACCGTGTATAACTAAAACGTTACTAACACCAGCATAAACTCATGATACCCATACTAAATACCATTCTAAATACCCATTCATTACTACTCCTTGATTACTTCAATGTAATCATTGATCTGGCATTGTATGGCAGCATCTAAACATCGTCATCATAAAAGTCATCATCATTATCTTTTAAAATCATGTTCGACTGTCACTTATCGATAACCAAATGGGCAGCGAAGTGAAATGCAGCAGCTCAACAATTACGGAATAAGTTGAAAGCATAGAAATTGGCCATGAAATAATCAGTTTAGCAACAAGCAATTGTGGTGGCATAAAATTTATTAAGGAAAAATGAAGCAAAAAAAGTAGGAAAAATGATGTCAAATGGTTAAACACTAAAAAAAAGAGAAAAATGAGAGAGACACAAATACTCTGGTATGATAGAGAATATAATTCATAACAACTTTTTGCTTTAATTTTTGTCGGGACAGCTTTTTGTGAACCACATTTCCTGCCTTATGCCTGAGCCTTAGCTTTCAACATCACACTGTCTATTTGCACTTACTTGCTTTTCACTCTAATACTCGTAAACAGAGTAACAAATAAAAGTCTAAACAGTAGAAAATTGTTTCAAATTTTCCTCTCATTGTTTCTATTAAAGTTGACTTTTTTTCATATTTTTGTCGTTGCCTCAACTACAAGCAACGGCAGTATGTTGCATAATTGTTCTTCACTTCATTTTTTTTTTTTTGTTCTCATTCTCATTGTAATTGAAATACAATTAAACTCGTATTTGTTGCTTGTTTAATGTGTTTATGTCCGTTTTCGCCTACGTTGTGTAGAACCTGAAATACTTTTTTCTTTTCTGTTTTTTTTTTTGCTCGTGCTTCAATTTCTTTATATTTTGCCTCTTCATGGTGGTCAAGTATTTAACAATTGTTAGTGTCAGTTTTTTATACCCTGCGAAAGACAGAGTTATTGCAGAATAACATAATGCATGATGTTTTCAAGTTGATACTTTACACTTCTACTCATATTAACATTGGAAAAATTGCTTCTAGTTAAAAGACAACAGCTAGAAAGGCTTTTATGGTAGCAAGAAATCGGTTCTACCAACAGGAACTTCCGAACTTTGACAGTTGATACCGTCTGTCTTGTTAGCAACATTTGACAAATTAACTGCCGTCTATCCAGTCTGCTTTGCCAAATCACAATTGATGGGAAAAGCATTCAACAACATGTGCAAATAATAGAATCGTTTAAGCAAAACGCGAGTTCTGTGAAGACAACGTAGCGTACCTTACGCGCTTAGCCATGTTTATTATTGGTTCAGTAAATGATATTGGTTCAGTAAAAAATCGATCAACACCGCATTTCAACATAACACAAAATCTGCAGCAAATATACCCACTTTGGAGTTCGCAGGAGTATCCAACGCAATCGATAATGCATTGCTAACAAGAACCATGCCACAACTTGTAGAATTTCGAGTCAGTACTGGGGCCTATACCCGTACAAAATTCAACTGACCCAAGAACTGAAGGTGGAAAACCGTAGACAACGATGTGTTTTCGCTGAATGGGATCTGAAGGAGTAGGGAACTGATCTCAATTTTCATCGAAAAATAATTTCAGCTACGAGGTTCATTTCTAAATGAATGGATGCGTTAACAAAACAAAATTGTCAAATTTAGGACGACACTAATCCACGTGAGAACCAAGAGCATCTAATGCGAACCGGACTACGGGCCACACAGCTTTTGCAACATTTGTGATGTGAACTGGCCACCGAGATCGTGCGGTTTGACTTGCGTCGCAGCTTCATGCGAACCATAGTAGTCCTGAAAGCAATTTGAGGCAGATTTAAATTTTCAGTTGTCAAAGATGCGTCCATATCCGTCTCATTTAGATCTGCATCGAATTTCAACAAAAAACGTCCTGGGTAGGAGGAACGAGTCTTCGACTGATCGGCTCTAAATGCGGATAATTTAACTTTACGTGTTCAAAAAGGGGTCATTTCTACTGACATTGGAACCATGGACTATCAATACCAACAGAGTATCCAATATATATATGTAAATATTTTTCATGTTTCTAAAGGATTATTAATGATTAAATTCTTTTAATGTTCAGCCTAAACTGCATCCGTTTAGAAGAAAATAAATTCCATGTCATATCGAATAAACGACTGTGTGTGTGTTTACCTCATTTAGTTTTAACCACAGTCCAGACAAGTTTTTATATTCTATCCCACTACACCGAATACAATGTTCCATGCTGCATGCAGAGAGAAGGAGAGAACAAACGCTCACATGGAGTTGGTGCAATCTCAGACCTGTAGACGAAGTGGCTTAAAATAAAGAACTAATGTACATGTACGGAAAATAAATAGAAAAAGAAAAACAAACAAAAAATCCGGAGTGTATATTTAAACTACAATTTGTTGTTACTGTTGCCCGTGTTGCTGTTTCACATAAAATAGAGGTTCAAGTTCCGAGTAAAAACAGACTAATGTTGGTCAAGTGTTATAATGTACACCACACGACCATAAACGGTAGGAGCATCCGCAGCAGCAACATCATTACTACACAACAATTCTATAACCGTAGAAGAGCAGAGAGCAATCAACAAACATACCAGGACATACACCTCTTCCCTCATCTCTAGTCTTTGACGCGATCCGGCTTGTACGTTCGCTCATATAGACAATTTAAGTTCTACTCCACTTTTAATAGTTTTATATTGTTTGTTTTGCCATACCCCAGTCTGGCTTTTATTATTGTTTGTTATAAATTGGCTGTTGCTGCCACATATCCTACCAGCAGCTGTAACTTTTTCTTTTTTTCCTTTTGCTCTGTTTAGTATTGTAAGAAGGGGTTAAAGGGCGGCAAAGTTGAATACTTTTGGTGTGTTTGCATTGCAGTTGGCAGTTTTTGATTTTGTAGGGGATTATTAAGAATTTTATTGAAGTTTTCGTTGGTTTAGTTGAACTATAAAAAGCAATTAGCTGTTCATAACAAACATTAAGATAAACAATACAAACTTTTATAATAGACGGCCCTACCTCTGAATTTCCCATACTCTAGTCTTAGTTTTGGTTTGTTGGGAATTTAAAACTTTTTTTTCTCTCTCTCTCTCTCTATTTTGATTTCATTTACTCGATTTCGAATTCTTCCAAAAGTTTTAAGAGGATTTTGTAGAATTTTAATTGCAGAGAGTAAATTTTTTGTGACCAAATGTTGTGGACATACATAATCCTGAGTAATCAACATTCAGATGGCAATTTAATAAAAATTTTCTTAAGCTTCTTCCACAACTACAATTGAGGAGAACTTTAAAAACAGTACCATGGAAGATCATTAGGAAGCTTTAAGTTCACAACTGAGCTCTATTGTGAATAAGAAACACCTTAACCAAGATTTTATTTACGTACTCTAATCGAGGAAGTAGATCTTTGGCCGATGACTTCTTGAATAAAGCACAGGCTTCAAACGATAATCCAATTTTTTTATTCTATTCAAAAAGATATGATTTATCGAGGTCATCAAAATAATTTGGGTTGTAGGCTGTCGTCGTTGGTGCCATTCTTTTAGGTTGGAAAACAAGAAATAATCCTTCGTGGATAAGAGAATGTTATGCTGTGCGATAATGAGAGATTTGCAAAAAGCCATCATTCAAGGCATAAGGAAAAGTAATGGAATGTAGGGAGAAATCGCGCAGATTAATAATAATGTCCAATTAAGGAGATAATAATGAGCACTTTTTCGTGCAGAAAGTGACAGATAACACAATAATGTTGTGGGATATTAAGATTTCATCAATTAATGTCTAGAATTTTAGTTAATAAATTCGTAAAACAAATGACTTAAATTAATTGAATTCTTCATTACAGCTCTTTAGTCAGAATAAAAATCTAGCTTCTCACTTCTCCATATTGTGTGTGTTAATTTTAGCCATGAGTTGCAGGATCTACACTTTAACGTCGAGTCCGAACAACAGTTACAAGCATCTTTATATAGAGATATATGATTTCTTTCGAGATCTTTCGTTTAATAAGCCTACGCATTACCTACTGGACTATGGCGTCTTCAAGCAAAAATAAAAGATTAAAGAGTAAGGTGGGAAATATTATGTGTGGGGAAAATATTTAGGTGAGGAGATATCCTTGGGGATACCATTTTGCTGACTGTAATTTTGTTAAACTGTACGGTAGCCGATGTGAGTAAAGGAAACCAATGAAAGGATACCCATAATAATATACCCAAGCCTACAAGTAGTTCTGTATCGATGTATCACCATTTATAATATCCATCGCAAAAAAGAGAGGTGCTCGATTGAAAACAAATTGCTAAGGATTGAGGGATATACTGAAGCTCTGAATCTTATTATGATTCAGACCCAAGACGTAATAGAGTGCAGAAAGTGTACGAAAAGTATTCTGGTAACTCGGTCAACGCGTGCTTTATTTCATTTCTGGTGAACGAATATTGCCCAGCAGAATTCAAACGATTTGTAGAGTGCCCTCTTAATACATTGCTCACCTCTATTGGCCAATGCGTGATGAGCCCATAACAACGCTTTGCTGACTATATCTTTGAACTTAAAAAGGATGTGAAGCATTCAACAGGGAATACATCTCGTAGCATAACTAAATGCCCACAAAAAGGGAAAAAGGACAACAACATGCACTATGATCATAAATGCGTTTAAACGTTAAACGTTATGACGGCACGTTGTGTATAGCTGCTATTAAAAGATTCAAAGCGAAGAGAATAATAATGATGACGATGTGAATATGCATGAGACTGAAGGTGGCCGTAAAATAAGTTCGTTTAGTAAAATTCGCATCTTGTTAGTGCAACTGGTCTACACTCGTCTATAGCAAACCATGTCAAGTACAAGTAAGAGTACGGAGCAGTGCTCTGCTTCATATTGGTTGGAACTGGTTGTGAATTTTTTCTTCGCATTCTTTCTCGACTTGTTGTATGCTAAACAAGCACAAAACTTGGCACCTGGCCTGACTACACGTTACTTCATATTCACTTCAATTCAATTGTTTGCATCCAATAATAAAGTGGGACTGTGCTGTATAAGGGAGGCAATGTATGATTGCCTGTATAAAGCGAAAATTGGTTGCGGAGTAATAAAAATATAAAAAAGATAAAAACAAAAATCGTGCAACACGATCCTGAACTTGAAATTGCATTCACTTTGAAAATATTTTCCTACAGTTCGCTATTAAAAACAAAATTTATGGAATTTTCTTTCTCCATTTATTGTTTCATTTTTGTTCTTTTTGTGCTTTTGGTTTTCGTTTTTAATTTTTTTGAGGCGTTTTTAAATACTCCTCTTGTTCTTGCATAAAAAGTTCGCTATAGCAACAACAGTGTTTTAACATAGAAAGGGTATTTCATTTGTATTCTTGTTTCTACTAGACGCAGATCTACTTCTTTAATGCCATTTACACTTTGAGGTTTTTTCGCGAATATTAAAAGCATTTTCTAAAGTACCGTGGTTTTGCTAGGCAAATTAATTATGCCTCTATCATATAGATTCTTGTTCCTATTTGAAAATCGGTGGTACTGGGATGATCTCGTAGTCAACACCGATGTAATGTCAGCGTGTGGGCGTCCCATAGCAATCAGTTTCATTACTCAAGATTTTCTTGCAAACCAGACAACGGAAATGAAAAGAAGATGATGACCATAGTTGAACCTGTGAACAAATCTAGGCTTTAAAGGAATATGATGGTTAGGCAAGTTAAATGTATGAATGTAGGGAAGTACGTATACCCGCAAACTGTCTGCGAGACTAGTTGTGTGCAGATGTTCATAATTTGACGAACTTCGAATGAAAATGGAAATCGTGTTCGGCTAGTATCGGATGGCTGACTATGCCTTAGAAGAACTAGAACGCTGTGTAGACTTTTATTAAAACAGTGAACATACTACGAATAATTGAGGAAATCTGAAGCGATGACGTCAACACAGACCGTATGGAAGAGTAGCTGATGCTGCAAATGGAGATGAATTAAATCGTTAAAAATCCGACAGACTTTAAGGGAATTTGGAATTTTTACCAACAATCCATAAAGTAACTTTTGCTCTGTCCCAACTGATCAATCATTTATCGAATTTCCTCGCACAATTTAATTTTTAAGCCTTTTCTGCCAAAAACATAAAATAAAAAATAGCAACAACAGTAGCTCTTGGAAGTAAACGAAGAAATAAATCGTAAAAAAATATTATTTCGTGAGGATTTTTTTTTACAGATTTCCGATTTAAATTGCTTGAGTATTTTACAGATTTTTATTATCATGATATTTTTGACTTCTCTTCCTTGTTCTTTCGTTTTTATAGTTTCAATTTCTTTAACAGTGTAG
Organism: Sarcophaga rosellei; assembly: GCA_930367235.1. NCBI lineage: Eukaryota > Metazoa > Arthropoda > Insecta > Diptera > Sarcophagidae > Sarcophaga > Sarcophaga rosellei. Next base: position 61,097,372 of record OV884018.1, on the reverse strand, counting down.
ACTTCTTTGTAGTATAGCTTATACTTCCACGTTATATGTATATGCACACAGAAAAAAATCATTGTAAAAACGCAGAAAACAAGGTTAAATCAACATTTTTCAGCTATGATTTTGCTTCATAGCTGTTTCATGTTAATTCAACATGACTTTACAGTAAACCAAAAATAACTATTTTTCATTTAAAAACAACTTGAAAACATTATAAAACAACATTGCCACTTATGTTGGATCAAAGTGAGATCACGTTAAATTTACTTTAAGATACCACTCAAATCAACATTAATCAGTATTAAAATAACATGATTCTCACATTGAATCAATATGATCTTATGTTTAAATTAACATTAAATCATTTTATTTCAACTTTGAATTTCATATTGCAAACATATTATTTCAACATAAATTTTCATGTTAATTCAAAAGGATTCTAGTTTTGAAATAACATGAAAATCGTATTGACTTTCTGCTTATATTAAGCCCGCCCAATATAAAGAAGTTATTTTTGTTTTTATATATATCTTGAAATCAAATATAACGTTTATTAATTTTCATTTTAAAAATACATTTATTAACGTAAAATAAAAATGTATTCAAATAATTAAGTATATAAGTAATATTTTAATATAATTGTTAATATGCTTACGATTAATGTGAGCTTTAAATGATTTGAAACATGAAAATTTTTGAGTACAATTATTTTGATTATACTGTATTGTACTAGCTGAATTAAGAAAGTGGACAATTTGATAATGTTGTATTAAGTTATTTAGGAGAGATATTTCTTTGTTACAAATAAAACAAATCAACATTTTGAAATTAATAATTAGGCTTTTAAAAAGTTAAACAAGGAGTAAATGGTTGATAATTTTCTATCATTAATAGGTTTAATTTCGTAAAAGTATTCTTGAATAAAAAGCCAGGGACCTTGGCAACCTTTTGGATATTCTAAAGACAATGTATTAATTTAATTATTTTAAAACAAGTATCTAAACTTTTCAAGGTTATAAATACTATGACCTACAACTATTACGAAAGGTTGAATAGTTAAATTTCTATTATAATATTTCTCTTTAAGTTCTGATATTACCTTTTCATAATCATTAATAGTGGTAAGATGAACAATAAAACTCTCGTTGGCGTCTGGTATAGAAATCTTTTTTGTATTCTTTCCTCCTTTATCCGAAAAACGTGCGGGTGATAAAATAACTGAATTTAGCAGAATAGTATGTATATAATCTAATGAATCTAGAAATAAGGTGGTGATTTAAAATATGAATTTAAGAAATAAGTATATACAATTACTTTGTTCAGTAGTATTCTTTGAATTTGTAAAAACTTCCTTAGACCTTTTGTCTTTAAGATATAAGCTGTAATAGCTTACAATTGTTTGACTTTTATTTGGGTGCAGTAGTTCGAAATCGATATTAATCTATAAAGAAAATATAAATGATAATACACAAATATGAATTTGTTTATAGATGTATATGTTTACTACCTCAGTTTTTCTCCAACAAAAAAGTTTTTCTCGGAAACAAGCACGAATACCAATAGGGGTTATGGCTTCCTTAATATCTTCCTTCGATAAATACCTTAAACTATCAAATGTAATTTGTGCATCTAAATAAATAAATATTATTTACAATTGTCAAATTATTTTACAAAAATCCTTAAATGCAATTACTTACCTGTCAAATGTGGTTTTACTTCAATTAAGCTAAAAGTGTGCAGTAGCTCTGGAATATTTAATATAATATTACCATCTTCGTCACTCAAGAAATTCATGTTTCCTTCATTTGATACAATTTCTTGCACAACACTTGATAAATTATCATTATGATTCTTTGGCGAAGACATAATAATATATTTTAACATAAAAATTTAATTTAACTTACTGCAAAAAGACGCTTTTATAATACACCGCAACACTTATTCAAGCTTTACTTAAATATGAATGAAAAGTTTTTTATGTTCCAAAATAGCGGTACTTTTTGCAGAATTCAACATGATTTCTTTTCATTTCCACTTTTTTTCATGTTAATTGAAAATTCAACAATTTTGATTTAACAGAATACAATGTAGATTCAACATGAATCAATGTCAATTTTAAATTCACTGATGTTGATTTAACATAACAAAATGTTAGTTTAACTTGAACCGATGTTATTTATAATTTATATAAAACCTATTATTTGCAAATGTTGTTTTAACATGAACCAATATTGATTTAACATGAACAGTGCTGTTGATTTAACATGAAACAATTTTATTCGCTACTCGCTAATCAATTAAAATTGTCACATGTTGTTTCAATATGTTTCTCAACATCGAAACATGTAAATATAATGTTGAATTAACAATGGCCCATGTTATATCAACTAAAAGCAATGTTGATTTTACGTTAAAAACTTTTGTTTTTACTATAAAAATACATTATATTAAATCAACATTGAAAAATGTTATTTTAACATTATAAAATGTCAAATCAGTTATTTCTGAGATTAAATTAACATTTTTAATTTTGATTCAATATGAAACAATGTTAAAAATACATTTATTAAAAATTTTTTCGAAAATTTACTATGATTTGAAATCAACATTTTTCCATGTTAATTTTACATTGGGTTTTTTTCTGTGTGTGGGCACTGATATCCAATGCGGTAGTCTTACTTAACCACTTTGCAACGTATGTATTTAACACCAAAGATACATACCACTATGGGTAGTACCACCTTCTTTTTCGTTGTTATAGTCGGCATTGCATTATTTTTGTGGTATTTATTTGCGGCAAATCATGATCATGAAGAGCGGATCGCAAGTTATGGTCAGTTTTCTTTTTTTCTTTTTTCTTTAAAGTTTGTTGTTGGTGTCGGTGTCTGCAATTTTTAGAGCGGCTTACATCTGGAGAATGTAACAAGCAGAACTATAACTCACGACTCACATGTTACATAAGTTATATTAAAAAATAATAATTCTTTCTAAACGCGAACTTAAAATGTCTCAAGAGATAATTATTTCCCATTTTTAAATTCCTTAATTAATCCACTTAACAACATAAGTCTCTAGTTCTGCAGCTTTGTAACCTGCGGTCGGCAGATGTCTTTTGAATTTTGGGAATTCCACTCCAGTCCAGATCAAACAGAAGCCTTTAATGGCTTTTGTAAACTAATTTATCCTTGATTGCAAGTTCTACGCCATAATAATGCAGTAAAACTTTCAGAGAAAAATTGTTTTCTGTCTACAATTCCCATGTAAGTTTAGGCAAAAACTCACTAATTTTCAAACTACGCACACAGAAAGCACATTCAAACACAAAAATTTAGCGTAAATCTATAAAACATTTTTATAATTAATTACAAGTGCACTGCACGTTAAAATTCAATAAAAGTTTTGCAACAATTACATTAAATCACAAGTATACCATAGTCTCTTTGGTTTTTGTTATGCTAAAGAATCAAATCAAATTTTCACTCCCGCGGTGAAGAATCTCATCACCGCCAGTCAAACATGACAAAAATCGTTTTGACTAACAGCAAGGCAGAGTTTCAGTCACTTATCTACAATCAGTCTGCCAGCCAACCACCATCACTAGCATCAGGTAATGGATAATAAAGTAATGCAATGCAGTTGTAGACATCGTCAATTGTCTTATAAAGTGTCCCAAAGTAAGTAAAATAAAAGTATGAAGAACAAGAAAAGGAAAGTTTTAAGCTGTCAGGACAGACTATGTGAACACTATACTTTGAATTAAATTCTGTTCCAAAATAGCCAGTACACATACCGACCACCATGTACGGATGGTTTCTCTGAATGTTAATTTACACCCAATATCTTTACCATTAGTCGACAGAGTTAATCTGACATTTTACATGAGTCCTGGGACCCATAGTTTCATATCGACTCGGATTTACCAAGCTTTTCAGTGAAATTTTATTTGCACAGAGATTTTGCTTCTTATTTCATTTTGTTCCAGATGTTTGAGCTGCGGTTTGAACTATGGCGACTTCATTCTGATTTAAATTTTAAATTATGTAATTCCAAGACCAGAAACATTACTTTCTCAATGAGTCAAAAAGATCAACAAAAAAGTTATAACTGCGTAGCATACTACAGAAAAAAACAAGGATGAGAAACTTAAAAATAAACGTAGTTTCACGTTTTCCTTTAGCCACAAAATTATCCATCTTTCGTCTTTAGAAAAGCTGCAACTGTTTTACTGCAAAGCAGGAGTAAAGTCGCGGAAAAAATAATTTTATTTTTTCTTCTTAAAAGGCAAACAATGGCTGTCTAGAAATGGTTAAAGAAAGCATGGCTAAAAAAAATTGAAGAGTGCGATGATATTGTGAAGTACTTTGCGTTGACTGGTGCGTTCATTCTCTTCATTAGCCTTAGAAACACATACATTCATATAAGACCCCTCTTAAAAGACTAAAAGTAAGGGAAGGGAACTGTAACAATATATTTCAAAAGCTTCAAAAACTGTATTATTCTTCACAAAGAAAAAAAGATCAGAAAAAATAATTTCATTAGCTTCCTCGTTCGTTTTTTTCTTTTTGTTTGCCGGTCCATTTGTCTTTCCTATTGGTAAAATTTGTTTCTTTCAAGCAGATTTTAGCACTTTAGCTTTTATGAGAATTAAAAGCCAAGGGGAGACAAGACTTTAGCTAACCTTTTCAGAAGCCAGCATGCAGAACAAAATTAAATACTTTTGTGAACGTTTTCATCGAAGGAAATAAATCCAAGGAATAATATCCAAGGAAATAAAAAGAACAGCTATAATAAAAACAAATATATTTGGTTTAGAGAAACAAATGTAAGAAAATACGACAAATAGAGGTTTCTTGCCATCGATTTAATTCATTTTTTCAACAAGCCAATCTTTTCACTTCATACATGACAAAAAGCAGAAGCTAGGGTTTTAAAAACAGCACAGTTTGCCTCAAAACAAGCAAACTTACTAGCGTTATGATACTTTATCTCAACTCAAGATGCAATATCTGAGGGGAAAAAGGAAATATCATTTCTATTTAATAGAGCAACATATTGTGCGATGAAAAGAAAATGCCTTAGTATTGCGATCACAAAATCTATGTTACTCTTACATATCAGCAGTACACTTACCACTGTAGAATTGCGATTTAAGATGCTCTGTTTTCAAAGTCAACATACCTGGAAGGAAAGAAAAAAGTAAAGGACGCTTAGTATTGAAAATACAATAGCAAGTAATAATAAAATTTGAAAAGCACGACTTAAATTTCTATGTAATATGAGTTAGCAGAAATCAAATTACAGCCAATAAAGTAAAGACAATAATAAAAGTAACAAATCATCAGTAAAGCTCTAGAAGTTGTCAGCCCGGAATAAAATAAAATATAAACAAAAATATTTCCTTCGGATCCTCCCTTCAGCAGTCTTCTATCTAACTCTTGAGAGTAAATAAAATGTTCATGACAAGTTTCTACAAAATCTGTCGTTCGGATTCAAATACCGCCACTCACGGATAAAACTAAGACACAAAACATGTGAAGTGTGAGAACGTAATTAGTAATCCTGAATAGTAATGACCTCTTAAGTAAGTAAGAAGTTTGAGGAAATCCATTTTCTTAATTTTTGACAATATCACCGATAGTTTCTACGGCAAATACTTAAGGGGAATATTTTCCAAGTAGCAACACAATATCGAACAATCGTGGAATTTGTGACCTGAATGAAATAATAATTCATTAAAAATAATGAATTTTTATATCACGACTAATATTAATTTCTTCAAAATAGCTTTTTAAATAAGTTATCCCATTTGATCGTATTTCGATTCATTACAGATTTATTTTCAGGTTCTCTAAAGTCGTGTTATCCTTGAGGGTATTAGTATTGTCCGGTGAAAGGTAAATGTTATGATAACAGTAGACAGTTTTAAGGTTTTCTCAGAAACATTTAAGCAGTCTTAATAATGCCTTAATGGCGCTGAGACCATTAGAATTTCGAATGAAATATTAATAAATAAATAAAAATAAATGGCCATGGCGACCCTATTTTCGGTCTTAAAATTTTGTTAAAAACAACAAGAAAACTTTTTTATATATCCTAAATCGGCTCTGAAGTTAGAATTACCAACTTTTAATTTTAAACTCATGCTTTTCCCATCACTAAGATAAAAGAAATTCGTAACTTCATTGAAGAAAAAAATTATTTTTCTTTAATCATAAATACGGAAAACGCATAAAAGAGATGCCGAATCAAGTTCAAGTACTTAAAAACAGAAAATTTCTGTTAAATATGGTACTAAAAATGTATGACTTCTAAATGGAGTGTATGAAGCGCAAAATGTGGGAACAAAACAACACAGACCCCATTACTGCAAAGTATTCCGAAAAAAGTATGAAAAAAAGAAAATCCTTTGAATAACGAATAATAATTGAGGAGTTCTTATTGCCCATAAAATCATGAAATGAAAGTTGAAGTGGAAGACTGCGAATAAAAAGGGGTGAAAAAGGTATTTTTTTCATTTCTGCCTTATAAAGTAACCGTATTTACTTTATGAAAACGGGCTACACTTCATTACTCCTTTCTATTCCGCCAAATAATAGTTTCTTTTTGTTGAGAAAGGCCAATAAATCAGCTTTAACAGCGTTTTAAGGTACACTTAAAACCCATAAGAAATAACAAATATCATACGAGTATAATGGCCCTCTGATGAAAAATAATAACCCAAACAAGTCTACTTTGGTCGCTGTCTCTTTTTAGGACAACATAAGGCTTAAGTACCAACAAAATTTTAAAATATACAAACGTTGCTTTCAGAAAAGGCAGACAAACAGTCAGCCATCGAGGCTGTGGAGGAAATAATGCATATCTGGGTAATTAACATGCTAACGACGTATATGTAAAGCATTAAAATCGTCAACCTTATAGAGGTCGATATAATTTGAGCGACATCATATCGTCCTGACATAGATTTCCAGTCATTCGATCAACTGAGGGATTGACATATCTGATGACTGTGGTTAGGAGTCGTAATCCTTTAGTATACCTCTTCTGCAGCGGAAAATTCGTGCCCATTTAGTTACGTTGGCGACTTTGACAGACATCGCCACATAAGGGTACTTTTCAAGCGTACTCCATCTTTAACTTTAAATCAAACAAGCTGTGCTGAGAAATCATCGTTTGAAAGACCTTTTGATGTGTGATTTTGTGTGGATTATAACATCGTTCGTATATCATCCTAGAGCGTGTAGTGTGTAGTGTGTGTAGAGCGTATTCCAATACTCCAATTTTATTACAGTTTGAAAAGCGCTTCGATTTATGTGTCGGATATTCCTGGGAGTTAAAGAAATCCCTTAGGAAAAAGTTTAACGGGGTGAAATAGAGCAATCAATCACGTTTCACATCACTTCTACGTGAAATAACCATGTTCCCAAACGCCACTCTCACAGAATATTCAATGTGACATGAGTTGGGTGACAAGTAGTGCTGTCCGGTTGCAACCACAATTCTGTGTTGTACAAATTATCAAATTCAGACCAAAAAAAGTTGGTAATCATCAACCTATTGCGGTCAACGCAATGGCCAACGTCGTTCATAAAGAAATATGCGAGTGGTCTTTAACAGAAGAAGCAATACTTCTTCATCATAATTATTTTAATTACCTGGCAATGTAATTGGCAAATTAGTAGTGTGTTTGCTTACAAATTTAATTCAATAATTTTTAATAAATTTCTGCATTAATTTCATTTTCATGTCTTTTTATTTCATGTCGATCCGTCCACCCTTTTTAATTTCATTGTTAAACAACATAATTAAGGTTAATTTTACTATATTTTTTTATTGTTATTATATTTGTAGTATCCAGTTGATGCTGTTGTTCCTGTTTATATTTTACAATAACATTTCTGTTTTTTTTTTTTTTGGTTAAAAAACATTTCATAATTGAATTCGAAGGAGATGTTTTCGTTACTATTTTTTGCCTTTTTGCCTGTCGTTTTTATTATTACTGAGCATTTGGCTTGAGGGTAATAAGATTAAAACTAGAAGATACCTTTTTTGTGTGGCAGAAAAAATAATAATCGCATGCATTCATTAACTGAATGAGTGGTAGTAGCCGTCGTCGTCCTCATCAGCAGCCACCAACATAGGCCAGAACACTTGTGTCTCCCGTCCGTATTTATAAGTCATTTTGGCTCAAGCAAAACTTTGCTTGTTCATCATTATCGTTCATGATGAAAGAAGAGGAGAGAGAAAAAAAAACTTGCCATTATTAAAACCGCAAATTATTTCACTTCTTAGGAATTTTTATTTTTAAGCCACAGAATTTTCTTTTCATTGCAGTTGGATTTTACTTGTGCCATTTATTTCAAATATTCATTGTGACAAGTAAACATATTACTTGAGTGTCTGGAGATATAAAAATAAGAAATATTATAACGTTGTAGATATCATCTTCAATTCCATTGGATAGCACTGGACTTCTCTTGCAACAGCGGCAGCCCTAAATTGTTGAACAGTACAAATGAGTGAATGAACGAGGGCATAAGAGTATGTGCTGCACTTTTGCATTATAGAAGGACATACAGTTGTCAGTATGATTGCATATTTATCTTTAAGGCTGTCCAAAATGCCTGTTCTAGTCTGTATTGTTCTGCTACTCTTGCTGCTTTCTATCCATTCTAGAATTCTCAGTATCAAATCGTAGTCTCAGTCCCATCCCCTGTTATTTATTTAACCAAATAAAATAAGAATAAACAAAAACAATCCCTGTGTTGGAGATAAAACTAGACGAGCCGTTTTGTGCTAAAAACAAAAATTCAATTTGTGCATAAAATTAAACCGCCAGTAAATCGCTATTCTAGACGCCAAAATGACGAACAAACAAAACACAAAGCAACCTGGCCAAAAAGCAATGACAAACAACAAGATTAACATGACATTTTACTTCTGATGCGCAAGCGTGCATATTTTTTAACAACAGACAATGTCGGCTTGTTACAGACACCCGGCACAAACAAACTGAAGAGAGCTGTCAGACATACACCAGCCATAATGCTATGAAAAATGGGGGAACTTGCATACACAACAGCTAAAAGTCAAGGTCAAAAATAATTCTGAGTTTTGCAGCAAGTAGTTCAAAATTAATTAACAATGAAATGAAATCAACAAATGAGAAAATCAACATACAAATGAAACGGCAGAAATAAAACTGAAGCAAATATGATTTTATTGATCTACACATACTATGTCTATAATTTGCAGCTTTGGGTCAGATGGTAATTTTTTGTGGAAAGCCAACGTAAACAGCAATTGTTCCCCCTGTGCGATACTGACCAATTGAATCAATACTTTACTGGTGAATAAATACTGACCGCCATTGGCAATATTTCACACCGTTTGTGATTTTTAGTTTTTCTCTTCTCTGTTGAATTTTTATCAGGATATTTTATTTTCATTACTTGTTGTCAGAAAGTCAAAGCCAGTTCACAAATAGTCACCCTCAAGAGATCTATACGGACTATAACAGCAATAATAGCAACGATAACAAGCGAGTTATAAAAATGTAAAATAAATATTGGGTGATGTAAAAAGTATGGGCGTCTTTTTTGTCAATAGGTTGTGTTGATTAAATTAAAATAAAACAGAGTCCATGTGAGATATCATCGAAATTTTTTTGGTGACTTGAAAGACCTATTGATGCCATTATGTGCAGAATACATCGTTCAAATGTCCGCCTCGCTTTCTGGCGTGTAAATAAGATCTTTGTGTAAAGAAAACAAGAACTCGGGTTTATACAATTCAATACGTTTTAAAATATATTCATATACAATATGTAACACGTACATAGACACTAACACATATTTTCCGTTTACTCGATATGGAAGCAAATAAATAGCCTTCTATGTGCTACAATTCAAAGCAACACAACAATAAAAAAGGAAAAGTTTTGAAACGGATTACAAAAGGATCAGAGCATTGTGTGTGTACAAGAAATTTATAAAAATGACGCAATAAATACATAAACAACAACGACAATAACAATGGCAAGAGCAACCAATAAACATCATCCAGAGGATAGCCGAGAGCAATGCTATGGATGGATATGCAAAAGGATGGAAAATAATAACAGTTTATGTTTTTTTATTTTTGATTTTGCAAAAATCGTATTCAATAGGCATTAAAGATGAAATAGATTTTAAAGTACGACTAAAACGAAGCTGGCGAAAGAGTAGTAAATACCGTATACATAACGGGCTACACTGTTTCGAAAATAAGTCGCCATTTTTGGAATTTCACAGGATACTCGTAAACATTTTTCCTATACACCGTTCAATCTTCTTATGTTTTGACGTATAAAGCGCTTTGCAAACAATTGGTAATACACAGGTCCTGAAGACTGAAGTCGGTAACTGGTACCGTATACATAACGGGCTACACTGTTTCGAAAATAAGTCGCCATTTTTGGAATTTCACAGGATACTCGTAAACATTTTTCCTATACACCGTTCAATCTTCTTATGTTTTGACGTATAAAGCGCTTTGCAAACAATTGGTAATACACAGGTCCTGAAGACTGCAGTCGGTAACTGGTTTGAATCGATATGTTCCAGGGAAGACTATGTGACTGACAGTTTGGTATTGGCAATATAATTATTAAAACCCACAAATGACAATTTTGGGAAGATTGTCCATATCTTCCCTACAATGTGGGGACAAAATTAAATGTTTTACAATTTAAAAAAATTAACTTTCAATTTCGACATCGAAGAGTAATGAGTAAAGAGTAAAATGTAATCCAAAGCACAGGTAATTTTATATAAAATATGCTGTTGTTTATTGTACATTGGTTAATTGTAATCTGTTAATTAAAAAAAGCTTTTTATGAGTATTAACCGCTTTTATATTTATAATCTGCAATTTTAGTTTTTTTTCACAATTTTTATTAAAAATTATTGTTAAATTTCATATTTTTTTAATAAATTCATTGTAAACAAATGACTGCATTAATTGCAAATATTTTTTATGTACGTTTTTAATAGTCATTCGTTTATTTATTTACTTTTGCCATTTAATAGTATTAATGAAATTTGTTTTTATTCTGTGGTCATTAATAAAATAAAATTTTTTTTTATAGAAACAAAAAATAAATAAATAAACACGCAATGGGCTATACATACATACATAATTGGCCATTACAACCCTACAGTCAGGATTACGGCCTAGCTTCTCATACCACTCAGGTTGTGTGCGTTAATTTTATACGCGAGTGGCGGAACCTACAGTTTAACGTCGACTCCGAACGACAGATATTTGAGAAACTTTTTCATGGCAGGTTTATTTTACTCTCAGAGTTCTTACCAGAAATCTGCTGAGAGGAAGTCGCCGAAGAAATATTTTTCTTTTTCATATTTCGTTTTTGATGTCTGACCTGGGATACGAACCCGGGCTTTACGTCTAATAAGCCAACACACTACCTACTAGACTACGGTGACTTCAAACGCAATGGGCTGTTCTTGATCGATACCGCCTATAAAATACTTCAGAGCACTATACACAACGTTTTAAAACAAATCCCTTCACATAATAATATGAATGAACGCTTAGAACATCCAACATTTGGGGAATACTGCTACTAATAGAATTCGAAGTATATATTGTAGACGGAATGAAAGACGACTGAGTAGGATATGCAAATTAAATTGTTGAATTATTTTTTTCCCATACCTATTAATACCAAGTACATATTTTTCTACGTCTAGTGCCAATATGATACAATTGATCTGGTATTAACATGATATGATAAAAATTTCCAAGTTCTATCGTCGAGTTGTGTATTACAGTCGTATACGTAAAGATTCCAAAGGTCAGCGATATATTTTTTGCTGTGCCACAAGCCTTAGCACAAAAACGTTGTGTGATTATTCATTCTCCCTCCAATTATTTTAATGCAACAATTAGTTGAGCCATTCATCAAGCTATTAACGATGATTTATTTTAAATCATGACAAAATTAATCAAGAAACGGTATGCGAATGAAAATTGAAATTCTTTTCTTACTCGTACTTGTGATTTTATTTTCATTTCTTGCACCTCAACAACTCCCTCTACGTAATTAAATAAGCAACAGAAATGGATCCAGTAAAGAAAAACAGAAGAATTGAAGACATCATTGCAGCAGCAGATGAGAAAATTATTTCACAAAATCATAAGAAAAGAAGCAGTCAGAAAATAAGTGAAAAATTTTGAGAAATTAATTTGCAAACGAAAAGCACCATTCCCGGGTTAAATGCAAATCAAGCACTTACAACTCCACACACACAGTTCACTGCACAAAGGGAAAATAATAAGAAACAATTCCATTAAATACTACAGAATGCAATTCAGTATGAAAAATTTAAATGAAAATAGCAGCACAGAGTTGCTGGATTGCATTTAAAAATGGAATTTTAAGTCATTTAAAAGGAGAGGGGGTAAGTGTGCAAAAGAGTTAAAGTAGAAAAAGATGAATCAGCTAAATAAGGAAAATAGGGTCCTCCTTTGCTGGCTCCCAAATGATGTGATCATGCAAGGCATATAAAATCACCAAACAGAGAGGCGAAAGGAACTCCAGAAAGAAGGAGATAATCTTGTCAAAACAAACGGCTTAAGACCATCTAAACTTATGCTGGGTAGTTATAAATAGTGGTAAAAGCATTGGGTCGTGCAGCACAATATCAAGAAACATTCCTTGTATAGACAGAAATTACTACAGAATGTAGGGCGGGCCACTACCTATACGGAAGATGTGGTTCTTACAACTGCGGGGAGATTTAAAGACTCTATTGGAGATAGAATGCCACTAGCTCTGAAGCAGGCCAGCTAGTGTGCATCTGGGATACTTCACAAATAGCCGTTTTTTTTATCAACTGGACGGCACGGACCTGGAACTCAAGATTGACGCGCATTTTTTTTTTTTTCTCATTCTGGATAAAGCCAAATATCATTAACAGACTAATGGCCCCCTACGACTGTATAGGGATAAAAATGGAGGCTAGAACTTAGGATGACTTACTGGATCTACACATCAATAGTCAGATCATAAAGTTCATGGTAAAACAACAAAATTGAACCTGATACGACTTGATAGTGACGCTTTAGGCATTGCAGCTAAGCTGATATAAATAAAGGAGATAATTTTATCCGTTCCACTTGAACTGTACTGTACTGGCTCGGCGGCGGACGTTAATAGGCGTCTCTGGGCAAACCGACGGTGGTGTAAATCAATTATTGATCACGACAGGATTTTGACAAAATTTGGGACAATCGGGTAAAGAGATTACAGGATACCACGATACGATAAAAAATTCAAGAACATGACAAATTAGAACGATTGGTGAAATACGAAATACAAATTAATTACCGAGTAACAAAATAATACTTCCAGTGACATTATAGTCATTGAAAGTATTGTGGGATCATTTAAGAAGTTCACAAAACACTACAAATCTCAGAAAAAAGTAAAGTAGCGATATAAGCGGACCAATTGAAAAACTGTTAAGCAAGAGCAGCTCAGCTTCTGCTTTTTCTATTCTTTATGAAATACAATCGCTGTCAGACAATTGGTGGAATGATGCACAAATGTAACCAGTCATGCCTTCAGGGAAATTTCAGGAAGTCATGAAGCTTTGTTAAAAATACCAAAGCAAATGCTAGAGACCTCTATTCAGTAACTTCAACATACTGCATTTGTATAGTATTAACCGTGGTTATTAAAGTACATGGTTTCCCATGATTGCTTGCTTAGTTTTCCTTTGTTTTACTCAGGAAATTGCCAGCCGATATGCATCTGGAAACTAGCACACTTGAATATAGAAAAACAGAATAAAATAGTTTTTTCGTAATTTATTGGCATCCCTATTACGAACAATTGCTTCCATATGAACTGCTTCTGTCTTGTCATTAACGTTCAACTTTAAAATTGACTTCAAATTGTTGGTGTTTTCTTTTGAATATTTTTCCTCTGTCTTATTAATTTTAACTGTCAATAATGGGTTCACTTAGTTATCATTGCTGCAATTGTTGTTGTTATTCTTCTTAATATTGTTGCAGCAGCTACTGAAGACAAGCAATAAATTAAAAACGATTTAAACTACAAACATGTGCAGAAAAGAAAGATTTTCAATTATTGTAAATCAAATAATTATGATGCCTTGAAGAAACGCTGCTGCAGCTGCGACTAGTGCTGCTGCAATTGCTGTTGCTCATACCAGTGCTGTTAACCCAGAAGATGACGTTCTCATAATGAAGTTGTCTGCAATTAAGAAAGTCTCAGTTACACTAAATATGCTACCAAGACGACAATGAGGCAGATATTAGCAATGCTAGGAAGAGAATACTATTGGTTCCGTATGACTTTTTTCTATTTTTCATTTCTTTTTTAATTAAAATCTTAACGATTTTATTAATGATATTGTATTTGAGGAACAATATTTCATATACTGGGGTTGCTTGAATTTTATAAAGCAAGCAAATTGCTTATTTAATTAATTGCAGTGACTAATTAGTCAGGATTACAAGTTAGCTTCCCACTCCACCCATGTTTATGTGTTAATTTTATTCATGAATGACGGGATCAATAGTTTAACGTCAACAACGAATGACAGATTTAAGAAACTTTTCAGAGAATCATCAGCATGGCGATAGCGCACGCCATTTAACCAGGAACGAGCTTCGTCAGTAAACACAATCCTTTGAAAAAGAATGTACATTTTCGACCAACTTCAAATGAACCCAATCAGCAAAAATACGACACAAGTGGTATATGTATGTATGGATTCAATACTTTTGCGACCTATATTTTATAAGAACGTATGCCTAAAATAAAACATTCCACGTCTTACGACAAAGACCAACAAGTTTAGAAGATATTCGAAGTCTTCTTAAAGATTTCGCCTTATTATTATATACATACATATATGATTATATTAGAGGTAAAATGGACGAAGTGTCGAATGAATTTTGGAAACAGATTTCTTTTTTTTTCATTATTTTAGCTTTGAACCTTGTGTCGAACAGAATTAATTGTTTATAGCTTATATATTTATATTATATAGTCCCACTGCACCTTTTATAATGTGATTTAAAATGGAAATGAATTGTAATACAAACCTCTAAATAGTTTATGCAACAATCCTTACGTTCTGCATGCCATTAACCAGCAACATTTGTCGACGACAACATTCATTTGAAATGCAGGAAGACACGGAGCATTTTTTTAATCTTTTTTTAACTACGATTGTAATAATTTAATTTAAATAATATTATGCACACGATTTCTTACACTTTTTTTACGCGTTACTACTCGGCACTTTTTTATATTTTTTTTTTAATTTTTCAAATTCAAATTCGACATAAACAGATTTTAAAGGACATTTTCATGTTATCTTGAATGGTATGCGTAACTTTTTTTATTACTTTTTTCACTTCTTTTAGAGATTTTTGTGCTTTATTTTCTAGATAAATAAACAAAAAAAAACAATTTTTTAATTTTTTTTAATCTTCCATAAGTTGCCAACTGAATGGAAAACTTGTAATTTTCGATGTTATAACCATCACTTATAGCATTTAATTTTTATTTCACTTTTTTTAATTTTTCTATTTAAATTTTTATTATATTTTTCGAATAATTTTTTTATTTTTTCACTAGCAATTTCGTTTCTTTTCTTTATAACTCTGCTTGTGGTTCGTTGCTGTTACAATGTGCCTGCGCAGGTAATGTTAGTTCTCATAACATGTTTATTTCTTGATTTTTTACTTGGTATGTCAGTCAGTTGGTGTCTGTCAGACAGTGTCAATCAATTGTTAATTTGATATTATTATTTTTTATTAATAGCTTAGCTCTGTAGTGATAACATAGCTTAGCTGGGATTTGTATTCAAATTTGAATTCATTCTTGAATTAATTTCGTTTGATTTTATTTTTCTTTCATTCACTTTTAAACAATTTTTATCCATTAAAACGTGCACTACTCTACTCGTATTTACATTTTTATGTCAATTTGTAATATTTTTTATTGATTCTTATTACTGTGTATTGCTATAAAACAAACACTTCAATTCAATTCCAAATGATTTTCAATTGCCTTTTAATTTTTTCTTAATTTTTATTAAATTTTTCCATCCAAGTAGTTTAATTTTTGGTTTAGTTTTATCGAAAATTAATTGCTTTCGGTCGGTGTTTATTGTATGAACTGTGAGAATTCATTTCATTTTGCCTCCTTTTTTAATCTATTTTGCCTGATAAACGTGGCTTGTTTGCTCGGCTCATACAGTCACCATTTTACAACGCATTTATCTGCAAAGATAAGTGTGTTGTTTGTAAATAGAGAAACATTAATTGCGGCTTAAATATTCAAATTTTTCAAATATTCTGTTTGTCAAATACTATCAAATACCTACAAAATCAAAAAAATGTTTCGACATGGTGTTCACCTTATTAAAAAAAATTGTTTAAAGAATTAAATATACAGTTTAAGACATGAATGCGTTTCTAATCCTTTTATTCATTTTTTGTTCAGATTGCTTTTTTAAGTACATGTTGAAATTGTTGTTGTTATAACTATTTATTATTGTAACCGAAGACTGTTATTCTTAGTGGATTTACTAATACAGTGTATGCACAAGGAAACACATTTATTCAGTCCCTAACACACCCACAAATTATGTTTTAATAATGTAAAGTAATATGAAATGAATATGTATTAAGACATTGCACACATAGACACGAACTCAAACTACCGCATACAAACGTAGTAATTTTTACAAATTTCGAAATGAATATTAATAGACGAAAACAGACAAGTTATATGCAGAAAGATTGCGATGCGAAACAAGAGAGGAAAAGAGTGAAACACAATAAAAACTTTATTTTTATAAGAAATTTTAACAACAATTTTTCATTCTTCTCAAATGTTTTTCCTTCCTTTTATTGTTCTACTCATGTTCTGCTTGGGCTAGCGACTTGTTGTTTCTCTCTTTATCTAACTTTAAGAGGCACTTAAGCATTTTGCATATTCAATGTTACTTCTTTTTAACTTATCACTACCAACGCAGCTTTAAACTTTAAGGATAAACACATGCATATTAAACGTATACCCACGTACACTTACAAAGCTCCTATATGTACATATACCCTATTACATTTTGGTCTCACCAACTTATGTACACCAATAGCTTGAGCCATGCATACCCAAAATAAATTCTTCACTCTTTTTACCTCTCTAATTTTCCCCAACACATTCTCCCTCAGCTTTACATCTTTACAAAATAGTAAAATATTGAATGCATAGAACACTTTAAAGTGTTGGTAGAAGAGTATTTATTGCAGTTGTAAATCATATTGTTTACAAGTTCTTTTTGATGTTCTATTACATACAGGCAGAGCAATGAGTCAGTTGACTCCTGTGTTTGACTGTAATTCCAGTAAACTTAATAAATATAACAAGATAATATTTTTACAAAAAAATACTTCAAATGACGTCTTATCTATGTTTAATTTGGCATATTTTGTGCATTGTTGTATTTCCACAAACACATTCTCAGTTTCTTTTCGGTAGAATGTACTTCACTTCTGTACTATATGTATAATATTCTAAAAGCTAAAGCATTACCGTGTAGCATGATTTTACAGTTGTCAATACCAGCACAACATTTCAGGTGCATAAACAAAAGATTATCAAATTGCATATGAGCAGCGACCACTTGACTCAATGTTGCTGACCGTCGCTGCTGCGTATAACGCCACAATGGTATGCGCACACGCGAGGATCATTTGACACTTTGCTGAGTGGCCGCCGGCAGTATTGATATGCATATAATATGCACAATGTGTGTTGTTGTTGTATTCCATTGCTAGTGATCGTGTGTGGCTCTCTTCACACTTTACCGTGGGAATTATTGTGGACAGCGGGCGCGTGTCATATGACATCCACTTGTCCCATGATTAATATACACACAAACCTATAGAATATAGCTAAGCATTTAACAAACACACAAACCTATATGTTTAGTATTAAGCCAATATAAAATTGTATTAGAATTAAGGGGTTGACTTGGAATTGTCAAGTCAACAAAATTTTAGTATAAAAGAAGGGACATTTTCCCTCAAAGAAATCAATCAATACACCAAAGCCAAACTGTGCGCATATCAAGGCAATAAAAGAAAAATTTACAAGCCTTTTTCTTTACAACCGATTGTTACTTCCCAGACGCTGTAGTTTGCCCTTTCAGAACTTTATTCCATCAAATTTTCAAAAATAAAACAAAAGAAGGTGAATTCGAATTTATAACGCTTGGCTGAGGGTTTTTTCAAATTAAGATATTTTATTTCTTTAGCATCCTTTCACATGTACGGAAGGGGTCAAATCCGATTTCTAACTCTTCTACCAGCCTTTTCACAAACACCTAATTAAACTAAAATTTTAAGTCGAGTTCAAATATTCTTTTCTGCTTTCTCATTCTCCTTAAAGCTGTTTATTATTTTTTTTAATTTATTAAAGAACCGAACTGGTTGAATTGATGATGCTAGCATGTGATGACAAATTTAACTCGCATTTCACCACATATTTTAAATCAAATGAAGTTCAATTTTATTTTAAAAGGCGGGGGAGAATATTTCGTTAAACCACTAAAAAACAAAATCAGTGTAAAAAAAAGTTACGTTAAAGGGCTTGGAGAATAAAGGCTCTCCCATTGTACCAGTCATGGCTTGTATAAAAATTTTGGGTGTATTAAAGCAAAACCGCCATACGAGATTTTTGTGGTTATCATTTAGAAGGGTGCGAAGAAATACATCCTTTGCTGTTTTTTTTAGGGGATACTTATACAAGTTGAATAAAAATTCATTATTTGTACCATTTTAGAGCGCAGTAAGAGCAAGAATAACTCTTTATTTTGACAAGGATGTCCTTTGCCACACAGCAACTTTATTCATTGATTTTTTCTTCTTTTTCTATTTTTTGTTTGTTTTAAATGTGCAGGAAATTTAATTTCCATAGATTTTTAGAAAGGAGCTGTAAATACCAGGACAAACATGAACAAACATTCTGAAAATTAAAAGGCAATGGCAATATCTACACTCGCAGATATTTTCAGAGTAATTAAAATGTATGTATGTAGAGCAACTACAATTTTACACCCGATTAAATTTTAATTCGAATTTTAATTACAATTACATTGTATTGAGACTTTAGATAAATTTTTTTGTGTTTATATTATGTCTGTTGTTGTTGTGGTTGCATTAGTTTAAATAACTTCTTTCTGAAATCGATTCTATCAAACTCAACAAAGAGAATCAATTAATTCATGGCATATACTTGAAATACAGACAAGACGTATAAGTATACAATATAACTAAACAAATTAAAAGCAAAAGAATAGAAAGAGAAAGAATGAGGAAGAAAATAATTTTAATCTACCATCATCATCAATAAAAGTCAATTCGTTTTAGGAAAATAGTTTCCCAAAGAAAAAAAGAAAATTTCATGAATAATTAAATGCTGCCTTAGATTGCGGAAAGAAGAAATGCAAACACAGACTATAAATGTGTACTGTTTTCATCATTTAAACAAGCGAAGTAAAGTGAGAGATAATCCTTAATCATTAATTGAATAAGGAAACGATTTAAACTGCTTAAGCACGGTAATATTTTCCTCACTTTACACCCTAAAAGAATTGAAAGAAGTTTCTAGCAGCTCTCAGAAATTTGTGCATCAGTGCACCATTTCTGCTTCGATTACGTTTCATAAACTGCGTAATGTATGTATCGAATCATTTCATACTACTAAAATTAATTTCAAACTTCAGCCTTGTAAACGAAAATAAATTAACAAATCATTGGTTGAGATTTTTTAAAGGATAGACATTAGACTGTAAACATCGTAGCTGCGAAAGCAACCGTCACCTTCTCTTTATGGTACATTTGCATTTTATCGGCCATTTTCTTAGCGCACTTAACAGACTGTCTTTCGAAAAGAGTGCCTCATAGAGCAATGAACATACACCATCATCAGCAACACAATCATCGTCGATGACTACGAAACGGTACGAACGAGATTCCAAATGTCAAGCCGTATAAAATAAGATGAAGACCCAGTAGGAAAAGTAACCATTTTAACTGTCTAAACTACTCAGTTGGAATTCGACAAGTTACAGAGACTGACATAATCTAGGCAAAGATAAATCTTTTCTGAACTTAAGGCCTTAAGATAGTGAAGACCACAACCATTGAACTGTGGTTAAGTTTGATACGAGATTTTTTAAAGGGTTGCGTAATCGCTCTAAACAGATAAGATGACCAAGTATAAGTTTCGACAATTCGCTTTGAATGGAGGCGATTTGAATGCGACCTACTCCTTTAAACAACGGATCATTCTGGTCAACTGCTAGCTGCAAAAGAACGAAGATCATGTTGAGTGGTGGAGCATACAGTTTAAAGTCAATTCCAAACAACAGATTGGGAATTTTTATTTAATCTCAGAGTTTTTTAAATTCTCTACTAGACTACGACAACTTCTAAATGTGTTGACAATTTTTCCAAGTCCTTGCTCAGTAGGTTATATCAGTGGTCACGTTTGAATCACCACTTTTGCTATCACTTTTGACGATTTTTAACCATTTTTCAGTTGTTAAACGATCCATACTCGTGAATCGCAAATCTTTCTATAAACAAATGACATTTTAGATGAAAGTTATTTGACAGACTTGTCAATATGGCGATTTAAAAATCACTAAATGGATAACTCTATATCGAGGCGTAAATGTATTCAGAAGAAGACACCAACTTCAGGCTCGTAAGGCAACAAGGTTTGGGTAGATATTACAGGCACATATTTTACTTACCATCCATTGTATGGCGGCAGTAGTTCAGTATCTCTCTTAAACAATTAACAACAATTGGCATAACAATGCAGTCCAAATTTTGTTTAGACATGCGAGTTATCGGTTTCACTCATTAAGAATTTAAAATCCTGTATAGTATGAATTTTCCATTAGGTTATCCTTGTGATTGCCCCATTCATGACCTCGTTAAGCGAAAAGACGAGTTGATTGGTGCAAAATATTACAACCTTAACTTTAAGGTTTTGAGACACTTTAATAAAATTCCCGAAGGACAATATCAAATGACACTGGCAATGGCAGCCAATATAAACTATAGATGGAATTATGGAACATTACGAGCGAATATGCTATAAAAGTAACAGCAACAACATCATCATCAAGCATATACCAAATGATGAGAGTACTTGAAAAACACCAGATTAAAAAATGGGCAAAAAAACAGACGTTAAAATAACGTTGACTCTGCTTATATTTTAAAACTTCTTTTATTTTCCTCCAAAGACCAGTTTACAAACTTAAAAAGACACGGTCATTGCAAGCAGCTATCAATGCCTAAAAGCATGGCAAGCCATGAAGGCAACATAGTCGAGGCACTATGTGTTGCAACAACTGAAACAAAAGATAAGAATCAAATATCCTCGTCATCTTCGAAAAGCAACAATCGAATTCTTTGGGAGAAGCAGAAGAAAAATATTGCACAGCAACAAAAAGCCCACGACACCTTTAACAAATGGAACAACAACAACAAAGGATCTGATTCCTTAAGCATTTGCAACTATAAAAAATTCATTACAAACAAACAAACAGAAAAAGGAAAAACTTTTCCTTTTTTCTCTTTTTCCTTTTGCTGTTGTTTTCTTAATTGTTGTTGTATTTTTGTCAAAGAAAATGCATTTGCTTGCAAGCCAAGACCAAGGGAATCTTTTCTGAAGTGAAATCGTAGAGAAAATCCTTTTAGACACTCACACTCAAATCTATAGAAATGTCTCTCTCATCTTCATCAGATACTGCTGGATGGTCGTCACTTGGAAGTATTAAAAAAATTTACAATAACAACAACAAAAATAAAAAATAAAAACAACAAAACAAAAGTTATTTGGTTTTTCTAAATTGCATAAAATCTTACAAAAATATTTCAAAAGTATTTGCAATTGTTGAGCATTTGAGAGCAAAAGAACAGCAAAGACTGTCAATGATAAAATTTTTAAAACTTTAGAAATTAGGGTGACCATAACACAAAGCTAATTATATAGCTGTGACATGATATCGACGCCTCCGTTCTATAACATTCTAAGTCGAAAAAGTGTGTTTTGAGTTATGAGATCTCAAAGTTTTCACGCGCCATATGACTATATGTGTATTCTAAGTAGATTTTTCCCTACAACTTCGGAACGGATCGGCGCATCTTAACCAAATTTTGACAGTATTTAAGTTAGAGAACGTAGAATTTAAAAATGCAAGAACATTAAAAACGTTCTAAGTACACTTAGAACGTTATAGAATGGAGGCGTCGATATGCAACAAAGCAGAGGCAAGATGTGTATTTTTGAAACAAAAACATACTAGAATTGCACACAACAATTCCCAAGTCTATCCGTGGCTTCGTGGTGAACTGATATTGGATCACCACATAAACAGGAGGAACAATATGCAACGCTGGCCCTAAGAAGTACTCTGTCCTTATCAATTAGCTAATCTTATGAGTGCCTCATAATCATTACTTGCTTAAAGATTGGTTAGTTAATGAAAACCGTCAGAAAATGTAAAGCCCGCTACAGATATGATCAATTCTTGTTGAAAAATAAAACAAATTCTTCAATACATTGAGTGCGAGTATGGTTGTGATTTTTCGAAACTCTTTAATGAAATTTGATGGCCACTAGGTAGCCCTATAAAAACGACTTCAAACATGAAAGCTCTCTGCAAAGCTATGTGATGTTATGAGTTGCATCCACAGCAAATATTTTAATTTTATGAGTCCACGCTTTTTCCAACTCAAGTTCTACTCAGCAGTAAGGCAAATACCATAAGTTATCTCATCTCACTGGCTCGAAATGAGATTAAAATGCAAAATTTATAATTCGGACCAATCTTACGTTCAGCACAAAATAAAAACAAACCATAAAATACCAACTGAAAGCAATCAAGTACGAGTAATGATAATAGTTTAAATAAAAACACACAAAAAAGAGGATAAAAGTACATATTTAGAAACCAAATTTAAATTTAGACCGAAAGTTTAAAAATGTATTCTTAATATTTGACTTTCTAACAAACATAACAAGGAAACAAAATCATGAAATAGAGTCTTAGTAGACAGAACAATTCAAACAATACAGATATGATGACCACCATTGTGTACAAAATGAATCTTGAAAAATTCGCATATACATACATATTCAGTATATGCCTGTGGCTTAACAAAACTCTACAAAACTGAAGGGTTGTATGTATGCATGAAACAGAAGAAATGTTCTTTAAATATAGACGATGGAAAAATACGAAAATGAAATTAAAAGAAGAAATAGTTTCAGAAACAATTGAATTCAAATGAAATGGTTTGAGATAAAGAAAATTATAATTCTAAAAATAAAGAACACTGACCTAGACAATGAACAAGGTCTGGATAAAGAAATTCTTAGAAGAAGACGAGTCCCCACATAGGTTTTCCCATCTCTACTAAAGCTTTTTTAATAACCCGCAGAACTTAGATAACCTCAAAACTGAAGACGGAATATCAGCTGAAAGATTTTATTCACTTGTTCATTAACTGACCGACCAATATAAGGTAATTCTTGGGAGCAATAGAATCGAGGAAACTATATGAGGGTTACCTATAACATTTCATTCCTTCAGATATTTTTGATTTTTTTTCCAAATCACAATAGTTGCTTACCGGAACCACAAATTAAACACCTTTCTAAAACGTATGCAATTGCTACAATACAGTGTTGCTCGATGTAAATGCCACACCATCCAAAATTAACTTTGGCTGAATCAACAGTACATTGAAAGAGTATAAAGTAGTCGAACTTACCGGCAAATTAATTTGTAATCCAAGCATTTTGGGTTTTTTTATTTTATTCTTGAAACTATAGCTGAACTAAAAACAGAACAACAAGAAAAAATCTCTCAAAAAATTACAAGTTTATCTTCTCTCTTTCATCCATCTATTGTAGTTCTAAACTCTAAAATATATCTAGACTACGAGGCTGTATAAATTATACGAAATTTTTCTATTTCATTTGACTTTCAACTCCACACAAAAAAAATGGGAACAACTTGCATATGCACTTTTGTCTTCCTTTCACGGGGGGTACAGGGTGATACAACTTGTTTCACATTCTGTCTACACAAATGAAACATTCTGTCTACACAATAAGGCACAAGAGCGTTACTCTTCATTGGGTTACACTATGCCCCATTTTCATCTTGATTTTCTCTGTTTTTTTTTATTTTTTTTTTTTGTGGATAAAATGAAATTTCAAGGATATTCTGTTTTATCTTTACTCCCGTACCCTTAGAAGCAAAGGATTTTAGAAAAAATGGCAAAAAACTAAGTGAACGAAAAATCTTGTTAAATGAAAGAAAACATTGGAAAATCCAAAAAAAAACTATAAATTACAGAGTTTTAAACTCCATTTTCCATAAAGAAAATCTTGATTAATGCTTAAAAATTCAAGCAAAATTTGCAGGAAAATTTCAGTCATTTTAGGCGTAATTTTATGAAGTATATTTCGAAAAGAATACCTAATGGAATAAAACATGGAAATTACACAGGATTACATAAAAGAAGCATAGCTTATTTATACCATCTGAATCTTCCATACGTAAATACATACATACATAATTGGCCATTACAACCCTTCAGTCAGGATTACGGCCTAGCTTCTAACACCACTCATGTTGTGTGTGTCAATTTTATATGTGAGTGGCGGGACCTATAATTTAACGTCGACTTCGAACGACAGATTTTTGAGAAACTTCTTCATGACAGGTTTATTTACTCTCTCTCGCCAAAGAAATATTTTTTTCATATTTCTTTTTGATGTCTGACCTGGGATACCAACTCGGGCTTTACGTCTATTAAGTCAATACACTACCTTCTAGACTACGGCGACTACAATCTGAATCTTCGCTTTTCTAATTTCAGATTGTTCAATAATTCCCTCAGAATCCAGAGAATTTTCTAATTCTAGTCCTTTGCGATGATTAACGATTAATCTGTCTGAGTTGCCAATAACAAAGACGTAAATAATCGGTACAAAATATAGTCAAAAACAGGTTTGCAAAAGCATAACTCAGTAAAGCAATTAATTTTCTTGTCCATCATTTAAAGTATACTAATATAGGACGCAAAACGCAGAGACTCAATAGGTTCTTCAATTTAAACTCAGGGGTTTAACAAGAAAATTTCCATAATTTTTTAAAAGCTATAGAATTATGTACGAAATGTTTTTATGGCGCTCTGACTGTCTGATACCTATGTCTTTCAGGTTTGAATAATTTTGGTGATATAATAGGTAGCCATTCACTTAAAGACATCCAATAACAATGTAACAGCACACAATTTGTGGCGTATAATGTGACACAATAAAACCCCAGCAAACCTAAAGAAGGTCATAGTCTTCCTACAAATAATCAATTCAGCAAGATGCATCAACTTTCCCGTAGACGATAACTTCAATAACCAATATCATGTACTAAAACCAGTATAAGAGCACGGTTTCTAGACGACATCAGTTGGCAACGCTACCACTGCAGGACCCTTTGCAGTAGATCAATTGTATGTGTGTGTTTGAAGACAAATTCGAATTTAACTAGAAAAACAAAAACCAAAATTTTCTCAGAGACAAAATTAAAGTTAACAAGCTAACATGGCTTGTGCTTTAAAACAGTTTCAACAAATTAACGCAGAAGTAATCATCGAAATATTGAAAAAAAATTACATGCCATATATGTACTTCAAAGAGTGGTAAAAACAAAAAAACCCTGTACAAATTATAACCTAAGGGATCCTTAATAAGGCCCAGTTATATTAGGAGATTATTGGGAGTAAAAATTGCCATGAAAAGCTTCTCAAAAAATCTATCGTTCGGAGTCGACTTTAAACTGTAGGTCCCGCCACTCATGTATAAAATTAACGCACACAACATGAGTGGTGTTGAGAAGTTAGGCCGTAATCCTGACGAAGGGTTGTAATGGCCAATTATGTGTTATGTATGTATATTGGGAGATGCCATTAGCTGAATTTTATTAGCCCTTGAACTACATACATATATTTGGGTGATTAGTTCTGCTGGTCATATATTATAAGTCATATTAAAACCTTAACCTTTCTCTGTTAACTTCAACATTGGCTCTATAAAAATGTTTGTTTTTTATCTCTGAGCGAATTCCAATTTTCAGAGCATATGTGAATGTAAAATGAACAGCTTGACAGTAAAAGATTGTGTAAACAAAACACATATGTAGATAACGTAACCCTTGCATATGGGTATCCACATCATTAAACAGAAAATCATGCGCTTGTCGCAATCTTTACTTCTATCATTGTTGCATATATGTCCTTGTGTAAAGGAATTTGGAAATTTATTAGTCTAGATACGAACTCATAGGTTTAAAAGAGATTTGTCATGTTACTAACAGTGTTATGTTAGGTGTTATTAATACATACATATACATACATCCTTAGCTCACACGAATCTGATATTATATAATATGTAACCAGTTGATAAGCTATGACTATAACATGTATCAAGTTTCTCAAAAGAAATCAAATATCGATAATTAATACAGCAGTTCTGTTCTATTATCTCTACTTGCTTGCTGATGTCATGAATCAAGCAGGAAATTAATGAAACTTTATTTTGTAATATTTTCTAATCAGAAGGGACAACGAGAATAAAAACGTATTCACTTTCAGTCCATTAATTGTGTTAAAGTTCATGTTCTTTTCAAACTAAACTAAATAAATGAGTCAAGGTTAATTTGGTAACACTCGCCATAATTAATTTTATTAACAGGAGAGCAAAGAATAAAAATAACAGAGAAAAACGACGAAAAAACGAGATACAAATGATAACAAAACAAAAACTTTAACTCGATGAAATTTTCTCATTATTTACGCCAAAGAAGACAAGACAACACAAGGCAGGGACACAGGTAAACAACAGCAACACAACTCTTGTTTCTAACGAGAGCTGTGTGTGGGGAAACGGGAACGAGGACACAGGAAAATTGAAGAGAAGAAAAAACAACAATAAACGACTGCAGTGTTGTTTGACCACAGACTACTAAATGATGATGATAACAATTATTATAACGAATCACAACACGAAGAATATTCTTGTAAAGAGACTGTTTTCGGTTGAGTTTTTAATTTTTTTAACACACGAAAATTCTCCCAAGTTCTTGAAACGGCAAAACAACACAAACAAAAAAAAGAAAACATATTTCAATTAAAAAAGACAATACGAATGAAAAGCACATATGACAAAATTAGAACAAGAAACCGAAACTACATGGAATAATGGCAAGTAAGAAAAATGAGAAGAAACACTAACTACGATTATGACAGTTATGAAATATATTGGTCATACAGGGAATTTAAAACTAGTGTTTATATTTGAATTTTATTTTCCCATATACCTACAGAGAAAAGAATTTTGACGCATGGGAATATTTTTCAAATTCAAAAATTTTATAGAAGTGTATTGCTATTAAACTTCTCACTTAATCGCTTATTACAACCTAGACATTTCAATTGTCTGATGCTTCTAATTACTTTTCTTCTACAAGATGAAAATATTTCCCTAAGCTTGGGAGTTCTCAATCTCTTCCGTCAAGCATGAGACACATTGCGTTCCTAATTAGGGTTCCAATTCTAATAAAGAACCAGGTTTCTTCTTACCAATAAATATTATGTACGTTTGATCTTGAGAGGTTGGCATGTATCAAGCAAGAATCATCATCGTGGCTATAAAACCGTTGCTTTCCTTCATTTGTTGATCCAAGCAATCAAAGGCCAAGCTATGCACAGGACAGCAAGAATGGCAATTGAAAGCATAAAATTTGACAGCATCTGAAGACGACTGATAGAAACGAAATTGCTCACAATTAAAGTTTTTGGTTCATATCGGATCGCGATGGGAAAATTACCTTGCGCCACTTTGTTTCTCTGTGGAATCGTAAGAAACGGTGTTCCACTTCACACAGTTTTTAAAAGTGAAATCCGTAAAAAGCATTCGAGAGAGAACGCACGTTAAATGAAAAACTATGTACTTATATAGAAGACAACTTCATAAGTGGAAAATAAGTTGACTGAACGTAGCAGATTTAAAATCAAACAAATTGCTGATGATAGGATTACTTGGGATAATTTTAAAGCGGTGCTCTGTACCTTAATGAAGTTTCAGAAACAATATAGGTAGTCATGCATAGGAGAGTTTAAAACAAAAACATTTTTAAACAATTTCTTACAAAATAGCTGACAAGACCATGTAACAACTTAAATTTGAAATTTTAAAATTCAGTTGAAAAAATTCCCCAAAAAATTTATAAATGCCCTTCTAGTAACAGTATAATCAAAACAAAATTCATAAACCACAAACAACAACAATGACAATGAAAAATAAAGCAAAAATATTTGTTGTAACTAGACAGAGGCGCCATAAATTCAGTTTTACACCGCGTTTCATGGTTACCGACGGCCGTAAACAATAACAAAAATAATATGAAATAAAATTTAATGAAAAATTTTTGTTTTGCCAAAATCTACAGTTTTTAAGAATTATTTTCCAACGGGAAGTGTAAAATTATAACACTTACCTGATATTTCCAACAGAAAAAATATGCAACTGGTAGTTTTTTGAGGAAAGGGAGCCGGTCAATTACTATTACATCACTTTTTAATAGAAAAACAATGGCGGCAACAAATTTCAGGAAGCAACAGCTTTCCTTCCAATATCACTTCACAATTTTTTTATATTGTACTCTTCTTATTTCTTCTGTATATTTTCGGCCATTTAAAATATTTTCTAAGCCTTTTTTAATTAACCGGTTTCGGACAAATTTTTTTTCTTCTTGATTAGTTTTTTTTTTTCCTTTAACCAGAATCTTTCATTCACTTCTAGCAAGAATCCCAGCTTGCTTTTTTTTTTATATTTTCTTTTTTTAACTTTATTTGTAATTATTTTATTTTTTCACTTTTTTACAGACCGTAGTTTAGTTTAAACGACGAATATAAAAGACCGTACGCGAGAGATAGCAAAAGAAAAAAAAATATTGTAAACACTTCCTCATATTGTCATAGCAAAACTTACACTGAACAACATGACTAAAACACATACAACATGTTAGCGGGTAAACATAACCAGAAAACACTCGCACATACAGTTCTTTCACGTTTTTTCTTGGTTTTTTTATTCCAAAAACACAAAACTTTACAAAAAGCAGTAAATTCACATGCAATGTTTTACACTCGCAAACACACACAAATGTACTACCATGCAAATGCTCTCATAAATAAAAGAGAATTTTGTTTACAATTTAGTTGCCTTTGCAGAGCCAATTTTAAAGAGCACGAGTAGTTCTTTTACACTCTTTTGTTTTAATTATCCCTCGCTTTTAATAACTCCATATCTACCTCCTCTTCCCCTTACAAAACAAGTCATTGGAAAGATATGCAGTGATATGTATAGATATGGTCTTGTGTTGCTGTAATACTAAAAAAAAAATTAATCGTTTGCTTTCTAGCGAGTCCTTTTCGTATAATATCAGTTAATAACTCGTTAAATACTTCATGCAAAGTAGAAAATTATGAGAGCGAATGCAAAATTATTTAAGAGTACACATCATGTAAGGCCCTTTTTTCCTTTACTCATTTACATAAACCGGCTGTTCGTTCTTTTTTCTTCCTAATCCCATCTGTTATTGAATAAAAACATGTGCATGGTGTTTTTGTTTCTATTATTTTGGGACATAATAATTTTTGTTTATATTTGTTAGAATTTTTTCTCTTTCTCTCTGTGTTAATTTTTTGCAAACAAACTAGTTCGTTAACTTTTATCGTGTGTTTTAAATCGTTGAGTGAGTTGCTTGTCCTCACTGTTGTTTAAGGGGCTCATGTTATTTACAGTCGTGAAGACATAAGCCAATGCCTTGTACCCACTGTTGTTGTAATGGCTCATGTTATTTATTTTAATTTAAAAGCAAAATTTTTTATTTTGTTTTTTGGGACATAATAAATGTTGTTTATATATGAGAGAATGTTATCTGTCTGTTTGAGTTCATTTTTTATTTTTTGCAAATAAAGTATGTAGTTCGGTAACTTCTTTCGTGTATGTGTGTGTTTTAAGTCATTTAGTGAGTTGCTTACCCCGCTGTAATTGAAATATCTCATGTTATTTACAATTTTTAAGGTTGCTTATTGTCTCTGCTTTTGAAATGGCTACTGTTATCTACAGTCACTGTTATTATAATGGCACATGTTATTAACAGTCGTTATGGTTTTGGTTTATTTCATTGTAGGACATTTTAACGGTTCAGTACCAGAAAGTGTGCCACAAAAAGTAACAACAATGGAAAATAATAATTGGCAACAGCTTTATTTGTTGTGGAGGAATATTTTTTATTTTTTTATTTTTACATTTTATTAAACATTTCGATTAGTTGTACAACATGTTGAACCATCGGTTGGTCGTCTTCTTTACGCGTCTCGATTTTTTTAACCAAATTGATTCATAAATTGTTCTTGTAGCATCGTATTGTTCGTCGGTTGAATGAAAATCAAAATTTTTTGATCCTTAAGCAACCGACTACCAACCAGCCGTTCAACTTAACAATGGTTTTTACAAAATAAAAAAGTTGTACAGCAAGTCGCAACGTGTAGGGGTCGCATAAGGCTTTCAGTGATCAATAAATCGTAATTTACAAGTGTGCTAAAAAGGCAAGATATTGTGCAGTGTTCAAATAATGTTGCAAACTAAATACTATAAGAGAGTTTCTAAAGACCTTAAGGTTTTGAAATACATATTTCAAAATTTTCGTTTTTAAAATTCGTATAAATGTTTGTATTTAATAAGAATTTAAAAAAATTTTTTAATTCTTTACACCATAAAGATATTAAAATCTGCCGTATTATTACACACTGTAAAACATAAATACATAGCACTTTGTACAAGTAAAGTATGTAGTCACTACATTGAGGTATAATAATGTTTCATATCCAATGTGTTTCCATTTGTAAAATATTTACACTCTCGCTCTCTAGTACTCTCTTGTATTTGTTCATTTATTTTGGGGAATCTACTATCGTGTGTATGTGCGAATATATGTTTGGCGTAATAGCAGCTGTTTTACTTTTCTGGGGGGACTTGTTTCTATGGCTGATGTGCCGGTATATTTTTGTTGTCTTCACTCATTGTTTTCTGTGTTTTTTTTCTTCTATTTTTGTCCTTTACGCTTGTTCTTCGTACTCATTGTTGTTGATTTGCAACTCTCTGGAGAATTCGTTTGCATTGCGTTTAATTTTTTGAATGAAACTGTGTTGCAGTGTTTAAAAAAAGGTAAAAATTGTGGGATGATTTTGGGGAAATTGAAGTATTATAAAAATGAAGGTTTAGGTTTAGGTTAGAGGACGCGTACTTGCCGATTGAGACATTTACAGTACCCGAAAGTCCAGTTGACCGTCCTAAAGGGGATAGGATAAAAGAGGAGACAGGGAAAAAGAAGAGGAAGTAGGAAAGGGAACAGTTTTGGGAACAGTAAAATACAAAAAAAATTTAATACATAATTGTGAAAAAATAAAAATTGTAATTTATTCTATGTTCGCATATACAGAAAATCGTCCACATGCAGCATATGTAGCATAGCTATAGCACTTTGCATTAACTGAAGAATAGCTCACGACTTTCTGCTGATAAGTTCGCCATAACAAAGCAAAATAAAAAGATTATTGTATATGGTCTAGTGTTGTTGTTTTTTTTTTTTGTCAAACAGCTGCCTAAATGTCAATTCATGTTATGAAGAATCAAAAATCTCAAAAACTAAATTGAAAACTGGAAAAAACTCAGACTCACAGGTTGGATCTTGGATAGCTCCCTGAACTATTCAATTAGTGTAGTACTAATCAGAATGAAATAATGGTTATAAAGACTGTCGCTGAGTGAATCAGAATTTCAGAATATATCGATTGAAGATATTAACTGCCAATAAAGCGGTCGTTAGATACCTAAAGTGTGTGTACACCGCTTCAAGTATATCGCTTGTCTAGGGAGGAGAGGGCAAAATGTCCATCGGTAAATCTCAAACGGTTCCTCATGGTGGCATTAAAGGCTCAAAGATAGTAATAGACTCACACATACTTTACTCATTCCCAAAGTGGGAGTCGATTTTAATGCTGAATACATAAAGCGCAGCAATAATATTGCGTCATCTGTAGCTATGGGTGGTGTAAACATTAGGGAATAAAAATCTGTTGATGTTCTTTTAATGAAAATTCAGTGAGATGTTCACTTCTATCAGCTCATTATTAAAGTGTCGAAAAATGAAATTTAATCTTAAAAATGAATTTAATTTTTAAATTTTTCTCATGTCTTATGCACTTTAAATATTTTATTTTAATTGCATTCAATCACTGCGCTTGCCGAGCGTATTCTAATAGAATTCCTACTCTGAATGTCATAAATTTTTAGATATTTAAGGACATTACCTTGTTTAAGTCAAATGTCTATTGGTAAATCAAATTACTTTGGCTCTCTTAGTAATTGAACACAGAAGTACTGATACGAAAACAAAAAAACATTTTCATTCACATTGAATAGTTATGACATTTAAAACAATTCCATTGATGCAACAGCTTGCATTTTTTTTTTGCTTAAATTTTTC
This sequence comes from Sarcophaga rosellei, assembly GCA_930367235.1. Taxonomy (NCBI): domain Eukaryota; kingdom Metazoa; phylum Arthropoda; class Insecta; order Diptera; family Sarcophagidae; genus Sarcophaga; species Sarcophaga rosellei. Next base: position 61,064,625 of record OV884018.1, on the reverse strand, counting down.
AATTAAAAGATTCGCATTGTAAATATCATTCTATAAACAATCACTGGCTATTAAAAACAACCTTTCTTCTTCTACTTTTTTGGATAGCCCAGGACTAAAAGTCTCCCATTTTTACTACACTCTTCAATACATTGTTGATGGCTATGTTGTCTTCCGTTTCTGTGTTCGTTTTCGTATTGACTAAACAAAACGAAATTTCTGTGACATGAAATGCAATTTTACATGAAATGAAAGTTTCAGACGTCTATTATGAGACGCCAACAAAAACAACAATAACACCAGCAACAATTACTACCATCACTACATTAAGAAGAAACTGCAACAAGAACTGGCCATGAAAGTAATGCAATTTTATACTCAGACCACCTGACTTTGACTCTTTTGTGTCGCCCACATAGCAACAACAACTTCAAAGAGTGAGTCCTGTTGAATGGCGACAATAGTAGTGCTCGTATGAGAGCTACTCGCTTACCCACTCTAACTGTGTTATAGGCTGTATACAATGTTGTCATGTGTGTTGTAGCTGCAGAAAGTATGTATAGCATGCTTAGTAGACGATTATTTAAGGTCATTTGCAAACGTTGCAGACACTGAAACACCCACAATACACACAACTTAGATAGACGTGCCACATAAACATGATTATTTCAAAAATGCCCATACTCATTAAATATTAGGGTTGTAGGAGACCTGTTTAAGCATTAAATATTATTTTTAAAGCACTTTTAAAATGCAATTTTTATTAAAAAATGATCTGCTGATGGTTAGCCACGTTCAAGATGGCTGAAGTCACTCACCAACGTCAAGGATTTCTTAGGGAAATTTCGGTTCATCCGGAACGTGGTGGACGAAATTGTTTCCATCAGATCTGAAGGGACAAAACTACGACTCTTGAAAAGTCTAGACAAGATTTAATATTTTTTTTTCGATCCACCCACGCAAGTTCTGCTCATTTAGACGTCTTATTATTGTCTTGGACGGTATACATATGTACATATATACATACCAGAAAAAAATAGCATGATTTAATCAGTACTCTAAGCACATGATACTTTCACTCAACTGATCATACAGTCAAAGAAGAAAGTTTACATACACCGATGTATGTAGACTGTATATATGCACCTTAATACACGTTCTGATTATGCCTTTTCAAAGCAATCACTACAACACCTTCTATGTGAGTGCCACAGGCAACCAAGTGAACTTGCTGTGATCGGTAAGCTATCCGAACCCAAATCGAATCCATAAATTCGAATGGATACAGCCAGACTGTAGATAATACTAATTTTCAGCAATATGTATGCGATATTTCGATAATGTGCAGACCTAACGACATCTGTAATGCTTCCTGTCTCCCTAAACTTCTTTGAAATCTAGTCAATAATTTTCTGTTCATTTTGTCCTTGTCGTTTGAATCATAACTTTGAGTAGAGTAGATTTTAACTAGCCTTTGTACGTCCTCCTCGGTTGTTAAGATAGTTTTTAAAACCACTAAATGGATAAAACGATACAAGTCTAGAAATAGGTCGAACACATAATATTAAGAAATTTGATCTAATTTCTTGTATAAGTTTATTTGAGACGTTACGTCACAAACGCTGTTTCAAATAACACGGTATTGTTGTCATTTGTTGCGTCGAATATTTTTGCAGCACAACTTAATGATTTGGTCAATGTTGGGAACCACGTAATTGTATCTTTCTTTCTCTTATTATCTAATTTTTATTTCTCTAGGACAAGCTGTTACGTTTATTTGAAATGCCACTAGCTGAAATATTTATGAGTTCTGTTCGTATTTGTTCGGTTATCCTCCTTATATCTCGAAAACACACAATTTTTTCTATAACCAATTGTAACTCAACGCATAACGAGTATCTTATAAAAATTACATACGGTAGGGTACACATCACACATTTTTTGGAAACAGTTATTTGGGATCGACCAATGAACAAAGAGAAATATATTTAAAATCTCTCTCTTTGTGATCATTCATTTAATTATTCTGATTGCCTGGTAAATCTGCGTAGAGCAATTGTTATATGAACCTAAAGGGGAGCGCAGCGAGTATAAAGGACATGAACGTAAGAACATCACGTCTGCATGCATCTAAAACAAAACCACTGGTAAACATTAATAATAAATAATCTGACATACAAACAATGGATATTTTAGTCACAGGAAAAAGTCAACAGGGATCATTTAACAAACGATTCTGATAACAAGAGAAATTTGAAATCGTTTTATTTTTTTAACGCATATCGCTTCCGGCATATATATGGTGTATAGGAATAATATAGAATGTATGGGGAACATAATATGTCCGTGTCAATTTAACTCAAAACTCTAAATTGCTAAGTTATTCTAGAAAATAATTTTTTATTAAATAATCGCTGCTTGAGATATTTTTAGTTCATTTGCATAACATAACAATTAGCTTGTAAATATGGCATAATGTAGGGTATGCACATTTTTTGGAAACAGTTATTTGGGATTAATCAAGAAAGAGAAAAATACTTAATCTCTCTCACACATATTTTTATGGAAACAGTTATTTGGGATCGACCAATGAACAACAAATAGAAAAATAATTCAACCTTCACTCTCATTCATTCAAGTATTCTGATCGCCTGTTAAATCTCGATGAGGCAATCGTTAGATGAAGCATCATAAAAGGGGCACAGCGAGTATAAAGGACATGAACGTATGTAAAGAAGAACATCATGTTTAAAAGAAAGCCACTTAATAATAAATAATCTGGCATATAAATAATGAATATTTTAGTCACAAGGAAAACGTACAAAGAGATCATATAACCAATGATTCTGATAACCCGTGAAAACATCATCGTTTTATACCTTCAACACATATGACTGCCCCTATGACGGTATATAGATGGTGGAATAATATAGAATGTATGTGAAACTCTAAATTGCTGAGTTACTCTAGAAAATAATTTTTTTTTATTAAACAAGCGCTGCTTTAGATATTTTAAGTTTACTTGCATAACATAACAATTAGCCTGTAAAAATGACATAATGTAGGGTATACAGACATTTTTGGAGACAGTTATTTGGGATTAATGAAGAAGAGAGAGAGAGTTTTGCAACTTTGTATTTAGGGTTGCCGTCTACTATTTTGGTTGCAACACTTCTGAGTCAACGAGAACTCTGCTAATGTCCTTTACTTTCTCTTCTTAACTCCTGTTCATGAAAAATCCACTCATTTATGCTGAAATGTTTTTGAGCTATTCTCATACAAATTTTTGATCTTCTTCTGGCTTTCTAGTCCCCTGTTTTATGAAAAACACTCAACTCAATTGGTAAAATATTTTTGAATTACGCTCGTACGAATCACATCTGAAATCATAACAAAAACAGGAGGCAATAAAAAAACAAAAAGTTGCCAGAGATATTGAAGTCTTGTTTTTGTAAGACGAGCGATTAAACACACGTTCGTCTGTTAATATAAAAAGTACAAACAAAAACACTAAAAAAAACACAGGGGACAGGGCAATAATGTAGAATATATGGAAGGCAATATGGTGGCTAAAAATTATTCAAAAACTATACATTGCAAAGTTATTCTAGGAGATCGTATTTATTAAACGAATGCTGTTGGTTTAGAGAACTTTTTTCAAATATAAATTGTAACACAACGCATAACAAGCAGGTTTTAAAAATTACATACGGTAGGGTACACATCACATATTTTTTTAGAAACAGTTATTTGGGATTGACCAATGAACAAATAGAAAAATATTTAAAATCTCTGTTTTGTGGTCTTGCATTTAATTATTCTGATTGCCTGGTAAATCTTCGTAGTGCAATTGTTATATGTAGCCAAAAAGGAGCGTAGCAAATATAAAGGACGTTAACGTAATAAAGAACATCATGTGTATATCTAAAAGAAAGCGCCTGGTAAACTAATAAGTCACAGGAAAAAGACAACAGAGATCATCTAGCAAACGATTCTGATATCATGTGAAAAATTGAAATCGTTTTATTTCTCCAACACATATTGCTGCCCTATGGCGGCATATACTATGTATAGTGTATAGAATAATATAGAATGTATGTTTCAATTTAACTGAAAACTCTAAATTGCTAAGTTACTCTAGAAAATAATTTTTTTATTAAACAAGCGCTGGCTTAGAGATTTTTTAACTTATTTACATATCATAACAATTATCCTGTAAAAATTGCATAATGTAGGGTATGCACATTTTTTACAAAAAAAATTATGGGACCAACCAAGAAAAAGAAAAATTATTAAACTCTTTCACACAAATTTTTAAAGAAACAGTTAGTTGGGATCGACCAATCAAGAAAGAGAAAAATATTTAAAATCTCGCTCTTTGTGGTCACTCATTTAATTATGCTGATCGCTTGTTAAGTCTTCGTGAAGCAACTGTTAAATGAAGCACCATAAAAGGAGCGCAGCGAGTACAAAGGACATGAACGTATGTAAAGAACATCATGTGTAAAAGAGAACCACTTAATAATAAATAATCTGACATACAAACAATGTATATTTTAGTCGCAGGAAGATGTCAACAGAGATCATATATCCAACGATTCTGATAACCCGAGGAATTAAAAATCTTTTTTTTTCACCACATATCGCTGCCTCTATGGCGGCATATATGTATAGTGTATAGGAGTAATATAGAATGTATGGAGAACATAACATGTCCGTTTCAGTTTAACTAAAAACTCTAAATTGCTAAGTTATTCTAGAAAATAATTTTTTATTAAACAAGCGCTGCTCTAGATATTTTAAGTTTACTTGCATAACATAACAATTAGCCTGTAAAAATGGCATAATGTAGGGTATACACATATTTTTGAAAACAGTTATTTGGTATCGACCAATGAAAACGACGAAAAATATTTAAATTTTAAATTTGGTGTCATTCATTAAACTATTCTGATTGCCTGTTAAATCTCAATCGTTATTCTTATACAATCCTTAAGCGGGTTAGCGTAACGTGCAGGGAACGTACGAAATGCAATGAGAGCGACGCATTTATGTCAACGATATTTCCAGTATTGCGAACACTGCTAATATCCTTTACTTTCTCTCCTTGTCTCCTGTTCCTATACGACAGTTGTGTTTTTTTCAGAAGAAAGGAAATTTACTTTAAAAATACTCACTGAAATATTTTTGAATTATTTTCATAAACAATTTTTAACGTCTGTTATTGTTTTGTTTTTTAGTTTAACACCCTGTTTTATGAAAACCGCTCAATTGTTCAAATTATGTCCATTCGTATGAATCTCGTTTGAAACCCGTGACTAGAAATTGAAGAAACAGGAGACTAGAAATTGAAGAAGGCCGCCAAAGATCTAAAATAATTGCCACATAACAAGTAGGCAGTCAAAATTGCATAATGTAGGGTAAGCACAATATTTTGATACAGTTATTTGGGATCGACCAATGAATAAAGAGAAAAATAATTAAAATCTCCCCCTTTGTGGTCATTCATTTAAATATTCTGATTGCCTGTTAATAATCGTTGTTTGATAAAAAAAAAGTCATTACAAGAGTGGCCACACAGGGTACGCATGTGTGCACTTTGAAACCCCCTATCCTTAATACATCAGACACCTAATCGACTATTACGATAACTTGTTTCGAGTGCTGGACACGAAAAATTTTTGTATTAAAAATTATATCTGAGTTATCTTCCGAATATTGCATAAGGTAGGGTACTCACTCATTTTTTAGAAACAGTTATTTGGGATTGACCAATGAACTCAGAGAAAAATAGTTAAAATCTTTTTTTCGCTTTCTTTGTTATCATGCATTTAATAACTCTGATCGCCTGGTAATAATCGTTGTGCGGTAAAGTCATTACAAGAGCGGCGCATCAGCCATCCATGCTGAGCACGTCTGCACTTGGTAAACCCCTATCCTTAATACACTATTACGATAATTTGTTCCGAGTGCTGGTCACGAAAATTTTTTTATTATAAATTATGTCTGAGTTAGGTCACGAATATTGCATAAGGTAGGGTACTCACAGTTTCTAGAAACAGTTACTTGGGATTGACCATTGCACAAATAGAAAAATATTTAAAATCGCTTTTTGGTCATTCATTTAATTATTCTGATTGCCTGGTAATAATCATTGTTTGGTAAAGGCATTATAAAAGTGGCTCAGCAGATATACAGAGCGTGCATGTCTGTACATAGTAAACCCCTATAGTAGATTTAAGTCATCAGACATCTATTACGATCACTTGTATCGCTGGTCACGAGAAATTTTTATATTACAAATTATATCTGAGTTAGCTTGCGAATATTTCATAAGGTAGGGTACTCACTCATTTTATTGAAACAGTTATTTGGGATTGACCACTGAATTAAGAGAAAAATAGTTAAATTTTGTCTATCTCTGCTTTGTGGTCATCCATTTAATTATTCTGATTGCCTGGTAATAATCTATGTTTGGTAAAAAAAATCATTACGAGAGTGGCCCATCAGCCATGCAAGGTGCGCACGTTTGCACTTGGTAAGTCTCTATCCTTAATACATCAGGCACCTAATCTACTATTACCATAATTTGTTTCGAGTGCTGGTCACGACAAATTTTTATATTAAAAAATATATCTGAGTTAGCTTCCGAATATTGCATAAGGTAGGGTACTCAATCATTTTTTAGAAACAGTTATTTTGGATTGACCAATGAACTAAGAGAAAAATAGTTAAAATCTCTCTCTCGCTTTCTTTGTGGTCATTCATCTATCTATTCTGATTGCCTGGTAATAATCGTTGCTTGGTAAAATCATTATAAAAGGAACACAAATCTAAATATACAGGGTGTGTAAGTGCAAAAAGAAAACAGCGAGTAAACAAACTTATTGATCAATATGGTGTATGATTGAGAGCCATCTATTAGACAATGCCTGATCGCTGAGTAGTTATGAGTGAAACAATTTATATCTTTTTTTTATAAACTTTGGTCAACGCAGTATTATGACTGAAACAAGGTACATATTCTTTTTTTATAAACTTTTTATTCATATTTATTTAATATAAATTAATTGTATAACAAGTAACAAATATACATACGAGTATATATAACAAATAACAATATTTTTAGTACAATATACAGTCGAGAGCAAAAGTCTTAGTACCCCAATATATTTTGACAATTTGAAATAATGTGTGTGTCTTTCGACGAGTCAAAATATATCATTTTATGTTCGTACGGATGTCCTTCATCAGTATGGAGGAAGAAAAGAAATGAAGAGCTCGATCGAAACGGTTAAACATGGCGGTGGCGGTGGTGGCAATATAATGTGAATCGGTGTTATTAAGAGTTTGCTTTCTATACAAACTGTTGGTTAAAATTGATGAAATTGCTAAAATGTATTGGAGTACTAAGACTTTTGTTGTCCACTGTATTTACTATATATTTTGTTTAAAGATACATTATTGGCTTTAAATGGTTAAATTTTACAAGTGTTCATTCGCATACATATAAAACTCCTTAATTAAAAATAAAGATATTACAGTCAAAGAAAAAAGTCTTCATACACCACTCCATCCATGTAGGCTTTTTTCACGGGGATTTTTATCAATTTGAAAAATATGTTCCAGCGTTTTTTGAGGCAGTTATAAATAAGAGTGTTTGAAGACAAAAAAGGAATATAAAAAAAAATAATTAAACATAGAAACTATTAGAAAACAACAAAAAAAAAATTAGCAGTCTACATACACTGTTGTATGTAGACTTTTTTCTGTGACTTTATATCGTATATTTAAAAAACCAAATCATTAAATAAAGTAATCAAATGCATTTTAAAAACCTATCCTCCTTTCAAAGTACAGTCAAAGAAAAAAGTCTACGTACAGTGGTGTACGATTTTCTTTGGCTGTATGTTTAAGTTACAGAAATGGTTTGCTTTTTTATGTGTTTTTTGTTCAAATGTTGTCGATAATGTTAAGCCTGCCTTAAATTAAATTCAGTTTACTGTTGGCTTCTTCTTAATTCTGCACGCCATGGTATAATATCTTCTTCGGATGGTCTTCCTCGTTTTGTTGCTGCAGCTACTGTTGCTGTTGTTGTTGCTGGCATAATCGCTTCTGATGTAACTGTTGCAATTGTTGACCGTCTCATATTATTGTTTGTATGATAATTATTGTCACCAACCATTTACTGATTTACTGTCCATGGCATGATTGATGCCCACTATATGAACCATTTTCTGCATAACCATTGGTATTGTCTTTATTAATATGACTGGATGATACAATAATTTCAGTACCACAGGAATTGCCGTTGATGTGCTATTGATAGCCACCATATGGCATGATTTCTCTTTCAAGCGCCATGTATCGTCTACAGGTTTAATTGTTCTCTTCCACTTTAGTTGTATAAATTGGTGCGACTCTATAAAGAAATAGAAAAACAAACAAATATCGTTAAAATATTTTCAAATTTCATATCCACATACAGTCAAACAATAAAGTCTACATACGGCTCTATACGAATATTTTTTTCCCGGTGATTTTTATCAAAATAAAAAAGGATGTGTATAAAAAAGCTGTGCATAAACAACGGTGTATGTAGACTTTTTTCGGTGACTATACATATATAAAGAAGTATCTATTGTAATAAAACAAACCAATCAATTCACATTTGTCGTTTTAAACTGTATGTAAATATATGATCTTAAAACATAATCTATATTGGCTAGCATTCCAAGAATTTAAGCTCTAGCTTCTAATTGATTTATGGTATTTAAGTAGCTCTGATTCACTTAGTGAATAATGCCTCTTCTATGAATAGAGTATGTATTCGTATGTTCACGTATGTCCAAAATGTACTCACGTCGATACTGGTCCTTATATGATAATTGTTCCATGAGACATTCAATTCCGCTTTTCCATTTCCTACTCTTCTAGACCTATATTACTTATGTGTGTATGCCCTTTACGACTATTTTTAGGTTTGACAAACATTTCTTAAGGTAACCAAAATTAGTCGTCTTTCTAATCTAAAGTAGTGCATGTTGGCTAGACACATTCTGTTTGGACTTTAAATATTTGAATTTGGAGTTCATTTAATAGATTTGTTTTGTTTATTAGTGAGTGTGTTACAGTGTTGTTGACTTGCACGACCATACAACAACCAGTCACTGTTGTATGGTTTAAAACTCTCGACTACTGGCTACACTCCTAGGCATACCTGAAACCAAGAATTAACAACCATTATTACTTAAGGTATGCCATGAATTTTAACTTAGTGTGTGAATGTTGTTCTGGCATGAGTATGTTAAAATGGCTGTTGACACCACTGCAGGCGATAACGATGATAGTAATACGAATTGTGATGATGTCACAGTTAGTGTTGTTTGTTGCACGCGTATTTATTATTTAATTTTTTGCCCACAGTTGAGTATAATTTTGTCTACAAAATGAAGATTTCATGCATAAAATTCTATTTCATTAAGGCTGGGCATTATCCTTTCTAATATCGTATTACCAGACTCCCTATGTACTAAAGTAACTAATTCAGTGGCATTTGGCAGCCATAACCGCACTTGTCGTCGGAATATCTTCCGTAATGTACACACTCATTACTTAAATAAGAATTATACAATAAATACAAGGGGTAAAGAGAAGTGATGAGTGAGTTGAGCGAATAAGGAAAAGGGTAAATAAGTCGGTGCAAATATGTAGTATGTCTGCTGGTTTCTCGATTACGTATGAATAAATAATTTTATTTCCGTGTGTGTAAGTAAATAGTTTTCATACTGAATTCACGTCTGCATGTGCGTTTCGTTAATGGCAACGATAGTGACAATAAAGATGGTGATGATGATGATGGTGATGATGATAGTGATCGCTTTAGTGGCAACACATTTTATAGTTGCTACTTAAGGTTGACAATATCGTTATTATACTCGGCGTGCCAACTACTACAACTCTCACAGTCGCTTTCGTACTTGACATCCTTGCAAAGTAATATTTAACGAGTGTTTAAACGAAATTATGTTAACAGGCGCAGTATTATTTTATAATATAAGGATTGCATTTCATTTAAATTCATTTTATTTAAACAAAATTTAATTGCCGCCATTAATAACGCTTTCCAAACATCGTCGGTAAATGCGTTGAAAATTATCTTTTGTAGTCATTTTAAATATCAATGTATTGCCACAAACAACTAACAGTGGATGCACACAACGACATTGAATGCCATTGAAACTCGTACGGCAAAGAACAATAAATATTGCACAACTTGTTTGTATTGTTTTTATGGAAAAACGTAAAATGTCATTCTCCTTGTATTTTCACCACTCCTCTGGGAAGCATATGTCTTATGTGGTTCTCCTCCGTTTTTCTCTAGGTGCTCTGTGATTCACCTGGTTCTTCGGCTTTGAGCACCTTCTATGCAACAGCGTTGGACTTTCTCCTGATGGTATGGCCGATCCTCTTCCATTTCCTATATTTAATTTGTCAAGTTCTAGAGATTTGTATTTCTGATAGTGTTGAGCCCAAATATGCACCAGAATAGCTTGCCATAAAATATCCTTTTAAGTGACTGTCAAATTGTATTGTCTTTGAAGTAAAAATTCTTTTAAATTTTAAGTACAATCATCGTGTGCAGTCAATAACAATTTTCTTAGACTCTATAAGAATATTAGACAGTCAAAGAAAATCCTTGTTAAAGTAATTTAATCCCCTTGCCAGACTAATAAAAAATCTTGGCAGAGTTAATGCGCAATAAATTCTCCCAAAAATAGTGCAAAAAGCACAACAGAATTGTGTCACACACAATATTTTCCAGTGTTTAGCTCTCTATGATCTGAATCTATAGAACAGCTTAAATTTAATGACGGCTACTCTCTATAATCATCCATATGAGCATTCCTTTTTTAGCAATTCAATGTCTGGTTTTGGAAAAAAGAAACGAGATAATAATAAGAGAATGTAACATACGAAAATTGAAAAAGGACAAAAAGAAAAAGCCGAAAAATGAAGGGAAAACGATATGAAAGATTTAAGTTTTCATTATTAGAAGAATTTCATTTCTTATGTAATCTACGAAATAAGGATTTTAAAATTATCCATATATTGGCATCCATGATAACAAAACGAAGGACGAGTGTATGAAAGGAATGCAGCCGGATGCAAGGAAGCAATACGACGGTATCAATTTCTTATAATCAACAGGAAATGCATATGCTGCACATTTTCATTTCACTTCGTTTCGTTATATTTTGTTGTATCTGTATTCAGTTCTTCTGTCCAGTGGTCTTATGCTGGTATTTTTGGTAGTAAAACAAAGGATAATGATTTTTTAACAAGGAATCCTTATCAATTACAAGGAGAAAAACGGAAAACGCAACAGCAGACGTCTTACACTGGGATTTAAAAAAGAATTTTCTTCAATTTTTCAGCAAAATACAAAAAAACTAGCCAATAGCACCATCACAATAGGTCATCATTCCACCCGCCTTGTGGTATTTCCATATCATTTTGTTCTAATTTTAATGGCTTGAATTGACTTTTACTCTCCAATGTAAGATAATGCTTAAAAGACGGTATGAGTAAGAGTATTGATATAAAGAAGCATTCATTTCTGGTCGACTGCTGGCTGGTAATTTTTTAATTTAAATGTTATCCTTGAAAAAATCTTAACTTTTCTCATTTACCACATATTGTAAATGTTTGTTGTCGTTGCTTCTGATGTTGTTGTATACATTAATGCATGTTTTTATTTTCCTTCAGTCTATATTCTTCAGCTGTTTCCAATTTTTCATTTTATACTTCATTCTCCGCATGTTATTCTTTTCCTTTTGACTCTTCTCCTTTTTTCATTTTGGCCCTGACATTCAATGTTGCTTTCGCCGTCTTTAAATAATAAAGTAAAAATGTAACCAACTTTGAAACGACACACTAATTAAAACTTTAAATTCAATAAAGGATCCTTAGTTAAGCGCTTCCTATATTTTAAATAGAAATAAAATAAAGTGTGTGAGATGTAATCGAAATTTTGTGTTCGTTTGAAATACTTACGGATGCCATTGCATGTGGAATATAACATCAAATGTCCATCATAACTTCCCTGGGAGGACCAATCTGAAAAGTACAGTTTTCCATGACTCGGAACAATAAATCATGTCGAATATAACCGATGGCATGCGTTAAGTCAGCTTTGGGGAGCCGATGTGGTTTGTGTTTTATTCGTCTACGCCTGCCACTGCGAAAACTTCACAAGAAAAATTGAAATTACATTTGCTCGGTGGCTAGATCACATCATCTCCCCGTGAGATGACCATACCCTCAAATCGCCCCTGCAGCATATCAAATGAGGCTTGAACTTCGTGGCAAATTATTCATAGATTTATAAAATTTAATCTCTGCAACATCATATAAAGAGGTGTGTTGACATAATATTGACAATGAGAAGCTGTCTTAGAAGTGCTGTTGGATTTAAGTCCAATGCACATTGTACTGAAGGCCAAAGCTTTGGCGACGAATAGAAGCCTAATATGGAATTCATTAGAAAATTTCATTACCTAAGGAATCGATTGTCTAACAGCTCGCACCCTACTGTCCGATGGACAGAACCAATATACTCCATGATTTTGGGTATTGAATGGAGTACACTGGTTACACTGCGTACTCTCTTAAAAGATGGATTATTTTAGGTCTACAGATAGTACAGAAACGCATGGCACAGGAACAGTAGTTTTTGATCCAAGAATGGAGTATTCGCCAGTATTTCCAAACGGATGGTCTAGACCAAAAGATCTGTTCAATGCAAACGACAAGACGTAGCAATACTATCTGACAGTCAGGACTGTTATCAGGTTAAATCGAAGACAGAATGAATATGTCTGAGCAAGCTGAAGCGGTTAGGTAGAAAAAATAAGGTTAGCCCCTACTGGGTCTAAGGTCGTCTGGGAGTTCCCGGTAATGAGCAAGCAGGTTAACTTACGAGGATGATGGGTCCAAAACCCTTCTGTGGAGGCTCTTCTCAAACCAAGTAGGTTCGAGGTAATCAAAACGTTTGTTGGGAAATTACAATGAGAGAACTGAGTTATGAATCAGGACACTGAAAAATCAAAGTACACTTACTCAATATGGCAGTTGAATCGAACCCAACAAGTTGATTCTGTAACAATGAGAATCAATCATCGCGGAGAATATTAAATGTATCCTTAAAAGAAACAATATATGTATATCTGATGCAAGGCTGAAGATTCTCATTTTCGATACCATACGGCATCCTGAAATTTGTCGGCGCAAAATGCTTGGAAAAGACTTTTTCTGTTTGTTTCTTCAGCTGCATGTTGCAATAGTTGGTTGCATTATTCCATAAAACTATAGTGTTTGATTTTTGTTTTTTTTTGTTTTTCAGTGTTTTTCTCCTTTAAATTTTAATACGTCAAGTCGGTTTAATTAATATTATGCTGTGTTGGTTTAGTTAATTATACTCATAATGAAAATAGTGAACTTGCTTTTCCCAACTTTTCCTCGTTCCTTTTTTGTTTTTGTTTTTCATTTTCAATTTTTTTTATTTGCAAACAAAACTTTTCATCCTGATTTCCAGCACTTTAATTCTGACAGGCTTAAGTGCAGCTGAACCAAACGTGAATACAGTTTAAACGAAAAAAATGCTGGAGTTTCAGTTCGTGCCGATGCAAATGCATTTAAAAATGCACTGTTGCTCGAATTGACACTCTTACTTCCGTGTATATATGGCTGTATGTGTAAATGGGTACTTATTTATTTGTATATGAAAACATGAATGAAGTTGTAACATGAGTACGAATATGCAATGATATGTAATGATAGACTTATATAGAATTTATATCTGCATGATTATGTCTTCATCTTCATCTCAATTTTATACAGAAGCACGTATTAGAGAGAAAATTCAAAAATCCTTAAATCGTAGTCCTTTTTCTTTCTTTATCTGCTACTCGGTAATTCTGCTTTATCTTTTCTATATTCTCTTGTGAGCTCATGCCGCATTAAGCGAATTTGTTCTAATATTGCGTTGTTAATTGCGTCCAGTTTTTAAAGCAGCAAATATATAAGTTTTTAGTTCCAAGTTATTGTCATTTCTAAAGCTCAAGAAAAATTCAATGAAATTCAGATTACGAGTATATTTTTGGCAGAAATTGGTTTTGCATTAATTTTGTTTTGACATAAGAGCTCTACTTATGGGTTTTTTGTGATATCTTTTCCAAATTTAAATAAATTATATATAAAATAAAATAAGTGTCTTAAAACTGCTGTAAATGATTAAGAAGAAAAATTTTTTATAAATTGATCTCTTAAAGTTAAGACTTAAATTATTGTAAAAATGTAAATATTACTGTAACAAGAAAATCGATAAAAAATAGACAAGAGTTTGTTGGATCAAGCTGAATAACTTTTTCAAAATTTGCATCGCCCTGTAAGAAAAACATGAACATTTCTGTCCTTTGCGAGTAGGATTTCATTACTCAAGTCAGTAATTTAATTGAATTAGAAACTGTAGAGGTAATTGAAACGTAGTTATTAATTAAAATAATTGTTTGATATTCGGAGAAATCTCCCTTAGTTACACATGCCCTCCTAATACCATACCTTTGTATTGACTTGTGCTACATTAGTGTCGTGGTCTTTATCTCCTCAATAATTCAAAATATCCAATATCAACAGCTACAATATAACCAGTATTGAATTCCAATTCTTGTCGTGATCACCGTGAGGTGATCAATAAGAAATTTTACACGTTTTAAAGCATTTAAAGTTACAAAAACACGGAATAAGAGGGGAAAACAGAAGGCATCAAATGTAGGAAAACAATTTTTCATTTAGCGAGGCAGGCCAACATTTGTAACAATTAGTCACTGAGATTGATATTAAACGAATTGTAACTGTTTCACTGGTAGATGGTCCCGTTTTTCCTTGCTGCCTTCATTCTATGTATTTTTACTAAACGGTTGGTCTTTTTTTACGATCATAGATAAGCAGTATCTTTCAAATGAAACAAATGATGGAATATAAAAAAGAGGGGAACGAAAGGTATGGACAGAAATTTTATTTGATCAGTTCATGTGTGAGTTTTTTAAAAATCATGATAAAACAATCGTTGTGACTCCATGATAAAACTCAACCCTGAAAGTTGTGGGTAGTACAGTAGCTCCACTCTTAGGAGATTAAGGTTAGGGATTGGGGGTTCTTTGAAAGATTTAAGGTCTCAATGAGAGCTGGTATTCTCCCGAAGTTTATTGTGAAATTGCGCTGGCAGAAGACTGTGCATAGATAGTAACGTAGCTGATCCTTTAGCTCCTCTTTATTTTCACTCTTTCTATCTCTCCCTTCTTTTACGTCTTCCTTAACAATTCTTTTCTTGTTCAATAAAGAACTCGATGGGACGTATCCTTCAGTGAATGTCCTGGATCTCAGTACACAATAGCCTCTCTAAATTCAAATTAACCCTGTTGCTAATTTATCTAGTCCGATTTTACTAAAACGAAAAACTTATTGTAAAAAGGGTCTTTAGTTTTCGGCTGAAATGTAAGTGTAATTTGTAAGTTTCTATAGAATTAACACAAGTCATATAGTCAAGTCCACCTGAACATATTATTCTTTTACATTCTGAATCCTCAGAGAATTAAAATTTGCCCTCCTTTGGAAACTTAAAACGTTAACTCAACAGTAACTTACGGGAACAACATTCGAGAGTCATCAATCTTTCACTTCGAAATTTGTTGTGATCGCTTTAATGGAATATAAATAAAGACAACGACAAATTGCTCCAACATTGCTGATGAAAGTTTAATTGCACTTTAATTAATTGTTTAATAAAAAATAGGGAAAATAAATTCAAACGGCATTAATTGAATGATAAACACACAACAAATTGCGATCCATTTGCTGCGAATGGTGGTATGTTGCATCACAATATAACTCCACATCACATGTAATTTCAATCGATTGAGAATTGAATACGATTGATGGGATTTTTGAACAATACTTAAGTGAGTTGCATATATTAACGGAATCATGTTCGAAATACAAAAGAACACAATACCAACGGTAGTGTATGGGAATTGAAATGAATTGACATACAAATTCGTGTACGTGCACCACAGCAAATCGTATTGTATTGTGTGATATCCATTAAAATCTGTTGAACTGCATCAGTAGCTAAAGCAGACTTATACACGCATATTGACAATATCCTAAAAAGGAGCGAAGCAAATAGCCGTAAACTTTATAAAAAAATAATACAAGCAGCACGTCGTTCTTTCCTGCTCCGTTCACAAATTTTTCTCGATGATTCAAAATTTCAGATTTTTTGGTTTTTTATTGTTGTGTTTTAATTTTACTCAGCATGACAGTGGCGCCAAATGATATCAAAACTTTATGAATTTCAAAATCAGAAAAATAAAAACAAAAATTTTAGGTATTACACACTGCGAAATATACTGACTATTTACCCGTTCTTGTTAATGGGGATATTTTTGTTTATAAAACTACGTTTCGAGCAACATTTAGTTTAAAAATTCCAACATATTCCAACATTTTAAATTATTCCAACATATTTACGGGGCTACAGGATACTTGGCCAAGGGGCACCATCCTTAAGGATGGGACAAAATCTAATAAAGGATGTAATATCGATGAAGTTGTTAATGCTTTTCGTCGAGCAATCCGATGATTCGGGTGCTCCACCTTATATCTGCTTAGTTGTTTTCGGGAAAGAAGCATTTGGATGTAAAAATGTTTCGCTTCTACTATTACGAGAACTGTAAAATCTGGTTAACTTGGTATAGTATTCAAAAATTGATGTTTTTGTAGAAATTTCAGCATATTCTGCCCAAGGATTGTATTTAACAAACGATAGCCATTGAAATACAAAAATGTGTAAGGCCGTAGATTCACCACGAGATAGTAGCATATAAAACAAGTTCTTTTGGGAACTATGCCTTCTAAAGAGCATTCCGGAGGCACAAGGTACGCGAAGCCGTATCGCACTCAAAATATTTGTATAACACTGCGTAAGTGTTGTACTTTAGATTAGGAAAAATTGGTAATGTATCCAATTTGATGCACTTGGATCCCCAGATCCGTTGTGTTAACACAAGACTCTAATAAATCATTGTCGCCCTGTAGAATCAATCTTTGCTATTTTGGAATAGTTCAAGTTGCAAATCTTTGCATCCATTTGATAGATCTTCAAAAGCAGTATATCCCATTTTCGGAACCAGATCAGTAACATAGGAGATGGTCTATACACTCCTCCTCAATTTCATCCCCACATCTGCAGCGCCTTATGCACAAAAAGGCCAACGTCCCGAACAAAGCGAAATATGAAAAGCATCGGTCTTCTAGCAAAAACCCTCAGAGTAAATAAAACTGCTATGAAAAGTTTATCACAAGTCTTTTGGTGGGAGTGGACTTATAAACTGTGCAGATCCCGCCACACATGGAGAATGTAAGAAGATACATACATAATTGGCCATTACAACTCTTCAGTCAGGATTACCGTCTAGCTTCTCAACACCACCCATGTTGTGTGGGTTAATTTTATACATGAGTGGCGGGACGTACAGTTTAAACTCAACAGCTTTTTGAGAAACTTTTCATGTCAATTTTTTATTTACTCTCAGAGTTTTTGCCAAAAATCTGCTGAGAGGAAGTTGCGGAAGGAATATTATTTCAAATTTCGTTTTGATGTCCGACCGGCTATGTAAGAAGATATGTTGTGAAAATGTCCAAAGCATTGTAATGACTAAATTAAGTAAACAAGAACAGAGTTCGTATACGTTGATCGATTAACGACTACTTTAAGCTCAAAATTCTAATAATCCTCTCAGAGTAACAAAAAAGTTTTTCTACCAAAAAACGCGTTAACAAAAGAGGAAAATTTTCAAGCGTTTTAAATAAAATCAGGTTGGACAGTTGTTATTAAAATTTTTATTTATAAATCGCTTAGATTATTCGCATCTATTTCTCTAAGTGTAGTATTTCGTAATTTGTTGCACAAAAAGCCCAAAAAAAATTTAAATCTTTGTCATCATTATCCACCTACCTCATCATTCTTTTTCTCAGTTTATTTAACTTTTCTTTTCAATAATTTTTTTTGTCTTCCTATCGTGTTATTATTGGTACGTAAAGACATTTTTCTGTTTTCATTGTCCCAAATAATATGAAAAAGAAAATTAAAAAAAATCTTAATAAACAGCAGCCACTTTTGTAAAACACTAAATAAACTTTATCAAAAGGTACTTTTCATACCTTTTAAGTATTTTTTTTTTTTTTTAAAAAAAAAATCTTTTGTTCCTTGTGTGCTTTGGATTTAAAGTGGCGCTGAAATTTAAAACCATTTCAGATTCCTTTTTTTGGGTCGTTTTTCTTCCATCAGATATGTTCGCTTTTGTTATTTGATGGAATCTAAGAAACCAAATTAAATATTTTATTGTGTATCTTCAGTAGCTTTATATAGACTTTCAGTCTGTCTACGGTTGTTTTGCAATTCTTTTGCAACGAATGCACAAAATTAATTGAGGCAGGCTGAAAGCAATAGAAAATCGTGCTGAAATATTTGTCTGACCATATCATCTAAATTGTATTGGTTTTTCGTTTTGGCTATCACGCTCAGTTCACTGTAAGAAATGAGACGAACGAACTTCACACAATTCAGAAAACTCAGTACCATATGAAAATGAAGTATGTGAAGCGATTCATTTGGAAGTTTCCAGTATTACTTGTACGAGTAGTTCACGTAATTTTAAAGCTCGAAACGAGTTTATTTTGAACAGCAAAGAGAAAGGGTAAGGAAGTATTCGTCTGGGATAGCTCTTATTTATAATTCGGGACATTGAAATTTCTATTGAAAGAAGCGAACTATTAAAAGCGGAATTTTCAAATTCCACTTTAATACGGAAAATTTCAATAAATCCACAATTGAATCTCGCAGGATGCCGCAAGGAAAATATAGCGCATACTTGAGGACAGACACACTAAATCATTCACAAGACAAAGTAGAAGAAATGTACACAGAAAATGGCTGTTTCTGGACTAGACACGATTGGTGGTCATACCCCTCGAATGGAAATGACCGTCTAACAACAATGGTAAACTGTTCTTAGCCTCCAATTGATATCTATCAGGTATTTCAATCTGATGTCCTGGGCATGATGGATACGCAATGACATATGGCTATAAGTGATATGGTATTGACCAAAACGGTGTATTCACTCAAGTAAATCAATGTGTACAGAATCTTTTTATACCCGCTGAGGTGTGAACGAAAGAAAATGAATGAAAGCACAAGGGAGGGGATAGAAATTGTACCATCAAAGTAGCTTTGCAGGCCCTAGACAGGATCTTTTGGAGATAGGAAAAGGATTATTACTGAATATTTTATTTCAAGAATATCACGTTAGTGTCCATCTAACCATCAAGCCATCTCTGATCCTTCACTGGAGAGGATCATTTACCGGTCAGTTAAATCCGACACATTTAGAGGCCCTCAAAAGTCGTCGACAACTAGCAACAGCAAAACGTTGAGTCTCTTATGAAACTTAAAACTGTTTGTGAGATATTCATTCATCATGACCCGTTTAGAAATTTGTCTGTTTTTGTTATCGTTATTGTTGTTGTTGCTTAACATTTGAATGCAATAAAATATATTTTATTTTCGTTGTTTATCCTTCGAATAGAAATTGAACACGTTCACAAACGTGTCACAAGTTTCACACAAAACTTGTGAAGTACTTAGACAGAGGAAGTAAAAAAGCTGCATTTTGCCTCTCTATCAACTGCTGTGGTTTGTTAGTACGACCCTAAGTATATAAGAAACTAAGAAGGAATTGAATATTCAAAAATTGTCCTCAAAATTCCTCATTTTTTTGTTTCCTGCTTTGTTTAGATTATGAGTAGCGGAAGATTTAAATTGACACGATTTGATAAAAACCTTTTTCAATCCAAACGAAATTTCGGTCTGGAATAGAATATTTGTTTTAGTAAAGTGTTTATGAAGCTATGATCAGGATTAGTGGCGCTTTGCATTTTGAACTTGTAAAAGAAGACTTATTTAAAAGATTTTAATACTAGACAAGGCATTAAATGCTTCGAGATCTAAAACAAATCATGGAACGAAAGACTTACAATCCTATAAGATAAACTTTGGTAAAACATCGATGTATTTTATAAGATGCGCCGAAGTTAAAAATCAAATACAAATTCTAGTGTGGAGTAAAACGTTTTGTAAATAATGTTCAATAAAAATAGTTCAGATGAGGTTAAGATAAATTACGACAGCGGACTTCGAAAGGTCTAATCGTGTCAATGATGGTTTGTCGTTTAATGACGCTTCAAGGTCTGTTTAATTTATCACCTTTGCGTAAGTAGTGAGAACCTGAGCCATAGAGTTGAAGATCATATAGTGGGGCAGTCTCAGTGTGAATAATTCATAGCAAAAAAGGAAACTTTTTTTTTTTTTTTTATTTATTTATTTATTTGACTATCAATGTAACAACTTAAAAATTAAAATTCCATTATTTACATATATTGAGTTTTTACATAAAGTATTGCAACAATTGAAATCTTATTTTTATACCATAAATGGTGCTTTTCTATTATATGTTTACGTTTATAGGAAAAAAGATAGTAAAAACCTATTGAATTTTAAAGAAATTTTGGTGTTATAAACTTCTTTCACCTTCGTGGAAGAAGGTTAAGAAAATATATACACTTACAAATTTCTTATTAAATTATAGTTAGATGATCTGTTTCGATCCTCAAAGCTTCTTGCTAGTTTACTGATGACTTCGTTGATGGTATATTCTTTGTAATATCTATGTAGTCGAAATGTTGGGTAACGCCTTGGTAAATTGTATATGATTTTGAGGTTCTTATTTTGGATAATCTGCAGCTTTCTTCGATATGTTTTAGCGACTTTAGTGTACCAAACTTGAGATCCATAAGTCATTATTGGTCGAATGCACATTTTATACAATAGCAACTTATTTTTAATGTTGAGCGTAGACCTGCGGTTCAAAAGAGGGAAAAGTGCACATCCGCATTTGATAGCCTTTTCACAAGTTTTTAAGACATGGTTTTTGAAAGTTAGTTTTTTATCTAAAGTTATACCCAGATATTTCACTTCATCTTGTATGGAAATTTCAGTTCCCTGAAAACATAGTGGAATGCTTGGAATTCTTTTAGGGGATTTATTAAATGGAAAGATTATGGCTTGAGTTTTTGTTTCATTAATCTTTATCTTCCATTTGGAGAAATATTTATCGGCATGCTCGAGAGCTCTTCTCATATTTTTTATTATAGCATTTGTAACTTTTCCGCTTGCTATAATAGCTGTATCATCAGCGTATAGGGCTGCGTGTTGGTCTTTTAAAACTTTAAAATCTGATGTATATAGGGAATACAAAATGGGTGAAAGCACAGAGCCTTGTGGAACTCCAGCTGGAATATTTCTTTGTGTAGAATTGCTTCCGTCGACGGTTACAATAAAGCTCCTATTGCTCAGAAAGCTGTTAAGGATTTTTTGCAGATACGTAGGAAATCCTAAAAGGTTGAGTTTATATATGAGACCGTTGTGCCATATTGCGTCAAATGCTTTTTCAATGTCTAAGAATACAATTCCAGTGCTTCGTCTAATGCGTTTATTGTTCTGTATGAAATTTATTATTCGTTTGACTTGATGAACTGTCGAATGTTCCTTTCTAAAACCAAATTGCTCATTATTTATTAAATTATTCTCTTCTGAAAAATCCAATACACGTTGCAGTACAATTTTTTCAAAAATTTTGTCAAGGCAATTCAGCATACTAATTGGTCTATAACTTTTTGGTGATTTCGCATCTTTTCCTGGTTTTAGGATTGGAATAACCTTTGCTATTTTAAAACTATTGGGGAAATAACCATTTTTTAGGCACCAGTTATAGATATTTGTAATAGCAGTGAAGAAAGTGTCAGGCATATTTTTTAATATAATTGATTTTATACCATCAATACCAGGAGCTTTACAATTTTTGAGATTTTTTGTAACCATTTTAACCTCTTCCTTTGTAGTTAAATTTATATTGTTGGGTATAATTTGGGAGTTCAGCCATTGCATATGAACCATCACTTTGGATTCTGCTTTGGAAGTCATGTTAATTGTTGTTTTGTGGGAGTTTTCGAAAACATTTGCAATTACGTTAGCTTTTTCAGTACTATTGTAAACTTCGGCGCCATCTACACATAAACTTTCACTTTTTACTTTTTCTCCTCTCATTGCTTTTGATAGTTTCCAAAATTTTTTGCTACCCAGTGGCAACCTTCTGATGAACTTTGACCAGCTGTTATTTCTATCTTTTAAGACGTGTTTATCTATCATAGAACTCAGCTGTTTTAAAATGCACATGTTTACATTTCTTTCTGATGGATTAACACTTCTTTGTACTTTTCTCCGAATTCTGTTTCTCTCACCAATTAAGAGTAATGTACCTGCAGAAAGTTTTTTCTGCCAGATTTGATTTTCTCCAATGGGAATTTGTTTTGCTGCTTCTTGTGCTATGTAAGTGATTTTGCTTAACAATTCTTCTACATTTAAACTAGTTACAAGTGCACAGTCAATATTGTTTTCTTTTATCTTACTATCGACCCATTTCCCTATAGATTTCCAATTGGCAAGGTTGTACAAAGGAATTTGTTGAATATGTTCCAACATTGAACCGTGAATTCTGCATGATATGGGTAGATGATCAGAGTTAAGTGCTGCCGGGTGTGCTATAAGCGAGGATATTTGTAACGAGGAATTGGAAAGAATAATATCTAAGACAGATGGTTGCGTTGGAGTTACGTTTTGACTAAAGCGTGTAAAAGAAGTTGTGGAATAAATATAATAGTTAGAGTTGAGTTGGTGATTAAATAAAGCTATGCCAGCAGTGTTATTTTGTATACAATTCCAACTAGTGTGGCGGGCGTTTAGGTCTCCAAATATAAAATAGTCTGTTGAACCAGCTGTTAATTTGTTTAAATCATTCAAAAAATGTGCGGTATATTTTGGACAGTAAGCAGACGTAAATCTTACCGGTCTATTGTTTATGGATATTATGATGGAAATGTTTTCTATTGCAGACGTTGATATTTTGGATATACGCTGATGTGGAATGGATTTTTTGATAGCTATTAATACACCACCTCCGTGCGTTGGACGATCTTCTCTGTATATAAAATAATTAAACAATTGTATTTTGTTACTTTTATTTAAAAATGTTTCATTAATAAACAAGATATCTATTTGTTTTTCGTGGAGAAAGTCTTCAAGCTGTGTAACAGAGGCTTTGGTGGTTATGCCCCTAGCGTTCCAGTGCATAACTTTTAATATCTGTTTCGTAATTGATCTATATGACATGTTTTAACATCATACCTAAAACACGCATTTTATCATACTTATTTTTACATTTCTGGAGAGCATCAAGTGCTTCAAAATAGATTTCTAAAATCTTTTCATTAGAAATATTGTCATCTTCATTATGCTTATTATTGGACTTTGTCATATCTGCATATGAAATTTTGCGGTCCTTTCCGTTTGATACACTAAATGGTGTTTGTCGAGGATCTTTAAAGCTATGTATAGAACTGTCATCATCAGACGTATTTAAAACATTTGAGAACTTTTTTGAGACCCTGCTCGGGGGTTGTTTCTGTGTTACTTTACGTCGGACAAGTAAATATTCTTTTCTGGATGGGCATTTAGGATCGTCCGCTCGGTGATTGACATTTTGTAGGTTCCTCTTTATGCAATTATAGCATTTATATATTACTGGACCTCCGTCAGGAACTTTGTTCAATTGGCAGATAGCGAAATCGTGAGGACCCCCACAGCCTAAACAGGCAGCTACGCGATGGCAGTTTGATGCTCCATGGCCATACATTGTACATTTCGTACATTGAGTGGGACCTTTAGCACGTTTTAGAGGGTTGCGCCAATGAACTACTACATTATAGAAGTACCTAATTTTTCGGACATCACGTTTTGCAACTTGACTTCTATCAAATTCCACACAGTATAAAGCATCATCCACATTAGACCGAGCGGTTGGAATTTCTTTAATGGAAACAGCATCTATATTGAAAGCTGATTTGAACTCATCTTTAATTGTCTTTATATCAAGCTTGGGTAGACCAAATAAGACTAATTTAAACATCTTAGCGTCTTTAACAGGATGTGTAAAGAATTTCACCTCATTTAATTTTAATTTTTTAATAGCCTCTTGGTATTCCACTAGAGAGTTTGGTATCACCTTTGTCCCAATAGATAATCGTTTGTACTTACAGTTTATTCCTAATAGTTGCATTACGTCTTTGAATCTGTGGCAATTATCTACAGTAATTGGCGGTACTCTTTGCTTCTCTTGAATGTCATGACCTACATCCGCTCTAGTATCATCGTCATCTCCATCTAGGTCAGATAGACACTGATATCTATTACTGCTGCTTGGTATGGCAGACTTTTGTTTTTTGTATTTAGGGTTATTTCCCCAAAATCGTTTGCGTTTAGAACTCATGACTCTTTTTTTTTTTATTTTATTTTTTTTTTTTTTTTATATATATAAATTAATATGCAAAAATAGTTTACAACAGTCAGCTGATATTTTACACGTCTTTATGCTACAAATGTTGCAGTAAGACTCAAAAAAAAAAAAGGAAACTTTCTAGTTGCTTCCAAGCGAATGTTTACACCATCGAAACATGGGCTCAATTAAATTTGTGCAGTATGTTCAGAGGATGGAATATAACATATTCATAAATATACGAGTACAGGCATCTTTCTTGCATGTTTCTTATGTAATTGAGGACTTTGTCACATTTACTTCTATTATTTTTTTTAGTGTCGATGTTGTTGTTGTTGTAAGGAAAAGCATTCAATAATAAAATTTGTTTACATCGCATGCTGTTCTTCAATGCTGCTGGTAATATTGTTTGTTTACATGTATGAATGTATGGATCTGAAGCGAATACTCTGTAAATCCTTGTGATTTTGTATGTGGGCAATGTGTGTATGAGTCTCATAATGAATAATAGAGCCTAGATGCGAATCAAATCATAGTGTTCAAATGTATGTGTGTACATTGTGTGTGAGTGTATATTATGATGGAAATGTTCTCTCTGTGTGTTTGCCTTGTGTTATTACTTGTAAAATATCTTTAAGGATCATGCACGTGTATAATATTATTACTATCCTTGTTGTTTTTTTTTGTAGTTGTATTCAGACAAGTTTTAAAATGGCTTTTTTAAAGTGAGTTTTTATCCATTTTTATTAATTCCTTACTTAACGGAATACAAGTTTATATTTGTGTTTCACCAATAAAGCCTTATCACTTTTTCTCAAGTCATATTGTGGTCCTGAAAAGAACCGTTTGGTTACGGCATATTATATTGGAACATAACATTCTTCTGTTGTTGTACCCGAGGAAAAACCATGTAATATTTATGTCAACATTTCTACATTTTATTCGTTTTTCATTTTAAATCAGCAAAGAATTACAACTGTCGGTGTAATGCTAACATTGCAGCTACCTTGTGTTGCTTGCAGGTCATTCAGCAACTTACGGTTTATTGAATCCATATCAGCAACGACATTATATCATCGACAGGAAATATTTTCGAATGCTGCTCTGTTATCGGGGTGTACAAAATTTATTTTGCCATTTTGCAGTCAAATTCATATAGCAAGATTATCTCAACAATCTAGCCATAAGTACCTGGCTAGTTTTCTGGCGACAGCAGTAAGTTAATCATACTCGCAACTTTTCTTTACCCTTTATTTGGGCGAATGCAATCACATAAGTTTTCTCATTCGACGTGCGTGTGCTCCATCAATTCTGTCAATGTTGTTACATTCCTTTATGCATAGCGATTTTTTCACGTTGTAGAATTTTAAAATGAAGCCGTTTTTTGTACATATAATTTTATGCTCTCGATCCAGATGTATGTAAACAAATGGCATTTGGGATATCATTACGACTCCGGACCATCTCTAAAAATATTCAGCATTTTTTCAATTATAAGTCTGATGTGTGATTGTGATTGTTTGTTTATTGTTATAAAATATATAAATACGTGGATGTAAAATAACTTCTACTTAGTGCTTTAAGTCTCTTTTCATTTTTCTCTGCATTCATACCAGACAGGGCATTAAAGAGTGTTACCAAATAATCGAGTTTTTTACTTCAAACAATGCATACAAGCCAAAGGCGATCACGGAGTACCCTGTTTTTATTCTCAAACTATTGGACGGCTTTCTTGAAGCCGCCGTGGTCTAGTAGGTAGTATGTTAGCTTATTAGACGAAAGGCCCGAGTTCAAATCCCAGGTCAGACATCAAAACGAAAATATGAATATATTTCGGAGACTTCCCCTCAGCAGATTTCTGGCAAAAACTCTGAGAGTAAAAATTGCCATGAAAAGCTTCTCAAAAATCTGTCGTTCGGAGTCGACTTTAAACTGTAGGTCCCGCTACTCGTGTATAAAATTAACGCACACAACACGAGTGGTGTGAGAAGCTAGGACGTTGTACAATTGGTCAATTCGACCTCCGGGTACTGTACTTGTCACAGTTGACAAGTACACGTCCTCTAACCTAACCTAACCTATTGGACACTTATTATAAAATATCGACGGACAAAATGACTGGTGACCTATTAATTCTGCGTCCCATTTTCAAAGCCTTTTGGGAAAATGGGTAGGATAGATTAAATTTAAAGCCGCCTTAAAAATCATAGATTGCATAGATCCTGTAAGGAAGGTACCGTTGTTATAACGATAGTACTTATTCCGTCATTCACCTCTGGCTAGACACGTTCTGTCAATGAATTCTAGATGCCCAAGAATCCTTTGCCACAGGATCCGAAGTGTGGCTCAAAAACAGTGTACATTTTGCAGATTTCTTCGTTCCTGGTCTAAATCAATTCGGAGTAAAAAAAAGGCATTTATAGGCCAAGGAACACCTAGAACACCGACTTGATTTAGAAAAGAGAACAAATAAAAGCCTTAAACCGTGTAAAAAGTATATGTTTTTGTGGAAGCTACACACTACTAAGAGTCCTAATGGAAAACAATGCCTATTATTTTAATGGATTGTACATTCCTTTAAAACTTAAACCCTTTAAATTTAAATAATTTTGAAAAACTGGTTACTTTTTGATTGGTTTGATTTATTGGTTAACCAAAAGCATTCATTCATACGAATTGATGCCAAAAATTCATTCGCATCTCGGAAACCGGTTTGTAAGCACGCTCGACTAAACATATTGGTGTTGGGCAATTTATTTTAAATTTAATTGAGATGTAGTTGTTGTTATTTTTGTTGTTATAGTATTGTTTTCGAATTCATTTGAATGTTTTATTTGGCGTCATACTGATCCTGGAATTCGGTGTGAATTTGATTTTTATTGTTCGATGGGGTTTTTACAAACGAAATTTTCTGTCTTTTTTTCGTTTTCAAATATTTTGTTGTGTTTCTTTGTTTATTTTAATCGTATAAAACGATTAGAATGTAAATACGAATAATTGTATTAAATTTTTATTTATGTTAGCCGGAATCGAATTTGAATTTAAATAAAATTTTTTTTGGCATTTTCGTGTGACTCTATTATGCCAATAAATAGTTGAACATACAGGTTTAAGCCTTAAATTATAGTGGAAAAGTTATTGGCAGGAAATAAAGTTATTACCGGTACCAGAAACACAACAAAAAATATTAAAAAAAAAGAAAACATTGAAGGGAAGCATAGCTACATCAACTAAAAGGTGCAGTAAATACGTTGCGATTTAATACGTTACCATCCGAGTTATATTATTTTAAGAACGACAGACAGGATGTTCGTTAAATACCGAACGATGACAAGCAATTTACAGCAGCTAATTATGATAGAAAAAGCATCATAAGCAAATTACTAAGTGACAGAGCAAAGAACTTGAACAATTTATCAAGTTTGGCCTACTGTTGCAGAGACAAGTGCTGTCATCTGTTGTCGTAGTTGCATTGAGAGAAGTGGTGAGTAATTTTGCTAATTTAATCCTACCCTATTACAAAATAGAAAATACTTCGAACTGAAGAATACTGCAACCATCTTGTAATCTAATGTATATCTGATTAATTACTTTGATAAAGTAATACATGGGAGTGAAACAGCTTCTAAACCCCCTCAGACGATTTCGAATTAAGTAGCTCCCGCACCGCTAAAATAAATCACTTCTTCCATCATTCTATTAGTTATAAAACCCAACTAAATAATACGAACAATTGCGGAGCGCAATTACAGTTGATCCAGTACATGTCAGATGTTCATCTATAACTTCTAGCAGCACGTTTATTGTCATAGAAAAACCAGCAACCTGGAAGTGATCAAAAAAAGAGGACGTGTGATCTAATGGTAAGTATAGCGTCGTCCGATCGAAATTGGCAGTCAGCAGACCTCCATAATAGCCAAGGTCTTCGTCTGAAATATATTTGAGCCATCAAGAAACCTGTGGTAATAATAAAGCATAAAGCAACTGAGAAATCAACGGAGTTAATCGGTGAATAGACAACATAGGATTACCGGAACTTCCCAAGGCTTTTACGGTAAAACAACCCAAGTAAGAACCCAAAAGAATATCGTATGATAGTCTAACGGAGAGCGATGATAACTGACATCCCTAATAAAGATTGGAACTTATAGAAGGCTTTCACCTTTAATCTTAAAAAGACTAAGATAACACTCGTTATCTATACTACATCCGTTCCAAGACGTAGAGAGGCAGAGGGTATTTGCAGTGACAGCGATTTTTTGTTTGTTAAATTCATTCAATTAACGGTTCGGTTTTATTGGAATTGCTGCTGTAATTCGAGTGGCTTTGTACTAAACACCAGAATTCTGTAGAGACTATTGTTTTTTGAAGCTTTTTGATTTTGTATACCAGAAACAAGTCCTTATAAACCGATGTCTACTATCTGACAATATTAAGAATATTTGAACCTAGAATAGGGTGGTCCATGCTTACATAGAAAAAAAAAAACTTCCAAGAATAAGTTACGCCACCCCCTAGTTTTGTTACGCGTACCATTCTTATTATGTATTCAAAATTTCAGTAACATATCTTATGTACAAGGGAGTGCTCATCGACCTTAATAGTGTTTTCACACCGAGTGGTTTTAACGCAAAAGTTGGTTTTAAAGTTAAAATCAAAAATAAAACCTGCTTTTAGCATACAAAATTATTGTGTTAAAATCAACTTAAAACCTTTTTTGAATTGGTTTTAAGTTGATTTTATGAAATACAACCTTGTTTTATGTACTAAATCAGAGCTACCAGCTCTGAAATGGTAAAAACAGCTGATAAAAATTAAATAAAAACAAAATAAAAACAAAACAAATGTAAAAATATAGAAGCCGGTTGTATAAAAATGTAAAATTTCAAATAATGAATGCTACAACAATAATAAATAACAATATTTTAACAATAATATTCATATTATTTCTTAATTTTTCATATTTTTTGCTTTTTCTTAAACAAAAACATTTCTGTTCCGTCATGAATGTATGAAAGTTAAAACCTGATTTAAGAAAATTTGCAGTGTGAACGCAAAATCAGCTGATTATGGTTTTAATGCTAAAATCAGGTTTTAACTTTTGGTGTGAAAACACTATAAAATATTTGGATTTTATGAAAAATTCCTGATTAAGTAAAAAAATTAAAAAATGTGTCAAAAATATTTTTTTTTATTCAGCAATAGTATTAAAACACACACAAAATGATATAAATAAAGAAATACTTAAAAATAATATTAATTAATTTTTTTTTTCAACTTAAAACTAAGTTTTTTAACATCGTTTTGGAAGTATCAGTAGAAATGATCTTTCTGTTCTGTTCAACGACATGAAGCAAAAATTGTTTTTCTCTTCATTGTTAGTAAGTATCGTATTGTAATTTTAAACAGTTTTACACCCCTCTCCGCAGTGTCGTTAACCACACGCAAATTTCTTATGCAACTTTTGCATTGAAGGTAATCAACATTGTCATCCCAAAACACAGGAGGTAATTCCAAGAAAGAGTCCTTGATTTCTAGAACTGAGAGCGTTTTCAGCGTTCCTTGCGATGCATAGACTTCTAATGTGGCTTCCGTGGATAATTTGGCAGAGTCCCCTCTTACTAAACGAGAACCGCCGTCAACATCCATTCTTTGAACAATGGCCATTTTCTCGTCATAAGACAGCTTATCGGAAAACAAGGCAAAGGCAACAGCTCATCAGATAAGTACCACAAGTGGCGCTCTAAGACAGCCTTTGCTGCTGCACTGATTTCGGGATCTCAATGACTTCGTATGCTTTTAATCTCTTCCAAAGTTGGAGGTCATTAAGCGCTGCATCTGTTTCAAAGGCACTTCGATCCAAATCTTCGTATATATGAATGCACCAAAATTAACAAATCGAACAATTTGTTTTTCTTCTTTTTTGGTAAGCTTAAATGCTTGAGAATTTTTTCGAAAGAGAAAAATCTTCATAGCATATAGCAGTTTAGCCATCCACTTAGCATGATGTATTGGTCCCGGAGTACGCCAACTAATCCTTGTAGGTGGCTTGTTCAGAGCAATCATTGTGAGCACTATTAGCTCTTTGTAATCACCACGAACATGTTTTTTCTAGCTACATCAGTCGTAAGACCCTCAAGAGTATTTTCGGCAAACTGTTTCTCGATAGTGTTAAAGTCAAGACATCGCTGAATCGTTTGAATAGTGGAATCTTAGGAGAGTTTGATGGCCCAAAGCACAATGTAAATATTTTTGAAAGCATTATTTCAAATACGTGATGACGACAAGCAAGCCATAAAAGATTACGCCCTGTCTTTGCTTCGAGGAGAGTGCACGGTCCTACTTTGGCACCTGTGTTAGAGGCAGTAGTATCAAAGCTCATACCTCGGACATTCTTTGTGACATTCCACTGTTCCATTGTGTCAAAAACAGCTTCAGACGGGTTTTTCCCCGTTTTAGCAGTAAGTTTGGGTACGCCTAACGGTTTTTCGCAATCATTACCAGGGACAATAACGGGAAGGCGTTCTACTTTCTTCTTACCTATTATATCAAACAGTATTTTCCCATCCCACTATATGACAAGTGGATACTTTGGGTCGAATGGTTCTTTTATATTCGCATTGAGTTCTGCTTTTTTTCTTGCACGTCGAATTGTGCTCCGAGAGATTGGGAGTGAAGCAGGATTACAACCAAGTGCAGCAGACAATGGAATAATCAGTGGAACTGCTTCTCTTTCGGTTATTTTGTTACGACCCAGAGCGCTGAACTTGCCGAAGAGTTGGAGGTTGGTTAAACCTTACCAATGACTCAAGATCCCTACATCCAAGAAGAAAAATATGGCATTTTTTTCTAGTTGATGAACTCATTTTATTGCTCTGATTCCCTGAATTTGACATGTAATAAAAAAGAATATCGGAAAAGAAAATTCAAAATATGCTTTTACGTTCACCGCTAGATCAAATCGTGTAAAAAATTAATGAATAATGCATTGTTATTGTCTAGCTAGTCGGGAATGTAGTGAAAATTCGATCAGAAGAAACAGGTAAAAGCATAAAAACGAAGAGATAACGAGAGTTCAATGAAAGCATTTAAAAATAAAAATCAAACATTTTTCTCAAAAATTTCAAAAACAGCACTCGATTGAGCACCCTCTTCCGGTAAAGTTAGCCAACTGAAATTTTACAATGTTATTGCTATGGATACATGTTACAAATTTACGGGGTGGCCAATCTGAAAAACAAAAAAAAAATTTTTTGGACCACTCTAACCTAGAAGAATATCGAATCAAGATCTTTGATGATAATCAGTAGCAATGCAAACCGGAAAGATAGAGGGGAACTCAATTGGCCAACAATTGCAAAAAAGCCGTTGAATGGATTACGATAGGAATCGATACAAAAATAGACCAGCATACTCGTACGGGTCGAAACTAAAACGAGTCTACTAACTGTTATTCCACCGCTTCCGTTATGAGTTACAACTAGAGGAGTTTTATTCAAGAAAAGTGTTCTGGCAACCTTATTAAACTTATTTTACTACCGAAATCCAATTGTTATGGATTCTGTCAGTCTACTACACAAATTTTTATTAAGCAAACGAAAAAGAAAAAAAATTAATTTCAGAAACTTACAAATAATGTCTGCCATTAAAAGCAACTATCTGAGTGCGTATTTCAATTTCATTGATCCATTGAATGCCTTCATATAGACAGTAAATACAACATGAATATGAATATGAAGCAACAACAGCAAATATTATCGACTAAAATATTGGCTAAAAAGCAACATTATTTATGCCAAGCAACAGGCAACAATAATTGGGTTAATGGGATTAAAACTGTTGTCATGATTTATGGACAACAAATAACAATACAATACAAACAATATGGACAACAAATAAATCATGACAACAGTTTTAATCCCATTTTATCATTGGGAACGAAAAAATAGAAGTAAAAAGGTATTGAAAAAACAACACAAATAAACAAGAAACGGCCAAAGATAAGAATTTCAAAATCAAAGTAGAATTTTAGAGAGAAAAAGAAAGAACACTCACCAGTTGATTAACCCGGATCGTTAATGCTTGAACTCGATGCTGAAGAACCGAGTAGTTTGCGCCAACCTTTGCGATTCCAAAAACTACGCGCTTTTGATACATTGGGTTGGGCATTTAGAACAACGGGACCGGGATCTTCGACGGCTCTTATTTTGACACAGTTTAAAATACGGCAACCGCAAGAGGCTCGCGTAAAAAATCCCGAATAATTTTGCAAGTCGTCGGGAGTGTGCTGTGATTGCTGATGTTGCTGCTGCTGTTGATTATGATGATGATGGTTATGTAGGTGTGACATATGGTGTTGATGTTGCATAGGCAATTGTTGATGTTGTTGCTGTTGCTGTTTTGTATTCTGTTGTATTTGAAGTAAATGTTTAATAGAGCGTGATGAAGTTGTTGCTATCACTGCAGATGATGAAGATGTAAATTTTGCTGTTGCATTTGCATTTGGATTTTGACTGTCAGCTCTTTGACATGAACGACAACTGTGCGTGGCATAACCAAAGGTACTTTGTTGATTTTTGGCAGCTGCATTGCTGCCAGCTGCTGCAGTTGTTGTACTTGACAGGTTATTTGAACGTGAACTCATAAGGGCATTGGTCTTGTGCAGGCGTAGTGAACCAATGTAACTAGCACCACTGGAACCACTAAAACCACTATCTAAATCAGCCGCTAGACAAGAGGATTGCAAAATACCAGCACTTACTGTTGCCGAATTGTATATGGGTGCGATAAAGTTGTCTGATGGTGCTCCTGCCAGAGCCGTATCACATATATTGTCGGTTGACGAAGAAGTCAGCGGCAAAGGCTGACCTGAAGCTGTGGTAACATTATCCGCGGGATTTGGCGCCTCTTTGCCTGTGGGACTACTATTGGGCGGACTTTCTGGCATTAGCAAGGCCTCTATGGACAAATTAAGCTCTGCTAATATCTTATGATGTCTATTTTCTACTCTTCTCAGTTCCTCTTCTACCAGAGTTCTATTCAGAGCACCAGACGAATGGGAAGTATCCCTACGCTGGTGGGGACTGGTTATGGATTTGGAGGAGGATGATGTAGATGAAACGGATATTTCTTCGTAGAAATTTTCCGGCGTGGAAACATTACTACAGTTAGCTGAGACATTCGCGCTGGCTACATTATGGCTTTGTTGTTGCGTAAGTCTTGTTTGGTATGATTGCCTGGTTGTTGGTGATACCAACAATTTGTTCTTTTTGCATTTCAACAGAAGAGCTCTTATGGAATTGGGTGGCGGGGAAATAAGATCTTCCTCTTCGCTCTCTCCCATCATAAGCTCAGCATTTGGTATGTTGGTATGTTTCAAAACGGCACCCGGTTCATAGTAGGCATATGAATAGTCGTGTTGCTGCTGTTGCTGCAATTGCAGCAGTTGTAAAGAGGTGGCCTGTGACATGTTAGTCCATTGGCCATGCTGATCTTCAATATTGTGATGATATTGATGCTGATGATTTAAGCGTCCAAAAGTCTTGGTTTGCCTTAACAGACCACCACCACCAACCCCAGGGTCTGGACACACTTCGATGACGTCTAAATCAGCTTCTAGTTGTTGTTGCTGTTGCTGGTGTAAAAGATAGTGATGTTGTTGTTGAAATTTATGTTGGAGTTTCTGCTGTGACTGCCTGTTAACCCTGCGAAATGTTTTGTCATTCGCATTGGTCACGATGCCCGGTGTATTGGTGGGACTTACGGTTGAAGGTAAAGTTGGGGTAACCTCTGCCGTTACCGTATTCTTTTGAAATGAAGTCGTTTGGTACTGTGGCTGCTGTTGAACAGCACTGACAACACTATCTGTACTACCATTTGCTGTCGATAACGATGGTTGTTGCATATTAGCTGTTGTTGCTGCTGTTGTTGACGCTGTATTTCGATATTTAGGAGTTGTCGTACATGGTGTTGTTGCAATGTGTTGCACATTCTGCTGATGTTGTTGTTGTTGTCTCTCCAACTGACTCTCCCCGTTGTTCTGCTGTTGCTGAAGCTCTGGTTTTACTCCCCCAACATTTGTGGTTTGTCCACGTGTTACGAGATGACGTTGATTTTGCGGTTGTTTTTGTATCCTGTAGAAATTTTGATTCGCTATAATCGCTTGGGTTTGTTGTTTCTGTTGCTGCAATTGAGTTTGGTCTTGAAGCTTTAAATCCTTTTGCTGTTGCTTGTTTAGATTGCGTTGACTGCGACCTAAACCCAAACAGGCCTCCATGGCACATGTTGTGAATTTTAATTGATGACAGTTTTTTCAAACTTACAACAACACAAATACTGGGTTTTCTTTCGGTTTTCTCTCTTACAACCTGTTCAATTCATTAGAGAGGGGATGCTGCGTGATTAAATGATTCGTATTGACCAGATGATCGTTATTATAAGTTGATGGCTGTAATTGAAAGATTGAAAGAAATGCTTAATCAATACAGTGTTTAAAGGAAAACACAATTTTTTTAAACTAAATTGTCTGACACTTAAATATGATCTCTTGTGAGGAAAGTTATTTTGATTTTATTTAGACGTGCTTAAGCAATAGTCATCAATCAAAGAGTACATGGGGCAACTATTTTATGATATAAATAATGTGGGCAATTATTTTGTTAGAGTTTAAAAGTTATTGCACCAAACATACGACGAGTATACAATATTTCTAAAACCTCTAATTGCATGCAATAAATATTAAACATTCGTTTTGTTAACACATTTCAACACATTTCTTGTGATAAATCATGACAATTAAAATTGAAGACAAAATTCCAAAAGAAAAGAATTATTCATACGCTACACCCATCATGCACGGTTAAGGAATATGGTGCTTCTGTTCATGTCTTTGTTACACTCTTACAGACTAAATAAACACGATAATTGGGTTCCTATAGCTAAGGAATGAAACTCTGTTTGGTTTCTAATAAGCACAACACATTTTCAAAATCGTTTCAAAACCAGTCGCCACCAAAAATTCTGACGAAAACAAAATTCGATACATGCCGGTATATTTGTGGCTCAGCAGTCACTGTGGCTTATGAAAATCGGTGCATAATTGCTCGCTAGTGCCACATAAAAATATTATTCCAAACTTCAAACCTCTCACGTAAAGTGTATGTTATGCTCTGTAGAATATCGTAAAGTCTTGTTGCAGTTGTCATAGTTTTCTAACATGTTTCTGCTTAAATTTTTGTATCTTATAAATAAAAGCAACATTCATTATAAAATGTTTGCACAACCAACTAATGAATCACAGCGACTATTAGTCAAGGGACTGACAAATAAATTGTTAAGCAAAATATACAAGGGTGGCATGGTTGACGTAAGATATACAGTCAACAAGAGAAATATTTATTCTAGCGTTATTCGGCGTTCCAACTTTAAAACTTATAAAAATCTCCGATAGATTTTTGATTGTCGATTGAAAAAATGTGTAACCCCGCATTAAAGCCTCTCCAAGAAGTTATGGAGGAATTGGCGACAATTGGCCAATTTTTTTTACGACTGCCGCACTCGTTTAAATAGAACCCTTTTCGATAAATCGTTCTAGCTGATGAGTAGGAGCTCTACGGACTCAAAAGAAGTAACGGAATGGTTAAAGAATTATTAAAACTTTGAAATAAAAGTTTGTTTCTCCGCTACTGAATGTTAAGTGCCAGCATGATTTGAAATTGTGAGGATATATTGTGGCGGTTTCAGTTCCCTAACTAGTATTCTTGATCTTCTATACGAAAAATACATCTCCAGTGGAATTATTTATCATAGTTGTTAAGAAATATTGAGGAGAAAGACGTGGAGAGATATTAGAGCGCCAATCGATCCTTTAGATTGCAACTATTCGAACTTCATTTTGGTGAGGCTCATTTAATGGCTCTAACCTTTTTCTATCAGGTATGGATGGACTGGATGATAATTCTGGAATGAATTAAAATCCATAAAAGACTGCGAATTACGATTATATTCAGTTATGAGACCAAATTAACGATCAGCAGCCTACTTGGCGATATGAAGTCATATAAAAATCCATGGGACCAGTATGAGAATATGTAAGGAGCAGATAGCTGAGCACTTCTGGTGTGGTGCCTTTAGCTGGTTAGTTAGTTAATATGGAACCTTACATTAACACGGAAGATAATAGTGCATGGATTCAGACATGAGATTACAACTGATGTGGTCAAAACAATATCTTCCTGTTGTACTTGATTACTTCTGTTTAGTAGCCACGTGAACCAAATCAACTTGTGGAAACATTTTGATGAAACGGTTTGTACGTTTAGAGATATTTTTCTAACAACTTCAAAAACGCCAGACAATTAAGAATTACGGTTCCCCAAAATTTTGAAGTGGCTTACAGTAAATGTACTAAAGTAATGCAAACTATGAAGTCGCCGTGGTCTAATAGGTAGTCTGTCGGCTTATTAGACGAAAGGCCCGAGTTCAAATGCCAGGTCAGACATCAAAGTGAAATATGAACAAATATTTCTTCGGCGATTTCCTCTCAGGTGATTTCTGGCAAAAACTCTGGAAGTAAAAATTGCCATGAAAAGCTTCTCAAAAAATCTGTCGTTCGGAGTCGACTTTAAACTGTAGGTCCCGCCACTCATGTAGGAAATTAACGCACACAACACGAGTGGTGTGAGAAGCTTGGACGTTGTGCAATGGGTCAATTCGACCTCCGGGTACTGTACTTGTCACAGTTAACAAGTACACGTCCTCTAACCTAACCTAACCTAATGCAAACTATATGTCGAATTAAAAGCACCCTTTGCTTGCCAGTTGGGAGAGCGCAGTGAAATAAAATGTGTTGGGGACATCTCCTATACGTCAACGCAAAATTCCCTACAACAAAATAGAATAAAAATTCGCCAAAAAAAGATTATTTACAAATAAACAACAACAACTACGTAAAATACAAAACAAGTTGGAGTAACTTTTCATAGTGGGCGCCTTTAAATGCAGGTATTTGAATGCGCGTTGCACAGTATTTACTTATTAAATGTGGAACAAAAAAATTGGTCGCAAGTTTTCTGAGAGAGTCGTAATGTTTGTTTGTGACATGCTGTCCTTGTTGTTTTTGTTGTTGCTATTGTTGTATTTTAAATAGTTGACATTTATTTAGTCATTCATTTAACACGCATGTGGCTGTACAACCACTGGCTGGCAAGATGGCTGCCGGGCTCACTGACTGATAAAGTTGCAATATGGTGGTGGTATATTTTTGTTTATTGTTGTTTTTGGATTCAACAACAAACAGCATTCAGCAGTAACAACAGCAACAACACAACAGTTGACACTTAATCTTTTTGTTATTGTTAATTGCAGAGCAACAAAATTTGCAATGTGCCACAAACAACGCAGCACAACGCAATTCTAAAGGTCATAGAGTGTGCATCGTTAATACGAATTGAGAAGTACTAACAGCGAGGGTGTGAGAGATTACATTTTGTTGTTTTACATCCGAAAAGAGTTGTAATTTAAATGTAATTTTCGTTATACTCTGCAAGTACTTTGGAATGAGAATTCCCGTTCTCATTTAACTTTTTGTTGAGGTTTCAACTTTAATGTGGCACATTCGCTTCGTCGAACGTTAATTAAAAATGTTGAATTTTAAATGTGCCACAACAAACACATTTAAAAGAAAAAAGATACAGAGTGGAGTGCAAATCTTTTAAAGCGACAATTTCATTGGGTTTGTTTTTCTTTTCTCTGTTTCCCCCATCCATTGTATTCCAAGGGATTGTGTTAGGAAAAGAAATTTGCTTCAGATGGCTTTGTTGCTCGATGCTATATTTATTGGCCATAAATCTACGCCACAGTGCAGATATTAAAACAACGTCATAATTT
Organism: Sarcophaga rosellei; assembly: GCA_930367235.1. Taxonomy (NCBI): domain Eukaryota; kingdom Metazoa; phylum Arthropoda; class Insecta; order Diptera; family Sarcophagidae; genus Sarcophaga; species Sarcophaga rosellei. The sequence goes on along the minus strand of OV884018.1, from coordinate 61,026,187 downwards.
AAAGGAAATATATATTAAGCCTCTAGAAGAAAGTAACGAGAAAATAATCATAATTTATCCAAATGAGAACCTGACTTACTGTCGGCCAGTACTGAGAATTCCTTGTTCATTTAAACTAGATTGACCATGCTGTGCATAACGTCAAAATCAGTTTCGTCCCAAAACGTCGCTAGAATGCATGATTGGAGACACAGTCAGCAGTCTATCGCCCCAAACACTACATGTTTAAAGAAACAGAGTCAGAATCAGAACTAAAACGTGGAACTTACAATCTTCTGGGTAAGACCGACTGTGCAAAATTCCACATGTAAGCTACTACTGCTGGGAAATTTTCTGCTCCTGTTTTCTGAATAATTAATTGACCAAAGAAAAAAAGCAACGTTGGTATATTGGCATCATAAAATGATCGCGTAGTATCTGCAAGGTTACGAACAAGGGCAGGGAATGTCGAGAAGAGCAAATTTCAACGACGAACATTATAGGAAGACAAGATAATGCTACTTATTGAGAAAGACTAGAACTCAATGACCTAAATTCCTCACTGTATCACATACAATACAAAAACCCTATTATATCAAGTAGTTTATTAAGCACTTCCCACGAAAGCTTCCGCAGATGGAGCGCATCCGAAACCCCAAATTTTTAATGACCCCGGCAAATAAATCAGGTTTATTTTGAGCGATGGGGTGAGTTGACATTGAAGGACGCTGTAGATTGTGGCTTATTTGCATACACCTGTGACTTATAAAAACTCCAGAAGAAAAGGTATAACGGCGTCAAGTTGCACGGTTATGGTTGCGATGACCGTGCCCTCAAGTTGATCGAGCTGAATATTCACTTTGGCTTAGTTGTATAGCACAAAGCGCCGTCCTCCTAATACCAGATATCGTTGGTGTCCAGTTCAACAAATTTACCATAAAAGCAGTTGTTATAGTTACAATGCTCCTCGTTGTCAGTAAACAACGTTGTTCCCAAAAATAGTGACTTCTATAGTGACTTTTTCGGGATGTATGTTACCAGCTTGGAACCCTTGTGGATTAGTATCGTCCCAAATTCGAAAATTTTGTTTATTATCTTAACTATTTATCCAGAAATGAACCCCAGCACTGAAGGTGATGATCACTAAGGGCAGTTGCCAACTACTCCAGACCCCTTTTTCAGCGAACACAAGTCGTTGTCTATAGTAGTCCATGGTGATTTGGCGAAACAGACAGAATGAATGATAAAGAGTTTGACAAATGTGGCTCCAACGAGATTGCCGTTGTCAACTGCCAAAGTTGGAAAGTCCCTGTTGGAACACACGATATAAAAACTAAGGTTGTCGTGTCCAGGCCATGAGAGAAGACTACCTTATCATTATAGAATTTGCTTAAAACGCAAACAAATTATAAGAAGTTGGATTAAATATATGACCAAAAGAAAAAGTATTCCAACTGGGAATTTCAATTGTCCGTTGAAAAATTATTGACTGTATCCGCAGCCGGGATTTCATGCTCAACAGCTCAGTAGTTGAATAGTTCCATCAACTCCCATATCTAAGTAGCAAAGTTATCTATTTCTTCCAGAATATCATAAAAATATTTCTTTATTATTTTTTAATTGGAGTCCTCTTTACTGAAGTAATTTTTTAACCGACATAATTATTATTCCCTTATTTTTATTTTAATATAAATTAATATTCTACAACTTCATTTCATTTATTCATAAGAATCGTGACATTCGATTAAAATAGAAACAACATTAGTACGAGTATTTTTTTTAATTTCCTGTCGTCAATTGTACTCTACTGCTATGCTGCCAGTCAATTATTGAATAAGAATAATATTGCAAGTAAAATAATTTTAGAAATTATTGTTGCAGCAATTGAAACACATTCGCTGAGGGGCACAAACATTTTTTAAATGCGTTTCTGATTTTAATGAACACAACCATAATGCCACACAGAGCAACAGAACATAAGCAAAGTACGGCGATGCGATAACAAGACTTGGGTGACAATTGCAAGTCATAGCCATTGCAGGCAAACCAGCCACGACGGCGACGACAAGAACCTTGGTGTACTCGCGCACAATGGCAGGAAAGACGGGAAATGTGTGAGTTCTTATGCTTCTTGATATTGCTGTAATTGTTTGGCTAAAAATTCGTTTAATTAGCAGCAATTAATCTGTAGTGCGGTTGTAATTCATACTTGTCAATGACAGTATGACAAAAAGAAAAGAAAATACAACCACAACAACAAAAAAGAGTGACTGCAAAATAAAGGCCATAGCATGTAACAACACACTGAAAAGAAGCACGAGCCAGCAGCAGCAAATCATGTTGTAATTGTGATGCTGGTATTGCTGCCGCCTGTTAAAAAGAAGAAAATCGAATAAAACAATGCAACAGAAAATGCATAAAACACACACATTCTTACGCATGTACATACAGTATTTGCGGCATATATGAATCAAAGTGTACGTATGTTGGTTGAAGTGAATCTCTTGCTCCTTTGGTAGCGTATTGTGTGGCAAAGAGGTATCTTTTTTAACTTGTTTTGCTCTTCGTTTCTTCTGAGCATTCCGGTCATCAGTTGGCTTTGTTTTATTGCTTCGCATATTTATGGAAAATAAAATGTCCATATTGTTGTCGCTGTTGCTGAACTAATTATACTGACGTGCGCTGCAAGCATGGTAAACGTTTGAGCCAATAACTGCATGTTGCACCAGCTAATAATTGTTGGGTCTGGTTGCTGATGATTGCTTTGGATATTTTGTACAGTATATTGTGTATGCGCGCATTCTAGAAAGTGAGAAAACTATTGTTTGGTGACAACAAATTGTTTTCATTCATTCCCTTTATGGATTTGGGAAAATTGTTAACATTTGCTATTGCTCTTGCTGTAGAAAGTGATAGTGTAAGTATATGAAGCAAGAGTACAATAATATGGAACCAACTAATAGCATTAAAAGTCCCCGAGAAGATGAAGAGGATTGTCAATACACTTTTTTGGAATAATCTGGAAGTGTGGGATTGACTGAAGCTATCCCCAATCGAAGTGTCTGTAGTCTAGTAGATATTGTCTTCACTTATCAGACGAGAGCCAGTGGTTCAAACACCAGCTCAGACACCTCCAACAAAACGAAATATGAAAGAGTATATAGAAATACGGGTATTCCTCTATCGTTCGGAATCGACGGTCAAGCCACTCATGAATAATAAACATGACTAAAATGGTTGTAATTATGAATTAAGTAAGTAAGTATGCATCCTCAGCCAACCTCTGATCTGAATTCAAGGAGATGTGATAATCCACATCCTGAATATGTTATTTCTGTGCTAAACAGACTGCTTTATTTTTAGTCCCCTTATGAGTGGATTGTTTTATTAAAAAAAAAAATCTTTAATAGATATGTCATATTAATTTAATGAATTAATTTAATAGATATAGATATTATATCCTGGTTTGTTGCACTGTCTTAAGCAAAGAATTTCTAAGCCACTCAAGTATTACGTGCGAAAAACGGGCGTTTGGTGAGCAAAAAATTTCAGCCCAAGACTGCTAAATGTGTAAGAACAGAGCTCAGGAATATTTCCAAATTAATAAACGGCTATTATATCCACATAACTGCCTTCGTCGTCTTCGAAGCTCTAGTCTGTGTCTTTATTGTAGTTGGTCACATGAACAGTTTAATACCAATTTTAGCAAAGATTTCAAATCTTTAACAACTGATCGATAGACACACGATAGACACTGCTGTTCAAAAAAATAGATTCACCTGCTCTCCGAAAAGTTTACTAGACATCGCTTATGCAATGGAGTATATGTAAAAAGTAACTGCACTTTGTTTACTGGCCTGTTATGATCATAATTCCAATACATTTCAAAAATTTGAAGCGTGACTAATTTAATTAATTGCAAGATGTTGATCATGGTGAATCTATTTTATTGAACAGCAGTGTATGTTCCGTTGACTTGTAAATATTTTGCCTTCACATTACAAGCAATTAACACAACTGCCCTTAAATGTGAGTAGTGATGTCTCTTTAGACTTTTATTTCAACTAAGACACCCCTTTCTTTAATATTTTTAGTTGTTCTATGTTGTTTTTTTCTCTATAACAAATAAAGAATTCAACTGATGACAGAGAGAAGAGAGGGAACAGAGGCAACAACATTTTTTAAACATTTACTACTGCATTTATTAAATTCCTGTGAAGATTTTATTCGAAAGATTTGTTTAGTCTTCCAACCAGCACTACTCGTGCTACGACTACGAGTACTCCTCATCACTTGTGAATTCAATTCATTGGAAACAGTTTATTAGTTTAGATTGCTATGTTATATGATTGCTGCTGATCCAGTTTGTGCTTCTGCAGCTGTTGCTGCTATCGCAAGTATTTCACAGTCTAGAGAAAAAGCAAGAGCAATTCAAAGAATTTTAATAGGATAATACAAATGAAGAGTCTTCACAATGAAAGTATCACGAGTATTTGTATGAATGAAAAACAAATTCCTATAAATTGTTAATGAATAAATAATGGTCCCTGTAATGCTGTTGTTAGTTGTTGAAGCATATATTTTTGTAAAATTTCTTTGAAAATTTTTCTAAAATCATATACAATTTGTGATGATTAATTATTACCATCAAGACGGAAGGGCTTTTTATTATAAAGCTAATAACCATCTGTTGTTGAGTAGAAAGACGCCTATTTTAGTTCAATGATAGATAGAAATTTTTTAAATTTCATTAACACGATTACTTGGGTTCGACAATAGAACAGGTAGCATTCTAAGAGGTCTATCCCACCAAGATTACTGCAGAAGCTGCCATGATGTGGAGGAAACGAAATGGGTACAACACCTTTTATGCGAGCGCCCTGCACTTTAGAACTGACGGTATAAGTTTTTGGGTGACAGAACGTTTGAAGATCTGAACATGGTGGCGTTCATGCCACTTAGGGAAGTGGCCAGTTTCATTCGGTGCTAGAGGTGGTTCAAACTAGAGGATTATGACAAGCGCTTTTGAACGATACGGTGAAAGACAAGCTACTCGTTTACCTAACCTATCTTAACCTTCACTGTGAACAACTGCAAGAAATCATCTGTATTTCTTACAATGATTCCTGCTAAAGTCGCGTATACTATTCTACAGGGTTCCAGATTTTTGTCACGGGATGAAATATTTTAAACCCATGAGGAAATCACGGGTATCTTCCAAGCGGAAAATTTTTTCTAATTAACTGGGACAAGAGATACAAAAGACAGAACATAGCAATACTATACTATACAGCCAGGTTTCCATTCTAGTACTCGGCTCTTATGAGATTAAATTGAAGATAGTCTGGAGGTCATCGGCTAGGTAGACAAAATAAGCCTACCCTCTGCTGGGTTCTAGGTCATGTGGGAATTCTTGGTAATAAACAAACAGACGAGCTGGCGAGATGAGAAACTCTCATGCCGTTAAAGGGGCCAGAACCTTTCTGTGGAAAGAGGTGGATATTTGGAACGGTATGCTCAACGAAATTTAAGATAAAGATTAAGGATTTCAAAGTAATCAAAATTTTGTTAGGAAGAATATAATAAGAGGAGCTCTGAGTCATGCGTCAGAATAATAAAATCAGTTTTAAGTCATGCATTAAACTATCCAGAAACAACCTGATTTTTTGTCATGGCACACGGAATGTACTTATCTAGAATGGGGGTTGTCTTTAGCCCAACATGTAAATTCTAAGACGATGAGAATGAATCATCGGAACACATTCTTGAAACCCGTGGGACATTAATGCATTCTCATTTGGCGTTGCAAAGGTAGTTCCTTGAGAATCCCTTATAAATGGGAGCAACGATTTATGTCTCCCACAGCTCGCTTTTTGAGTTTTGAAATTCATCTTTGCTGATTAATTTGTGAAGAGTTATGCCTTGCGGCGTAGTATGCTCTGGTTTGGTAATTCATGTGAGACTATCAAGCCAACCTGCGGTCAATTAAAGCTTAAGCTGTAATTAAGAATGCGTTCACATTAAAGAATTTTTCAAAGGCATGAAAAATACAATATTTTTAAGATGAGTTGCAATTACATCCTATTAAAATACATAATACTTATACAAAATAAATATTTTTCTTCAATAACAGTTTCAAACCATACAACGATTTCTAATCCATGCTCCTCGACTCACTGTTTTAGGAATAAAAAATGAAAAGCCATGAAGCCTACACAGTCAACATACATAATTGGCCATTACAACCCTTCAGTCAGGATTACGGCCTAGCTTCTCAACACCACTCATGTTGTGTGCGTTAATTTTATACATGAGTGGCGGGACCTACAGTTTAAAGTCGACTCCGAACGACGGATTTTTTGAGAAGCTTTTCATGGCAATTTTTACTCTCAGAGTTTTTGCCAGAAATCTGCTGAGGGGAAGTCGCCGAAGAAATACTTTTTGTATTTGTTTTTGATGTCTGGCTTGGGATTCGAACTCGGGCCTTTCGTCTAATAAGCCAACACACTACCTACTAGACCACGGCGACTTCACACAGTCAAACTTTAATTAAATTTCTGAATAAATGTTTATGCTTGGCTTGTCATTTTTGCATTAAAAACGCAATGAAAATGTGTGTATGTGTCACATGCAACACAGTTCGATTGTAACAATGCAGCAGTTTTATGGTCCATTATTAACAAGCAGCAACATATGTTTAGTGCAAAACAATAAAATTTAAATTATTATCTAGTCACTAATTTATTGATCATTGAAGCTTTAACTAAAATTAAATGCTCTCTATTTTTGAATTAAAATCCTCTACAAATTAACCATGAATAGGGGCTTGTAATGAGATTTAGAAAGACCAACATCAAGAGATTCGTTCTTATAATGGGCTGTAGTTGTAATAGGATTTCCATATTTATAGTTATTGTTGTTATTATTGTTGGAGTTGTTATACAGCATTTAAACTATAAATTTATATCTGCAACATTTTGTTGCGCACATGCATAACCACTCATAGACTTACCCTTTTAATGCTGTAAATGAGCTGCAACGTTTATTGGTGTTAACGAGTGAAGGAGACTGAATGGAATTCAGGGAATGGAAGAGGAGAGACAGCCACAGGAAGAAAGTAGAATAGAGTCTCAATGTCGTTATTGGAATTTTATTCGAATTTCAATTTGTTAGAAATGATTAAAGAGGAGAAGAATCATAAAAGTAGGAAAATGAAGCGTTGTATTATTGGATGTGCACCAATTAGTTTAAGTTTGTTTAATACTGATTTTTTTACAATTTTAAACCACAAAAACACTCGAAAGAGTGTAGTTGAATCAAGTTGGAGATTCTTCTTAAACGTAACTCACTTGGAAATGATTTTTAAACATAGAGTTGAAGTCTCTGAACCTGAAACCTTTGGTGTTGCCCAATAGGAGATCGAAGGCTGCATATTAAAATGTTTACTTAGGTATGAAAAAACTAACTAAATGGCCCATTTGGTCACAATCGACCACGCAAATTTTATCGTGTGATAACATTACATGAGTTCAACCGTGGTTTTGTACAAGTTTTTCAACCACCATATGGACAAATTTTTGATGTGTGTGAAGATAGATTTTAAAATCTATCTCTCCGTATTAGCTAACAGAGCGCTGTTATTTAAGACTGGGAAAGAAAAACAGGACAAATTAATTAAATTCCCGGGTAAAATAAGAAAAAAAAAACAAAAGTTGATAAAAATAAGACCTATAGTTAATCACTGTTACATAATATTGCGTAATAAGAACTACAATTAACAGATAAAAATAAAAAAAAAAGATAAAATTTGTTCCAAATTCGATTGACGCTGAAAAGGTACGTGTTCGTGAACTGAAGCAACTTATCAGTTCTTTGGTTAAAGCTGCTCGAAATTTAATAGAAGTCTCATTGATTGAGGAACTGTTAGCCAATATGAGTTTCTTATATATTATATAACTATTATGAATACATAGTACAATCGTAAATAAAAACTCCAGTTACTCCTGCGATCGTACTCATAATAAACTTTCTTTTGATCCATTAGATCAACGCCTCCCATTCCTTTGCTATAGTGCCGTATAATCAGAGGGCAATTAATATCTCATGCAAATGATTAAGTAAACTTATGCAAATACTTTTTTTTTTTTTTTTTTTTTTTTAAGCAAATACTTAAGCAAATGCTTAAGCAAACTTAAGCAAATGCTTAAGCAAACTTAAGCAAATGCTTAAGCAAACTTAAGCAAATACTTAAGCAAACTTAAGCAAATACTTAAACAAACTTAAGCAAATACTTAAGCAAACTTAAGCAAATGCTTAAGCAAATACTTAAGCAAACTTAAGTAAATGCTTAAGCAAATACTTAAGCAAATACTTAATCAAATACTTAAGCAAACTTAAGCAAACTTAAGCAAATGCTTAAGCAAATCCTTAAGCAAACTTAAGCAAATGCTTATGCAAACTTAAGCAAATGCTAAAGCAAACTTAAGTAAATGCTTAAGCAAACTTAAGTAAATGCTTAAGCAAACTTAAGCAAATGCTTAAGCAAATACTTAAGCAAACTTAAGCAAATGCTTAAGTAAAGTTAAGCAAATGCTTAAGCAAACTTAAGCAAATGCTTAAGCAAACTTAAGCAAATGCTTAAGCAAATACTTAAAATTGTGGAATAGTGGAATTGTGGAAGAGTGGAATTGTGGAATAGTGGAATTGTGGAATAGTGGAATTGTGGAATTGTGGAATAGTGGAATTGTGGAATAGTGGAATTGTAGAATTGTGGAATAGTGGAATTGTGGAATAGTGGAATTGTGGAATAGTGGAATTGTGGCATAGTGGAATAGTGGAATTGTGGAATAGTGAAATTGTGGAATAGTGGAATTGTGGGATTGTGGCATAGTGGAATAATGGAATTGTGGAATAGTGGAATTGTGGAATAGTGGAATTGTGGAATAGTGGAATTGTGGAATTGTGGAATTGTGGAATAGTGGAATTGTGGAATAGTGGAATTGTGGAATAGTGGAATAGTGGAATAGTGGAATTGTGGAATAGTGGACTAGTGGAATAGTGGAATTGTTGAATAGTGGAATTGTGGAATAATGGAATTGTGGAATAGTGGAATTGTGGAATAGTGGAATTGTGGAATAGTGGAATTGTGGAATAGTGGAATAGTGGAATAGTGGAATTGTGGAATAGTGGAATTGTGGAATTGTGGAATTGTGGAATAGTGGAATTGTGGAATAGTGGAATTGTGGAATAGTGGAATTGTGGAATTATGGAATTGTGGAATAGTGGAATTGTGGAATAGTTGAATAGTGGAATAGTGGAATAGTGGAATTGTGGAAGAGTGGAATTATGGAATAGTGGAATAGTGGAATTGTGGAATAGTGGAATTGTGGAATAGTGGAATTGTTGAATAGTGGAATAGTGGAATTGTGGAATAGTGGAATTGTGGAATAGTGGAATGGTGGAATTGTTGAATAGTGGAATTGTGGAATAGTGGAATAGTGGAATAGTGGAATAGTGGAATTGTGGAATAGTGGAATTGTGGAATAGTGGAATTGTGGAATTGTGGAATAGTGGAATAGTGGAATTGTTGAATAGTGGAATTGTGGAATAGTGGAATTGTGGAATTGTTGAATAGTGGAATTGTGGAATAGTGGAATTGTGGAATAGTGGAATAGTGGAATTGTGGAATAGTGGAATTGTGGAATAGTGAAATTATGGAATTGTGGAATTGTGGAATAGTGGAATTGTGGAATAGTGGAATAGTGGAATTGTGGAATAGTGGAATTGTGGAATAGTGGAATTGTTGAATAGTGGAATAGTGGAATTGTGGAATAGTGGAATTGTGGAATAGTGGAATTGTGGAATAGTGGAATTGTGGTATAGTGGAATTGTGGAATTGTGGAATCGTGGAATTGTGGAAGAGTGGAATTGTGGAATAATGGAATTGTGGAATAGTGGAATTGTGGAATAGTGGAATTGTGGAATAGTGGAATTGTGGAATAGTGGAATTGTGGAATAGTGGAATTGTGGAATAGTGGAATAGTGGAATTGTTGAATAGTGGAATAGTGGAATTGTGGAATAGTGGAATAGTGGAATTGTGGAATAGTGGAATTGTGGAATAGTGGAATTGTGGAATAGTGGAATTGTGGAATAGTGGAATAGTGGAATAGTGGAATAGTGGAATTGTGGAATAGTGGAATTGTGGAATAGTGGAATTGTGGAATAGTGGAATAGTGGAATTGTGGAATAGTGGAATAGTGGAATAGTGGAATTGTGGAATGGTGGAATTGTGAAATAGTGGAATAGTGGAATTGTGGAATAGTGGAATTGTGGAATAGTGGAATTGTGGAATAGTGGAATTGTGGAATTGTGGAATAGTGGAATTGTGGAATAGTGGAATTGTGGAATAGTGGAATTGTGGAATAGTGGAATTGTGGAATTGTGGAATAGTGGAATTGTGGAATAGTGGAATAGTTGAATTGTGGAATAGTGGAATTGTGGAATAGTGGAATAGAGGAATTGTGGAATAGTGGAATTGTGGAATAGTGGAATTGTGGAATAGTGGAATTGTGGAATAGTGGAATTGTGGTATAGTGGAATTGTTGAATAGTGGAATTGTGGAATAGTGGAATTGTGGAATAGTGGAATTGTGGAATAGTGGAATTGTTGAATAGTGGAATTGTGGAATAGTGGAATTGTGGAATTGTGGAATAGTGGAATTGTGGAATAGTGGAATTGTTGAATAGTGGAATTGTGGAATAGTGGAATAGTGGAATAGTGGAATTGTGGAATAGTAGAATAGTGGAATTGAGGAATAGTGGAATTGTTGAATAGTGGAATTGTGGAATAGTGGAATTGTGGAATTGTGGAATTGTGGAATAGTGGAATTGTGGAATAGTGGAATTGTTGAATAGTGGAATTGTGGAATAGTGGAATTGTGGAATAGTGGAATTGTGGAATAGTGGAATAGTGGAATTGTGGATAAGTGGAATTGTGGAATAGTGGAATTGTGGAATAGTGGAATTGTGGAATAGTGGAATATGTAGTGGAATTGTGGAATAGTGGAATAGTGGAATAGTGGAATTGTGGAATAGTGGAATTGTGGAATAGTGGAATTGTGGAATAGTGGAATTGTGGAATGGTGGAATTGTGGAATAGTGGAATAGTGGAATTGTGGAATAGTGGAATTGTGGAATTGTGGAAGAGTGGAATTGTGGAATTGTGGAATAGTGGAATTGTGGAATTGTGGAATAGTGGAATAGTGGAATTGTGGAATAGTGGAATTGTGGAATAGTGGAATTGTGGAATAGTGGAACAGTGGAATTGTTGAATAGTGAAATTGTGGGATAGTGGAATTGTGGAATAGTGGAATTGTGGAATAGTGGAATTGTGGAATAGTGGAATAGTGGAATTGTGGAATAGTGGAATTGTGGAATAGTGGAATAGTGGAATTGTGGAATAGTGGAATAGTGGAATTGTGGAATAGTGGAATAGTGGAATTGTGGAATAGTGGAATAGTGGAATAGTGGAATTGTGGAATAGTGGAATTGTGGAAGAGTGGAATTGTGGAAGAGTGGAATTGTGGAATTGTGGAATAGTGGAATTGTGGAATAGTGGAATTGTGGAATAGTGGAATTGTGGTATAGTGGAATTGTGGAATAGTGGAATTGTGGAATAGTGGAATTGTGGAAGAGTGGAGTTGTGGAATAATGGAATTGTGGAATTGTGGAATAGTGGAATTGTGGAATTGTGGAATAGTGGAATTGTGGAATAGTGGAATTGTTGAATTGTGGAATAGTGGAATAGTGGAATTGTGGAATAGTGGAATAGTGGAATAGTGGAATTGTGGAATAGTGGAATTGTGGAATAGTGGATTTGTGGAATAGTGGAATTGTGGAATAGTGGAATTGTGGAATAGTGGAATAGTGGAATTGTGGAATAGTGGAATAGTGGAATTGTGGAATAGTGGAATAGTGAAATTGTGGAATAGTGGAATTGTGGAATAGTGGAATTGTGGAATTGTGGAATAGTGGAATTGTGGAATTGTGGAATAGTGGAATTGTGGAATAGTGGAATTGTGGAATAGTGGAATAGTGGAATAGTGGAATTGTGGAATAGTGGAATAGTGGAATTGTGGAATAGTGGAATTGTGGAATTGTGGAATAGTGGAATTGTGGAATAGTGGAATAGTGGAATTGTGGAATAGTGGAATTGTGGAATAGTGGAATTGTGGAATAGTGGAATTGTGGAATAGTAGAATAGTGGAATTGTGGAATAGTAGAATTGTGGAATAGTGGAATTGTGGAATAGTGGAATTGTGGAATAGTGGAATAGTGGAATTGTGGAATAGTGGAATAGTGGAATTGTGGAATTGTGGAATAGTGGAATTGTGGAATTGTGGAATAGTGGAATTGTGGAATAGTGGAATAGTGGAATAGTGGAATTGTGGAATAGTGGAATTGTGGAATAGTGGAATAGTGGAATTGTGGAATAGTGGAATTGTGGAATAGTGGAATTGTGGAATAGTTGAATTGTGGAATTGTGGAATAGAGGAATAGTGGAATAGAGGAATTGTGGAATAGTGGAATTGTGGAATAGTGGAATTGTGGAATTGTGGAATAGTGGAATAGTGGAATAGAGGAATTGTGGAATAGTGGAATTGTGGAATAGAGGAATTGTGGAATTGTGGAATAGTGGAATAGAGGAATTGTGGAATTGTGGAATAGTGGAATTGTGGCATAGTGGAATAGTGGAATTGTGAAATAGTGGAATAGTGGAATTGTGGAATTGTGGAATTGTGGAATAGTGGAATTGTGGAATAGTGGAATTGTGGAATTGTGGAATAGTGGAATTGTGGAATAGTGGAATTGTGGAATAGTGGAATTGTGGAATTGTGGAATAGTGGAATAGTGGAATTGTTGAATAGTGGAATTGTGGAATAGTGGAATTGTGGAATAGTGGAATTGTGGAATAGTGGAATTGTGGAATAGTGAAATAGTGGAATTGTGGAATAGTGGAATTGTGGAATAGTGGAATTGTGGAATAGTGGAATTGTGGAATAGTGGAATTGTGGAATAGTGGAATTGTGGAATAGTAGAATTGTGGAATAGTTGAATTGTGGAATAGTGGAATTGTGGAATAGTGGAATAGAGGAATTGTGGAATTGTGGAATAGTGGAATTGGGGAATTGTGGAATTGTGGAATAGTGGAATAGTGGAATAGAGGAATTGTGGAATTGTGGAATTGTGGAATAGTGGAATTGTGGAATAGAGGAATTGTGGAATAGTGGAATAGAGGAATTGTGGAATAGTGGAATTGTGGAATAGAGGAATTGTGGAATAGTGGAATAGTGGAATTGTGGAATTGTGGAATAGTGGAATAGTGGAATAGTGGAATTGTGGCACAGTGGAATAGTGGAATTGTGGAATAGTGGAATTGTGGAATAGTGGAATTGTGGAATAGTGGAATTGTGGAATAGTGGAATTGTGGAATAGTGGAATAGTGGAATTGTGGAATAGTGGAATTGTGGAATAGTGGAATTGTGGAATAGTGGAATAGTGGAATTGTGGAATAGTGGATTTGTGGAATAGTGGAATAGTGGAATTGTGGAATAGTGGAATTGTGGAATAGTGGAATTGTGGAATAGTGGAATAGTGGAATTGTAGAATTGTGGAATTGTGGAATAGTGGAATTGTGGAATAGTGGAATTGTGGAATAGTGGAATTGTGGAATTGTGGAATAGTGGAATTGTGGAATTGTGGAATAGTGGAATTGTGGAATAGTGGAATTGTGGAATAGTGGAATAGTGGAATTGTGGAATAGTGGAATTGTGGAATTGTGGAATAGTGGAATAGTGGAATTGTGGAATAGTGGAATTGTGGTATAGTGGAATTGTGGAATTGTGGAATAGTGGAATTGTGGAATAGTGGAATTGTGGAATAGTGGAATTGTGGAATAGTGGAATAGTAGAATTGTGGAATAGTGGAATTGTGGAATTGTGGAATAGTGGAATTGTGGAATTGTGGAATTGTGGAATAGTGGAATTGTGGAATAGTGGAATTGTGGAATAGTGGAATAGTGGAATTGTGGAATTGTGGAATAGTGGAATTGTGGAATAGTGGAATAGTGGAATAGTGGAATAGTGGAATTGTGGAATAGTGGAATTGTGGAATAGTGGAATTGTGGAATTGTGGAATAGTGGAATTGTGGAATAGTGGAATAGTGGAATTGTGGAATAGTGGAATTGTGGAATTGTGGAATAGTTGAATTGTGGAATTGTGGAATAGTGGAACAGAGGAATAGTGGAATAGAGGAATTGTGGAATTGGGGAATTGTGGAATTGTGGAATAGTGGAATAGTGGAATAGAGGAATTGTGGAATAGTGGAATTGTGGAATAGAGGAATTGTGGAATTGTGGAATAGTGGAATAGAGGAATTGTGGAATTGTGGAATAGTGGAATTGTGGCATAGTGGAATAGTGGAATTGTGGAATAGTGGAATTGTGGAATAGTGGAATTGTGGAATTGTGGAATAGTGGAATAGTAGAATTGTGGAATAGTGGAATTGTGGAATAGCGGAATTGTGGAATAGTGGAATTGTGGAATAGTGGAATTGTGGAATTGTGGAATAAAGGAATAGTGGAATAGTGGAATTGTGGAATAGTGGAATTGTGGAATAGTGGAATTGTGGAATAGTGGAATTGTGGAATTGTGGAATAGTGGAATTGTGGAATAGTGGAATAGTGGAATTGTGGAATAGTGGAATTGTGGAATAGTGGAATAGTGGAATTGTGGAATTGTGGAATAGTTGAATTGTGGAATAGTGGAATTGTGGAATAAAGGAATAGTGGAATTGTGGAATAGTGGAATAGTGGAATTGTGGAATAGTTTTTTTTTTTTTTTTTTTTTTTTTTTTTTTACGCTGAGGAGGAGTAAATGTACCTAACCGCACCATAGGGGTAGTCGTCACTATCCCCCGTGTGTGGGGCCCTCACCCAATAAATCTCCCCCTCCTCTTTTGGACTCCTTTTGCCCACTCCGGAACTACTGTGGTATTACGTCGAAGTGGAGTCCGTTTGGCCATTTGGCCCTTTCTCATCTATATCCGCGTCCGGATTGCGTAACGTATTCTGACAAGGTGTTCAAACGTTCATTCTACTTCTAAGTCCATCTTTTTTGATTTTAGTAAGACTTCAGCGTATCTTACTATACTGTTCCAATTCTCCTCACTGCTCAGGATTACATCGCAGAAGTTCTCGACAGTAAAGACGCCGACTTTGGCCTCAAGACTCCTTCTTTGTAGTCTCCATCTCTCGCAATGGAAGAAAGTGTGTTCCGCATCATCTATCGGCGCATCATCATAGATGCAATTTGGTCGTGTCGTCTTCCCCATTTTAAATAGGTACTTACAAAAATAACCGTGTCCAGATAACAGTTGTGTCAGGTAATAGTTAACCTCACCAAATTTTCTCTCCATCCAGCGGGTAATATCTGGCAGAAGTTTTGCCGTCCATCTCCCACTCGACTCAGTGCTCCATTGCGCTTGCCATTGTTGTATGGTTCGCTTTCTGGCGTCGTTGATATTCACTGTCTCTCCGTGCACGTTCTTAGCCTCCCACACTCTCTTCCGCTCACTTGCCTGTAGACTTATAGGTATTACACCACTGATTACCAATATTGCTGACTTTGAAACAGTCCTATACGCCGATGCCACTCTAAGTGCAGCTGTTCGTTGTACCGATGATAAGATTTTCCTTCTACAATCGACCTTCAATGCCTCCGCCCAGACCTCACTGCCGTAAAGCAGAATAGAGTCCGTTATTGCCATCATCAATCTTCGCCTGCTCTGTATAGGACCACCAATATTGGCCATAAGTCCGCTAAGTAAGGAGGTAACCTTAGCTGCCTTGGTTGCAGTGTGTTGTATCTGAGCCCAGAACGTCAGTCTTGGGTCCAGTCGAATGCCAAGGTAGTTGACCACTTTCCGCGTCGTCAGAATGGTGTCGCATGTCGTGATTTCGATTTCGAGCGGTATACACTTCCTCGTAAGAAGTATCAACTCCGTTTTCTCCGTTGCGAGTTTGAGTCCTCTGTCCTCGAGCCATGACTTCGTTCTTATTATGACCTGGTTGACCTTCCTTTTAGCCTCTTCGACATTCCGAGCCACAATTATGGCCGCAACGTCATCGGCATATCCAACTAGATGTGCGCCATCTGGCATCTCAATGCGAAAGATATCATCATATGTTATGTTCCATGGCGTAACCTGTTTTCTCCTTCGTCCTTGGCTCGTATCGTAAATAAGCTCACGATCTCGTAAGTAGCTCCGCATAATCTCCTGCAGGTAACCGGGAACAGCGAACTTTGTTCTCAGTGCCTCAAGTACGTCAACCCACCGGAGGCTGTTGAACGCATTCCGGACGTCTAAGGTCGCCAACAAAACTATCCGCCTCTAGAAACGGCTTCCGCTTTGGGCAGCCTTCACTCTAGTCAATACTTCGTTAATGGCTCCTATCGTCGATCTACCCGCTCTGAAACCGTACTGTCTCTCTGACCTCCTGCATTTTCTACCGCTGTATCCAGACGAAATTTCAGTAATTTCTCCAGTAATTTTCCAGCACAATCCAGCATGCAAATTAAACCTCTATGGGTTTTTTAGTTATTTTCGGGAAACCGTGCTAACTGAAACACAAGTCTTTAATTTATTTAATTTGTTTTATATTTGTTTCTTTATTAAATTATATTATTATTATATTATTTTATTTATTAACTTTATTTATTAGATTTAATTAATTAACTTATTATTTAACTTCATTAACTTAATTAATTTTAATTTAATATAACTTTAATTTATTTAAACACTCTTCGCTTTCCTACTATGAGGATCGCTTATGATAATGTCTCCAGACGTGACTGACTGAAAACTTAAATCTAACAGCCTTTTTAAAGGATAAAAAATATGAAAAATAATACAATAAAAAGAAGAACAGAGGTCAAGTAAAGTTACAGAGATAGAAAAGAAATATGTAATTAATAATAACAATTTTGGAGAGAATAAAGAGAATAAACAGAGGTCAAGAATAGTTACAGAGATAGAACAGAAATATGTAATCAAATACAGAAATAGAATAAAGAGAATAAACATAAATGATTAAAGAAGAATAAAGAAATGAGAGTGGGAGTAATTATAAGAATAAATTGTTATAGTTATGTCTTAACTTCCCCCCTTCTCGAAGAACAGGCGTCCCGACTGTTTGCTTTTACATAGTTCATTATTTCATATTATTCTTAACAAATTTTTAATAATAACAAAAACTTAATTACAATTAAAAATTTCTTGAATATTCTATTAATACTACAATTTTTAAACAATACTTATAATAACTATATTTACAAATATTACTAAAAACAAATCTTTCTGTTATAATTGAAAAACGTAAACAACTTTGAACTGAGAACTTATCAAATTAACACAAATAAATTCTACCTTAAGTTATCCTTATGAACCAGTCTCTTATCAATTAGAACTGAGTGACCCAAATCTTTTTCAACTACCTTTTCAATATACAATTTACTAAATTTATTACCGAGTCGTCTGTTAGTCTTAACAAATACCTTATCACCGGGATTAAAAATTCTATTCTGTCTGTTTCTGTTATGATAATAAAGATCATTGTTCTGAGCCTTCATCAATTTCCTCTTAATATCAATCCTTAACTCTTCTGTTATTGAATTTATAATATCTATAGGCTTGACACCAGTTATAGAATGAATTGAATTATTGTACTTTGTAATAGAAATGAGAATAAGCTCTTTCGTATCAGTATAACACCCTTCGGATTTTAGACATCGGGATATTTCTCCTATTGTGCTGTGTAGCCTTTCAACTTGCCCGTTGCTGGTGCTATGCGCTGGCGGAACGGCAAAGATTTCGACACCAAAATTTGAAAGAAGAGACTTTATAGTATGAGAGTTAAATGATTTCTCATTATCGCAAACAATGGTGTTGGCCTTAGGAAAAATATTTAAAATAGTTAGTAAAGCCACTTTTACGTCAACTATTGAACGTGTTTCAATGAAAACTGCTAGAGCAAACTTTGAAAATTTGTCTATACAAGTTACAAAATTAGTCCTGTCAGTTGTAAATATGTCTATATGTAGGATCTCACCAGGATACTCAGGAATAGGTGTATGACCAATTAGTGCCTTTTGTGGATGTCTATTGTATTTTGATTCATTGCATATTTTACAATTCGAAACGATCACCTTAAGTATGTTTCTCATATTGGGAAAATAATAATTTTGCAATATTTGGTTTAAATTTTCACGTACACTTCGGTGAGC
Source organism: Sarcophaga rosellei (assembly GCA_930367235.1). NCBI lineage: Eukaryota > Metazoa > Arthropoda > Insecta > Diptera > Sarcophagidae > Sarcophaga > Sarcophaga rosellei. Next base: position 61,007,866 of record OV884018.1, on the reverse strand, counting down.
TCTATTATGTTCAGAGACAGCAATTTCATTTTGATCATCCTGATTGTGAATATCTATTACAAATTTTTCCGAATAAACAAATTTTGTTGATGGAAAAAATTTTATTATTTTATTTTGAATAGTAGCTAAAAGATGAATATCACAATGAAGACAATTAATCACGCTGCAATTTACGACTGTTTCCAAAAATTTGAAAATATCTTTTATACAAACATAATTTACGAAATGTCTTGTTTGATTTTTAAAAATGATTTGGGATGACATACTTGGCTCTGCTGATTTGTTTAATAAAATTTGATTTCTAAAACAATTCACTGGATTCGACACTGCTTTTATTATTTCGGAAAGAGATTCCTCACTATGTATTGTTGAATCTCCAGACTCTGATTCTTTCGAAACCATTTGCGAACCTGTTTGAGTTTCAAGTGATATCAATTCTGAACCAATAGTTGCTTCTACTGACGCATTATCTTCGGATTCATCCTCCATATGATTAATATATTGACGAGATAATGCATCGGCCACAACGTTATCCTTTCCCGGCTTGTAGAAAAAATTAGGAGAGTATTCTTCGATAAAAGCGCGCCATCTTCTAATTTTCGGATTAGGATTCTTTTCGGATATCGAAAACGACAGTGGCTGATGATCGGTATAAATATTTATATGTTTTGCACCATATAAATAATTGCGTAGTTTCTGTAAAGCCCACACAATTGCTAACATTTCCCGCTCATTGGTGGCATACTTCTCCTCAGCACGAGACAACGTTCTTGAAATCATAGTAATCGGTTTACCATTTTGTGAGAGAACAGCACCTATTGCTGATGATGAGGCGTCAGTAGTTAGCTCGAATGGCTTGGTATAATCTGGGTGCAATAACAATACATCTTCCGAAGCAAGAATAGTCTTTATTCTCAAAAATGCTCTCTGTGCCTCGTCACTTAAGTTTACTACTGTATTTTTTGATTGCCTGCTACTAATTTTGCCCTTTTCACCACGCAAATACTGCGTAAGCGGCTTAGTGATCTGAGCGTAATCTCGAATAAATCGGCGATAGTATCCAGCTAATCCCAAAAATGATCGAAGGCCTTTTACTGTTTGAGGAACCTGAAAATCTAATATATCTTTTACCCTGTCTGGACACGTTTTAATTCCATTTTTGCATACAGTAAATCCTAAATATTCCACAGAACTTTGAAAAAATCGTGATTTTTCACAGGATACACGCATGTTCGCTGAATAAAGTCTTTTCAAAATATTGTCAATATCCTGTATATGTTTTTCAGCATTGGGAGAAAAAATGATGATGTCATCAATATAAACGTGACAAGTTCTACCTATTTCTTCTCTCAACACATCATCGATTACTTTTTGAAAAAATCCAGGTGCGTTTTTTAGCCCGAAAGGAAGCCTACAGAACTCAAATTTTCCATTATTTATACTAAATGCTGTTTTTTTCCTATCAGCTTCCTTCAGGTTTATTTGGTGAAAACCAGACTTGAGATCCAATGTTGTGAAATAACGTCCGTTTCCCAAATTGGATAAAATTACCGTAGTATCAGGAATCGGATAACGTTCACTTGTGGTTTTAGAGTTTAGTTTCCTAAAGTCGACCACAAGTCTTTTCTTTTGCCTCCCAGTTTCATCCAGGCCTTTCTTATCTACGATCCATATAGGATTATTATATGGTGATCTAGATGGCCTAATGATTCCGTTGTTCAACAAATTTTCAATTTCATTGTTCACAAATTCAGTGAGTGTTAAAGGATATGGGTAAGACTTTGAATAAATGGGTTCGTCGGTTTCAGTACGAATTGTAGCAACTATGTCTGTGTGAAAGGGTAACGCTTCGTTTGGATCTGCAAAAGCACCTTTGTGCTTTTTTAACAATATCACAAGCTTTTGAAAGATGGTCTGTGGTATATCACAATCAGCAGGATCGATCATGATCTTATTAACCTCACGACAGTTATGAAATAAAAGTTTCTCTTCACCATATTTATGCTTTAATACTCCGCGATCGCAATTAATTTGGCCATTGATTTGCTTAAGGAAGTCGAAACCGATTATACCGTCAAATGTTGAAAGTTGGGGCAATATAAAAAAGTATGATGTTTGATTTAGCAAATTTATTAAGCATTTTGAAACTATTTCAGAATTTCCATGAAGGGATTTTATAATAAACGGTCTTTCCACGGGCTTAATCCCCTTCAGACATTCTAGGTTCCTAATATAATTCCCTGACGTACCAGTGTCAATCAGCAATTTTAACGTCCTTCCTCCTATTGTCCTTTCGATGTATGAGAGGAGGGACCTATGTCTAAAAAATTGATTTCATCCTCAATATGATTTTCAAAAAGATCAACAGAATTACTCGAATTGTCATGGTGTGCGTCACCTAAATTACGGTTGAAAGAACATTCAGACTGTGGTATTTCAAAATTATGTTGTTGCCGAAAGTGATTTATCCTTTGAAATTTGTTCTGGTTTTGACGAACTGATTCGTTATGTCTTTTTTGGGGAATTGGCTGTTGGAAATTACTTGTATTCTGGTGGTTATTGTTCTGTTGCCTAAAATGAAACCGAGTACTTGGATCAACATCCATGGGTTGGTATTGTCTTGAGCGATCATATGAAACTGGAGGCAATCTACTACTGCTATGTTTGTCAGGATGAAATTGTTTTTGTTGTGGAGTATTATTATCTATATGGTTCCGAGTGAAATTTTGAGATTGAAATTGATTTGTTGGATTTATATGCTGATAATGTGGCGAGTTATTAAACGTAGTTTCTCTACCATTGTTCCAGTAAGTTGTTGCAAAATGGTAACGTGAATTGTTGGTTTCCAACTCTTGCGCCAAAGCGAGTGCAGAGGGCAAGTCGACAGGCTTACTTGAAAATAATATGTCGCACATAGGTCTTCGCAAACCGGAAATAAAAACACGAAGAGCGTTTTCTCTATATTTTCTACTTAGTGATTGTATTAAACCCTGATCTCCTTCATTTGACATTAATACCTTATTTAGTATTGCTGTTAATTTTCGTTCAACTTCATCGTAGAAATATGTTATGGTATTTGATCCCTGTCTTAGTGTTAGGAGTTCTTGCTCCAAAGTAAAAATACTTTTCTTATCACCGTAAGAAAAATCTAGCCTGGCTAATATAGCCCTAAAGTTAAGTACAGTGTTGTAGGAGCTTAACACCGTATCTGCAGCGCCTACTATTTTGTTTCGTATAATTGCAACTACTTGGTAATATTTTGAACTACCTTCATAACCCTCGTATAATTTATGCGCTGTCACGGCAGCTTGACGCCAAGAAACATACCTTACTAAATTCCCATCAAATTCGGGTATAGACTTAACAATATCAAGGGATTCGTTACAAACTAGGCCTGGAATTATTCCAATAGGTTTATATTCTTCCACACGATGTGGTGTTTCCAAAACCGATAACCTTTTAGTTAATTCATCTATACTACTCTGAAAATTTTGTCGAGTTTGCTCAGATGCCTGGGAAATAGCAGATGCTAACAATGCCTGAACTGCTTCACTGTCCATTTTGAATTTCTCAATAGAAGAATCTATACTTAGACGTTCAAAGTTCAAAATTATTTCATTTACGCTCATAAAATGTTTTTTCTAAAACAATTTGATTTTAATTATTACCTATTTTTTCCTAAAATCGGCAATTTTTTAATATTAATTATGCAAATTAACAACAAGAAATAAAAAAATTAGAGAAATTAGAGTTAAAAAAAATTGTAAAAAAAACAGAAAGATTTTTTTTTAGAATTTCATATTTTCAAATAAACTGAAAGAAGATATAAAAATTTCGTTCTATCCTTCGTTAAACTTTTTTTTCAATATGGATTGATCATTAAACAAAATAAAATAAAATACTTAGTACTTAACTTATTTATTGTTACTCAGCTACAAACTTTTAGTACAAAAATTCCTCAGCATCTTCCAATCAGCAACAAGTTGTGTGTTAACAGTGATAGAACGTAGACATTTAATTTAACATTTAGTACTCATTCCTCAATGCTCTCTCTCAAATAATTTGCTTCTGTTTCAGCTGCAACCAATCGCACTAGTTTAAACATTTAAAATTTTTTATTGTTCGTTTTGTTTATAGCAACAATGATGCATGTGGAATTATCTCTTTGTTGTTTTATTAACCTTTGTTTTTTTTATTGCACTGCAAACAGGTTTTTTTGTTTTTTTTTGGAGAGTTTTGTTGTAGAATTGGTTATGACCTCTACTTGTTTGTTTTTATGTCCTCTACTTGTTCACATCTATGACCTCTATTTGATCATTCTTATGGCCTTTATTTGTCATAACCATAGTTTCAAATGAGGTTTTTTTTTATATTTCCTTTTTTTTTAATATTAACCAATTTGGTTTTTTTTTTTTTTTTTAATATCGTTTTATTAACACGCAAAAAAAAAACAGAAAGAAAGCACGGTCCCTGCTCGGGCGCCAATTAAACCTCTATGGGTTTTTTAGTTATTTTCGGGAAACCGTGCTAACTGAAACACAAGTCTTTAATTTATTTAATTTGTTTTATATTTGTTTCTTTATTAAATTATATTATTATTATATTATTTTATTTATTAACTTTATTTATTAGATTTAATTAATTAACTTATTATTTAACTTCATTAACTTAATTAATTTTAATTTAATATAACTTTAATTTATTTAAACACTCTTCGCTTTCCTACTATGAGGATCGCTTATGATAATGTCTCCAGACGTGACTGACTGAAAACTTAAATCTAACAGCCTTTTTAAAGGATAAAAAATATGAAAAATAATACAATAAAAAGAAGAACAGAGGTCAAGTAAAGTTACAGAGATAGAAAAGAAATATGTAATTAATAATAACAATTTTGGAGAGAATAAAGAGAATAAACAGAGGTCAAGAATAGTTACAGAGATAGAACAGAAATATGTAATCAAATACAGAAATAGAATAAAGAGAATAAACATAAATGATTAAAGAAGAATAAAGAAATGAGAGTGGGAGTAATTATAAGAATAAATTGTTATAGTTATGTCTTAACTTGCACAAAGGCCGGTATGCAGACGCTTGCGTAGGATCACCCTTCCCTTTGCTAATCAACATTAGCTTTTGTCTCTTCCATCTACTTGGGAAGACGCCTCGAGTCAGGCATGCGTTGTACATATCCAGAAGCACCCTGGGACGTTCCTTGGCTATGAGCTTCAGCACCTCCGGAGGTACTCCATCAGGTCCTGGAGCCTTATTGCTCTTCAAGCTACATGCTGCTTTCTGAAGCTCCTCAATGGTGAAAGGGGGTGGAGTCTCCGTTGAGGCCGTCATGTCTTCATCTGCTCTTTGCCCGTGGTCTGGAAAAAGCGTGTCCACGATGTTGGTCATAGTCTGACAGTCCAGTTCGGGAAGGGGACAAGTTGTCCCCAGTTTCTTCATCACCAATTTGTATCCCAATCCCCATGGGTTATTATTCAGGTCACCTCGTAGCTCCTCCCATTTCAGTTTCTTGCTCCGGCGAATGGCATCCTTCAGCTCCTTCCTTGCCATCCTAAAGTCTGCACTTTCACCTAAAGCAGCACCATTTCGTTTTGCTCGAGTAAGTATTCGTCTTTTCCGCAAGCATTTCCGTCTTAGTTCCGCTATTTCATCTGTCCACCAATAAACTGGTGTTCTCCTTCCTCTTGTCGACAGTTTCGGCATTGAGGCATTGCAGCTGCGCGTTATGTGTCCCATCGTGGAATAGTGGAATTGTGGAATTGTGCAATAGTGGAATTGTGGAATAGTGGAATTGTGGAATAGTGGAATTGTGGAATAGTGGAATAAAGGAATAGAGGAATTGTGGAATTGTGGAATAGTGGAATTGTGGAATAGTGGTATAATGGAATAGTGGAATAATGGAATAGTGGAATAATGGAATAGTGGAATAATGGAATAAAGGAATTATGGAATAATGGAATAAAGGAATAATGGAGTAAAGGAATAAAATGGTGCAAAAGAGAAATTATAACCGGTCGTGTGGTTTGTGTCTAGAATATAGCAATTTTTACCACCATTAGCGAAGCCAATTTAATCCGAGACAAAATAACCTTGCTTAAGCATTTGCTTAAGTCTGCTTAAGCATTTGCTTAAGTATTTGCTTAAGTTTGCTTAAGCATTTGCTTAAGTTTGGTTAAGCATTTGCTTAAGCTTAAGTTGCTCCGTTAATAACATAACAGAGCTCTGTTAGTTCTGTTAATAACACAACAGAGCTCTGTTAGCTAATATGGAGAGTTAGATTTTAAAATCTATACACACATACACACACGCAAATACACAAATCTGGCGATTGGATTAGTTAAAGGGACGTACAATGCTTTAAAACCAATTTACTTTGTCCGCCCACTCAGTCCTGTTTTCCCACAAAAGGACCTTCAGTGGATTTTAAAATCTGAAATCTCAGAAAATTTCAAAATCTACTATGAAAACACGCTCTGTTAAAGATTCTGGCGATTGGATTATTTAAAGGGACGTACAATGCTTTAAAACAGAGCCCGGCAACACTTGCTATTGGTCAGTTGTTGCGAGAGCGAAAAATAAGAAAAGAGGAAAATGTATACTCTTACATTCACTACAATGCAGGCATGGAAAATTTAAATTTTTAAATGGTGGTATTTTAATTAAAAATATTAGTTTATTAAATTAAAATTTGTAAAATTCGTTTAGACTTCTTTGATTATATTGATTTAAGAAAGCATTTTAGATTAAAATTTGTTTTTTTTTTTGGAAATATACATATTTAATAGAAAACTTTCCGGGATATTCATACTGTACATCCCTGCATTAGCAGATCTTCATGTACAAAAGCAAGAAGCATGCGGCAACACAACCTCTTTCAATGAATGCTCAAACGAGACTGAGTGTATTTTTGATCGTGAGAGTACGTTGTTGTAAATTTAGTAATGGCTGACATGCACGCGTGCATAGGAATTGCCGGGCTCTGCTTTAAAAACAACTCACTTTGTCCGCCCACTTAGTCCTGTTTTCCCACAAAAGGACTTAGAGTGGATTTTAAAATCTGAAATCTGGAAAAATTTCAAAATCTACTATGAAAACACGCTCTGTTAAAGATTCTGGCGATTGGATTAGTTAAAGGGACGTACAATGCTTTAAAAACAACTCACTTTGTCCGCCCACTTAGTCCTGTTTTCCCACAAAAGGACTTAGAGTGGATTTTAAAATCTGAAATCTGGAAAAATTTCAAAATCTACTATGAAAACACGCTCTGTTAAAGATTCTGGCGATTGGATTAGTTAAAGGGACGTACAATGCTTTAAAAACAATTTACTTTGTCCGCCCACTCAGTCCTGTTTTCCCACAAAAAGACTTAGAGTGGATTTTAAAATCTGAAATCTCAGAAAATTTCAAAATCTACTATGAAAACACGCTCTGTTAAAGATTCTGGCGATTGGATTAGTTAAAGGGACGTACAATGCTTTAAAAACAATTTACTTTGTCCGCCCACTCAGTCCTGTTTTCCCACAAAAGGACCTTCAGTGGATTTTAAAATCTGAAATCTGGGAAAATTTCAAAATCTACTATGAAAACACGCTCTGTCAAAAGTTCTGGCAATTGGATTAGTTGAAGGGACATACAATGCTTTAAAAACAATTTACTTTGTCCGCCCACTCAGTCCTGTTTTCCCACAATATTGATTTATTTATCGGAGTACAATAGCTTTCGGAAATGTATAATTTTCTGTTTATTGTAGTTCTTATTTCGCAATATTTTGTAACTGTGATTAACTCTAGGACTTGTTTTTATCATTTCTTCCTCTTTTTCTTATTTTACAAAGGAATTTAATTAATTTTTCCTGTTTTTGTTGTTCCCAACCTTAAATTAACTGTTTAACAGAGTTCTGTGAGTAACATAACAGAGCTCTGTTAGTTCTGTTAATACATAACAGAGCTGTTAGCTAACATGGCGAGATAGATTTTAAAATCTATCTTCACACACATAAATTTTTGTAGAGTTTCACAACCGTTTGCCAAACATGCCTCAGCCCTGACTTAGCTGCAATGTGGAATTCTCGGAGTGAGCACGTTTCAAAGAATTAAAAGACGAATTTGTCAGCCAATATAAATTTTGGCTTTGGTTAACAGTCCACATTGACTACATTCAAAGGAGTAAATAAATCAATGACGAAAATTTCATCAAATGACTTCATCGATTTATTGAGCATTTGAAAAGGAAAAAAATGGCCGCATTGAACTAAGAAACATGAGTTCCAGCTTTTTCCCTATAATAGCAGGGACATATGGGATGACTGGATTATAACTCTCTCAATAGATTTTCGAAGACTACTGTAGCCATTATAATTCTGCTTCTGATGGTCTAGTCCCCGTCAATAATTTTTTTTAACTGAAAAAATTCTGATATTAGAACGCAAAATATTCTGTTTGTCTACTTCATAAATTGTATGCCATTTAATTTTCAGTTCTTTATGACCTTTAAATAACAAGACTATCAAATAAGTTTTGGCAATAGAGAAAAAACCACACAAAAAGTTAAAAGATACATAAAATTAAACCAATACTTATGTGCCAACTTGTGTTTTAACCAAGTTTTTACAATTTGTTTTTAAAAACGATTTCAAAGAAACCAAAAGAAAAATACGAATAAAATTTATTTAAATTTCAAATATTGAGTGCGATAATGTAGTGGCAGTAACATGAGTTCACACTGAGCTCTAGAGGAGTCAAAATTGTAATGAAAACTGCACCGAAAAAAATAAACAGAGAATAAATTCTGATCTTGGCTATCCATTTAGGCGTAATTTTTTTTTTTAACAGACAAGATAATAACAAAAAAACATCGAAAAATACACGAATTTACTGTGACATTTTCAAAGTCGTTGTTGGAGGAGAATGAACCGGCAAAAGGCAAAAAAATATTCGAATTGAACAGATATTGAGTTGAGAGTTTCATTTCATGTTTTATTTTCGTATTCAAATTAGGTGAACAAATTTTGCAAATTTCTGTTGTTAAGTTAATATTTGGACACACGATGGCGGTTTAAAATATACAAAAGTGCAGAAGTAAATCTGGCCAATACAATTAAAGCCACAAATGCGGTGACAAACATTACAATAAATTATATGAATTTTTGACACGTTAAAAGAGAATCAATGATTTTAAAGGAAAATGTCACGTTAAACATTTAATTTCAGACTAGAGACACATTCTTTCTAGAATTCAGTGGATATTGTCTTCAACTCAGGACTAAAACCATTTACTTGAATAATAACTACTACCCTGAAACTAAGATCGGTGATCAATTAACTTTCTCGCACTAATAATTAGATTACTTATTTTCGGAAAAAGGTAGATTAAGTTTCTGTTCCTACGCTTAGTAATAATTTCCCCGGGGGGAGCGATAGATGACGTCAAGACAACCATTCTAAAAGCCAGAACACCATTCCGAAGTATATGCGAAATTCTGGCATAGTTTCGCGAAAACCCAAAGTTATTATGCATAAATCCTGCATCAAGTATATGTAGATCTGAAACCTGGACAAACATACGAACAAATCTAACGCCAATACGTGCCTGTGCAACATTTTCAAACTCTAGTTTCTTAGGAGAATTATAAACGAATATCTTCCACTAATGGCTCAACATGACGGTATTAACATACAAATAATACTGTCAAATGCATAACTGGGTTGGGCAAATGCTGCGTAAATCGTTTGACAATACATGCCACCCCGAAGCACTACATTGGAATCAAAAGAAAACAAGCATTAACGGTAAAACCGAAAATTCCCCGAAGAAACACAATTCTAACTACATCCAGATAGATAAACTGTTTTCGTCACTGTAGCAGGATGTAGAATTTAAATCCGTCAATGCATATAAACAACGGGAAATAAGATTAACGAATCGGAAGATAAAGATAGGAAAAAACTATGTTCAAATCAAGTGAGCGTTATACAATCAACGTCTTTGCTGGAGATTACAGTAAAAGGAGATCCGAGTAAAGGAGATCCGAGTCATGCGTCAGACAATCTAGGAATAAACTGAGGTTGATAATTAGACTTTTGAGAGGGTACTGTAGGCACAGAGTATACTTACTCACAATGGGCTATATTGGGCCCAACGCATAGATGCTGGTTATAATTCCTTAGAAATAGTCCGATTTGGCGGTAGTATTCAACGTTGTTAGCCTCACAAGTTCTGGAGATTGGCACTACACTAGTGGCCATTAGGAACTTAAAGGATATTTTAAAGGAAGGGTCGGGGAACCTGAAGGAATCCCCTGAAAAGAATATTTTAAGCATACTAACAACTCTCTCGCGGATTCGCATTGGATTATTGTCTTACGAAATGTGTCAAATTTAACACATTTTTCGGAATTTGAAAAGTCTCAAACTAATAGTCTAGAACGGTAATTCTTAACAGATCGAATTTGGGTCTTATTTGGCTCTGAAAATACAATTTTACCCTCTCGTAACCAAGTAATTAGTCCAATTCATTTATAAATTCATTCATTCAATTATAAACCTTCTACAATTATCCTTGGCTTTCTATTTCAATCAGAACAATAATTTCCAAATGCAGGAATTTATTTGAACAATTTAAATGAAAATTTGATCCGAAATAAATTTAACTTTTCTTTTTATAAAAAAAAAAATAATAATAATACCAACAAAGCCATATTGTAGTATTTTTCCGTTTCTGTTATTGTTTCAATTGTTGTTAATGTTGTTGATGTTGTTTGTTAAATAAAATGCAATAAAAATTAACAAGACTTTAAAAATCTGTTTTAAAAGCGAAACTTTTTGTCGACAGGCTAGACTCCTATCCTTTTTTGCATTTTAATTTCACATGTGAGTGAAACTGCAAACGAAGACGAACAAAAAAAGGTGTCCAACAACAACACGATTTTAGTTTTATTGTGTAGAAGTAAAAAAATGTTTTGTGTCTCGACTAGTTGGGCAGTTACGACAAAAAAATTTTTGTGTTTGTAAAACAATATGGAAATTATCGGAATAAATAACGACAAAAAAATTGGGGGAAGATTGTGGACACACATGCTGCTTTTTTAGTCGTTAAGCCAACAGATACATAGAAAGGACAACAATACGCCACACCGAGAAGGGCCATAATATTCCATTTTCGGATACAATGGTCGTAGTTACTCTAAAACAAGAGTACTGTGTGAAATTTACAGGGCACCGAATCCAGGCCCAACCGCCTAAGCGTTTAAATAAAACTGGTCGGTGCAGTACAATAGGACTAACACATGTTAAAGTGAGCACAAGTTGTTCCACTTATTAATCGCTTGCTATTAATTTAATTTAGTTTTAATAATAAGCAGTTTATGCACAAATTTATTCGTCCGCTCTATTCACAAAAGGTGCCTCAGGATTATGTCTCCTTTAATTTCTCTTTTTATAGTGTCCGGACTATGTATGTTTGTTTTTTTATGTTTTATTATTTTATTTTTTTTATATTTTGTTGTAATTGTTATTGTTTAGGTTTTTTGTTGTTGTTGTTGTTTCTAGTTTAAATTGTAAATTGTAGGTGTAAATAATGGCAACATAAATAAACAAGTATGTAAATTAATTATGATATTCATTATTAAAGCACTAATGGCAACAATAACAGCTACATTTAATAATAAGATTTAACAAAAATCAGAAAAAAGGGAAAAAATTACATGAAGTGTGTAAAAAACACGACATTTATTGGGAAAAAATATTTGCAATAAATTATTTACAGCAACCAAAAAAAGGGTCAAATATGAAATTTTTGTAATGAATTCGTTAAAAAAACAAACAAAACAATTGAAAAAGCATTTTCCATTAATTTACTTTTAAATGATTAGGAAGGAGAAGTTGTTTTCGCATTTATAGTTAACAGATCTGCTTTCTATAGGTTTGAGGCATTAACAAAGGCTGTTAAAGGACAAAGAAATTAACATTAATGCTCCAATAAGTTCATGCCACACTGAATAATTGGATTTTTATAGATTTTATCAACATGTCCAGATATTGGGGGCGAAAATCAAAGGCGTGAATGGCATTGTTTGTTTAACAAAAACGGAAATAAAAAGGATACGTCTTGCTATGAAGACGGAATAATAACAGAAAGACCACAATGCGGGTGCTTATTAGAATTTTTTTGTCCATTAATTATTTAATTATATAACTTCGTAAAGATCATTTAAACAGAAATTATTTCTTGTTGTTATCAGATGTCCGCATATTATTTAATTACATTTTTAACTCGCTTGTATTCCAAACAAAAAAGTCAAGCATTTAATTGCAATTTCTGAGACCACACACATACACACTCGGATTGTTGCAAAGTAGAATGTTTTCCATTGCTTGCGTTATAATTGAAATTTATTTCCAACTTGTGTGTAGTAGTCGTTGTCTTAATAGTCCTCTTCTCATTTGAATCTTCATGCTGTTGCTTGTCAGAAGCTGTCATCAGTCTGTTAATTTGTTTACTTAATTTCCTTCTTTCTTTCACATTTTTTTGTGATATAATTTGGGGTACGAGGCGATATTTAATTTATTTTTTATTAATTTTTTTTTTATTAGAGTGAAAGCATGACGGAGTAGTTTTGCCAGACGATTATAATGTGATAATATTTATCAGCAGTGTTGTTTATGAACAAACAAAACAGAAAAAACTACTGCAAAAACAAGTGTTTAGTTGGTGTTGTATCCTTAATGTTGTATCCTAATGTTATTGGTTTTAATGACTCTTAAAAAAGTTATCATCACTGTGGGTTAATGTCTTGTTTTATCGTGTTGTCTGCATCTTAACAGATAATTCTGATTCTCCATCGTACAAATGGAGACAAGGTTAGGTTAGGTTAGGTTAGAGGACGTGTACTTGTCAATTAAAAATGGAGACAAACAATACAAAAAATAAAATTCATTTCTTCACTTCATCGTTTTGTTCAATATAAAACCAAAATAATTTTTATTGAAATTCATTCTATATTTGTAGTTTGGTATGAATTTTTATCTGTGTCAGGTCACTCTACACTTGTTTTTGCATACATAAAATAGTTTTTATTCTGGTTCCCCAAATACTGTTTTATTTCCTTTGAACTCTGTGGTCTATCTAGGAGGACGCTTCCCAAATTAGCTGAACAAAACTATAGACGGGTGGTATTAGTTTAAATAAAAAGTAGCAAAAGAATAGCACATCATAAGTCAAATTGGACTAACTTAGTTGGCTAACATTTCTTGGAAGTTAAGATGCCACCCTAAGCTCATACGTTAGGCCCATTGTGATACCACAATTCAATATTCATCCCAGTCCTTATAGGTATTAACATAGTTCCAAAATAAATACTGTGGAGAACTGAGTCAAATATGACCGAAAGTGAGAGGCCAGGAACTTAGGCCTCTTCACGGCAAAAGCTGGGCATTGGCAAATAAGGTGCATGACAGTCTACACCATAATCTCTGAGATGTTACAGATGTTCCTATCGCATACATACATACATACACAATTGGTTATTACAACCCTTCAATCAGGATTACGAATTAGCATCTCAATGGTGGGATCTACAGTTTAAAGTCGACTTCGAACGACAAACTTTTGAGAAGCTTTTCAGGGTAATTTTTTTATTCTCTGAGTTTTTGTCATAAATTCGCTTAGAGGAAGTCGCCAAAGAAGTTTTTTATTTCATATTTCGCCTTTTTGGAGTTGTCTGACCTGGGGTTTGAACCATGGATTCACGTCTAATAAGCCAACACGCTACCAACTATATTAAGGAAACTTCCATAGGTGTCCTCTTCTCTCAGTGAAATCGACTATTCTCCTTTAAGTGTACAGGAATATTTACTTTCGCCTGAAGAAAGCTGGTACGTGTACTACATTTAGGCTTTCTTGAACTAATATGAATAAGAGGAGAGGGCTGGCTGTTTTTTTTTTATCAAATTGAATGATTATCCACCGCAATACTGCGGTTATCATAGGCTATTTAGGACATATCTATAGACTTTGCTTTACTTCCAATGGCTTCTGCAGAAACTGTGAATTTGAACAGGAGAGACCTTATTTCATTGCCTGTGTCAGAGCCCCGGTCATGCTATGAAAAAGCAAAGGTTCTCTGTCATCTTTGGCTGAACTCTCCGAAATAGACATTACTGCAACCGCAAGATTTATTTTAGTGTCTGGATGGTTTCCTAAAATATTTGATCACTATTTTTGCATTGATTTTTGCTACCACAATAAACCTCATTTCTGGACTAAGTATGGCCTTACCCAGGCATCTAACCAAAGTATACTAGCTCATGATGACCGCCTTATTAAACGCTGTATGTAACACATTACATTGTATGTAATAAACTAAAGAGAACAACATAAACTTAAGCGCCTACTTCAGACACAAAAGAACAACTTGGCTCACTAATGCTTGTATACGAATGCATTAAATTATTCACAGTTTTCTTAAAGCCGTTTAATATCATTCTTCAACTAACTTTCTACCATATTTTTTTTTTATAAAATTAAAAATACACAGAAAAAAATATGAACAATTTTTTTCCTAAAAATCGTTTGTTTAAAATGAAAATCTACTTTTAAAAACAATTTTATTTGGTTTTATAAATATATTTGTTTGATTTTGACATTTCTACATTTTTTTAGCTAAACATATTTTTGTAAATTGTTTTTGTAAATTTGTTCTGAAAGCAGAATAAAGAAAAAAAATTGATAAAATAACAAAGAGTGCCTTGACTTCAGTTTGAAGAAATAAATTTGAAAATGTTTGTTTGCTTGCAATTTGACCAGCGGGAGCAGTAAACTTGTGAATATGATTTAAATAAATTAAAGTGTGTGAATTTATTAAAGTGAAATTGGTGAAATGAATCAAGCAAAAAAGGTTAAATATAAGAAGAATACAACGTTTGACGAAATATACATATACAGGTAAAATTGGAAATATTAACGATTGCAAACCTCTATATAGTTTCAAATTTCTTAATGTGGAATCGTAAGACTAGTCTATAGATTATAGGTTTTATTATATTTTATTATAGATTTTGTCAATCAACTATCAACAAGATTCTGCATGAAAAACAAAGAAACCTTTTAATTTGTACAGTTACCAAATTTCTGGAGGCAAGAGGCCGCGATTTCAGCATTTCAGAGTGCTCTGAAATTGAAAAGCAAACCTGCTCTATTTTTCCTACAGAACATTTGATATGTTTTAATGTATGAAATTGTATATAAAACATGTTTACATTTATTTATATATACTCCAATAGGAATTTTATGGTAATGGAAAACGGGGAAAATTATATAACAAGCTTGCCTAATTAAAAAGGCTTACAAAGGACATTTTTAAGAAGGACGAATCTACATCTCCTGAAAATATGGCGCCAGGTTCGTTTGAAATTTTCCCAACCAAATTAATAAATAAATAACATTCTTTTATTTATAGATTTAGAAGACGATTGTACTTTTTATATTCAGCAAATTAAAAGTGGCTCCATTACTGCGGATGAGTTCGATTTGTATTGAAGAAAATGTGCATCATTTCGATTTAAACAAATAATCGAATCTAAGAGCACATCAGAAATATTTAATCTTTGGTCGGAATATATTAAACCTTCCTTCCTTCCTTTCTGCTGGTAAGTGAAAATTTAAATTATATATTACTTTTTAAACATATAAATATTCATATGTTTTCAGATCGATATTGATTTTTCATTAAGATTCCCAAATGCCAAATCGAAAAAATGTCAAATAGAAATTTTTTTTTATGATTTAAACCATACCTGTTAAATTTCGATAACGATTAGTAATCAATTACATTACTTTTTAAAAAGAATTGTAATGATTATATAATTCTATGAACAAATTTTTCGAATTACTAATTGATTACGATTACCAAATAATCTAAAAATAATCAGGATTACTGGCAAATTACAAAATAATTAAAGAGAATCTAAAGTAATCAAAAAGTAATCAAATTGTTTTCAATGATTATTTTGAATTCTTTTTGAATATTTTCAATATTTGTCATTCTTTCCAAAAAATTTTTTTAAACATTTTAAAAATTCTTCGGAATTGGTCTTTTGTATTCAGTTGTTGATCCATACTTGAAAAGACATTTTTCGTAAAAGAAAAAAATGTTTTCTTCCAAATATTTTTGTAATACAGCAGACATCGGGTCTGCAAACCAAAGAACTTTTTAGGGTACACATGTCATTGGCATACTGATAATTTTGAATGCAAATTCTTTTAGCATGTAAAATAATGTTTAGAGTACATATGGCCGAAAACATTGCAGAGGTTATAACACTAGTTTTGGCGTAAGCAGCTTAACCATTGTTTTAACTGTTCCGGATAACGGTTCAAATTTCCTAAAAGCGTTCCGAGAATACGGAGTGGAAAATTATCTTTTAGAAGACAACATTGATGATGATCTGCCAGTCTTTCATACTGAGATGTGGTTGCCTACACATGAAATATGTTGCATGAATTTCCAATTATTGAAAATAATGAAAAAGAATCAATGAAAACAATTTGATTACTTTTGAATTACTTTTGATTCTTTTTGATTACTAGACTAATCGCCGGTAATCCTGATTATTTCTTGATTATTTGGTAATCGTAATCAATTATTAACTATTTTAACCAAAAATAATAGTAATTGTAATCATTATTTTACCATACAAAAAAAAGTAATCAAATTACTAATCATTACGATTACTAATCATTACTTAACAGGTATGATTTAAACACATCAAAAAAATATTCAAAATTATTATGTATTTATAAATGCTGATTTTTTAATGAAATACATAATAGATTTTATTTATAAATAAAAATAATTTTGTAAATTTTATATTTATTTTCATCAATAAAAAATTTATTGAAAATAACAAAAGCAACTTTTTACTTGTTTTATTATACATTTTTTATTGTTTTTGAAGGATATTTTTAATAATTTTATTATTTGATTTTATAAAACAAATTGTTTGAATTATGGCTAATTCAAAAACAAATATTTGTCTGAATCAAAAAACAAGTTGTTTGAATATGAAAATGAAATCAATTACTTTTGTTCTTAGTTTTTAACAAATATGTTGTTAAAATTTTTTGTAAATTTTTAACACAATTTTTAGTAAATAGTATATTATTTTAATAAGAAAAATTTTAACATTTTTTCAATAAACAATTTACGAATTTGAGTACTAGATTTGACTTAACGAATTTCGTGATAGGTCTTATTTTAGTTAAAAAAATACTTGACTTGACATGTATGGAGGATAAAAAAGCGTTATTTAACAGGAAATTGTTGATTTCTTTTCTATTACACGATGACTTAATTTTTAATTTTTTTTTTTTTTTGTTGCTAATCTTTCTTTTTTATTATCCTGGCTCCCTTAACACACAGCATAACAGCACAACTGTTCCGTTCCATTTAAAATGAAGAAATAACACAGGAAAAGTGCAACATGTTGAACATAAAGTTGCAACAACGACAGTGCATAATAAGGCAGTGGGAAACACACAATTAACACACACAATCAAATTATAAGGAAGTAGAAGAAGAAATGCTCTTCTTCTTTATCTCTTGTTTTTTTATTTATGCCTCTGAGTTTACTGTGTCGCAAGCACTAATATTTACCGATTCCTTTCACTTTAGTAGGTGCAAGCAGGCAACGTGCAAAACAGCTTCCACTGCGATTTGGCTTGAATAAAGCAACAAGAAAAATATCAACAACAGCAAAAACTTTTCTATTAAATTTTAAATATAATTTTTTGTTTTTTCATTTTTCTGTGGCAAGGTGCATGAATGCATAGAATGAACAAGAAAAATACTGTGATGGTGGTAGCCATAAGCCACCCAAGTCGTTTTCTTGAATTCACATCTGCACTAGTTTGTGGGGCATGTTGTTTTTGTTTTTGTTCCCTAATAAATACGTTTTAGAATTATTTGGCTCGAATACTAAAGAAACTACAGTCTCAGTGGCATTACATTAAATTGTCTTTGGATAATGAATTTTTTTAGAAAATGCAGCGACTCCAGCCAAACAACTGCACTGCAAGAACGAGTACGGCATTGTGTTGTAATATATGGTAGGCTGTTGCGACGAACTGAAATGAAGAAAATGGAAAGAGGAACGAAGATCCTGGGCAATCCATAACTTACACCATAAGCCTAAGCATAACGAGTACACTTCTTTCATTGGCGAACGGCCTTATTCTAAGGAGTTAACAAGCGTAAACAATCATACACTGTAGCGATCACTGAAGTAGTCTCAAGACGCTACCGCATCCTACGCCAAAGAAGAAATGAAAATTGAATCTGAAATTCGGATTGGAAATCAATTCAACGTCAAAAACAATAAATCTGGAGAGTAGGAAAAAATGCTCTGCAAGCATGTGTTTACAAGATATGTATCGAATAGAGCTGAGAAGAGAAACGCAATAAAAGAAAATGATCACAGCTCCAGGACTGAATGGTATCCAATATAAAGCTCTGAATGTTTTGTAGAGGAGGAGTCTGGGCGAATCGGTAACGTGTCAACTGGTAGAAGTAGAGAGTCTTTTATGACTTCCTACTTCAAAAATTAAGCAACATACTTGCAGATCTGAAAGTCTAATCTAACGCAAGGAGAAACTCAACTGCTTGTTGAAATAGTTCTTACTGTAGCTAAATGCCTTTGCAGTGCCTATACCAGACTGATGACATCAGTTGAAAAGGCCAAGTAAATCCTCAGTAATCAGGATCTTAAAGCAACGTTGCCGATTGATACAATTCACACGGTTACAAATATTACCAGAAGGACCATCAAGGGAACAGATAAAGCCAGGAAATATTGTGGTCTAGACACAACAAATAATTTTAATATTGGACAATAGTAGCATATCCTAGTGCTGAAGTAGAGGATGAATGTATCTGAGGACTTCATGCGGATATGTAGGATCTACTTCTCCAATAGCATCCTGTATTATAAATCTAATAATGATAAAGGGTTAAGAGTCAGTGCTATTCGGGCTAGTAAAGAGATGTTTTCTAGTTTCACTGTTGAAAAATAAAGGGTGACTTTGTAAGAGTGCGCTCGCAAACTTCGGGAAATTGTCTGTTGATAAAGTCCACCCAATGTGTCAACCATTTGAAGAGAGATCAAAAAACTTTAATAAATGAAATCCAATCATATTTTCTATTGTCCTTCTTCTCGCTAGCTTCAACCAGTCCTCCTCACTGAGACGAGCTATGTCTGGTATAGTGTCTTCCTTAAAATACAATTGGGATCCCGAGCTCCATCTGTAAATATTGCGTCATCCAATGTCTGGGAAAATGACCATTGATGTCTTAACTGACTGAAAAGGAAGACGACCGCTCGAAGTAGTTAACCTAACTTAGTAAGTATTCATTATATCACAGATTTAGATTTAAATAAGAATCTGCGGTGTGTTTGTTAAGAAATTAAGGTTCAATTTATAAAATTTTATACTGAATTTTCTTTGCCTTTAATGACAATCCTTTAGAATCTATTATCCTTTAAATATAGAACAGCCTTGCTGTTGTTGTTGTTGAATTTTCTTCCTATTGTCGTATAAGTATGAAACACTTAAAAAGTGCTGCACACTCAGTTGCTTTATTATTATTTTATTTGCTATTTTCTGTTGCCGTTGTTTTTGTTATTCTTATTGAATCTTTTTCCTAATGATGCAATCATATGTTGCTATTGTTTTAGTAGCCAGTTGTTCCACTGTTGATTGTTTACTTAAGCAGAAATATTGTCGACAAACGATGTAATTTAAATAAAGATAGAGAAACGTGGAACATTGTTGAAGAAAGTGTGTGTGTACGAATGTACTATGAGTGTAAAAGAGTTTGTGTGGTAAATACAAATATAAAGTGAAGAAATGCAGAGAACGAAAAGTAAACACTGCCTGTAAGCAAGTCATCATCATCTTCAGCAACAACTACAACTATAGCTACCAACTAATATGCAGCAAATGCAAACATTAAGGACAGTGAAGAAGCGATTATTTTACTTCCTGCTAATGCTTTCCATACATCAATTTGTTAGAAAACTGAAGGGAAACAACCCAAGCAACAAACGAAGTCAAACCAAGCCAAGGAGTTGCAAACTTTTCTGGTATTAAATAAGTTTCTCCTGCTTCGGTTCATTCGTTCGTTCGCCTATTTGTTAGAATGTTGGTTCAGTTGCAGCACGAATTTATTGTGCAACTCTAGCAAAAGCCACAAAGGGAAAGTGTGTTTTTTTTCAAAATACAACTTCAAAAATAAACAAAATCGGAATAAAATTTAAAGAAAGGACTTAAATGTATTTAAAGGAAGTGTGGCCTCCTTTATCCCTCATTTGTGTATAGATTGCCACATTTAGTTTTTACTTTCACTTTCTATCTGTGCTATTCCAAACACCACATTTCTATGATGTTTTTAAAATTCTCCTGTGTGAGTCGTTTTGAAATAGAAAAATACATCATGTTACATGTGGTAGAGGATTAGCAGGCGTTTTTTATACACTACAACTCATCTTAGACGAATTTCAGTCAATGTTTGTTACACAAAAGGGGAGGGCTTTGCAATCACCATCAAATAAGTCCATTGTGTTGGTAGCACGTTTTAACTAGAATGAAGCACACTACCCCACGTTTATCCATGGAAATATTAAAATCAAGGTTTAGGTTGCCATTTTATACCATACATAAAGACAATATTCTCTGAAAATTTCGGGTATTCACTTGTGAAACTACTTCAATGCCACAAGTGTTGAAATATCCAAGTAATGAAAATAGAAAATAAATACGGAAAAATGCTTGCAGCCGCCCTGAGATGCTTATAAAATCGAGCACAACAAAAGGATCCAGTCTTCCAAATTACTCTAAGCCATGAAGAAAAGTATCTTAATCATCTGAGAAACTTTCTTCTTAGAAGTGGTAGTATAGCTTCTGCTGTGAAATAGGAAATTCCACTTAAAGGATGTAAAGCCAGCAGATTCGGAGAAAACATCAGAACAGATATCATCTTAGAGCCGTTTGTAGAGACTGTAGAATTAAAATCCGAATGATTTTTGAAATAAAAAAATTAACATTAGACTTTCTTACTTAATTGGTTATTACTACAGTCCTTTAGTTAGGATTACAACGTACCTTCTCACAATATTAATTTTTTTTAGTAGCCGAAAAAAAATATAAATTTTTATATTTCGTTTTATTCGAGATGCCTGAGCTAGAGAACGGAATCACAAGACGCTACCTACAAGATAAGCGATGAGTATTTCCATGCTAGGTCTTTTGTAGCAGTAGTCTAATGAAGCATGAGTTTCTCCAAGAGGTATATAATGTTGTAATGCAACACACAGTCCACCTTGACCAATGACAACGTTTTATTTTTTCCATTTTCCATTTTATTGCTGACATTTGATTCCTTTCTTTTGATATCCTGTAATTCAAGGATTTTCGTTTTAAAACTGTTTAATGTTGCATGCAAGGATAACAATATTGTTATGAAGGCACATGGAGGGAAGAACTTCACTTTAAATTTTGCCAAGGCAATGAAGAGAAAACCGATATCAAAACTAAGGCAATATGCAAATACAATAAAAAGTAGAACTTCGAAAAAAGAACATCAAACATCAACGTTATTAAAATCGTATTAGAAGACCAACCAAATTGCATTTCTATGTCTTCTAAGTGGATATTATAGACATTATAGTTCTAAGCATGTAAAAATCTCAACAGGGGGAAAAAATAAACAAAGGGATTTAAAAAATTTTAAATTATTAAACAATTAAAGGCTTTAAGTTAGTTTGTTCACTCTTTTGCTTGACATATTGACCATGTTTCTTAAAAAAAATTAAAAATAACAAAAAGGAATAAAACTGCGTTAGTTGTTGTGCTGCTGTGCACAGAATTGGTTTTCCTCAATTCGGAATCGAAGCCAAATTTTGTTTCATGTTTTTAAAATCGTTGAAGACATGTATTACAAAAGCTCCAACAAACTCAGTATCCAATTACAAAGTTAAACAAGTTTTAATTATATTCATCGAGATTCTACACATTTTGGGTTACCACATATCTTGGCTGCTCTTTTGGTGATTTTTCTTTTTGACTGATATTTACCATTACCATTCCATTGCGCTGTACGATTAAAGCTTTTGGCGTTAAAGTATTGGAAAATTAAATAAATTCTAATTAAATTGTTACATTTTCGTTGCTGCTGTTTCAGTTCTGGTGTTTGCTATTTTGTGTGCCTTTTTTCAGATCAGCACAATGACATTTGTTCCGATGTTTGTTTAACAGACTAAACGGAACTTGTTGGAATTTATTAATTGCATTTTAATATTCAAAGTTGCAGCCAAGAATAATAAATTATTTAAACACCAGCATAGATGACAGCAGTTTTCAAATGAAATATCTTTTCAATAAAAAAATTTTAACAGAAACAATTTAACCAACAACATGTGAAAATCATGTCTCACCAGAAACATTTGAAACATTAATTCATCCCACAAGGAAATACGCGTGGGAATTATTATTCTTTCAAATTTAAATAACCAAGAAGGAGCTTTCATTAAGCCTTCCCATTTCTTATGTAGGTAACGTCATGTTTTCTAACGAAGGCTGTCGACATCGAATGATCTTCTAGATTTATAGCGCTGTATTGATGCATATTCCGGAATATCTCAGGTAAAAGTTTACGAGCGAAAATTATACAAGTATTTTCTGCTAAAGTCATGTATAAACAGAATTATCAGAACATTTTTTTCAAATGTTTTCATCAATTGTTTATCATGAATTCATATTATTCCAAGAAAAACTGTTTGTAAATTTTTCGTGCTGCATTTAACAGATGTTAAACGATTTAAGGAAGTTGTCTTGCGGTGTTCTATTTCTACCGTGATCGTTGAAGTATTTCTAGTATCCGGGAGTGTGTACCTAGAGACAAGTTTACCCTTACACCTGCTACGCGGTTTCTAAAATAGCAATTGGTCGCTGGACTATTTTACGTAAACTCGGCATAAATGCGGGAGAATACAGGACGCTGCAATAGGCAATAGCAAGAACCACATCAACACCTGGTCGGGCAGTTACGATAACTGTAGAGAGACAATTGAACTGTAATGGATATACTGTCTGTTCTGGATGTTTCTCTGTTGTAATATTAATCCCGTGTTTTGGTAGTATCTCACGGTCCGACTCTGTTTTAATACTTGTGAGTTGAGTTTTCACACTTAATGCGGCATTCAGCTACACAAGCATGAAACCTTGGCCACTAGGTTTTGAATTTATATTTTAATAAATAAAATAAACACAGGAATAATAACTTCCTTTTGCGATCCCATTGTGCAAAATGCTGTTAAAAAGACTTTATTGGTACTAAAAAATTAAAAAAATACAATTAAAAACCTAGACATTTTAATTCATTTAAATTGAAACGTGGAAGTATTTTTGTTTTTTTTTATTTTTTTATGATTTTGTTACTATCGTTGTTAGTCTAACAAAACAACATGTTGTCGACAAAGTTGCTCTACTATTGTTATTGCCATTGAATGGTTTAGCACGTCTGGATGAAGTAAGGATGGAATCATTATTACTCATAGTTAGCATTAAAATGTTGGCTGAATTGGTGTGTTTGGCTTGGATTGACTTGTCTTGAATTATTTTGCTTTGGAGTGGATGTGTATTGTCAAGAGCAAGAGGCAGTCGAAAGTAAAAATTTCAAAAATTTTGATATTATGCAAATTGAATTGTTTTGAGCCATTGTTGGTTGATTTTTGAATGAAACGAAAATAAGTATAAAAATTTTAGATTGTTTTATTTTCTGTTCTAACAAAAACATATGTATTTCTGCCAAAAGAGTAATAAAATCGACGCAACGAAAATGTTTCTACAGATTTTTTTCGCTGTTCATTTACAATGTTTGGAGACATAAAAACTAAGCTTTTTTTTCTTATTTTTGGTGTTAAAAATGTATTTTTTTTAATAACTTTAAAAACAATTGCCACTGGAGACTGGGTTCAGATGATTGTAGGTATGTATGTTCATGGCCTAGCGTCGCTTATCATTGCCAGTAATGGTAGCAGACAGCCAAATAACCAAGCGTTAGACAAAAGTAGCGGTCTGTGGTGACAATAAGCCAGGTATTGTTAGTTGAGCTAATGTTAACGTTTTAACTTGAAATATTCAGTCTCATCCACACTGCATACGTTCTTTGCATCTATACCCGTAGCTTTTTTTTTTTTTTTGTTTTTTGGTGTTCGGAATGGAGCCGTTATAATTTTCCATTTTCTTTCTAAACAACAACACCATTTTGCCACTTTCAAATACATACAAACTAACTGACGGTAAGTAAAACTAATAAAAATTTCTAGGTATCCCTTACATTTTCTTTATTGTTGTTCTCATTGTCGTTGTTGTTATAAGTTTTACATTAATTTATATTTAACATGAAATTCTTTTTTGTTTTTTTATTTTTATTTTATTGCAGTTTGTTACACAGCATGACAATTTCTTTGTGTTTTTATTTATTTTTGGGTTGATGTTGTTACTTTTGACAGTAGAATAAATGGCATGCAACGGAAACACAAGGACATCAACCATTCGCTTTGACATGATACAATACAGCGTTAAAATATGCAACGACAACGAATTTGTTTTGAACAGAAATAAATTATTTTTTTATTGTATGATTATTGTTTATGTTGTTGCCATTATTGTCTTTGCGTTATTTAATATTAAATTAATTATTCAAATGCTTTTAGGAAGAAAGGGATATTGCAGTTGTAATTTCTTTTTATGGAAGATTTGAAATATGGCGTTCACATGGAGATCTTAAATGAGTTATGTACAGTGGTGGCCACGAATTTAAGACACGACATATGACTGACTTATTTGTGATAACTTTTACATTTTATCTAAAAAGTTTTGGGTCCATGATATTTTTTTTAAGATTTTAGTAATGTTATGAAGAAAAATTAATAATATTTTCTTACCTATATTCGGTTAAGAATTTTTATTTACATAATATATACATAAATACAAATTTTATCCTGGTCATGAATTTAAGACATAGGCATAATATAACACTATTCTCTAAATTAAGCTCAGCTTAATAAAAAAAATCCTAGTATTTAGTGGGAAATCCTTTATTTTTGATCACAGCAGCACATCTCCTGGGTAAACTTTCGACTAATGCCACACAACGTTGCTTTGGAATCGCATACCAAGCCTTTTTGATTTCTTCCCACAAATTGCTTGAATTTCTTGGTTTAACTGTTCGTACATGTCTCAACATCATTCCACAAGTTCGGGGATTGAGCTGGCCACTTAAGAACAATGATATCCTTTTCCTCTAAGCAACTCTTCACTAGACGAGAAGTGTGCTTAGGGTCATTATCATGCATAAATTTCTATATTAGAGGCATGTTGTCTTCAGCGAATGGTATCATTGTGTATGTTATTTTTTATTTAAGTTGAGCTCGCGAAAGGATTACTATCAGCTACTCTATAAATTAAAATGTCCTCCCTGGGTGTAGTTTTTCGGGCTCTAGGTTGCTGTTTGATATTTTTGGTGGTACCATGTTGCTTGATGTGTTCCATCGCGTTGTAGATCTTCTATCTAGAACATTTAAGCAGCATGGATATCTCTATTACTGTTTTTCCAGCAGATTTTAGTTGTTGGATCAGTTTTCGCTCGGCATCGGAACTCCAAGTACCTCTGGCCATTTCTAATTAAATATTTCGATGTATTTCAACATAAAATAATAAAAACATTCGTTACTCACCGTTTAGCTTCAAAAAACACAAAAAAATCGCTTAAAAATCAGAAAATTCTGAAATGTCTTAAATTCGTGGCCAGTTTCAAATACTCGTTTTTACATTAATATGATTAAAAAGCAACAAAATGTAAAAAGAAAAAAAAATAAAATAACGGTACTTTTTCTTAACATTACAGAGTACATAGAAAAATAAAGAATATCTTATTTGATATTACAGGGTTGTCAAAATTATCACAAATAAGTCAGTCATATGTCGTGTCTTAAATTCGTGGCCACCACTGTACATCCTATAGATTTAGAATTTCAATCAGATACAATATTAATAATAATAAACAAAAAATTTATTAGAAATAAATAAGATTATAAAATAAAAAACATCTTAAAATTGATTATGTTCACTTTAGTCTTACATGCGAGTATATTTCTATCTTTATACAAGCAAAGTGCAACAAGTCTCCTTAATTTTACTATTTTTAAAATATTTTTTTCCGACTGCATTATAGTTTATACTACGGGTTCGCTATTTTTTAGAATTAATAGGGATATTTAAAAACTTGGTTATTTTGACGCAAGAAGTGTGAAATTTGATCGAGTGCGCTAAACCGTCAGCCTTATGAAAAGACGAATATGTGGTAAAAGGACAGATTTTCGAAAAATACTTCTTGTGATACTTTATCACTACGAAGAAGTAACACACATACATACTTTACAACCCTCTACTCTGGATTACGTCCTAGCTTCTCAGACCACTTATGTTGTGTGTGTTAATTTCTATATATGAGTGGCGAGATCTGCAGTTTAAAGTCTCCTCCGAACGACAGATTTTTGAGATGCTTTTTCTTTCCCCTGATCTAAATCGAGTATAATTAGACTGTAGAGTTGTCTGTATATACGTATGTATTCAATATAAAACGAGTATATTAAAAACTACTTTTAAGCTTTGCTTGGTTTGTATGGTAGGATGAGCATGAAATTATAACTGGTGAAACAGTGAATACTGACCTCTTCCAATTCGACTCAAAAAAAACGGCCTCAATTAGTCAGCAGAAAAGTGAATTATTCCATTATGACATTGCCAGGCGACACATGTCTGTCATGGACTTTAAATCGAGTCTTTTTGACCAACGTTCGTATAGCATAGTCATAGGGTATAGGGCATAATAAAGTTATTGTATAAATCAATAATATTTTGGCACAAAATCTAAAAATTCGAATAAAAACTTTTGCCAATAACAGTATTGAATCCAATCAAGGAACCCACATACATATGAACTTTTATTTCAACTTTTTGGCAACTGGTTTTAAAGTTTAAATTTTTGGACAAGTTTAAAAAAAAAAAAAATAACTTCAGTAAGCAAATGAATAGATTCCAAATAAGGCAGCGAGTCTTAAACTTTAATTTCCAATTGACCTTTTTTGGTTTTTAGAATTGTTAAAATGCACTCAGTACAAATGTTAATCAAACATAAGTTATAGGCGTAGTCTATTAGATAGTTTGTTGAACTACATACATTCGAGATTTCGACAATAAATATCACGATTACAAACAAAAATTGCGCAGAATTTAATTAAAAATCTGTAATTTGTTTTGTTCGGGAATCTCTTACTAATTTCTCGCAAGACGATATTAAACATTGAATTTTCTTTTATTATTATTTTGTTTAACAACACGTACCCCCTTGACCTATGGAACGGAAAACAGCAACCGTTTCATTTATTTATTCGAAATCTTTCTCAGTAGTTGTGGTCGGCATTTTATAAAAAAAAGGTTTCTTCTGTGTTACGGAATATTTTGTTTCTGCGTTTTGTTAGATTTTAAAGTAGCATAAAAAATCTGGAATTAATAGCAAAAAAACAAAAGCGGCAACAAACAAAAAGCGGTAAATCTGTTTTACGTTGCGACCAGAAAGAGTGCCAAATTACCAAAGCCACTCTAAACGAAAATATTTGCCAGTGAATGAAATTTAAATCGCAAACGCAAATGCAACTGAGGCTGCAAATATTCATTACAATAAATGCAAAAACTTAAGCATTGCGCACTAGTGCATTATGCTACCAACTTATAAGTGCTACTAAAAAAAAAAACAAAAACAAATTTAAGAACGACTTTGAAAATGTTGCACATATGGACTGACAGAGCTTTAAAGGTATGTAATTTACGAACGCCCTAATACCGTTTGCAAAGGAAAACTTGTTTACATTTGGAAAAAGTTCTGAAAACCGAAAAGTGATAGCACAATATGAATATAAATGAAAGAATTTTATTACAACCCATTGTTGTAACCTAAAACCAAACGAATTGATATATTCAGACGATACATTACGGAGCAGCAAGTCAAAGCATCTCAACAACTAAACAGTGGCAAAATAATTTTGAGAAAATTTACAGAATGAATGAATGAAGGTAGTAACAAGAAAACTAGTACCAAGACCATCGAGACATGTAATCAGTAATGTGAGAGGTAGGAAGGAACCTTACTAGGTATACGAAAATTTAACCTGAAATACTCTAATATTATATAGCCCACTGTATAATACTCTGAAAAATGTCATAAGCCATTACCTCAATCTAAGAGAATATTTGGACTGAATCTTACGGAGACGAATGTAAACATTATATTTAATTATTTACAGTGTGTAAATAATGTAAACAAAGTAAAAATTCTTAATAAAATTAAAAATACATATATTAATAAAATTCAACTTTTGTATTTTAGCCCTTAAGGTTCTGGTACCTAAAAATTTTCTAAAATAAAGTAGAGATTTAACAAATAACTTCTGTTCCTGTCTTTTTCTCGGTCCCTACATTCCTCTTATTATTGCTTATTAATTATTGGTTATTAAAATGCATTGCAATATTCTTAGAATGTTATAAAAATGGCGGTTTGGTATGTACACTGGCGAGCAAAAATGGCTACATAATATCAAAAAAAATATAAACTTTATAGTTGTACTTTATTTATCAAAATAAAAAAACAATCCATATGTTAAACATTTATTTAGCCTATCCTCTAATTAAAACAAAAACCATTCAGTAATACAAGTGTAAGAGAGTATATCTACAGATAATATAATTTAACCTCACATTTTGTCGATTTCCGTTTAGTGTCCTACTTCCTTGGTGGAGCAAAAATGAGAAAAAAAGTATAAAAGACTATGTATAGTTTCAGTAAATAGAAGATCACAGAATGTTGCAAAGATTTACAATTAATTTAAAATTCTAAGGGAATATTTATTAATTGGCCAGAAGATTTTCAAGTTAAGATGCGGGCAATTTTAATGTGCATTGGAATACAGAGAGATATTAGAAGAGTGCACAAAATTCTATGCACGCATAATCAAGCTGCACTGATAACACGAATATTGTTCTCAGTGGAATCTCACCTGATTGAGTTGGTGGTTTAATATGGTGGATATTATTTTCTGTGGGAGATGTGTCAAAGTAGGAAGCGAAAGCCTTTTTTAGATCAAAGAGTCTGCCGTTAAATTGCCGTAGTCTAGTAGGTAGTGCGTTGGCTTATTGGACAAGCGCCAAAAGTTTAAATATCTCGAACAAAGCGAAATATGAAAAAAATATTTCTTCGGCGTCTTCCAGCAGACTTCTGAAAAAAAGTCTCAGAGTTAATAAAATTGCCATGAAAAGTTTGTTAGAAATCTGCCATTCGGAGTCGACTTTAAGCTGTACATATTAATCGTCATGGATTAAATTAACACAAACAACGTGGGTGGTGTGAAAAATTAGGTTGTAATCCTGACTAATAGGGTTGTAATGGCCAAAATACATATTAACGACATCACTGAGGGATATTTATGTACACTGCTGTTCAAAAAAATAGATTCACCTGCTCTCCGAAAGGTTTACTATACATCGCTTATGCAAAGGAGTATATGTAAAAAAGTAACTGCGCTTTGTTTACTGGACTGTTATGAATATAATTCAGATACATTTCAAAAATTTGAAGCGTGACTCTTCTTTAAATAATTGCAAGAAGTTGATCATGGTGAATCTATTTTATTGAACAGCAGTGTATATGAATTGAAGTGGGTATATTATCCTAGATTTGTCTATAGTGCTTAAAATGCATTACATTACATAATCTTACTTTTGCGTAAGATTATGCTTAGAAGACTTTGAAACTTCTCATCTTATACAGGAAAAGTGATTATAAATCATGTTTCAGCACTCTATACAGCAATATATCAACTGTTTTATAGCCAATGCAACGGAATATTTGTTAACTATATAGACAGATTTGCTTCTAGGAATCTTATATCTTACGTACTTCTAGACTTTTTGAAAACAAATCTAATCTTGATACGTGGTGAATTGACTAACGAATTCTATGAGACTTTACAGGAAGAATTTTTTCATTTAATAGCACTATTCGTGCAGAATCTTTTGTATTTTATTACGTTATTACATATAAGTCTAATTTCATGGTTAAAAAATTGATTTTTATGAGGGCCTTGGGTAAAATAAACTTTTGAATTTTTAAATTTAATGTAGGATCCTTGCCTTTGGCGTATAAATCCTTAGATTTAAATGCAAGACCGTTCATCACTTCGCTTTCTTGTTCTTGAATGACTTACCATTTAACAATGGGAATTCTGTTTCTAAGATTGCAACATAAACTATTATTATGTTCAACATATGATTTGCAAATGAAACTGAAGTAGAGTCGAAATCATGGTAAGCCCAGCTGAAAATCTTGTTTCCTAATCTTTCTCTTTGTTAGAAAGTGGTTGTATAAACTCATAAACGTTCTGTGTCTTCGGCTTTTACCCTGCTCATCCTTTGTATATCAATCCTGTGCAAACTTTGAGTTCCAAAGGGGGTTCATTTTGATTGTGAACGTACGTGTTTAAGTGTTAAAATCTGATTTTCATGTTTAAGAAAACGTAGGAAAGGGAAAGTTTCAACAAAATCGAAATCAAAATCACAATTTATTTCAATTTTCATTTAAAATTTTTAAGTGAATTTATGCAATTGTTGTTGTTGTATTTTTCCTTTTTTTTATTGTAAACTTTGTTGTAAACTTAACTAAACAACATTTATGCAAAAAAAAAGGCAAAACACCAAAAAATTTAGAATACTTTACCAATAAATCGAGCAGATCCTTAACGGAATGAAGTCTTAAGCAACTAAGAATAATTAAATACTTCCATAAATTTATATGATTCTTAACGCTGTGAAAGGAATATCAGACAGCTCTATAGGCAGAGATATCAAGCTAGATAAAATTTAGCATGGTGACGAACAGTAGAATAACTCTAAATGTATTTTAAAAATGTGAAGTGATCTCTAATTAAAGATCGTCATTCTGCTAGCAAATAAGTCGTAAATCAATCGATGTTTATAGGAAATTAATTAGAACTTAATAAACTGTTTTCCTGTAACAGATAACTTCAGATATTTCTTCTAGAGGGCTTCAGAAGCCAAAGTATGGGAATTAATGATCTGAGTGAGCAGAAATCTATTTATTTATCTCATACCATCATCACATCACACTAGAGGAATATTGACTTCTTTAAAGAGAAGGTTTAGAATGACAAGAACAAGATGAAAATCTTTTTAATACACTAGTTAGTGAAAAATATTTAAGCTTTTCTTACATTGGAGTTGAAAATCCTTTATTCATCCTCATTTTCATTGGATATGTCGAATTGTCCTCGACTGAAAAGTATTGCTGGGTGAACTGGTATTATAATGGGTAGTGTGCTAAACTATTAGCGTGAGGGTCGTGGGTTCGATTCCCACCAGAGACTCTGGTCTGTGACACTACACCGAGCATATGGTCAAGTTACTGCGCTCGTATATAATTAGAATATAATTCGTAATTGTATTGTAATTAATAAATAAATAAATAAAAACTATTGCTGGTGGAATTGCCGTCCCGTGGTGCATTTATTGAACTCACATGTGCTGTGTGACTACTCGTCCATGGAGTCTGGATGCAATACTTTCAACGATAAAGGATTCATAGAAAATAATGATAGATTTCAGAGTTATAATCAACGGTGTATGTACGAAATTTTTAACTATGCAGTCCTTTAACTCGCTGTCCAATTTATTAACATATAATCACCGGTTATTACGCATGTTTTCCTTTTTTCTTTTTTTTTTTTTGCTTGCTTGCTCGTACATTTATTTTTACATGTTTATTAATTGATTTGTTTTTGTTGTTGTTGATATTTTTTAATCATTAACAAACATTTTATTCGATAAACGTCTCCATTTTTTTTTTTAATTTTTTGGTTCTCGTGAACGTTTTTTTGGTTTTTTTGAATGTGGTTTTGCAAAATTGGAATTAAATTGTTAATGGTAATTTAATGTTGTTGTTTTTGTTGATCACTTTTTATGGTCGCATGTGACTCTAGTTCCATGTTCATGTTGAAAATGTCACTTAACGGAACACATGCATAAATTAAAACTCAGATGTGCACACTTTTGCCGAAAAAAGGCACGTTTTTTACTAATGATCAAGTAGAGCGAGTGAAAATGGTGTGACGATAGCAGCTAACAGACTATAACAACTTGGTCAGGAGAAGGGGAGGGGTTTGATGATTGGGGTAATAAATGTATAATAGTTTTAACAATTAATTAATTAAAATATTGAAAGAAAATATTGCAAGAAAATGATTTTTTAAGTAATATTGCCATCATAAACTTAACGATTTAAAAAACATACAAGATAAAAACGAAAACTTACCGTTAACATTAGAGTCGCTTGATTTAGATTAACATGACTGGAAATAAAAGATAAAAAAATTAATTAATGAAAATTGATTTATTTTATGTAATTAAAATAAATATTATTACAGTAATAATAGCATTTTTAACAGAAAAAAAACATGTAAATTGTAAGAAAGTGGGAATCTAGGCACAGATGATCATCATATACAATGGGTGTTTTTGATTTGGGAACACTGCTTTATTTGAAGAACGATTTAATAGCTCTTAAGCCCCGGTTAGCCAAAAGTCCACGGAACGTAAGTTCGAATTTAGCATATGAAGCATTTTAAAAATGAACTTTAGTTGAATGGACGTTTGACTAACCAGGGCTTTAGTTGTGTTTTTGTTTGGTTTGATGTAACATTTCAGATAGACTTGCGCTAGAGCAAAGCGTGCAACTTTTTGAAATTTTAATCCAAGTAACAGTTTTGTTAGTTAAACTTATTGTTGCGTAAAAATTCAGAATTATAGCATATGATATGAAGGTAATCCACAAGGCTCACTAGGCTTGGATATACTGAGAATGGCATCTGAACATATGCCCGATAATATGTGAAAGAAGAAACAAGCACCACGTTGGTGTCCATTATATGGAGAATTTGCCAATGTAGGACAATGGTATTCTAAGTTCCTTCATCAGAAGTTCCGGATGTATTAGTTGAGGTGAAATGTTGCATTGTAATATCACAATAGGCTCTATGTAGTCTTAGTGATCTATTCAAACCCTTTGCATAAACAGTCACTTCTATTTAACAATCGAGGTCCCTTCCAATGAATTTAAATAAAACTTCCCGCAATTTCTTTGCTGTCGTTTTTTAAAACAAAATTCAACAAATTTTTGGAGAAAAACTTTCCTTCAATAATAATACCTAATTGAGGATAACTTGCAAACAGGGAGGGAGGAATGCATGCAAACAAGGCAAAGTTTCTGATTGTGGTCAACGTGGCGACCTCCAGGACGATCCTTGTCTTGCTGTATTAAATTTGGGTTGTGCGTAGGGCTTGGAACCCACCACGTAAAAATCCCCCTCCAATGAAAACCAGAAATACAGAATCCGATAAGATCCCCTTAAAAGTTGACGACCACGGCAAACGTATAAAGGACTACGATTTACGTATTGGCACATGGAACGTCCGCACCCTTTACAGGGTAGGCGCTTCCGCCCAGCCGGCGGATGCCCTCATTAAATGTAGGACTGACATCACTGCCATACAGGAAATGCGGTGGACAGGACAAGGATGCAAAAGGCTTGCATCTTGTGATGTTTACTACAGCTGCCATGAAGATAAGCACGAATTCGGATGCGGCTTTGTGGTTAATAAGAGACTTCGTCACCTTGTCTCTGGGTTCACACCTGTGAACGAAAGAATAGCCACAATCCGCATCAAGGCAAAATTCTACAACATAAGCCTAATTTGTGCCCACGCCCCGACGGAAGAAAAGGACGATGCGGTTAAGGATGCCTTCTATGCTAAACTCGAGGACGTATATGATAAGTGCCCGGCCCATGACGCCAAAATCGTCCTCGGAGATTTTAATGCGAAGGTCGGGCGGGAAGGTATCTTTGGCCCCACTGTGTGACAGTTCAGCCTCCACGCGGACACTACCTCCAATGGTATGAGGCTGATCGATTTCGCCGCGGCGCGCAACATGGTAGTATGTAGCACCAGGTTTCAGCATCTCGACATTCATAAGGCCACCTGGATGTCCCCCGATCGATCAACATCCAACCAGATCGATCATATTGTGATAGACGGAAGGCATGTTTCCAGTGTACTAGATGTGCGTACATTCAGAGGTCCAAACATCGACTCGGACCACTACCTTGTCGCAGCCAAGTTCCGATTGCGCATTAGCGCCTCGAGGTCTGCGCGCTCTAGTACATTGCGAAAGCTGGACGTCAAGAAGCTGTGATCACAAGGGGCAACTGAGGCGTTCTCCGCTCAACTCTCGGATAAGCTCCGTCGCTCCCCATCCAATCTCAGCGACATTGGTGGACTGTGGGCCAACATCTCCTACTCTTTGCGCACTACTGCGGAAACAGTCCTTGGTTTCGAGCGCCCACCCCAACGAAATCAATGGTACGGCGAGGAGTGTCGCGAGGCTGCTGCAGCGAAAAACGCCGCATACAAGAAAACGCTGCAGTCTGCCGCTACGCGAGCCATTGTCGAGGACTATAGAGTGAGGAGAAGGGAAGAGAGACGCCTTTTCAGACGCAAGAAGAGGGAGCAGGAAAGGCGTGAGCGTGAGGAAATCGAGGTGTATAAATGCAGGAATGACGCTCGAAAATTCTATCAAAAGGTTAAGCGTCTAACCGAGGGTTATAAGCCCGGAGCGTTTTCCTGCAAAGACGAAAACGGAAACTTGGTAACAGATCCGCAAGGGGTGCTGAAGTTATGGAGGAAGCACTTCTCTTCTCTGCTACAAGGCGATGACGACACCAATTCCGCCTTTAGAGATGATGTTCCGAACCCAATCGATGATGACGGCGTGGAGATTCCGCCGCCTAGCCATGAAGAGGTCAAAGTCGCGATTACGCGTCTTAAAAACAATAAAGCGGCGGGTCCTGATGGCCTCCCCGCTGAATTGTTTAAGACCGGATGTCATGAGTTGGTAGGGCGCATGCACCAGCTAGAGGAAAGTATGCCCAACGATTGGAACCTCAGTGTCCTCTGTCCTGTCCTGAAAAAGGGAGACCCTACGATATGCGCCAACTACAGGGGTATAAGCCTTCTCCCTATCGCATATAAGGTTCTTACAGGCGTATTGTGTGAACGATTGAAGCCACTCGTCAAAACACTGATTGGACCTTATCAGTGCGGCTTCAGACCTGGCAAGTCCACCATCGACCAGATCTTCACACTACGCCTACTACGGAAAAGACCCATGAACAACAAGTCGACACACACCATCTTTTTGTCGACTATAAGGCAGCCTTTGATAGCCCCATAAGGGATCGTGTTTTTGCCGCAATGTCTGAGCTCGGTATACCTGCGAAGCTGATAAGGCTATGCAGAATGACGTTGAGCAACTCCTGCAGCTCCGTCAAGGTAGGAATGGACCTCTCCGAACCTTTTGATACCGTGCGAGGTTTCAGACAAGGCGATCCCTTATCATGCGACCTCTTCAACTTCGTCATGGAGAGCGTTCTGCGAAAGGCGGGAGTGCATCGCAACGGCACTATTTTTCAAAAGAGTGTCCAGCTGCTTGCGTACGCTGACGACATTGACATCATAGGGCGTACCAAGCGAGATGTTACTGCTGCCTTTAGTGCTATTGAACGGGAGTCTACCAAGATGGGTATGGCAGTAAATGAGGGCAAAACAAAGTATATGTTATCGACAAGTAGAGACGTGCGGCGTATTGATTCTCAGATTTCGGCCGATAACTATACTTTTGAAACAGTCAAGGAATTTATTTATCTTGGCTCCGCCGTTACCACCCAAAATGATGTCAGTCTGGCGATCAAGCGTAGGATCACTCTTGCCAACAGGTGCTACTATGGTCTCAATAGGTAATTGAGTAGCAGAGACCTCTCTCGTGCGGCAAAACTAACACTCTACAAGACACTCATCCTACCCGTGCTTCTTTATGGCGCTGAGGCATGGACCCTATTAAGTACTGATGCAGCGGCCTTGAGAGTGTTCGAGAGAAAAGTCCTACGTAAGATCTTCGGTCCAGTGCGTGTTGGCGATGATTTCCGTATCCGATTCCTTTGTATAAGTCGGGTAATAAGTCCAATATTTCCAATTACAGGGGTATTGCCAAACTCAGTGCTATTCCCAAGTTGATGGAGAAACTCGTGACGGATTATCTCTTTTTTAATACGAAATCTTTAATATCCAATTTCCAGCATGGTTTTTTAAAAGGTAGGTCGACTGTCACTAATCTTCTTGAATTTACTACACGTGTTTTCAGGGGTTTTCTTGCAGGCGCTCGGACTGATGTGATTTATACTGATTTCAGTAAGGCTTTTGATAGGGTTGACCATAGTATTTTGCTTCTTAAACTGTCATTAATCGGTATTCCCGATATTATTCATCGTTGGCTAGGCTCCTACCTCTCCCTTAGGACTCAGAGGGTATTGTTTAGGAATGTATTGTCTAAGACTGTATATGTTACTTCTGGTGTTCCGCAGGGTAGCCATTTGGGTCCTTTACTGTTTTTATTGTTTCTTAATGATCTTCCTTGTGCTATTTCTGATTGTAATATTCTAATGTATGCTGATGACGTTAAATTATTTTATACTTTTGATGATGATCATGGTCAGGTTGTTCTTCAGCGGAATATTAATTTGTTTGTAACTTGGTGCAGAGTTAATTTAATGGATCTTAACTTAAAAAAATGCAAATGCATGGTTTTCTCTCGCGGTGGTGTGATTTCGCCCACTTATGTGATAAATTCTTGCCCTTTGGAGACTGTGGCTACATTTCTTGCTTTGGGAGTATTATTGGATATGAAACTCTCTTTTGTTGATCATATTAGTATGATGATTGGCAAGGCTCGGGCTGTTCTTGGTTTTGTGAAAAGATGGGCTAGGGAATTCATTGATCCTTATATAACTAGACTGCTATACATTTCACTTGTTACACCTATTTTGGAGTATGCGTCTATTGTTTGGAATCCATACTATCGTTGTCATAGTGATTCAATAGAGTCTGTGCAGAGGCAGTTTTTATTATTCTGTTTACGTGGCTTAGGATGGGATTATGCCAATGGATTTCCGCCATATGAGGATAGATTAGTTTTGATAAAACTTCCAACTTTGGAACGTAGAAGAACTGTTTTAGGTGTTTGTTTTGTTTTTAATCTGGTTAGAGGTGATATCGATTCTGAGTTTTTGCTTCGTAACCTGAATTTCAGTATTCCTGCAAGATTTTCACGGCACTATCGTCCTCTTTCCTTAGATTTCTATAGAACTAACTACGGATGTAATTTTCCTTTTCGTAGATTATGCAATGATTTTAACGTATATTACGATTTGATTGATTTTAATTGTAGTGTTTGTAATTTAAAACGTAGCTTATATGCTAGCATTAATTTGTAAATTATTATATAAAAATGTATTTTCAGTATAGTTATAGGTAGTTCATGTTTATTAATTGTTTATTCACCTTGTGATTAAGTTCTGTAGCTGATTTATGTTCTTGTTGCCATTACTTTTCCCATACCCGCTACAGTCCGGACTGTAGTGTGTACGTCCCCGGGGACGTTCGGATTCAACAGTGAGCTCTATGAGCTCCTCAACGACATTGACGTTGTACATCGTATTAACATCCAGCGGCTGCGCTGGCTCGGCCATGTCGTTCGAATGGATGAGGATGCTCCGGCGCGACGAGTATTTGATGCGGGTATCTGCGGAAGTCGGCGAAGAGGACGACCTTGTATCCGTTGGAAGGACCAAATCGAGGAAGCCCTGTCATCGATTGGTGTGACCAACTGGCGTAGGCGCGCAAGAAGCAGAGGCGCCTGGAAGGATGTGTTGCGGCAGGCCGAAATCCGTTAAACGGGTTGTTATGGCCAATTAAGTAAGTAAGTAAGTGTTCGAACAAATATTGTTTACAAAATATTTTGCTTTTTGATTCCATTTATTACTCTTCGGAATAATAGAAATATTTCACTTAAAAATTCAAAGAAAATTCTGTGAATTTTACCCATTGCAAAGGATGGCAATATTTCACTAGGCAGAAAATATCATTATGGAAAGATTTAATTCAATTTGAGGACCATAAAATATAATCCTTTGAAATATCCAGGTACCTGCAATATGTAATGATGACTCTTGCTACAAAACCATAAAAACTTGTGCGAAAAATACCAAGGTCGGTAGTTTGAAAAAAGTGCACTGGCTACATTGAAAAATTCTGGTACCTGGATATTCGAAAGTGTTACCTTTTTTGTTAGTGTGTTCGTAAAACTGTCCTCCTTCGTATAGTTTGAGAAGAGTTCGAAGAATTTCAAATTACTTTCTAATTTCGTTACCTGCGTTCCATAAACCATATGTTCTTTTCTTCTTGACAGCAACAATGCAATGCAGTTTGAAGCTTCAAGTGAGCTTACCTTTTTTGTAAACACGTGTATAAAAGGCATCTAAATCAATACTACTGTATCAGTTATCTGTTAGACGTCAAAGTGGCCGAAACGGTTATTAAAACTTCTTTTAAAAATTGATAAAAAAAATTTTCAAAATCAAGTCTTTTATTTTGAATATAATAATTCGAATGGAATCCTCAAGCTTAAGCCCCTCTTTAATTCCTGATCGTCATATTAATGCCGAAGGATGGAAATCATTAAAACGCGCACCGGAACGATATTCAGAATCGGATGACAATTCTCTGGGTAGCGATGGTGAAGATTTCATAATCGAAAATCGTCACAGTAAACGCCTTAAAGGTTTGAGCAATTCATATTTGGAGGACGCCTACTTTGAGTCGCCGGTCATCTTGCGTCCCAAACGTAATTTTCAAAATAAAGTACGATTTCAGGAAGTAAATCAGGGAATTTTGTCTCCCATTACGGAGATATCGATTAATTTAAATGAAACTTCCTTGTGCGGCGGGAACAGTTTGCAAGATTCATCATCTACGGCTGCTGATTGCGGTTATGACGAAGGCACAACGCCAGTAAGACGTAAAGGAAAAGCAAACGTTTTCAAAAGGTCTCAACGTTATAAAGAAGATGCCAAAATAGTCTCAGCAAAGGACCAGTACTGGAATGGTGATGCCAATGGCGATATTGTTGACAATGATAAATTAGACGACGAAAAAGAATCTTTAAACAATTTGGATCCAAGTTTTCAAGTCCAACGTTCAACACGTAAACCATCTTCAAATCGTTTGAACTTCGATGATTCCTTGTCCGATATGGGTATGGAAGAGATATCGTTCTACGAAGATGACCATGTCAGTCAAAATCAGCACGATCAATCGACTGCTTTAAATTTGCCTAATGATTTAAGTTCTTTGATTAGGGGTCAAACCATTAAAAATTCTCCCATTAAGACACCAGAAATGCATAGACCTAAAGTAAGACGTTGTTTGAGTATGATGGAAAATACGCAATTGCTTCAGCCAAAGACACCAGAGTCAGTTAATGCCTGCAATGCTAATGCCGCCAATATCAC